>CM056193.1:136419678-137669678 GCA_029692085.1 Gymnothorax javanicus
ACACTACAACCGCGCTACTTTTCATTTTAAAGATGGAATCCATTTTAATGGACAGAGCTATCGCCTGACAGGGTTGGAATCAGAGAGAATTTCCCTGCAAACACCAACACACACCAGGTAGACCAAGGTCAGTTCCAAGGCCCCAAGCAGCAAAACTGGTGCTTTCCAAGAACAACAATCACAAGGTGCCCAATGTTTTCCAGTCAATTTTTCCTCCAAAGACTCCAGGGACAGCAGTGCCATCAAACAGCTTAGCTTTATACAATGATCTGTATTCTAATACTTTTTAGCTAATCAGCCATTTAGTCGACACCTCTTTAGCACATAGCTGCTCAACAGTTCTCATTCATTCCAGGAGGAAAGAAAAAAATGCTTCTGTTGGAATAAGCCCAGACAGCGTCCCTGCCTAAGCCTTTGCAGTGACGCTCGCTTTCACAGTTCTTTCAATGAACACAATTATTAACAAATAAGGTACAGCACTTGTGTCATGAAGCAGCGGTTAGCTAGTATCAGGGTTCACAGAGCTCCCACTGATGTCCTGAATATCCGCAAAACTGGTTTCACTTTCAGGGGATACATTGTGAGCAGTTTGAGTCTGAATAAGGAGATGCAAAAGAAGAATGTAGACAAGTAGGGCAAGATCAGTGCAGTGAAAATCACCAAGAAAATTAGTAGGGCTGCAATCCTCAAACAAAAAGACATCAACAGTCTAAATGTTTTTAAGTGCTATCCCAACACCATTCAGTCTGATGCTGAGGAGGGGTAAAGTCTATGTTCTTTCCATATACAAAGGGTGAGCTGATCACTTAACAAGGTGCAGTGAACTCCAGTTATGGATGGTCTCAAAGCAGGTGATTTGGGCTATAAAACATTAACAGGCAACGGCACAGTTCAGCGCTGGAACATGCAAACACCCAGAATCCACCAGGGCAGCAACACACTGCCTCATTCCACACACTCCCCGCCTGAATAATAATTAAAAAACACACACACACACACACACACACACACACACACACACACCATCCTCCATTTATTCCATTTAAAGAAACACAGCACTAGTTAACAGGACAGGAAACTGCTTTGACTGTCAACCACGGTTGTTTTAAAATATGCTATAAACGGGAAATAAAGGTGACTTGACTTGATCCAATGAGAACATTTACTCATTACTGAGCATATTCTCCAAGTAAACAGTGAGTATGCCACTATGAAATTGAGGAAAGTAAAAAAGAAAAAAAACAACATGAACAAGGGTGTAACTCCTCAGTAGCTGAAACGCGCGCGCACACACACCATGCTGAGTTAACAATATCACTCTTACTGGCCAATTGCTTGCACAGATTCACAACACAAGAATTCAACCCCATAAGTTTGGCCAAACTCTCTGAATGGTAGTGTCTGAAGTCATCGCAAGCTGTAACAGCAGTTACCGATCATGTGATCTGATCTTATATTTCGGAGCAAACCCTGGACAAAATGATCGACGTTGATCAGGCATCACCGGCAAAAAAGGGCAGAAACTGAATTGCAAATGTCAATGAACAAACGGGTTCAGAAAAAAATAATTATTCTAATAAACAGGAGAAGATGGAAGCCCAAAAACAGCTGGCATGAGTCACTGTGCTGACTGCTGTAGGCAAACACAAAGTCACCACACCTTAAGGACACAAGTTCTCTCTTAGTAAAGATGCAGCTCAAACATGCATAGCCCTGTCTTCATTAAAGAAAATATACTGCCAATATTACCATTTTTCCATTCAATAGCACTGAGAAAGCCAATTTGCCATGAAATGAAGATAAGCGTAAAGCAAGCATGAAGTTCAACTGTTTTCGGCCTCATAGTGTGTACAGGAAGAAACAGTGGCAGGTAAAATGTCCAGGGGTCGGCTGATAAGTTCTTTATAGCAATGCCCTCGGGAGGGATGTCACACTGAGGCGGCGGCGGTAGAAAGGGATGTGTTTACGATCCACTTGGTACCATGAGCTGTAAGTAAACGTGTGACAAACCAGGAAGTTCTTCAAAGAACACAATTTCGGCAAGTATCGCCGGACACCCTGGGTTCCCTGAACTCAGGGGAAATAAAAGACCATTTTCATGATTGAATTACGCGCACCTGAATATTAAAGGTCATGCCGAAGGATTTCTGAATGTAATCATAGGCCACACCAGACCAAAGCCATAATCCACACGAAGTGCATTTTTACCTCTGCGGGCTAAATCAGTTCAAACTGAGCAAACCCCCCACTGTCAGGACCTTTACATGGGGACCAGCAACTTACGAAATTCATTAATAATAAAACGCTCGCAAAATAAGCGTTTTCTGGTGTGTTCTTATCGAATACGTAGTAGTTTGCCTTGACCTATAGCATATTTTGTCTATTTTCTTAAACAAGGAGACGCTAGCTTTTCCTGCACGAAATTGGAACACCAAAGTGCATCTTCCTTCCCACCCTCCCCCCACCCCCACCATGGTCTGCAACTGGGACACGGACAATGAGGCCGACTGAACCCGAACAAAACCTACACAAACGTGCAGAATTCCAAACTTCGACCTTTTTATTCCAACTTTATTTAAGACAAAAGCCGCGGAAAACTGTGTACGGACACAGCCAAGAGTACGTCGCAATGTATCCATAATGGAACACACAAATGTTACTAAGAATTACACTCATCGTCTCTATAAGATGCCACGAAAAGCGACAGCATTGAGGTGACAGTCCTCCTGCATACCAATCGCGGAAAAGTATTAAAAGCTTAAATGCAACGCTTGCAAACTGAATAGGCAACGGCGGATTTTTCATCGGAGTAACTCCAAGCATCGCATGAAACCACCGCTTACATTACCGTAAGAGAAAGAATGAAATTTGAGCGCATTCGTTCGCCGGTCTGACTCGGATGAATAAAACGACAATTCCAAGTATGACTGAAGAAATAAGCATGCATGGAGAAAGCTGGTTCATCCACCATAGTACCCACTGAGCGACAAAGACGCGTTATTTCACGATGTCCCCAGTGTTTGTTTTGACGTTTTTGCAGGCGAGCATCTTGCATGAACTCCTTTCCAGCGTTAAAAACTAAATCGCTCAGTTTTTCTTGAGGAAAATGACGGAAACCGAATTAACAAAACCTTTCGCGACAGTCCTGCGCGAAGTTACAATGCAAATTATAAGAGCAAAGGAAAGCATTTTTATGGAAGATACAGTTTTTCGTTTGTGTTGCATATAGATGGACTAATCGTCTGCCCCCACCATTGAAAAGGAGCAAGCACTGAAGTTAGCGCGCATCATCACCCATGTAAAACCACGTCGATTTGGAAGATTCTGACTTGAGGCATTTAAATAGCTAGTCCCAATACAAAAATGGCGCCGAATGTTTAAAAAAAAAATCAAAAACAAATCCCTCGCTTTCACAGTGTCTCGCCACGAATAGGGAATTAAATCAAAGTACAAGGTCCTTGTGCTTTATGCCCTTACCTTTTCTCTTTACACCATCAATGGAAAAATTAATCCCCACTGAAGAGCGCGCATAAGAAGATAAGTGCCAGGTATGTAGTGAATACAGTGAAACGAACACGTGTGTTTTTGTCTCCTTTTAAACTGGCGTTTCAAGCTCTAGTAAAAAGGTGGAGCTACCCATCAAATGAGAAAATTTCGTTTAAAGGACCGACCAATGAGAGAAGAGTGGATGACGACGCTGACCAATGAGAACAAAGAGGACAGCCAATCACTCAGAGGAGTGAAAAATGCCTAAATCAGGGTGCCATTTCAATATAACAAAATGCGAAACTAACGGGGTTTTTTTTCGCAAACAAACACTTCAAGAGTCACCCTTCGTGGGGTTTTCGTTTATAATCACTAAGAGTTTCCATTTTTTACCTTTAGTTTTATCTATGGAAGTGAATGAACATCAGTGCAACTAGTGCAGGGAAACTGCTCCTATTTCAAAAAAAAAAAAAAGCAGAGTAGCTTACCCAGAGACCTGGATTAATCAATGCACAAGGTATCAGTGAGATCAAAACAAGACTGCTGATTAATTATAGCAAAAATTTCAAGATTTGGCACTGTGCATATTTTTCTGGGGGGTCATTCCAATGCCAAGTGGACCAGATTTCAGAAAGTTTGCACCATGCAGTCTCAGAAAACTTCTGAAAAAAAATCATGGTTCTTTGCCACAGTAGCAGAGCTAGAACTGGGAATTGGGGTGGCACAGACACGTCCCTTTATGACAACAGTTAGTCCTGGCTAGTTCTCAATCATTTTCCTTTATTGACGCGTTTTCCAATTATCGTAATTGGCCACTGAAGACACAGTTTCTCTCCATATGCGATCTAACAGCGATGAAATCATGGGTTAAATTCAGTACAGAAAAATAATTTACCTATTAATAGGCAAATGCTTTGCGTTGATTGTACTGGCCCGCGTTCCAATGAAATATCGCCTTTCACTCTCGGTATTGCATGGGTTGATTAAAAAAAGTGGCACTCGGCAGTTAAATAGGCAATAAAAAGCATGCTGCTCAAGCTATTTATGTGAGAATCGACAGGTATGCAATTTTGAATAACGTTGATTTAAATACAGCAAATACGCGTCCAGATGAATGATAGTCGTCATACCTAATCAGGGAGAACAAGCAGCACCTGTTAAGTGTGGCGTGCTTTCGGAGTGAACCTTTTTTTAATTATGAAAATGACTGAGAACAGGTCAGGACTAATAATTGTTTTAAACGGATGTTTTGTGCATCCCAATTCTCAGTTCTGGTTCCACCACTGTACTGAATTCAGCCCATGATTTAATCGCTGTTAGATCGCATATGGAGAGAAACCGTGTCTTCAGTTGCCAATTACGATAATCGGAAAATGCGTCAATAAAGGAAAATGATTGAGAACTAGCCAGGACTAACTGTTGTCATAAAGGGACGTGTCTGTGCCACCCCAATTCCCAGTTCTAGCTCCGCTACTGGTTTGCCATCATTTCAAATGGTCAAATCCCAAATCTTAAACTGGGGTAATTGCCAATTTAAGGAGGGGTGGGTCTAGTCACTCGGGAATGTGGCAAGTGACTTACAAGCATTTTTGAAGGGATACAAATACACTTTCCAGTGCTCCTAAATTAATGTCATTTAAAGTACATAGGTAAAATTACCTGAAATTTCTGAATTTGCCATCAGATTTGGCAAATCTCATTTGATTTTCTTGTGATAGGCTGTTGAAAATGATGGTTTTTACAGAACTAAAATTTTTATTTGATTTTTAGTTGGTCCCCTTGACTAAAGTATGCATAATCAGGGGTTCATATTGCAGCCTCATCCTCAGCAGTTACAGCACACTGGCCCCTTAAACCCAATAATATCTCCTGCCTCGAGTTTAGGAGTAACTTGCGTCTGAAAATGCGTATGATAAACAAAGCCCAAAAATGCCAAAATTCAAGGAATGATTTGGTCATGTGGACAGTTCTCCAAACAGTGCAAGGTTGAAGAGGTGCTTTGGTCCTGTCTCCCACCATCAGACACTCTGCCTAACTGCCTCTTTGTTCCTGATGGATTGAGAAGCAGTGTCATCTCCTGAGGCCCATACTTCTCAGATGGCATGCCATTCCGGCATCTCCCATACCCTGGCACTCATCCCTCAGCCCACCATCCACCTAGACACCCGGGAGTTTGTTGCGTTATGTCCTTTGTTGGCCTGGTCCGAGTCCAGCAGTCAGCGCCTGAGCAAGCCTCTCCAGCCCTTGGAGATTCCCCATCGGCCGTAGGACAGCATATCTGTGGACTTCCTCACCAGGCTGCCTTTGTCTGATGGATAACTGTCGTTCTATCAATTGTGGATAGGTTTTCAAAGGCAGCCCATTTCATACCCCTAGCCAAGCTGCCCATGATCAAAGAGACTGCCCAGCTCCTGCTTCAATGTGCGCTGTGCATCCATAGCACTCCCCAGGAGGCGGTCTCCGATCGCAGCCTGCAATTTGCCAGCAGCTTCTAGAAAGCCTCCTGTGCCTTGGCGGGCACCACCCCACACCTGTCCTCAAGCTTCCACCAGTTAACAACAGCCAGGTGGAGAGGCTTGACCAGGAGCAGGGCAAAACCCTACACTGCCTAACAAAAGGCAACCCCGCCGGGTGGTCCCTATCATCTTCCTGGGTGGAACTGGCTCAGAACTCCTTACTAGTTGGTAGTCTCAGCATGTCGCCTTCCTAATGTTGTCCAGTTTACTGACCACCTCCGTACCACACAGAGGAGAAGGAAGAGGCAGTTCTCTCTGCTCAGCTCCTGGATCATCGCGCCCGCCAGGGATAAAAGAGAGCCCATGCACTTCTACTCAAGCATGTCACAGGCTTCCAGAGGCAGGGTAACCATCGTACCCATCCACCTCCTGCCTACCAAGTGGGACAGAAGGTGTGGCTAGCTACTAAGGACATTCCTCTCCAAGAAACATAAAAGAAGCTCACCCCCTGATTTATTGGCCCAGTCACCATAACTCAAGCATTATCATCATCTACTGTCAGGGACCCCCCCCGCCCCAGCCTTAGAATTAAACCTGTCTCTTTCTCGTTAGTCCTCCCTGTCGCTCCCCGCCTTGATGGTGGCCCCGCCCACACCACGCGTCGTATCCTGAACAACTGGTGTACGTGGTGTGGCCGCCAGTTTTTTGATGGATTTGGAGGGGTTTGGGCTCAACACGTGCTCCTGGGTGCCAGAGCCCCACATCCTCAACCCTTCCCTCGTCTGTGACTTCCGGCGTCAATATTCCGAGTTGACCAAAGGGCCGCCAAGTGACGCCTCTAGGGTAGGGGGTACTGTTAAAACCAGTCATGGGTCGTAAATTGGCTTCTCCCCTGTTCCAGCGGTCTGCACGTGTTTTTGCGGTCTTTCACCTTCAATTGATTTATTGTCTCATTATCTAAATAAGTTATATATATAGTGCCTGACAAAAGTCTTGTCGCATAAGGACATAGTAACTAAAAATAGCATATAACTCTATTTCTAACCAATCAATTGTTACAATAAATGGTCCATTTTAATGTCAAGGGCTTTCACATTAATAATTTGGTGCAAAATGAAACCGTCAAAAAGTGTTCTGATGTTCACAGCTTGGCTAAGCCCATAACATCTGTTTTTTTTTTTTTTTTTTAGTCTTGTCGTCTCTTCAGATGATGCAACAAATCGCAGATTAGAGTTTAACCTATGACAAATACTGTAATTAACACATTCCCAGATGTGTATAGAAATAACCCCAGCACACCAGACTTTCATATGAGGTGTGACTAGACCTCTGACAACATACCAAAGATTCAACCACAGACCAAAGTGCTGATCATCAAGAGCCTGAAGACTGAGTCAGCTGCTGAGGTGACAGACATCTTTAATGTATCCAAATGTCAAGTGGAGGGGATGAGAAAAAGATTTGAAGAAACTGGTGACGTTCATGGCAAGCGCAGGTCAGACAGACCCCGGTATGACAACTGTTTGAAAGGACCGTTTGTTGCTTCAACTGTACAAGGCTAGCCCTTCTTCAACTACAGCGAAGCTACATGAGGAAATGTCACCAAAAAATCCGGTATCTACAAGAAGAGTTTGTCAAATTCTCTCTCAAAGTGGTTTTCATAGCCAAATTAGTACACAGAAGTCTGCAATAAACAGAAAACAAAAAACCTGCATTGCATTTGCCAAGGCCCACAGCTTGCAGAAAGGATTGATACTGGAAAAGTGGCTGAAAGTTTATTTTTCTGGTGAATCATCCATTGAACTGCATGCCAGTCGCCGTACAAGACCTGTTGGAACCCTCATGGACCCAAGATTCTCCCAGAAAACAATCATGTTTGGTGGAGGAAAAATCATGGTTTTTTGTTACATCCAGCATGGGGGTGTGAGAAAGATCTGCAGAGTGGATGGCAACATCAACAGCCTAAAATATCAAGAAGTTCTTGCTGCCCTACTTATACTGCTGCTCCTTCTCATTCTTCTGCCTCCATGTCACAGTTCCTGAAAGCGAAGAAGGTGAAGGTACTCCAGGATTGGCCAACCCAGTCACCTGACATGAACATTATTGAGCATTTCAGGGGTAAGATGAAGGAGGAGGCTTGGAAGATGAAACCATAGAATCTTGATGAACTCTGGGAGTCCTGTAAGACTGCTTTCTATGCCATTCCAGATGATTTCATCATCAAGTTATCTCAGTCATTGCCAAGATGTATGGATGCAGTCCTCCAAGCTCATGGGAGTCATACGCAATATTAATTCTTTTTTCCAAGGCACCATGGCTTTGTGTTCTGATATTATAGTGGCATATTTGTGTATTCAAAATAAAGTGTATGTATAATTTCCACATTTTTTTTCAATGCGACAAGACTTTTGTCCAAGCAAAATCTGACCTTTCAGCAAGAATTAAATTATAAAACTCAATCAATGACACAAAACTCTATTTTGGTATATTTCACATAATCTAGAGGGCTTTGCCTTTCATATAAGCCATTTTTGATTCCAATTGATCAACTACAAGTCAGGTTATTATTTGTTGTTCCTACAACTTGGATAAGTGACAAGACTTTTGTCAGGCACTGTATATATATATATAAAGTTCATTGAGGTATAAGTGTGGTTGCTGGATTGTCATGCTTCATACCTTACTAAACCTTCCAGTCAGTGTCCTCTAGTAATGAGATAAACTCTTCTTCAGTGTGTTTCAATGTATTAATGATAGAGAAAATCGTAAAGATTTGTTGCAGTCTGATTAACAGGAATAAGCTCCCAAGCCTGAAAGTCTCTGGGATTGGGACCGCATTCATATTCATCCTCTGTGCCTGCCAGTTACTCTGAATAAGTTTATTAGTGAAACCTCTCGAGCCTTAATCAGTCTCCAGGATTGGGACTGTATTCCTACTAAGCCATTCAGGTCTACTGTCAAGCAATCCTGCTTCTGCGAGGGGGATTCACCACCCGGCTTCTGCCCTGGAATGGCCACTTCCCTGGGCGTGGATATGCCCCTACCCTCTCCAGTCATGACCGACTTAGCTGGACTGCTTCTCAACAGTGCTGAACTACGACCTTCCCCTCTTTTATTACCATATTCAAGTTAATAAATACTTCTTGAGGGTTGTACCCTGAATCTGTGTTTGGTTCCTTGTGACAATCATAGCCCACAACACATAGCACAGGCACTCACAAGAGCACCTAAATGCTTTACACAGACTCACACACATATGCACAAGTGGATTTCTCATGAAAACATCTGCTTCTCTGAATGACTATCCACAACATGTAAGCTCCAGGCCATCCAATCAATGACTGGTAATGACAGATAATTCAATGTACTCATGCACATAAAAAAGCAGCACCAGGAAATTAATTAAAAAATTTGAGGTATTTAATTTTGTTTGGATTCTGACAATATGCAGCAAAGCAATTAATGTATCCACAGCTTTGAGTTGAGCAGATTGAAATCCACAGAACAACACTGAGCGATACAGATTTAGTGAAGCAAAGAAAAAATATATATATATATCTCAATTGAATTATTAATTGGTTAAGTATGTTATTGCCCGCATACAGTCAAAATGGCCTGCCAATATATCTTATTTTGGCCAACCTGAATTGGCCGAGTTCAGCACGTGCACAAGTAACCATTGGCAACTGTGACATTCACTCTCTCAAAGAAGCAGACGACAGTTGCGGACCTAGCATTCAGCTTTTTAATGAGCTTTGAAGTCGCGTACTTCAGAAGTCATAGTCACAAGACTAGGTGCAACCTAGTATTCGGCTGGGCCCTCAAGTGCTGTATGAGAATGTGGGCCCTAGAAAAGGGTGCTAAATGAGGCAAAGCTCACGCTATTATATGAAGTGCAAGTTTAGTAATGAGCTGGAGCTGATAAATTATTTACAAAGTAGGTGGGGAGAGTGTGAGAGTGTGGGAATGGGAGAGTGAGAGTGTGAAAGAGTGAGTGAGAGTGTGTGAGTGAGATAGTGGAAGTAAGTGAGAGTGAGGGAGTGGGAGGTGGGGGGGGGTCTTGAGTAAGGAAAACATACCAAAAGCAAGTTATACATTTGAATAGACAAAGAGCTAGAGTAAGGGTAGCATTTATTGATTTTGTGAGTCAATTTGAGAGAGACAGCAGCAGCAGATGTAGATGGCAGTTAAAGTATGTATGTATGTTCATGAATCGTAATAAAACAATAAAGTTATCATTACAGTTGTGCTAATCGGGGACGTGACGTCACTTTTGTGAACACATGGCAGTTCCTATATAGTGAGGGTGTTAGAACGAACGTCAAAGTGTTCTTTTTTTCCCCCATGTTTCTTCTTTGGGCACGTTATGGACATAGAATCCACAGTTTTGAGTAAAACCGCTTAGTAAATATGTTTGAGTGAAGGAGTTGCCATGTGTTTACATAAAGCATTAGACGATATTGGTGATGGTTGAATATGGTTAAGTATGTGACCAAAAAAATTGAAATGCAATTAATTTTAATGAATTTATGACCTATTGAAAGCTCTTGGTGTCAACTACAAGGCCTTTTCAAGATCATGAGAATTGGCCAAGAAATAAAGTTTTGGAATTTTATAGTGCCCCCAAATAGCAAATTGTTTGGTATTTATTTTAGTCACTGCGGATAAAAAGAAGTGTTGCGAAGTGAGCAATTTAAGACAATTTTACTTCAAAAAATGATATAATCAAACTTTGAAAGAAATTAAATGAAATACAAGAATTCAGGAAAGAGAGCATGAACGAAGTGACAGTTACAGCCTGACTGAGTATTGCACTTTGTCACATAGCTAATATGATAATCAGAGGTGTATAAAGTACTGGAAAAAATAACTTAGTAAAAGTAGAAGTACCATTACTGAAAGTTACTTTGGTAAAAGTTGAAGTCTACCATAAGAAAATTACTTGAGTAAAAGTCTTAAAGTAGCTCACATTAAATGTACTTAGGTACTAAAATTATTTTGTGAAAGAATATACTTAAGTATTAAAAGTGCGAGTATAAGTACAAAGTATTTTTCATAGTACGCATAAAAAGAAGCAAAGCAACCACTCTTTGTTCTCTCCTTGTGCTCTTTAATCAATTTTCAGGTGAATGAAAAATACAGTATTCAAAAAACAAACAGGCAGTCTCTCCTTTATATACTTCTTGTTCTTCTTTGAGTTTACTGGCGGTTTTAAAAACCACTATAATTGACTATAATTAATAGTAGAATTACATAGTATCAATACCATGCCGAATTTTTGCTTCAGAGAATTGATTTTTCTTAACTACTAATTGGGATACCATTTGCTCATTGTAGCTGAAGTGGTTGCTGCAGAGGACAACGATTATTTCTGTAGCAAGAGATAATTTTTTTGAACTGCTGGATAGATACTATGGGCAAGTATATTGAGCAGTTTGCACATCAGGCTTAGCTGAGGAGTTTTATTCAGGCAACTCCTGAAAAACATATTTTGGAGAAACCATGTTCGAACTCAGCTTGCATGTGAATATTCAGTAACTGATCCGAGAGTGCCATCTAGTAGTAGAATATTGTAACTGCGCACAAAAATTTGCAGCTCCATGTCCGCTGGCGGACACATCTGCACAAAGATACCCCGCCAAGCACCGTTGTTCTTCTCAAACATGCCAAATCCAGGTAATCCTTAAATGATGAATTGCATGCATCTTTTAATTTGTAACGAGTAAAAAAGTGGCGTCAAAGGAACAAAGTGAAAGTATACTTTTTATCTTTTAAAAGTAGTACAGTAAAAGTCCAGATTTAAAAAAAACTCAAGTAAAGTATAAATCCTCAAACTATTTAAGTACTGTAACGAAGTGCATGTACTTCGTTACTATACACCTCTGATGATAGTGTATCCCAAGTCTCTTCACTGTACCTGTCTTCTCTCGTATCGGTTGCGAGATTCAATAGGAAGATTAAGGAAATAATCCTGGTACTGGCTAAGAAATTCAAAAGGGAGATAGGGGAATGTAACACATCGTACCAATCTATCGTGAAAGAATCTTAACAATGGTCGGAATGTGTTTTTAATTCTTCTATTCAACCTCGCAACCAATACCGTCCTCCATGCTTGTTAACTGTCGTATCGGTTGCGAGATTGAATAGGGAAATTAAAAACACATTCCGACCATTGTTATGATTCTTTCACGCTAGATTGGTACGGTGTGTTACATTCCTCTATCTCTACGGAATCTTGCAACCGGTACCAGAGAAAACAAGCATGGAGGACTGAAACAAACCGAATAGCGTGAAAGAAGATTAGCCTAATTATGGTCGGATTGTGCTCGTAATGCAACAAAATCGAATGGAACTTTTTAAAAGACCGGGATGCTAGCCAGCAAGCACATCATATGCATCCGCTATGTGAATATTTAATCCACCTTTTGCTGTCCATTAGAAGAAAATACGCATTAATTTTTGTAAAATGGCGACCAATATCGCCAAGAAACACTCATTGGCGTCAGAAATTGCACATTGTGAACATTCTATATTGACAAAATGTGTTTTAATTTAACAGTACATTTACCTGATTATTGCAGTCTATTGCTAGACTGGATTCAAGTACTGGTCGTGTTACGTTGGCGTGGTGGGTACAACAACGTAGTGGAGAAGTAGCGACTTCAATGACGGGGTGTCCAATCCAGCTTGGCGTGATCTTTTACACTTAATATTTTCTTAAATTTATTGATTTCATTGGTGTCGGTTACAGTCGCTCTCATAGATACAATCAAAGCGGCCACCACAACTGCTTCTGTTCAAGTGAACCAACTCATGAATTCTTCCGGTATTCTTGAAAATACTGAAACATAATAGTGCCGGTGCCACTTCCACTGTGTGCATAAATAGTCCATCACACGCATAAATGAGCGTGGCGCGTTCAATTCCACTTTTTAGTTTCCGTTTCTGCGGCAAACTCTCAAATCCAAGATCCAACAGCAGCAAAGTATTCAGTTTCTGTTGCAATGTCTCAATGCCAAAATTCCGAGACCCATGTATTTACAATGCACAGACCAGTAAATACGAGTGAAGTCGACGCCCGGCCAGCCAGCCAGCCAATCGTCGGCCAACCAATCGTTGAAGTTCTTCCCCACCAGCAAACCAATCACTGAACAGCCAGCCAGCCAATCGTCGCCAACCAATCGTTGAAGTGCTTCCCATCCGGCCGACCAATCGCTGAACTTCTTCCCCGCCGGCCAGCCAATTGTTGAACTTGATCACTCAGGCAGTCAGTCAGTCAGTCAGTCACTCAGATACTCAGCGACATTCGCATTTATAGCGGCCTGGCCGCTGCTCGGCCCAGCCCAATAATATTGTCGTGATCACACAACATACTTAACCAATTCATAAAAATATTATAGATTGCTTATTTTCGCATTGCCTTGGTATTAGCCTTTGGGTCGCGGTAACTGTGGCATTCGCTCTCTTCAAAGAAGCAGACGACAGTCGCGGACCTAGCATTTAGCTCTTTAATGAGTCTTGAAGTCGCGTACTTCAGAGGTCATAGTCATAATGTTGTCATGATAGCACAACATACTTAACCAATTAATAAAATTATAATAAATTGCTTATTCTCACATTGCCTTGGTATTGGCCTTTGGGTTGCGGTATTAGCCCGAGGCCGCAATACGGCGACCCTCAGGCCAATAACAAGGCAATACGGAAATAAGCAATTAATAACATATATTACAAGGCGTTACATTTTTTTATGTGTATGGGTACATAAAAACATAATATTTTCAAATAAATGGATGGTTATGATGGTTGTGCACAGGAAGTACAGGAGAAAGTTGTGCCTTGAGAGTAATTTCCACAAAATCTTGGTAAGTTATAAATTGTCCGGTGCTTTTCTCAGTATCTGTGTTTGACCGCTGGAGCTTTATAAATTGCTTTGGCTTAGAACATTTTAATTTACATAAATGCAATGTGTAACAATAGGCAACTCTATAAAGACAGCAGAGTGGCTAACGCGAGTGCTGGGGATGGTTTCATGAACGGAATTGAACAGTACTTGTAATTCATGGTAAATATGCTCAGTATAATATTTACTTATTAAAAATAGAAAATTTAAAGCCCAGCTGAGCTCCCTCACTCAGGATTCCAGGGAGTCCTGGAGCTGACTCAAACAGCAGTGACCCCAGCAGAAATGAGAGCAGTAACTGTTCCCTATTGTCATGACTGTGCTCAGCACAGCTACTGATCACTGCTGCCACGCCCAGTCTAGGGCAGAGTTATGAACTACAGCCCACTGACCCCCCGACATCCCCACGAAGCAGGTGTGCAATGAAATGAGGAAGTGCTTGTACACATACATACTGTCACACTGCATGCACACACACACACACACACACACACACATATACATGCATATAATGACACAGGATTCAAAGCACAGCTGAGCGCATGGCCTTCTTAATGTCACAGATGACATCACTCACCCTACCCCCACCCTAACCGCCTCCCTCTTTGTTCAGTAGCTGAAGTAACACCCCCCTCCTCAACACACACACACACACACACACACACACACACACTGCAGCTGAGCCCCCAGGAAGGAGCAGCATCTGTTACACCCACCACAGGCAGCCCATTAAAACAACACAAACACAGCCCCCTAAACAACTCACAGAGAAAACACTAAACAACACATATACCAATAACCATTGAACAAAAAACACAAGCCCTAATGATAAACACAGCCCCACAAAACAACATACACAGGGCCTCACTAAACAACACTAACACAGCCCCAATAAACAACAAAACACACACACAGCCACACAACATATTACACACAAGGCCAACACAGCCCCACCAAACAACACAAACACAGCGTCCCCGCTAAACAACACAAGGTCCCACTATATAAGACATAAGAAGTGCCACTAAACAACACAAACATAGTAACACTACAAAACACAAACACAGCTCCACAACACATCTCAAACACAGTCCAACTAAACAACACACACAGCTTCACTAAACAACAAAAACACAGCCCCACAACATACACAGCCTCACTAAACACAAACACAGCCCCACTAAACAATAAGCACAGCCCCAATAAAAATCACTAACACAGCCCCACTTTATATCCCACACAGCCTCATACACAACACACATTCTGCCTCATTAAACAACACAAACATAGCTCCACTACAGAACACAAACACAGCACCACTACACAAGATAAACAAATCTCCACTAAACAAAAAACACACACACAGCCTCACTAAACAACACAAACATAGCCCCACAAAACAACAGAAGCATAGCCCCAATAAACATCACAAATACAGCCCCACTAAATAGCTATCATATACAGCCTCATTAACAACACACACTCAGCCTCAATAAACACAAGCACAGCCCCACTAAATGACAGACACAACCCAATACACAAGACACACAGCCGCAATGAACAACGCGAACACAGCCCCACTATATAAAACAAACAAAACTGCAAAAACATGGCCTCACTTAACAGCATAAGCATAGCCTCACAAAACAACATACAACCAGCCTCACTGGATGACAAAAACATACCCCCACTACAGATAGCACACCCAGGCACCTCATTAAACAAAACAAACACTCAGTGATCAGATTAAGGGGGGGGAAAATTGATCAGCATTTTTTGCTAATCATTATATTAATTGATTGGCAATTGTTTAGCACATCTGAAAAATGATCAGTAAAAATTAGAAATCAGTAAATTAATTTTAAATGATAAAAAGGCTTTTTAATCCTTTCCTTACGACAAATTACAATTACAAGAGAAATGCAATTCCAATCTGAAATAACACATTCTACAAAAGCAAAACAAACAAATTATTTCCAAAAGGCATTAATTCTTCCCTGAATAATCATAATTTTATACAGAACACTTCAGGTTGTCAGCGAAATTTCTGAAAACTACTTGTTACCTGCAGTACAGTTGTCTTATCAATACCTTACTGTAGCATATGATGCTGTTTAACACCTGATCAAACATATGTAGGGATTCTGCTAAACAAAAAGAATCCATTCTCATTTAAATCCATTTACACTTTTGACATCACAACATCATGTATTTGAATGGTCAGAGATCATACAACTGATCAGAGATTTAAAAAAAAAAGGAACCTTCTGAAGGATAAAACAGGCAGAGACAAGCTGCACACATTACGTAGCTATCTGAGCACATGGTTGAACACTACCGCCGATACCAAGAATAGCGGCAGCTTGCCTGCAGGCCGATTATCGGCCAATTTATGGTTTGTGTTATGTGCATTCATTGTGCATGTTTCAGGAGAGGCTGGTGGTAAACTTGCCATTCCCAAACCACATAGCAATGGGAGAAATTTTGATGACTCGGACTGACTGAAAACAATGTTCCTCATTTGCTTACTTATCCTGCTGAAATTGCATGAGCTTATTTGATATATTTCACAGCACTTTTGTACGTCCCAACTGTACTTTCAGTTTTTTGGGACATTTAGCTAGCTTGCTACTTGGTTCGTAGCTCAAGAGCAATCGCTGTCAACTAGCTAGAAAGCTAGCTTGTGAAGTTTGGGCAAAAACCAAATCACATCGCTTAAGATCATTGCAAAGATTTCCCTGAACTAGCATCAGCTAGGTAGGAAGATGGCTAGCTCTATAATCTGAAGAGTAACGTATAACATGATGACATACATAAGCAGGATAATGCAGCTAAAACTAGCAACGAAATGTCTCAGGCCAAACTGTCCGTTCGCTCTTAAGGTAAAAGAAGCTGGTATTCAATGTTGAAAGAGGTCGTGTGTGAACGATGGAGTTGAAAGCGACAAATCAGAGCTGTAAAAACTTCTCCAACAGGCATCATAGCTACCATATGTTCACTCGCAAGCTAGCTGTACCTTAGCAATTGTTTTTGAACTAGCTAGCAGGCTAGCTAACATCCCAAAAATCTGAAAGTACAGTTGGGACATATGAAAAGTGCTGGGAAATATATCAAATAGGCTCATGCCCATTTCAGCAGGATAAGTTATCAAATGAAGAACATTGTTAACATTAGCTAGCTGATTAGTTAGCTAGGTGGCTATATCCAAAGAGCAATGTAACTTCATACGCGATAGTACACATAGCAGTCTAGTCATAACCTCACCAGTAAGCCTCCCTAGTGCATGCATGCGCTCCCCAGAAGCTGATTGGTTGGTATGCAAATGAGGTACATTTCACCTAAGCAAAGTCTTCAAAAGTTCTTCTGTTGCTCTGTGGTTTGGGAATCGCAAGTTTGCAGGCCGGTGAGTCGAGATAAATGAAATATCAGTAAGATTTTTTTAATCGCATTTTTTGCGAAGGATTTTGTTATGATGATTAGCATTTGCTCAGAAGTGATGAAATCTGATTCACATTTTATGATGCAAATCCACCTAATCTGATCACTGGCACCGACTTAAAAGCTGCTTTGATTTCTGGTCTGAAGTTTCATTTGGTTCGCTCACAGTGAATGCCTGTCCCTTTTGCAATGGTTTGTAATAAATTGGGCACGTTAGACTGAAACCACTCCAAAATTAGGTTCACATGGCTCATTTTCAGTCAGCTATTAGAATTGTTAGCCGAATCATTTCAGTTGAATGGGGGCTGAGATTCTCCAGCTGACAGCTACTTCAAAAAGACAAATCGCACTTAAATGTACATATGATGAAAAGCTTATTTGTATACATTATCCCAATAATTACACAGTCTGTCCATGCCCCAGCTGTAACCAGTGTGATGTCCACTCTGAAATACTATAATACTTCACCTGCAATGCTTTTGCTTCTTCCTCCAAAAAAAAAATCTTCTATGTGTGTGTATGTGTATATACATGGGTTCCATATTCGTGTGTGCATCCTTTGTCTGCGCTTATGTTTGTCTGTGGCTGTAGTGAGTGAAATGTGTATGTGTGATTATGTAAACTGTGTGCAGCTCTGCTGTGTAGGGCGTGGCAGTGTAAAACAGCACAGACAGGGAGAGGCATCTCATAAATATGTATAAGCTCCATTTAAGCACATAAAATATTCAAAGGCTGGGCTACTCTCCACCTACTCAATGAGTGACTGGCTCTCACTGGTCACATGACCCACATTCACACCACAGCTGAGATTCTGCTTTGCGTGCTCCGAGCGTCTGAACACACAACAGTACTTGCTAGCGTGTGGATGAGTTTTTAATGCAGTTAACATCTCTTGTGGGCAAGCTGCCCTTGTGAAAATGAAAATGGTGTATTTTCTGTAATTCATATTTCACTGTGGAGCATTGCTACATCCCTTCAGTAAAGCCCTTTTTATCCTCCCCCCCACTCCCATTTCCACCATGATCATCCTCTAATCCCTCGGGGGAGCCTGCAGCCACCTGGTCCCCCATTTCCTGTTTCAGTTGACCCATTTCCTGTCCCTGTTGACCAATCCTCTATGGAGTCTCAAATGCCCTCCAGTGGCCAGATTGAGCACTGCAAGTCCAGGTGATGCACAAATAAACCAAAAACAGTGCTATGAAGAAGTATTTGCTTCTTCCCGATTTCTTCTATCTTTGCTTATTTGTTAAATTTCCATGCTTCAGATCATCCAATTAATTTTAATATAAGACAAAGACAATGCGAGTCAACACAAAATGCAACATTTAAATAATCATTTAATTAATTGAAGAGAAAGGATTATTCAAAACCTATGTCACCCATGCCACCCTTGGCAGCAACAGCTGCAATTAAACTTTTGTGATAACTTGATATTACTTTTACATTCTTGTGGAGAAATTTTTGGCCCTCTCTTCTTTGCACAATTGTTTGAATTCAACCACATTTGAGGATTTTCAAGCATGAACTGCCTGTTAAAGGTCATGCTACTGCATCCTAATCAGATTCAAGTCAGGAATTCAAGTTAGATTCAAGTCAGAACTTCAAAACCTTCATTTTATTTCTTTAGAGTCATTCAGAGCAGGGGCGGCGTTAGACCTGAAAACTCGGGGGCTAATATCCATCCATTTATTGACAACAATTAGTCCTGGCCAATTCTAGATGGTTTTCCTTTATTAAAACGTTTTCCAATTCAAGAATAATCAAGTGGCAATTGAAGACATGGCTTCTCTCCCCCATGCGATCTAAAAGCGACAAAATAATGGGCTGCATTCAGTACAGAAAAATAATTTAATTATAATTAGGTCTATGCACCGGCACTTGCTGACGGCATTTCAGAACTCTTCAGCGAATTAAGGTAATTTCGGCGACAAGTACATACACCTCTTTTTGCAGCACAGTCACGCAACTTGCTGTAGAAAATAGACAGCTGTCTGATTGGAAAATGTAAAAGGACGAAACCACGTACTAGTCACCAAAATTACCTTCTCTCATGGGGGAGAGAAGCCGTGTCTTCAATTGCCACTTGATTATTCTTGAATTGGAAAACGTGTTAATAAAGGAAAACTATCTAGAATTAGCCAGGACTAATTGTTGTCAATAAAGTGATGGATATTAGCCACCGAATTTTCAGGTCTAACGCCACCCCTGATTCAGAGGAGGACTTGTTTGCCTGCTTTAGATCATTGTCCTGCTCCATAACCTGACAATACTTGAGCCTTAGGTCACAAACTGATGGGGAAACATTCTCCTTCAGGATTTCCTGGTGAAGAGAAAAATTCATTGTTCGATAAATAATGGCATGTTGCCCAGGCCCTAATGCAGAGAAGCAGCTCCAGACCATCATGTTATTCCCACCGAGTTTGACAGTTGACAGTGAACGACAAATCAGTTGTCCGGGCGCCCAGGACAATCAGTTTTTCACGCGGACAAGTGAAAATGAAAAATCAGACAATTGCCTCTGCGCGCTTGAAACATTTCTGCTTGCATTCGAAACATGCTGCTCGTGCTCGGATTTTTTCTGCGGTACATTCCTATCAAAAATCTCCAACCAAAAGAATGCCAGGTTCCGTGTTGACCAATGAAATTATCGCTGCCTCACTGCAGGCCCATTCGTTTAACTTCATATACTGTACCGTGGGGGCGATGATGTTTACACAGACCCACTCCGAAGATACTGTAGAATTTGTGGCTATGCTGCGAATGCGCGACCGCTTATTAAACTATGTTAGTCTGTAGATTATGTAGCCATCTAGCTAGCTTGCTAACGTTAATTATGGAGAATCTTTGTAAATAATCGTCATTATTAAGCGGTGTCATTTGTTTTTGCCCTAACTTCACTAGCTAGTTTGCAGTACCAGTGATTGCTTTTGAGCTAGCTTGCTAGCTAGCCAACATCCCAAAAACGTGGAAATGCAGTTTGGATGCACGGAAGCTAGCTAAGATAGTAAAGTCATGGCCAAATCAAATCATATTGCTTAAACAGGATTTTCCACAGTTAACGTTAGTGTGACAGAGTGGTTTTTAAATCCATCGACTCTCAGCAGAAGGTGTAGATCTTTCACCATTATTGCCTTGCAGTTCCCTGTAATGTTTGCCATTTTCCCCAAGCTATGCCTGTAATGCAGCTCGTAGCAATTTGTCTAGAAGTTGCTTCCATGTGAGACAAAGTTGTCAAAGTTTTGAAGCATTTGATTGGACTTGAAGATGCCCACTCAGTTATATGTTAATTGGAACGATTGCGTTTACTCTCTCTCGATAGTCCGTCTGCCATGGGATGCAATGAGAGCAGGAGATATCCGTGAGGTTGAGAGACCATTTTGTCTAATGCCTTCATGCTGATATGGTATATGCAGCAGTGAATGTGCACCTCGGGGCTATGTTTGTAATTAAAGCAGTGACATATCTTGTCTTTGCCACAGAGCTCCAAATAACAGTCTACTGTATGCATCTGAGGTGGCTGGCATCCTTCTGAGTCCGTTACGTTAGCTAACTAGATGGCTAAATAATCAAAAGAGTACGGCAGTTTAATCAGCGATCGGTCACACAGCATATAGCCAAAGATACTGCAGTGTCTTCGGGAGCGGGTCTGGGAGTCATCGCCCCCAGCCCCCACGATATGCTCCCTCAAGAGCAATCACTGGTACAGCGAACAAGCGGGTTAAATTAGGGCAAAAACAAATGATGCCGCTTAATTAGGACGATCATTTACAAAGATTCTACATAGTTAACGTTAGCTAGCTAGCTAGATGGCTACATAATCTACAGAGTAACATAGTTTAAGGGGTGATCTGGGGTTAAATGGGCAAAATTAGATTATTTTTCCAAAAAATTTTTTTGAATAAAAATATTCCATAATAACCCACCTTTAATAATCACTAATTGCTACAAGGATTAAAAACTGAACTCAACTTTTCAATGCGGTCTAATGCATTTTCCATTGATTTCCTAAGGTATTACTTTTTCCACGTTTCTCATGTTTGTGGCAGCCATAACTTTTTTATTTATCATTGAAAATCAATTAAATTTGGGCTGCAGGTACTTTACTTCATTAGAAATGCAATGACATAGGCAAAATTTGCCTATCTGTTACATACTTTGAATATTTTGAGTATTCGTCAGATTCTGCGCAAAATAATTTCAAAATTTGAGTAAAATGCCCCAAAATCACAAATCTGATAAATTGGGCAAAGAATGGCTATGTCATTGCATTTGGATAAGCAATGGCTTTTAAATGATGAAAGAAAAACTGAATTCTATCATAGAGTTAAAGAGGAATTGGTGCCAGAAGTTTTCTGCATATTTAATGAGCTTGCTCGGTTACCATGGCAACCACATACACAGAAAAATGCCAACTTTTATCTTTTTTGGTGGTTATTACATATACCTCTTAAGATTAATTCTGAGTTGTTTCCTGGTGTCATTTTTCATTTAACCCCAGATCACCCCTTAATAAGCGATCGCGCATTTCTCGGCATTAGCCACACATTACGCAGAATCTTCGAAGTAGGTCTGTGTAAACGTCACCACCCCCACGGTACACTGTATGAAGTTAAATGAATGGATCCTTCAAAGAAAAAATCTAATCACCCTGAGAGGGAAATTTCATTGGAACTCCCATTTGGAAGATATAAACTGGAAAAAAGCATGGCTTTTACCTAATAAGTTTTGTATTCCTAACAAAGTCAAAAAAATCCATTGCAAAATTTTGCATAAAATTTATCCTGTGAACTCTATAATTTCCAAATACGTGGACAGTATTAACTCTTGTTCATTTTGTGGACATGCTGATGAAACATCTGTCCATCTATTTTTTCAATGTGCAATAACAAAAAAATTTTGGGCTGACCTAAATTGTCATGTCTTCAATATCACTGACGTTTCTCATTGTTTCACGCTTAAAGATATAATTTGTTATTATGATAATAGGAGTAACAAATCTTTAAACCATGTAGTCAACTTTTTTATTTTAGTGGGTAAATTTTATATTCATAAGCAGAAGTTTTTAGGTTGTCAACCTTCTTTCCACCTCTTTTTGATTGAATTTAATTCATTGCTGGACTCTCTTGCCCTCACAAACAATAAAAAAGCAACAGGTTCTTGGAATATTACAGAAACATATTTGATGTAACCCCTTGAAGTGTAAATTTTTTGTCTGTCCTTAATTACTTTTTGATTCTGAATTATTGTTGTATTGTGTGTGGGTGTTTTTTTTCCATTTATTTATTTATTTATTTATTTATTCTATTATTGAATCTCTCAAGTCCCTTAGTATAGGGGCTTGTCTGTCATTGCATCGTCGTTGTCACATCCTTTCTTTCTTTTGCATATTTTGATGTTATTAGCTCACACGTTTTGTTGTGTATTCATTTGTACCTGACTTGATTTGTATACTCGTAACTTTGATAAATAAAGTTTTGTTAATTGAAAAAAAACAGTTAAACAAATGGGCCTGCAGCGAGGCAGCGATAATTTCATTGGTCAACACGGAACCTGGCATTCTGTTGGTAGGCGATTTGATATACGGACAACCACCATTCCAGACAGGCAACTGATTTTCATTGAAGAGCTTGTCCGTGGACAACCAGTCAAAAAACTGATTTGTCGTTCACTGGTTGATATGAAGTTCTTATTGTGGAATGCTGTGTTTGCACTGCAGCATATGTAAGGAGATCCATGTCTTCCAAAAGGTTCCACTTTTGGCTCATTAGTCCACAGAATATTATCTCAAAAGTCTCTGAGATGTTTTTTGGCATTGTGAGATGTATTCAGAGTTATTTTTGGTCAGCAGTGGTTTTTGCCCAACGGCTCTCCTATGGACACCATTTTTGCCCAGTCTCCTCCTTATTGTGGTACTGTGAACAGACCTTAACTGAGGCAAGTGAGGCCAGCAGTTCTTTAGATGTTAGTCTGGGTTCTTTTTTGACCTCCTGGGTGAGTCTTCAATGTGCTCTTGAAGGAATTTTGGCCGGCCAGCCACTCCTGGGAAGGTTCACCACTGTTCCAATTTTTCTCCATTTGGATATATTGGCTTGCAACATGGTTCGCTGGAGTTCCAGAGCTTTAGAAATGGCTTTGTAACCTTTTCCAGACTGATTGAAGTAAAGACTTTGTTTCTCATCTGTTCTTGAATTTCTTAAGATTGCAGCATCATGTGCTGCTTTTTGCCTAATTAACATTGCCAGACAGGTTATATCTAAGTGAAGTTTAGACTCAACAAGGCTGGCAGTAATAATGCATGGATGTTTCTAGTAAAATTGCACCCAGCTGTAAATTTTTTCAATTGGTTGATTTAGTGACAAAGGCGGCGATCACTGTTTTATATAGGGTGAGATAGGGCTGGATAGCTTTTATCCCTCAATAAATGACACCATCAGGGTCATTCCATGTCAAATCATCAGATATACAAAACATTTGTCACCATGTAGTCATAGATTGCTTCCATATTTTCACGTTAGATAAATATGTATTAGTGATGAACAAATCCGAAATTTCAGCTCATTCGGACCAAAAATAAATTGTTGGTGAATTACTTTCAAAGGGAAAGATTCTTGAGATTCTTGAGATTACCCCACCCCTGTTCAGACACCTGCAAAATTTATATTGGTCAAAACACATCAACGATTTTTGGAGTGGTCTACTATAATAGAGGATTCCGTCAAAAAAAATATTGAAGAAAATTCACGGTGTGCCCCTGGAGATATGGGGGTTTGAAGAGGTGGCATTTTAGCGTTTTTTTTTTTTTTTCCACTTTTGGCAAGGGGCTGACTGCAGTCAGTGATGAATTCATGGTGAATTCAGCTTGATTTATATTCAGCAGACACAACTGAATGGGAAAAATGCCAGAGAGCCTATGCCAAGGTTAATATTGGGGGTGCTTTGGGGACCTAAACATGGAACTGCCTGAACGAAAGGCACTATTGGTGTCCTCATAGCTCCACAACCAAGAAAGATAAAGTCAAATGGACTGCATTTTCTGATTAAGCAGTATAACATTAGCTTAGCTGCAAAGTTTCAAAGCTATAGACATAATGATAAAAAAGTTATGCCATGTTAAATACAAGAAAAGTGTCAATTGACAAAAAAACTGACTAACAGTACCCTTAGAAAATAATTCACCAAAAACTCACTTTTAGTCCGAATGAGCTGAAATTCTGGATTTGTCAGTGATATATATTTACACAACAGCATACAAAAAGCAAAATTGAGAAGGTGGTGGTGAGACCCATTTGATGATCTGAAATGGAATGACCCATCATTTAAAAACTGCATTTAGTGTTTACTTGGGTTTTGTCCAATAATAAAATTAGTTTAATGAGCTGAAATATGGAAGTGTGTTAAGTATGCAAAAATACAGGAAATTGGGAGTGGGGGCAACAACTTTTTCACAGCACTGTGCATGGTGAATAAAACATTTTCTGGATTGCATTTACTAGTTGATCTCTGGAACATTACATTGAGAAGGAAGGTGCGTCATTTATTGAAGCTATGTGTTTAACTCCCAGCGGACTGTTCTAAATATTAGAAAACGTGCTCATCAAGGAAATGGATTGAAAACTGGTCAAGAGAAGTCATTAGGACGTTGCTTGCCTCCTATTACTTCAGCCATGCAGCCGCCACTGGTAAGTGCTACGGTCTCAGTGGCTTGGTGGTGGGTGTAGATGGTTACTGTGCATTGGATGGGGTGGGTGGGGGGCGGTGGGGTGGTTATCTCACAGGCGCAGATGTGACCGACCTGGGTGGGGCCTCCACAGAAATAACGCACAGCAATAACGCAGGGAAATAACACGCTCTTCAGTGACCGCACAGTCTGGCTGGACCCTCGCTAATTCAACTCCTCCAGAGTAACCTAGAGCAGAATGATACTCAACTGCTCAACCCAAGAACAAACACACTATGGCGACAGGTCAAAAGTCAAAAACCCAAAAGCTAAGAGCCCAAATGTAACAAACCATGCCACACAGCCCAAGAGCTAAGAGCACAAAACCTCTCAACCCAAAAGATAATGACCTGAGACCAAAGACCCAAAAGCTAAAAGGCCAAAGCTAACTGTCCAAAAGGTAATTAGCCAAAGCTAACTACCAAAGACTAACAGCACAAAGCCAATGACTCAAGATGACTACTTGGCCTACAGCTGGCAGCCCAAAAGCTAATAAACCCAGTGCTAATGGCATTAAGCTCTCAGCCCCAAACTCTAGTCAAGGAAAATGACACAATTCAATTAAATTCAATTAAATTCATTTTTTTTTATTGTATAGCACTTTTAAAGAATAGCTGTCATGAAGGCACTTTACAGAATAGCAGTTGGGCAGATGCCCAGCCTAAATCCCCAAAATAGAAATTGAGGCAAATACTCCCAGTAGCGAGAAAAATCCTCATGCAGTGGTAGAAAAAAAAGCCCCAACGGGAAGAAATCTCTGCTGTCTGGGTAAGCGAATGTTCATAAGTTTTAGTGATACAAGGATATAAAAGTCCATTAACAGCCAATTTTTGAGATGAATAAAACTATATAAGAAACTAAGTATGAAGAAGTAGACCTTAAGCGTTAGAGAAAAACCTAATCAGTCCAATTTTGGTCGAAACTCAGTTAGGATCATTTTTGTACTCAGTAGGCTTTGCCTCAAAACATCCAGCAAGAAAAATAGAAAATGATCCCTGATTCCCTGTTTTGCTATGGCAAAACCGAGCAAGTCATCTGAATTTAATTATTCATGAAATAAAAACCTAGCAAGTTAATGTTCCTAGGTTTTTCCAGATTAAATTTTCTATTTTTTTATTTTTTCTATTTTCTATATATTTTCATGGCAAAATCTAGTTAGTTGAAATGTCTGGGGCTGCATTTGTGTCCTCAGCACTGGCAACTTGCGCATCTGTGAGGAGGAGAGTACGCATGTACAACCCAAATTCCGAAATAGTTGGGACAAAGTGTAAATTGTGAATAACATCAAAATGCAATGACTTTCAAATCACACCAGCCAGTATTTTATTCACAAGAGAACAAAGATAACATAGCAAATCTTGAAACTGAGAAATTTTACAATTTTATCCACAAGATGAACACTTTGATGGCTGCTACAGGTCTCAAAAAAGTTGGGACAAGGGCCTGTTGACCATAAAGTAGCATCCCCCCGTTTTAACTCAGAGTGGAGGCGTCTGGGCATTGAGGAGACAAGTTTCTTGAGTTTAGCCATTGGAATTTGATCCCACTCTTGTTTAATACAGGGTTTCAGCTGCTGGAGAGTTTTGGGTCTCCTTTGACGGACTTTTTGTTTAATTATGCGTCAAATGTTCTCAATCGGTGAAAGATCAGGACTGCAGGCAGGCCAGTTCAGCACACAGATTCTTCTACTACGAAGCCATGCTGTTGTAATAGCTGCAGTATGTGGTTTTGTATTGTCCTGCTAAAACACACAAGGCCTTCCCTGGAATAAATGTCGTCTGGAGGGAGCATATGTTACTCTAAAACCTTTATATACCTTTCAGCATTCATGGTGCTTTGTAAAAATGCAAGTGTCCCATACCATATGCACTAATGCATCCCCATACCATCAGAGAGATGCTGGCTTTTGAACTGAATGCTGATAACAGGAGGGGTGGTCTTTCTCCTCTTTAGCCCGGAGGACACAACGACCACGATTACCAACAAGAATGTCAAACTTGGACTCGTCTGACCACAGGACACTTTGCTACAGTCCATTTTAAATGAGCCTTGGCCCACAGAACACGGCGGCACTTCTGGATCATGCTCAAAAATGGCTTCCTTTTTGCATGATAGAGTTTTAGGTGGCACCTGTGGATGGCATGGCGGACTGTGTTTACAGTCAGTGGTTTCTTGAAGTATTCCTGGGCCCATTTAGTAATGTCAATGACAGAATCATGCCGGTGAGTGATGCAGTGGCGTCTGAGGGCCCGAAGATCACGGGCATCCAGTAAAGGTCTTCGGCCTTGTCCCTTGCACACAGAGATTTTTCCAGTTTCTCTGAATCGTTTGATGATGTTATGCACTGTCAATGATGAGACCTTCAAAGGCTTTGCAACTGGACGTTGAGGAACATTGTTTTTGAAGTATTCCACAACTTTTTTCCGCAAGCCTTCACAGGTTGGAGAGCCTCTGGCCATCTTTACTTCTGAGAGACTCAGCCTCTCTAAGACATCCCTTTTACAGCCAATCATGTTACACACCTGATGCCAGTTAACTTAATTACTTTCTAAATGTTCTTTCAACTGATTCTCTTATAAATTAATTGCTTTTTCAGCCCTTTTTTGCCTGTGTCCCAACTTTGAGACCTGTTTCAGCCAGAAAATTTGAAATAAGGTCATTTTGTGGATAAAAATGTAAAATGTCTCAGTTTCAACATTTGAAATGTTATTTATGTTCTATTGTAAATAACATATTGGCTCATGTGATCTGAAAGTCAATGCATTTTGATTTTATTCACAATTTACACTTCGTCCCAACTATTTCGGAATTGGGGTTGTATTCTGGAATAACATATGTGCTTTCCTGAATTAATCTTTTTTAGGAAAGCCCCAGCTTTTTCCAGCAGGATAAATCCAGGCCACCCTCTGCACATATTACAGCACTGTAGCTTCATAGTTACAGACTGTGGGTGCCGCATGCAGCCCCACTAAGCTCCCATTGAAAACGTGGTGGATTATATGGTGAAAAATACGACAACAGAGACTATCAACCAACAAAAGTCCGATATCAGGCAAAAATTGGCACAAATTTCACTTCTGAAACTCCAACAAGTGTCCTAATTTCCTCACTTCCAGCATCCTTTGTGCACAGTGTCCCCCCCCCCATATTTTCTTGTGCATAAAAAAATATTTTGACTGTTGTCTAACGTATCGTAAAATAAATAATAATTTTTAATGTTTAGTTGCAAATTATTTGCATGCAATGACTGCTTGAAGTCTGTAACACATAGCCATCACCAGACGCGGGGTATCTTCCCTGGTAATCAGTCCATACATACTTTCAAACTTCTCTAACAGCTTCAAGTTGATTGGAGAAGTCTATAAACTCTGACAACCCGATGTAACCACTCAGAGCTTATATGTGAACAGTCCAAACAAACCGCTATTACCTCTCCAAGCTGATCAGGCAGTGCAAATCTAAATTAAACCTGCAAGCAGCGTGGAACGGGTCCTCGCACCCTTATGCATGCTGAGGGTGAAGACGAGATCTCGTCGGGTGCAGCTTTGAACTTTGCAACCACTGGACACTAAAGTTATTTCCTGATGGAATGTGTCCACATCTTGTGTCCACTATGGGTGCCATAGAAGCACTAAACATGCCTTATGTTGTTGAATATCAAGAGCAGACCCAAGTATGACAATGGCATGTAAATAAAGTACAGTTTCCTGACAAGTCTTACTTCCTTCATCCAGTAGGTGGTGCTGTGACTAACACTCAATCTTGGTCTGAAGTCTTCACGGCAGGACTTTCATCAAGCATGTTAAGCTTAGACCTGATCAGACAAATGTATGTTTGAGTCACAGCAACTTTCTCTTTCAGGGTAAAACATTGACATTAGCAGCACCACCATAGACACATCATTAAATAAAACCAAAAAAGCTTAGCAATTTTACATTAACAATGTCTTTATATACTACCCAAGAAATAAGACGTCACTCGCATTAAATCTCTAGGAGGAGTCTGTCAAAGTATAAGGCCTGGAAATGGCAAATTAGTTGCAAATTCAAGTCACATTGACAGAATTCCAGTTGGCTTTATGGCTTGGTAAGAAAAGACTTTTTTATAGTCTGAGCATATTATACAGTGGTGCTTGAAAGTTTGTGAACCCTTTAGAATTTTCTAGATTTCTGCATAAATATGACCTAAAACATCATCAGATTTTCACACAAGTCCTAAAAGTAGATAAAGAGAACCCAGTTAAACAAATGAGACAAAAGTATTATATTTGGTCATTTATTTGTTGAGGAAAATGATCCAATTTTACATATCTGTGAGTGGCAAAAGTATGTGAACCTTTGCTTTCAGTATCTGGTGTGACCCCCTTGTGCAGCAATAACTGCAAGTAAACATTTCCGGTAACTGTTGATCAGTCCTGCACATCGGCTTGGAGGAATTTTAGCCCATTCCTTCGTACAGAACAGCTTCAACTCTGGGATGTTGGTGGGTTTCCTCACATGAACTGCTCCCTTCAGGTCCTTCCACAACATTTCGATTGGATTAAGGTTAGGACTTTGACTTGGCCGTTCCAAAACATTAACTTTATTCTTCTTTAACCATTCTTTGGTAGAATGACTTGTGTGCTTAGGGTCGTTGTCTTGTTGCATGACCCACCTTCTCTTGAGATTCAGTTCATGGACAGATGTCCAGACATTTTATTCGCTGGTATAATTCAGAATTCATTGTTCCATCAATGATGGCAAGCCGTCCTGGCCCAGATGCAGCAAAACAGGCCCAAACCATGATACTACCACCACGTTTCACAGATGGGATAAGGTTCTTATGCTGGATTGCAGTATTTTCCTTTCTCCAAACATAACACTTCTCATTTAAACCAAAAAGTTCTATTTTGGTCTCATCTGTCCACAAAACATTTTTCCAAAAGACTTCTGGCTTGTCCAAGTAGTCTTTAGCAAACTGCAGATGAGCAGCAATGTTCTATTTGGAGAGCAGTGGCTTTCTCCTTGCAACCCTGCCATGCACACCATTGTTGTTCAGTGTTCTCCTGATGGTGGACTCATGAACATTAACATTAGCCAATGTGAGAGAGGCCTTCAGTTCCTTAGAAGTTACCCTGGGGTCCTTTGTGACCTCGCCGACTATTACACGCCTTGCTCTTGGAGTGATCTTTGTTGGTCGACCACTCCTGGGGAGGGTAACAATGGTCTTGAATTTCCTCCATATGTACACAATCTGTCTGACTGTGGATTGGTGGAGTCCAAACTCTTTAGAGATGGTTTTGTAACCTTTTCCAGCCTGATGAATATCAACAATGCTTTTTCTGAGGTCCTCAGAAATCTCCTTAGTTCGTGCCATGATACACTTCCACAAACGTGTTGTGAAGATCAGACTTTGATAGATCCCTGTTCTTTAAATAGAACAGGGTACCCACTCACACCTGATTGTCATCCCCTTGATTGAAAACACCTGACTCGAATTTCACCTTCAAATTAATCACTAATCCTAGAGGTTCACATACTTTTGCCCCTCAGAGATATGTAATATTGGATCATTTTCCTCAATAAATAAATGACCAAGTACAATATTTTTGTCTCATTTGTTTGACTGGGTTTTCTTTATGTACTTTTAGGACTTGTGTGAAAATCCGATGATGTTTTAGGTCATATTTATGCAGAAATACAGAAAATTTTAAAGGGTTCACAAACTTTCAAGCACCACTGTATGTCCTAACCAAATTTTGTGCATCTAGGTTGAACAAGCTGCCTTTTCCTTCACCCCAAGGCCATTTACAACAACTTCCTGTGTCATGGCGAAACACTGAAGTTTGCTGCTCCGAAGTATGCCACTTCTGACAAATCTGCAAAGTTTCATGGGTTTTCGAGCATGTTCAGGCCCTTAAATAAGCAATTCTTTTCAAGAAAAAAATAATAATAATTTAAGCAGCAAGAAGTGTTGAACGGGCCCTCGTGTTCTTGTGCACGTGCACAACAGGGGTGGTGGCGGGATTCTGACGGGTGCAGGTGCGCATTCACAACCATCCGGCAGTGCAAGACTTCGTGACATGTTATTTCCTACTTGGAGAGCATGCACTTCCTGCGTCTGCCATGGGTGCTATTGAGCCATGAAATATGCCTTAGGTTGCTTTACAACTAGTTTACACCGAAGAATTAAAATTTCAAGTAAATTAACTGCCATTTGCCCATGAACATAACATCCTATATGTTTTATTGAAATTTTCAAGGTGGTGCGACATAACCATTTTATCAAGTCCATGCGCAAATCCTGTATAATAGTAAGAAGTATGGCATGCCAGATGCAAGTGCAAAATGTGATTAGTTTTTAAGTAGTTAAGGCAAACAAAAATGCAGCTTATTTGAGAAAATGATGAGAGGGCACTAAAGGGCGCCATCGAGCCAATGTAACACGCCCCAACTGCAGAATGACACTAAAGTCCATTACACTGACAACCTGAGTGCAAAGTTTCACAAGTTTTCACACATCCTAAAGACCACAGAAAATGAAGATAGACAGTAAAAAGAAAATAGCTGACTTCCTGATCGGTGAAACAAATTAAAAATAATGCATAAAATCTAGCATGATAAGACCAATGATCCCACCAAATTTCATGAACATCCAAACACCTTTATCCCAACATGACCCCGTGTTTGGGGGTGCTTTAGAGCCACCTGGCCACGCCCAAGCTCAGCCCAGCATGTTGACATCCTCAGAATGGAACTCTTATTAAGACCTCGATGGTTGGACCAGTTTGGACAATTTATGTTGAGTTACAGCAAGTTCCTGTTTCGATTTAACTTAAACACATCAGTACTGACAAAACTCAGGACTGTGAAGCAAACAGGTGATGGTTTGAACAATAATCAGTTTTGTATGATATTTTATTTAATACATTAGAAATATTATTACTTGATACTTAATTCATATTATCACATTTATGCACTAAAGAGTAATGAGTCAGCAGCTGAACTCGATATGTGACCAGCAGATGATGCCACACACACACTGAGACAGCACATTTGCACACAAGAAAACAAAGTCAAAACACTCACCCAATCCTCATACTGCAGTTCTGATGTTCGGATTATACATTTTTCATAATCTGCCAGTGAGATCTAAAAATAGCCCCCACTCTGGTGTTTGCTGGTGTCTGCAGGAATGCAATGCTCTAAATGAGGCTGTCAGTGTTCCTGTTCTGGAAAAGATCTGTCCAGGGAAGCTGCAATACAGTATTTCCATAACATTGCCCTGCTACACAACATCACAGACTGTTCTCAAAAGCTTAGGGTAACACTTTGGGCCCTATTGCAATGATCTAAACTCACGGTTTGAAGAGCTTGGCGCAAGGGCATTCAAGGAGTGTCAAAATTTATTTTTGCAAGTTTAAGAGTGGGTAATCTGAACACAAAGTAAGGCCCATGGTTCAAAGGTGTTGTACTTAATCTTGTAATTAATTAAGGCGAGTTTTGGGCGTAACATGAAACTAACCAATCAGTGTCATCTCCCATTCCCTTTAAAAGACGTGTTCTTGCACCTCAGCGATTTGCAGTTAAAAGCGAGGATTAGCCAAGTGCCGGAAAAATGCTACTCAGCAGGGCAAACGGGTCCAATAGTGCGCGAATTGAAAACGCATGAGTAACCATTGTTGAAAGGATGGCATTGGATCACTGTGATCTTCAAAAATGTCATATAAAATACTTAAGCAATAATGTTCAAAATTGTTTTAATCATATCCTGATGTTAAAAATCCTCATGGTGAATTCCCAGCCCCACATTTGAACTTCACATTACATTACAACTTATGCATAAAGCAAGCAAAAAGTAAAAAAAGGTTTTAATTGGGTAGCAGGTAAAAAATAAAAAAAATTATGACCAGGTGGGGGACGGTTGAGAGAAATTAGAACGAGAGAGAAAAACAGCCAGTGAAATGAAAATAATGTTGTTTTGATTACCGTGAATGGAGTTACGTAAACCCAGGTTAGTGAATCAGACCACACTTAAAACGCGCTCTATTCCTCCGCATCCTTACCAATCAGCCAATTTATACCGCCTTCATTTTACAATCCTGGATTGTCTCATTCGAGGAACCGAGCATTCTACTAGACTAGCATTCTCCCTGACTAGTGTTTTCGCTGACCCACCTCTTGCAAAGTTAATGTTTTCTTGATCTCCCAAACAAAGTTACAACTTATTACAACCATAGTTTACAGATTCTGAGCTCCAGCTCTTTCCTCAAACACTAAACTCGTTTCAAATTGAATCGTTCAACCGAACCAAAGCATTCCAACAATTTCGCCTCCAACACCTCCAGCTCAGACACAGTCTTCTCATTCTTGATTAGACAGTCCATCTTCCATGACAGCGGACCACTAACAGATGTTCCTAGCCCCATGTCTCCCCTCGGCACTTGCCCTGGGCAAAAGCAACAAATTTAGTGACTCCAGCCAGCATTCACTGCTCACCGCTAACTCAACCAAGCAAGCGCTAATGATTGTCAGCCAAATCCAACACACTCTGAATCAAAGGACGTTCCGTGACTTCAACCAAACTAACTACTTTAGCTAGTAGTCCTGTGATACGACTTCCTAAACAACCACAACAAACAACGCTTCTGCATTCGCCCCCACCTTGTGAGTCAACATCATCACAATTACAAATGTATTCCTGCAGCTCTTATAGCAAAAACAGTCCGCGAGTGCTGGACTGTATTGCAGACGTTGTCATATCCCCAGTTATTTGCAATAGTCTATGTAGCAGACCACAAAATGACTCTCCCAAGCTTATCGCCTTGTTGTGGGAATTTTAAATTGTATTCCTGAAAGAAAATGCTCAGACAAGAGAGTAATAATAATAATAATAGTCTTTACTATGTGCGCACGTAGGGTCCAAGTTACATCAGCAGAACAAAGACAAAGGAATCTCTCCTTTGCTTTGGGTATATGTAAAAGCAGAACGTCATGATGTACGCCCTCTGAGTCAGCTGCGTGCGTGCGCATCCCACGTAAGCCTGGCTCCAGTAATCCTAAAAAGTTTCTCCCCCCGCAGAAATTTACGTTTCCTTGGGTCTTATCTAGAACACTCCAGGCTTCAGAAGGAACACACTGTTTCAGTAAACAGGCAATTTTCAGCCAAGTGTGCAATTTAGGGGTAAAAAAAAGTCTTACCGCATTTAACCTATTTAATTCAAAATAAACACCCAGGAAGCAATTTAGTATGTTGAAGTACACTTTTTTCTAGTTTAAAAAATTGTTAGGTCACGTTTGAAGGGAAAAAACAAAAAATAGCAGGATTTTTATGGTCAAAATGTCCATTTTGTTACCCATCTCAAGTGGGGTCACTTTTACTCAAGTAGATTTTTTTCTCTTTTCCCATGAGAAATCTTATCACTTACAAAACTTAATATGTTTCTTTGTATTTTAGGTCTCTAAGACAGATTTGTCTCCCCTTTTCCTAGTTTTCCCTCTAGAAATATTAGTCAACAAAGCTATGTCGCAAACTTGGTTCAGTCATTGTCTTTCTTGTTACCACCATCACATCTGAGGACAATAATTAACATTGTCTCCTATAGGTATCACTACCATGGGTTTTTTTTTTTTTTAAATACCAGGATGTAAGGAATCTATTTTGGCTGCAATTTAGAATTTGAAGAAGCTGTGGGAGAAAGAGACAGCTCTGGAAGTTTTTCCAAATTGTGTGTCTCACAAATTGCACGTCTTCCTTGTTACTACAAAATTATGCATGATTCCAGGTAGAAACTGAAAGAGTAACCTGTAATAGTGTAACTGCTCCAGACTGCCATAATTAAGGCACGTTTGTGTGTGGACAGGTGCCCACAGTACCCTGAAATACTTTTGGATGTGTCTTTCTTGTTACCGTAGTTTGTCTTTTTTGTTACCATCATCGAGTAACAAGAAAGACAAATTGGTAACATGAAAGACAGGTATGAGGCCACTTCCTTTCCACTCTCAGCCATACAGAGCAGAGATAGGAAGACTGACCTGCAGAAAAGAGCTGTGTTCATACCTCCCTTTCACAGCATTGAAACCACACCAACGCTCTGATCAATGTCACCTACGTCCATCTTGGATTTGAATTTGTTTCATGGAATTTTCTAGAGAGTGGTCACAGAAAGGGTCCAGCAGATGGTGTGGGGGCAGCCATAAAAAATGCTGCTGATCGTGCTGTAGCATATGGTAAGGATGTGGCAGACCTAGAGAGCATGATTAAAATATTAGATGGCAACTTGAATGTCAAATTGTTTGTGGTCACCACTGATGACATGTCTGATGTGGAGTCTAGTCTAAATGATATGTCAGTCCAATCGGTAAAGGGAACCCCAAAATGCACCAAATTGATGTTACATCCCCAGGTTGTTTCAGACATCGCACACTGTCATGTTACTGTAATGGGTCATGTGCTGTATGTACCTGCCATTCACCTGAACAGATACAGCTTCCAATAATTCCAAAGAACAAACAACCCAACAGCACATTAGATAAGATTGAAGGCAGCTCAGCTTAGAACAGTACAGAGGAATCTGTTTGAGAAGCGTTTGTTAGAAGGGTTTGATGTTGTGGTGGAAGACATTTCCACTTTGTCTCCAGAAGATCACAAGGAGTACATGCCGTGGAAGGCTTGGCAAAGTCAGCGAGGCAACAGTCTCAGCAGTGTAGTCGGTGAGCAAATTGAGACACAGGCCCTGGGCAAAGATAAAGAGCCAAGTGATTTAAGACTAGAGGAACAGTGTTTCTATGCAGTCGTTTTCACATGAGGGAAAACACACTCATTCTATATTGGGAGGATTACTGATGAGAAAAATATCAAAATAAAATTCCTACAACGTCTTGGCAGCCGTTCCCAGTATACCTATGACTGGCTACGGAGAGATGATATTTTAACAGTTGAAAGGAAGTTCATAATCTATAAGGTGATATTTGAGGGCCCTCCACCTTTCACCCTTGATAACGAAAGGGTCAAAACTTTAACTCAAATGATGCTTACAATGGGAGAGAATGCTTGAACCCTCTGGTAGTGTTGTGGTGGATGGAGGGGGCTGCACTATTTAAAGAAAGCTTTATGCATTGCCCCCCCCCCTTCCTTTTGATTTTTCAAAAGGGTCTTTCATGTTACTTGCACACTTGGCTGAAAATTGCCCAAACACACTTCATGACGCTTCTACATAGGAACAAGCTAGATTATAAAACTTGCAATCACGCGCAGCCTAGGTCACCTCGACCACTCGAGAACAAGCAAGGATAAACAATTAATAACCAAATAAGCAATAATAAGGAATTTATGACTGAATTCCACCAACAGCCTCCACTGGGGTCCTCTCAAGCATCGGAACTTAGACAATAGCCTCCAGCACAAATTCTCAACTATTCAGTGACTCAAACCAGCATGTCTTCCAGGTTCCTTCCGATAGACCGTCATTTGTCTCCAACACAAAATGAATAAATGGACCTTATATTCAACCACTATTGTAACAAAGCAAAACAGTTCCAGTCCTGTTCCACATCATTTGCAAGCAAAGCAACCCTCTAATGTCTGAAACTATTCAAGCTGCAATACAGCAGCTTTGGGTTCTCGCTACAACATTGCCAGCATCAACCACGACATCACCACACCCAAAAGCCTATGCTACTAATTCTGCATCAACTACACTTAGTGGGCCAGGTCGTATTCCCCTTGCTTGCACTCTCTGTTTTCGATCTTTTCTGCCTCTTATGTCCCCCCTTTCATCCTTGTTTCTGCAGGCTGCGCCAATATCGCCGAGTACGTGTCCTGTCATTCCCTTTTCCATTCCTCTCCCCTTCCTTCAAGGTATCAAATAATCAGATGTAACTACTTTGGCTCCTTTAGACTCAACAGATACATTGCAGTCAATTCAAATCATGGAGAGGCAAATCTGCCAATTACCTTCCCTGATGCTCTATCCCCGATCACGTTATAGTTTGGTCGCACGCCAAGAAGATACTTTTCTGAGCAACACCACTAGACTGGGCAAGTCTGCCCCAAAAAAGCTGACTAAGCCCCTCGCCATTACATCAGACGGATTCATCAGCCCCCTTTGAGTCGTATGCCATAAGTACATTTTTTTTATGGAAGACTTAAAGGAGCTGTGCCACGATTACTGCGCATGCTCACAACTTTGAATGAAATGCATCCGCTCAACTGCAAGTGAAAATCTAATTCCATCCTTGCTAATCCATTATTGTTTTGCAGTGTATTTATATATTTTAGTTCCTTGGGCATTATGCTTTCTATATTAAAGAGTTTTCTATGGAAATCAGAAGATTAAAAGCGCTTTCTTGGACCCCATTTAGTCGACTGGTCGATCGTTTTGTTGATGGGCTGTTGGCCGACTAAGATTTGTTCAGGTTAAGCAGTCGCGCAAAAAGTCTATATCCATTGAATAATCCATTCTGGATGCTGCCGGTAAGGCAGAGTCCTTCACTTTAAACTAAGCCCAAGTTCTCTTTAAATATACAGTCAACGAATTTATCAATGTTGCAAATTATTCTGCAAAACTACTAAAAACAAGATTTTATAACACGTTTTTATAAATGTAAAACTAACATGGGTCATTCCAAGTCAATTCACACAGATTCCAGTAACTTCTCCAGTGGCATCTCTCAGATTTGACTGAAAAAAAAAAATTCTAAAATTAGTTTTTGAGCCCAAATGAAGAAATCCCAAATTTCAGCTTCATACCTTTAGTAATTCCTGTATTATGGCCCTGGGAAATTTGGGTGCCACGCCCACTTTTTTCCTGCACTTAATTTGTAACCATATTGAGAGACCCATAACTTCTCTTTCATATGAGCTACAGGGCTAAAAATTGGTAAAGGGTCATTGATTGCTTTGTCTCTGGGAACCAATGCTTACAAATGGGATACTAGTTCCACTGTATACAACATTAACCCTTTAAAACTGCATTTTGTTTCATGTGATAATGATATTTGGGATATTGGAGGGAACAGGTAATTGAGATTTGCGTGTTTGAAGGTTTTTTGACAACTTCTTCATCAAATATGATGACATTACTGTAACTCAGATGATTTTCAGAGACACCAGATCAACCAGATCATTAGCGGGGTTATGGGGGGGAGTGTCCCAAAAATGGTCACAGGACAAACGGACCCTTCAGAACCCTTACACACTAGGGATTAATATTTTTCCCGAAAATGAGACATTTTCTATCCCGGGAAAAGAAGCACATTTTCCCGGGGATCCCGGGAAATTGACTTGTTTTTAAGGTAGCCGATAATTTTGGCTACCATTAAATAACATTGGTCATAGTTCAGGAAACACTTAACAAAGAGACATGTGGGTCCCAAACATGACTGATTTAATGTATTATCTGGTGGTATATATAATTATTGAGGCACAAAAACGTAATTTCAAGATTAATCAATATTATAACAATATAAACTGCGCAAGCCGCATGCAGCGTGACGTTCGCTCCAGATGAGAGGGAGAAAACGCCTGTGATCTGTCGCTGTCTGACTGAACAGCCTCATGGAAATTATATTTTACAATTCTTCATATTATAAACTAACGAAATTTGTTAAGGGAAGTAGTTAGGAAGTACAGCGCCCCCACAAGTCCCACTTCCGTCGATTCAATCAAAATGGCACTCGAACTGTACATAAAGTATATCAAGGTGAGTTGATTGCCAGATTTAGAAAAAAAGTTATCAGACAGTTTTTGAGAAATAATTTTTTAAAAATTTCTCAGTTCTATCTTTAACATTGAAGCCAAAAATTCAAGGGCCCATAAAACGGACAAAAATGATTCAATCAAAAATCTGAGAAAAAAAGTCTGGAGATATGGCCAAGTAGTATGTTACTGCAAATTTACACAAAAATTTATCAGGCCAAAAAAAACATAAAAAATGTTCCGGACGACGGACGCCGGACGACACACCACAACAATAGCTAATTGGCCCATTGGGCCGGTAAGCTAAAATGTCTTAGTCCGAAAAGTAGGTCAAGTGTGATGAGCTCAGTATTGATGGTTTTGGTGGTTGAAATCACACTGTAATACCAAATACTGATACGCAGAATAACTTATCAAATAACAAACCTCAAGGAATTGAACATCAAGCATACCAAATACTGATACACAGAATAACTTATTATATGACAAATCTCAAGAAATTGAAGATCAAGCAGTTTTACATTAAAATGACTGTAAGATATCTCAAGAGCAACAGTAGTCCTCCGAAAAAATTACAGATATGCAGTGATTATCTTAAAATGTTATTTGAGTAATGACGCTTCTTCCTTCTTAGCATCTCATTGTCTTTGCGCTTGCAAACACAACATGATTCATCCCATCAATTGAAACTTTCCATGCAACTTCTAAGGTGGAGCCGGGATTGTTTAAAATCAGAAATGTTTGTCTCCTAAAAGACAATGCATGTTTTATTTTGTCATTTTTACATCCTAAAGGGATAGGCTTAATTGCGCACTTAACTTTGCCAGACCTGCTCAAGGCATTTAGGAGTAATCCATCTTCAATGTACGGTGGAACATTCAAAAGTATTACCTTTGCAACAGCTGAAGACAAAGGCAGAGCTGCCACGTAAGCACCAATGACCACTAACCCTCTCCAATAACTTCATGTATAATGGCCTCAGTCACTAGAAAAATGACAACCGCCTTATTCATTCTCGGCACAGTTTTTATATTCTCATAACCATCCATTTCTCCTACTGCTAAAAGACAGACATCAACAGAGGTAGAGACACTGGGAAAACATTTAAAGCCATGGCTCCTACTAAACCCCTCCATTTTCGCCCGAAAACCGAGTTATAAATAGCTCGATAGTGGAGAAAGTTAATATCTTTTGTAGTTTAGACTCAACAAGTAAAAAATAGCACAGCAAAGCCACAATCGAAAATACTGCGCTATTCAGCACACTCACACTCCTGCTTCCCATCACTAATCCTGAGAGAGAGAGAGAGAGAGAGAGAGAGAGGAGACTAGCTGGAGAGCCAGAGACATAACAGGAAAAAGGAGAGCAGATGTAACAAGAGAAAGAGGGAAAACAGGAGACAACATGGGAGAAAGATGGAGAGCTAAAGACATAGCAGGAGAAAGACTGAGAACAGGAGACATAACGGGAGAACGATGGAGAGCAGGAGACATAACAGGAGAAAGATGGAGAGCAGGAGACATAACGGGGCAAAGGTGGAGAGTATGAGGTGTAAGAGTAGAAAGATTGAAAGCAGGAGACATAATGAGAGAAAGGAGACATAGTGGGAGAAGGGCAGAGAGCAGGAGATATAACAGGAGAAAGATGGAGTGAAGGAAGAGGCAATGACGCCTTGGAAACAGAAGAAAGATCAGATAGGGATGGTGGCCTCACAGTACTTATCATCAATCAGGCTTCTGAGAAAAGCCATCCTGCGACCTGAGAAAAATTCTCTCACCACTGATACCGCTGTGGAGAAATGCATAAACGGGGCAAATACCAGGGATGGCAGCAATAGCATTCAGTTGCGCTTACATAGCATTCATATCACAGAGATTATTTTTACTGTGGTCATCGGTAGTAAAAGGATTCAATGCCAGAAGCGGGTTGCAACAAAATGCCTTTTTACCCCAAATCCTGCTAACGAACAGGAACAACTGGCATGTGTCTAAAAAACTGCCACTGCTTACACATGTGCATATAACCATCTGCAGCGAGAGAACTCGAATATCCAAGATACTCACCATCAAACAGCACATCGGAGGTGTCAAGGAGTAGGCGTGTTCGGAGATGGTGCGACAAGGGATGGGCATGTCCGCACGAGTTGGTTGTATCCAGGGTGGGTGTGTCCAGGGGTGGGCGTGCCCATGGGCAGAGTCGGGGTAGGAGGGGCAGGAAGACAAAGAAGTTTTAGAGAATAGAACTGAGAATCAGCGGCTGAATGCTGAGTTACAGCTTCTATATGAAAGAGGAAAAAATCACACGCGCACGCAAACACACGGGAAGACGTACAACACATACAGACACACACGCGCAATAACACACACACCATAACACACTCATACACACAGTAACACACATACACTTACATACCGAAACACAAGCACACTCACACATGCACACAATAACAAATGCATACACTCAGATACAGTTGTGTGCAGTGATTATTATACACTTAAATGAAGATAAATCAGAGACCAAGTACTATTCAAGTATTTATTTCATGTAATGTTAGGCAACATTCTCTTAAATTTCTCCTATATTTTCTCTTATTTTTTTGCTAAGAGAGGAAAAAAAAAGAGAGAAATAAACTCCGGATGCACCAAACGCTCTTACCGTCCAAATCTGCTCTCACCCAGGTGTGCTGAATGTTGAATCCCACTTGATCGTAAATTGGAAGCGTGTGGCTGGTTGTTTTAAATTAGCATATATGACACCCACTAAACACCATATAAGGGCAGGTGACGCGCCGTGTTCAAAGAGCCAACTGCTCGTGGCAAGCTAAGGGTGCTTTCCCACTAGGTACGATTGTTCCGTACCGTGCCACAGTACGATTGTCCCCCCTCCCCTCTCCCCCCCGCTGGTCAGCTTTCACACTAGTAATATCGTACCGTACCCGAGTACACTTGCATACATGTCAACATTCTGATACAACGCGTTGCAGTATGCACCTAGCAACTCGGTGTGTCATCTGTAACATGGATTACCATGTAAAGCAGCACGAAAAGAAAATTTCGAGTTTAATTTTTCTTGACTGAATGCTTGATGTTTTTACACATCCGATTCTTTCTCTGGGTACCCAAACATCAAGGAAAGCCAAAAATGTACTGATTACAGTCGATATTGGTGGATGTTGCATACGGAATTCCTTCGCCCTTGAGTTTTTATGCTAACGTTGATTTAAATTCAGCAAATACGCGTCCAGATGAATGATTGTCGTCCTACCTAATCGGGGAGAACAAGCAACACCTGTTAAGTGTGGAGTGCTCTCGGAGTGAACCTTTTGTTAATCATGTAAATGACTGAGAACAGGTCAGGACTAATAATTGTTTAAAACGGATGTTTTGTCCACCCCAATTCTCAGTTCTACTGAATTTACCCCATGATTTAATCGCTGTTAGATCGCATATGGAGAGAAACCGTGTCTTCAGTTGCCAATTACGATAATTGGAAAATGCGTCAATAAAGGAAAATAATTGAGAACTAGCCAGGGGTGCGTCTCCCAAAATCACAGATGCAAACTTACATGGTTGGGCCCATTGACTGTGAATGGACGAACTACGTAAGTTGCTAACTACGCTTTTGGGAAACGCGCCCCAGGACTATCCTAATTGTCATAAAGGGACGTGTCTGTGCCCCCCCAATTCCCTGTTCTAGTGCCGGGCCTGCTTTGCATGCAGACCATGATACAGACCAGCAAACCAATGAAAGGTTGTAATGGGAGGGCGAAGTAGTTTCGAAAAGGGTCGCACTGCTGCACTGAGGTGGATTTGTTTATGGGCGTTACAATGGAGATCATGATGGTAGCTCCGTAGAGGAGATGGGAAACCATGTAGATAGGCTCTTAAGTTATTTGCACTTGAAACATTTAAAAACATGATTTTTTAAAAAAGTTAAATTCAAATAATGAACACTGCACGCGCTAAGTTATGGTGATTGTTGACGCACCCCTTTCAGCCCTCACTTTCCCAGCGCACTCCGAAGTTGTTTGAACGCCCCCGTTGAGAAACCCAAATATAGATGAATATACAGGTACAGTGCAAAATATTAGAATCACTTGAACGTGTGGGGTGTAATCTGTAATGTTGCATTGTTTATTCACCATTTATGGCATGTACCACAAAAACGTATACTTTATTCCCTGTTATGTGAACCAGTAAGTTGACAACCAATATTTATTTACCATGATTTGTCAAGCATTGAAAAAATTATAATCGGAGCAAAAAAATTTAAACTCAAAATCTTTGGTGCAAAAAAAAGAATCAAACATGTTTATGTTACACATTGTCCTTGTAATAGTTCATTTAAATCAATATTTGGTGGCTCAGCCTATTGCATTGATTACAGCTCAAATTCTACGCAGCATGGAATGAACCAGTCTTTGGCATTGCTCTGTGATAACAGAATTCCAAGTTCTTTCGATGTTACAACAGATTTGTTTATTTTGGCACAAAGCAAATCCCAGATTAGCCCAATTTGATTAAGGTCTGGACTTTGAGCAGGCAAACTCATAACTTTTATGTCACCAGATGATTCTTTCCGACCAAGATAATTCTTACACAATTCAGAAGTGTGTTTATCTTGTTGAATATAATATCCCCAACCAATCAGTCTTTTTCCAGATGGCATTGTGTGCCTTACAAGGATACTTGATGTGATACCTCTTTTGATCCATGATTTCGTCAATTTTTATGAGATAAACGGCTCCTTTCGAGCAGACTGAACCCCAAACCATATTATTACCACCTCCATGTTGGATGTCATTAAACGGGTGTGTTAAACGTCATTTTTGAAAAGTTCTCCAACTCTACAGTGCACATAAGTTTGGTGTTTGGATGAGAAATTTTCAAATTCTGATTCATTGGTCCAAAGCACTTGTTCCCAGTCCTTTGGTGTCCAATCCTTGAATATCTTGGCAAACTCAATTTTTTTTTTTGATGTTGCCAGCTGTAAGAGTTGGTTTTTTTGGCAGCAGACCATTTTCACATAAGCGTCTAGAAATAGTAGATCTTGATACTTTGATCCCTTCACTTCTGGTGCTATGAAAATCATCAAGGAGTTGTCATGCTGTCAACCGCCGATTGTTTTTTTTTTTTTTTTTTTTACTTGTTATACTCAGAGAACAAACATCGGAGGCACTTAACTGCCATTTAGCACCTGTATTACTGGGCGATTCTCGAAAAATTAGATTCCTGAGGTGTCATGAAATATTTTGGTGTTTAAAGTAAATGCTACCAAAATAAGAATAATACAATTATAAACATCTCTTTATGGTGTATTTCACTCATGTTAGACCATCATAAATGTACATATTAGATTTTTTTCACATTTATGAGTAAATTTCTCATTACCGCAGGGCGTCATAACTAAATTTGGGTCCTTTTAGATTGAATATTAGGAATTAAAATTGATGACAAAGAAAAAAACTTCTGTGTATGTTAAACTATAAACAGTTACATTAAATAAACATCTGGTATTTAGTCATCATTGGTGAATGTATTGAAAATAATAAGAAAAATAAATGTGTCCAAGACCATTCTTCTCATCCTCCGCAACAATTTTCAATCATTATTAAAGTCCTCAAGGAACTTAGATTTTCAAGGAATTTTGTTGGAGGGGACAGTATTTACAGTGACACTCCAGATGGCTACCAGGTAGGCAGATCTCCTTTAATCTCTTCAGATAAAAGTTAAAAGTATGTTTGTCGTAGTACCTACACAACTTTTTCGTTCTCATTACCAAAACGCAAAGTTTAGAAGTTTTAAAAAATGTTGCTGCTTTTATTTTTTGATTATTATATTCCCTATTATGGTCTAAATATAAACTGTGAGAAAATGTTTAGCCAACCATCATGGCGTTTCCACAGTTAGCAATGAAGTTCAAGGTCACTCATCCGCCGAAACACCTTTCTCATGCACCGCAACAATTGAGGGCCTGTGGCGGAAGATGAGACTCAGTGTTTCGGTAATGAGAAACAGACTTGTATTGGGAGGAGATGCATATAATTCTTGCTAACTCTATATTTGTCTTAAACAATTTCACAAACAGGTTGAGTGACTATTTAGTGACTTTAGTGACTATTAGAACTTCTCCAGCAGGGGTCACTAATTTTCTATTTTTATGCAGTGCTTACACAAAGTGTTGAATGAAGGCAGTATAGTCCACCTATTATAATCTGTCTGAAGTTTTACAGTAAAATAATTTATAATCAGGCCTATTTTTATATAATTTATGAAATTTTACATTTAAAAGGTTTCCTGACATAAAATAGGCTCGAAATTAACATTTAGAACTCTTATTAGTAATTTTTCGCGATGAAAATGAAGATGCAAACGCTTTTCCGTGAAAATTTGAGGTTTTTAAACTATTTCGGACTGCCGAGGCTGACTGGGAACGCCCCCTTCAAAATGGGTCGAAATGACCGGAAGTTGCCTTCTCAATCAACATGACGTCACGCAAGGAAGGTGGCTGTTCAGATCTCGCTCGCTCAACAACGAAATGTAGGTACACCACGCTTTATTTACCATAGCCAGCTGACAGACCCTTGCAAAAAACCACGATTGGAATATCATAAAATTTACCACCAAAAAACTGTATTACTGTAGTAATTGTATTTTTTTGGAACGCACTATAGAGATTTTAGTGTTACTATTGAAATATTGTAGGGCTACCATAGCTAATTAAATAACACTACAGAAAAAAACTATTGTAATACTATAGCTGGTGAAACATACTATAGAACCCCACAACCACATTTGTATTCGCTTCTTCGCATTGACTTTGAATGTAATCTGTCGTGCGAAAAATTCGTTTCGCGTCCGGTGTGAAAGCAGCTTTAGACACGCATGCAAGCTTGCTGACGTTAATTTCCTGCAGTAGTTAGCCAGCTAACTTAAGTTCGACATAACGTTAGATTATCATGAATTTCGATAATGAAATTATACACCAAGCGTTCAGTCCAGTGTTGAGAGAACTGCCAAGTTACACACCAACTACCTACCTGTCAGTTTAACTCACCACATTACCCATTTTGCAAGCTAACATTAGTTAGTGACAGTTGCGTGTATTTCCCTCTATCCAACCGCCCCGGCCTCGGTTCTGGCGTTTAGCGAGCTTTTTGAGCAGAGCGTTTCGCGTGTATTCGCGTCTTTGCATTGACTTTGAATGTAATCTGTTGTTTTACCAGAAATATGGGTAAAACGCAAGAAACAGGTGAACAAAATGTTGGTCAAGAAAAAGAATGGTTACAAAAAATTGTGAATAGGTTCGACCAAAGGTGAAAAGATTGTGTGGTTGATAGGATCAAATGTCAGTATCAAATGTTTTTAGTTAGGGCCACATCAAAATATTAGTTAGCCTAATGCCATGTTACATTGATAATACTTACAAACACATGAATTCATAGTACTGTAGAATGATTATTCAAATCAACAGTGGTACATTGTCATGATTCTTTATGAGCCTAAGGTATACTGCACCCATTTGTTACAAGACATGGGTCAATGATGAGATAAATGAAAATACATGTTTTGTAATGTTTTTATTAAATAAAAATGAAAAACAGGTAATGAAATAATATACTATTACAAATTGTATGTTTTTTTATAGAGTGAAATAAAGTTGGGCATCAAACCCTTTGTCAACAGTGAATGCTGAACTAAATCTCATTCCCGAAACACTGATTCTCATTTCCGAAATGACATTCTCATTACCGCAACAGGAGTTTTTTCAGCAAATTACGCCATTATTAGATAATCATATTTTGTGTGAAAATGTATATATTATAAATACACCACTAATCTAAGGTCTGCCACATAAAAAATGATTACGTTATTTTTTGGGAAAATGACGAAATAAAAAAGGTTGTAAATCAGGACGTGTTTTTCGGTATTGAGAAAAATAGGGATTTTATAAAAATAAATAACTTTTTAAAAATAATCACTCCAGAGTTATACATAGCTTTGAGCTTGTGTAATAAGAATCTACTTAAGAAATATCTTAAAAGACACATTTTTAACCATATATTTAAAGTAACGTTGTGTTGCAGTAATGATAATTTTTTTAATGATCTTCATCTCAAAAATGTAAATAAAATATAGAAAATATTCACAAAATTTTCCAAAAATAATGTCTTTGGTAAGACCAGACATTCATCTCATATGTACATAGAAAATTATACCCATAGGAGCATTTTAAATTTGTTGTTGTTGGAAACCATTTAAATCCAGATTTCGCGAGAATCACCCTACTACTAAATTTCAGCAAACCCGTCTCTTTGAAACGCTTGATGGTTTTTCTTACAGTGCCATTGCAGTATTTAACGTCTTCAGAAAATTTTGTAAGTGACCAACCAGCATCATGGAAGGCCACAATGCAGCCACGAACAATCTCAGAGCTCCTTCCGTCATGCCACCGTGTTTAACACTGTGACACTGCTCAATGTTCATGTCACCATATTTACTGAAACAACTGACCATCAGAGGTAATTTGGCAGAATAATGTTGTCTCAGACCAGTTTAAACAAATTTTTCAGCATCAATAATCATTGAATGAGCCTTCAAACATGCACTCATGCTATGCAGGAGTCAAAAAAAAAATTGTGACACCTTCAATTGTTATAAAAAATTGATGCCTTCAGTGTTTATGTTTATTACCCTTTTTTTTTTTTACCTCAGTATACTTGTGGGAATTATTTTTTTGTTCTCATTGCCTACAATTGTACAATCCCAATTCCGAAATAGTTGAGACAAAGTGTAAATTGTGAATAAAATCAAAACGCAATGACTTTCAAATCACACCAGCCAGTATTTTATTCACAAGAGAACAGAGATAACACAGCAAAGGTTGAAACTGAGAAATTTTACAATTTTATCCAGAAAATGAGCTCATTTCAAATTTGATGGCTGCTACAGGTCTCAAAAAAGTTGGGCAGGGGTCTGTTTACTATGGTGTAGCATCCCCTCTTCTTTTTAACACAGAATGGAAGCGTCTGGGCATTGAGGAGACAAGTTTCTTGAGTTTAGCCATTGGAATTTGATCCCTCTCTTGTTTAATACAGGCTTCCAGCTGCTGGAGAGTTTTGGGTCTCCTTTGATGGACTTTTCATTTAATTATGTGCCAAATGTTTGCAATCGGTGAAAGATCAGAACTGCAGGCAGGCCAGTTCAGCACACAGACTCTTCTACTATGAAGCCATGCTGTTGTAATAGCTGCAGTGTGTGGTTTTGCATTGTCCTGCTGAAATACACAAGGCCTTCCCTGGAATAAATGTCGTCTGGAGGGGAGCATATGTTGCTCTGAAACCTTTATATACCTTTCAGCATTCATGGTGCTTTTTAAAACATGCAAGTGTCCCACACCATATGCACAAATGCATCCCCATACCATCAGAGATGCTGGCTTTTGAACTGAACGCTGATAACAGGAGGGGTGGTCTTTCTCCTCTTTAGCCCGGAGGACACGACGCCCATGATTTCCAACAACAATGTCAACTTTTGACTTGTCTGACCACAGGACACTTTGCCACTTTGCTACAGTCCATTTTCAATGAGCCTTGGCCCACAGAACACGGCAGCACTTCTGGATCATGCTCAACAATGGCTTCCTTTTAGAATGACAGAGTTTTAGGTGGCATCTGTGGATGGCATGGCGGACTGTGTTTACTGACAGTGGTTTCTTGAAGTATATGTGGGCCCATTTAGTAATGCCAATGACAGAATCATGCCAATGAGTGATGCAGTGGCGTCTGAGGGCCCAAAGATCACGGGCATCCAGTAAAGGTCTTCGGCCTTGTCCCTTACGCACAGAGATTTTTCCAGTTTCTCTGAATCTTTTGATGATGTTATGCACTGTCGATGATGAGACCTTCAAAGCCTTTGCAATTTGACATTGAGGAACATTGTTTTCAAAGTATTCAACAATTTTTTTACGCAAGCCTTCACAGGTTGGAGATCCTCTGGCTATCTTTACTTTTGAGAGACTCAGCATATCCAAGACATCCCTTTTATAGCCAATCATGTTACATACCTGATGCCGGTTAACTTAATTACTTGCTAAATGTTCTTTCAGCTGATTCTCTTATATATTAATTGCTTTTTCAGCCCTTTTTTGCCTGTGTCCCAACTTTTTTGAGACCTGTCGCAGCCAGAAAATTTGAAATTAGCTCATTTTCTGGATAAAAATGTAAAATGTCTCAGTTTCAACATTTGAAATATTATCTGTGTTCTATTGTAAATAACATTGGCTCACATGATCTGAAATTCATTGCATTTTGATTTTATTCACAATTTACACTTCGTCCCAACTATTTCAGAATTGGGGTTGTATTTTTCAATACATTTTCACCAAAAAATTACAGAAAAGGAATACATTAGGACTCATTTTAGACAAAAGTGGTGGTGTATAATCATCACTGTACACTACTGTATGCACACACAACAACACAGGCAGACACTCACAATAACACACACATGCACACACTCACACACGATAACATGCGCAAACACACTCAAACAATGGCACAGGCATACACGCGCGCACACACACACACACACACACACATTAACACAAACAATAACAAAGGCATTCATTTACTCCCGAAGAAACACACACATGACAGACATACACGCACTCATACAATAACACACTCATACACAGAGTCACACACTCACGAACAACAAAACACTTACACATGCACACACACAGCTCTCCTATGCTTACAGTAGGAAATACTAAACCATGAGCAACTTCTCTCAGCCCTATAAATAAAGTGTGATTATTGCTAACTGGGAGAGTGATATTGTTGTGCTGAGAGTGTGACATTGTTAACTCAGTGAGGCATAAGTGTGGCAGGGCTCAGTGTGTGTGTGAGCTTGTTTGTATCTGTATGTGTATGTGTTCATGTGTGTGCTTGAGTGTGTGTGTGTGCGCGTGTGTGTGTGTATGTGTGTGTGTGTGTGTGTTTATGTGTGAAAATGTATGTGATTGTATATGTCTGAGCATGTGTGTAAGTGTGTGTGTGTTCCTGAGTGCGTGTGTTTGTACAGTATATGTGCAAGCCTGTCAGTATGTTTGTTCGTAGACAAGTCTCTGACCTCACAGATCAGCAGCACAAATCAGCATCAATAGAACACTGTAAAGCCTATGGCTGCAAAGTATTTTGTTCTCTCAAAACCTCCCAATTCCTTTGCAGAACGAGCAGTTTACATTTGATTTCATCATCAATCCTTCTCATTTTTTATCCAAAATTTACCAATGATTCACACGAGTTTTACTCAATTGTCACAGACATCTGTGCAGTAACATATCAGGGTATTTACATTCTCTATCCCCTGTTGATGGTGAAAAACAGTACTTCCAGGACAGTCTCACTGATTTAAGCTCCCAGATCCAATAACAACTAGAGGCACTCGTGGAGTGCAAACCTCCGCCAAGGCAGCACAATCCAAAAGTGCATGAGTGGGAGCAAAGTTGAGTTATCGCGTGTATTAGGATTCCAAGATGGCTGCCGTGGCGGCCATATTGTTTCACTGATCGCGGTGAAAATCAATAGGGTCCATCCTTGATGTAACAGCAATCCACCCACAAAATTTCAGACAAATCCGTGTATGACTTTTTGGGTTATGTTGTTCACAAACAGACAAAAAACAAACAGGGGTGAAAACATAACGTCCGCCCCAACTTCGTTGGCGGAGGCAATAACAGGCCTGACTGACCTGACTGGGGCAGGACAGTTACAACCAGAACACACTCGGCCATATTTAGTAGCCGAAGGGTACGGCCCCACTGCATGCATGTCCGTGCGTCATTTCACATGCGACCATGCTTGCTACCTAGTATGCTACTGCATGTGGGTGTGACTGATGGCATGAACAAGCAACTGTCAATCACGGGAGGAGTTTGTTTCTAACCAGGAAAAACAGAGCTGCTAGTTCATAAACTTGTCTTATTTCACTTCAACAGTCCACTCAAGTTTGATTCTGAATGCAGTTCATGCAAAAAATATTCAATGCAGTTGCTAAATCTTGACTCATTTTAAATCTAAAGAGACCACTGAAAAATCCAACAGATGAGAGGTGATAGCGCCTTTTTTTAACTAATATAGTCATGGCATATCCTATGCAAACCCTAAACTTGCAATCAGAGATAATAGTTACCATAGCAGGTTAAAAGTGAGCCACATTTGAGACACTGAAAACCTTGGCAAAAGGTTCAAAATATCTTGCTTCATAGTACACCCTTTTGTCATTGTCGTTACTGGGTTCGCCTGATCTTACCAGCCCATCAACAATACAGAGTAGCCTACTATCATCTGGTACAAGAACTACAAGATTTTTGTCCAATCAAATGGCAGAACCCACCGCTCACAATGCGCTCATTTAAACAAAGTTAACTGAAGTTCAACTTTTGTCCCAACCATCTCTATGCTTCTCAGTCCGCGCCAGCACTCCAGGCATCCCACGATCCTGTGCGCTACACGCGTGTCACATCCAATTCCCTCGCACTACCATAAAAGGACAAGCCAATCCGTTTCATTGAAAGTGGCATATTGATCTGCGAGCATTTACAGGAAAAAAAAAACACAATGTTTAATTCATAAAATTAAACTTTCATCACATAATGAGGGAAAAATGTTCGTGTGCATGTTGACTGCCAAAAAAAGTGAAAGAGGAGAGCAGGTCAGACCAGTTTTGCTAAGAGTGTTTAAATGACTTTCTTGAACGCAGCTCAAAACTATGTAAAAGCTTAAGATGTCTTGGTTGATACAGTCTGCATTACGTTCGCAGCAGGAACAAAAACACTGAACATGTTTTTTTTTTTTTTTCCAGTCGCCAACGAACATGTTTTTTTTTTTTCCAGTCGCCAACGAACATGTTTTTTTTTTTTTTTCAGTCCAAAGCCAACCGAGGAGACAAATTTCCAGTTTCAGTTTGAAATATTTGGGAATTTGGAAAGGTCTATGAACCAAAAGATGCCCTTTTGCAGACTTTAGTTTAAGATCAAGCAAAGCGGATGATGTGCGAAAGGTATCCCTCCGCACAGCCAGTCGCTGAGGCGCAGGATGAACCCTGCGAAGCACACAGCTTGGGCAAACCAAGCGCGAGCCAACTCAATTCTGCAGTGTCTCTCGTACAGCTTGAGCGCAGATAGACACGGTCCTCAGTCTCACGCCATGCTGAACAATTCATACAACGGAGAGAGTGCGTCCGCACACATTCAGGCGTCGACTACCAGTCAGGAGGGAGGTGCGGTCAGCGTGTTTACCAATGCACAGAAGCTTAGCCAAAAATATGAGTATGCTGAAGAAATATATCGAAATTGCCGCTTACTATGCTTTTACGAGGACAGAAAGGTGACCCAAATAATAGTCTCATAGCAATTGATGTCAAACAAACCCGAGTTTGACATAATGTTGTCAATCCGCATTAGACAAACAAAATAATGGCTAGACAGTGTGTTCAACGCGAGTGGGCATGTCAAGACGGGCCTGATAGATGCTCCTCCTCAGCAAACCCTGTCTGTGAACCCTTTATCTGCGAGAGTGACGATCTGTATAAATGTCAATATTAAGCCAGAAGTCTCTGGCTCTTTACAGTAGCGCAACCGTCACACAGGCAATCGACACGCGCGAAAACAACCTGAAACCGATTTTATCAGCCGGCTTCATATTAAACTTGGTCAACACATATGTTGCAGTACCACAAGTTAATCTAACCAACTGAGCCGGAATAAACCAGGCGCGTTGTGAGTGACACGAGCCCTAAACTAAGCATTCAGCTGAAGAGGCTAATCAGAACCCAAAAGGCGCTTCACGGGAAGCAGCCCAGACGAAAAGTACGCATTTATCGATCAGTAATTTCACTGTAGTTCATTTCTGCTCAAACCTCTTTCGGTGTATATTATTGACCATCTTTCACGATCTTAAATTAAATCACAACTTTCAGTCCGCGTGATGACAGCCATGACAAGCCGCAAATGGTGTTGATACAGACGCGACGTGTTTACCTGAAAATACTGAAATCTGTCCTCCAAATTTATGTGCGTTATGTACTCACACTTGCCGGACTCAGGGCAGTTATGCGGATGTCACACGCGCTCACCCAGCCTCCCAGTCTCGATTCGCACAGGAGCCGGAGACGGGAGCGTGGGGCCGGCGGAGCCCCGCCCCTGGTGCACTCGATTGGACAAATGCCTTGAGCTCAGGTAAGAGTATTGGTGGGGTTGTTGGAGAACAGTGGCTAATTTTGTCGCGATCGGTCGGTTGCGTATTGGATAACCTCAGTCAGGTGTGAATGTCTTCGGGTGTGTACGTCACTCTTTCGGAATTTCCACCATAGGAGTTAATCTGCTTTATTATATCTTGCACATTGTAATACAACTTACTTTGGAAAACTTTTATGGCCATATTTACGAAACTATTCATTTTGAATAGAAAAACACTTACTTAGTCTCTATTTAATTCATCCATTCATTTGATTTCATGTGCATGCATGCACACATGCTCACACAGATATACTTGCACACACTCATTGATACTCCCACATACTTGTGTACTCTGTCCCTGTCTCTCTCTCTCTCTCTATCTCGCTCACACACACACACACACACACACACATTGGCTCTATAGTTTGGCAGGGTATTCAGCTGTGCTGTGCAGAAATGATACACCCAGCAGGAGATAAGATTCTTGGAGCTGGGTGGAGTGTGGAGTACCTACTGATAAGAGCAATAGCTCTGCACCATGGATGCAAGACCCGCCCCTATGATGCAATGGAAATAAGCCCCGCCCCTTGAAAAAAAACACAGTGCTGCATGCTCTCCTATAAGGCGCATTCGGCTGATGCAGTCAACTTCAGACGGCTGAGTTTTTTTTTTTGTTAGACTGTGGGTAAATTACAGAGCATGACGGGAAATGGCTGTAAGCTGAATTGACCTATTGGCTCTGACGTCTAGTCACATGATATTTATGAGATGATCACCTTTGTCTCCGAACTCTCTCGAGATCAAGTTGAAAATGCAGTGGAGCATAATTCCACAGAGGCAGTGTGGCTGACCATGAGGGTTCACCCTCATTGGTTAGGCGCTTAAACTCTGAAAACCTAATTTAGCCGTAAAGCTTCTCAGTCTTCCAAAGAAGTTTGACATTGTTCAGATTCACAACATATATACTCTATTTTTTTAATTTATGTTTTGTGGACTTTTTACAGAAACATTCTGTTCAGCTGGTTGCACTGCACGAAAAGGCTCAATTGGCAGATGCAGTCGACTGTGGATGGTTTAGTCAGAGCCATATATTGAGAGAGTTGTGGCAACAGGGGTACCAAAAATTACGCAAATTGTGTGACCATGGACATCATTTTAGAGCCAGCTTGAAATTCACAAAACTTATTCTGATGCCAGCTCTCTACAATATACAGATGTCTTTATGTACTGCAAGGATGTGTAGTTCACATTGGCATGTACATTTTCATTCGTATGAACATTTATGCCTGGCTGCTGTGCTTGGGGATGTAGCAATCACCTCGAAAAGGGCACAAAGTCGTTCAGATTTTACTCTGATTCCACCAGATGAAAAGAGTGGGAAGTGAAGATGAATAGACTGAATTGGGAAGCATCATCATCATCATCATCCAAACTCCGCGATAGGAGTCATCTACCCTCCAATACTGTTATCACCATGATACACTGTAGAATTTCCATTGACATGGTTTCATATGACGTGAATGAGATCAAAATGTGAATGCCAGTATCTAACTGAAATAGCCAATGTAAGGGATATACTATGAACATAGTTCAACATTAGCCTGGTTTTCTTTATGTGAGCTGGCTTGATAAACTGTAAACTTGCAATCACAGATGCCATAAGTCATGGATGCAGATTAAAAGAAAGCCACCTTCATGACATTGAAAACCTTGGCTTCAGGCCCACCAGACCTCACTAACCCACTTACTTTGCTTCAGAGAACACCCTTCAACTGGTGTTTTAACAAATGCCAACATGATGTATAACCAAATTTCCACCGCGGTCATTTCAGCCCAATTGGAAATTAACCATGACAGATCAAAAAAAGGCAAAAAGAATTGAAGTTTGGGGTATGGACATCTAAGATTCAGCTAATGATACGCACCAGAAAATAGAGTAATCAATGCCACTAAAATCATTAAGCAAAACTGTGTATCAAAGGCCCTGTGCACAAACAAACATGAAAGTGTTGGGGAGATACTGCGACTAAACCTAAAAAAATCAGTATCACATTGAAGTAATATTACACAAGCGAACTGTGTAGAATACAGGCAGTCAACCATCTATCTATTAATTTCAATCATTTTGTTTAACTCCCTAAAGCCCACCGCCCCCAAGCGGTAATGCCGGCGTTACAGGATTTTCAATAGCTTGCTGTGAGCCTCTGACCCTTAAAAGCATAATTGCCTTCAAGCTGTTCCTCTTTAAGATTGCCTGATTAAAAATCTCATAATTTGTTTACTGAATAATCAAGATCAATATATAAGCCTGCAATTATTACTTATAAAGTAATGACAGAGATCACTGAAGGCCAATGTTGACAATGTACTTCATAATGATAATGTAGGGGTGGAAAAATAATAAAATAATAATAATAATAATAATAATTAATCCGATACTTTCTCTGAATTCCATCTCCAATTTCAGAAATTTTTTTCAGCACTGCGACCTAATTTAAAATCGCACTTAATCAAAATGTTTTCAGCATTAAATAGAATAGGATATTTTATTTATTTAACTTTTATTTAACCAGGAAATAAATCCCATTGAGATTAAACACCTCTTTTGCAAGGGTGTTCTGGTCAAGACAGGCAGCGCCACAAATAACACAATTGCGGGCACAAAAACAACATAAAATATTGAAAGAGAAAAAAAATAGTATCACACATCATAAATAACAAGATAAAAGTAACCAGGATAGAAAACAATCAATCAAAACATCTATAAGCAGATGTCACTGCCTCCAAATCATTAATAAGTACTTTCAAAGCATCCAAAGAGACCAGATCCCAAAGATTCAAGTCATTTTGCAACTGATTCCATGAACAGGGAGCAGCATATTTATAAGCCCTTTTTCCTAGTTCAGTGCAGACTTTGGGGATGGATAGCAGTATTGAGTCCTGGGAGTGAAGATGGTATATTCCTGTGCCTTTCGGAGATATGTAAACCTTTAGATAGGATGGTAATAGACCAAGAATAGCCTTGTAAATAAGGACATACCAGTGGTTTAATCTAGGGGCAGACAAGGCAGGCCATCCAACCCAAGCATATAATGTGCAGTGGTGAGTGAAGGCCTTAGAGTTTGTAATAAACCTCAATGCTCCGTGATAAACACTATCTAGTGTCCGTAAGCATTGTGATGATGCATGCATACATAGTATCACCATAGTCCAGCACAGGCATAAGGTGTTGGCAACAAGTCTCCTTTTAGCCTTGAAGGAAAAGCAGGACTTATTTCAAAAATAAAAACCTAATTTCCATTTCAGCTTTTTCACCAGTTGCTGAATGTGGGGCTTAAAAGAAAGAGATTCGTCAATTAAAATTCCTAAATATTTGTATTGAGATATAGACTCAATCCCGGAGCCCTGAAAGGTGGTGATAGATGCAACATCCAATAGTTTTGCTTTTGAATTTGAAAACATAATGAGTTTTGTTTTATCCGCATTTAAAACAAGCACTAAATCATGTAAGGCATGTTGGACAGTATTAAAAGCAGATTGTAGCTGACTAAGAGCTTGATTAGGTGTGGATGCAGAGAAATATGTCACAGTGTCATCAGCATAAAAGTGGAAATTTGCATTTGAAACATTTTGATCAAAACTGTTTATATATATACACAATGAAAAGGAGTGGTCTCAGGACCGATCCTTGGGGCACGCCACTGGAAACTGTAAGGGAACCAGAAGTGATACCTCCCACCTTCACGCACTGAGATCTTTGTGATAGATTATTCTCAAACCAACAGACAGTTTGTTCAGATAGTCCTGTACTAATGAGCATTTGCGCCATTATTCTATGATCCACAGTATCAAAAGCTTTAGACAGGTCGATAAAGAGAGCTGCACAGTACTGCTTGTTAATTAAATCATTAACTGCTCTTAAGGCTGCTGTAGTTGTACTATGTTTTTTCTTGAAGCCTGACTGAAAATTAGATAGGATTTTGTTTGTGAGTAAGAGCGCCTTCAGTTGTACACTTGCAATGGTCTCCAGAACCTTAACCAGATCAGAACGTTTGGAGATGGGCCAAAAAATATTTAATATCGTTAGGTCTCCCCCCTTCAACAGCAGAAGAACAAGGGCAGATTTCCATATAAGTGGAATTTCGCCGGTGACCAATGAGAGATTTAAAAGACATGCCAAGGGTGGAGCGATAAAATCAGCTGCAAGCTTAAAGTAAGGCTCCAGGTTATCAGGACCTGTAGATTTTCCAGTGTCTAAAAGTTGGAGGGCTTTATGAACCTCTGACACCATGATAGTGTTAAAGCTGAAGGGATGACTAATCGTAACATCACCTTCCAAACAAACAGGAGGGGAAATCTCGTATAATATTGAGAGAGTCAAACAATGAGCCAGCAGCTATAAAATGTTCATTAAAACAATTGAGCATTTTGGATTTATCATAAATTTTACCTGATTCCCTAACAATACATGGAGGAAGCTTGATGCCACTGTTGGTTCCAGCTAAGGATTTGGTAGTCTTCCAGAATGTCAGGGATTGTTTAGATTAGTTGAAGTTTCGGTGCGGAAATGATTAGCTTTGGCTTTTCTAATTGCAACTGTAAATGCATTGCGCATTCGCCTAAAAAGCATGCAGTCAGAATTGAGATCTGGATCTCCTGGCTGTTGCCCATGCTTCATTCGCTTATGAGGTAAGGTGGATAAATTTGGGGTAAACCTTGCATTATTTCAACCTTTTACTCTATATTTCCACGGGGGAGCATGCTTGTTGACAATTTCGGCAAAGTCATCATAAAAGAATTTCCTGGCATTTTCAACATCGGTTATGAGGTTAATTTTTTCCCAGTCAAAGTAAAACAAGTCATGAAAAAAACGCTTGTTCATTAAAATGTTTCATGTCACACTTTATAACGATGTATGGTTTGGTTTTGGGGATTTTTGTATTTCTGACTGTGGCAACAACAACACAGTGGTCGCTGATGTCATTTGCAAATACAGATGCTCTGGTGTATTTGAGGAACCTTGGTTAGAATTAGATTAATAAGAGTTGCTTTTTTTTAGGAAATTTCAGATTAGGTCTAGTTGGGCTGATCTGAAATAAATTTAGTGAGTCACAAGAAGCTTTAAAATCATTAGATAATGGTTGTAGCAAGTTCCAGTTTAAATCTCCAAGAATGAAAATTTCATTAAAATATCACCCTGATAGAAGCTGCATTAGAGAGGGTAAAGCAGCTCTGACTGCTGAGGGGGCCATATAACAACCAACAACCATTTTGAGATCTCAATATCAAGAGCTAAAAATTCAAATTGTTTATTCACTGGTTCAGAGAGAAGCACATTCACATGAAACTTACTTTTGATATAGATAGCAACGCCCCCTCCCATTTTGGGTCGGTCAGTCCTATATACGTCATAGCCGTCTATACCAATATCCTTATTCATAACTGATTTACTTTACCATGTTTCAAACATAACAATTACATCAGCACAAGTTGTGAGAGCCCATAAGTGAACCATATCCATTTTAGAGATCAAACTACGCTCATTCAAGAGGATGAAACCAAGTCCCGTTCGCGACTTAAAATCAGCGAGAGTACTAAAATCACAAGAACATATCTCAGAATCAGGACCTGGATTGGGTTGCACATTCCCAGATATCAGCAGCAACAAAACAATAAGAAATCTCATTTTAAATGGTTTACAAGGGGTGTCTTTTTTACAATTGAGCCCCTGAGGACAAGAGTGGTCTAACTCTGTTTTTCATAGTTTTGTGATAATCTATGCCAAAGTTCAAGCCCTGGATAAAATTCAGGACACATGTTGGGTATGCCATCTGTTGTTAACCTGAGAGTTTATGACCATATTTTTCAAGATAACACAACTTTTTTCTGCAAAAGTAATGTTTCAGAGGTTACTTTCTCTAAATTTTCTGAAAAAGGCTCTTTTTATAAGTGAGACCACTCTTGCACTGGCTGTCTTGACAAATGTAACTGACTTAAGACAAGTAAATTAATAACTCAATTTTAATAACTCAATAATAGCTTTAATTTCCGGCATCCTTGGAATTCGAAACACAAAATAACAAGAGAATACAGATCAAAAGTGAAACATTGTATCGCAAACTGCTGACCACTGAGAAAGTCATCAATCAGCTAATCTTATTCCTCACAGCTGTCTTCACTGTCATCATCTGGATGAAGGTTTGGGCCATCTTCATCTTCGATCAGACCCAGATAAAATGAGTGGTGGACAGGTGGTACAAGGTTGAGATCATCTTTCAAATCCTTGACTTTTGAAGGGTTCAAAGAGTTAGACCACTGTTGCTCTCACGCTTTTTGTCTAACATGCTGATCCTTCTTTTAATACATATTAGTAATGTTATAATGTTGGTTGTCCATGCTCAACCTCTGAAAAGTTTCTAAACATAAGATACAGGGATTTTGCCGTAATCCAAGAACGTGATTTCGTGAGCGTGATTTCCTCTCTGAACAGCTCCTCCCGAGATCTTCACGAGATCTGGGCAAAACCTGACGTCAGGTTGTGCCGTCAAATTAGTACAGACCTAGCCAGAGCCAATCACGGCGCTGGACCTGCCCACAGCGGGAACTATTCTAGCAGGCACTAACAACGGCAGATCATACTATGCCTTAGGAGCATCTACACTTTTGGAAATACAAAAGAAGAACCGCAGATCATTTGAGGTGCAATTTTGTCAGTATCTCTCCCAAAGCTACTTGTCCGTTTACTTTTGGACGCGAAGAAAAACAAATATTTCTCTTCCAAAAGACGATGCCACCAGAAATCAGTGGGTAGCTTTTTTTGTTTGCTGGCAGCAAACAGCCACGGCCAAAGGGAACGTTAGCTGTTTGTGCTCAGCATTTAATCAAAGACAGCTTTGTCAATAAAGGATAATTCGACAAAGGATAAGCGTTTCAGCTGCTTCTCAAACCTGAAGCAGTTGCATCGATCAAGCACTCAGAGCCACAAGCTGTAAGTAACCATATAACAGCAAATAATGTAAGTGAAGCTAACTTGTTACGGGTGGCTAGCAGGACCGCTAGCGATAGTTAGCACTAACAACTGGCCTCAAATGCAGGCTTTGTAAAATATCTGAAGATAAAGCCTGTATCGGTCGCGAATGTCTGTGACTCACAGACACAGAAGCTGTAAGTTGCTTTTACTGCATAAGCCAACCTGACGTGATAGCCAGTTGATTGTGGCTGTAGCACAGCAGCTAACGTAGCCAAGTTACTGTTGCTAATGTTTGTGTCCTAAATATGCAAGAGTGATATCAGGGGAAATTCTACAGAAGGTGTGTGAACATAAACCTCATTTGAAGCTAACTTTTAATACTTGTTTGTAATTTGGATGCTTGGTACAACTGTTCACAGTAACAGAACTTGCTGTCTCTAAAACCTGTATTGTAAGGGTTTGTCTCTGTGGTTATGACCGCTCGGTTACCAGCTACTGCATGTTAGTTTGCGTGTTGTGCTAATTAAAAATGCTCCTGGTTAACTTATATGCAGTAATTCTGATCGGTATGCTTGTGTTACTTCGGTAAGCATCAATGTGGCAGTTTCATCATAAAGTTGCCTGATTGTAGCCACTACAGTTAGTGGCTGCTTCACTTATCAATGACCGGGATCAGCCGGATACTTCACAAATGTCTGAGCAAGCTCTCTGGTGCTACCATGAAAGCAATGCAAAACGCAGAAGCTCTACCGGTTTACAAATGATTTCTGTGCACTACCTTGACATAATTTCATCCCCCTTTAGAAATTGTTTTGGCTAATAAAAAGCCGAAAAAGGCGGAGATTAAATAGGTAATTCTTTCCTGTAGAAGTGATCAATTCGCTAGCTCCACATAAGCAACTTGTCCGCACTAACGGAACTTACGGTCTGCAAAACCTGTATTATGTTCATAACATAACCGAGCTCTCTCTAGCTGTCGCGTACTATCCATAAAGCTGCTTTCACATCAGACACGAAACGAATTTTTCGTGCGACAGATTAGCTACATTCAAAGTCAATGCAAAGATGCGAATACAGGCGTTATGGGCGCATTGAGCAGCTTTCACACCGGACGCGAAACGAATTTTTCGCGCGACAGATTAGCTACATTCAAAGTCAATGCAAAGACGCGAATACAGGCGTTATTGGCGCGTTAAGCAGCTTTCACACCAGACGCGAAACTAATTTTTCGCGCGACAGATTACATTCAAAGTCATGACCATTTATCAGCTACTGCATGTTAGTTCGCATGCTCTGCTAATTAAAAATGCACCTGGTTAACTTATATGCAGCAATTATGATCGGTGTGCTTGTGTTACTTCGGTAAGCATCAATGTGGCAGTTTCATCATAACGTTGCCTGATTGTAGCCACTACAGTTGAAGCTAACCGGAGAGGTGCTGTATGTGTCTGCCGAGTTGGGTTGCAGTTAGACCAGACGTAGATTTTGCAGAGCTTGGGGTGCGTTTTTGGGTGCTTATGAAACGATCGCTTTACTTATCCATGACCGGGGTCAGCCTGATACATCTCCAATGTCTGGGCAAGCTCTCTGATACTACCGGTGACAGCAATAGGGAAGCGCACAGCCTATAACGTGTCCGGTATAACAAACAATTTCTCTGCATTCCCATCGATTGAATATCAAATTCTTTCCTGTAAAAGTGATCGATTCGCTAGCTCCACATAAGCAACGGTTCACGCAGACGGAACTTACGGTCTGAAAAACCTGTATTATGTTCATGACATAACCGGAGCTCTGTCTAGCTCTCGCACGCTATACATAATGCGCCCATTTTTCGCAAGGAAAAGCTGGTCATCCCAAAGCAATAAGTAAACCATTACCACAGGCAATTTCCGAAAAGGCCGTTTAGCTTGGAGCTTTCGCCCCTCCATCATATACCAGCGCGGAAGCTGTTCGTTTCTCCACGCTAACAACACACCACAGCTATGCACACGAACCAGCAGGTCCTTATACACACCGAAGCAGTCCATAAGCTGTTGGTCCACTTTTAGCTGCCCCTCACTGTCCATGTTTCCCTCTAAACTCAGACCCACCAGATTTCTATGGTCTCCGGTCTACACTTGGGCATGTCGACCCGTTCTATGAATGTGTCTATATGGGGTGGATTCTAGCTTCCCCTGCATCCTAGCTAGGAGTAGAAAAACCGCTGTACTCACCAACTGTTGCCGTAGCAAACTGTAGCCGATAGCAAATTCGTGCTTGAGCTGCTAGACTTTCGCACTGCGTCCTCCACTTTCGCCGTTGCGTTTATTAGAACAAGTTAATTTCATTAGATCTATACACATGTACTGCGTTTGATTGCAGAATTTCCCCGCTGATTCCTTAGCTCAGATGGCAGACGCGTCTCACGTTTCACTCTGAGACCCGGAAAACTGCCTTCTGTTGCCTCGTCCCGCCTAGATCCGCCCTCCACAGAGCTGGCCAGTCAGAAGAAAGTGGGCACACGGGGAGTGGGGGCCATACCGGAAGAGCCACCCCAATGAGGCGTTTCAGGCAGAGACTACTATGGACTACGAATGGGTTTTTTTGAGGATGGCAGTACGAGCGAAATAAGTACCCTTTTTTTACTTTGCGCGATCAGGAGTACTCTAGGGGAGTCAAAGACCAGAATATAAACTTGGAAAAATAGCATATTAGGTCCCCTTTAAAGGAAGTGAGGATAACTAAAAATCTCTGTATAGTAAGATGCATCACTGTGACATCTAGACCACTTATGCCCTGAATAGATTTTACCTTTGACTTACGAAATATGGGTCTCACTCAAAAATTGGAAAATTAGAGTTAGACCACTATTACACTCAGTGACTCAATTGATCTCTATTATAAAATCACGAAGGAATCTTAAGAGTTTAAGTAATCTCACAGTATAAACTTCCAGCATTGGCATTGCGGTTGGAACAAAAATCGGAATACACTGGGGTCCCCAGGACCGAATTTGAGAACCACTGTGATGATAAGTTCAAATCAAATCCCAATTCATGTTTTCAAAGTAATTATTTCAATAACGTCCGATAAGAGAAACTGCCAGACAATTTATCATGCAGTATGTCTAAAGAAAAAAAAACTGTTATTACATTTGTCTTCCTTTATATTAATGCCATTTAACAAAACATTTATTACTGAATGTTCATCTGACACGTTGCTGCCTTGCAGCAGTCTTTCAAAACAGTGATTCCTAAACTCAGTCTTGGGGGAACCCCTGTGTATGCTGGTTTTTGTTCCAACAACAATTGCAATAAAAAAAAATCAAAACAAGCTGCCATATTTCTCCTCAAGTATGTGCTTTTGACTTTTAGATGTACAACCCCAATTCCGAAATAGTTGGAACAAAGCGTAAATTGCGAATAAAATCAAAACGCAATGACTTTCAAATCACACCAGCCAGTATTTTATTCACAATAGAACAGAGATAACATAGCAAATGTCAAAACTGAAAATTTTACAATTTCATCCACAAAATGAGTTCATTTCAAATTTGATGGCTGCTACAGGTATCAAAAAAGTTGGGACAGGGGCCTGTTTACCATGGTGTAGCATCCCCTCTTCTTTTTAACACAGAGTGGAGGCATCTGGGCATTTAGGAGGCAAGTTTATTGAGTTTAGCCATTGGAATTTGATCCCACTCTTGTTTAACACAGGCTTCCAGCTGCTGGAGAGTTTTGGGTCTCCTTTGATGGACTTTTCGTTTAATTATGCACCAAATGTTCTCAATCGGTGAAAGATCAGGACTGCAGGCAGGCCAGTTCAGCACACGGACTCTTCTACTACGAAGCCATGCTGTTGTAATAGCTGCAGTATGTGGTTTTGCATTGTCCTGCTGAAATACACACGGCCTTCCCTGGAACAGATGTCGTCTGGAGGGGAGCATATGTTGCTCTAAAGCCTTTATATACCTTTCAGCATTCATGGTGCTTTTTAAAACATGCAAGTGTCCCACACCATATGCACTAATGCATCCCCATACCATCAGAGATGCTGGCTTTTGAACTGAACGCTGATAACAGGAGGGGTGGTCTTTCTCCTCTTTAGCCCGGAGGGCACAACGCCCATGATTTCCAACAAGAATGTCAAATTTGGACTCGTCTGACCTCAGGACACTTTGCCACTTTGCTACAGTCCATTTTAAATGAGCCTTGGCCCACAGAACACGGTGGCGCTTCTGGATCATGCTCAACAGTGGCTTCCTTTTTGCATGATAGAGGTTTAGGTGGCATCTGTGGATGGCACAGCGGACTATGTTTACAGACAGTGGTTTCTTGAAGTATTCCTGGGCCCATTTAGTAATGTCAATGACAGAATCATGCCGGTGAGTGATGCAGTGGCGTCTGAGGGCCTGAAGTTCACGGGCATCCATTAAAGGTCTTCAGCCTTGTCCCTTACGCACAGAGATTTTTCCAGGGTCGCTGAATCTTTTGATGATGTTATGCACTGTCGATGATGAGACCTTCAAAGCCTTTGCAATTTGATGTTGAGGAACATTGTTTTTAACGTATTCCACAATTTTTTTATGTAAGCCTTCACAGGTTGGAGAGCCTCTAGCCATCTTTACTTCTGAGAGACTCAGCCTCTCTAAGACATCCCTTTAAAGCCAATCATGTTACACACCTGATGCCAGTTAACTTCATTAGTTGCTAAATGTTCTTTCAGCTGATTCTCTTATATATGAATTGCTTTTCAGACCTTTTTTTGAGACCTGTTGCAGCCAGAAAATTTGAAATAAGCTCATTTTGTGGATAAAAATGTAAAATGTCTCAGTTTCAACATTTGAAATGTTATTTATGTTCTATTGTAAATAAAATATTGGCTCATGTGATCTGAAAGTCATTGCATTTTGATTTTATTCACAATTTACACTTCATCCCAACTATTTCGGAATTGGGGTTGTATAACTTATCAATCAACATTGTCAGAAAAATGCATATCACAAGAAATATATGTAATTCCCAAGTTCATATTGTTCTTTTCAAAATGGCAAGCAATTACATAAAAAAGAGGAGACATTAACTGCTGATGTTATAGGCTCCAAACTTGGTTGGCATTCATTATATTTCTTTCTTAAACATCAACACAATGCAGGTTTGCCTCAAGATCATTTACTTTGTCTTTGCATTGTTCATTATATAATCAGATGGCTATGATTGGTGGCAAGGTGTCTGGACTTCCACTATGTACCAGCCCACTGATTCAGATCAGTCTCAGTATGATCAGAGATTATTTGCCTCCTTTTATGTGAGTGTATGTTATTAATATTGCACAATAACAGTATGTCTGCAGAAATTTAAATGAGCACGTTATACAAAGCTGTTTCTGATGTAATATGATTAAGATTTAAAGTAATCTTGTATGAAAAGCACCGCATTTGAAAAATTAATAGCTTGATAAAATAACTTAATTGCAATTTTGGTTGGAACAAAAACCAGCATTCACAGGGGGCTTCCAGTACCATGTTTGGGAACCAAAGTGATAACAACATGCAGCTACTGAATCAAAAATGAAAGCACCAGAGGTGCTGATGCCTCGGTGTGTATTGCTTAGCCACTACTGATGTACAATAGTTGTACAGTAACATGAAAGCAAGCTTGAATACATAAACAGTCAATAGAGTGCGGTCCTTGTGCCAAAATCATGTGGGTGTGGCTTAACATTATGTACACAAAACGTGTATACTGAAACATGAAGTGCTACAAAAAAAAAGAAAGCCAAGAAGCTAAACTGATACTAGGTTTGTGTTGGTATCTCTTCCATAGAGTAGTAATTGTAGTACAAAACCCAAAACCAGTGAAGTTGGCACGTTGTGTAAATCGTAAATAAAAACAGAATACAATAATTTGCAAATCCTTTTCAACCTATATTCAATTGAATACACTGCAAAGACAAGTTACTTAATGTTCGAACAGGTAAACTTTGTAATTTTTTGCAAATATTAGCTCATTTGGAATTTGATGCCTGCAACATGTTTCAAAAAAAGCTGGCACAAGTGGCAAAAAAAGACTGAGAGAGTAGAGGAATGCTCATCAAACACTTATTTGGAACATCCCACAGGTGAACGGGCTAATTGGGAACAGGTGGGTGCCATGATTGGGTATAAAAGCAGCTTCCCTGAAATGCTCAGTCATTCACAAACAAGGATGGGGCGAGGTCACCACTTAGTGAACAAATCGTGAGCTGATTGTCGAACAGTTTAAAAACAACATTCCTCAACGAGCTATTGCAAGAAATTTAGGGATTTCATCATCTACGGTCCGTAATATCGTCAAAAGGTTCAGAGAATCTGGATAAATCACTGCACGTAGCGACAAGGCCGAAAACCAACATTGAATGCCCGTGACCTTCGATCCCTCAGGCGGTACTGCATCAAAAACCGACATCAGTGTGTAAAGGACATCACCACATGGGCTCAGGAACACTTCAGAAAACCACTGTCAGTAACTACAGTTCGTCGCTACATCTGCAAGTGCAAGTTAAAACTCTACAATGCAAAGCGAAAGCCATTTATCAACAGCGCCCAGAACGCGCCCGCCCGGCTTCGCTGGGCCCAAGCTCATCTAAGATGGACTGATGCAAAGTGGAAAAGTGTTCTGTGGTCTGACGAGTCCACATTTCAAATTGTTTTTGGAAACTGTGGACGTCGTGTCCTCCGGACCAAAGAGGAAAAGAACCATCCGGACTGTTATAGGCGCAAAGTTCAAAAGCCAGCATCTGTGATGGTATGGGGGTGTATTAGTGCCCAAGGCATGGGCAACTTACACATATGTGAAGGCACCATTAATGCTGAAAGGTACATACAGGTTTTGGAGCAACATATGTTGCCATCCAAGCAACGTCTTTTTCATGGACGCCCCTGCTTATTTCAGCAAGACAATGCCAAGCCACATTCTGCACGTGTTACAACAGCATGGCTCCGTAGTAAAAAGAGTGCGGGTACTAGACTGGCCTGCCTGTAGTCCAGACCTGTCTCCCATTGAAAATGTGTGGCGCATTATGAAACGTAAAATACGACAACGGAGACCCCGGACTTTTGAACAACTTAAGCTGTAAATCAAGCAAGAATGGGAAAGAGTTCCACCTGAAAAGCTTCAAAATTGGTCTCCTCAGTTCCCCAAACGTTTACTGAGTGTCGTTAAAAGGAAAGGTGATGTAACACAGTGGTAAAAAAGGCCCCTGTGCCAACTTTTTTTTTGCAATGTGTTGCTGCCTTTAAATTCTAAGTTAATGATTATTTGCAAAAAAAAAAATAAAGTTTCTCAGTTTGAACATTAAACATCTTGTCTTTGCAGTGTATTCAATTGAATATAAGTTGAAAAGGATTTGCAAATCATTGTATTCTGTTTTTATCTACGATTTACATAACGTGCCAACTTCATTGGTTTTGGGTTTTGTACATGTACTATAAGTAGTGCTACTAACTCTCCTGTGCTGCATATACTTCAACCAGAAAGTACCAAGAACAAACATGGTAAGCAAATAACTTCGTAGCTCTTGAACTGAATCCTTTTTCAAAATTCTGGCACATTTAAAATCAAGAGAACAGTGTTTGTCACTCGTAGGCATTGTTACTTTAGCTTGGATGCACACGCTGTCGCAGTTATGATGGTAACAGACAGACAAACAAACAAATACACAGACTGAGTACCGTATGCTCGCTGTGCACATGCGCACACCGAGGCATAACTATGTTATATTCTCGAGCAGGTACTGGTATACCAACTGCCTTTAAAGGTAAAATGTACAGGTTACCGACTTTTTAAAGATTATGCTTCCAGGTGAAAGCATGCACGTCTTTCAAGCTGCCAAAAAAAAAATATTTCAAATTTTGCACGCTTTTCCGATCTCGGCCTGATTTAGGGTTTTGCTGCATTCGACCAGCAGGTGGCAGCACTCCTGACATCATTTGCGTCGAATGTTTGCCAAGCCAGCTCCTCAGATAAGAAATCTTCCCGATGCTATGAGAGTGCTATTGCCCACTCATTTCTATCTCGCGATAGGGTGGATTCGTTGTACACAGAAACCTACATGAGGTGAATGAATGTATACGGTATATTACTCATATTACTCTCAAAGGTGGAGTTCCATTAAGGGCGTTTTCTTCGAATTTGTAGAAATTGATGTCATACTGCCGAGATAGGAGATACTTGTTCAAAAAATATGTTCTGAAATGGAGATTTCCAATGGCCACGTGTGTAAACAACGGTACATTTTTTTTTAAAGATTTTTTTTGGGGATTTTTCCTTTTATTTGGCAGTTTTACAGTGGAGATAGACAGGAAAGTTGGGGAGAAGAATGGGGAAGACATGCGGCAAATGACCCGAGCCGGAATCATAAAGGGTCGTCGCGAGAAGGACACAGCCTTTATGGTGCGCGCACTTAGACCGATGAGCCACCGGGGCGCCCCTAAACAAAGGTACATTTGACAAAGTTCCCGGCCATGACACACTAAGGGAATTTGCTGAAATTTGCCTAAGGGTACGGCCAACATTCAATGAAAAAACCAGGATGCGTCGCCACCGGTAACACTTGCATCAACCGACCGTCGTAAACCCTAAAATGGGATGTGTTGATACGAAATGGATTGTGTGAGTGTGGCTCTCACTTTATTCCTCTAGTTTAAGTTTTTTCAGTAATATAGTTATTAACTGTGTCCCTTATGATGTTTATGCTTAAAATTATTGCCTATTCTTAGACCTTCAAACTGAAGGAGCCTCAAGACCACGACGAGGTGATGGGTCCCCTTGAGGAATAACTACCATGGTATCATGCCTATTTAACATATGATATTTGATACACATTTGACTAGATTTCGCACAAATTAAATAATCTATTTACAATTTATCACATATTTGAATTTGGCTGTCTATGGCTGCATCTTTTTTGTGACTGGTGGTAGAGGTATCCAAGATAATACAGGAATCAGGCCACATGGGCACATATTACAATAGTACGCTTACCTGTTGGGCAAACACAATAATAATCCTTGAGTGGATCATCCTCATCAGAAGAGTTGTATTCAATCCAGACATTATTTTTAGTCTGAGACCAATGTCTGGAGTGAATCTGACCTCTGATAAGGTTTGGTGTATACTGGCACACCCACACCTCAAAGTCTCCATCGGGGTGAGATGTTCTGAGGCATAACCTGGTGCCTGCTTGAGCTGGTATACCCCACATGTGACTGTCTTCAGGTACTGTAACTGCAAGAGAGGAAACTGTATATCACAAGCATCCGTTTTCTGCCAAACAACTTGTTCGGCCTGGTCAAGCGAGACTTCATCCTCAATGCGATCGCAACATCTGCTGCTCTTCGCTCAGAATCTGGTTGGTAGATAGCTCCACGAGCAGCATTGTGACAAGCAGTTGTTCCTTGGACTAAGGTTCCACCATCTGGAATGAAATGATTTGTGGTTAACCGCTCTTTGAAAAATGTCCATTGCTTTAGCTGCCCGTGGTAGCTCTCTTCCACACATCTGGTTTTCATGCAGACGATCAGCATTGGCCTGTTCAGTGTCATGCTGTGAATTGGCACTTAGCACAGATGGCATATGCAGGGTTCTGCCCAGGACGCTAGGAGTGCTGGATGGAAAATTTCTGCCGTCTCCTAACCTGACAATCCGCCATCCACGAGCTGCGAAGCATAATACACATTATTCACGGATGATCTTGTCAGTGAGGGGCGTAGGTTTGATCTGAGAGTTGGTGGACATATGTAATGCGAGTGCGCGCAGCAACAATTTGAATGCAAATATTGCCTCTCCGTCACCAGAGATTACCGTTTCTTTGATGTTCTTCATGGTGCCTAGCGAGATGCCTCTAATTTTCATAGATAGATGCGATATTCACAAACTTGTTTTTCTATTTTGTATCCAAATACTTTTGATGAAATTTATGAATACGACTTAACAACTGTAATTTATTTCAAACATTTCTAATGAAGCTTAACAAATCTGAACAATTCATAAAACTTTTAACAATTCATACGTAAGTTAATTACATGATATGTTGTATCATTAACGACTATTACAATCATTGTATGGCAGTGGCGGAGCCAGAACTGGGAATCGGGGCAAAGGAACATCCGTTTAAAACAATCATTAGTCCTGACCTGTTCTCAGTCATTTTCATGATTAACTAGAAAGCCCTCAGTAGAGCACATACCTCTGCCAATAGCACTCAGTATTAGCCACACTTGCATCATCCACCATCACTTTGACCCGTGATCGTACAATGTTAAAGGGGACCTATTTCGCTATATTTCCAAGGTTATATTTTGATCTTGGACTCCCCTAGAGTACTCCTGATTGTTCAAAGTCCTAAACAGGGTCCTTATTTAGCTCATACTGCCATCCTCAAAAAACCCCATTTGTAGTCCATTGTAGTCTCTGCCTGAAACGCCTCATTGGGGTGGCTCTTCCGCTATGGCCCCCACTCCCCGTGTGCCCTCTTTCTTCTGACTGGCCAGCTCTGCGGAGGGCGGATCTAGGCGGGACGAGGCAGCAGAACGCAGTTTTCCGGGTCCGCCTCCTCAGAGTGAAACTGAGACACGTCTCCCGAAGGAATCGACAAGCATATTCCGCAATCAAACGCAGTACATGTGTATAGATCTAATGAAATTAACTTGTTCTAATAAACGCAACGGCGAAAGTGGAGGACGCAGTGCGAATGTCTGGCAGCTCAAGCTCGAATTTGCTGTCTACCTACGGCTACTATGGTGAGTACACCGGTGTTTCTACTCTATACCTAGGATTGAGGGAAAGCTAGAATCCACCCCATATAGACACATTTGTAGAACGGGTCGACAAACCCAAGTGTAGACCGGAGACTGTAGAAATCCGGTGGGTCTGAGTTTAGAGGGAAACATGGACAGTGAGGAGCAGCAAAAAGTGGACCAACAACTTATGGACTGCTTCGGTGTGTATTATAAGGACCTGCTGGTTCGTGTGCATAGGCCTACCTGTGGTGTGTTGTTAGCGTGGAGTAACGAACAGCTTCTGCGCTAGTGTATGACGAAGGGGCGAAAGCTTCAGGCTAAACGGCCTTTTCGGAAATTGCCTGTGGTAATGGTTTCTTATTGCGTCGGAATGACCAGCGTTTGCTCGCAGAAAATGGGCACGATAAGCCGCTTTCCACCGGACGCGAAACAAATTTTTCGCGCGACAGATTACATTCAAAGTCAATGCACTGTCTTTGAATTTACTTTGAATATAATCTCTCGCGCGAAAAATTTAGGTCGTGTGAAAGCTGCTTAACGCGCCCATAACATGTGTATTCGCATCTTTGCATTGACTTTGAACGCGTCCGGTGTGAAAGCGGCTTGACATGCCCATAACACGTGTATTGGAGTCTTTGCATAGACTTTGAATGTAATCTGTCCCGCGAAAAATTCGTTTCGCGTCCATGAAAGCTGCTTAAGCTGCTTAACGCGCCCATAATGCCTGTATTCAAGTTTTTGCATTGACTTTGAATGTAATCTGTCCCGCGAAAAATTCGTTTCGCGTCCGATGTAAAAGCAACTTTATAGATAGTACGCGACAGCTAGAGAGAGTTCGGTTATGTTATGAACATAATACAGGTTTTGCAGACGGTAAGTTCTGTTAGCGTGGACAAGTTGCTTATGTGGAGCTAGCGAATCGATCACTTCTACAGGAAAGAATTTCCTATTTAATCTCCGCCTTTTTCGGCTTTTTATTACCCACAATTTCTAAAGGGGGATGAAATTATGTCACGGTAGTGCAGAGAAATCCTTTGTTATACCAGACACATTAGAGCTTCTGCGTTTCGCGATTGCTTTCACGGTAGAATCAAAGAGCTAGCCCAGATATTTGTGATAGGGATCCGGCTGATCCCGGTCATCGATAAGTGAAGCGATCACTAACTGTCGTGGCTACAATCGGGCAACGTTATGATGAAACTGCCACATTGATGCTTACCGAAGTAACAAGCATACCGATCAGAATTACTGCATATAAGTTAACCAGGAGCATTTTTAATTAGCACGGCGGCATGCAAACTCACATGCAGTAGCTGGTAACCGAGCGGTCATGACCACTGAGACAAACCCTTGCAATACAGGTTTTACAGATAGCAAGTTCCGTTACCGTGGACAGTTGTACCAAGCATCCAAATTACAAACAAGTATTAAAAGTTAGCTTCAAATGAGGTTTATGTTCACACACCTTCTGTAGAATTTCCCCTGATATTACTCTTGCATATTTGGGACACAAATATTAGCAACAGTAACTTGGCTACGTTAGCCGCTGTGCTACAGCCACAATCAACTGGCTATCACGTCAGGTTGGCTTATGCAGTAAAAGCAACTTACAGCATCTGTGTCTGTAGCTGTTTCCATCCACCTATTTTAATGCGCATTTTGATTTTGCGCTTAAAAAAACCTCAGTGGACGCGGCCAAAATGCGAGTCAACTCGAAATATCGAATCAATTTTTTTTTTTTGCGCAAGGAGTGGGTGGAAAATTTTCCGAATCGATAAAGATAAATGCGCTTTAGTGCAGTGGAAACGGGTTAGCGAACAAGTTATGCGAATAAATGATGGCTTTTAGTATCTACGTCATTTTTGCTTGCCTACGTTGGCAAGCTAGCTAGCTAGTTTGCTACCTCGCAACATTGGTGTGCTAGCTATCACAGAGATATAAAAACATTAGAGTGGACAAAGTCTTCGTTTCTGTGGCAGCACTCGCCGCCATCTTGCGTATGTATATCGGGGCAGACGTTCATAGGAAAATACAGGAGAACTCGCCTAAATCGTCCTCGTATTGCTCATACCGGACAACAGCTGATGTCCCGATTTTTTTCTGTAATGTTTTTCCATGAAATAAACAGCGAATATACCTGATTTTATATAACGGATTTTCGCTTACATCGGACAAAATGTCCAGTCCCCATCACCATGCATTTCCATTCAAAAGCACTCGTGTATACCGGGCAAGCTGGTTTGCACTATGCACATAAGCAGTCGCTACAGAGCAATGAAATGAAGTTCAGTTTTCCTACACTGTTATAAACTGACTGAATTTTACCGTTAATTAACGTATTGTCTCCGTGTCATTTCAACTGTAAGAGGAGTCCTGCGCATTTAACCGTGGTTTGCACTGAACATGCACTGAACTCTGTGGTAAACTTATTGTAAACTTACAGTTAAAATAACTGGCAAAAAAGGCTTCAGTTTATTCGTATTTTATTAACAGTGTATTCGCGGAAACTGAAACTGGCGCAGTTTCATTTACATACTTAAGTTTTGAGACTTCCACATTGATCCCAGTTGGGGCAACACGCAATATCATCCTGTTATCCATTGTGTCAGGGCAAAGACGGATTAAATGAAGACAACAAGTAGGTATGAACACTTCAGAATGAAGTTGTTCCGATCGTAATAAACAAAGCATACATATAAATTCATATATGCATATAACAACTAGTTTCTTCCAGGTATAGACCTGGGTTTGACTCACAGGCACAGCTGAATGCGAACACTTTTTCTTTGAACAAAAAGAAAACGTAGTTAACTGAGCGATAAAAGGGTAAGGCAATCGCAGAGCTTATTCTTTAGCTTTGCCAAATAATGGCGCATAAATATTGTTGTTCAATTACAATTTCTTATTCGTGTCCTTTTTAAGTATGAAAAGATAAAAAACAGAAAACAAGTCTCTCCCCAGAAAAAAAAAGAAAAAATTTTCGACACCCATGTTTAGCCTTGTGTTTACATGTGCCTCATTGGACATTTATACATACACAAGATGGCGGAGCTATTCTGCCGTGAGCGCTTTGGTCCAGCCAGTGACGTTTCCACTCTAGTGTTTTTATATCTCTGTGCTAGCTATAAAGTTAGAGTTCGTTATCACTTTAGCTAGCTAGCTAGTGGTTAATAAGCGCCCGCGGACCTACGCAACTTCCGCTTTAGTTCGCCCTGGGCTGCAGGGTAAAAAGTTGCCTTCAGACGTCGACTTCCAGGCTGCTCAGCCTGTCAGGCTGCGTAAACACCGCCCCCAAGTACAACCAATCAGATCGCGAGCTAGAGTACAACCAATCCGCTCACGAGCCAGCCAATTCAATTCGGAAGCCTTTGCTTGGTAAGTGGGCTTAAGAACACCAATATTGTTAAAAACAAATGCATTTAATCGTGAGTTTTCTCATTAAATAAACTGATTTGTGAAGTAACGTTAGATATTTCAGCTATTTTGATTATGTTAACCAATGCAAACAAGTGCTATTTTTTTGTCTTACAGTGAACTTATAGACCTAACCTTAGCTAAACAGGTCATACTTGTTAACTTACACACTTCTACAATATAACTTCAAGTATAACTCTGTTTGAAACATAAAATTGGCCTACTTGTGAGATAAATGTTCAATAAGCTGTCTAGTTGAGCTTCTTAAAAACTTCAACTGCAAGTTGCTGTAACGTTAGCTGCTTTCAAGGCCTTCAAATCAACCTTAGCCTTCTAACCAGGCTGCAAGTCACTAGTCTCTACTGTCAGCCTTGAAGGCACTAGTCTCTACAATCAGCCTTGAAGGCACTAATCTCTACAATCAGCCTTGAAGGCATCTGACTGAATACTGTTAAAGATTATACAATATGAAATCAACATTAGCCTTCTAACCAGCCTGCAAGGCACTAGTCTCTACAATCAGCCTTGAAGGCAGCAAACGTTTCAGCAACTTGCAGTTGAAGTTTTTAAGAAGCTCAACTAAACAGCTTATTGAACAAAATATCTCACAAGTAGGCCAATTTTATGCTTCAAACAGAGTTATACTTGAAGTTATATTGTAGAAGTGTTTAAGTTAACAAGTATGACCTGTTTAGCTAAGGTTAGGTCTATAAGTTAACTGTAAGACAAAAAAAAGCACTTGTTTGCATTGGTTAACATAATCAAAATAGCTGAAAATATCTAACGAACCTCACTAATCAGTTTTTTTAATGAGAAAAGACGATTGAATGCATTCGCTTTTTAACAATATTGATGTTCTTAAGCCGCCTCGCTTTTGAGGAGAGGAATTTGAATTGAATTGGCTGGCTCGTGAGCGGATTGGTTGTACTCTAGCTCGCGATCTGATTGGCTGTACTTGGGGGCGGTGTTTATGCAGCCTGACAGGCTGAGCAGCCTGGAAGTCGACAGCTGAAGGCAACTTCACCCTGCAGCTCCCCCCGGTGACACAGTCACGTGCCTGGATACGTTGAAAACAAACCAGATAAATGGCCTGTCACAGTACAATCAGCAGTCAGTTTGACAGCATTTTCCAGCGAGTTTATGCATTATACAGAGATGCCAAGTCTCACGCCTTAGGAGTAAGTCTCTCTTCTTAATGGCATTCACGTTCCTGTGCCGTAGTCAGCAATTATTCAATCACTGCGCACTGAAGAAATTCACTCGCGGAATTTAAGTCATTGTGCATCAAGTTAATCAGTTTCATGTGCATTACGGTGGATTTCCCCACTAATGACACGGAAATCGATTATGACTCTGGAATTCCCAGGCTTGTCTTTACTGAGGGATTGAAAGCAATGGAATTGCATGAAAAACATTTCAAATGGTCTTATTTCATTAAAACAATTTAAACGATCATGAAACACATGCATTGTATCCAATCCCTGAGTAAAGAGAAGCACGGGAAGTCCGGAGTCATAATCGCTTTCCATCTTACTTGTGATGAGGTGCACCTTTACGCAAGTGAAACGGAAACTTCAATGCACAAGGATTTTAATTCCGCATGAGAATCTCATTAAGCATTCAATGAATAATTGCGGACTACGGTGAATAAGCCTAAAAAATGCGTGAGACCTACGCCGAATGCGTGAGACTTGGCATCCCTGATTATACAGCCTTCCAAATGTCGTACGATTATATAGATAGTCTTCTCAGCCAGGCGAGGACAAGGTATGGGCTGAAAATAGCCGTTGTTGGCTTGGATGACTGCCCTTACAGGCTGCCAGCAGATGCATGGACTGATGACCCTACACAGTGGCCAGATTTCCAGTTTGGGAATCTGTATATGTCTTTGACCAGCACACCAGGTGTGTACAATATTATCAACTCATTTCTCTTGTTTACCTGAATACATTTCGGCATTTTGGAGCGACGAAATAACGTAAAAACGGCGTTGAACAGTACAGTGCAGCACGGCAATTAACCTGTCAAACTGGTTTGTTTTCAACGGCAGGCAAGTTGGCAGGGCCTCCAGCGCCCGGATGTAGTGTCACTTCCAGTAATCTCGCTCTCTCCTATACAGTAGAATCGAACTTTAACCTTACACTACTGTGCTAGCTGTAACATTAAAGACTTCGTAACCACTAGCTTAAGTGATTACTTTCATTCGTTTTCGCCACCAGCTTTCCTGTTTGTTTTCCTTTTCGTTCGTCGCGCTTATTGACGCCATAGCGTGCGCCGTCTTCTTCTACAGAAGCAATGGCAATTGAACAGAGAATTAGCGCCACCTAACGGCACCTACAGCTTATCCCGTGAAACAAAAGCGCATAACTGAAGTGGATGGAAACGCGCACAAATGCACTTTTCCTTTTGCCGCATTAAGGCAATTCTTACCTTTCTGGCATGTGGCACAGCACTTAGTAAAAATTTGAACATGAACAACTCCGCCTCCCTCCAAAGTCCCACCCTCTTCCCCCTGCCTGACCTCTGAGGCTCCCCTCCCCCCCTGACGTGTGCGGTGAGAAAGTGAGCAGCGCGAATAAAGCTGCTTTCACACTGGACATGAAACAAATTTTTGACACGACAGATTACATTCAAAGACAATGCAAAGACGTGAATCTCTCGCGTATTCGCGTCTTTGCATTGACTTTGAATGTAATCCGTCGTACGAAAAATTCGTTTCGCGTCCGGTGTGAAAGCATCTTGAAACGGGGCAATGGAGTCAGATTCAAAGGCACCGGTTAGTGAAAACTAACCAACAGTAATTACATAATATTCAATTCTATTTGTGGTATAAAATAAAATGCCCTCGTAACGTCTGACGAACTACCATTAACGTTATTATAGTAGTAATTATAGCATTTCAGCGCCTGTTTGTTTACAGTTAGATGTGTCGTTTTTCGGCAGAATTCATACATATTTTCTTGCAAAACTGCTGTCATAACATCTTACCTCACCAGAATTGTCCCGATAACGTTAGTCATTAAATTAGGAGCAGTTGCAGCTGTTTTATTGGCAGGATAACTTTGTTGAGTATCTGTTTTGTCTCTACCGCTCTGCTGCTCTGCCAGAGAGGCGTGCGACTCGCAAGCGGTGACAGCGGTAGGCAGGCAACTGGAAGGGACGCGTACCTGACAGACAGGAAGCTCGGCAAATCATTTTATTCGGACTGAAGAAAATGATTGGTCAGACTTTTATTAGAAATATATGAGAATTGAATATTGATGAGTTTCAACACCCGGTGGATTTCTTTTACATTTTAGTGTGCCATACGCTTATTAGGAGCATGTTAAGATTACAAAAGAAAAGTGTAAAAATGCCAGAAAGGTAAGAATTGCTTTATGAAAATTCGCTTAAGATTTGCGATACAAGTTGGATGAAAACACAGCTTGTGAGTCACTGACAGTCGCGACCAATACAGGCTTTATCTTCAGATATTTTACAAAGCCTGCGTTTGAGGCCAGTTGTTAGTGCTTACTATCGCTAGCGGTCCTGCTAGCCACTCGTAACACGTTAGCTTCACTTACATTATTTGCTGTTATATCGTTACTTACAGCTTGTGGCTCCGAGCGCTTGATCGATGGAACTGCTTCAGGTTTGAAAAGCAGCTGAAATGCTTATCCTTTGTCGAATTATCCTTTATTGACAAAGCTGTCTTTGGTGAAATGCTGAGCACAAACAGCTAACGTTCCCTTTAGCCGTGGCTGTTTGCTGCCAGCAAACAAAAAAAGCTACCCACTGATTTCTGGTGGCGTCCTCTTTTGGAAGAGAAATAGGTGTTTTTCTTTGCGTCCAAAAGTAAACGAACAAGCAGCTTTGGGAGAGATACTGACAAAACTGCACCTCAAATGATCTGCGGTTCTTCTTTTGTATTTCCAAAAGTGTAGACGCTACTAAGGCATAGTATGATCTGCGTTGTTAGTGCCTGCTAGAATAGTTTCGGTGTGGGCAGGTCCAGCGCCCGTGATTGGCTCTGGCTAGGTCTGTACTAATTGGACGGCACAACCTGACGTCAGGTTTTGCCCAGATCTCGCGAAGATCTCGGGAGGAGTTGTTCAGAGAGGAAATCACGTTCACGAAATTGGGGATTGGGAAATCTTGGATTACGGCAAAACCTCTGTATCTTATGTTTAGAAACTTTTCAGAGGTTAAGTATGGACAACCAACATTATAACATTACTAATATGTATTAAAAGAAGGATCAGCATAATAGGTCCCCTTTAATGTTAATCAATTTGTGCTGGGCCCATAGTTCCTCCTTCCGCTAAATTTCATCCAAATCCATTAGCCACGGCTTTTTATTCATCAGTTCAGTTTTATTTTGGTCTTCTGACGAGTTGAGGAATGGGCTGCAGAAACCCAGGAACTGTGTAGAGCGGAAAATACGCAAGTAACAAAATATCCCTGAATTTCGTCAACCAGCGTTTTACAATCGATACCAAAAAGTCACAGTAGCGTTCAAGTACATTTCAAAAATGAAAAATGAATAAAAACCTACCAAAAACTTAAAAGCCACACATGCGATCCACTCATAGAATGCATGCAGATTGCCATTAACTCACGCCCTCTTGATCCTCTCCTGCTTACCCCAGGGTCCTAATGCTATGCCGGCTACACATAAACCCAGGGTCACTGCTAAAAAGGGCCACCCTGACCTTGTCCTTTGATGTACATGCACCAGAAGTGAATCAGTTTGTCCTTGACCCATACTTCATCCTTCCACCAAGTTTCATCCAAATCCACCCCCAAGTTTTTGAGTTATTCTGTTCACAAACAAACAAACCAACAAACAAATGGAGATGAAAACATAACCTCAGCGCTCTAATTTCGTTGGAGGCAGAGGTAACAAAAGATTCACTCCAAGAACACTCCACACTGTCAGGTGCAGCTAGTTCTCTCTGTTTAGGTAAGATGACTATCATTCATCTGGACGCGTATTTGCTGCATTAAAATCAGCGTTATTCAAAATTGCATACCTTTCAACTTGCAAGCATCTCATGCTTGATTCTCACGCTTTGTATATTTAATTTTTAAATCAACCCTCGCTGTACTGAGAGTGAAAGGCGATATTTCACTGGAAGACAGGTCAGTCATTACTCAATCATGTTGTCGACCTGCTGATAAAACCTTGCAGTCATTATTCAATCATGTTGTCGACCTGCTGATAAAACCTTGCATCTCGAATTTGATAAGAAACAAAAACTCGTATGTCCACGACATTGCAAAATACAAAATTTTATTGATTGGGTACATTCTTGGAAGAAGAAATAGTCATACTACCCAAACACAGCTCAACTGCATTCTTACAAGCAAAATTAAACATTTTTTAACAAAACAACAAATGACTACCCCATTTCCAAAAAATTTGGGACGCTGTGTAAAATGTAAATAAAAATAGAATGCAATGATTTACATATCATTCAAGCTCTACATTTATTTGAAAATAGTACAAAGACAACATATCAGATGTTGAAACTGAGAAATTTTATTGTTTTTTGAAAAGAATATGCTGATTTTGAATTTGATGCCAGCAACATGTTTCAAAAAAGTCGGGACTGAGGCATGTCTACCCACTGTTTTGCATCACCTCCTCTATTAACAACACTTAGTGTTTAGCAGCTGAGGAACCCAAGTGTTTCAGTTTTGACAACAAAATGTTCTTCCATTTTTGGTTGATCTTGGATTTCAGCTGCTTAACACTTTGTGGCTTCTTTTGTCATATTTTTTGTCAATAACATGGCGAATATTTGAAATGGGTGAAGAGTTTGGACTGCAGGCAGGCCACTTTTACACTCAGACTCTTTTACTACTGAGCTATGTCATTGTATTGCATGCAGGATGTGGTGTTTGGCATTGTCTTGCTGAAATAAGCAAGGCCTTCCCTGAAAGAGACCTCTGGATGGCAGTATATTTTGCTCCAAAACCTGTATATACAGTATATCATTCAACATTAATGTTGTCTTCATTGATATGTGAGTTAACCCATGCCATATGCATTAATGCACCCCCATACTATCATGGATTCTGGCTTTTGAACTGTGTGCTGATAGTAAGCCAGATGGTCCCCCTCCTCCTTAGCCCAGAGGACGCGTTGCCCGTGATTTCTTAAAAGATCTTCATGTTTTGATTTGTCAGACTATAAGACAGTTTTCTACTTTGCCTTAGCCCATCTTAAATGAGCTTGGGCCCAGAGAAGGCGACAGCGTTTCTGCATCTTGTTTATGGTTTGATCTTTACATGGCAGAGTTTTAATTTGCATTTGTGGATCCAAAAACAAACTCTGTTCACTGACAGTGGTTTACAGAAGTGTTCCTGAGCCTTTACAGTGATTTCCACTTCTGAATCCTGTCTGCTATCATTGCAGTGTTGCTTGAGGGCCTGATGACCACTGCCAATCAGTATTGGTTTTTGGCCTTGTCCCTTACACACAGAGATTTCTTTGGATTTTTCTGAATCTTGTATCGATATTATGTACAATAGAGAACTAAATAAAATTCTTTGTATCTTGACTTAAAAACATTATTTTTAAATTGTTGAAATATTTCTCCATGCAGTCTTTCACAAAGTGTTGAAGCCCTTGCCATCTTTACTTCTAAAAGACTTGTCATCCCCATTCATGTTTCCTGTTGCCACTTAACCTAATTAGCTCTGAGGTGTTCCACCAGGTGTATTTTTAAAGCATCATTCAACTTTTCCAGTCTTTTGTTAAACCTGTCACAACTTCTTCATAATGTGTTGCTGGCATCCAATTGAAAATGAGCAGATATTTTTCAAAAACCAAAAACAAATTTCAGCATCTCCAATCCCACCTGAATCTGGAATATCCAATTAGGGAACTATGTACAAGTACTTAGGCTTTTAAGCATATGCGGCTACCTGTTGCCAACTCAGAGGGATGTACACAGCTCGTGGCTCTCCTCCGAAGCGCGCGCCCGTTAGTTACTGCTTCTTATAGAGGGATTATTAGTCTACGTCACTACACGAGTCACCCCGCTCTACTGCGCATGTCGACTGCAGAAAGAGAGCAGGAAGAGCCGCGACCACGGGTGCATCTCAAAGCCTAGGCTGCATCCTTTGAAGGCTGCATTTTTAGGAGTTGTCACTTCATTCCATCTGCCAAACTGACGTAATGTCATTTCATCTCCGTTAAACAGCTTTGGTTTAAGCGAGTCATCACTGTTTTCCCCAACCTTAACCTTAACTCTAACACCTAGCCCTATACCTAACCCCAAACTTAACCTTGTCTCTTACCCAAATGTCAGTTTGGCAGATGGAATTAAGTGACGACCCCTTAAAATGCAGCCTTCGAAGGCTGCAGCCTACGCTTTGAGATGCTCCCAATGTCTTAAACGCATAAGTTTTACAGACTTTGAGCATCAGTGCTGCAGCATGCCTATAGCATGACCCTAAGCTGGGAGAAAAAAGAAAATTGTTACTAATTTCGAGCAATATAATATGTTAGACTCATTGGTTTGAATGGTGATAAAGCTAGATATACCCGCAGGCACAGCTGTATAATTGCAGCAAATGAGTTGTGAAATGTTTACAACAATAACGACAGCGACTGAAGACGAGGTTACATAGCAATGGAAAAATAAGATAAGATAAATTTTTATTGATCCCACAGTGGGGAAATTTTATCGTTACAGCAGCTCAAAAAGATAGTGATATGAGAGAGGGGAAAAAAAGCAAATGTGTACAACTAGTACAAAGGAAGCTAAGATTAATTTGTAATGTTATATTATTCTAAATTACATACCCAGCCATGCAGGTGCAGTTCGCAGTCAGGATGCAGTTGTTTTTCTTGTTCACAATGACCCAGACTTAATACATATTTATATTATTTCAGAACTCTTTTGCGAATGAAAGTAATTTCGGCGACAAGTACGTACACCTGTTCTTACAGCACAGTCTCACAAATTGCTGTAAAAAATAGACGGCTGTCCGATTGGAAAGTGCAAACGTACGAAACCACGTAGCCTACTTGTCACCAGAATTACCTTCATTCGCTGAAGAGTTATGAAATGCCGCTCTCGCTGGAAAAAAAAAAATTACCGTCGCTGAGTGCCAGTGCATAGACCTAATTTAAATTATTTTTTTGTACTGAATGTAGCCCATTATTTGCTGTTAGATCGCATAGGAGAGAGAAGCCGTGTCTTCAATTGCCACTTGATTATTCTTCAATTGGAAAACGTGTTAATATAGGAAAACCATCTAGAATTAGCCAGGACTAATTGTTGTCAATAAAGGGATGGATAATTGCCCCTGAATTTTCAGGTCTAGTGCTGGGCCTGACCCGCCATTACGAGTTATCTTGTAGTTGGCAGTCAACGTGTTAAGACGTGTCCCATTCACTAATGTTAATTTAGCAGCATAACTTGTTTTATCACTCGGTGATAAACTGTTGTAGTACGCTGACAACATCGCTAGCTAGCTAACATCGCAACTGCAAGATAACCATGCCAATCTGTCAAACAGTTTAAAGGGGCTGCTCATTCTGTAGTCAAGTTGTGCGCACATCCGCCGTGTTGATAAACAAATAATCCCTCTATACAGTCACAGGTTGAGACTTCGCAAGCTCAGAACGAGGGCGGAGGATACCCGAACATAGGCGAGCTCAGAATCTTCCTTATGAGCGCCCGTCTGGCCAACAGGAGGCACCTAGGGAAACTCTAATCTACAAACCCTTCCCAATTTGCATCCCCCGCATTGGCCAATTACGCGCTACTTCTGAAAAGGACTGCCGACCACTGCTGGTTGGTACGAGGCGGGGATTGCACCCGCGCCGTGATAGTCACTTCTGCTTTGCAACGCAATGCTTTTCTGAGTGAGCCATCCGGCTGCTCGTCTTTGTCCTATTTTTCAATTAGATATAGGGTTTTAGTGGTTTAATTATCATAGCATTCTGTCTTGATTTAAATTTTACGCCGTGTCCCAACTTTTTGGGAAATGGGGTCTGCTTTTTAATCAACCGACCTTGCACCAAGAGTGAGAGGCGGTATTTCACTGGAACGCGGATCACTCATTATTCAATCAACGCGTATTTTAGAGATTCTTGCGCGGAATTGAAGCCTTTGTGCATGGAAGTTTTTCAGTTTCACGTGCGTTCACCATTAGTAACATGGAAACCGATTATGACTCTGGACTTCTCACGATTTTTTTTTTTCTCAGGGGTTGGAATTAAGCTATGAAATTGCACGAAGACGTTTCAGATGGTCTTTTATTTCATTTAAACAATTAAGCGATCATGAAGTGCAAGTTAAATCGCCTGATGTACAGAAAAGGTCGCTCAAAAGTTTCAGGGCAGTTTGTCTTTCGTAAAGCATAGGCTTATTTTTGAGTATATTATTTTTCTGTTCTGAATTTAGCCAATTATTTAGTCGTCGATAGATTGCATGGAGACAGAAGCCATGACTTTGGTTGCCAATGGATTATTATTATAATTGGAAAACGTGTTAAGAAAGGAAAATGATTGAGAACAAGCCAGGACAAATTGTTGTTGTAAAGGGATATTCTGGGTACAACCAATTTTCAGTTCTGGCAACTCCACTGAAAGTCTATGCACACAAAGTTAACCCAATGAGTCATCGGAAGGATGACTGGACGATTTGTGTTAAATTTGCATTACTGCGTTTGTGAAATTCTCATGAAACACCACAGATTTGTGTTTACAACCTTGACTGTTTTAAAAGCTGTAGCCTATAGCCTGTATTACATGCAACAGAAAAAGGAAAAAAAAGCAAATATGGGAGATGGGAATCAGAGAAATTCAGATTTTTAAAATTAATACTGCGGATAAAAACCACTGCTTTTTTGTGTAATCAAAGCATGACACACGACTAAGAAGCTCTGTTCAGTCTGTTGTCGTCAAGTCTCAGTTCGATGCGCGTGGCGTCAGGCAGCGATAATTTCCAAGTGTTTCCGGGAAAAAGGCTGAACTTTTGGGGCTGTGAAAAATACGCAAAACATCCCAAATTACTTCTTTACCAGAATGTATAAGTAAAATTTAATGCTTAATATTCAGTTTGCACCACCCTGCATCAAATTTATTTGTGGTTAAAACCTGTACATTTGACCTTTAAGAATTTGGTGATCGCAAGTGGGAGACCTTTGCCATTAATCAGTTGTGTTATCAGCAAAATTGTTGATGATCCAGACATGGAACCAGATGCAGATTCAAGGTACAATCCAATGATGGTATTTATCGAAAGGAATGTGGTAATAACGGGATAAAGGCCAAAGCCCAGAGCGAGAGGAAAATAATCCAGCTAAGGTATCATAAACTGATGAGGGTGATGGGTGTGTCTGCTCCCCGTCAGTGCCGTCCCAGGGCAGAAGCCTAGTGGTGTTAACCCCTGCCAAGACAGGACTGTCAAAGAGCAGGTCCGAGGGTTTCAAAATAGATGCATCTCATGAAAATCACCGGTCACTGGATCTTGCGTTTAAAGAGCAGTGTCAGGCTGTGCTGTTAAGCTCTAAGTGACAAAGTGCCGCAACTCTCTTTCTTTGCTATAAACTACAGATTGGCATTAAGAGGGGGGGCAAAGAGACGTCTCAAGTACTCAAATTACTGAGCCATCTCTTCAGCTGATCAGAGGCCTTCAGTCAATCGATTTATTTTGTTCTTCAACTATCACAGGATCAGAAATAACATAGTAAATAATATATGCAGAACAAAAGTCCTTCAGTACTAAATAAAGCTTGTCTTATATAACTGGTTGCACAATTTCCCACTGCATATACAGTACATTTAGGAGTGTGTATTCAATGAGTTTTGATTGAGCAACCTCGAGGGTTCCACAAATTCCGTCTTGTGACAAGACTAGGTCTACTTGGAGGCAGGAGGAAACTTTGCTGGTATTACGTATAAGTTGGTTGGATTTGAAATTGTGAGCTTGACTGATGTTACACAAGAACGGCCATTAAGAAAATTCATCAACTTTATTGCAAACTTGTCTTCAAAGCATACAGGATTGACAGCGTTTTTCATTCCAAGATATAAGTTAACATTCAACTGAAATTCTAGAAATTATTGCCATGTTCCAAATCAAAAGAATTATCAGAATAGTTACATAATTATGCATGATTGACGTTACGTGACTGACATTACAGTTTGTCACGCAAGAGTTCAAAGTTACAGAGAATGGATTCTGTTGATAAAACAAGATAATCTGACAAGCAATAGTCATATTCTACATATTAATTTCCTTTAACAATTTACTAAATGGTAATAATGGTATTTAAATGCTTTCTAGACCATACCAGGTGCAGTGCTGACAATATCGTGTGGCTTCAAGTGAGATGTGAATACTCAGTCACTTTATTGACAGATTTAATGAGTGGTGTTCACTAGCCTGACAGGCCTGATGGGTCTAAAAAAAAAAAAAAAAAAAAAAGCTTCTCAACTGATATTGCAACCAATTACCACTGGCTGGAAATGTCAAAAAAAAAAAAACCCAAAATAAAGGTGAGGAAATGTGATGAGAACTACTGTGCCCAGCATGCAGTGGACATAAGAGGAGGGGCACGGGAGTTCTGGGGTATTGGCGGGACTCGGAGGGGGTCTGCAGGGGGTTTTTCGGCACGTATGATTCTGTACTGAAGAGAATGCATCTGGCTAAATAAAAACGCAATGTTTAGTGCAGGCGCGTCGCTAGAACAGGGAATTGGGGGGCACAGACACGTCCCTTTATGACAAGAATTAGTCCTGGCAAGTTCTCAATCGTTTTCCTTTATTGGCGCGTTTTCCAATTATCGTAACTGGTAACTGAAGACACGGTTTCTCTCCATATGCGATCTAACAGCAATGAAATCATGGGCTAAATTCAGCACAGAAAAATCATTTATGTACTAATAGGCCAATGCTTCGCGTTGATTGAACTGGTCTTTGTTCCAATGAAATATCGCCTTTCACTCTCTGTATTGCGTGGGTTGATAAAACAAAACGTGGCACTCGGCGGTTAAATAGGCTATAAAAAGCATGCGGCTCAAGCTATTTGCGCAGGTATGCAATTTTGAATAACATTGATTTAAATGAGCAAATACGCGTCCAGATGAATGATTGTCGTCTTACCTAATCGGGGTGAACAAGCAGCACCTGTTAAGTGTGGAGTGCTCTCGGAGTGAACCTTTTGTTAATCATGAAAATGACTGAGAACAGGTCAGGACTAATGACTGTTTTAAACGGATGTTTTGTGCAACCCAATTCTCTGTTCTTGTTCCGCAACTGTACTGAATTTAGCCCATCATCTAATCGCTGTTATTTCGCATATGGAGAGAAACCGTGTTTTCAGTTGCCAGTTACGATAATTGGAAAACGCGTCAGTAAAGGAAAATGATTGAGAACTAGCCAGGACTAATTCTTTTCATAAAGGGAAGTGTCTGTGCCCCCCAATTCCCTGTTCTAGCGACGCGCCTGCTAAAGTTTAGTGTGTCTCTTTCTCTTGCCTGTCGCATCTGTTCATGACATGGTGTCAGAAGATCTTCGGATCCACTTACTTCAACAATCAAGAACGGAGTTGGTCCGGCGAAACGAGGAATGGCAAAGTTTAACCCCCCCGAGGCATTTGATTTCACGTAACCGGCGGCATGGCCGATTTGGATTCAGAGGTTTGCCCAGTTCCGACTTGCTACTAAGCTAAAAGCGGAGGAAGGTGAGATCCAAGTCAGTTCCTTGATATACGCAATGGGGAAAGATGCGGAAGCTATTTTTAATTCATTTACGTTCGAAGAGGCTTCTCATGCTAGCGATTATGACAGAGTGGTCAATAAATTCAACGAGCATTTCGTACCACGGAGAAATGTTATCCATTTAACGCCAAGATGTTTTTCAGCGCCGCAGAGAGCTGGAGAAACTGTTGAGGCCTTTGTGAGAAGTTTATATGAGTTAGCGGAACACTGCGAGTTTGGGGTGTTAAAGGAAGAGCAAATTCGCGATAGAATCGTGATCGGTGGTGCTGACCGGGATGTATCACAGAGGTTGCAGATGGAGGATGAGCTCACACTAGGAAAAGCGGTGCAAATGGCCCGTCAGTTCGAACTGGTTAAACAGCAAAATGCGGAAGAAATTACAGCTGATTTGAATGAAGTTAGCAAAACACAGGGCGCCAAAGGCAACGGTGATGGCAGTGATGCTAGCAATCCCAACACTAAGGGCAAGGGAAACACACAGCGGCCCAAAATAGTTTGCCCCAGGTGGAATCGTGCGCACGGGCAGCTGCAGGGATGCCCTGCACGCAACAGGCGTTGCCGGAAATGCGATAAGCTGGGACATTTTGCTGCCGTATGCAAAACCAGAGATGTGAGAGAAGTTGTTTACCAGGATGATGCATATGAGGGTGAAGCGGAAAGTGAAAGCCGCCCCTACTTTCTTGGTTACATTGAGGGGGCGGAGTTTGAAAAAAAATGGCAAGTGGAGTTATCTATCTGCGGCAAGTTAGTTCATTTTAAAATTGATACAGGGGCAGATATCACTACCATGTCACAGACTGCATATAGGTCACTGCCTGAACGGCCTCAGCTGTTTCAAACATCAATTGACCTGAGAAGCCCAGGGGGAGCACTGCAGTGTGGGGGGAAATTTGTGGCGTGCACAGAGAGAAGGGGGAAAACGTACAAAATTTGGATTTATGTGATAAAAGGGCCAAATGCCAACAATCTATTGAGTGGCAGAGCTGCATGTGAAATGGGCCTAGTTTTTAGAACAGATCAGGTTAGCGAAGATATTTTCGGGGACATTGGACTGCGTAATTGTGAACCTGTCATGATTGAGCTTAAACCCAATATTCAGCCATATGCCCTCAGCACGCCACGCCGGGTCCTTTTCCCTCTTATGCCAAAGGTGGACGACGAGCTGCAACGCATGCAGTCCTCGGGGATCATCACGGAAGTGACCGAGCCCACAGAGTGGTGTGCGCCCATGGTGCCTGTGGTCAAAAAGAACGGCAAGGTGTGGATCTGTGTGGACCTTAAGCAGTTAAATCAGGCTGTTAAGCGTGAGCGGTTTATACTTCCTACGTTGGAGGACATAATGCCCAAGTTAGCAGGAGCAGGGGTTTTCACAACGCTAGACGCATCATCTGGCTTCTGGCAAATTCCGCTAGATCCCAAATGCATAAAATTAACCACTTTCATTACTCCCAGAGGCCGGTTCTGTTTCCAGCGGCTCCCATTCGGCATCACATCGGCACCAGAGATCTTCCAGAGGGAAATGTGCATTCTGCTGAGGGACCACAAGGGCACGGTCGTCGTCATGGATGACATACTCGTGTATGGCAAGGACCAGGATGAGCACGATAGAAACTTGGAGGCAGTACTGCAGACAATTAAAGCTTCTGGCCTGAAACTCAACCAGGAAAAATGCCGCTTCAGCAAGAGTGAGTTGCAGTACTTTGGGCACATCATCAGCAAAGATGGCATCAAACCAGATCCAGGCAAGGTGAAGGCCATCGCAGACATGCAGAGCCCTGAGAACGTCACACAGGTGAGACAGTGGCTGGGTATGGTCAATTATCTGTGGAGGTTTCTGCCCGAACTGTCATCTGTGCTACACCCGGTGAGTGAGCTGCTGAAGAAAGATGCAGAGTGGCAGTGGGGGGAGCCCCAACAGCAAGCCTTCATCAAAGTAAAGGCGATGCTGTCCACTGCTCCAGCCCTGGCATACTATGATGTAGCAAGGCCCACCATTGTGACCGCGGACGCTAGTAGTTTCGGGCTGGGGGCGGCACTGTTACAGGTTCAGGGGAACAAAGTTCAGCCTGTTGCATTCTGTTCCAGAACTCTCACAGATGCAGAGAAGAGATACTCTCAGTTAGAGAAGGAATGCCTCGCGGCGGTGTGGGCCTGTGAGCGTTTTTCCCGGTATCTGCTAGGCTTAGCTGAGTTTAGCTTACAGACAGACCACAAGCCCCTGGTCCCCCTCATTAATGCATATGATCTGGACAAAGTGCCACCTAGATGTCAGCGGCTTCTCATGCATCTAATGCGTTTTAACCCCAGAGCAGTGCATGTTCCAGGCTCACAGCTGGTGGTGGCCGACGCCCTTTCTAGGAACCCACTCCAGGACTGCAGTAGGGCAGACACGGACGGGGATGTGCGTGCGTATGTCGAAGCAGTGATTACAACCAAACCGGTTTCGAGCACCAAGCTGGACATGTTAAAGCAGGCCACGCGTGATGACAACACAATGCAGAGGGTGATCGGGTACACCAGAGAGGGATGGCCAAGGCACGTGCCCTTTGATCTGCATGGCTACCACGCTGCGAGGACATCGCTGTCTGAGGCAGACGGGCTGCTCCTGTATCAAGACAGGATTGTAATTCCCCCTGCGTATCAGGAAGACGTCCTACACAGGATTCACGAAGGGCACCAAGGCCTTACAAAGTGTCGCGAAAGAGCCAAGATGTCTGTCTGGTGGCCCAGTATTGGGTCAGACATTTACCGGAAAGTTAAACAGTGCACATTCTGCCAAATCAATAAGCCCTCACAGTACAAAGAGCCCCTACGCACGACACCACTGCCGCTCGGTCCATAGCACAAGATAGGGGTAGACCTTTGCGAGCAGGATGGGAAAAATTACCTGGTGGTAGTTGACAATTATTCCAGGGACATTGAGATCGCCCAGCTATGGACCACCTCCAGTGTACAGGTGATTGATCAACTGAAAGGTATGTTCGCACGCTGGGGCATCCCGGGGGAACTCATTAGTGACAATGCCACACAGTTTACATCAGCCGAATTTCAGCAGTTTTGTAGGAGCTATGATTTCCACCACACAACCAGCAGCCCCCACTTTCCCCAGGCAAACGGAGCTGCGGAAAGGGCGTGGGACGGCAAAAGAATTTTGCGCCAGCCCGACCCACACTTAGCGCTGATGTGCTACGCGCCACACCGATTGCTGCCACAGGTGCGAGCCCCGCGCAGCTCATGATCGGCCGCCAGATCCGGACCACTATGCCGATGCTGGAGAGGAAACTCCAGCCGCAGCTTTTCGACCACAATGAGGTGGAAAAGAATGACAGAAGGGCAAAGGAGGCTTACAAGTTTTTCTTTGACAGGAGACACTCTGCACGTGCCCTGACCGAACTGCACTCAGGGGAGAGGGTACGAGTCAAACTAGATGGGCAGAAGGGGTGGAACACGCCGGCAGTTGTGGTGAACCCCTTAGATGAGCCACGCTCCTACATGGTGCGTACGGAAGATGGGGCTGTCTTCAGACGGAACCGAAGGCACCTGCAATCCGTGCCTGCCCCTGTGATGGTTGCAACCCAACCAGCCCGAGACAGTAACAACTTGCAGCAGGAACAACTCAGCCCACTGGTCGCCAGCTCATTGGGCACTTCCCCGGAGCTAGATGTGTCAGCAAGGCCCCAGGGGTTCACCATCACTTCTAGTGGCAGAGTTGTAAGACCCCCAAAGCGATATGATGTTTAGATACTGAGTGAACAATGGGGCAGAATAATCCCCTCACTCAGTAGAAGGGCTGGGCAGTCTACCCCACCCTTCAGGTTAACTTTTAATATTGAAGCGCATGTCTTTATTGTTGGCAGATTATGCGGTTAATTAGCAAAGTTCTAGTGTGCTAATGTCATTGCCATATTTTCTTTTAGTTTTCCAATTTAGCTATGTTATTGTTACAATTGGAACATACCTGTTCTTTAAAAGGAGGGAGATGTGATGAGAACTACTGTGCCCAGCATGCAGTGGACATAAGGGGAGGGGCACGGAAGTTCTGGGGTATTGGCAGGACTCGGAGGGGGTCTGCAGGGGGTTTTTTGGCACGTATGATTCTGTACTGAAGAGAATGCATCTGGCTAAATAAAAACGCAGTGTTTAGTGTGTCTCTTTCTCTTGCCTGTCGCATCTGTTCATGACAGGAAAAATTAGCTGAAAAAGACATAGGGCTCTATCTTTCACACTGCCCTACCCGTTGCCACTGAATTACGCATTTAGCAGCTTCCACTATCCCTAAACGGTATCTTGCGGCCACACTACCCGCTATACATTATGCCGAGTGCTTTATTTGTGCCTGGAGGTGTGCCCATGGGTGTGTTTATGTGCTTTCCCTACAATTGCTATCTTGACCACACAGGTTAGGGAAAGCGTATGGCGGGTCCTCAAACCACCCGCTACCCATTTGGCAATTGAAGATACGGCTTCTCTCCCCCTATGCGATCTAACAGCGACAAATGGGCTACATTCAGTTCAAAAAAATAATGAATTATAATTAGGTCTATGCACTGGCACCCAGCGACGTAACTTCTTTTCCAACGAGAGCGGCATTTCAGAACTCTTCAGCGAATGAAGGTAATTCTACATTTTCCAATCGGACAGCTGTCTATTTTTTTTTTTTTTTTTTTACAGCAAGTTGCGTGACCGTGCTGCAAAAACAGGTGTGCATACTTGTCGCCGGAATTACCTTCATTCGCACAAGAGTTCTGAAATTCCGCTCTAGCTGGAAAAAAAAAAAAAGACCGTTGCTGAGTGCCAGTGCATAGACCTATTTATAATTAGATTATTTTTCTGTTATGAATGTAGCCCAATATTTTGTCGCTGTTCGATCGCATGGGGGAGAGAAGCCGTGCCACTTGATTATTCTTGAATTGGAAAACGTGTTAATAAGGGAAAACCATCTAGAATTAGCCAGGACTAATTGTAGTCAATAAAGGTATAGATATTTTCTCCCAAATTTTCAGGTCTAGCGCCGGCCCTGAGTATTATTTCCCACAGAACAAGAACGCGTGACAAAACTGCGCCTCTCCCATCAGGCAGTGACGGAATTATGTCACCTGGTTGCAGATGATGTATACACCGCTGCCAGCTGTCCGTATGCCTTGCCCGTTGCTGTTAGGGTAACTGTGGCACTATTTTTATATGGTAGTGGGTCATTCCAATTGGAGGCATGACCCAATCATGGTAAACGATTTTTTTTTTTCTTTTTTCTTTTTCCTTTTTTTTTTTTTTTGAAGTTTCCATCACAAAAGGGGTAGGCTTGATGTTTTTTTTATTACATAACAAACATTAAACAATATGTCAATGTCAAATAATAATAATAATAATAATAATAATTAAAGCCGCAAGCGGCGTTGTACGGGCCCTCGCACACCGATGCACCGCAAAGAACGAGCGACCGCTGACCCCTATTTCGGCGAAGTCGATGTATTGCTGCTCTAGTCTGTCAGAGGAATTGCATGTAGATTTTCTTCAGACCTATCACTTTCGTCTGTCACGACAATATGCTCAAAATGGCCGCCCTTTCACGCCCACACCGTTAATTAACAACAAGAGATTTCACTAACTTCTCATGTCACAGGGCTCAAGAGTGTCCATACCTTTTTTCATGACATTCAGATTAAATGTTTAGGAGAAGTTCGCAAAATTATGACACATGCCCAATTTTGCTAATTTCCTGTCGCCAGGAGGGGGGCGCTGTCAGTATGGCTAAAAATGACCATGTTTATGGCCTCAAGGCAAGACTCTCATGATACGTCTGAAGTTTGGTGCAGGTTTGACAATGTCCACTGAAGTTATAAGCATTTGAATTTTCATGGTGAATTGCTTAAAATGGCGGCCCTGCCACGCCCACACCGTGACTCCCCCACCGAAATGAATTTAATAACTTTTTAATCTTCAAGGGGTCAAGACTACACACAGCAATTTTCATGGGAATCAGACAAAATCCCTAGGAGGAGTTTGTTAAAGTACGCAACATGCAAATCGCCAAAAATGGCCGTTCAATTCAAAATGGCCGACTTCCTGTTGACTTTAGCCTATGGTGTCAAGAGACTTTTTGTAGACGTGGGTGTGATACATATGTCCAGCAACTTTCATCAGTGTTCGTGGAAGAAGGCCTTGGGGCTGCAGTTTAGAGGACGCTAGCGAGGCAGTTGGCCTCGGCCACTTGCGAAACCAATACAATTAGTAATTGTCTATGGAAACTGACCAGCTTGTGAAGTTTGGTATGTAAAGAACAAAGTTTACCTAAATTTATTAGGGAATCAATGTTCACGGCGAGATGCTCAAAATGGCCGCCTCATCACGCGCATAAGGTTAATCCAAACAAGAAGATTTTAATAACTTTTCATGGTACAGGTCTCAAGAGGGTCCACGCCCTGTTTTTTCATGACATTCAGATGAAATCTGTTGGAGGAGTTCGCAAAAGTATGACACAAGCCCAATTTTTGTCATTTCCTGTCGCCAGGAGGGGGCGCTGTCAGTATGGCTGAATATGACCATTTGAGTGCTTTCAGTGCGGGACTCTTATAATACTCCTGACGTTTGGTGCACGTCGGACAAATATCACTGAAGTTCTAGGCATTTGAAATTTCATGGCAAAACGCTTAAAATGGCGGCCCTGCCACGCCCACACCTTGACTCCAACCGAGATGATTTTAATAACTTTTGATCTTCAAGGGGTCAAGAGTGAACACAGTGATTTTCATGAGAATCCGGCAAAACCCCTAGGAGGAGTTCGTTAAATTCCGATGCCTGAAATCGGCAAAAATGGCCTAATTTTTGAATTTTCAACGCCACCTAGCGGTCTTCCTGTGCATTGGACAAAAACGTCCCAAATAGCAAATCCGTTTGTCTTGGCAAGCTCTACATGCCTACCAAATTTCAGCATAATTGGGCAAACCACAGATTTTTCATGAATTTTTTAATTTTTCTAGGGGGCGCTGTGGAGCCATTTTGCCCCGCCCACTGGCGAAACCAATAAAATCATAGAATTTTCACCAGGCCTGATTTTTCAGCCACATTTTTGTTCGAATTGAAACACGCTTAACTCTTTCAACCCCAGATATTCTAGCATCACTATACCCTTCAACCCCACAGCCCTCTGTAGAGGGCTGGTCATTATCTGGACATTGTATCTTACTGTTATATCTGGAATCCCATTAAATGTAACCTGATATATTCCAATCAATTAGTCAGATTGTTTGAATTTTCCCTACAGGAATTTGGGGTTGAAGGGAATATGTTGGTCAGCCCTCTGTAGAGGGCTGTGGGGTTGAAGGAGTTAAGCCCCCAAAAAGCCCTGTAAAGTGGAAGAATAATAAGAATAATAATAAGAATTAAAGCCGCAAGCGGCGTTGTACGGGCCCTCGCACACCGATGCACCGCCAGAAAGGCGACCGCTGACCCCTGACCTCGGTCGTAGTGGATGTATTGCTGCTCGAGTCTGTCAGAGGAATTGCATGGCGATTTTCTTCAGACCTATCACTTTCGCCTGTCACGACAATATGCTCAAAATGGCCGCCCTTTCACGCCCACACCGTTAATTAAGAACAAGAGATTTTACTAACTTCTCATGTCACAGGGCTCAAGAGTGTCCATACCTTTTTTTTTTTTTCATGACATTCAGATGGAATATTTAGGAGAAGTTCGCAAAAGTATGACACATGCCCAATTTTGCTAATTTCCTGTCGCAAGGAGGGGGCGCTGTCAGTATGGCTAAATATGACCATGTTTATGGCCTCAGGGCAAGACTCTCATGATACGTCTGAAGTTTGGTGCAGGTTTGACAATGTCCACTGAAGTTATAAGCATTTGAATTTTCATGGTGAATTGCTTAAAATGGCGGCCCTGCCACGCCCACACCGTGACTCCCACCGAAATGAATTTAATAAATTTTAATCTTCAAGGGGTTAAGACTACACACACCGATTTTCATGGGAATCAGACAAAATCCCAAGGAGGAGTTTGTTAAAGTACCCAACATGCAAATCGCCAAAAATGGCCGTTCAATTCAAAATGGCCGACTTCCTGTTGACTTTAGCCTATGGTGTCAAGAGACTTTTTTGTAGATGTGGGTGTGATACATATGTCCAGCAACTTTCATCAGTGTTCGTGGAAGAAGGCCTTGGGGCTGCAGTTTAGAGGGCGCTAGCGAGGCAGTTGGCCCCGCCCACTGGCGAAACCAATAAAATCATAGAATTTTCACCAGGCCTGATTTTTCAGCCACATTTTTGTTCAAATTGAAACACGTTAAAGCCCCCAGAAAGCCCTGTAAAGTGGAAGAATAATAATAATAATAAGAATAAGAATAATAATAATAATCACTACAGATACAATACGGTCCTCGCACTGTGAGTGCTCGGGCCCGTAATAATAATAATAATCACTACAGATACAATACGGTCCTCGCACCGTGAGTGCTCGGGCCCGTAATTAAAGCTGCAAGCGGCGTTGTACGGGCCCTCGCACACCGATGCACCGCCGAGAATGAGCCACCGCCAATCCCTGCGCTCGCCGACTGGAAGTAACGTTGCTTGGGTCTGTCTCAGGAATTGCATGTAAATGTTCTTCAGACCTGTCACTGTCGCCTGTCACGGAAAGATGCTCAAAATGGCTGCCCCGTCACACCCACACCGTTAATTGACAACAAGAGATTTTAACATGTTTTCATGTCACAGGGCTCAAGAGTGTCCAGACCCTTTTTTTCGTGACAATCAGATGAAATCTGCAGGAGAAGTTCGCAAAAGTATGACACGTGCACAATTTTGGTAATTTTCTGTCGCCAGGAGGGGGCGCTGTCAGTATGGCTAAATTTGACCATGTGAATGGCTTCAGGGCGGGACTCTTATGATATGCATAAAGTTTGGTGCATGTCGGACGATGTACACTGAAGTCATAAGCAGTTGGCCCTGCCCACTTGCGAAACCGATACAGTTCATAAATTACTATGGAAACTGACCAGTTTGTGAAGTTTGTTGTGGAATGAACAAGGTTTTACAAAATTTATTAGGGAATTGTTGTTCACACTGAGATGCTCAAAATGGCCCCCTGTCACGCCCGCAGGGTTAACCCAAACAATGAGATTTTAATAACTTTTGATGTCACGGTTCTCGGGAGTGTCCATGCCCGTTTTCGTTTAATTCAGATGAAATCTGTAGAAGGAGTTCGCAAAAGTATGACACATGCCCAATTATTGCCATTTCCTGTTGCCAGGAGGGGGCGCTGTCAGTATGGCTGAATAGGACAATTTGATTAGCTTCAGGGCAAGACTCTTATCATACACATAAAGTTTGGTGCATGTGGGACAATGTACACTGAAGTCATAAGCATTTGAATTTTCATGGCGAATCGCTTAAAATGGCGGCCCAGCCACGCCCACACCATGACTCCCACTGAAATGAATTTAATAACTTTTGCTCTTCAAGGGGTCAAGACTACACACAGCGGTTTTCATGATAATCCGAAAAAATCCCTAGGAGGAGTTCGCAAAAGAACGCAACATGCAAATCGCCAAAAATGGCTGTTCAATTAAAAATGGCCGACTTCCTGTTGACTTTAGTCGATGGTGTCAAGAGACTTTTTTGTAGACGTGGGTGTGATACATATGTCCAGCAACTATCATCAGTGTACGTGGAAGAAGGCCTTGGGGCTGCTGTTTAGATGGCGCTATCGAGGCAGTTGGCCCCGCCCACTTGCAAAACCAATACAGTTAGTAATTAACTATGGAAACTGACCAGCTTGTGAAGTTTGGTATGTAAAGAACAAAGTTTACCTAAATTTATTAGGGAATCAATGTTCACGGCGAGATGCTCAAAATAGCCGCCCAATCACGCCCACAGGGTTAATCCGAACAAGAAGATTTTAATAAATTTTCATGGTACAGGTCTCAAGAGTGTCCACGCCCGTTTAAGTGACATTCAGATGAAATCTGTAGGAGGAGTTTGCAAAGGTATAACACATGCCCAATTTTTGTCATTTCCTGTCGCCAGGAGGGGGCGCTGTCAGTATGGCTGAATATGACCATTTGAGTGGTTTCAGGGCGAGACTCTTATAATACTCCTGACGTTTGGTGCACGTTGGACAAATATCACTGAATTTATAAGCATTTGAAATTTCATGGCAAAACGCTTAAAATGGCGGCCCTGCTACGCCCACACCGTGACTCCAACCAAGATGATTTTAATAACTATTGATCTTTAAGGGGTCAAGAGTAAACACAGTGATTTTCATGAGAATCCAGCAAAACCCCTAGGAGGAGTTCGTTAAATTCCGATGCCTGAAATCAGCAAAAATTGCCTCATTTTTGAATTTTCAACGCAACCTAGCGGTCTTCCTGTGCATTGGACAAAAACGTCCCAAATGGCAAATCCGTTTGTCTTGGCAAGCTCTAAATGCCTACCAAATTTCAGCATAATCGGGCAAATCACAGATTTTTTATGAATTTATAAATTTTTCTAGGGGGCGCTGTGGAGCCATTTTGCCCCGCTTATTTGCGAAACCTATAAAATCTCTAATTTTTCGCCAGGCCTGATTTTTCTGCCAAATTTTTGTTCGAATTGAAACACGTTAAAGCCCCCAAAAAGCCCTCTAAACTTGTAGAAAAAGAATAAGAATAATGATAATAATAATAATTAAAGCCGCAAGCGGCGTTGTACGGGCCCTCGCACACTGATGCACCGCCGAGAACGAGCCACCGCCAATCCCTGCGCTCGCCAACTGGAGGTAAAGTTGCTTAGGTCTGTCTCAGGAATTGCATGTAAATGTTCTTCAGACCTGTCACTGTCGCCTGTCACGGAAAGATGCTCAAAATGTCCACCCCGTCACACCCACACTGTTAATTGACAACAAGAGATTTTGATAAGTTTTCATGTCACAGGGCTCAAGAGTGTCCACACCCGTTTTCGTGACATTCAGATGAAATCTGCAGGAGAAGTTCGCAAAAGTATGACACATGCACAATTTTGCTAATTTCCTGTCACCAGGAGGGGGCGATGTCAGTATGGCTAAATATGACCATGTGAATGGCTTCAGGGCGGGACTCTTATGATATGCCTAAAGTTTGGTGCATGTCGGACAATGTACACTGAAGTCATAAGCATTTGAATTTTTATGGCGAATCGCTTAAAATGGCGGCCCTGCCACGCCCACACCATGACTCCCACCGAAATGAATTTAATAACTTTTAATCTTCAAGGGGTCAAGAGTACACACAGCGATTTTCATGAGAATCGGGCAAAATCCCTAGGAGGAGTTCGTTAAAGCACGAAGCGTGCAAATCGCCAAAAATGGCCGTTCAATTAAAAATGGCCGACTTCCTGTTGACTTTAGCCTATGGTGTCAAGAGACTTTTTTGTAGACGTGGGTGTGACACATATGTCCAGCAACTTCATCAGTGCATGTGCAGGAAGCCCTTGGGGCTGCAGTTTAGAGGGCGCTAGCGAGGCAGTTGGCCCCGCCCACTTGCAAAACCAATACATTAAGTAATTGTCTATGGAAACTGACCAGCTTGTGAAGTTTGGTATGTAAAGAACAAAGTTTACCTCAATTTATTAGGGAATCAATGTTCAGAACGAGATGCTCAAAATGCCCGCCCCATCACGGCCACAGGGTTATTCCGAACAAGAAGATTTTAATAACTTTTCATGGTACAGGTCTCAAGAGTGTCCACGCCCGTTTTAGTGACATTCAGTTGAAATCTGGAGGAGGAGTTCGCAAAAGTATGACACATGCCCAATTTTTGTCATTTCCTGTCGCCAGGAGGGGGCGCTGTCAGTATGGCTGAATATGACCATTTGAGTGGTTTCAGGGCGGGACTCTTATAATACTCCTGACGTTTGGTGGACATCGGACAAATATCACTGAAGTTATAAGCATTTGAAATTTCATGGCAAAACGCTTAAAATGGCGGCCCTACCACGCCGACACCTTGACTCCAACCGAGATGATTTTAATAACTTTTGATCTTCAAGGGGTCAAGAGTAAACACAGTGATTTTCATGAGAATCCGGCAAAACCCCAAGGAGGAGTTCGTTAAATTCCGATGCCTGAAATCGGCAAAAATGGCCTAATTTTTTAATTTTCAACGCCACCTAGCGGTCTTCCTGTGCATTGGACAAAAATGTCCCAAAAGGCAAATCCGTTTGTCTTGGCATGCTCTACATGCCTACCAAATTTCAGCATAATCGGGCAAACCACAGATTTTTCATGAATTTTTTTATTTTTCTTGGGGGCGCTGTGGAGCCATTTTGCCCCGCCCACTGGCGAAACCAATAAAATCATAGAATTTTCACTAGGTCTGATTTTTCTGCCACATTTTTGTTCGAATTGAAACACATTAAAGCCCCCAAAAAGCCCTGTAAAGTGGAAGAATAATAATAATAATTAAAGCCGCATAGCGGCGTTATGCGAACCCTCGCAGACACCGATGCACCGCCGTGAACGAGCGACCGCTGACCCTTGCGCTCAGTGAGTGGACGTCATGCTGCTCGAGTCTGTCGGAGGAATTGCATGCAGATTTTTATCAGACCCATCACTTTCACCTGTCACGAAAAGATGCTCAAAATGGCCGCCCTTTCACGCCCACACCGTTAATTAACAACAAGAAATTTTAATAACTTTTCATGTCACAGTGCTCAAGAGTGTCCGTAATTTTTTTTTCATGACATTCAGATGAAATGTGTAGGAGAAGTAGTTAAAAGTATGACACATGCCCAATTATGGTAATTTCCTGTCGCCAGGAGGGGCGCTGTCAGTATGGCTAAACATGACCATGTTTATCGCTTCAGGGCAAGACTCTTATGATACGCATGAAGTTTGGTGCATGTGGGACAATGTACACTGAAGTTATAAGCATTTGAATTTTCATGGTGAATTGCTTAAAATGGCGGCCCTGCCACGCCCACACCGTGACTCCCACGAAATGAATTTAATAACTTTTTGATCTTCAAGGGGTCAAGAGTACACACAGCAATTTTCATGAGAATCAGACATAATCCCAAGGAGGAGTTCGTTAAAAACGCATAGCGTGCAAATCGCCAAAAATGGCCGTTCAATTAAAAAAATGGCCGACTTCCTGTTGACTTTAGCCTATGGTGTCAAGAGAATTTTTTTGTAGTGGGTGTGATACATATGTCCAGCAACTTTCATCAGTGTACGTGGAAGAAGGCCTTGGGGCAGCAGTTTAGAGGGCGCTAGCGAGGCAGTTGGCCCCGCCCACTTGCAGAACCAATACAATTAGTAACTGTTTATGGAAACTGACCAGCATGTGAAGTTTGGTATGTAAAGAACAAAGTTTACCTAAATTTATTAGGGAATCAATGTTCACGGCGAGATGCTCAAAATGGCCGCCTCATCACGCGCACAAGGTTAATCCAAACAAGAAGATTTTAATAACTTTTCATGGTACAGGTCTCAAGAGGGTCCACGCCCATTTTAGTGACATTCAGATGAAATCTGTAGAAGGAGTTCGCAAAAGTATGACACATGCCCAATTTTTGTCATTTCCTGTCGCATGGAGGGGGCGCTGTCAGTATGGCTGAATATGACCATTTGAGTGGTTTCAGGGCGGGACTCTTATAATACTCCTGACGTTTGGTGCACGTCGGACAAATATCACTGAAGTTATAAGCATTTGAAATTTCATGGCAAAACGCTTAAAATGGCGGCCCTGCCACGCCCACACCTTGACTCCAACCGAGATGATTTTAATAACTTTTGATCTTCAAGGGGTCAAGAGTGAACACAGTGATTTTCATGAGAATCCGGCAAAACCCCTAGGAGGAGTTCGTTAAATTCCGATGCCTGAAATCGGCAAAAATGGCCTAATTTTTGAATTTTCAACCCCACCTAGCGGTCTTCCTGTGCATTGGACAAAAACGTCCCAAATAGCAAATCCGTTTGTCTTGGCAAGCTCTACATTCCTACCAAATTTCAGCATAATCGGGCAAACCACAGATTTTTCATGAATTTTTAATTTTTCTAGGGGGCGCTGTGGAGCCATTTTGCCCCGCCCACTGGCGAAACCAATAAAATCATAGAATTTTCACCAGGCCTGATTTTTCAGCCACATTTTTGTTCGAATTGAAACACGTTAAAGCCCCCAAAAAGCCCTGTAAAGTGGAATAATAATAATAATAATAATAATAATAATAATAATAATAATTAAAGCCGCAAGCGGCGTTGTACGGGCCCTCGCACACCAATGCACCGCCAAGAACGAGCGACCGCAAATCCCTGTGCAAGCTGACAGGAGGTAACGTTGCTTGGGTCTGTCGCAGGAATTGCATGTAAATGTTCTTCAGACCTGTCACTGTCGCCTGTGACGGAAAGATGCTCAAAATAGCCACCCAGTCACACCCACACCGTTAATTGACAAGAAGAGATTTTGATAAGTTTTCATATCACAGGGCTCAAGAGGGTGCACACCCTTTTTTGTGACATTCCGATGATATCTGCAGGAGAAGTTCGCAAAAGTATGACACATGCACAATTTTGCTAATTTCCTGTCACCAGGAGGGGGCGCTGTCAGTATGGCTAAATATGACCCTGTGAATGGCTTCAGGGCGGGACTCTTATGATATGCCTAAAGTTTGGTGCATGTCGGACAAAGTACACTGAAGTCATAAGCATTTGAATTTTCATGGCGAATCACTTAAAATGGCGGCCCTACCACGCCCACACCATGACTCCCAACGAAATGAATTTAATAACTTTTGCTCTTCATGGGGTAAAGACTACACACAGCGGTTTTCATGAAAATCAGACAAAATACCTAGGAGGAGTTTGTTAAAGTACTCAACGTGCAAATCGCCAAAAATGGCCGTTCAAGTCAAAATGGCCGACTTCCTGTTGACTTTAGCCTATGGTGTCAGAGACTTTTTTGTAGACGTGGGTGTGATACATATGTGCAGCAACTTTAATCAGTGTACGTGGAAGAAGGCCTTGGGGCTGCAGTTTAGAGGGCGCTAGCGAGGCAGTTGGCCCCGCAAACTTGCAAAACCATTACAATTCGTAATTGTCTATGGAAACTGACCAGCTTCTGAAGTTTGGTATGTAAAGAACAAAGTTTACCTAAATTTATTAGTGAATCAATGTTCATGGCGAGATGCTCAAAATGGCCGCCCCATCACGCCCACAGGGTTATTCCGAACAAGAAATTTTTAACAACTTTTCATGGTACAGGTCTCAAGAGTGTCCACGCCCGTTTTAGTGACATTCAGATGAAATCTGTAGGAGGAGTTTGCAAAAGTATGACACATGCCCAATTTTTGTCATTTCCTGTCGCCAGGAGGGGGCGCTGTCAGTATGGCTGAATATGACCATTTGAGTGGTTTCAGGGCATGACTCTTATAATACGCCTGACGTTTGGTGCAGGTCGGACAAATATCACTGAAGTTATAAGCATTTGAAATTTCATGGCAAAACGCTTAAAATGGCGGCCCTGCCACGCCCACACCGTCACTCCAAACGAGATGATTTTAATAACTTTTGATCTTCAAGGGGTCAAGAGTGAACACAGTGATTTTCGTGAGAATCCGGCAAAACCCCTAGGAGGAGTTCGTTAAATTCCAATGTCGGAAATCGGCAAAAATTGCCTAATTTTGTATTTTCAACGCCACCTAGCGGGCATCCTGTGCATTGGACAAAAACGTCCCAAATGGCAAATCCGTTTGTCTTGGCAAGCTCTACATGCCTACCAAATTTCAGCATAATCGGGCAAACCACAGATTTTTCATGAATTTTTAAATTTTTCTAGGGGGCGCTGTGGAGCCATTTTGCCCCGCCCACTGGCGAAACCTATAAAATCATAGAATTTTCACGAGGCCTGATTTTTCAGCTACATTTTTGTTCGAATTGAAACACGTTAAAGCCCCCAAAAAGCCCTGTAAAGTGGAAGAATAATAAGAATAATTATAATAATAATAATAATCACAACAGATACAATACGGTCCTCGCACCCTGAGTGCTCGGGCCCGTAATAATAATCACTACAGATACAATACGGTCCTCGCACCGTGAGTGCTCGGGCCCGTAATAATAATAATAATTAAAGCCGCAAGCGGCGTTGTACGGGCCCTCGCACACCGATACACCGCCGTGAATGAGGGACCGCTGACCCTTGCGCTCAGTGAGTGGACGTCATGCTGCTCGAGTCTGTCGGAGGAATTGCATGTACATTTTTATCAGACCCATCACTTTCACCTGTCACGAAAAAAAGATGCTCAAAATGGCGCCCTTTCACGCCCACAACGTTAATTAACAACAAGAGATTTTAATAACTTTTCATGTCACAGTGCTCAAGAGTGTCCGTAGAATTTTTTCATGACATTCAGATGAAATGTGTAGGAGAAGTTCGCAAAAAGTATGACACATGCCCAATTATGGTAATTTCCTGTCGCCAGGAGGGGGCGCTGTCAGTATGGCTAAACATGACCATGTTTATCGCTTCAGGGCAAGACTCTTATGATACGCATGAAGTTTGGTGCATGTGGGACAATGTACACTGAAGTTATAAGTATTTGAATTTCATGGTGAATTGCTTAATATGGCGGCCCTGCCACATCCACACCGTGACTCCCACCGAAATGAATTTAATAACTTTTGATCTTCAAGGGGTCAAGAGTACACACAGCAATTTCCATGAGAATCAGACATAATCCCTAGGAGGAGTTCGTTAAAGTACGCAACGTGCAAATCGCCAAAAATGGCCGTTCAATTAAAAATGGCCGACTTCCTGTTGACGTTAGCCTATGGTGTCAAGAGACTTTTTTGTAGATGTGGGTGTGATACATATGTCCAGCAACTTTCATCAGTGTATGTGGAAGAAGGCCTTGGGGCTGCAGTTTAGAGGGCGCTAGCGAGGCAGTTGGCCCCGCCCACTTGCAGAACCAATATAATTAGTAACTGTTTATGGAAACTGACCAGCATGTGAAGTTTGGTATGTAAAGAACAAAGTTTACCTAAATTTATTAGGGAATCAATGTTCACGGCGAGATGCTCAAAATGGCTGCCTCATCACGCCCACAGGGTTAATCCGAACAAGAAGATTTTAATAACTTTTCATGTCACAACTCTCAAGAGTGTCCACGCCCGTTTTAGTGACATTCAGATGAAATCTCTAGGAGGAGTTCGCAAAAATATGACACATGGCCAATTTTTGACATTTCCTGTCGCCAGGAGGGGGCGCTGTCAGTATGGCTGAATATGACCATTTGAGTGGTTTCAGGGCGGGACTCTTATAATACGCCTGACGTTTGGTGCAGGTCGGAAAAATATCACTGAAGTTATAAGCATTTGAAATTTCATGGCAAAACGCTTAAAATGGCGGCCCTGCCACGCCCACACCGTGACTCCAACCGAGATGATTTTAATAAGTTTTGATCTTCAAGGGGTCAAGAGTAAACACAGAGATTTTTATGAGAACCGCACAACCCCTAGGAGGAGTTCGTTAAATTCGATGCCTGAAATCGGCAAAATGGCCTTTTTTTGTATTTTCAACGCCACCTAGCGGGCATCCTGTGCATTGGACAAAAACGTCCCAAATAGCAAATCCATTTGTCTTGGCAAGCTCTACATCCCTACCAAATTTCAGCTTAATCGGGCAAACCACAGATTTTTCATGAATTTTTTAAATTTTTCTAGAGGGCGCTGTGGAGCCATTTTGCCCCGCTTAGGTGGGAAACCTAGAAAATCTATAATTTTTCGCCGGGCCTGATTTTTCAGCCAAATTTTTGTTCGAATTGAAACACGTTAAAGCCCCCAAAAAGCCCTCTAAACTTGTAGAAAAAGAATAATAAGAATAATTAAAGCCGCAAGCGGCGTTGTACGGGCCCTCGCACACCGATGCACTGCCGAGAACGAGCCACCGCCAATACCTGCGCTCGCCAACTGGAGGTATAGTTGCTAAGGTCTGTCGCAGGAATTGCATGTAAATGTTCTTCAGACCTGTCATTGTCGCCTGTCACGGAAAGATGCTCAAAATGTCCACCCCGTCACACCCACACTGTTAATTGACAACAAGAGATTTTACTAAGTTTTCATGGCACAGGGCTCAAGAGTGTCCACACCCGTTTTCATGACATTCAGATGAAATCTGCAGGAGAAGTTCGCAAAAGTATGACACATGCACAATTTTGCTAATTTACTGTCACCAGGAGGGGGCGATGTCAGTATGGCTAAATATGACCATGTGAATGGCTTCATGGCGGGACTCTTATGATATGCCTAAAGTTTGGTGCATGTCGGACAATTTACACTGAAGTCATAAGCATTTGAATTTTTATGGCTAATCGCTTAAAATGGCGGCCCTCTCACGCCCACACCATGACTCCCACCGAAATAAATTTAATAACTTTTGCTCTGCAAGGGGTCAAGAGTACACACAGCGATTTTCATGAGAATCGGGCAAAATCCCTAGGAGGAGTTCGTTAAAGTACGCAACGTGCAAATCGCCAAAAATGGCCGTTCAATTAAAAATGGCCGACTTCCTGTTGACTTTAGCCTATGGTGTCAGGAGACTTTTTTGTAGAAGTTGGTGAGATACATATGTCCAGCAACTTTCATCAGTGTACGTGCAGGAAGCCCTTGGGGCTGCAGTTTAGAGGGCGCTAGCGAGGCAGTTGGCCCCGCCCACTTGCAAAACCAATACAATTAGTAATTGTCTATGGAAACTGACCAGCTTGGGAAGTTTGGTATGTAAAGAACAAAGTTTACCTAAATTTATTAGGGAATCAATGTTCACGGCGAGATGCTCAAAATGGCCGCCCCATTACGCCCACAGGGTTAATCCGAACAAAAAGATTTTAATAACTTGTCATGTCACAGGTCTCAAGAGTGTCCCCGCCCGTTTTCATGACATTCAGATGAAATCTGTAGGAGGAGTTCGCAAAAGTATGACACATGCCCAATTTTTGTCATTTCCTGTCGCCAGGAGGGGGCACTGTCAGTATGGCTGAATGTGACCATTTGAGTGGTTTCAGGGCGGGACTCTTATAATAATCCTGATGTTTGGTGCACGTCGGACAAATATCACTGAAGTTGTAAGCATTTGAAATTTCATGGCAAAATGCTTAAAATGGCGGCCCTGCCACGCCTACACCTTGACTCCAACCGAGATGATTTTAATAACTTTTGATCTTCAAGGGGTCAAGAGTAAACACAGTGATTTTTGTGAGAATCCGGCAAAACCCCTAGGAGGAGTTCGTTAAATTCCGATGCCTGAAATCGGCAAAAATGGCCTAATTTTTGAATTTTCAACGCCACCTAGCGGTCTTCCTGTGCATTGGACAAAAACGTCCCAAAAGGCAAATCCGTTTGTCTTGGCAAGCTCTACATGCCTACCAAATTTCAGCATAATCGGGCAAACCACAGATTTTTCATGAATTTTAAAATTTTTCTAGGGGGCGCTGTGGAGCCATTTTGCCCCGCCCACTGGCGAAACCAATAAAATCATAGAATTTTCAACCGGCCTGATTTTTCAGCCACATTTTTGTTCGAATTGAAACACGTTAAAGCCCCCAAAAAGCCCTGTAAAGTGGAAGAATAATAAAAATAATAAGAATAATAATAATAATAATAATAATAATAATAATCACAACAGATAACAATACAGGTCCTCGGACCGTGAGTGCTCGGCCCGTAATAATAAGAATAATAATAATCACTACAGATACAATATGGACCTCGCACCGTGAGTGCTCGGGCCCGTAATAAAAATAATCACGACAGATACAATACGGTCCTCGCACCGTGAGTGCTCGGGCCCGTAATAAGAATAATAATAATAATAATAATCACTACAGATACAATACGGTCCTAGCACCGTGAGTGCTCGGGCCCATAATAAAAATAATAATCACTACAGATACAATACGGTCCTCGCACCGTGAGTGCTCGGGCCCGTAATAATCACAACGGATACAATACGGTCCTCGCACCGTGAGTGCTCGGGCCCGTAATAAGAATAATAATAATAATAATAATAATCACTACAGATACAATACGGTCCTCGCACCGTGAGTGCTCGGGCCCGTAATTAAAGCCGCAAGCGGCGTTGTACGGGCCCTCGCACACCGATGCACCGCCGAGAACGAGCAACCGCTGACCCTTGCGCTCGGCGAGTGGACGTCTTGCTGCTCGAGTCTGTTGGAGAAATAGCATGTAGATGTTCTTCAGACCTATCACTTTCGCCTGTCACGACAAGATGCTCAAAATGGCCGCCCTTTCACGCCCACACTGTTAATTAACAACAAGAGATTTTACTAAGTTTCTATGTCACAGTGCTCAAGAGTGTCCATCCCTTTTTTTCACGACATTCAGATGAAATGTGTAGAAGTTGTTCGCAAAAGTATGACACATGCCTAATTTTGGTAATTTCCTGTCGCCAGGAGGGGGCGCTGTCAGTATGGATAAATATGACCATGTTTATGGCCTCAGGGCAAGACTCTTATGATACGTCTGAAGTTTGGTGGAGGTTGGACAATGTCCACTGAAGTCAAAAGAATTTGAATTTTCATGGTGAATTGCTCAAATTGGCCGCCCTGTCACACCCACACCGTTCATTGACAACAAGAGATTTTGATACGTTTTTCATGTCACAGGGCTCAAGAGTGTCCACACCCATTTTCGTGACATTCTGATGAAATCTGCAGGAGAAGTTCGCAAAAGTATGACACATGCACAATTTTGGTAATTTCCTGTCGCCAGGAGTGGGCGCTGTCAGTATGGCTAAATATGACCATGTGAATGGCTTCAGGGCGGGACTCTTATGATATGCATAAAGTTTGGTGCATGTCGGACAATGTACACTGAAGTCATAAGCATTTGAATTTTCATGGCGAATCGCTTAAAATGGCGGCCCTGCCACGCCCACACCGTCACTCCAACCGAGTTGATTTTAATAACTTTTGATCTTCAAGGGGTCAAGAGTAAACACAGTGATTTTCGTGAGAATCCGCAAAACCCCTAGGAGGAGTTCGTTAAATTCGATGCCTGAAATCGCAAAAATTGCCTAATTTTGTATTTTCAACGCCACCTAGCGGGCATCCTGTGCATTGGACAAAAACGTCCCAAATGGCAAATCCGTTTGTCTTGGCAAGCTCTACATGCCTACCAAATTTCAGCATAATCGGGCAAACCACATATTTTTCATGAATTTTTAAATTTTTCTAGGGGGTGCTGTGGAGCCATTTTGCCCCGCCCACTGGCGAAACCTATAAAATCATAGAATTTTCACCAGGCCTGATTTTTCAGCCACATTTTTGTTCGAATTGAAACACGTTAAAGCACCCAAAAAGCCCTGTAAAGTGGAAGAATAATAATAAAAATAATAATAATAAGAATAATAATAAGAATTAAAGCCGCAAGCGGCGTTGTACGGGCCCTCGCACACCGATGCACCGCCGTGAACGAGCGACCGCTGACCTTTGCGCTCAGTGAGTGGACGTCATGCTGCTCGAGTCTGTCGGAGGAATTGCATGTAGATTTTTATCAGACCCATCACTTTCACCTGTCACTTAAAAAGATGCTCAAAATGGCGCCCTTTCACGCCCACACCGTTAATTAACAACAAGAGATTTTAATAACTTTTCATGTCACAGTGCTCAAGAGTGTCCGTAGAATTTTTTCATGACATTCAGATGAAATGTGTAGGAGAAGTTCATAAAAAGTATGACACATGCCCAATTATGGTAATTTCCTGTCGCCAGGAGGGGGCGCTGCCAGTATGGCTAAACATGACCATGTTTATCGCTTCAGGGCAAGACTCTTATGATACGCATGAAGTTTGGTGCTGTGGGACAATGTACACTGAAGTTATAAGTATTTGAATTTTCATGGTGAATTGCTTAAAATGGCGGCCCTGCCACGCCCACACCGTAACTCCCACCGAAATGAATTTAATAACTTTTGATCTTCAAGGGGTCAAGAGTACACACAGCAATTTTCATGAGAATCAGACATAATCCCTAGGAGGAGTTCGTTAAAGTACGCAACGTGCAAATCGCCAAAAATGGCCGTTCAATTAAAAATGGCCGACTACCTGTTGACTTCAGCCCATGGTGTCAGAGACTTTTTTGTAGACGTGGGTGTGATACATATGTCCAGCAACTTTCATCAGTGTACTTGGAAGCAGGCCTTGGGGCTGCAGTTTAGAGGGCGCTAGCGAGGCAGTTGGCCCCGCCCACTTGCAGAACCAATATAATTAGTAACTGTTTATGGAAACTGACCAGCATGTGAAGTTTGGTATGTAAAGAACAAAGTTTACCTAAATTTATTAGGGAATCAATGTTCACGGCGAGATGCTCAAAATGGCCGCCTCATCACGCCCACACGGTTAATCCGAACAAAAAGATTTTAATAACTTTTCATGTCACAACTCTCAAGAGTGTCCACGCCCGTTTTAGTGACATTCAGATGAAATCTGTAGGAGTAGTTCGCAAAAATATGACACATGCCCAATTTTTGACATTTCCTGTCGCCAGGGGGGAGGGGGCGCTGTCAGTATGGCTGAATATGACCATTTGAGTGGTTTCAGGGCGGGACTCTTATAATACGCCTGACGTTTGGTGCAGGTCGGACAAATATCACTGAAGTTATAAGCATTTGAAATTTCATGGCAAAACGCTTAAAATGGCGGCCCTGCCACGCCCACACCGTGACTCCAACCGAGATGATTTTAATAAGTTTTGATCTTCAAGGGGTCAAGAGTAAACACAGTGATTTTTATGAGAATCCGGCACAACCCCTAGGAGGAGTTCGTTAAATTCGATGCCTGAAATCGCAAAATGGCCTTTTTTTTTGTATTTTCAACGCCACCTAGCGGGCATCCTGTGCATTGGACAAAAATGTCCAAAATGGCAAATCCGTTTGTCTTGGCAAGCTCTACATGCCTACCAAATTTCAGCTTAATCGGGCAAACCACAGATTTTTCATGAATTTTAAAATTTTTCTAGAGGGCGCTGTGGAGCCATTTTGCCCCGCTTTAGTTGGGAAACCTAGAAAATCTATAATTTTTTCGCCTGGCCTGATTTTTTCAGCCAAATTTTTGTTCGAATTGAAACACGTTAAAGCCCCCAAAAAGCCCTCTAAACTTGTAGAAAAAGAATAATAAGAATAATAATAATAAGAAGAAGAATAATAATAATCACTACAGATACATCGGCCCGTAATAATAATAAGTCCAACGCACCGTGAGTGAGTGCGGCCCGTAATAATCACTACAGATACAACGGTCCTCGCACCGTGAGTGCTCGGCCCGTAATAATAATAATAATAAGAATAATAATAATCACTACAGATACAATACGGTCCTCGCACCGTGAGTGCTCGGGCCCGTAATAATACAATTCATGATTAACTTAACAAAAACAGATCCTCCCCTGTCTGGATTTGACCTCATGCACGAGCAATTTAACTTCGTCTTCGGAGAAGCGTGGCGACCTTCCTCTCTCCATCATGGGTTTCGGTTTGAGGATTTGGGATAGCGCAGCCTGCTCCTAAAGGCAATGGCACCTGGCACACTGATTGGGCATTACGCCAGTTAAACCAAACCAGGCCTATGCATAATATAACGGGTAGCACAGGTGTTTTAGGGATATAGGCAAGTGTGCAAGATAGCAACTTTTGCGGGGGAACGCCTCTTACGCAATGCTAAATCCCCAAATAACGGGTTTAGGGACTCTGGCGTAAGATAGGGCCCATAAAGTCATTCTGCTGCTTTCTTCATGAACATCATGCATGAGCTGAACCAAACTCAGTATTGGACATTTTAGAGGCCCTGGCATTTTTATTTAACTAAAATCATCTTTTCTTGGCTACTCTGCAGCAGAGGTTGCCATGGTAAGCCTGATGAGCTATTGCAGGTGGCATGGTCAACAGTATACACAGGGATGACAATTTTCCACAAATCCGCGGATTTCCCCGTTTTTAATTAATTTTTGGTCGTTCTCGGAAATCGTCTGAATTTGATGAGAAAATGTAATGAGTGTATTGTGGGGTCTATCACTACGCTGACACTAACAGGTGAGCTTGTGCAACGATTCGTCTTAAGTTTCATTCCCACGGAATGAGCCCCTAGCATGATGACGTACACTCTAGGCATGATGGGATTGAAGTGGGATCTCGCCATCTTGCTTTGCACTTTAACAGATATAGGGTAACAGATGAGCTGATTAAAGTTTGGTTGAATATGTGAAGTTGCATCATACTAAATTAATATGCAAAAACGCACCGCATCGAACAGTCCTGAGCAATCCATTAGGACTGCACATTGCTTCTATCACTTTGCTGGCCAACCAAGCTACCGATCGCATTAAAATAATTAACAATTCAGTCTAAGCTTTATGAAGATTCGATGTCACCAATAGTTATGCAAGCGATGTTCATTTTGTGTATCTGGCTCAGTTGAAGTGTACCATGTCATCATTACTTGTGCATGCCTTCATTTCACATCCGCTGTAGCCAGCTAGCTAGCTACGGAGCAACATGAAAACTGTTGCAGTGGGCAGCCCTTTTTCATGTAGCTCCGTAGCTAGCTGGCTGGCTATTGTTGACATAAATTATGCTGGCTGGGTGGGAATAATTTAGGCATTGCCTCTACTAGCTAGCTAAGTTACAAACCCAAATTCCAGTGAAGTTGGGACGTTGTGTAAAACTTGAATAAAAACAGAATGCAATGATTTGCAAATCTCATAAACCCACATTTCATTCACAATATGACATAGACAACATATCAGATGTTGAAAGTGAGACATTTTACCATTTCATGAGAAATATTAGCTCATTTTGAAATTGATGGCAGTAACACATCTCAAAAAAGTTGGGACGGGGTAACAAAAGGATGGAAGAGTAAGTAGTACGAATAAAAAATAATTGGAAAAGCATTTTGCAACAAATTAGGTTAATTGGCAACAGGTCAGTAACATGACTGGGTGTAGAAAGAGCATTTTGGAAAGGCAGAGTCTCTCAGAAGTAAAGATGGGCAGAGGTTCACCAATCTGCAAAAAACCGAATCTAAAAATTAGGGAACAATGTCAGAAAAATGTTCCTCGATGTAAATTTGCGAAGACTTTGAGTATCCCACCATCTTCAGTACATAATATCATCAAAAGATTCAGAGAATCTGGAGAAATCTCTATGTGCAAGGAACAAGGTCGAAGGTCAATATTGGATGCTTGTGATCTTCAGCCCCTCAGACAGCACTGCATAAACAAAGGCATTTTCTGCACTGGAATTCACTGCATGCACACGATAAATGCCGCCGTCTTCTCTGGGCTCATTTAAAATGGAATGAGGCAAAATGGCAAACTGTTCTGCAGTCAGATGAATCAAAATTTGAAATTCTTTTTGAAAACCATGGATGCCATTTCATGCAGACTAAAGAGGAGAGAGACCATCCAGCTTGTTATCAGCGCTCAGTTGAAAAGCCTGCATCTGTGATGGTATGGGGTCACATTAGTACCTATGGTGTGGGCAGCTTACACATCTGGGAAAGCACTATCAAAGCTGAAAAGTATATAGAGAATGTACAACAACATATGCTCCCATCCAGACAATAGGGACTTTTGCAATGGACCTGGAAATAGATCTCCGCTCCGCTGATCAAGTCTTAAGCCGGTGTGCCGGTGTTGCTTGCCGTAGTAGGCTACTAAGGGGAAAGAACCAATCTCACGTAGTCACTACAACGCGTGGTTCAGGTGATTGAATTAAATGGTTTACAATATACAACCCCAATTATGAAATAGTTGGGACAAAGTGTAAATTGTGAATAAAATCAAAATGCAATGACTTTCAGATCACGAGCCAATATGTTATTTACAATAGAACATAGATAACATTTCAAATGTTGAAACTGAGACATCTTACATTTTTATCCACAAAATGAGCTTATTTCAAATTTTCTGGCTGGAACAGGTCTCAAAAAAGTTGGGACACAGGCAAAAAAGGGCTGAAAAAGCAATTAATATATACTGGACAAAGAAAATTAGGGATCACCCCAATTTTCGAATTTGAAATATTTGACAGTTCAAATTATGTTCCATATCATATTTCAATATTAAAAATCAGAGTGATCCCTAACTTTCTTTGTCCAGTAGATAAGAGAATCAGCTGAAAAAACATTTAGCAAGTAATTAAGTTAACTGGCATCAGGTGTGTAACATGATTGGCTATAAAAGGGATGTCTTAGAGAAGCTGAGTCTCTCAGAAGAAAAGATTGCCAGAGGCTCTCCAACCTGTGAAGGTTTGTGTTAAAAAATTGTGGAATACTTCAAAAACAGTGTTCCTCAATGTCAAATTGCAAAGGCTTTGAAGGTCTCATCATCGAAAGTGCATAACATCATCAAAATATTCAGAGAAACTGGAAAAATCTCTGTGCGTAAGGGAAAAGGCCGACGACCTTTACTTGATGCCCGTGATCTTCGGGCCATCAGACACCACTGCATCACTCACCGGCATGATTCTGTCATTGACATTACTAAATGAGCCCAGGAATACTTCAAGAAACCACTATCTATAAACACAGTCCGCCGTGCCATCCACAGATGGCACCTAAAACATGCAAAAAGGAAGCTATTGTTGAGCATGATCCACAAGCACTGCCGTGTTCTGCGGGCCAAGGCTCATTTAAAATGGACTGTAGCAAAGTGGCAAAGTGTCCTGTGATCAGATGAGTCCAAATTTGACATTCTTGTTGGAAATCATGGGCGTCGTGTCCCCCGGGCTAAAGAGGAGAAAGACCACCCCTCCTGTTATCAGCATTCAGTTATAAAGCTAGCATCTCTGATGGTATGGGGATGCATTAGTGCATATGGTGTGGGACATTTGCATGTTTTAAAAAGCACCATGAATGCTGAAAGGTATATTAAAGTTTTAGAGCAACATATGCTCCACTCCAGACGACATCTATTCCAGGGAAGGCCTTGTGTATTTCAGCAGGACAATGCAAAACCACATACTGCAGCTATTACAACAGCATGGCTTCGTAGTAGAAGAGTCCGTGTGCTGAACTGGCCTGCCTGCTGTCCTGATCTTTGACTGATTGAGAACATCTGGCGCATAATTAAATGAAAAGTCCGTCAAAGGAGACCCAAAACTCTCCAGCAGCTGGAAGCCTGCATTAAATAACAGTAATGCCCAGACGCCTCCACTCTGTGCTACAAAGAAGAGGGGATGCTACACCATGGTAAACAGGCCCCTGTCCCAACTTTTTGAGACCTGTAGCAGCCATCAAATTTGAAATGAGCTCATTTTGTGGATGAAATTGTAAAATTTCTCATTTTCAACATTTGCTATGTTATCTCTGTTCTATTGTGAATAAAATACTGGCTGGTGTGATTTGAAAGTCATTGCGTTTTGATTTTATTCACCATTTACACTTTGTTCCAACTATTTCGGAATTGGGGTTGTAATTCTGAAATTAAATGTGTTCTACAATTGATAGTGACACACTATACATTACGTGTTTCAGCGAAACTTTCCCACAGATACAGGATACTTTCTATATTCCACTGTATAAAACCATAGTGAACTATTTTCTGCTGTAGGCTATATATCTCCCCTCATCCTTGCATTGCATGCAGTACATAATTTCTCTGTATACCCTATAAATATCTATATTTGCTCCCATGTACATTAGTCTTTGTTCTGCTGCTGTGCATATGTAGCACACATATGCTGTATGTACAGTATCTCACAAAAGTGAGTACACCCTTCACATTTCGACAATTAATTTATTATATCTTTTCAAGGGACAATGTTAAAGAAATAAAACCTGAATATATTCTAGAGTAGTCATTGTACAATATGTGTAGCAGTGTAGATTTACTGCCCTGTCCAGTCACTATTTCCAAAATAGGTGGCAACAAAAGTGAGTACACCTCACTGTCAACTTGCCAAATTGTGTCCATAGTGTCAATATTTAGTGTGACCACCATTGTTGTCCAGCACTGCCTTGATTTTCCGAGGCATGGAATTCACCAGAGCTGCACAGGTTGTTGCTGGGATCCTCCTCCACTCCTCCATGACAACATCACAGAGCTGGTGGATGTTGGACACCTGCTGCTCCTCCACCTTCCTCTTGAGGATGCCCCACAGGTGCTCAATGGGATTCAGGTCTGCAGACACACTTGGCCACGTCATCATTTTTACCTTCAGCTTCTTCAGGAAGGCAGTTGTCAATTTGGAGGTGTGTTTCGGGTGTTAATCATGTTGGAAAACTGCCATGTGCCCAGTTTCCGAGGGCATCATGTTCTGCTGCAGAATGTTGCATTCCATGTTGGAATCCATTATTCCAGGAATGAAGCACTCATGCAGCCCCAGACCATGATGCTGCCACCACCATGTTTGACTGTAGGCAGTACACACTTGTCTTGGTACTCCTCACGAGGGCGCCGCCACACGTGCTGGACACCATCTGAGCCGAACAAGTTTATCTTGGTCACGTCGGACCACAGAACATGGTTCCAGTAGTTCATGTTCTTGGACTGGTTGTCTTCAGCCAACTGTTTTCGGGCTTTCTTGCGGGCTAGCTTCAGGAGAGGCTTCCATCTTGGCCGATGGCCATGCAGACCGACTTGGTGCAGCGCACGGCGTATGGTCTGAGCGCAGACAAGCTGTTCTCCCCCTGCTGCAACCTCGTAAGCAATGCTGCCAGCGATCCTGCATCTGTTTTCTGAAGCCAACTTGTGCACCTGATGCAGAGAACGAGGACTTAACCTCTTCGGTCGACCCTGACGAGGCCTGTTCCGAGTAGAACCCGTCTTGGAAAACCGCTGGATAACCTTGGCCCCTGTGCTGTAGCTCAGTTTCATGGTTTCACAGATCTTCTTGTAGCTTAGACCATCTCTGTGGAGAGCAACAATTCTCTTTTTCAGATCCTCAGAGAGCTCTTTCCCATAAAATGCCATGTTGACCATCCAGTGACCAGAATGAGAGCATTGCACCCAAAGCACCACAGTTTAAACCTTCAACACCTGTTACACAACCTCATATGGCCCAGTCAAACAGACAAAAGCATGAACATGATGAATAAGACACATTTCATTGCTTGGTTTACCATTACTAATTGGGGTCTGCACTCACTTTTGTTGCCACCCATTTTGGAAATAGTGACTGTTTGTTCAGTGATTTGGACAGTGCAGTAAATCTACACTGCTACACATATTGTACAATGACTACTCTAGAATATATTCAGGTTTCATTTCTGTAACGTTGTCGCTTGAAGAGATATAATAAATTAATTGTCGAGATGTGAGGGGTGTGCTCACTTTTGTGAGATACTGTATATGCACACTTCCATGCACTTCACCATTCGCTCACACTCTGATTAGATGTGTGCCTAAATTGTCTAATTTTATGTCTTTTTTTAATTGAATTGTTCGAAATAAAGTTTATAAAAAGAAGCGCATTTCTTTTCGTTATGCTCTGTACCTGTACTTGGCAGAATGACAATAAATTTGAATAATTTAATCTAATATTGACAGTTTCCCATTTCCCCTGAAGTTATGTCATCTGCCCCTTTTGCCAGTGAGAGTGGGACAAATAAGCGCTCACAGAAGGTTACAGTTACAATTACAGTTCATACTGAACTAACTACTTTGCTAACAAACTTTGATCAAAATCCGCCTTTGCTTAAAGTCCCAACTGGATTTGATGGCTATGGCACCAGTGTCAGAAGAGATTTATTTCCGGGTGCCATAGCCGTTGCAAAGTCCGCCGGAGCTTAAAGTCCCTAATGTCTCTTTTAGGGCAGGCCTTGCATATTGCAGCAAGACAATGCTAAACCACATGCTGCATCCATCACAACAGCATGGCTTTGCAGTAGAAGAGTCTGGGTGCTGAACTGGCCTGCCTGCAGTCCAGACCTGTCACCAATAGAAAACATTTGGCGCATCATTAAAAGAAAAATCCGGCAAAGACGACCCAGGACTGTTGAGCAGCAAGAATCCTTCATCAGACATGAGTGGGACAACATTCCTCTCCCAAAACTCCAGCAATTGCTCTCTAACATTGCTACACAATGTTAAACATGGCCCTGTCCCAACTTTCTTGAGATTCAAAATGAGCTAATTATGTCTAATTATGTCTCCCCCCAGGCAGTCAGAGAAGGGGGCCAGGAGGGAGATGTCTTTTTTTACAAGTAAAAACACATCTACTAATTTTCATGAAATGGTAAAATGTCTCACTTTCAACATCTGACATGTTGTCTATGTTCTATTGTGAATAAAATATGGGTTTATGAGATTTGCAAATCATTGTATTGTTTTTATTCACGTTTTACACAACGTCCCAAATTCATTGGAATTGTGGTTGCTACATTCTCTGGACAGATCCTGACTTTATACAGCGGGGAAAATAAATATTGAACATGTCAACATTTTCCCTCAGTAAATATATTTCTAATGGGGCTATTGACATGAATTTTTCACCTCATGTCAGTAACAACCCAAGTAATCCACAAATATAAAGAAATCAAAACAAATAAGTCCATAAATAAAGTTATGTGTAATGAAGTGGAATGACACAGGGAATCAGTATTGAACACATGAAGAAAAGGAGGTGAAAAAAAATGCATGGAAAGCCAAGAAACCTGCTGAAATCTGTCAGTTTTTAGAAAGCAATCCTGCCCCCTTTCAGTGCAAATTAATATCAGCTGGTTTAGTCGTAATTGATGACCTATAAAAGGTTTCGCATTACCAAGGTGTCACACAAGTGTCATGGTTCTGGATGTTTGTGCGTGCGTTTTGGACTTTTCTTTGTGGCTCTCTTCCCAGGACGATATCGAATTCCTGTTCAATCGGATTCTTTGCCCAGCTGGCTGATTGAACTGGGGCGGCACTTCCCCAGACTCTATATAAATCCGGATGTTCGCCACGCCTCTTTGCTAGAGTGTCTGTTTGTAGCTAAGCACTAAAGCCGAAGATATCTGTAGTCAGGTTTTCTATGACTTTCTATCTTCTAATTATTTCAGTTTCTTCTCCCTTTTTCTACCTCGCTTTGCTTTCGTGGTTCGGACTATTATACGTCCTTTGGAAGCGCGAGTACTTTCGTTTGGTCTGTATTATTTTCTGTGTTTGTAACCGTGTCCGTGCTACTCTTTTCTCTGGTCGTTGCACCTGGCCTCCATATACTACCGGCCATTACAACAAGAAGCATCTCATGATGAGTAAAAGCAAAAGGCTCTTTCAAGACCTTTGCAACCTTATTGTCGCAAAACATACTGATGGCATTGGTTACAGACGTATTCCTAAACTTCTGAATGTTCCAAAGAGCACCATCGGGGCCATAATCCAGAACTGGAAAGAACATAATTTCACCATAAACCTGCCACGACCAGGCGCTCCGTGGAAGATTTCTGACCGAGGAGTCAAAAGAATAATCAGAGGAGTTGTCCAAGAGCCAAGGACTGCTCGCAGAGAGCTTCAGAAAGACCTGGAATTAGCAGGTACAGTTGTTTCAAAGAAAATGGTAAGTAATGCGCCAACTGCCATGGCCCCTATGCACGCTCACCACACATGACTCCATTGCTGAAGAAAAAGCAGTTAAAACTCCTTTTAAGTTTGCTGCACAACATTTGGACAAGCCTATGAAATACTGGGAGAATCTCGTCTGGTCAGATGAGACCAAAATTGAGCTCTTTGGATGTCATGGCACACACCATGTTTGGAGGACAAACGGCACTGCACATCACCCCCAAAACACTATACCAACAGTGAAGTTTGGACGTAGGCACATCATGGTGTGGCGCTGTTTTTCAGCATATGGTACTGGCAGACTTCATATAATTGAAGGAAGGATGAGTGGAGAAATGTACCGAGACATCCTTCATAAGAATCTGCTGCCATCAACCAGGATGCTGAAGATGAAACGAGGGTGGACATTTCAGCAAGACAATGGGCCTCATTCACCAACCATTCTGAAGATGAAATTTCTTAAACCCACTTTTTACGAAGATTCTGACATTTACCAATGTTTTCTTCTTGTTCTTAGGTAAGAACAGAATCTACGCACACTGAAGAGCACTCTTACACACATTCAAGTGCTGACATTTTTTGAGCAAAATAAGTGATTATCGCATTGTTTTCTGTTCTACAATTGTGTAATATTATATTATTTGAATTACAATAATATTTTTGCAATTTATAATATTTTTTCAATGACTGTCGTTTTTCAAAGAATTATGGTCTTTCAAAATAAATATGAACGTTACACTGCACTTAAACTTACATCAATCATGTTCATTGAACCATATTCCATCCATTAGTCAGTGTTGGGGTAATGCCTCGCACAGAACACCAATGTTGGGGAAATGCCTCGAATGGTGGCACCTTTGTGGTGATAATGCCCAAGCAGTGGCGACGTTGTTGTGCGTGCACATCACACAAGGGCGCCGGCTGTTGGGGTTACACCTCACAAGTGGACACCATGTGTTGAGGCAATTTGCCTAATTGTATTATTAACTTGACTATCAAAAATTATATGATATTGTAATATTAATATTAAACAATAAATATACAATAAATAAGGGCACCACCCTTCCTCAGCGAAGGGAAAACGATAGCCAATTAATAACACCTCAGTCTCAATATTCACTAAACTATTGATATGGAAACTGATTGGTAATTAAATTAATAATAATAACCAAATTACCCTATCAATAGTCAGGTCGAAGGATTTGGAGTTCTACATAGAAGAGGTTGGCAATTTCATTCACTCTTGTACAACATCAATAATCACAGCATATGTCTTTAAAGAATATTTATTTAAATGAAACAAATAAAACACAATCTAGACTAAACACTGACACTATAGACACAATGAAGGAGGAGTGTGTGTGGGTGCGTGTGCGCATGTGGGTGAGAGGGAACAAAAGAATGATCAAAGGTGTCTTGCTGACCATGTGGAGTGGGGGAGGGCAACCCCACTGTAACAAAGACCAAGTCTTTGCAACAATGGAAAGTTCAAGAAAGAGTGTTTCAAGTCAGTTTAAAATGACTTAAAATGTTGTGTTGTGTATTTATGAAGTTAAAATGAAGAGATGTGTGTGTTTTGCACAGGAAAGGTGCCAAGGTTAGTATACAGGAGGTTATTTACATGCAAGACCCTGTCTGTTACACATTAATACCATCCTGTCCTACTAAAACACAATCCTAAAAACAATCACAACAACAATCATTTTACAAATACACACAGTTGATCTTTCTTAAAAGAAGGCTTGAATGCCCAGTCGTTACCAGTCCTTAGTTGAGGAAGGAGGTTTGGTACTTGCTGCTCTTTAGAGGATCCGATTGTGGACAATACTGATCTGGCTGGAAAGAGTGGTTCTGGTGCTGCAAAGGTCCGTGTCTTTGCTGTGGAAAGAGGAGGGAGGCTGGCTCGCGCCTCAAAAGCAAACTATTGCTTCCTAGGCTTGCTCTACTCCTGGTAGCATGGCTGATGCTTGAGCATGAACGGTCTATGCTGGGTCACACGGGAGAGGGAGGCTAAGAGGTGGGGGAGGAGAACCCCAGCCTGAGCAGTCCCCAGGGGTCCAGGAGCCTCACCAAGGGGGGAGAGCAGAGCCAAAAGAGAGAGTCCAAAGAGCCAAGAGAGAAGACAGAGAAGAGCAAAGAGAGTGATAAAATAGTTTACCCCTGCTTTTATCTGCCTGGATGCTGGCGGGAGGGGCTTAGAGGCAGCAAGTGGTCATAGGAAATCCTGGGCTCCATTTTGAATTTCCACACATATGAAAGCTTTCCTCCGTGTTATCCCAACATCAGTGATTGTCACCCCATTTATTAGCCAAAAAGGACTTCTACACCCTGCTCACACAATGGCATATTTACTGCAAGATATTGCAGATGGTGTCCTATGGAGAGAATAAATTTTCCATGACCATATCTTTAGGCTACCCAGAGCTGTCTTCTCGGACCTTTGTGATCATTTGGATCCGGCACTTCAGAGCCATACAAGACAGTCCAACCCTGTGCCCCCACAATGTGAAGGTATTCTCCACCATGGGTCTTTTTAGCCACTGGGACCTTACAGCGGGAGCTGGGAGACAGGAGGTACTGCTGTGGGGAGGCACTGACTGCACTGGGTTGGACTGCAAGGTTCCAGGTTGCGCCTCTGAAGGTGGTTGGCTCAGGATTTCATCTGTTGATAATCGATAATTAAAACATTGTAGTGACCTTTATCTGTGATTGTTAAACAGGCCCAAATGTCTTAATTTCGAATACAAGCAGGTATTCTTTTAAAACACGATGTTGCAAGTTAGACTTGCCTTTGGGATGCACTCATTAATATCAGAGAAACATAGCTTGCCCTCTGATTTCTCTTGGCTAGGAGATGGACATCATCTCTTCGATGATGGCCCGATGCACTGGTCCAGCTCAGACAATTCTTTGCCTGCTATCCCCCTCCAGTGCTATGCATCTCTCATCAGAATTATGAATTTATTTATTTATTGATTGATTGATTTTGGTGTCAGAGTTCAAGTCAAAGTATTTCTTTTTAACCTCATCTGTTGTGCACCCCTCTGCAGATAAAGCATTCACAGAAAGGGTGACTGCATCCCATGCATCTTTTTTGTGTGTGATTTTACATCCAGAATGAACACCGCTAAATATCACTGTTTGTTTGCGGTTCACTTCCTGCAGCAGTACCTCCACTTCAGACCTTCTATATACGCTTTGATTCTGATTTTTAGATTTCCATTTTGGGCAGTTCCTCTACTTTCCCTTCAGAAATTTCTTTGTGATTTCTGTCTATGTCTGCACATGGCCCTTCCATTTCATGCTCTTTTAAGGGAATTTGTGGGTGTTTTCTTATGATAATTAGGGACAACTGGCATGCGCTTTCAATTTACAAGGAGAATGGCATTCATCAATCTAAGAACACATCTGCGAACGATTCTGCGGGTTCAGAACACGTTTGTGAATCTGACACAGAGTTTTCATAAAAGAACTTTCTAAAGAACAATTTAAGAAGGAATTTAAGTGAATACTTAGGAAGATATTGGTGAATGAGGCCTAATGATCCCAAACACACAGCCAAGGAAACTCTCAATTGGTTTCAGAGAAAGAAAATAAAGCTGCTAGAATGGCCCAGTCAATCACCCGACTTGAATCCAATTGAAAATCTATGGAAAGAACTGAAGATCAGAGATCATAGAAGAGGCCCCCAGAACCTTCAAGATTTGAAGACAGATTGTGTGGAAGAATGGGCCAAAGTCACACCTGAGCAATGCATGAGACTAGTTTCTCCATACAGGAGGCGTCTTGAAGCAGTCATCACCAACAAAGGCTTCGCTACTAAGAATAAATTTCAGAAAGTGTGTTCAATACTTTTTCCCGGTGTCATTCCACTTTATTGCACATAACTTAATTTATGGACTTATTTGTTTTGATTTCTTTGTATGCATGGATTACGTGGGTCGTTACTGACATCTGGTGAAAATTCCATGTCAATCGCCCCATTAGAAATTGATTTACTGAGAAAAATGTTGACGCGTTCAATACTTATTTTCCCCGCTGAATGAGCAAGTCTTTCGCGGTTAGTAATATGTGCAATGACTGGACATGTGTAGGAAGTAAGAAAATTCAGCCATTTTGACTAAATGGTGAATAAGGTTGTTCATACAACAAACTGTTGTACACGACAGAGAATGAGTGTTTTCCGTAAATATTAACACTTTGGATTTATCATGGCAGGATGTTTTGATTTAATTCATGTAAACTGGTATGTCATTTAACTCACTTAAATTTAGCAGTACAGTAAGTTATTTGTTTTCCTGTTATCACTGTTCATTGTTGCTGAACAGTGGTGTACTTCAGAAGAAAACCCTTTTTTCAGCTCTTACACAAAAAAAGTACACGTTCTTCTTGTTCCATAATTTTTTTTTGTGAATTTTTGCAATTTTTATGTCCTAAGTAATCAAACCTTAAACCTCTAAAATACAACTAATTTGCATACGTTCATGAATGTCTCCATTCCGCATGTATTAGCCTATCAAAATATACTTCGTGTGGCAATGTCCCGGATGCAAATTTTTACCTGCACTGCAGTTCACTTCATTTACATACAGCCAATCAGAATCAAATCTTGTGTCCGGCCACTAGACATTGGTGGTAGCCATGGTGGTAGCCATGAACCTACCCAATAAACCAGGGGTAGGGAACCTTCTCCAGAAAGAGCCACTGTGGGTGCAGGCTTTCATACCAGCCAAGCTGCTACACACCTGATTCTACTAATCAACCTCTGGAATGTTTGTTAAGGGCCTTGATTAGTAGAATCAGGTGTGTAGCAGCTTGGTTGGTATGAAAGCCTGTACCCGCAGTGGTCTTTCTGGAGAAGGTTCCCTAGCCCTGCAATAAACACTGTGGTTAGCTAGGTAGCGCTAATGCTTATTAGCCAAAGATACAGTAACGTAACGCATTGCATAATTTGATGGGGATAATGGAAGGGAATAAACCAAGCTTTGCATCATAGTCAGCTATATAGCAAGCTAGCAGTAAAACGGAGCTCGCTGATGTTAGTCAATGTATGTGGCTTCATAGCTAGCAAGCTACCTTGTTTGTACCTTGTTTTGCTATATTAGAAAGCTAGCTATATGGAAACTAGACAAACGCAATGCAAAAATTTATTTATTTATTGGCTTGCACACAATTAAGAATCAACGATTGAATAAAGGGGATAGAAACAAGTAATTGTGCAGGTAGAGACAGGAAACCCTAAATGGGCTTATACGAGGTCTCATACCCAAGAAGAACAAAAAAAGTATAGAAATTGCAAAAAACAGAAATAAGATTAATAAGATTAACAATAACCAGCAAACTAACTTGCTAGGTAGTCTGAAATCGTCTTGTTAGGATAGAACTGGGCCAATGAGCACCACATTAGCTAGCCAGCTAATGAGCTAGCCAAACATGCCGAGGCATGATAACTGCACAAGACTACTAGCTGGATAACTTGGGTTCCTAGCTAGTAAGCGGAGGAAAAGCTGAGGACAATTCTTGGGGGGTAGACTAGCTAGCTGGCCAACTCTCGTGTTCAGACCGTTCCAGTGAAAGAAATGCAGGAAGCTAACGTTACCCAACTAGCTAGCTAGCAACTTGTAACCAAAGATGGCGTCACTCGCGGCTCAGGGTACGCCCGCCTATAAAATTTGATTCTGATTGGCTGCATGGAAATGAAGTAAATGCGGTGTCCGGCACTGCAGTGCAGAAAAAAAATTTCAAGTCCCAGATGGTAGGATGCGCTTGGACACAATGAAATTAGCTGATCAGTATTAAGTTTATACAAATTAGTCTTGATTATCACTCTTGCTGCAGCTTAATTTTACGCCGAATGATCAAGGCTTGATATTGCCAATCATGAATAGACCCTGAGCGACAGAATCAGTCACAATGCCATTGTGTGCGGTAGTTGATTGCTCCAACAAAACAGGAAACTCGAACCTACTCGTAGACATAAGCTTGCACTGATTTCCCTTAGTGAAGCTTGGCTTGGTAGGATAGTGGTGCCCACACAGAATATCCCTTAATAATAGCAACTAGTCTGACCAGTTCACAATCAACTTCCTTTAACACTTTTTATATATATATATATATATATATATATATATAGCAATTATAGTTATAATCTAAAATTAAGGACCGGCTTATTTCCCCCATTCTAACAGTGCGGAATGACAAAATTCAGTACAGGAAAATAATTTAGACAAAAATAAACCCATGCTTTCTTAACCTTTGAAACCAAGGCTACCTTTTTCCGACATCAGGTGATTTAACTTGCGCTTCGTGATTGTTTAAATTGTTTAAATGAAATAAAAGACCATTTGAACAGTCTTTATGCAATTTCATAGTTTCCGACCCCCGAGAAAAGAGAAGCATGAGAATTCCGGAGTCAATATAGGTTTCTAACTACTAGAGGAGAAATCATCCAAAAGGTACAAGAAACTGAAAAACTTCCACGCACAAGGACTTCAATTCCGCATGATGGGCTAATCTCTTAAATACGCATTGATTGAATAATGACTGATCCACAACTGAATCCAGTGAAATATCGCCTTTCACTCTCGGTACACTGTGGGTTGATGAAAAAGTGTGTCTGGGCAATTGAATATAAAGGTGGTGTTGCGACAGTATGGGAAAATTGTCCATGAAAGCTTTTGATTCCTTACCATATTGACTGTGTGGAGAGATGTATGTGGGCCCAGAAAATGCATTTGTTTTTTGGATCATGTGTGCTAGGACAGATGTGGGCCAAATTTAGATGAGTTCCTAAAGTTGTCATAGCCGGGAGTGGGCTGTGGGGACGAGCTCCCGCAGCTCCATGTAAATGTTTCAATGGCGTGCAGGTTATTGCTTCTGACAACCAAGGTCCCAATCTCCTGGCCTTCACGTGGCGGATCCGTTTCTACTGACTAGGAGAGGGGTGAAGGCGAATCTCTGGCGCCTTAAAACCAGATCGCTCCGGGCAGATGAGGCTCGTCAACCTTGGATGGTAGCTCATCTAGGAGAGGGAAACTTTCGAAACCAACCACCGCTGTTTCGCGGCCATACCCATCCTTGGGAGAGACTTCAGGAGTAAACCCCAAGGAAAAATCCGGAGCTGGAGTCTGTTAGGCGGTCCGTTGTTGTCTTCAACCTCGTTCCGGCAACTCCTGCGTCGTCCTGATGCCAGGTGTACTAGCTTTGCTTTTCCCCTGGACCCCATCAGCTGCGAGGAGAGGGGGGACCTACTGCATGGGCAGCAGTCCGTCCTCCATACCCACTTGCCCAGGCTTACACCTGGAGAGGCCAATCCAGCTTTGCTAACCTCAGCATAGGCATAACACGGGGAGCAACTGTCTACTAGTTATAAGCCCAGGCTTGTTTGGCGTAGGGCTGGGCGCAAGGGGTTGCTATCAACGGTGGGAGGAATTCTCCGATTCCATTGGGTAGTCACTGCCTGCCTCAATCCAGGCAGCCCCTGGACAGTAAGGTACTACCCCGCAACAACCTGTTTGCTCCTTTGGGCGCTTGGAGTTTAGACAAAATCGTCAGGCAGGTTGTAAATCCCAGCACCTGGCAAACATCGAAAACAAACAAAGAAGATGCCAGCTCTTCAGATATCAAGCTGGAATGTGAGAGCCATGTGTCCTGGATACAATTGCCACCCGCAGTCCATGGACGATTTACGGAAGACCACTGTAATAGATAGAAAGCTCCATTGTCTGTGTGTCAACATTGCTGCCTTGCAAGAGACAAGACTGCCAGACGATGGGTCCCTGCGAGAACAGAAGTACACATTCTTCTGGGAGGGGAAGAGATTCGATGAGCCACGGATACATGGTGTAGGCTTCGCGGTGAAGAACTCCTTGTTGCCCACCATTGAACCTCTGTCAGGGGGCTCTGAGAGACTCCTGACCTTGAGGATGACAACAAGAACGGGCGTAGTCAACTTTGTGTGCGCTTACGTGCCAACACTATGCTCCACTATGGATGAGAAGGACCAATTCTTCGATGCCCTCGACTTGATCATCAAAAGCGTGCCCAACAAGGAAGGACTCTTCATCATGGGAGACCTCAACGCAAGGGTGGGCGCTGACTTTGAAGCCTGGCCTTCTGTCATCAGCCGTCATGGTGTTGGAAAAATGAATGAGAACGGTCAGAGACTTAAACCCAGTTCAGACCAAAGATTCGCAACAAGACGGTCGCGACTACTTCCAACTACTTGCGACGCGCCGGTCTGTGATGTTCTGAAACCTGCCACTTCACACCGATGCGACGAGATGAGACGGAGTATCGTTTCCACAGCAACGACTCTGTGCCAACATTCTAACTGCCGGCTTTTCAGGCCTTTTTTCCAGTTGATACATTTGTTGCAGTATTTGAAAATATGGATAATAGTGATGATGAGTTATTAGGTGCAACAGTTGCATTTCTGCTATTAAAAAAGAGTGAGGACACACAAAAAAAGAAAGGGGTGAGAATTTGGAGCCGCCTATGGCAATGGCGTAGCCAGAACTTAAAATTGGGTGGACACTAAACATCTCTTTAAAACATTTATTACCCTGCCCCACCCAAAGGGTGAGGGAAGGGGTATTGTTTTTAGTTTGGTTTGTTTCTGTGTTTGTTTGTTAACACTCTAACAGCAAAACTAAAGGCCAGATTCACCCCAAATTCGGTATAGGGATTGCCACTGACCCAGAATAGATCCCTATTGAATTTCGTACAAGTAGGTGAAAGTATGTGCGAGGGTCGGGGTTTGTTGTGCCTGGCACCACTTGTTCGTTATGACTCGATCGCAGTCATTTTTTTAATGAACTATGCCTTCAATCCGAAAACAGTCCGCACTATCAGGTGTTGCTTGTTCACCTCGTTCAGGCAAAACGACAATCATTCATTTGGACGCGCAATTTTGTGCATTTCAAATCAGCGGCGAAGCCACACCTGAAAATTGAGCAGCCACACAACATTGCTTTACTACAATTATTATACCTAACTTGTTCTCAGCCATTTTCCTTTGTTAAAACAATTTCCATTTATATGAATAATCAATTGGCAATTAAAGACACTGCTTCTTTCGTGATGCGATCTAAGGGCGACTAATCAATAGGCATAATTCAGTTCAGAAAAATAAGTTACTCATAAGTTGTACTTTAATACTTTTAATAATACTTTTCGTGAGGTAAACTGCTCTGGAACTTCCGCGCTACCTTTTCGGCTCATCAGGCGATCTAACCTGTGCTTCATGATCGATTAAATTATTTAAATTGAACCAAAGACAGAGATTTGAAATGCACAAAATTGAGCGTCCAAATGAATGTCGTTTTGCCTGAACGAGGTGAACAAGCAATACCTGATAGTGCGGAGTGTTTTCGGATTGAAGGCACAATTAATTAGAAAAAATGATCGCGATCGAGTCAGAACTAATAATTGTTTTAGAGATTTGCTTATTGCCCACGCAATTTTAAGTTCTGGCTGCGTTACTGGTCCATGGGTGCTTCAACGAAATACCCAGGGTGCTTATGCGATTCTGTGCCGGGAGCTCGCAACGGAAGACCTTTTGTAAATTTCTCTCGGTTATTCTCGGCGCAGTTACGACCAGCTGATAGTTTGTAACTCCTGAGACCAGCTGAATTCGCTACGAGCTGATTGTCTGTTGAGACGGTTTAAGTGCTTAACGTTCTAAAACCAATCTCTTTCGATTTGACCAGTTGAATCGCTGGCGACGCCATCAGCCGGCTTGCAACGAGCTGAGACGGGCCAGTTCACACTGCTGCGACTCCTCCCTGCGACGTTCTAAAACGGTCTCGTCGCCTTGCGAATCTTTGGTCTGAACTGGGCTTTAGAGCTGTGCTCCTTTCACAAGCTGGCAGTGACCAACACCTTTTTTCAGAACAAGGAAAGGCACAAAGTATCATGGCGCCACCCAAGATCCAACCACTGGCACCAGCTAGACCTGATCTTGACCAGGAAGCAAGATCTGAACAACGTGCATAACACCAGAAGCATGTCTAGCGCCGACTGTGACAGATCACATCCTTGTCCGCTCCAAGATCCGCCTCGTCCCACGTAAGATGCACCACTCCAAGACTAAGAGTCTCCCACGCATCAACGCCAGCCGAGCCTTATGCCCACTCAGAGTCCAGAAATTCCTCGGAACCCTGAGAAAATCACTGGAAAATGGCCGCACAGATGGCACAACTGCAGACTCAAAATGGAAGCTTGTGCGTACTGCTCTGTACCAATCAGGGCTAGAGTCATTTGGGAGAAAGGAGCATCGTAATGAGGACTGGTTCGAGGCGAGCTGGCAGGAGATGGAACCGGAAGTGGAGGCCAAGCGTGCTGCGTGCCTAGCGCATGAGAGCAACCCTTGCCAAGCTACAAGGGATGCACTGAGGGTCGCGGGCAGTAAATGCCAGCAGATGGCTCGACGCTGCACTAACAATTACTGACTGAACCTAAGTCAGAAGATACAGTCTGACGCAGACTGCGGCAACACAGGCGGCATGTACGCGGGCATCAAGAAGGCAACTGGCCCGACTGCCATCAAGAGCGTCCCACTGAAGTGAAACTCAGGCGAGTTCATCCCGACCAGAAGAAGCAGATGGAGCAGTGAGTAGAGCACTATCTAGTGTTGTACTCCACACAGAACGTAGTGACGGATGCAGCGCTGGACACCATCAACCAGCTGCCCGTCATGGAAGAACTAGACGAGGAGCCAATAGTAGAAGAACTGAGCAAGGCCATTGACTGTCTCTCCACCAGCAAAGTCCCAGGAGAAGACGGAATCCAACCAGAGGTGATCAAACATGGGAAGGAAGCACTGATCGAGGACTTGCACGAGTTGCTCTGCTTGTGCTGGAGGGAGGGCTCGGTACCGCAGGACTGGCTCGGTGCCAAGATTGTGACGCTCTATAAGAACAAGGGCGACCGAAGTGATTGTAACTGGGGGTAACCAGGGCATCTTCCTGCTGAGCATGGTGGGCAAAGTGTTTTCCAGAGTCGTCCTAGCCTGACTGCAAGTCCTAACGGCTCGTGTCTACCCTGAGGCTCAGTGTGGGTTTTGGGCAGATAGTTCCACCATCGACATGATTTTCTCCCTCAGGCAGCTGCAGGAGAAATGCCAGGAACAAAACCAGCCACTTTCCTTGCCTTCATAGACCTAACGAAGGCATTTGACCTTGTCAGCAGAGGCGGACTCTTCAGACTCCTGAAGAAGATCGGCTGCCCCCTGAAGCTGCTCTCCATCATCGAGTCCTTCCAAACGGACATGTGCAGCACAGTCTGCTACAACGGTGCAACGTCAGAGCCGTTCCCCATCAACAGTGGAGTAAAGCAGGGCTGCGTTCTCGCCTTAACCCTCTTTGGTATATTCTTCTTGATGCTCCTGACATAGGCCTTCAACAATACTGAAGACGGAGTCCACCTGCACACACGATCCGACGGCAGGCTGTTCGACCTGGCCAGACTCCGAGCTAAAACCAAGGTCAGGCATGTCACCATCGGAGAGGCCCTCTTTGCCGATGATGTTGCTCTGGTAACTCACACAGAGGAAGCGCTTCAGAGACTGATCGACCGCTTTGCACATGCCTGTGATGAGTTTGGCCTCACCATCAGCCTAAAGAAGACAGTGGTGATGGGACAAGGCACTGACCCCCTGCCAAGCATCCACCTCGGAAGCCATGTGCTCAATACAGTCGACCGGTTCCAGTACGTTGGTTCCACAATCAGCTCGAATCTCTCCCTCGAACCAGAGATCAACGCAAGAATCACAAGGGCCTCAGCAGTCATGTCCAAGCTCCACAAGAGGGTGCGGTCCAACAACAACCTGACCGAGAACCCCAAGATGCAGGTGTACAGAGCCTGCGTCCTGAGCACACTTCTCTACTCCAGCAAAATTTGGACCACCTACTCTGCCCAGGAGAAGAGATTGAATAGCTTCCACCTATGCTGCCTCAGACGCATTCTTGGCATAAGATGCCAGGACAGGATTCCAAACACTGACGTGCTCAAGCGCGCAGGGCTGCCCTCCATCTTCACCCTCCTGAGTCAACCCCGACTTCGATGGCTGGGCCATGTACGCCGCATGGACAATGACAGAATCCCAAAAGACCTACTGTACGGAGAGCTGTCAGAAGGATCCAGATCTCGAGGCCGCCCCAGGCTGCGCTTCAAAGACACCTGTAAGCGTGACCTGAAAAGCGCTGCAATCGATGTCCAGTCTTGGGAAAGCCTCGCAGAGTCTCAGGATTCCTGGAAAGTCGCTGTGCAGAGCGGCACGAAACAAGCTCAGGAAGACCGCAATTACTGTCTGAGGAGGAAGAGAGCCACCCGCAAGTCTAGCTCCAAGGACCAGGCAGAAACAGGCCACATATGCCACTTGTGCGGCAAAGACTCTCACTCCCGCATTGGCCTACACAGCCACACAAGGAAGTGCAGCACCCAGAACTGAACTGACCAAATCCGGTGCAGCTATTGTCTCCCAGGACGGAAGGAAGCCGACGACAATGACCCCCCTAAAACCAACATATGGGGATAAATCAATGAATAACTCCCAATTATCACAGTGCTAGTTCCAAAATTTATAAAATTTATATAACTGCTATTGTTGCTGCCATCCAAAGGAGCAATTTGACACCAAACATGGCTTAATTGCTTTGAAAATATGATACCTAGCATAATTTGGCTACATTCTTCATCACAAATTGAAAGTTTAACATTAAGATTAATATAGTTCCCAAAGTGATCCACCCTAAATATTTGGTAAAAAGTAGGTGCAGTATGCCAAGTTCGTTTGCACAAAGTTTCAAGAAATTCTTTCATCGGTAACAATGTAGTAGGACGGCTGCATGTATACCATCCTTGGAAAATAGAAGAAAATCTAAAAAGCCATTTTGAGCCAAAGGCAAACTAGATCATGAAAACAGTGAATAAATAGGTCACAGTGGATCCAGTATTCGTCATTTAGGGCCTTTACCATCATGGGAATGATTTTAACGCGTTGACTGCCAACTACGAGATAACTTCGTAATGGAAAGGTCGAACAGCGCTAGACTTGAAAATCGGGGAAATTATCCATCCCTTTATTGACAACAATTAATCCAGGCTAATTCTAGATGGTTTTCCTTTATAAACCGTTTTCCAATTCAAGAATAATCAAGTGGCAATTGAAGACACGGCTTCTCTCCCTCATGCGATCTAACAGCAAATAATGGGCTACATTCAGTAGAAAATAATTTAATTATAATTAGGTCTATGCACTGGCACTCAACAGCGGTATTTTTTTTTTTTTTTTCCAGCGAGGTAACATTTTCAGAACTCATTTGCGAATGAAGGTAATTTAAACGAAATCGTACACCTGTTTTTGCAGCATGGTCCATAACTTGCTGTAAAAAAAATAGACAGCTGTCAGACTGGAAAATGTAAACGGAGGAAACCACGTATACTTGTCACTAGAATTACCTTCATTCGCAAAAGAGTTCTGAAATGCCGCTCTCGCTGGAAAAAAAAAAAAAAAATACCGTTGCTGAGTGCCAGTGCATAGACCTAATTATTATTGAATAATTTTTCTGTACTGAATGTAGCCCATTATTTGCTGTTAGATCGCATGGGGGAGAGAATCCGTGTCTTCAATTGCCACTTGATTATTATTGAATTGGAAAACGTAGAATTAGCCAGGATTAATTGTTGTCAATAAAGGGATGGATAATTTCCCCCGAATTTTCAAGTCTAGCGCTGGCCCGGACCCACCATTAAGATGTTATCTCGTAGTTGGCAGTCAACGTGTTAAAAAGCAGAGATTATATCTGGATCTCTTCTGGATCAGATCTCCCTTGAAAAGATCCAGCATGTATCATGTGTATTGTGTATTATAAAGATGAAAGATTTATGGTCAGATATATGTTGTGGTTCAATTAGTTGAATATCTAATCTTAAGTTGACATCTAAGCCACTAATTATATGTTTCTTTTCATTTGTTGAGAGCTTGTTGAAATGTATATGTGTAAGGCTGAATGTCTTTGGTTTGAGACCTGAAATAACCCAGGTAGTATAATACACTTGCAACATGCGCACACATGCCATTTGTTTTTCTTGCAGGGCATGTGCAATAATAGTCTGTAATTGGGTCATTAACTAGAGTAACATCAAACTCAATCCATATGTTGCTCTTAGTTTGACTCCTGTGACGTGAATGTATCTGGCAACGTATATGGTTATCAAGGTGTTTGTACATCCAAACTTCATAATATCCCTCATCATTACAGCGTTCAGCTATGTATCTGGTGCCTGTTTGATCTGATAACATCCACATGCCGAAGTTGGTAAGTATTCCAGAGAAACTTCAAGAAACTCAACATCAGCTCTTACCGAGGATGGTGTACTTACAGCCGTCCTATTATATTGTTACCGGTGAAAGAATTTCTTGAAACTTTGTGCAAACGAACTTGGCATACTGCACCTACTTTTTACTAAATATTTAGGGTGGCACACTTTGGGAACTATATTAATTTTAATGTTAAACTTTCAATTTGTGATGAAAAATGTAGCCAAATTATGCTTTTTACAGCTTCAATTCCTCCTGGGTCTCACATTTTCAAAGCAATTAAGCCATGTTTGGTGTCAAATTGTTCCTTGGGATGGCAGCAACAATAACAGTTATAAATTTTAGAACTAGCACTGTGATAATTGGGAGTTATTCATTGATTTATCCCCATACGTTGGTTTTAGAGGGGCGCTCATCTAAATTTGGCCCACATCTGTCCTAGCACATATGTTACAAAAAACAAATGCATTTTCTAGGCCCACATAAATTTCTCCACACCGTCAATATGGTAAGGAATCAAAAGCTTTCAGGGGCAATTTTCCCATACTGACGCAACACCACTTTTGTTTTCCGAAATAAAATTATTAAGTGTGAGATTGCTGCCTACGGTGTGAGAGCGTGATATGTCACTTAAAAGCGTGAGACTCAAGCCACATGCGTGAGAGTTGACACTTATGCAATTTTGAATAGCACTGATATAAATGCACCAAATTGCGTGTCCACTTGAATGACTGTCGTCAACGGGGGGAATTAGCAACACCTGATAGTGCGGAGTGTTCTCGGAGTGAAAGTATAGATATTTATGAAAATGATTGCAAACAAGTCAGGAATAGGCTATTACTATTTTAAATGGTGTTCTGTGCCACATCAAATGTTCAATTCTCGCTACGCGACTGGTTTTAATTTAATTTATGACCTCTGCGTGCTCAAGAGTTCAGGTGTTCGGGTGATGCAGACAGCTACCCCCATTCCAACAAACATGGCACACCACACACAACGTATAAATCTGATCCTCTTGAGCTGATTAAGTCGTTAAAAACATTTTTCAAAAAATACCCAAGGACATATTTGACTAGTCGGGGCAGTCTACTTTTATAGGGTAAAAGATGGAAAAAAAGGTTTTCTTTTCCTTTAAGAAAAGGCACTTTGTAACTCAAATTGAGACTGTTCTTTTAACATGTTGATTATTACATTTAAACTAATTCTTGTCTTCCTTTTCATGTTTTTAGGACTGTTAAGACCCAGATCGAAGAAAATATTTGCAAAATTCAATTGTTGACTTTTAAATGTCACAAAATGTCATAAATTCAAGCAATTTCATACCTCTTAAAATGCAAAATGTCTGTAGCTTCCGGGGGGATTTGCCCTTCTGGACCCCCTACCAGGCTCCGCCTTGGACCCAGTTGGGGCCCTGTGGCCCCAAACTCCCGGCTTACTTTGAGCTGAAATCATGTACAGCTGTTGTCATCCCTGTATATGTTTAGTTTGTGTACATGATGAGATCATCTTTGAGTGTTTTAACCTACACTAACTGGTGATAACCTGGCAAACTATAGTCAGATAATGAAAAATCCTTATACAGATATCTGTGATAAATTCAATAGAGTACTTTACAAACCTGCTTATCAAGGATGGAGGTACATTTAAGTAATTTTTCTGCAGTCCCTTCTTGTTTCTTGGGATGAAGCCAGGAGGAGGAAATGCATCATAGGAAAATCATGAATACTCATGTTGATGCTGTTGCCATCTAATGATAATAAACAACACTAATCCTTTGTTTTGAAGGCAGCTCCACAGACGAGTATTTTGCTGCACAACTTTGTTGTAGCTTGTTGTGTTGAACTGTGACTAATGTTACGGACCAGAGTTTACTTGTGATTGACCCAACGTGACTGACGTTACCAACTTTATTGCATTCTCAGGCAAGAATGATACATGAAAAGCAACAAATGAATTGTGTTTTAGGTAATTGCTGAGTAACTTTAACAAATGTGTGGACAATAGTTTGGAATATTCAAAGATATTTTTTACTGCACTATGCACGTTTGACTTTTGTGTCTGAAGTGACAGCCACAAAACTAGTTAAACTGAAAGGAATTTTGAACCTAATGCTTTGAAAAAGCCATTTTCTGCTGCTGTCACCTTGTCAATGTGAACACTGGTATTACAAAACTAAAGCAATGGATAAGAAACAAGTTTACTCACTCGATATAAAGTGAGGCCAATTCCTGCATATTTTGATGGCAGAAAAACATGAAAAAATCATGTCTTCTTCAATGCACTATAGCTACCTTCACATCATCCTAACCAAAACAACTTTTGTTCTGGAAAGCTGAACATCTGTTCATTTCATGTGCTGTTTTCCCCAATTTCCAGAGAATGATTTTTGGCCTCTGAGCTTCAACAAAATGGAACTGCACAAAAAGTTTTGTCCATTACTCAACAAAGCCGCATCAGGCAGCACACATACTCATTAAGGAACTGCTTATTTTTCAGTCATAATGTTCACCCTACAAAAGAAAGCTTGCCAATTACAATTCCTATCATCCAAACCAAATGCAAGTTTGTATAAACGCTTGTCACACCCTATAAGGAGCAAGTCTAACTCACTAACACAGTAATATCTGAAATATACCTTATTTTAACAAAACAGACATTCCACTATCAGGAAAAAACAATGCAATATGCTACTCTAGATTGAACAGAATCGGTGCAACGAATGTAGCAGGGGATTTACCCAGAAGTCCCAAAGCTGTTCTCATTTGAAACTAACAAAAACCTAGACATTTAATTAAGTTGAATGCGGTATAAATTCTAAAACATTGCCACACTGAGCAAAATACCACCATGTGCAGTATTATTAGCAAAGGCTAATGGATACTCAAACTAACCAATGTGGCAAACAAGCACTGTGATCATCATGGCTATGGTAAACCGAAAATAAAAAAACCGCTAGCCAGCTAGTTAGCTTGCCATAAGCACTCCATATTACTCCATGGTACTCTCAGATAATGAAGAAAAACTCTCCATTGTTGAAGTTCTCCTCCAGGGAAACAGAGCTTTCCGGAACAAGGAACCCTCCAGAACTGTTACATTTGGAGTAAATCCCCTTATCCATGTCTGTATCACATTGCCATCATGTAAATGTAATCTAGGCACTCCTGGGATGGTTTTGGAAGTCTTTTTTTCTTTGTACATAGGTCATTCAGCTGCGCACAGTTGAGAGAATACAACCTAACTTGCTGTTACGCAAGGATTTAAATACTTTTCTGAGGGTCCAATCAAAGTATTTAAAATACTGTGGAAAGTTTATACTGTCTGGAATTGGATAAAAACATCAATCAGTAGATAATTACCAGGTTATAGTTCACCTGGGTGTGAACTATAACTGTGCTTTACATAGAAAAGCCTGAGCAAGCATTAGAGAGACTGGGTTTCAATGAGAGATCGTATGAGGTTGTAAGGAATCACTGAATTTGTCAAGGGATGAATCTACGCGTAAATCAATGGTAGGTAATCACATGTTTTTAATATCTGGTGACTGCGATTGATTGTAGAATGATATATCAATACCATGTTGAATTTTTGCTTCAGAAAACTGATTTTTTCACTACTCAATTGAAATAGCTTTGGCCTATTATAGCTGAATTGGTTGCAACAAAAGAAAACAATTTTTTCTGTCGCAAGAAATCATTTTTATTAACTGCTGGATACATACTATGAGCAAGTATATTAGGCAGTTTGCATGTCAGACTTGGCTGAGGAGTTTTATTCATACAATTCCTGGGAAACAGGGATGGGACTTAACTCGTCCATATTCTAAATTGGTAACAGACAGTTTCTTCATGAATATTCAAAAAACCGTTTCGGGTGTTTCACCTATTGATAGAATAGTGTAACCGTGTGCATAAATAGAGCAGCTCCATGTCTGTTAGCTTCTAAACTGTGTGAACGTGATAAGCAAGCTACTAAGCTGGCAGTATTACCATCATGAGTGAAATGTATTTTTGAATAGTATTACAGTGCATTGTGTGCACTTATATGCCACAACTTTATGACCACTTGCAAATGGAGCAAGTAACAGAACAATAATGCATGTTATGGTCTGCAGACAAAACTTGGAAGGTAAGCGAACAGAGAGTTCACGTAGTCGACGTATGATGCGAGAGAAATGGGACATGAATGGGATTGTGTGCGAATTTGTTTGCTAAACATTATTTTGCAGTAGTATGTATTGGTTTCAGAAATAATCGTTAACCTCTAGTAATTCAGACCTTTTAAATCAAATTTCCTCCCAAACAACAGCGCTTACTGATCTTGAACCACTCTGACCACAGGCATAATCTCTGTCTCATTTCAAAGGTGACACTCAGTAGACTGCACTCAAGTAGTAAGAATTGCTGAGAGTATTACCCAAATTGAGTAACAACACCAGAAATATAAATTTTTGTCTGACAGAAAATGATTGTTTTTTTTCTGCTCTTGTGGCACTGTGACGAGGCCTCATCACCCAAGAAAAATAATACAGCCACAGCCAGACGCCTAAACAACTGCTGATTCAAATATTATGATTCTGTCGCCAAAAATGAATATTTTACACATTTTCTTTTTTGTTATGGTTATGTGTGTTTCAACAAACAAGTTTGGAGAGCCCAAATTTCCATGCGTTCCTAGTCATGGTCGCTTTCGGTTTGACAATAGTTGCACAACTCCCATCTTTCAGGTCGTTTTCCCCATCTGTTGCTAAATTTTTGGTCCAATTTACCCTTCCAATTCCTTGCACTGGTGGACAATCATGTATACGTTATAAAATCTCTTCAAAAATTCTTTCTGCTTCATTGACCAAATCCCCCCTTGTCAGAAGCCACTGAAACAAATTCCTCCGCATAAAAATTATTCCCTTGGCAACAATACGCATCTGTCTTCACAAAGTTTCAGTCCATTGTCGGTCTATGAAAACTAAAAGAATTAGATTTTCCTGTTATATTGGAATGAGTCCCAATAGCCTAAAAGACTTACTGTTCTGTTAGATCAGCACATAATAGCCAGTAGGTGCACTTACTTTGTTCCAAAAGGGCTACTGTACAATCTACAGTACCGGATCATGAATGAAAGAAAGCTAATCATCAAGAAATTCACAAAGACGCACAGGTAGTTCCTCTGTCAAAGTTGATCTTATGACGTTTGTCTAACCTCACTTTTTCGTATTTGCATCATAAAATGACTATTGCAGTTAGAATGCTGAGCACTCAAACTTTCAAATGATGTTTTGTTCTACAACGTAACACAATATTTGACAGCATGAAAACACAATTATGTTATGGCAGCCCATCCTCAGGCTGAAGTTCCCGAAAGGGTTCATTTATATGGGTCAAGTCTGCCATTTTGACTACAAATGTTTTTTGTTTTTTTTATTTTTTTTTATTTTTCACTCAATACCTTTACAACTATGACTCAGATTTGGACCGCCTTTGGCAGAATTACTGATTAAGGACCAAGGAATCCAAAACAATAACCAAACGCACCTCAATAAGCCCCTAAATTCGGACATTTAACTGGACTGTATGCAATTGCCAAATGTGAAAGAAGACATTTAGCTGAACTTCTCAAATGAATTTCTGTACACCATTTTGGTCGTGAATTTAAGAAATCCAACTGGAATTCGATTCATTATTGGACAGAGCCAATTTGATTGGCAGTTATCCATGAAGACGGCAGACCTTAGTTGATTACAGGGTAGAGGCAAGGAGACAAGGGATGATTAAAGAAGCAGCAGGCAGCCTCCCAGAATCTCATAATTCAACTTAGAAATGACCCACATGTTGAAATAGCAGCTGTGAACGTGATGCAGAATGCTTCAGCTCAAGGCAGCATTGGATGTGTGCAGCCCTCACCTGGTATTACATCAACCATTTGACCTCTACCACAAACATGAATTTTCAAACAATGAAAGCTATTAATGCCAATCAGAAGAATGAGGAAAAACAGCTAGGATTACACTCTGAAAGATCTACCAATCAAAGCCCCAGAGAGGCGGGGTTACAGCAAACCCCACCCACACAGTAATCAAAGCAGAACCTTTCCTATGATTGGCCATTTGGTTTCTGTAATCAGTTTCATATTTTCAGTTTAATATTCTGATAGAAATCATATGTATACATACATCAAAATTCGTATTTCAAATTACTCAAACTTGAAGACATTTTCCAGCTTTTCATTAGATAGCTGAATGTCTTGTCCAGTTCATACTCTGGTACCAGTCATGGGTACTTAAACAGGAATAATAAACATCATCATCATCATGAAAGCAAAAAAAGCTTATGTAAACAAAAAATGGAAATTAACCCTTTCGCAGGCAAATTTTGGCCCAGATGCATACCCCCACGGACGGATTAATTTTGGGTTTTTACCAAAATATGATTGTTATTCAAAATAACAATAAAATAACACCAAATCTCATAATAAGTTTCCCATAACTGATGTTTTTATGTTTTAATCCTCTCCAGAATCGCTAAAATCGTTTGGATCCAAGTCACTCCCGCTCTCTGGATATTCAAACTCATCGTCAGAGTCATTCAATAAAGCAAAAACTTCATCCACGTTGTATTTACGTTTAGAAACACGGCTAGAATGCGGCTATTTGTACTGCCGATGCCATGTTCACATGTCCCACAATTTGACGGGAAGTAGTCTCAGATTTAGCGTTTTTAGGAAATCCCATGCCTCGTTCACGGCTAAAAATACAGTGCTGGGTGACCTGAGAGACAGCCAATGGTAATGAGTGTAACTAACAAGGGAATTCCCGCAATCGGGGAATTTAAAGAAGACTTTATAAAACACGTTGGTTAAAACGACAAAAATGTCGCTGTGCCTGCGAAAGGGTTAAGTTAATCTTCTCACATTAGACCAGTGAACTCATCTTCACCCAACCAATACTAAGAAGAAAAGAACAGGAATATCTGAGGGTAAGAGGAAAAGCACAGCAGATATGTACCTGATCTGAAGTTAGCATGGGGACTAACATACACACTCCAAACCATGAACATTGAACAGGACACTCCCCTTTTAAAGCACAGGTATTAAATCTCAGCATTCTGGTGGAACTTGTACATGCTGTATGCAAATCCGCATGAGGTCATAATTACAAAGGCCACAATCAGAAAAATCCCTTGTGGAAGAGATTTCTTAGCATTCAATGCAGAACATCTCACAAACCCCCAAGGGAGGAGGAGCCTTTCATTATCTACAGGTCCATTCACCAAGACTCCTCTCTCATTCGGTGGTTTTACATCATGTGATGCAGGAAAAGCAGGGATAGCCTTTGGTGGAGAAGTTTCAACAGTAGGTAAGACAAACTGAGCCCACCCTGCCACCTTATTCTGAGAATAGCGAATGAAATGCCAGCAGGAAGTAAGAGATCAGTTTTTGGTGGCCCCCCAGATGATGACTCCCAGGATGGTAACCGCGACTGACAGCACCAGGGCCAGGATGCACTTCTTCCGACGGGACTTTTGCTGCAGTGCAGAGGGGACAAATCACTCAGGGGAGCCAGTCATGCAGGTGAATGACTCAGGTAATCAAGTCATGCAGGAGTATAACTTGGAGGAGCCAGTCACGCGGGATACTCAATCAGGAGAGCCAATCACGCACATGAATCACTCATGGAAACCAGTCAGGCAGGCAAATCACTCAGGGGAACCAGCCTTGCGAGCCGATCACTCAGGTGATCAAGTCATGCAGGCAAATCACTCAGGGGAGTCAGTTATGCAAATGAATCACTCAGAGGAACCAGTCATGCAGATGAACAACACAGATGAGTGGGTCACACAAGTAGAATGGAAACAGGAAACTGGTGACCTGTGGGGGATTCACTCTCACCTGATGGTAGACAGCCTTCTGCAACTGTCCTGTCCCCCGCTCCACATATACTTCTGCTCTCTCCACGTTAGCTTCTATGCTATCTGAAACAGCAGAGATGTTAAGTTAAAGGAAAAGGCAAGTGATGCAACATACGCACTGATATACAAAGAGCAGATTTTCTGCTTTCCTAAACAGACAATAATTATATTTCACAATTTTTTTTCCCACCAAATGAATGGACATTTCCGACCTGTCAATCACATGTAGCAAAACAACTAATCAGATTGCCTTATCTTACTAAGGTCCAGCCTACCCCGATACCGCTGCTATATTGTCCCACGCTCAATGCAATCCTCAGCTGTTTGAAATAGGTCAGGGAGCTCAATCAATCCGTTGTGCAAAGCCAAAACGCAGAGGGAGAAGTGTTTGCGACAGATTAAGACATGAGGAAGACCTCACATGCAACTCCGTATGAATAGGATCAACAAACACAGTGGACTTCTGCATGCTGCAAACCAGTAGTTATTCTGCTGAGAGGACGATTCCTTTATGCCACCCAGCACAGGCATTCGCAACACTGGATAATAAAACATGTTCAGCCAGATGGTGAAGGATTTTATAATAGCATGAAGTAATCTGCTTAGAAACTTTAACGTGGAAAAATTTGGCTATGTAGCTTGCCAGCAGACTCAGAATCTCAGTCCTTAGCCGAAATGAGTTAAGTTAGCTTGTGATAGAAATTGGTTTGGAGGAAAATGCCAATATAAAGAACGTTAGATTAATAACTTGATTATGTGAAATGTAGCTAGTTTAAGGGTTAGATGCATTGCGTAATATGATTTATTTCAAAGTCTAGCTCGCGTATTGCCTGACTCATGGCCAACCGACGTTAGACAGCTTACTGGATCCTTTGTTATTTTTAGCTCATTGATAGCAACAAACAAATGAAAACTACTTAGCCTGCTTTACATGTGCAGTATGATTCCACTATTTTGCCTGGTTTGATCTAAATGTGCAGTTAATTGGGTGGTCGGCTTTTCTGCATTGATCACCAGCACTTTGTGGTTCCTCTTGCATCTCCACCCATTCTGTTAAAAAAACTGATGTCATGGGTATATCCTTGCATTAAATAATTAAGGCCTCTCTGGAAGACTTTGCCGGACAAGTTGGACGCATTTGGTACAAATTAAACTGCAATATTTCCGAGAATATGCACGCGAGAGTTCTGCTTAAACGTCTGTGCTGTGGGAACTGAGCTGCATAGATGTGGGCCTTAGCAACAGTAACGTAGTCAGAGCTAGTCGGAAAGGTCAATTGACAGTAAAAGGGCGATTCCACACAAAGGTGGACAAGCAAACTGAAATTCAAAAGTGGACAAAATGGCAAACCAATTGATGTTTAATGTAGCTGGGAATCTTGGATTCATAAAACAATACAACACTTTTGGAAAACATTACTCTGAATGTGTTTTTGGTTTGCTTTCTTGGAATAGTGAAGTTTTTCTCAAAATTTGATGATTTTGAAATTTTATTTAAAAAATCTCATTATTTTCCTCTAGATAGTTTTTATATTGTTATTCACCACGAGTAAGTGCCAGAGGCCAATAGCAAGTAAGAGTTTAGGTTTTTCGCAAATTTCTGTATTTTTTAAATAAAAAAAGTTTGTCACCAAGAAACGACTTTGTGTCATGTCCATACGACAGTAAAAATACAAAAGTTTTCATAGCAACCACACCTTGAAAGCTTTTTGGTTGTGACTGTAAATCCTCTTTGTATTTTCATCAAGAGTGAACCTGAGTTTGCCAACTTTGGCTGCTGTTGGTAAGTTCTGCATAATTTGCATATTAAAATTTGTCCGTACGACAGTTTCCCTGTCCAACAATTCACAGAATTGCCCTTTTTTCAGCATGTTCACACACATGAACTCCTGGCTTTTCCTGCAAATGAATTGATATACAATGAAACAAAAGGCTGCTTTGATTTTGTAAGCTATCAATAGAGGGCAGTAGCTGCTTAAAGCAATTCTTACCTTTCTGGCATGTTGAACAGCACTTAGTAAAAATTTGAACATGAACAACTCCGCCTCCCTCCAAAGTCCCACCCTCTTCCCCCCGATTGCCAGACTTCTCCTACGAAAGAAAATATAGTTCGTCAGACTACAAAGGTAACTAAACGTTATGAGGGCATTTTATTTTATACCACATATAGAATTGAATATTTTTTAATTACTGTTGGTTGGTTTTCACTTACCGGTGCCTCGGAATCTCACTCCATTGACCCGTTTCACTAGCGCTGCTCACTTCCTCATGCCGCACACATATTTTTTTTTTTCGTAGGAGAGTGAAACTGGTCAATGGAGTCAGATTCAGAGGCACCGGTAAGTGAAAACTAACCAACAGTAATGACATAATATTCCATTCTATATGTGGTATAAAATAAAATGCCCTTGTAACGTTTAGTTACCTTTATAGTCTGACGAACTGACATTAATGTTATTATCGTAATTATAGCATTTCAGCACCTGTTTGTTTGCAGTCAAATGCGTCGTTTTTTTTTTTTTTCTGCCAGAGAGGCGCGTGACTCGCAAGCGGTGACACTGGAAGGGGCACTGCGACGGATGACAGACAGAAAGCTAGGCAAATCATTTTATTCGGACCGAAGAAAATGATTGGTCAGATTTTTATCAGAAATATCTGAGAATTGAATATTGAAGAGTTTCAACACCTGGTGGATTTCTTTTACATTTTAGTGTGCCATACGCTTATTAGGAGCATTTTAAGATTACAAAAGAAAAGTGTAAAAATGCCAGAAAGGTAAAAATTGCTTTTAGAGGTCATGGTCACTCTAAATTGTGCTGTGTCATTCAAAGACAAACTTCCAATTTGCCATTCAAACTTCAGTTACAGGCAAGTATTAGTGATCCTGTGGCAAGTTTGTGGTGTTTAAACGTTTAATAAATATGTCTAGAACTGAAAGGTTATTGAACTGATGTGAAAAACATCTTTGAAGGAAGATGAGATGACTTAAAGGGCGGGGCCTCAGAGCCCACTGGCTGAGTCACGCCACTCAGTGAGTGGCTCTGGCAGTTGGTCAGATTACATTTTGTTTATAAACAACTGCTTTTACACTTATAGTGTGTTAGAATATTGAGGTACCTGTTCATGTTTCTAGTCTTGTGTTCAGAATCATTGTTTACTGTGAGTGCTGCTCACAACTTTGTTTTTCTATTACAGAGCTGTGAGTGATGGTTATTGACATGTTTGTAGTGTTTACAAAAGTCTGGATCCTGGAAATATTCAAACTACGTCCTTAGATCTTCATAATGCCATGAGAACATGCCATGTGTCTGACACTGGTTGTGCATTTTTTGAACCGTTTTTACCTATGTGACCGAGTCCTAGAAAACATTCACTACAAAATTGAGCAATTACTCAAAATGAAAATTGGTACTTATCTTTTCTGAAGTGAAACCAAAAACTTAACTCAGTGACACACTGGTATTTCTAAGCCTCCATCACATCCCTGTTTCTTGTTAAACTTGATTTGATACATTGGCCATTCAGTGTTACATCTCAAAAGGTCACTGACCTGACTGAGATTTTCTAGTTGATGCGTTTTCAAAGTTACTTGTTATGTCTTTGCTGATATCCATACGACATATGACCGTAATTTTTACTTGTCCAGGAATAAAATACACCAAACACAGTTGTAAGATCAGAGTCTACTCCCTCTTTCAGAGCTGATATGAACAGCAGTTATTGAACATTATTGCAATTTCATGCTTTATACAAAGTGTGACTACAGGATACAAGGTGTGTGTGATGAAGCATGAAGTATGCAACTTTTGATGGTTTTACAACTGGGTGTGTCGCGTATTTTGAGTGTTCTTAATTTGCATTTTGAATAAAACTCTGAAATTCTGCAACCTTTTTTCCTTGTTGCATTTCTTAAATGCTGAAAAAAAAATGAAATTTAGGGCTAAATCCCAAAAAAATCACAAATGTCCGTACGACAGATTTTGTTTGTCTGTACGACGGTTATTTTTTTGACTAAATGTTCTCAATACTTCATGGAAAACTAAAATATCTTTCAGAAAGGATTTCCACCCTCTCAGCAATTACCTATGATATCACTATCATGATTTTTTTCAGCATCAACTCACAGATTTTTTCATTTGAAGTTACATGTTGAAAAAAATGCCTTTTCTCTGCGTCCGTACGACAGATATTTATTAGGCCAAATTTGCACAAATAATGTAAAAATTGGTTTGAGAGTTCGTGGCATATTCACTTGGGGTTATGGGTCTATCATTTGGTAACAAATGATTTTCACCAAGCAAAGCCTGAAACTGTTCTGAATCAAAAATGTTCTGTGAATGTCCATACGACATAAGTGGAATCACCCAAAAGGTGCCCAAATTGGTCTTTGAACCACTACGTGTAAGACAGGGTTATAGTGCTAGCCAATCAGAGGAGCCCTGTACCATTTCTAGTATGACATGAGTTGCATTCCATGAGCATGACAAGCGGTGTAAATTCAATGTGATTAATAAAAGAAAAGACATGTTTCATTTTAACTTCAGCAAATTTTACAAGCAGACCTGAGTTGGCATTACTACAAAGCCACAAAGGGCGACTTATAAATGTACAAATGGGACATATGATTCAAAAAGGGAGAGTTTTAAATCCACCGAACTGACATTCATTCCCCATGTCAAGATCTGTCATACTAAAATGATGGTTGAAGAACAACCTTTCGGGCTTCAACCATTACTATAATTTGCCGTTGTGCTCAGAGCATCTTTTATCCCATTGTTCTCAAGAGAACCAGTATTTAAATGTGGCATCGGTCCCGCAACAAAACAGTGTGTACCGAACCCAAATGCCATCCCAACCAAGTTTGCACATCATTGCACAGAACAAGAACAATGACAGCCATTTATGTCTTGCAGGAAGAAAAGGGAGTATGCCAAAGAAATAAGAAAGGTGAGGAAACTTTATGTTCAAATACATAAATAATGCAATGTCATTTACACAACAACCAGAACAACACTGAGTAGTCAATGAGACATTTCTTCCCTCATTAACTGGTGATTAGCAACGGCAGTGATCTTCTTAAAACCGTCACAATTCAGGTGCCTTGCAACCATGAGTTCCATGGCTTCCACATATTTACAAGTTGTATTACAGTGTCCCCAATAGCCTTAATAGTTTTGACATTATCATGGGAGAGCATTTGGGGCCCAACTGACGTCATGCAAGCAGCTGTAAACAGCTAAAATGGCGACACACACGACCTAGCTTGCCATAGCTTTTCTGATCCTCCTAAGTCAGCGGAGAAACATGCCTGTAGTTTGAGCGATCGCCAATGCAATAAAAAAAAAAAAAAAAACAAGACAACAGTGTCATCACTATCACCCGCCACGATCAAGAGTCATAACTCAGTAAAAAACATACGCTTCAAAATCCATTTTCAAACTCAACATGAATCATGAGTCACTTATTCAACATAAAAAATTTCACGCATCTAGGTAGTTTCAGAGAAATCTTGTCCCCCTTGTGGACCAAGTGCACGGACGGACACACGGTCCCCAATCCAATATCCCCCGTTGCACTTCGTGGCAAGGGAGGTGGGTGGGAGGGTGGAGGTAGGTTTAGCGGACAGATAAAGCTAGTTGTCATCCGTGTAGCAGTGAAATTAGATGTTGAATTTACAGAAGATAGAGCCAAGAAGAAGTAGATAGATGATAAACAGCAGGGGCCCAAGGACAGAACCCTTGGGAACACAGTTAGTAACTGGAACTGAGATTGAGAAAAGTGCAGGTGAGCAGTGCACAGGGCCACTGGTTGTTAATCTATGCATTAATCATGCTTTATTCACTAGTCATGATGAGAAAAACTTGAGGACAGCCCCACCTGAGCTTTCAGGCATTGTCTAGGGTGCTGAAGTTGTTTGCACAGAAACACGTATCTGAAACAATTACTATTCACCAACGTTCATGATGTATGTTTACAATATTCAAACATGCAAATTTATTCCACCTAAATTTTGTATGAGAACAAGGTTGCCATTATAACTGAGCTATCTGTACTTAAGGGAGGGAGAGAAGAATAAAGGAGGCAGGTCAGTTCAGTTTGGGAATTATAAATTAGCAGCCCAGTGCTGCATCAACAAACGTTCGTATTGCGCCGAGTACATGTAGCACGCAAGTCACACACGATCTATTGCGATTGCTGTACGTCGCAGTATTCACAGCGCGTGCTAGCTGTGTGGCTAGATGAGACTAAAAAGAGACAGAAAGAGAGAGGCAGTTCTTTCTCGTGCATTTTCTTTTTCTGATATGAGAAAGAAAATGCTCGTGAAAGAGTTGGGTTTTTTACTTCTTTTTCTTCTTCGTTCTATTTTTCACTCTCTTGCATTTTGCATAAAAAAATTTTACAGTGGTAGTAGGTAGTAGGTACAGCAGCTCAGGTTACTCATTTTCTGTGTACACAGTACACAATGTTTTCCTCCCTTTTCCCAAACCTAAACAACACCTAACAATTGTTTAGCACATTTTCAATATCCAAAGTAGAGGCATTCCGAGAGTGCAAACCTCCGCCAAGGCAGCACAGTCGAAATCTTGAACATGACTTGAAAGAAATTTAAGGTATTTCGATATGGTTGCTGTGGTGGCCATATTGCTTGACCAATCTCGGTCAAAATCAATTGGGTCCATCTCTGATGTAATAGCAGCCTACCCGCAAAGTTTCAGAGATATCCGTTCATTACTTTATGAGTTATCTTGTACACAAACAGACAGACAAACCAACACCAGCAAAAACATAACCTCATTGGCGGAGGTGATTAATCTTGCCAGTGCCATTCTATTTCCACATTGTGAACTTATAACGCAAGTGTAATCACTTTCTACTTTGAAATGAAATCTGAAACAAGAAATTAAAATGTTTGAACAATTTTTATCCTTTACAAAACTTTCACTTTCTTAAGCTCAGGATAACTCCCAGTCCGTCATACTTGTGTATCAGGAGCTATTTGTAAATGGAAGCTGCATATGTTTCAAACCATTTTGTTCACATCAAATTATTGGAAATGAAACTGTCAGTAAAAAAATTTAAAAAATAAAAATGGCATAATAATATCTTGGTACCAGGGCTGGACTGGGACAAAAAAACGGCCCTGGCATTTTCGGCCAGCAGCCCAACCTGATCGTGACGTGATGGCGGCCCGCCATACGTGCACACTTTGCTTTTACCAAAAGTTAAAATTAAGTTCAGTCGTAGCCTACATGCCCTGGAACTCCACACAGAAAGGCCCCAGGCCCGAATCAAACCCACAACCTTCTTGCTGTGTGGTGGCAGTGCTAATCACTGCACCACCATGACAAAGGATAAGTTATTATTATTATTATTAATAATATATTTACATGAATGAATGAGAAAAAGAAATGTGACTTTGGGGCCATTAATAAATTTTCAATAAGACCATTGCAACATTTGGATTGATTCATACATAACCTTTTTAAATGACGTTACACATCTTACAGACTCAACAGGGCAAAGAATAGCTCGCTAGCTTCAGAACCGCAGAACTCGCTGGTTGCAAATTTACTGGCAGGGGATTCTGAACGTCAAGACAGGGTTTTAAATTTGAAAGTCTTCCTTGCTGTATTCCAGGACAAATTTTATTTGCCACCGTAAAACAACGAATCAATATGCATCGATAATAGTAGGTTATTAACAGCTGGTCCATCAGTGGGGGCCTTTTGTAAGCTCAAGCAAATTTTAACCGAATACATACTTGCAATAGCCTATTCATTTAACGTCAGTCTTACCACTTTCCGTGTCCCCCTCCAAATGAAAACTGCTTGCTACATGAGGATCATCGTGGCCAAAAAGCTGGTCAATTTTTTTAGCATTTGAAAGCTTGAGGCTCCAATGTCTGTTTACTTAATTCTCAAAGCTTTTCTGCCTCTCCACTGCTTTCTGACATTTTTGTCTGATCTCGTGAAACGCATTTTTAGACTGTTAACGCAACTGGGGACAAGCAAGAACATTGGTCAAACAAATTTCCCAGCAAGCCTGCCTTCTTAAACTTTTAGAACGAAAACAGCAACATTAAAGAAACTGTACATGGCTTAAGCCTTTGCATCGTTTTTTTTTTAATCTGCAAGAATACAGTTTTTCGGTAATTCCCATATCATAAAACAAATATATAAATAGATACTGAAAAATGGCCAAAATGCAAGATAACCGGAATCGTGAAGTAGAAGAATAAAAAGTAGTATATAAAGCATGTGTCACCTTAAAATAGAAGTTCAGAAAATCTCAGGGAGAGCTCTTAAAATAACGTGGATTTGGGAGAGGTATGCATTACACATATACTGAATTTCTCTACATGAAATTCCACTTCAAATTAGTTAAAATCATCCTGCTGTTTGCTCACCTTCACGTGGGCCACTGGCTACCAACGGGCCGTACGCAAATGCGCTTTTTTTTCCCTGAGGAGGGAGTGCTCAGAGATATCATTGGGCCAGCCCTGTGTCAGCGTAGAAAATGAACCAATGGGCCGCTTTCCGTGTTTTAAAGTCCGGCGCGGTCGTTCAAAATTATCGATGTTATTACAATTTTATGAACTATGATTACATCGGCCCAAAATGTGCGTCGGCCCACCAGGCATTGCCAGATTACCAGTCCAGCCTTGCTTGGTACTGTTGTGATTGTAGTTTTGTTTTTCTATTGTGTGAGACTTCGGTCTTCTCCTTGCATCTGATTAACATTAGATCAACTGCTAGTTTGTCAACAATTAGTCAATTTTTGAGGTTAATGGGGAAAAAAAAAAAAAAAAAAAAAAAGGACCAAGGGTCCTGCAGCTTACCGGCAAGTAGTCTTATAGTGATGATACAAGTTATGAAAATTCATGTAAAGTTTGACATTTGAATCAATGAAAATCAATGTCAAGGCCACTAAATGAAAGTTCACATACATTCATAGGACCTCCTGTAACACAAACACAATCTTAAGCTCTGAAGCAGTTTTGGTGATACAAGTCATTGAAAATTCAATATGTCAATTGTGAAATTAAAGGTCACAGAATGTCAAGTTGTGGTCAGCAAATGGACTTCATATATGACTTTCTAAATATCTACAAACCCTGGCTCAATCGGTGACCATTTTGGTGATACAAGTCATTGTAATTTCACTGTCAAGTTTGACCCTCAAAGGTCACTGACAGTCAAGTTGAATGTCACCAAATGAAAGTTCAAACATGACTTCCTAGATGTCAGTAACACAAACCTAGGCTCCATCTGAGACCATTTTAGTGATACAAGTCATTGAATTTTCACTAGGGCACATTTGACTTTTGAAGGTCAATACGAAGGTCGCCAAATGAAAGTTCATATATGACTTCCTATATGTCTCTAATACAAACCTGGACTCCATCTGTGACCGTTTTGGCAATACAAGCCATTGTAATTGTATTATGTCAAGTTTGACCTTCAAAGGTCACCAACAGTCAAGTTGAATGTCACCAAATGAAAGTTCATATGTGACTTCCTATGTCAGTACCACACACCTAGGCTCCATCTGTGACCTTTTCAGTGACAGAAGTCATTGAATTTTCTCATGGTCAAGTTTGACCTTCGAAGGTCAATATGAATGTCACCATATGAAAGTTCATATATAACTTACTACACGTCTCCAATACAAACTCAATCTGTAACGATTTTGCTGATACAAGTCATTGAAATTTCACTGTATAGTTCGGCCGTTGAAGGTCACTGAAGGACAAGTTCAAGGTCACCAAATGAAACTTCATAAATGACTTCCTTTAAGCCCAAAATACAACCCCAATTCCAAAATAGTTGGGACGAAGTGTAAATTGTGAATAAAATCAAAATGCAATGACTTTCAGATCACATGAGCCAATATGTTATTTACAAAAGAACATAGATAACATTTCAAATGTTGAAACTGAGACACTTTACATTTTTATCCACAAAATGAGCTTATTTCAAATTTTCTGGCTGCAACAAGCCTCAAAAAAGTTGGGACACAGGCAAAAAGGGCTGAAAAAGTAATCAATATATAAGAAAATCAGCTGAAAGAACATTTAACAAGTAATTAAGTTAACTGGCATCAGGTGTCTAACATGATTGGCTGTGAAAGGGATGTCTTAGAGAGGCTGAGTCTCTCAGAAGTAAAGATGGCTAGAGATTCTCCAACCTGTGAAAGCTTGCGTAAAAAAATTATGGCAAAGTGTCCTGTGGTCAGACGAGCCCAAATTTGACATTCTTGTTTGAAATCATGGGCGTTGTGTCCTCCGGGCTAAAGAGGAGAAAGACCACCCCTCCTGTTATCAGCGTTCAGTTCAAAAGCCAGTATCTCTGATGGTATGGGGATGCATTAGTGCATATGGTGTGGGACACTTGCATGTTTTAAAAAGCACCATAAATGCTGAAAGGTATATAAAGCAGGGCTGGCCGATATATCGGTATTTTAATATATATCGAATCAGTTCTAAGCGAGATATAACACGGGACAATATCGCTTGTATCAATATAGTTCATTTTGCATTAAAATGACAATACATGGGCTGCAATTTCGCACCTATTTCTCCTTTCCCTTGGCTCGCCGTGTCCCTGTCTCACACACGCAACCTTTCTGCTCCGCCTCCCTCGCTCTGTGACCACAAGCCCTCCCCCCTCTCCCTCTGCCTCAGCGACAACATGGAGACAGAGTGCGCCGCAGAAGAGGGGTTGGTCAGTAAATATATATATGTATATAGATATATATATATATATATATATATATAGTTCATTTGCAAACGAGCTATCATTAATTAACTACTCGGTTTTCTGTGGATTTAAAATCCGTAAACGTTCGTTCAAACACGAATGAGAGACAGAGTCACGGAAATAGCGCAATGCTCAGATATAGCAAATGGGAATCTGCAACCACTAAGGTGCAAACGGAAATTAAATTTGTTTGGTAGTAACAGGGATGTGATTTGGGTGAAGTGAAATTATCTGAAAATTTAGCCGGGGGTCTGGGGGCCACTGGCTGCCCTGGACCCAGCTGGGACCAGTGAAGCCCCCCGAAGCTCCTGGGTTTTAGTGTTTTTTACTGTCATACGTGTACTAAGAATTCAATAAAATAATAAAAAACAGTATTATTATCCAATGTATATTCAAGCCAACAAACACATGCAATCTTTGATTTCTAGGTCAAGTCAAAATTAGTCACAAGCTCCAAGCTTTTAAAGAATTTAATCTGCCACTATTGCACTCAGATAAAAGTAAAATAACATTCATTGAATATAGCCAGTATATCAATAAAATCATTGACTTCTTGGTCAACTCCAAAATCCTATCACAAAGTCACATGCACATGGGATTTTATGAATGTAGACTTCCCTAAATGTACTGTAAAAATGAACAAATAAAAACATAATCACTGTAGATACACACCACCTATTTATCCAATCATCTGTAGAAACCATCCATGAGTTCAGTGAGTATTTTCAGCTTCCAATTGCTGACTAAAAACACAATCCTGATGGAACTCCTGGAAATATGCATTCATGTCCACTATGCACAAGTTCTACCATTGTCCACATTGGTTGTAATCAAACTATAAATCAAACTATACACAACCCCAATTCCGAAATAGTTGGGACAAAGTGTAAATTGTGAATAAAATCAAAATGCAATGACTTTCAAATCACACCAGCCAGCATTTTATTCACAATAGAACAGAGATACCATAGCAAATGTTGAAACTGAGAAATTTTACAATTGTATCCACAAAATGAGCTCATTTCAAATTTGATGGCTGCTACAGGTCTCAAAAAAGTTGGGACAGGGGCCTGTTTACCATGGCGTAGCATCCCCTCTTCTTTTTAACACAGAGTGGAGGCATCTGGGCATTGAGGAGATAAGTTTCTTGAGTTTAGCCATTGGAATTTGATCCTACTCTTGTTTAATACAGGCTTCCAGCTGCTGGAGAGTTTTGGGTCTCTTTTGACGATCTTTTCATTTAATTATGCACCAAATGTTCTCAATCGGTGAAAGATCAGGACTGCAGGTAAACCAGTTCAGCACATGGACTCTTCTACTTCGAAGCCATGCTGTTGTAATAGCTGCAGTATGTGGTTTTGCATTGTCCTGCTGAAATACACAAGGCCTTCCCTGGAATAGATGTCGTCTTGAGGGGAGCATATGTTACTCTAAAACCTTTATATACCTTTCAGCATTCATGGTGCTTTTTAAAACATGCAAATGTCCCACACCATATGCACTAATGCATCCCCATACCATCAGAGATGCTGACTTTTGAACTGAACGCTGAAAACAGGAGGGGTGGTCTTTCTCCTCTTTAGCCCGGAGGACACAACGCCCATGATTTCCAACAAGAATGTCAAATTTGGACTTGCCTGACCATAGGACACTTTGCCACTTTGCTACAGTCCATTTTAAATGAGCCTTGGCCCACAGAACACGGCAGTGCCTCTGGATCATGCTCAACAATGGCTTCCTTTTTGCATTAGAGTTTTAGGTGGCGTCTGTGGATGGCACGGCGGACTGTGTTTACAGAAAGTGGTTTCTTGAAGTATTCCTGGGCCTATTTAGTAATGTCAATGACAGAATCATGTCGATGAGTGATGCAGTGGTGTCTGAGGGCCCGAAGATCACAGGCATCCTGTAATGGTCTTCAGCCTTGTCCCTTACGCACAGAGATTTTTCCAGTTTCTCTGAATCTTTTGATGATGTTATGCACCGTCGATTATGAGAACTTCAAAGCCTTTGCAATTAGACCTTGAGGAACATTGTTTTTAAAGTATTCCACAATTTTTTTATGCAAGCCTTCATAGGTTTGAGACCCTCTGGCCATCTTTACTTCTGAGAGACTCAGCCTCTGTAAGACATCCCTTTTATTGTCAAACATGTTACACACCTGATGCCTGTTAAATTAATTAATATTCACATTCAAGAAGACACAATAGCAGAACTTATTTTCTTCTGGCCTTCAATGCCTTGGAGTGGGTCTTTCTTGCCTCTTTCTGGGCAGCTTGGATGGCCCTTCTTGAGGCAGCTTTGCTCAACTGAGTGTCCAGTTTGACAACAAGTTTCTCTCTTTTGGCACAGAGATTTGCTGCATCCTCTTCCTTCTCCTCCCTGTACCTCTTACAAGATGTTCTCATGTTCAGAGAGAGCTTAGATTTGACAGGGTCCATGATGAGGTCTTTCCTGGCAAAGTGTTTTACAGAGGTTGTTTTTTTTGGTCCTGAGAGCATACTTTACAGTCTGAATCGAGCTGTATGTAGAGATGTCCATCCTGCAAGATTTTCTCCCACGACACTGGAAGCCCCTTCCACTTGTGGTCCATGGAAGCAGCTCATAAGGGCCTTTACCATCTTGGCGAAGGTTGGGTTCTTCCCCATGCTGAACATTTCAGCCCACCAACGATCAAGTTCAATTGCCTTCCCATCTGTATCCAAAGGTGTCGGTAACTCGCTGTCAACTTGGTATTCTCTCACTTCCAGTTTGTAGTTGGTCAGCTCAGATTCTTCAATGATATTTGTGACCAATGATGGCAGCTTCTTCAGCTGACTTAGAGTTGAGCTGTGTCCTCTGGTAAGTGGGTCGATAGCAAGTGGGTCGATACTGCTTTGAGAAGCTTGCTGTTCAAGGGTATCTTCTTTTGAAGATACTTTCCACATGCCAGGTATGCTGCCTTGGCTTTGGATTTGAAATTTGCAACAACTGAAGACTTGATGGAAGAATGCATCAACTTGCTGGTTACGCCGCCATAGAAAAGATCCTTCTCTCGGAGTTTGTTGGCCTTGCTGTCCAGCTCAACATCTGTGAGTTTAGATTCTTGAATTGACTCAGACTTCATGGAGCATAACAAGAACTTCTCGTAGAAGGACACTTGCTTGTCGTTTAGCTGGTGAATCGTGAGAGTCTTGCTTTCAAATGTAGTCACATAATTCTTCAGCAAGGGCAGAACTGCAGTTCTGTAAAAGTTGAGAGTGAGAAGAGTTTCAAGTTTGGTATAGAAGATTTTCTCATAGATCCTCTTTTCCGCTTCCTTCCTTCCTTCTTCAGTCAGATTCTTTTGACCCAAAGCTGATTGAATCTCTTTGAGTTTGGCTTTGTCTTCACTTGAAAGGTCCTTCTTGTGGTAAATGGACATTCTCTCCCAAGGAAGGAATAATAAAATACTGTGAACACATCCATGAGGCGCAAATTTGATATGGAGACATCATAGTTGGATAGCCATCTATGGCTGACAAACCTCTCTGGCATGGTGAAGGGGATGCCTGTCAGAAAGCATATCTCCTGCAATGACTCCTTCAGATCTGTTGACCACTTGGAAGTCGTTGAAGAGATCAGTATGAATCCTTCAATCTTGTACTCAAAGGGCTTGCAAAACTGCTTGAAGGCGTTGTGGACATGGTGGCAGGAATCCCCATCTTTGTCAAGGAGATGTGGTGCAGGTCCCTCTCGCAAACGGGTCTCAACTCCAGATTTGGACCCCCGCATGACTGCATAGGAATCCATTAACACAGAAACCAAATTGCCCCAGGGAATACTCTTCTTGGTCATGAGGGCAGACAGTTCATCAAAGAGGGACTTGCTATCTACTTTGACAACACTGATTGAAGCTAAATGTTCCACTACAACAGAGTTTGTCAAAGGGGAAAAATAGCTGACAAGTACACACAGAACACGGTGCAGATTGTTGCTTGTCGACTCATCTATATTCATCGAGACGTGGGAGGATCTTAGATTGTTTAAAGTCTCGTCTTTCATAGTATGTGCAAGACCATACTTCATCTTGTAAGATGCGCTGGTCCTGTCCATGGATAGTCCATTGAGAGCTTTGGGATCCCTTGCCAGTTCCTTCATCAATGTGATGAGATTTTGTGCCATGGAGAACGGTAGAGAATTCTCTGCCAACACTCCCAACAGCATTGCCTGAAGAATAAAAAAATAGAAATATGAAGTAAATGACTAAAGTAAGTAAGTACATAACTGCCTTTGATTTGACAAAAAAAAAAACAAAATGTCATGCGACGAAAGTCAGCAAATTAATTCACATTCACATATCAACAAACTCAAAGTATATGCACATATCGAGGGCTGACTGCAATAAACAGTTATGTCCAGATGTTTTATATTGGACATAACTGTTTATTGCAGTCAGCCCTCGATATCAACAAAGTATTAGTTGGATTAACTTGAAAAATTAATATGATGTGCAAAAAAACAGATTATCTCTCCTGTTTGGAAATTATGTTGGCCATGCAATAAATCAATAAATGGTAATTATCAAGTATAAACGATAAATACATTCTGCCCTGTTCATTCTTAATGATATCAGAAAATAACATTGATATTGTAATAAAATGTATAGAATGTATTATAGAATAAAACTTACCAAATGTGGGGGCGCCCCGGTGGCTCATCGGTCCAAGTGTGCGCACCATAAAGGCTGTGTCCTTTGCCGCGGCGACCCGGGTTCGATTCCAGCTCGGGTCATTTGCCGCATGTCTTCCCCCATTCTTCTCCCCAACCTTCCTGTCACTCTCCACTGTATATCTATCAAATAAAGGAAAAAATCCCCAAAAAAAATCTTAAAAAAAAAAAAATCTTAAAAAAAAAAAAACTTACCAAATGTACTGTTTAATTACACGTTTACTAAAATACGGTCATATCCAAACGTGTCTTAAGAATTCTTATTCAAAATGAATTCTAATGATTTCAACAAAAACTAAGTATAAATAAGCTTATTCATAAATCTTTACATCAATATATTTTTTAAATGGACTGATTTCACACTTGGAATATAATTTTCTCTACAAATGCCATGTAATGGCACATACCCTAAATGTTTAAACAATGTAAATAAAATAATACACAATTTGTTTCAACACCATTTTTTAATTTTAGAAATAAATTTCGGAAAAGCAAAGAGTTAATATTTTTGCAGATTTATGCAAGAAAATATAGTGATGTCAATGTAAACATGAAGATCCAAATAGCTCTATGGAATACTATTTTTTACGAACATAAAAATAAAACTCGTCAAATCAACCAAAAGTCGCATGAAGGTTTTTTTTTTTTTTTTTTTGCCACCTACCTCTAAATTCACGACTCTATCCGCAACTGGTACAGGTTGTTGGGGTGCATCACGTCTCTTGATAAACGCTTCTGATTGTGTTGTCAAAGGGATGAAGGCCGTGAGGTTTCTAAGTTTTCGGTTGCACTCCGAAAGTTCCTGCGATGGAATAATTTGTTGTTCTAGATTTCACTTCTTGCACATGTTTTTTTGCTTTTAGCGTGACTTTCAAGAGATTTAAAACCCCGCCCACCATAGTCAATCGTATCATGACACCAAGTGCAAATTGCTTTCCTGCCACGATCGATTTTCCGAATGAAGTCACTGAACAAATTTGTGACGGTTTTCTTTCCAACGTCTGTAGAAATCTCTTTTTCTAACCAGTCCCATCAAAACTTGTTTTTGACGATCTAATCGATTTCCTCAATTCGCATAGCATCTTTGCGCTCTATCACCGACATCTTCCACCATACTGTTCAAGGCGACCGCAAATTTTTTTTTCTACCCGTTATATCCATTGCCATTTTTTTTGGCTCCATTGGTTGGCTGCTTGTCTGATGTCATCAGATATTTATACACACGCACATGTATTGGCGAACACGTGTTTACAATAATGTTCTAGGATGAACTGGGCTCAGATGAATTTCTCAGAATGACTAGTGAATGAAGTATGATTAATGCATAGATTAACCATCAATGGCCTCGTGCACTGCTCACCAGCACATTTCTAAATCTCACAATATCGCAATCAGATGTCACATAACATTAGGACAGCAGCGAATGTAAGAAGTGAAAGAATTCAGCTTTAAAACAACCAGTAACGGCAAAATACAGGACACATAAAATGTGACAGCGTGCCCACACAGTGAGAACAATGTTCATGTCTGGTTGTCGTGCACCTGTTAGCTTAAAAATGACTGAGATGTCGGCAGAAGTACAACTATCAGTCCATGAACAAATGATTTTTTTCCAGCGGATATTCTAGTTACAACACGATTGAGCTAGCAAAGCAGTTTTGTGTTGCTATGTGCGGTATTTATTTAGTTTTGGGAAATCACGATGTATACAAAACAAAACCCCAAGTTGGCTGGCTGACAAGGACTAGTTAACGTCAGATCTCATGTAGGCTATTTCTACTGAAACGGGGAGAATACTAGCAAAAAAAAAAAAAACTTTTATATTTTGAGAGTGAAATGCCCACAGTATGAATACATTTTGATTATACATTTTATTTTGTTGGTAATAGTTGTATAATCGCAAGCACCTCGTTCCTGGCCGCATCACTGTTGTGACAATAATGACGGTCAAGCATACCCTCGCGTGTAATAATGCTTAAAATTATCTCACAGTGTGAAACAAAATGCATCACTGATTCCTTCACATTCAGAAAGGAAAAAACATTTTCAGGATAGTGTGGCATTGAATTATCTAATCCTTACAGCCTATACGCCAACCCTGTGGAGATGAGCTGGGAAATTGAATACTGAAGGAACAGCTCCATCTCTTATCCTGACTGTCTGACCTGTCCTGTCAAAATCCTCCGGTCTGAAGTCTCACGGCAGTGCATGGATGACGGACCAGCAGAAAACCCCTCCCGTCTGACAGCTGTTTCCCACTGCTTTCTCAGCTCTTTATCTTTGGGAAACCTACATAGTATGTGAAAAGTTAGCAAAGCAACTAACAACAATCAGAGTAGTTACTTCGGGCTAATTTAGTTAAATAGGAAAGACTTCTTCATTGTTTGGAGGCTGGTTTCACCGCGGGAATCCACAGTATTATGTGCGGGACTTCATAGTATTAGCCACAGAGCCAGCAAATTCTGTCCGTAAAATTATGTTATAATGGCCAAATACAATCACAAGTATTTTTTCAGTCTTACCTGTGACAGGTAATCCCATGAGACCAAGTTTGGACTGTAAACCGGTTGGTACGATTCCATGCAGCACATGAGTACTAGCCATGTTTCCATCCACACGTTGTTATGCGAATTAAGTCATATCGAATGGAGGCGTTGCACTGGATGCAGAAACCGTAGTGTAAGTCACGTGATCCACGAAGTAACTCAGGAAGATGGCTTTGATGGGATGGGAATGCATCAATTAATTATTATTTATTTAGACAAAAAACATGTATTTCCTTGCTCTGAAATGTCGCATGTATAACCGGATATTGAACCTCAGGTCCAAATGCTCCACCTTATCCACGACACTAGCTCAGCAGACTATCCACCTTATTCCTGAGGGCGCTACTGTAGATATGATGAGGGGTGCAACTTCCGGCGGAAGTAGTTTTTATCATTAGTTTTAGTCAAGAACAGCGGCGTTTCTTTCAGTTAACTTAGCGATTACAACTCGTTTTTTTTAACAAATGAACTTGCTTTTCTTAAAATGTCCCTTCAGAGCTCCGGCACCTATTGTGCTGTTCGAGGCTGAACTAACAACCAGAGGAAGGTAAATTTATGGTTTGATCAACAGTGTTTTGAACACGCACCCAGAACATAGGGGATTGTCCTTGTGTTCAGCGAAACGGTTTCCATCGCCTACCTACAGAAGAGGAAGCCAGAATTTGGCTGAAAACTTGAATTTGAAAAAGACCCCGAAAACATTAGGTGCTCATTTCATTATGTCGACAAACAAACGATTCCTACTTTATGGCTAGGCTCAGACAGACCGCCCGCAGAGGAGCGCGGGTCCTCAGAAGCATTTTGACAGCAGTGCCAGGGGGGCACAAGGTATGATTTCACGTGTAGGGAGGACAGAAAATTGTTGTATTCGTCCGGTAATGCCAGTCAGTGTAACTAACGTTTCATCCTGTACAGTTTAAGATGAGGCTGTAGAAGTAGCAATAGTCTACTACAATTTGAAAATAGCCTACTCTGTTCCAAACAATAGTCTTGCACTCCAAACCTCATTTCACTAAAATTAAAAGTATGGGAAAAATGGATTCACTGTGTTTTACATGTTATAGTATTGGATTAGCTAGCAACTTAATACTGTATAATGCAGTTGGCTGGGGTAGAGCTAATTTGACTCGTACTGTCGGATGGCTTAATTTACTCTGTAAAACAATGCATTACGTTTCATATGTAGAGCAATATTTACCGCTGAAATATAGTGTTTCCTTCATAAATATTCTCAGAAAGTACTTGTATATCTGTTTTAAGGTACATAAGGTCGTATACTGCCTCCTTTAACAAAATGTGACTGACCTTGTTGCTGTGGAAGTACTGCATACGCTTCGGAGCTTTGAAGATTGTTCATAGCTTCGCAGTCTGTGGCAACGGAGTCGCTAATGTAGCCAAATGCGCTAGTGTGGCCACTGCTTCAGGTCGTTCTCCCATTCTTCGATAGTAGAAGGCAGTGGTACCGTAACTTTATCCCGTCTGAGGGCTAAAGGGTGATGTTCCCTCATATATTATTTTCCAATCGCTTAAAAAAAGAGGATTCGCGTGAGCTGCTACCATAGTAAACAGCTCAGTGACAGGATGCAGCGGAAGTTACGCCCAATATTCGCACAAGGGATCATGGGACGTGGGAATAAGGTGGATATATTCACTGGTTGATTTAGCACTTGTATAGCTGTGCTGTGTTTGAACTTGAGCATATTGGCGCAAGGATTCTCAGTCATAAACCGGCTTTAAAACCAACAGCTGAATATTTAGCGGTTAATTATAGCGAAAATACAAAAAAACAAACCATTTAAGTGATTATACTGCTGAGGTTTTCCAGTGCATTGCATAATGGCGAGACGACTCTCAGATAAACTGGCTAAAACAATAGCAAGCGCAGATTTACCCCAAAGCGGCTTTTTATGACAAAATATCAAAGGTAAGAAAAAATCTTTGCTCATCTCTGTAGCATTTAAAGTGTATGCCTGCTGTTCTTTGAGTGTAGTGTCAATTTAAAATGACAAGGCTTATATCGTTGGAATCTGTGGACTGCCCTTTTTCATTTGAGGTATCGTTTGTATGCATAGCACAAATTCAGTAGAAATGCTTGCGATAGAGCACGGATCTTATTTAATTTAATGTTTTGCTAGACGCTAATTTTCTTGCTCGGTAGTTGAATTGTGTTCGGTTTAGGTAAAAACAGTCATTATGAACTTTTCGCTGAGTTTCTTCACTTGAAGAGGATATGCCGCATGACGAGGTTGCTATTAGGAAACATGCTGTATTTATTATGCAAATTCATTGCCTCCGTTATGGGGGCGTTCAGGCCTAAGGTTAATATTTGTATTGAATGTATATTTTCCACTAATTTCTTTAAATCTTCACTTTAAAACCAGTCTTCATTGCAACAAAACCGTTGACTTACTTGTGAACTTCTGGTACGTGAAGCAGCTTTTCTCAAAGTGCTCTGAGCAAAGAACTGAATGTTTTGTTGGTTTGTAAGGCTTTCCATGGTCAATTCTTCTTAATTTAACAAGCCAATCTTTCAAAAGGGCTTCATTATTTTGTGGAAATTGATGGAAACTTATTTTGTCGTATTTTCCAGACGAGTGAATGGCATTATTATTGGTGCAAGCAACAGCAGCACAAGATTTCCCCATTTTCACCATAGAGAACCAGAGAGAGCGAGGAAGTACCTTTGCTTCAGCCAGTTAGTATGTTAGCTTCCTGCTTCCGCGTTTCCCAAGGATGCAATTATGTGGCCAAAGCTCCATAGACACCAATTGAAAAGTGCGCATTTTTTTCTTGCCAAATACAGCAAAAACAAAAGAAAATGTATTCGGTAATCCTTCATTATTTTGCTCTTTGTCTGACGCAACTGTTCGATGTTTTCAAGAGGGCCTGTAAAATGAGAACTGCTACTTAGAGCTTGATGACAGCTCATGCACGAGTTTGGTTGTCAGGCTGTTGCTCTGACTGCAGCAGTTCAGCCAATGAGTGTATAGTGCGTGCGCGTTCCGGATTAACAGCGTTGCTCGTCATTTCCCCTCGAACACATTCGCCAATCCGCACAGACGACACATTTTCTTGGCCATTTGTGCTCTGTAATCAGATTGGCAATCTTATGAAATGCTGCCGGAAATAAGCACCCATGGAACGCCATTTTTATAGATGGTGTCGGTCAATTCCGTACTTCCTGGGCTGAAGTAGCTAGCCTAGCATCTCCCACTGAAAGTAATAGGGGTGGTACTTCCTCACTCTCTCCAGTTCTATTATTACCTCCATGATTTTCACTATGCTGCGATCAACCTTTGTGTACATTTTGCTTCGGGGATCATGTGACCACCTACGTAACTTGCAACGACCTCATTAAAAATGCCATATGGCAACGGTGAAATTAGACTTGATTTCAAGATATCGACACAAAGTTTATATGGTTGATCTCATCGGATTTTTTCTTGATCGGTAATAGGCTTATGCGATAACTGCTGACGGAAACGTTATTTGCCGAATAAATCTGCGACTGCATCGTGATGGTGTTTTGATGCTGTCGTTGCCTTCTGATAATGGTTTGCTATGTTGCTAATAGCTGGCACATGAGCACTATTACAACTTGTGCAATTATCATCATTTGTTGGTAGACGCGATCCATTTTGGCAAACTAGTTAATTTTGTTGGCTACCACACTACTTTTGTTCACTCAAAGGTTCTGCGATTCAGAGCGAAAATAAATGGAAACAGCTTATAATGTTTTAATTCTATTCGATACACCGATTTTATCGCATAACGGCAAGTGACGTCATTACGCACAAGTTTTTATTCGCTTTAATGCTGTTAGATGGAAATGCATTTTCACCACCTTTATTCGCATGAATATTTTTGGCGAACTACAGATAATTCGATTGACAAGTGGAAGGAAACATAGCTAATGAGGCATCTTCTCCGTTCACTCTTGCCACGTCCAATAAGGTGCCGACGTCGACGTATAATTCAGCGCTCAATGCGGCGTCTACGTATATATGTCTATGAAGCCGACAACGTGCGAAAAATCAACAACCGCTTTGACTTCGTGATAACTAACAACCGCATTCATTGGTGAATGGGGAGAGATCAGCCAATTGCGCGCTCCGTTTCACTTCAGTTACGGAAATACTAAAAGTCGGAATGCTGTAGATACGAAATCGGATTTTCATGACTGAAAAATCGGAGTTTTAATTTTTTTTTTATTTTTGGAGATAAAAAAAAGCAGAACTCTGCGAATTAGCGGAAAAATCACAAGTATGTAGTAAACAAAGCTGTTGAGAACCGCCCACCTCCCCCTAGCAAGTGTCTATTCTGCAACTGGCATGTGCCCTAGCCTGAGCTTGAGAAGCACATGCTCAGGAGTTTAAAGTTGATAAGCTCAAGCGCAAATAGCCGGCGGTCTTATTGCTTAAAGCTTACACAGTGACTTCGCCACTCATTCACCTTTGAACGAGCTTTTGCGGATTTTAAATCCACAGGAAACCGAGTAGTTGACTAACGGTGGCTCGTTTGCAAACAAACTACATTCACAAATATTCATTCAGTACCTCTCCATAACCAAATGGAGCTAGTTAGCTAAATAACAACGTTCACCTAGAAATGAGAGTAACAAGCCTACCGATGTGTGTGCAAAACTAGGAAAAGGGTTCGCTTGGGTCATTTTATGAAAATTGAGATTTGCCAACAAAATCAAAGAGTGATCCAAGTTTTTCATTTTGAGAAAAAAATTGGGTGAATTTGTGCACAGAAAAGTGTTGTAAATTGACAGCACAGTAGTGCTGGGATATCACTATCACTGGGATATCACTGAGATACCCCGTTAATCTCAGAATGGAAAAAAATCCCAAGTGGCCCCTTTTCCTAGTCCTGCACACATATAACCAAGTCCGAAAATGATACAACTGCGCATGCGTACTGGAAGTCATGGTCAAATAGCCTTAGAACTATAAACCCGGTACACGGCCGAAAAAATATTGATGTATATCGAGTATCGCCATTCAGCTAAAAAATATCGAGATATGACTTTTAGTCCATATCGCCCAGCCCTAATATAAAGATTTTAGAGCAACATATGCTCCCCTCTAGGTGAAATCTATTCCAGGGAAGGCCTTGTGTATTTCAGCAGGACAATGCAAAACTACATACCGCAGCTATTACAACAGCATGGCTTCGTAGTAGAAGAGTCCGTGTGCTGAACTAACCTGCCTGCAGTCCTGATCTTTCAGCGATTGAGAACATTTGGTGCATAATTAAACGTAAAGTCCATCAAAGGAGACGCACAACTCTCCAGCAGCTGGAAGCCTGTATTAAACAAGAGTGGGATCAAATTGCACAGCACACTTTAATCACAGAGCACTTATCAGCACAGTGAGATCAATTTTGTCAATTATTTATTGCTTCTTAGAACTTATTGCATTTAGACTCCTAATACCTATTGTTTACTCAGTGTGTTTTTTACCTGTATTCAGTGTGTTTTTTTTAATCTGTACTATCGACATGTGTGTTTTTATCTGTATTATATCATTATGTTCCTCCACTCTTGCAATTGAATTGCCCCATTGGGGGAAAAATAAAGTTATTGAATTGAAATTCCAATGGCTAAACTCAAGAAACTTGTCATCTCAATGCACAGACGCCTCCACTCTGTGTTAAAAAGAAGAGGGAATGCTACACCATGGTAAACAGGCCCCTGTCCCAACTTTTTTGCGACCTGTAGCGGCCATCAAATTTGAAATGAGCTCATTTTGTGGACGAAATCGTAAAATTTCTCAGTTTCAACATTTGCTATGTTATCTCTGTTCTATTGTGAATAAAATACTGGCTGGTGTGATTTGAAAATCATTGCGTTTTGATTTTATTCATAATTTACACTTTGTCCCAGCTATTTCAGAATTGGGTTGCACAAACCTAAGCTCTGTCTGTAATAGTTTTGGTGATAGAAGTCATTGAAATTTCACTATGTGAAGTTTGACCTTCGAAGGTCACCGAAGGTCAAGATCAAGGCCACCAAATGAAAGTTCATATATGACTTCCTATAAGTGTTCAATACATATATGTTCCCAGTCTTCAATATTTTCAAGCCAAGAAGCCTTTGAAAATTGTAACATTTTGCTTGACCTCAAGTTTGACCTTAAAAGGTCATCTGTGAGGTCAACTTTAACAGAACCAAAATATAGGTCATATATAACTTCCTATATGTCAGTAATACAAACTTAATCTCGATCTGCAATCATTTAGCTTCCACAGGCGATCTTGCCTATTATCCATAAGACCTAATGTTAAAGTATAGCGCCCGCACTAGACCCACTTCCGTCGATTCAATCAAAATGGCACTCGCACTGGATATAAAGTGTATCAAGGTGAGTTGATTGCCAGATTTAGAAAAAAGTTATCGGACACTTTTTGAGAAATAATCTTTTAAAATTTCAAGTCATACCTTTTAACATTGTTAATAATTTCCCTGACCTCGAGTTTGACCTTTCAAAGTCATTGTGTGGTCAAATTTAACATTGCCAAGATATAGGTCATATATGACTTCCAATATGTCGATAATACAAACTTAATCTCTATCTGCAACCATTTGGCCTCCACAGGCCATCTTGCATATTCATAAAGTACAGCGCCCCCACTAGACCCACTTCCGTCGATTCAATCAAAATGGCGCTCGCACTGTACACTGACAGTACTGAGGTAAGTCGATTGCCTGATTTAGAAAAAAACATTTTTGAGAAATAATTTTTTTAAATTTCTCAGTCCCATCTTTAACATTGCGGCCAAAATTTGAAGGGCACATAAAACGGACAAAAATGATTCAATCAAAAATCTGAAAAAAAGTCAGGAGATATGGTCTAGTAGTATGTTATCGCAAATTTACACGAAAATTCATCAAGCAAAAAAAAAGATAAAAAATGTTCCGGACGACAGACGCCACACCACGACAATAGCTTATCGGCCCATAGGGCCGGTAAAAAAAAAGAGAACTGCAAGAAGACTTGAATGACATCCAGGTTTCAATTTTTTATATAAAATACACATCAGAGTCTACAATTCCAAATTCTACATAGGAGTTCTCGTGACGCTCAAAATAGCTCCCACAAAAAAATTTGACTAGAGCTACTTTTTCCATAGACTTTCTAAAAAGAGCTCCCACGTAAAAAAAGTCTTTTTTACACTGGACAGAAGGTTAAGCTACCAGTGACTGGCTGAGTTCCCTCACCAATCATTTCTCCTTGGTCATGGATCATAACTGCTAGGTCTCTGAAGATCTGGTTCACATCCAAAATGTCAGACTGAAAGCAGAGGGAAAGATGGAAGTTATCGGCACAAATGGACCTGGCATGAGGACAGATAAATCAGTCATGATGATGCTGTACTCGTCCAGTCCAGCAATCCTGAAGAGAACACTGGGTGTTTATTATGATAGGAAAACTGTGCAAATCCATTGCATAGATTTCCGTACCTTAGGTAACATATTGATGCACAAAGTGTTTAACTGCCAGTATTTTTTATGTTCTGTAACTCAACACTGAATTTCCAACCAACAGGACGAGCCATTTTCACCTCCAGCTGCTGGATGTTCGTCTCCCGCTCTCTGATCAGCTCCAGATCCTCCTCAGTGATGGTCACCTCCTCCAAGTGGCTTTGAGTCTGGCCGCAGTCATCACTGCAGTAACAACAGCCCAAGATCACCACTGCAATCTGAGCGCAAAATCACTCCTGCAAACACACAGCCCAATAATAATACTGCACAAACAATACACCAATAACGAACCAATATCACCACTGAAAACAGAGTGAAAAATCATTGCATAAACAATCACAAACAATAGCCTGGTATCATACCTGCATACAGAATACAAAAATATAACTGAAAATACATATCCCAATATCACTACTGCATTTACAGTACAAAATTCGTTCAGTAACAGCAGCCTTGGATCACTGCCGCATTGAGTACAAAATCACCAATACAAACATGCAGCCAAATATCAAAAATAGGACCAAGGGTCCTGTAGCTTAGCAGCAAGCAGTCTTACAGCGATGATACAAGTTATGAAAATTTCATGTGACGTTTGACATTTAAATCAATGAAAATAAATGTCAAAGTCACTAAATAAAAGTTCACATACATTTATAAGACCTATAATACAATCCTAAGCTCTGAAGCAGTTTTGGTGATACAAGTAATTAAAATATGTCAATATGTATTCACTATGTCAATTATGAACTTTAAAGTTCACAGAATTCAAGTTGTGGTCAGCACATGGACTTCATATATGACTTTCTAAATGTCTCTTTACAAACCTTGGCTCCATCTGTGACCATTTTGGTGGTACAAGTCATTGTAATTTCACTGTCGAGTTTGACCCTCAAAGGTCACGGACAGTCAAGTTGAATGTCACCAAATGAAAGTTCGTATGTGACTTCCTAGATGTCAGTAACACAAACTTAGGCTGCACCTGTGACCATTTTAGTGATACAAGTCATTGAATTTTCACTAGGTCATATTTGACCTTTGAAGGTCAATACGAATGTCACCAAATGAAAGTTCATATATGACTTCCTATATGTCTCTAATACAAACCTAGACTCTGACCGTTTTGGCAAGACAAGTCATTGTAATTGTATTATGTCAAGTTTGACCTTCAAATGTCATCAACAGTCCAGCTGAATGTCACCAAATGAAAGTTCATATGTAACTTCCTATGTCAGTAACACAAACCTAGGCTCCATCTGTGACCTTTTCAGTGATACAAGTCATTGAATTTGCTCTAGATCAAGTTAGACCTTCGAAGGTCAGGTCACCAAATGAAAGTTCATACATGACTTCCTATACGTCTCCAATACAAACCTACACTCAATCTGTAACGATTTTGCTGACATAAGTCATCAAAATTTCACTGTATAGTTCGGCCGTTCAAGGTCACTGAAGGTCAACTTCAACGTCACCCAATGAAACTTCATACATGACTCCCTATATGGCCACAATACAAACCTAAGCTCTATCTGTAACAGTTTTGGTAATAGAAGTCATGGAAATTTCACTATGTGAAGTTTGACCTTCGAAGGTCGCCGAAGGTCAAGTTCAAGGCCACCAACTGAAAGTTCATACATAACATAACATAACATGAAAGGCGAGAACAGGCCGTTCAGCCCAACTATGCTCGCCAGTTTCTTTACTACGCTCGCCAGTTTCATGACTTCCTATAAGTGTTCAAAGCACATATGTTCCCAATCTTCAATATTTTCAAGCCTAGAAACCTTTGAAAATTGTAACATTTTGCTTGACCTCAAGTTTGACCTTTCAAGGTCATCTGAGGTCAACTTTAACGCAGCCAAAATATAGGTCATATATTACTTCCTATATGTCAGTAATAAAAACTTAATCTCTATCTGCAACCCTTTAGCTTCCACAGGCGATTTGGCCCATTCTCCTTAAGACCCAATGTTAAAGTACAGTGCCCCCACTAGACCCACTTCCGTCGATTCAATCAAAATGGCACTCGCATTGTACATAAAGTGTACCAAGGCGAGTTGATTGCCAGATTTAGAAAAAAAGTTATCGGACAGTTTTTGAGATATAATTTTTTGAAATTTCAAGTCATATCTTTTACCATTGTTAATATATTTTCTGACCTCGAGTTTGACCTTTCAAAGTCATCTATGGTCACATTTAATATTGCCAAAATATAGGTCATATATGACTTCCTATATGTCGATAATACAAACTTAATCTGTATCTGCAACCATTTGGCCTCCACAGGCCATCTTGCATATTCATGAAGTACAGCGCCCCCAATAGACTCACTTCTGTCGATTCAATCAAAATGGCGCTCGAACTGTACATTGACGGTACCAAGATAAGTTGATTCCAGATTTAGAAAAAAATTTATCACGCAGTTTTTGAGAAATAATTTTTTTTAATTTCTCAGTCCTATCTTTAACATTGGAGCCAAAATTTCAAGGGCCCATAAAACGGCCAAAAATGATTCGATCAAAAATCCGAGAAAAAGCCTGGAGATATGGTCTGGTAGTATGTTATTGCAAATTTACACAGACGACGGATGCCACACCACGACAATAGCTTATCCGCCCATAGGGCCGGTAAGCTAATAACTAGAGTGCCAAGGGCCCTGAAGGTTGCCGGCAGTTACAGCTCCAACAGAGAAAAGTAACTAGCATCAGCCCGCGGATTCAACAGCAAGCCAACACGAATTCTTGTGAAAGCAACACATTGTCTACACGATATTGGCATTAAAAAGCTCCAGCTCGGACATCCATGAAAAAATTAAACCTGTTTAATTTTTTCGTGAATTTCGGCGGTGATGGCGAATGGTCCCGTACCACTGCGAATCAATTCACGGTTCTTCGAATCAATTCTTCTCCTTGAAAAGAAAAGAACTGTTTCATCCGCACACTTCTTCGGGGGCCAACGCAGCTCAGTGAGAAAGGGGTTTTAGTTACCATTATTGGGCAACTCGACTGAGCAGTCACACTTTTTTCATGAGTGACAGACAGCAACATTTCTGCCATTTAGCAAAAATATAATCTTTAAGAAGTCTACATCATGAAATCCGATTAGATTTTTTTCTAACCTGAACTTTCACCGTCGTCTGCTGTCATTTTGTGAAGGGCGCCATCTTCTCAATTCACTTCTGGTTCTTGCTCTGCTTTCAGACAATGATTTTTTTTACACAACACTGCCACCGAGTGGGTCTAATTAGTATTTCTATTCCATGATGCTAATAGGAACAAACATCCAAAAATGGGTTTTGACCAGTTTTTATTGCCGCAATTGATCGTGAAAAAAGGTCGACCATGCAGTTACAATGCCTGAAAAAACTTTAATTATATATAGGTTAGTGCCAAATACATACTAATTTCTAAAGACATTATTAAACGAGGAAATAAATAGATTGATTTTGTCACATGACCTTGACCTTGAAGACCAAAGTCAAATCCAATATGGTGTGTTTGATCAGCATACATGACTTGTCATTAGTATCCAATACATACCGAAGATCTAAAGCCAACATTAAAGGACTTTTAGGCCGTTTTGTCATCACCTGGACCTTGTTGCCCAAGGTCAAATCCAATATGTCGAAAACAACCAGCATACATGATTTGCTATTAATGCCCAATCCATACCTTAGCTCTACAAACAATATTAAACAAATATGGGCCATTTTTGTCATATAACCTTGACCTTGAGGCCCAACATCAAATTTGACTGACTGCCTAAGAATGTTCAGCATACATGGTTTCCTATAGATGCCCCAAACATACCTGAGCTCTAATTGCCATATTCAGCAAGTTATAGCAATTTTTGCCATTTGATCTTGATGCCCAATGTCATATTCAACTTGCAGAGAATGTTTGGCTTACATGATTCCCTATTGGTGCCTCACACATACCTAAGCTCTAAATGCCACATTAAGCTGTTATAACACATTTTTGCCATTAGACCTTCACCTTGAGGCTCAAGGTGAAAATCGAACAACTGAGAATGTTTGGCATACATGATTCCCTTTAGGTGCCCCATACATATCTAAGCTCTAAATGTCATATTAAGCAAGTTATAGCACATTTTTGCCATTTGGCCTTGACCTTGAGGCCCAAGGTGAAATGTGACTGACTCACAATGTTCGGCATACCTGATTCCCTATAGGTGCCTCATACATACCTAAGCTCTAAATGCTATATTAAGAGAGTTATAGCACATTTTTGCCATTTGACCTTGAGGCCCAAGGTCAAATGTGACTGACTCACAATGTTCGGCACACCTGATTCCCTAGAGGTGCCTCATACATACCTAAGCTCTAAATGCTATATTAAGAGAGTTACAGCACATTTTTGCCATTTGACCTTGACCTGGACGCCCAAGGTCAAATGTGACTGACTCACAATGTTCAGCATATCTGATTCCCTATAGGTGCCTCATAACATACCTAAGCTCTAAATGCTATATTAAGAGAGTTATAGCATAAAACATCCCGAAAAATGATGAGGTCCAGACACGTTGCCTAGGTGGCGCTATGAAGGAGCGATTCAATCAAAACGCCGCTTACACCGTTGAAGCAGGTCATGATACTGATTCCATTGCTGTGATTAAAAAATAATTCATCAGACAGTTTTTGAGAAAATTGCACCTAAGTGCCAAAAATGGCCATTTTCGACAAAAAAATGGCCGCCAAGTCTAAACGAACGATTCAATCAAAAAAAATTTTGCTCGGGCATTGACTTGATGATCGATTTGATCACATCCCCAAATTTTAAAAAAATTCATCAGACCGTTTTTGAGATACGGCTTTAAACGGACGACGCCGCCGGACGCAAAGTGACGACAATAGGTTGCTGGCCGTAAATAGGCACCATCAAAAAATTTACAGAAGCTCTTTAAGGCTTCAAGGTAGCGGTTTTCAAATGCTATTTTAAAATAATTTTTTTCCCTAAGTCTCTCAAGTTGTGACAACTCACTGCCTGTCACAGTACTCCTGCATTACTGCCCCCTTTTTCACAGCTACTGTCGTGGGTGTGGAACCTCATTATAGAGAGCACTGTTACAGTTGTTATAACAAGGAAATTTTGGCCAAGTTCTTTGTATTCTATTGTTCTTCCAGCCTCTTATGATCAGATTTAAACAGTCCAAAACAGTCCAGTGGTGCCTCCATAATATCTTAAATTTACGCTCAATCGAGCTTATGTTTGAGTCATCATGGGAAGTGAAAGATACAATTTGTCAGTAGTCAAAAAAAGCTGCATAGACCGCTTTATTCCTTATTCTGTTTTCTATTTGGAAGCACGTCACAGGCCATACTTGCACAGCATAGTACATGCATCATCCATAAAGCTAACAGAAAAGCGTAAAAGTGGCCCTTCAGGCCAGTATGTGGCCATTAATTTCAGATGCCTGCAGCAAAGAAAGAAGTAGTATAGCACACCATAAAACACAGAATAACCTTTTGTTTTCAAACTTTCCTTTATTCCTTGGAATAAGGAAATTTTGTGCGGGTATTAAAGTCAATTTTCCTGGATTTCGCTCTCGGTGCAAAGTAGCATCTGGGTCATTCTGTGTCAATTCACCGAATGGCTCCCACATGACCCCCTCAAGATGTTCTTGAAAAAAATCGTGTTGGTGGATTCACTTCTTAATAGAATAATCCCAAAATTGTCGGTCTCTACTGCCAATAGTTTGGCCAAAAAAAAATTATTAAAAGGACATAGGTTTGGGCGATTTTTAGCCTTTTTTTTTAGCATCGCCTTCTGAAGTTTTGAGCTGGAACAGGACGGGGGGCTGATATTTTTTAACGGGTGTCTTTTGGATTAGGTACATGGTTTTCTGAAAAATTACCAATGTGAAGTAAATAGCATCTGAGATATTGATGATCAAAAATGAGAAAAAAAAAAAAAAAACACATTTTCTTGCAACTTTGAAGCTATATTCCCGTTGAATGACACCATGTATCAAATCCAAATCAAGTTCACCTTAAAGAGCAGGTTTGTGTTAATGAAATATCCAAAAATTGTGATGGTGTCCCTTCTCTTTTTCTCCAATATGAATTTTTAAAATTATGTTTTATATTGGAATGCTAATTCTCGATTATAGCTTCATGGTCTTGTGGACAGCTCTGTAATTATGTCAGAGATCTCAAATTTTGTACAGTGCCTCTTACAAACCATTTGACATTAACTTTTAATATGTATTAGTACCATTCACACTAGTATATGGAAAGATATTGAAGCTTGAAAATGGAAATCAAAATAAGCTTTATTGCAGTTCGAAATCGAGCATTTTAAGTATGTGACAACACAAAACAATCACCAGAAATCATTTCAGAGTACCTCTAGCTGTGACTATTTTAAGCTGGAAATTATGCTCTTGCAACTGACCTGTTCAAATTAAAATTCAAATTGACATTGAAGCTAAAGCTGGTCAAAGTTTCTAAGTCATAACATTATATGAAATTAGCTGATACTTATTTTGCCAATGCTTTTATTTTATTTTATTGTTTGTTTGTTCCAAGATAAATATGTTGAGCTAAATCATTACTTCATAATTCATTTATTTTATTTTTCTGTGGATTAGATTTTAATATTGAATTCATTCACATGTCATGACAAGTCATAGAAAGCTGATGCAAGACAGCTCTAATGCCTTATTAGGAGACAGTCCTATGATGTAAGAACAAGGTATTTCATAATCTGTGCAAGTCTGAACAAGATCAGCTGGTGCACTATACAAAGGGATTAAAGCAAAAATTAATCAGATGACAAGAAAGATTTGCCAGGATGGCATCTTTGGATCCATGCACGATTGGAATTACACTGGGATGTACTGAGTTCAGCCACAAGTTGGACTACACATTAAATTATACTGTGTGAGTATATTACTTTATTATCAGAATTACACTGTGAATTTTCTGTTTGTTATAACACATATGTATTCTACTCTTGCCTACTCTGCAATTGGCGAATTGTACTTTATAGGCCCAATGACAGTTTTGGAAATAATAACTAAACAAGTAGTATAAGAAATGAATTAAACTGCACCACTTAATGGTACAATTAAGCAAGATATTAGTGATTGATACACCCTTTGCACTTTGGGCATGGGCGTTGCATGTTTCATTTCTGCTCCATTTATAAACACTCATCCAAGTGTGCAGGAATGCCCATGGATTTGAGTAGTTCTAACAATTTTACATACATCCAATCAATATGCATACATACATTTACATACATGTCCACAAGACTACAAAGCTATAATCGAGAATTAGAATTCCAATATATAACATATTTTAAAAAATTCATATTGGAAAAAAAAAAAAAGAACACCATCACAATTTTTGGATATATCATTAAATACACTGGCAAAGCCACTGCGCCCGCTTGGCCAAACGTGGCCAAAATGGAACGCCCCCTATTGGCCATAGTATCGGTCCGATTCGGCCAAAAATCGAACTTGGTCAGGACCTTAAGACGCTATATACACATGAAATATGAAAAGGATCGGTGAAAAACTGAAGACGCTAGAGTGCAGACAAGCCAAAAGTTTATGCATGCACGGATGCACGACATACCACCACTAAAGACCCCGAGCATAGCATGAGCCCCTTGGGCCTTTCGGCCAAGCGGGCAAAAAATTGGAGCATCTTAGCTCGTAGAATAAGGGAGCTAGAGCTGTCTGAAGTTTTGCAGAAAAGGCCCCCTGGTGGCCAAACCGAGAATCGCAGCATGCCCAAAATTGAACTGGGGCTAGATCTTGGGCCCATATACATGCATGTGAAATATGAAAAGGACCCTTTGAAAGTGACTATTGCAGTGAAACAAAATCTGTGCATTTTACGACCTTTGACCTACATAACCTTTAAATTTAGGTCAAATCAAAAACCCATTAAATATATGATGAACCCTTGGCAGAACAACCTACAGTAAAAAATTGAGCTTTTTTTTTTATTTATTTATTTATTTATTTGTTTTTTCATTTCGGCATGATTGTACAGTCATTCCATGACAATTTCAACACAACACAACATGTATCATGACCGAAAGGGTCGCGGGAGAAGCGAAATCGCTTGTCAAAGTCCCGCCCCCAACTCCCAGAAAAACAGTTTGATTATGGGTAAGATATCATAAAGATTTATAAATCACAACAGAGCTGAGTGTCTATTTATACTACGATTTAAACGTCACAACATAAAATCATAGAGATTTATGACAGTCATGAAGAGTTTTAATCACAATATAGCTGAGTGTCTATAAACAACCCCTATTGTTTATGCCCGTTATGGTTCTGTTTAATTTATCCAATGCCATTTTGTTGGATAAGTTCATAGTTATTCAAACATGCACATTTCAGAAGATACTTAAAGTCTTTCAAATTGTCTGCCCTTCTGATATCTTGTTCAAGTATGTTCCATGCACTGACTCCAGCCACCGATAAGGAGTGTTCACTCCGAGTCGATCTGACCCTTCTAGTTTGCAACAACATTCTGCCTCTTAGGTCATGAAGGCATTCACGTTGGAGAAATAGGCATTGTATATTTCTAGGCAATTCTTTGTGGTATCCTAAATATACAGTTTGCAAGGAGTTGAATTTTATTATATCCTGCAATTTAAGAAACTTTGCCTTAATAAACAAATCGTTTGTATGAGTTCCATAGGGAACGTTATGAATAATTCTAAGGGCCTTTTTTTGGAGTTTAAACAATGATTCTATTGTATTATTATAAGTGTGTCCCCATACTTCAGCGCAGTAGTGTAAGTGGGGTGCTATGAGTACTGAATAGATTATTTTAAGGGACTTGTATTTTAATAATTTTTGCATTTTCCAAAGAATAGACACGCTTCTAGCTAACTTTCTTTGAACCAAGTTTACATGTGGTTTCCAGCTTAAGGGATTATCTAGCATAACTCCCATGACTTTATATTCGTTTACCCTTTCAATGCTGGTACCATTTACCTTTAAGTCTATGTCGTCCTTTAGGCCTTTTTTCCCAAATATCATAAATTTGGTCTTTCTAAGATTTAATGATAATTTGTTTACATTAAACCACGTGTGAAGTTTAGACATTTCTTTATTAACCACTTTTGCCAATTGCTTGAGATCGACACCTGAACAAAAAATAGTCGTGTCGTCTGCGAATAAAATTAGTTTTAGGATATCAGACACCTTAACAATGTCATTTATGTAAATTATGAACAACTTGGGACCTATGACCGAGCCCTGAGGAATTCCACAGGTAATGTCCAAGCAATTCGATTTGCTATTGCCCATCTGCACAAATTAAGGCCCCTACTTGTTAAGTAATTTTTGATCCATTTTAATGCGGTCCCTCTTAATCCATATTTGTAAAGTTTTTCAATCAATATATCGTGATTTATAGTGTCGAATGCTTTCTTCAGATCAAAAAATATGCCTATAGAATATAAGTTTGAATCTAGTGAATCTTTAATCATTTCAATAAATTCTGTGAGGGCTAGTGCTGTCGAATGCTTTTTCCTGAACCCATACTGGCTGTCACACAGTAGTTTGTGTTTATCAATGTACTTGTCCAATCTGTCATTGAAGAGCTTTTCTAGGACCTTCGAGCATTGAGGTAAAAATCGAGACAGGACGATAGTTTGAGAAATCATATTTATCCCCGCTTTTGTAGAGAGGGATAACTTTCGCTATCTTCATTTTATCTGGAAACACTCCGCAGGAGAAGGATAGATTGCATATATGTGTAAGTGGAGTTACAATTGCGTTAGTTAGAGTTTTCAGTAATTTCATATCTAATTGGTTCACATCAACAGATGTCTTAGCTGTACAATTTTTCAGAATTGATCTAATTTCAGATTCGGTAACAGGAGTTAGTGTCATTGTGTCTTGGATTTCCTCATCCTTGTCAAGGTAGTCCCATCTTAGGTGTGAGGATTTAATACCCTTTGCTAGTTCTGGCCCAACATTCACAAAATAACTGTTAAAATTCTCCACAACCAATTCCTTGTCCTCTACCTTTTTGCCATTTATATTAAAGAATGCGGGGTACTCCCTCCTCGGTGTCCTCCCAAAGACGTTCTTTATTATATTCCAGAGATTTCTGGTGTAATGTTTATTTTCTAATAAAAGCTTTTCATAATACTCTTTTTTATGTTTCCTTAGTAAATTTGTCATTTTGTTTCTGTAATTTTTGTACCTAATTTCTGCTTTCTCAGTTCTTTTCTCTCAGAAACTGTTTATACAATATATTTTTTTCTTCTTACAGGCATTTGCCAGTACTTTTTTTTGAAACCCAAGGTTTCCTCTCTTTGTTTTGCTTCAGTTTGTTAGTTATTTTGACTAGACAGTGTTTATCATACAGGAGTTTACTGTCCATAGAAAAGCCTCATAGGCTCTATTTGGATCTTTCTCTGTTAATACATGATCCCAATTCTGGTTCAACATATCTGATTCTAGTTTCTTTAGCCTTTTTTTTTCGCTTTTTAATTCTGATTTCTGTGTGTTCCAGGGTTTTCAATCTAGCCTGGTCCCTTATATCTAATTTGCAGTTACAAATAGCAAAAACTGGTAGACTATCAGTAATATCATTTATCAGAATGCCACTAAATATTTCAGAATCTAATACATTAGTATACACATTATCTATCAAGGTGGCACTGTGTCTAGTAATCCTGCTTGGTTTTGTGATTAATGGTTGCATACCCATGGCATACATGGTGTCAATATACTCCTCTATTATAGAGCTATTATTTGGATTTATCAAGTCAATATTAAAGTCCCCACACATAAAAACATTTTTCTGTTTCATATTGACAAGTAATTCATCCATACATTTACTAAAAACATCAATTTGCGAATCCGGTGCTCTGTACACACAACAAATAACCGTATTTTTACCTTTCAACCTAGGAATCTCAATTGTAAGGCATTCCATTACATTTTCCACAACAATTGATTTGCATTCTAGTACCTGGAAGTTTATGGCCTCATCAATAAATAGTCCAACACCCCCACCAGCTTTGTTCAGTCTGCTCTTACACACGGTTGTAACCCTCCATGTAGAAGTCCTTGCCCTTTTCTTCTTTAATCCAAGTTTCCGATAGTGCGATGATGTTGAACGGATTAGCAAAAAGACAGAAGGTATTCCTTTATTTGGTCAAAGTTTGCATATAGACTCCTACTATTGAAGTGGATAATGGACAAACTCCTTCCATTTTAATGTTCTTGTTACATTCGCCTAAAGTAAAGTATCCGCATGCGTTTGTTTCGTTGTACAAAAAAATGGTTGTCCGGATCTATTTCTTCATTAGGGTCTATTCCTGAGTTTTGGTGACTTGTTGTTGAAAAACCAGTTTCCTGATCTACAGCTTGGTTTATCAGATAACTGCTCATAGAGATTTGTCAGGGATTTTAACCTGCCTCAGTGGTCAAAACTCTCCAAATCCCAAGATCATCTTGATCAGCACCGGTCTGGTAGTTTCCGGTGACCCATTTGGTTTGATGAAAATTCTGCAGTTAGCCGTCCAAGTGCTGTGTATCTTCCCCCTTTCTTTAGTTGGCGAGCTTTCCATGCGATGGTTGCATTGTGCCTGGTGAGGTTTTCATTTATGAAAACATTGGATCCTTTGAGATTTTTCCCTTGCTTCAACAGAGCGATTTTGTGCTTGTTGCTTGTAAGTCGTAGTAACACGGCCCTTGCTGCATTCCGTCTCCGCTTCCCTCCTTTTCGGTAGCAGATAACATGAATCCACATTGCTGGGGTCCAGAGAAATACTTTTGGTCCGAAGGAATTCCACCACCTGCATTTCCACAGATTTATTGTCCTCCTCGCCTCCATTGTCGTCCTTCGCTGCTGCCCTGGCATAACTCCTGGGTTTGATTTTGAGCCCTGTCAGGATTACATCATTACGTTTCTCTTGTTGCTCCAGCTCCTCCAGTTTGCTTGATAAAGATTGAATCTGTGCGTTTTTCTTGGCAATCTCCTTTTTGAGATCACGTTTTTCCTTCAAAAGCTGGTCCAGCTTCTCCCTCATTTCATTTCTCAATTCTTCGAGGGTCTCCACAATTGTTGCAAGATCCGGCGGGCTTGGTTTGTCGCTTTGTTTGTCGCTTTTTCCCGTTCTAACCATTTTCTTAGTTCAGAAAAAAAAAAAAAAAAAAAAAAAAAAAAAAAAAAAAAGGCTCTATTACAGAGTTTGTGAGAAAGTTTATCACTCAGCTTTTCTCCTGACTCTGTTGTTTTCCTGTATTGCCTGTATTGCGTGCAGTCGCTGTTCGGAGTTGTTGCTCCTTCAGTGACCATGACAAGCTTCTTAGCTTGTAGAATAAGGGAGCTAGAGCTGTTTGAAGTTTTGCAGAAAAAGCCCCCTGGTGGCCAAACCGAGGATCGCAGCAGGCCGAAAATGGAACTCAGGCTAGATCTTGGGCCCATATACATGCATATAAAATAGGAAAAGGATCCATTGAGAACTGAGGGCGCTATGGTGCCGAAACGAAATCAGCACATTTTATGACCTTTGACCTATATAACCTTCAAAATTAGGTCAAATCAAAAACCCATGACATGTATGATGAACCCTTGGCAGAACACCCTACAGTAAAAATTTGAGCATCTTAGCTCATAGAATAAGGGAGCTAGTGCTGTTTGAAATTTTGCAGAAAAAGCCACCTGTTGGCCAAACCAAGAATGGCAGCATGCCCAAAATCGAACTCGGGCTAGATCTTGGGCCCATATATATGCATATAAAATATGAAAAGGATCCGTGGAAAACTGAAAGCTGTACGCACGCACGGACGCACAACAGACCACCACTAATGACCCTAAGCACAGCATAAGCCCCTTGGGCCTGTCGGCCAAGCGGGCTAATAAAAACCTGCTCTTTAAGGTGAACTTGATTTGGATTTGATACATGGTGTCATTTAACGGGAATATAGCTTCAAATTTGCAGGAAAATGTGTTTTTTCTCATTTTTGATCGGCAATATCTCAGATGCTATTTACTTCACATTGGTAATTTTTCAGAAAACCATGTACCTAGTCCAAAAGACACCCCCAACAAAATAGCAGCCCCCTGTCATAGAAACTGATGAGTTTACCGGCCCTTAAAAGTGCTGCCACAGTACGCATATAGAAATCTGACATAATCTAGGGATCTATTACTGCATGTTACACATGAGCCAGACTGCTGAAATTTAAATTATGTACAGATGTAGCACCAGATATTTGACAAACAAACTTTGGAGGTCCTAGCTCAAGTACTTTTTAAGATATTCCAGCTCAAAATGAGAACTTGAGAAGGCGATGCTAAAAAAAGGTGAAAAATCGCCCAAATCTTTGTCCTTTTAATATTTTTTTGTGGCCAAACTATTGGCAGTAGAGACCTACAATTTTGGGATTATTCTATTAAGAAGTGAATCCACCAACATGAATTTTTTCAAGAAAATCTGAGGTGGTCATGCGGGAAGATTTTCTGAAATTTGGTGAATTGAAACGGAATGACCCGTCTTTAGGAATAGCAGAACACTTTCTGTCCGGACACCAATTGCATGAATTCTACTAAAAACAGAATTACAAATTAGTATCGTTTAAAAGGAATTTTCTTCTTCTTTGCAATGATACCAAACACAGTGAGCAGTCTTTCATATTTGCACAGAAAATAGTTCAGTGAAGCTACCCTTCAAGCCGCAGCGGATCAAATTTTGTACTACCGTATCACTCCATCTGGCAGCAAATTCTATCACTACGCAACTCGCCAAAAAGGGCCAATAAAAATACCAGATTTTTACGATTTAAAAAATGATTCCTGATACAAACAACAAACCACATCCTGTTTGGCACCATTTAATACGAACAAAATTCAAATAATAAGCAGAAAAAGCAGATGATAATAACAAAAACGTCGAACTCTTTCAGAATAAATTAAGTTTATTTTATTTATTTATTTATTTAACCTTTAACTAGGAAAATCCCTTGAGATTGAAAATCTCTTTTTCAAGGGAGACCTGACCAAGACAGCACACCGCTTCACATAAATTACGAAGCATGTACACAATAGGGACTACAAAATAAAATAAGACCACATAAGACACATAATAGAAAAAAAAAAAAACAACCTATGCGTAACAACTGCACACCTCATTTACAAGTAGTCTTAGTTTAAGCTTAAATACAGTCAATGAAACCAAGTTATTCAATTGTAAAGCGTTTTGGAGGTTGTTCCATGACCAGGCAGCAAAATGGGAGAAAGTGGTCTTACCAAGCTGAGAGGACATACTAGGTACCTGGTAAAGCAGCTTTTTAGTGGTGCGAAGCTGGTAACCGTTGCTGAGCGGAGTCAAAAGGTTACTGAGGTAATGAGGTAATTTGCCCACTATGGCTTTGTACGTATAAATAAACCAATGGTACTGTCTTCTAAAGCTTGGAGAAGGCCAGGAAACAAGATTGCAAAGAGTTCAGTCATGTGTGCAGTACTGTGAGTTTGTTACAAAGCGCAATACACTACGGTACATACAGTCCAAACTGCCAAAAGAAAGGGAGGATGCATGCATATAAATGTCAACGGAATCTATAACATTGAGAAAAGTGGCTTGTACAATTCTTTTTCGGGCAAAGAAGTCAAAACAAGCCTTGTTACAATAGCAGAAACTAAGTTGCATTTTTAGTTTCTTTACAAGCCTATCAATATGTTCTTTGAAGGAAAGCTAATCATCAGCCCAAGTACCAAAGTAAGATGACACTCTTTCAATGACATCCCCACCCACTGTGTGAATATTGAGCGTGAATTGCGAATGGGAATGTGTGAGAGGAATTTAGTCATAACTTATTTATTTAGTTATAAATTGCTTATCCTCGATTGACCTAAGTTGTGGCCTGGGTCTGTGTAATTGTTAATCATTGCAATCTAACCTGTATGTAATGAAATGTGCTTTCTGTAACTGTATAAGATGAGATGTGCGTATTCCCTTTGAAGCCTAGGGAACATGCGAGGCCAGACCGTTTTATCTCTGTACAGTTTGTTCCTGTGTAGCATGCTGGACCTAGATAAGACCTAAGGAAACGTAAATCACTGCGGGGGGAGAAACTCCTTCTCCCTGGGCCGAAGAGATTCATGGAGCCAGAATCTACGTGGTATGCGCGCACACAGCTGTAATGAACCAATCCCAAGGGGAGGGGATTATGACATTCTGCTCATACAAATATTCAAGCAAAATAGGATTTTAGGTGTCTTTGTTCTTTGTAATGGGGACCCTACATGCACGTAGTAAAGGATCCTTTTTACTATTTCTCTGTCTCTGAGTGTTTTCTTACAGGAATACAAATTAAAATTCCCACAACAGACTGTGCTCAAAAAAACATTGTACATTTAGTTTTTTTAGTATTCAGGACAAGCTCAAAATCATTCAATGAGTCCTGAAGCTGAGTGAAGGCAGATTGAAGTGGAGTAGAGTAGTGCATCATCTGCATAGAGGTGTACTTTACAATTATTTTCATTCTCACAAATATCATTTATTAAAAAACTGAAAATAAGACAGGGGCTAAAATTGAGCCTTGTGGGACACCTTTTGTGGCCTCCATAAGGCTTGAAGAGTGATCATGTACAGAAACACACTGGGTCCTGCTCATAAGGCAATTCCTGAACCATTTTATGCCCGTTTCACCTACACCTATAATAAGGCCATTTAGCAGAAGTTGGTGATTGACCGAGTCGAATGCCTTACTCAAATCAGCAAAAAGGGCAGCACAAGTCTGTTTTTTATCCAGAGCACTAATAACATAATTTATAAAGAGCATAGTGGCTGTAATGGTGCCAATACCAGATCTAAATCCTAACTGAGATTCACTTAAAATACTCTTTTCTGCTAAAAACTGTTTTAGTTGAGAATTAACTTGAGATTCTAAAATCTTTGCTAAGACAAATAGTTTGGAAATGGATCAATAATTATTTAAATCTGATGGATCCTCACCTTTTAGGACAGGTGACACAAAGGCTGTTTTCCATATTTTGGAATCATAGTTGACTGAAGATCAAAAATATATGTAGAGTGCTGTGAAAATATATTTGCCCCCTCCTGATTTCTTATTTTTTTGCATATTCACTTAAATGTTTCGGATCTTCAAACAAATTTTAGTATTAGACAAAGATAACCTGAGTAAGTACAAAATGCAGCTTTTAAATGATGATTTCATTTATTAAGGGAAAAAAGCTATCCAAACCTACCTGGCCCTATGTGAAAAAGTAATTGACCCCCCCCCCACCCCTGTTAAATCATGAATTAACTGTGATTAACCACATTTTTTGAGTTCAATTTCACTAGCCACACCCAGGCCTGATTACTGCAAGACCTGTTGAATCAAGAAATCACTTAAACAGAACCTGTCTGACAAAGTAGAGTAGGCTAAAAAAATCTCAAAAAGCAACACAGCATGCCGTGATCTAAAGAAATTCAAGAACAGATGAAAAACAAATTTACTGACATCTGTCAGTCTGGAAAGGGTTACAGAGCCATTTCTAAGGCTTTGGAACTCCAGCAAACCACGGTGAGAGCCATTATCTCCCATGGCTGCCATATTTTTAGATGCAGCGCATTCCAAACCAATAGGTTCAGTCCATAGATTGTATAAAAAGATGGATGAAGCAACAGTGACATTATCCATGGGTTTCAGCATAACATTTAGGAAGCTTCAATTTTGGCAATTTGAACAGGGCCATTTTGCCATTTTGAAACCGGCTGTGATTTCTATTGGATGAGAACATCAACTGAAGATCCAGAGAGGAGTGAGGGGTGCATCTACGGGTGGATCTGACCGTATCTGACGAGGACCAGCGGATAGCCAAGCCCCTAAAGCATATCTGGCTTTATCCTTTATTCTAGTCTATTTGGGACCATAATTTACAAAAATGAACATCATTACATATCGAAGGAGACTTGCAACTTGCGATAGATACCATAAAATAATGTAGAAAATCATTATTGAAATAATCAGGTGGGAAAGTAGGGTCATTTTCTCATAGACTCCTATAGCATTGAACTTCTTTCTGCAACCACCGATGTTGCCATCTGCTGGCCATTAAACAGAATGCAATTTTAAGAGATTATGGCATTGGCTTCACTTTTCAGACCCGGGTGCTGCATCCATCTTTTGAGACAGTCTATGGTTCCGTCCCTGATGCGAGACCAATCAACCTGCAAAATTTGAGTGATATCACTGGGAGCAAAGTTCAGCTATCGCGTGTCATAGCAAGGTGCGACAAATCTGCCTGCCCGATTGCCCGGGGCAACCAAAATTCACAGTCAAGCAAGTAAATTTTATGGACAGTTGCCCCATTTATATATTAACTAATACATAAGAGGGCAATTCCATTTTGCAGGGGCTCAGAGGCCAAAAATTCTTTCCAGAAATTGGGGAAAACAGTGCTCGAAATGAACAGAACAGATGTTCAACTTTGTAGAACAAAAGTTTTTTGGTTGGGATGATATGATGAAGGTAGTTATGGTGCATCAAAGAGGACATGCTTTTTCATGTTTTTCCACCATCAAAATATAAATGAATTAGCCTCACTTTATATCTAGCATGTAAACTTGTTTCTTATCCAATGCTTTAGTTTTGTAAAACCAGTTTCCACGCTGACAAAGTGACAACAGCAGAAAATGGCTTGTTCAAAGCATTAGGCTTCAAATTCCTTTCAAAGAAACTAGTTTCAGGGCTGTAACGTCAGTCACAAAAAACGAATGTACACAGTGCTGTAAAAAAGTCTTTGAATATTCCAAACTATTAGTTATTCAACATTAACCTAAAACACAATCCATTTGTTGCCTATCATGTATCAATCTTGCCTGAGAATGCAATAAAGTTGGTAACGTCAGTCACAAGTAAACCCGGGTCTGTAACATCAGTCACAATTCAACACAAAAAGCTACAACAAAGTTGTGCAGCAAAATACTTGCCTCTGACAAGCATAGTGTTAGCCAGAATGGAATCTCAGGGTGTCTCACCCCAGTGACCAGGCCAACTTGGCCAAGACGAAACCACCTACGCAGTGTTTCCCACAGAATTTTTGGAGAATATGGGGGCACATATGTGGTGGCAGACTAATGTCTGGCGGGGTCATTCTCATTTTGTTGAGCGGGGGGGGGGGGGGTTTGGATTCTCATTTTGTTGGGGAGGGGGTGGGGGGTTTTGCGGCTGTTGCGCATATTCAGACTGTGGCAGGGGTTAATTACATTATGGCAGGCTGCCATAATCTCGTCCATGTATGGGAAACACTGCCACGTAGAGGTTCATCCCAACGAACCTGCTTGTTGCAAGCAAAATAATCTAGGGATTGCTTTTAAAGCACCCACCCCAACGCAGCCCCCCCCCCAGTTCATGTTCATAGACAGTAAAAGGCACAACCACATACAATATTTAAAGATTGTGCAAGGTTTGATGTTAATTTGATGTTACAGCCCAGAAACAGTGGGAATGCCGACGCGAACGCAGACGGGAAACCGTACAAAAACAATATGTCTCCCCTCCCTCCTGGGGGGAGACACAATAACTGATGGGTATTTCTTGCCATTGACACAGAAGATAAAGTCAAAGACGCCACTTCAATTCAAAACACCACATTTAATTACGCAAGAAACTCATCTTAAATATACAGCTGTACTTGCATCCAACCATGAGGACATTAGTGTATTTGGTTCACTAAAAGGAACTGTGAATAAAAGAAAATCATGGCATTATTGAAACCTCAAACCTAAATGAATTCAATGCTGTACTATGTCGCTGGGAAAACCTGAAGTGATTTTCGACGACACGCATGCGCCGAGTGCGGACAGTCTCGATTTGAACTATCCCGAAGAATACTGGGAACAGCCGAAGGACGTCTAATGCCGAATGCCTTAGACTCTATACAAGCCTGAAGACAGAACTTTTATTTATTAAAATCGGTGATGCCACAACTTTATATAGCTTGTTTAGAACAGAGATGCTGACCGAACACTGACCGAAGCGATTTCCCTCAACTGGTGTTCCAAGCTTGGCCAGTCCGTCCGTGAGTCGCCAGCTCAGCGCGAAGCAGTATCCGGGGCGATCTCTCAGTTGAGAATATAGCCCGGCCTGCAAAAAGTTTTTTTTTTTTTTTTTCCCCCACTCCGGTTCTGAGCTCAAATATAACATACAACATACGACCAATCACTTCTCGTGTCAGAGCCGCACGCAGAAAAACTTGGAGTAACGAAGCTAGCACTAGGGAGCCTTTTGGCATGCATTAACACTTGGAATGACGAGACGTGCACTCGGAAGCCTTTTTGATGTATGGACGGTATCGCACAAGTTTCGTAGCTCGCCTCGCGATTTCAGAACACAATCAACATGATCAAAATAACTTGTTGGGAATCGCCATCTACGTGATCAAGACACAAGCAGTTTCAACGTGGCAGAACTGTTAGCTTTTACACGTAGTTCATATCAGCTGCAGTTGATGGAATATCATCTCGCCTAAAGATTGTCATTTCAAATTAATTATTAATAGGAATATTCACTCAATTCTACCATTAGTATGAAACGTGTCTCCATTAGAATTGTATTTTATATCCTGTGGGCTCGGATTTCAAGAGGGAACCAATAAGGAAATGATGTGGGTCTTGCCCCACAAGTGGATCAGCTGGGGATGAAATCTGGCGACTGTTGAAGTTCGAAGAGCGGACAGCCGGCGACATGATTCTAAAATAAATAAGCGGAGCCACGATTACCGAAATATATACTGAACAACAAAAGAAACGCAAGTTAATTAAAGGCAGACAGGAAAATAAGTTTGCGCTTAATTATTTTAGGAAATCAAATTTATTACTAGCGCGTGCACATTTACACTCGTTTCATCAAATTTTTCTTTATTTTGCGGTCACTTTGACTGAGTAACCATAAGAGTACATTAACTAACTAGCTAACTTGCGTTTCTTTTATTGCTCAGTATATGTACATGTATTTCTTTAAGGCTACATTTACTCAAATGCCCGATTTCTGATAAACAAGTTTCAATTGCCGACTCTCACAAACCGATACGAATAAGAACTACTTAAGGGGGCTGGGACGTCCCGGTGGCTCATCGGTCTAAGCTCGCGAACCATAAAGACTGTGTCCTTCCCGCAGCGACCTGGGTTCGATTCCAGCTCAGGTCATTTGCGGCATATCTTCCCCCATTCTTCTCCCCAGCTTTCCTGTCTCTCTACACTGCATAACTGTCAAATTAAGGAAAAATTCCCAAAAAAATAATCTTTAAAAAAAAACAAAACGACTTGAAGGGGCTTTGAAAGGGGTATTGAATCTAACAAATCAGTACAAGGCAGAGCATTTTGAAACACATACCAGTGAGAAAAATGCTCTTGGACATCTACGTTATCAATGTAAGCACTGATCTACCTCAAAAACAACTCTTGTACAAGTGGACAATGCCCAGTTGTGCACACACGCTACGAGACTTAGCTATGGCGCCAATGTGTGGGGCACAGATAAGACAGAAGTGCACGGATTGGTCGTATGTTAATGAGTTTATATTGAGCCCTATTTCGCGCATGGTGTACCAAACTTCAGTTCACTCAAGAATTAAGAGATCTTCACGAGATCTGGGCAAAACCTGACGTCAGGTTGTGCCGTCCAATTAGTACAGACCTAGCCAGAGCCAACCACTGCGCTGGACCTGCCCACACCGGAAACTATTCTAGCAGGCACTAACAACGGAAGATCATACTATGCCTTAGTAGCGTCTACACTTTTGGAAATACAAAAGAAGAACCGCAGATCATTTGAGGTGCAATTTTGTCAGTATCTCTCCCAAAGCTACTTGTCCGTTTTACTTTTTGGACGCCAAGAAAAACAAATATTTCTCTTCCAAAAGACGATGCTACCAGAAATCAGTGGGTAGCTTTTTTTGTTTGCTGGCAGCAAACAGCCACGGCCAAAGGGAACGTTAGAGGTTTGTGCTCAGCATTTCACCAAAGACAGCTTTGTCAATAAAGGATAATTGGACACAGGATAAGCGTTTCAGCTGCTTCTCAAATCTGAAGCAGGTGCATCAATCAAGCGCTCGGAGCCACAAGCTGTAAGTAACCATATAACAGCAAATAATGTAAGTGAAGTTAACGTGTTACGGGTGGCTAGCAGGACCGCTAGCGATAGTTAGCACTAACAATTGGCCTCAAACGCAGGCTTTGTAAAATATCTGAAGATAAAGCCTGTATCGGTCGCGACTGTCCGTGACTCTCAGACACAGAAGCTGTAAGTTGCCTTTACTGCATAAGCCAACCTGACGTGATAGCCAGTTGATTGTGGCTGTAGCACAGCGGCTAACGTAGCCAAGTTACTGTTGCTTATGTTTGTGTCCTAAATATGCAAGAGTGATATCAGGGGAAATTCTACAGAAGGTGTGTGAACATAAACCTCATTTGAAGCTAACTTTTAATACTTGTTTGTAATTTAGATGCTTGGTACAACTGTTCACAGTAACAGAACTTGCTGTCTTTAAAACCTGTATTGCAAGGGTTTGTCTCTGTGGTTATGACCGCTCGGTTACCAGCTACTGCATGTTAGTTTCATGGTCGTGCTAATTAAAAATGCTCCTGGTTAACTTATATGCAGTAATTCTGATCGGTATGCTTGTGTTACTTCGGTAAGCATCAATGTGGCAGTTTCATCATAACGTTGCCCGATTGTAGCCACTACAGTTAGTGATCGCTTCACTTATCCATGAACGGGATCAGCCGGATACTTCACAAATGTCTGGGCAAGCTCTCTGGTGCTACCATGAAAGCAATGCGAAACGCAGAAGCTCTACCGGTTTACAGATGATTTCTCTGCACTACCTTGACATAATTTCATCCCCCTTTAGAAATTGTTGTGGCTAATAAAAAGCCGAAAAAGGTGGAGATTAAATGGGTAATTCTTTCCTGTAGAAGTGATCAATTCGCTAGCTCCACATAAGCAACTTGTCCGCGCTAACGGAACTTACGGTCTGCAAAACCTGTATTATGTTCATAAAATAACCGAGCTCTCTCTAGCTGTCGCGTACTATCCATAAAGCTGCTTTCACATCGGACACTTAAACAAATTTTTTTCGCGACAGATTAGCTACATTCAAAGTCAATGCAAAGACGCGAATACAGGCGTTATGGGCGTTAAGCAGCTTTTTTAATCGGACCTTGAAAACAAATTTTTTCGTGACAGATTACATTCAAAGTCATGACCGCTTATCAGCTACTGCATGTTAGTTCGCGTGCTCTGCTAATTAAAAATGCGTCTGGTTAACTTATATGCAGCAATTATGATCGGTATGCTTGTGTTACTTCAGTTAGCATCAATGTGACAGTTTCATCATAACGTTGCCTGATTGTAGCCACTACAGTTGAAGCTAAACGGAGGGGTGCTGTATGTGTCTGCCGAGTTGGGCTGCAGTTAGACCAGACGTAGATTTTGCAGAGCTTGGGGTGCGTTTTTGGGTGCTTATGACACGATCGCTTTACTTATCCATGACTGGGGTCAGCCTGATACATCTCCAATGTCTGGGCAAGCTCTCTGATACTACCGGTGAAAGCAATAGGGAAGCGCACAGGCTATAACGTGTCCGGTATAACAAACGATTTTTCTGCATTGCCATCGATTGAATATTAAATTCTTTCCTGTAAAAGTGATCGATTCGCTAGCTCCACATAAGCAACGGTTCACGCAGACGGAACTTACGGTCTGTAAAACCTGTATTATGTTCATGACATAACCGGAGCTCTGTCTAGCTCTCGCACGCTATCCATAATACGCCCATTTTCCGCGAGGAAAAGCTGGTCATTCCGTAGCAGTAAGTAAACCATTACCACGGGCAATTTCCGAAAAGGCCGTTTAACTTGGAGCTTTCACCACTCCGTCATATACCAGCGCGGAAGCTGTTTGTTTCTCCACGCTAACAACACACCACAGCTATGCACACGAACCAGCAGGTCCTAATACACACCGAAGCAGTCCATAAGCTGTTGGTCCACTTTTAGCTGCTCCTCACTGTCCATGTTTCCCTCTAAACTCAGACCCACCGGATTTCTACAGTCTCCGGTCTACTCTTGGGCATGTCGACCCGTTCTACAAATGTGTCTATATGGGGTGGATTCTAGCTTTCCCTGCATCCTGGCCAAGAAGTAGAAAAACCGCTGTACTCACCAACTGTTGCCGTAGCAAACTGTAGCCGATAGCAAATTCGTGCTTGAGCTGCCAGACTTTCGCACTGCGTCCTCCACTTTCGCCATTGCGTTTATTAGAACAAGTTAATTTCATTAGATCTATGCACATGTACTGCGTTAGATTGCAGAATATGCCTGTCGAGTCCTTCGGGAGACGCATCACTTACACTCTGAAGCCAGACCAGGAAAACTGCGCTCTGCAGCCTCGTCCCGCCTAGATCCGCCCTCCACAGAGCTAGCCAGTCAGAAGAAAGTGGGCACACGGGGAGTGGGGGCCATAGCGGAAGAGCCACCCCAATGAGGCGTTTCAGGCAGAGACTACTATGGACTACAAATGGGGTTTTTTGAGGATGGCAGTATGAGCCAGATAAGTACCCCTTTTTTTTACTTTGCGCGATCAGGAGTACTCTAGGGGAGTCAAAGACCAAAATATAAACTTGGAAAAATAGCATATTAGGTCACTTTTAAACAAATGATAAGTACTGCTGATTATTATTAGCTGGCAGCAGCATCAACATGAATATTCATGATTCTCCAATGATGCATTTCCTCTTCCTGGCTTTTTCGAAAGAAACAAGAGACTGCGGAAAAATCTCTTAAATCTACAACCCGAATTCCGAAATAGTTGGGACGAAGCGTAAATTGTGAATAAAATCCAAATGCAATGATTTTCAGATCACAAAAGCCAATATGTTATTTACAAAAAAAATAGCAAACATTTCAAATGTTAAATCTGAGACTTTTTTTTTTTTAAGATTATTTTTTGGGGATTTTCACCTTTATTTGACAGTTGCAGAGTAGAGAGAGACAGGAAGGTTGGGGAGAAGAATGGGGAAGACATGCGGCAAATGACCCGAGCCGGAATCGAACCCGGGTCGCCGCGGTAAGGACACAGCCTTTATGGTGCGTGCGCTTAGACCGATGAGCCACCAGGGCGCAAATCTAAGACATTTTACATTTTTAACCACAAAATGAGTTTATTTCAAAATTTCTGGCTGCAACAGGTGTCAAAAAAGTTGGGACACAGGCAAAAGGCTGAAAAAGCAATTAATATATAAGAGAATCAGTTGAAAAAACATTTAGCAAGTAATTAAGTTAACTGGCAGGTGTGTAACATGATTGGCTATAAAAGGGATGTCTTGGAGAGGCTGAGTCTCTCAATAGTAAAGATGGCCAGAGGCTCTCCAACCTATGAAGGCTTGCGTAAAAAAATTGTGGAATACTTTAAAAACAATGTTCCTCTACGTCAAATTGCAAAGGCTTTGAAGGTCTCATCATCAACAGTGCATAATATCATCAAAAGATTCAGAGAAACTGGAAAAATCTCTGTGCGTAAGGGACAAGGCCGAAGACCTTTACTGGATGCCCGAAATCTTCGAGCCCCCAGACGCCACTGCATCACTCACCGGCATGATTCTGTCATTGAAATTAGTAAATTGGCCCAGGAATACTTCAAGAAACCACTGTCTGTAAACACAGTCCAGACGAGTCCAAATGTGACATTCTTGTTGGAAATCATGGGCATTGTGTCCTCTGGGGTAAAGAGGAGAAAGACCACCCCTCCTGTTATCAGCGTTCAGTTCGAAAGCCAGCATCTCTGATGGTATGGGGATGCATTAGTGCATATGATGTGGGACACTTGCATGTTTTAAAAAGCACCATGAATGCCGAAAGGTATAAGAAGAGCAACATATGCTCCCCTCCAGACGACATCTATTCCAGGGAAGGCCTTGTGTATTTCAGCAGGACAATGCAAAACCACATACTGCAGCTATTACAACAGCATGGCTTTGTTCGTGTGCTGAACTGGCCTGCCTGCAGTCCTGATCTTTCACTGATTGAGAACATTTGGCGCATAATTAAACGAAAAGTCCGTCAAAGGGGACCCAAAACTCTCCAGCTGCTGGAAGCCTGTATTTAACAAGAGTGGGATCAAATTCCAATGGCTAAACTCAAGAAACATGTCTGCTCAATGCACAGATGCCTCCACTCTGTGTTAAAAAGAAGAGGGGATGCTACACCAGGATAAACAGGCCCCTGTCCCAACTTTTTTGAGACCTGTAGCAGCCATCAAATTTTAAATGAGCTCATTTTGCGGATAAAATTGTAAAATTTCTCAGTTCCAACATTTGCCATGTTATCTCTGTTCTATTGTGAATAAAATACTGGCTGGTGTGATTTGAAAGTCATTGCATTTTGATTTTATTCACAATTTACACTTTGTCCCAACTATTTTGGAATTGGGGTTGTACCTCCATTGATAAGCATATATATACTCTATAATTTATCACAGATTTCTGTATCAGTATATTTCATTATCAGGCTATAGTTTGTCAAGTTATTACCAGCTGATGTAGGTTAATATACACTCAAAGATGATGATCTCATCATATACGCAAAGTACATGCATACTGTTGACCATGCCGCCGGGGAAAGTTTATCAGGCATAACAAGGCAACCTCTGTGCTGCAGAGCAGCCAAGAAAAGATTATTTCAGTTAAATAAACATACCAGGCCCTCTAAAATGTCCAGTACTGAGTTGGGTTCACCTCATCCATAATGTTCAATAGGAGTGCAGCAGAATGACCTCATAAGTGGAATACTGGGCTTTTCAAACTCACCCAACTCTTTTTCAGCCTATTTTTCCTCACCATTATTTTGTGGTTTTTTGACCCTTCCAGCCAGTGGTGGTTGGCTGCAATATCAGTTGAGAAGAAGCTTTTATTTATTTAACTGTTTAAAGCTTTATATCAGGCCTGTCAGACTAGCGAACGCCACTCACTAAATCTGTGTCAATAGAGTGACAGAGTATTCATATCGCACTTGAAGCCAGACGGTATTGTCAGCACTGCACCTGGTATTGTCTAGAAAATATTCAAGTACCATTACTACCATTTAGTAAGCTGTTAAAGTAAATGAATAGCCTATGTAGAATAAGACAATAGCTTGTCAATTTATCTTGTTTTATCAACAGAAATCCATTCATGGTAACTTTGAGCTCTAAATGTCAAACTGTAACGTCAGTCACGTAACGTCAGTCGTGCATAATTATTCTGATAATGCTTTTGATTTGGAACGTGGCAATAATTTCCAGAATTTCAGTTGCATGTCACCTTATATCTTGGAATGAAAAAAGCTGTCAACTCTTTACGATTTGAAGACAAGTTTGAAATAAAGTTGATGAATTTTCTTAATGTCCGTTTTTTTGTAACATCAGTCACGCTCACAATTTCACATCCTACTAACTTATACATTACACCACAGCAAAGTTTGCTTCTGGCTCAAAGTAGACCTAATCCCTCATATGCTTGTCACAAAATGTGAACATCCTAGGAATGCAAGCTTTTCTACCAGGCCATACCAAAGGGCCCGCTCCCTGTCTGAATGTAACGTCAGTCACCGTGGAATTTCCCAAATATTATTTTCATAGCACACACGGTGCAAAAACCTAACACTAAGAGAGAGTAAGCCTATTTGAGCCTAATGGCCCATCAGGCCAGTGCTTAACCCCGGTTTCTAAGGCATGAAGCGACTAGGAGTATTACTATTCCCCCTGGATGGATGCCAGACCATTGCAGGTACTCCCCCAGCTCTTAGTCAAGTTTCCCTGACTATTTGCTGGTACCCATTTATACACCTGGGTAGAGTGAGGTGTGGAGTGTCGGAGTAAAGCGTTTTGCCCAAGAACACACCGCAAAGGCTGTGGCCAGGACTTGAACTCAGGACCTTCTGATCCCAAGTAAAGTCTACTTAACCACTGCACTATTATGTCTCCTCAACAACAACAACAACAACAACAACAACAACAACAAAAAACACTATCAAAGGATTATCTACAAACCCCAATTCCAATGAAGTTGGGACATTGTGTAAAATGTGAATAAAAACAGAATACAATGATTTGGAAACCCTTTTTGACCTACATTCAATTGAGTACACTACAAAGACAAGATATTTAATGTTCAAACTGATAAACTTAAATGTTTTTTGGAAATATTCACTCATTTTGAATTTGATGCCTGCAACACGATCCAAAAAAGCTGGGACAGGGGCAACAGAAGACTGGGAAAGTTGAGGAATGCTAAAAAAAAACCTGTTTGGAACATTCCACAGGTGAACAGGTTAATTGGAAACAAGTGAGTGTCGTGATGAGATATAAAAGGAGCATCCCCGAAAGGCTCAGTTGTTCACAAGCAAGGATGGGGCGAGGTTCACCACTTTGTCACCAATGGTGTGAGCAAATATTCCGACAGTTTTAGAACAACGTTTCTCAACATGCATTTGCAAGGAATTTAGGGATTTCATCATCTACAGTCCATAATATCATCAAAAGATTCAGAGAATCCGGAGAAATCTCTACACCTAAGCGGCCAGGCCGAAAACCAACACTGAATGCCCGTGACCGTCAGTCCCTCAGGCGGCACTGCATTAAAAACCAACATCATTTTGTAAAGGATATTACCGTGTGGACTCAGAAACACTTCAAAAAACCACTGTCAGTTAACATTGTTCATTGCTGGATCTACAAGTGCAAGTTAAAACTCAACCATGCAAAGTGAAAGCCATATATCAACAACACCCAGAAACACCGCCGGCTTCTCTGGGCCCGCGCTCATTTGACATGGACTGGCGCAATGTGGAAAAGTGTGCTGTGGTCTGACGAGTCCGCATCTCAAATTGTTCTTGGAAATCATGGACGTTGTGTCCTCCAGGCTAAAGAGGAAAAGGACTATCCAAATTGTTATCAGCGCAAAGTTCAAAAGTCAGCATCTGTGATGGTATGGGGACGTGTTAGTGCCCATGGCATGGGTAACTTGCACATCTGTGAGGGCACCATTCAGCCTTCTCAGTTGTGTAACTAAATATAATTTATTAACATATGACCAGTCAGCGCACTTTGGTCTCATTATCTATGCACTTCACAATGGCCCCTGGGCCGAGTCACATGCTAGTGTGGGCATTGTCCAGTTGTTCAAGAGTTGAATAAAGTAGATCTAGGGTAGGACAGCAGTTATTATTATTATCATGGATGTCCAAGAGCATTGTATTCGCTGTAATGTGATTCAAAACGCACTGCGGTGCACTGATTTGTTAAATTCCATGCCTCTTTCAGAGCCCCTTCAAGTAGTTTTCATTTGTATCGGTGATACATAACTGAGCCCAGGCCTACATTATGTGCATATTGCTTATTGCACCGACAAGATATGGTTAAAGAGAGGTTATTGATTAATATAATGTCTACTGTTAACATGTGGGAAGCACGTTTCGTTATCCTCGAACCTGAAGTTTTGAGTTTTTGGTGTGTGGGTTTGTCTGGGCAATAGAACTTGTTTCCCAAAAATCGGACATGCAAGTAAATCTAGTCTGAAATACATGTCAATGTATTACGGTAAATGGGGCTCAGTTTTTTTTTTTTCTTTTAGAATCATGTCGCCAGTTTTCCAGTCTCAAAGTTGCCAAATTTCATCCCAAGCTGATCCACTTGCTGTGGCACGAGACCCTCATTTCCTCTTGGCTCGCTCTCAAAATCTGTGTATATCGAACAAAAAAATAGGGCTCAAATGGAGACAAATCTCATGGTAGAGGTGGAGATAGATGTATGTTTCTGTTTAATTTGAGATGAAAATCTCTTGGAGTTGGTGAGATGAAATAGAGTACTAAAGTGATGACGCCACAGCTACTTAGCTTCATAACCAAACCCATATTTATTTTATTACAATTTTGGAGAGAGTGATTGGATGTTGAGAAAATTTCTAAACTGCTTGGAATTTAAAGTGATGATCTTAGGGATGTCCTGATGAAAATTATTAGGAATCAGGTGGAGGATTTGATGGAGGAATTGTTTTTATCCCTGCCATACTTGAAGAACAAACAGGGCCATGGCAGAATGAATAGTTAGTGACATACAAAAGACATAATAACGATGATTAAAGATAATTCATTATTGGACTTCCGTATTTCATTCTCTAAAGTCAATGCTTGTTCACAAGCGGTTACATAACATAACATGAGTGGCGAGAACAGGCCATTCAGCCTAACTACGCTGGCCAGTTTTTAAATTTTTTTTCTATTGTGAATATATCACTTCAGATACTCAAAGACTCAATGGTATCTAGCTTTAAGTCAAGTCTGCTCTTGAAAATTCCCAAGGTTTCTGCCTCAACAATACGGTCAGGCAAGCTATTCCACATCGAAATTACTCTGGGTGAAAAATATTTCCTAATATCAATGCTAAATTTACCGTTGGTCAACTTCCATTTGTGACCCCGAGTTCTACTAACAAAACTTGGCCGAAGGAATCCAACATAATTCACTTTGTTAATCCCTTTAACATATTTAAAGACTTTAATCAGATGACCCCTAAGTCTCCTTTTCCTAAGACTAAAAAGATTAAGGATCTTCAGCCTCTTCTGATTGCTTTCATCTTTTATACCTGGAATTAGCTTAGTGGCTCTTCTCTGAACTTTTTCTAGAGCCTCTATGTCTTTCTTAAAGTATGGACCCCAGAACTGTAAACAATACTCCAGATGTGGTCTGACGAATGTGTTGTACAAGAGAAGAATGACCTCCTTGGATTTGTACTAAATACTTTTGGCAATGTATCCCAGCATCCGATTGGCTTTTTTAACTGCTACGGCACAATGGCTAGAACCTGTGAGGGTTCGGTCAACAATCACTCCCAGATCTTCTTCATGTGGAGCACATTCAAGTTTTAAACCTCCCATGAAGTAATCCCGTCTAATGTTTTTATTACCTACATGCACAACTTTACATTTCGCTACATTAAATTTCATTTGCCACATTTCTGCCCAATTCTGGATTCTATCCAAATCATCCTGAAACACTTTAATGGACTCTAAACTATTTGCCAAACCTCCGAATTTAGTATAATCTGCGAATTTAACCAATTTGCTCTCAATATTTCTATCAAGGTCATTAATGTAGATGAGGAACAGCAGGGGTCCCAACACCGATCCCTGAGGGACGCCACTCCCCACCATACCTAGCTCAGATGAGGTTCCACTGACCACCACTCTTTGTGTTCTGTTCTGGAACCAGTTTTGAATCCACTCCAGAATACCTCCTGTAACCCCAATGGAGCTCATTTAAAAAATTAGTCTCTAATGCGGTGCTGTATCAAATGCTTTCTGAAAATCCAAGTATATGATGTCATAAGCCCTGCTCTGGTCATAAGTCTTGGTGGCCTCTTCAAAAAATTCCAGAAGGTTTATCAGGCATGACCTTCCCTTACGGAAACCATGTTGGCTATCCCTCAAGATATCATTACGTTCAAGAAATAATTCCAGCTCGTCTTTTATGATAGAATTCAGTATTTTGCATGCAATGCAAGTTAAATTGACCGGCCTGTAATTTCCTGGCTCAGTAGGGTCCCCTTTCTTATATATTGGTATTACATTGTCCTGCTTCGAATCATTTGGTATTTCTCCAGTTTCTAAAGATCGTCTGAAGATAGCTGAGAGCAGTTTAAAGATGATCTCACTAACTTCCCTGAGCACTCTAGGATATAAGCCATCCGGACCCGCCGCCTTATCTGCCGTTAGTTTATGTAACTTGTCTAATACTGCGTTATCCCTAACCTCAATTTCCGCTAAATAATCTTGAGCATTTGACATGCCCTCTGGCCAAATAAAAACCCACTCCGAGGTAAAATTCTCAACAAAGTAAATGTTTAAGATATCCGCAATATCCTTGTTATCATATAGCAGCGATCCATATTTATTCTTTATGCACTTAACGTCCTCTTTAACTTTCCTTTTTCTGCTACAGTACTGAAAGAAGCACTTAGTATTAGTTTTTGGCCCTTCCGCAATTTGCCTTTCATACAGTCTTCTAGCATTCTTCAGCTCCTTTTTGACCACAGCCTGCATTTTACAGTATTCAGCCTTAGTATTCTCATTGTTATCCTTTATGTACATCTTATAAAGATTCCTCTTTTCTCTAAAACTCCTACGAATAGCTGTGGTCATCCACTGAGGATTCTGCTTTTTCAGCTTACTTTTGGTCACCTTTGGAATGAATTTACATTGTGAATCAAGTAAAACCCCCTTAAATCTTTCCCACATCTCATTTACAGACTCACAGTCCAGGAGTGTCTCCCATTTTATTTTGCTTAAATATGAGCGCATCCTGTTAAAGTTTGCTCGCCTAAAATTGAAAATTTTGGTTTTAGAGGACACCTTTTTAACTTCCCATGAAACATCAAAATTAACAGTAGAGTGATCACTAGTCCCAAGTGGCTCCAGTACCTCAACATTTCTAATTCTATCAGGGTCATTACAGAGCACTAACTCTAAAATTGCCTTCTCTCTTGCAGGTTTATTAACATCTTGCGCCAAAAAATTGTAATTTATAACATCTACAAATTCTTCCTCCCCTTTACCCTGTCCTTTCACCATTTCCCAATTGATACCAGGATAATTGAACTCTCCCATCATAATAATCCCTCCTCCTCTACAAGCTCGCCTAATCCTCTTAAAGAGCATTCAATTGACAGTACTGTCCAAAGCTGGCGGTTGATAGCATACTCCTATGTTTAAACCTGTCTCGTGTTTGCCAATGAGCCTGACCCAGATATCTTCACAGGGCAAGGAATGTTCAATTTCAGGAATTTCCTGTACATTTATGTTCTCGTTCACATAGAGTGCTACACCCCCTCCTCGCCTATTACATCTATCCTTCCTAAAGAGCTTATAACCTTCTATATTATATTCATCTCCATCCTCTTCACTGAGCCATGTCTCTGTAATCCCAACTATGCCACAACCCTCACTAATCATAACAGCCTCAAGTTCCAGAAATTTCTTTTTTATGCTTCTTGCATTTAAAGGTCCAGTGTGTAATGTTTTTTAGTTGTTCATTATCAAAATCTGTGTTGCCCGTTCACAAACTTGTCCTTTTTTATGAATATTTACCACCACCATCAATTCCAAGTATTCCTATTGGCTTGAAATTTTACATTTGCACATGCATAACTGGGGTAGATGCTCCATATTCATGCGCCATCTTGAAATACGTTAGCAGGTAAGGGACATACAGGATATACTGCTCCGCCTTTCGCGTTTTCGCTGTCACATGATAAACTCACAGGTGCTGCTAATCGGTATCGTCGCTTCCCGGCCCCAGCAAGTTTGAAGAAGGAAAATGGAGGACCAACACGTATTCAAAATCCAAATTTCAGGAACAGGAGTCTTCTTCTTCGCCCAGAAATAGAAAAAGGATATTGAAAAGAGCAAGAGACCAGCGTCATCAGAAAAAAAGAGTGAACATTGGAGCTGCCTTCCAAAGATGGAAAGACCTGATGCAGGAAAAGGGGATCGAAAGAGACGCCGAATTTGCTTGCTTCCTTCTGGACAGGTAGGATACAGTTTGAATTCAAAATGTTTATTTCATTGCACGATCGTCTAACAGTAGCACTATGCCGTCCACTGCATAATTGAAACAATTTGCTCTTCGCGTAGGTTAGGTGTATTCATATGTATTCGCGTCTTTGCATTGACTTTGAATATAATCTGTCGTGTTTCGCACCTGGTGTGAAAGTGGCTTTAGCTGGCAACCTTTTTATTCGGCGCATTTTAATGCCAGCTAGCGAGCTAAATGCTCGCGGTGCAACTCCAGCCAAATTAGTTCTCATAATAACGGCTATAAGCATTTTAAATTGACTACATTTAAATGCTAACGTTATATATCATGCTAGCTAGCAAGAGTGCCTTTATGCCAAACTAGCTAGCTATATTTAATGTAGCTATGTATATGCGAGCTAGGTGCCTAAATGGCGAAGTTATAACTATTTACTATTATCCATTGATTTCAATGAGCAAGTCCAAAAATAATACGACTGCGCATGTGCAGGTCGCGGCCAAATAGCGGTAGAAATGTAAAAACACTATACACTGCCAAAAATATACACTGCCAAATTTTTTTTTTTTTTTTTAAAGATTATTTTTTGGGGGTCTTTTCCTTTATTTGACAGTTATATAGTGTAGATAGACAGGAAAGTTGGGGAGAAGAATGGGGAAGACGTGGCAAATGACCTGAGCCGGAATCGAACCCGGGTCGCTGCGAGAAGGACACAGCCTTTATGGCGCATGCACTTAGACCGATGAGCTATCGGGGAGCCCCAACACTGCCAAAATTAAACGAACAGACCTGATCGCCGGAGGGAAAGCTGGATGAAGTCGTGGATGACGTCTTGGCTTTTTGAAGCGTGAAGGCTACTGTAGCTGTAATGTGTACTTTGAACTGTGTGGCACGAGAGAGTTGATTGCGATATATGATCTCAACGCTAGATGGGAGAAATTCCTACACACTGGACCTTTAAATAAAAACATTTCAGGTTATTACGAATGCTCTTACCCTTCGATTTCCCATGTGCCTGCTGCTCCAAGCCCCCTTCTACGCTTTGTTGCTTTAAAAATATATCATCAATAATGCATGTAACGCTGTCAGCTTCCATCAGGGCAGTCTGCATTTCCCTATGTATAACACTCTCTAACCTCCCTGCCCCCTAAGTCCCTAGTTTAAATAACACTGCGCTATCCTTAACATACGCTGACCCAGTGCAAAGGTACCCCTCCGGTTCAGGTGTAGCCTGTCAGGCTTGAACAGGTCACCCCTGTCCCAGAAGAAGTTCCAGTGCCCCATAAACCTGTACCCATGGGTGCAAGTGGGAAAATTTTTTCTGACTGAACATATTTTGGCATGGGCGAATTGTCAAGTGCCGAAGGCGCGAAGTCCCTAGGGGCATCCTGGGGCATGCCCCCCCGGAAAATTTTTGAAAAATGGTCAAATTTGGTGCATTCTCATGGCAGTTTGGCCAAGAACTTGAGATTATAAAAGGCACTAAATTGTGCCAATGTTTAATGCTTACCTTTTAAAAAATTTAAGGGTATTGAGGCAAATAGTGTCTTGTGGGAAGACACAATGAACTCTTATCATGTTACATGAATAAAAGATAACATTTTTGAAATGTACATTATATTACAATACAGAGCTACAACAGTAAACAAAGTTAATGTAAGCAATCAGTATATGTAAATTTGCTTCACTTCGCTCTCCAATTTTGATTTTTTTCATTATATCAGTAAGAATATTATTTAAGATTTTCCAGTCACTTGAGATACTTCATGTACAAAATTAAACAAACTGTACTGTATGTGCAAGTGTGATTAAACAACACTCTGGAAAAGCTCTGACAAGTTCTCACGTAAATGGCCCTCGGTTTAGATCAAGCAACAAATAATCTTCCACAATGATAATAATATGCTATCAGATCATGGTGATGGAAGTATCATTTTTAGTATCAGTCCATTAAATTCATTGATATTGCAGTGTATTGGCATTGATATAGAGCAACGGTGCCCAACCTTTTTTGAGCCAAGATTTACTTTTAACTTTCCTGTCGTGTTCGGGTCAAATCTGACCGATTCACAACTTTAAACACTCATAAATATTGTGTTTTGCATCTGATTGTCTCAAGGCCTTCTGATATCCTCCACATTGTGCACTTGAACATATAAAAGTGATGATCACCACTTTCATTGAATTTTGAGTGGCTTAGTCAACGTTGTTACACCTGTGGTGTTCCCAGTCAAAAGTGACTGCCATAGGAAATGAATGGGTATCCAGATTATATTCATCCATCAGATGAGAAAACATCCACACCACCCCAACACACACACACACACACACGCGCACACACACACACACAAACACACAAACACACGCGCACGCACGCACGCACGCACGCACGCACGCACGCGCACACACGACTTCATGTTGAGGAGTTTGGTCTCTGGTTTTCCATTTCTTTTTTACATTACATGTTCATTTTGGAATACATTTTCAGTGCCTATTTGTGCAACCCCAATTCCAAAATAGTTGGGACAAAGTGTAAATTGTGAATAAAATCAAAACGCAATGACTTTCAAATCACTCCTGCCAGTATTTTATTCACAATAGAACAGAGATGACATAGCAAATGTTGAAACTGAGAAATTTCACAATTTTATCCACAAAATAAGCTCAATTCAAATTTGATGGCTGCTGCAGGTCTCAAAAAAGTTGGGACAGGGGCCTGTTTACCATGGTGTAGCATCCCCTCTTCTTTTTAACACAGAGTGGAGGCGTCTGGGCATTGAGGAGACAAGTTTCTTGAGTTTAGCCATTGGAATTTGATCCCACTCTTGTTTAATATAGGCTTCCAGCTGCTGGAGAGTTTTGGGTCTCCTTTGATGGACTTTTCGTTTAATTATGCGCCAAATGTTCTCAATTGGCGAAAGATCAGGACTGCAGGCAGGCCAGTTCAGCACACAGACTCTTCTACTATGAAGCCATGCTGTTGTAATAGCTGCAGTGTGTGGTTTTGCACCGTCCTGGTGAAACACACAAGGACTTCCCTGGAATAGATGTTGTCTGGAGGGGAGCATATGTTGCTCTAAAACCTTTATATACCTTTCAGCATTCATGGTGCTTTTCAAAACATGCAAGTGTCCCACACCATATGCACTAATGCATCCCCATGTCATCAGAGATGCTGGCTTTTGAACTGAACGCTGATAACAGGATGGTTGGTCTTTCTCCTCTTTAGCCCGGAGGACACGATGCCCATGATTTCCAACAAGAATGTTAAATTTTGACTCGTCTGACCACAAGACACTTCGCCACTTTGCTACAGTCCATTTTAAATGAGCCTTGGCCCACAGAACATGGCAGCGCTTCTGGACCATGCTCAACAAAGGCTTCCTTTTTGCATGATAGAGTTTTAGGTGGCATCTGTGGATGGTACGGCAGACTGCGTTTACAGACAGTGGTTTCTTGAAGTATTCCTGGGCCCATTTAGTAATATCAATGACAGAATCATGCCGGCGAGTGATGCAGTGGCGCCTGAGGGCCCGAAGATGATGGGCATCCAGTAAAGGTCTTCGGCCGTGTCCCGTACGCACAGAGATTTTTCCAGTTTCTCTTAATCTTTTGATGATGTTATGCACTGTCGATGATGAGACTTTCAAAGCCTTTGAAATTTGACGTTGAGGAACATTATTTTTAAAGTATTCCACAATTTCTTTTCCAAGCCTTCACAGGTTGGGGAGCCACTGGCCATCTTTACTTCTGAGAGACTCAACCGCTCTAAGACATCCCTTTTATAGCCAATCATGTTACACACCTGATGCCAGTTAACTTAATTACTTGCTAAATGTTCTTTCAGCTGATTCTCTTATATATTAATAGCTTCTTCAGCCCTTTTTTGCCTGTGTCCCAAATTTTTTGAGAGCTGTTGCAGCCAGAAGATTTGAAATTTTGTGGATAGGAATGTAAAATATCTCAGTTGCAACATTTGAAATGTCATCTATGTTCTATTGTAAATAAAATATTGGCCTATGTGATCTTGAAGTCATTGCATTTTGATTTTATTCACAATTTACACTTCGTCCCAACTATTTCGGAATTGGGGTTGTATTTTCACTGCAGTTATTCATGTTAACCACTACTCTGAGACATTGTTCAAAGCTATAAAGAGTGTTAAATAAAAAAACTGGTGATGATTAATGGTTTTTGTGTTAATTTAAGAGCAGTTAATACAGACCGGTCAAATTTGACCGGGAACAATAAATTAAGGGGAGGGGGGTGAACACGACAGGAGGGTTAAAGTTGGCTATGCATTGAGATCTACTGATCTGAGTTGGCTGTTTTCATGCGAGTTTCTATGTACTTTGGTATGGAAGGCTGTCATAGATAAAACATTGGGCTAATATCTCCCTGATATTTTCAATTTAGCCTAATAAATTATTTGCTGTCATTTACCCAAAAGTCTTGCCAGACCTGCCATGCTTAGTATGGAAAAAGCACAATATGGAAAAGTGGCATTGTCCCTTTAAGAAACTTGCCCCTTTAAGATTCGGGACTTTTTATACCTTTTTTATTTTGCACAAACAAGTTGCCTAAAAAACGCCGGTGCATAACTGCTAGCTCTAGCTATTAGATTAAAACTATGCTACAGTCTGCTAACTAAAACAACTAACGTCTTCGAACATGATGTTAATCCTCTACCGCATTCAAAATTCGATCCGAAAAAAACATCACACTAATATTCATGTACAGGAGCACTTTTCAGAAACGCGGATTTTTCTAAAAATCGGATGCTTCGCGTGACGTTAACATTACTGTTACACACCAATGCATAGCAACAGTTTTATGAAGGTTTTATTGGTAAAAAAAAAAAAGGTTTGAGCACCGGTAACAGTGGAATTTGTAGTTGTGTATAGTGATTTGTATGTGTATCAGTAAATTTGAGGTCACATACTCTATGAGTTGTGTACTTGTAGATTTTTTTTTCTCTCCACAAATACAACACAACACTTACACATTCACAAATTCTTAATTACAGGTGCACAAATCCTATTTTACAAGTCACAGATTAAAAAACTGACACACTCACATTTTTGCTCCTATTGTTGCAGTATATTTGGTGCAAAACATATTTGTGCACCTGCATCAAACAACGTCAAGTTGTGGACAAAATTTGAATATGCGCAAATCTGAATATGAATTTGTGCAACAAATGTTCAATGTATGTAAAATAATTTCTAAAGAAAATGTTTGTGTTCTTTTAAAACACAAATACAAATCGGTAACTACAACTGCTCGAATCTTCCCCACGAGTCACAGATTCTGTTTCCTTCAACTACAAATCACAAATCGCACCCTCCACTGAGATATGTGGGTAAAAAGGCGGTGCTGATCTGAGATCGACTGATTCCACAGCCAATCAGAGGCGAGGGGCTTTTGTCCCACAGCTAATCAAAGGAGAGGGGCTTTTGTCTACATAGAGCAATGAGTGTATATAGAACTGGAGAGGCTGTCGGAGCAAAAAGTTGAAGAAACCAATATGGCGTCCAGTGCACCGCACCTCTCAATTTCCCATTGACTATTATGGAAGCCCATAGTGGACAATATTCAAATGAAAATGTAATCCCACTATTGCATTATAATTTTCCACTTATGAATGAGTTATTTGAGACAATATTAAATTGAAAATGCATTAATCCAATTATCACTTTCATTTTCACATACACATATGGGAAATCTATGACTATATTCAAATGATAATGAAATGCTGATTGACATTTCATTTTCAAAGTCATGCTCTGCAATACAGTGGACAATATTCAAATGCAATAAGCAAAACAGCACCCCCAGCCTATTTCATTTACATTTACATGTCATCACGCTCTTTTAGGGTCAACAAGATAATGAAAATGCTGTTTTCTAATCACTTAGAAATAATAATGATATAATAAAGATGACGACATTTGACATTTCATTTTCAAAGACTTATCCTGCAATACATGGGACAATATTCAAACGCAGTAAGGGAAACAGCGCCTCCCAGTCCATTGCATTTTCAAATACATGTCACCACGCTCTTTTTGGGACACAATGAAAATTAAAATGCAATCTGTCAGCGTCTCATCAAGGCGGGTCTTCCGCTAGGACGTCACTCATTAGGGGTGCGAGCGGAAACCATGTTCCTTATTTGCATACCAACCAATCAGCTTCTGGGTAGCACTTGTACGCACGGAGGCTTACTGATAATATCATGACGGCTAGGCTGCTATGTATTGTGTGCCATCGCGCATTAGGCTATGTTGCGCCTTGGATGTAACCATCTTGGCAGCTAGTATGCTAGCTAACGTTAACTAAGGAAAATATTTGAAAATGATCATCACATTAAAGCGATATGATTTGATTTTTGCCCCAACTCTATTAACTGAGCTAGCTGTAATATGCATGAACTTATCCGAGGCTTCGCGGCAGTGTTGTGCAACTGCAACCCAAGTGTGCTTGCAGATTTCAGAGACGTTAGCTAGCTTGCTAGTGAGTCTAAAAGCAATCGCTTAGGGACAGCTAGCTAGCTATGATGCCTGCTGGAGGAGCTCTTACAGCCCTGATTTGTCACTTTAAACGCCATCTCGCACACACGACCTCTTTCACCATTGATTAGCAGCTTCTTTTACCTAAAGAACAAACTGACTGTTCAGCCTGAGACATGTTATTTCCTAGCTAGTTAAAGCAGCATTATCCTTCCATGCGTGCTATAGCGTATTACATTACTCCAGTTAAAACGCTATCCGTCTCCCCACCCTGCTGACGCTAGTTAGAGGAAATGTTTGTCATCATGTTTATACTTAATCGCTGTGATTCGGTTTTTGCCCTAGCTTCACAAGCTAGCTAGCCGACAGCGATTGCTCTTGTGCTTGCAGATTGTTCTTGAGCTTGCCAGGTAATGAGCTATCCATTTAGATCTCCCAGAAATCTGATAGTACTCTTGGGACGTACAAAAGTGCTGCCAAACATATCAAAGAAGTTCATATTCAGCAGGTTAAGTTAGCAAGTGAAGAACATTGTTTTCAGCCAGTCATCAAAACTTCTCCCATTGCTACGTGGCATGGGAATCGCTAGTAAACTAGGAACAGCGGCAGCCTGACTGCTGGCCGTTTATCGGACCGTTCTGCATGATGCATACATTGTGCATGTTTCAGGAGTGGTGAACTTGCAACTCGGCAAGCACAAGAGCAATCGTCAGCTAGCAAAAACCGAATCACAGCGATTAAGTATAAAAATGATGACAAACATTTCCCCTAACTAGCGTCAGCAGGGTCGGAAGACGGATAGCGTTTTATCTGGAGTAATGTAATACGCTATAGCACGCATGGAAGGATAATGCTGCTTTAACTAGCTATGAAATAACATGTCTCAGGCTGAACTGTCAGCGTGTTCTTTAGGTAAAAGAAGCTGCTAATCAATGGTGAAAGAGGTCGTGTGTGCGAGATGGCGTTTAAAGTGACAAATCAGGGCTGTAAGAGCCTCTCCAGTAGGCATCATAGCTAGCTAGCTGTACCTAAGCGATTGCTTTTAGACTCACTAGCAAGCTAGCTAACGTCTCTGAAATCTGCAAGCACACTTGGGTTGCAGTTGCACAACACTGCCGCGAAGCCTCGGATAAGTTCATGCATATTACAGCTAGCTCAGTTAATAGAGTTGGGGCAAAAATCAAATCATATCGCTTTAATGTGATGATCATTTACAAATATTTTCCTTAGTTAACGTTAGCTAGCATACTAGCTGCCAAGATGGCTACATCCAAAGCGCAACATAGCCTAATGCGCGATGGCACACAATACATAGCAGCCTAGCCATCATGACATTATCAGTAAGCCTCCCGGCGCATAAGCGCCACCCAGAAGCTGATTGGTTGGTATGCAAATAAGGAACATGGTTTCCGCCGCACCCCTAATGAGTGACGCCCTAGCGGAAGACCCGCCTTTGATGAGACGCTGACAGATTGTATTTTAATTTTCATTGTGTCCCAAAAAGAGCGTGGTGACATGTATTTGAAAATGCAATGGACTGGGAGGCGCTGTTTCCCTTACTGCGTTTGAATATTGTCCCATGTATTGCAGGATAAGTCTTTGAAAATGAAATGTCAAATGTCGTCATCATTATTATATCATTATTATTTCTAAGTGATTAGAAAACAGCATTTTCATTATCATGTTGACCCTAAAAGAGCGTGTTGACATGTAAATGTAAACAGAATAGGCTGGGGGTGCTGTTTTGCCTATTGCATTTGAATATTGTCCACTGTATTGCGGAGCATGACTTTGAAAATTAAATGTCAATCAGCTTTTCATTATCATTTGAATATAGTCATAGATTTCCCATATGTGTATGTGAAAATGAAAGTGATAATTGGATTAATGCATTTTCAATTTAATATTGTCTCAAATAACTCATTCATAAGTGGAAACTTATAATGCAATAGTGGGATTACATTTTCATTTGAATATTGTCCACTATGGGCTTCCATAGACTATAATGGAAAAATTCCTGTCATTATTTTGTTATTTCAAGAGCATTCAATCAAATTTCCTTCTTAAGTAGTACTGGAATACATATTAAAAAATGAATCGAGGCGCAATTTTGGTTGACACTTTTCCAGAACGAAGTTATAAGGAGTTGTTTTTAATCAACAATTAAGGCACTGGTTGGTCAATATATGCCTCACATCGGACTCTGAATGGTCAAACGCGTGGTCCTGGTGAATAACCTTCAGGGAACATGGCCGTAAAGCGGTTTTGTGCCCATGGGCATTGTACTAATCCCATATCAGGATGCTTATGGCGTCCCAGCTAGCCTAATGGGTACCTAACCAACCGTTAACAGGGAAAGCCTCTGTACCTTTTTCCAATCGGTTGGAAGGAGGATCACAACACGAACGCGTTACTGTGGTCATGTCACACTTCAAATGGGTTGTGAATTTAACTTTAACGTTAGCGAGATATTTATTCCCTTGTAATGTAGTGCACCAAACTGAATTCTTACCTTCAGTCTAGCTCTCTGGAGCTCGCCCGTACCTCTGCCGAAAAGCTGGCTAGCATTCCAACCCACTAGTTTCTCACTCAGTTCGTTTAATTCCCACAGAATGTTGTCACTGTCGGGTTTAACATTTTTTCTGGACGTTCGGTTTGAAGTATAACGTGTCGTTCTCTAATATCAGCGAGGTGCATTGCTATCAACCAGCACTATGGTCTTGGAGTTCAGCAAATGCGAACATCGCCTTGTATTTTCCGTTTGGTAGCTGGCTTTTTCCACAGCTAACATTAATGCGTGAAAGCACTATTGTTACCTTGCATTGCTGGAACCATTTACAGTCTGTGAATAAAAACTATGTAAGTTGCTAACATGGTTAACAGCGAGGCTTTGGAGAAACGTGCCCGAAGCTAGCTAGCTAGTTACAGGTCACTGTGCAGTTCTGATTCCCAGTTTAAAGCTGCAGCTAACGTAGCTACTGCTAGCTTGTTCTTAGACCTCCTTCATGCCTTAGAATTCGCAATGTTTGCTGGTGGATTTCGAACTCTGCCCCTTGCCCCGTTTCCTTTCCTAAGAGAATTTCCGTTTCAAATGCTATAGGGGTTGGATCTTTCAAATTTGGAGCGGAGACTGGTTTTAGCTGTCCTAGCTCGCAAGCTAATTTGGTGGGAGGGTTTGTAATCATGCTAGCTAGCTAGCTAATAGCCAACGCGTGGATTTACTCAATTTTGACCGTTTCAAAGGTTTAATGGCACGTTCAGCACGCGATGGCAAGCATAGCTGAGTTCAATGCATGCCAGATGATATTTCAAACAATTAACTTCAATGGAATCGATATTTATCCGCACAATACCCACAACAGAACACATAAACCAATGCCAGCCAGCTAGAGAACAGAACAGACACGTTCACAATTCGCCCATCCACATTTCGTGATGTCGCAAATGAAATCCGTGAATTGTGTAAGCCACTCGTCGTCATTACTCAATACAACCAACCGGCCGCTCAAACGTTGAGTGCGAGGAGTAAAACAACACCCCCAATAACTTTATCCTCGAATAGTGTCACGTAAAATAACCAATTGATTCTTATTCTTACATGCATACGAGTTATATGTGTGTTGAAAATACGGCACTAGATCCCTTAATTTTAAAGAAAATGGCTTGGATTTCTCCATTATAGTCTATGGGAAATTGAGAAGTGCGGTGCGCTTGACGCCATATTGGTTTCTTCAACTGCGTTCGTAGAAGAAAGCGGCGGCAGCCTCTCCAGTTCTATATACACTCATTGACATAGAGTGGCGAAGTCCCGCCCCTTCCGGTAATCCCCATATCCGAACGGTAGTCAATGGCAAGAGAAAAACTATTTTTTGATCCCGTTTGCATTACTCCATGAATTACACGTTGTATAACTTTTTAAATATGCGACTGTGAAAATACCTAAGTAAAAAGATTACACAATGCAGACCCGAAATGTCGCGTAAATGACGTTATTGATTTCTCTGGTTCTCATGCTACCCAGAGCCGCTGTAGCTACGATGCCTTCGTGGTTCGCAGCGGAATGATCCCAAACGAAAAGTATTACTCGTTTTCGCTCCCTGTTGAATTAAAAGACCAGGTTACAGGACCAGGAGTAGCAGAATAAAACGTAAGATTATGCCACATTTGTGCTTGCGCCAACTTACCAAACTAGCTAGTTACCTAACTAGCAAGTTAAGTCACCTAGCTAGCTAGCTAGCTAACATTAGCTAATAGCGTGAGGTCTGTCATTTACCTTTCAAATGCACGGAGAGTAATGGACTACATCGGAATTAGCTTTAATACCCATTTTCCATTGCGCGTGACGTCACGCATTTTCGCCTGGGGGTATAACTCCACCTTATCTCATATCGATTTCCATTGACAGCCAGCCACACAACGTTCATAATTACCGGTTATTCGTCATATTAGCATACTTTAATCAGGAGTTGCAGAGCAACAACGACATGGAAAGTACGCGATTTGGTGGTGTTTGTTTTATTAAGTTTTCGGGAGTTTAAAAGGTTGAATTACGTGATGAATGAAGAGGCTGCATACATCCACTTTCATTTTGTAATACTACGACTCTTGGGCTGCGAATCAGACAGCGGGATGGGAATGAAAATTATAGTGTATGCAACCAGTGGGGTTAATGTTAAAATTAAATTGTCACGATTGTCGGTAGACAAATGGAAAATAACCACTTTGAAAAGCAAAGAAGAGTTAATTTCAATAGCCCAACAGAAACCACTATCTATGAATCAAGCTCGGATCGAGCTAATAATCCGAACACATACCAGTTCTGACATCAACCCTGTTGACTGCCTTTACCCAGTCTCGGTTTAGCCATAGCTCGTTGTCAGCTGGGAAGCGTAACATTCGGAATGGTGAAGGGAAATCGCATGCGCCTTTACCAAACAGGCCAGCTTGTTTTAGGCATATCTTCCTTTTTCACTTACGAAGATAGTATGTGACATTTGCAGCCCTTGACAGCGCACCATGTAGTTGGCATCTAATTAAGACAGAAAAGACAGCTTTTCTGCTATGAATTTATACTGCCAGCACGAACAATTTAAAATAAAAGGAAAGAAAAACTCACACTTTTTTTGCTTTTAGAAGTGGTTATTTTCCACTTTCTGCCAACAGTCGTGACAATTTCTTTTTAACGTAAGCCCCACTGTTTACATGCGCTAAAATTTTAATTCACATCTCGCTGTATGGTTCGCAGCCCATAGTCGTATTACAAAAGGAAAGTGAATGCATGCAGCCTCTTCATTCATTACGGAATTCAACCTTTTAAATTCCCTAAAACTTTATAAAACAAACACCACCAAATCGCGTACTTTCCAAGTCGTCGTTGCTCTGCAACTACTGACAAAAGTGCGCAAATATCGCGTATAAATGGTAGGAATGAACGCTGTGTAGTTGATTGTCAATGGAAATCTAAATGAGATACGGCGGAGTTTCTACCCCAGTCGAAAATGCGTGACGTCACGCGCAATGGATAATGGGTAGTGCTAAGCTAATTCCGATGTGGTCCATTTATTAAATGCATAAACCTTGACACATATCTCTAAGAGTTAAACAACAACGGTTGTCACACCGTGATCGTTCTTGAGTGAATGAAAAGGTCTACTTGACGTTGAGGTTGTAATTTGTAATGTTAACATGCAAAAAAAAAAAAAAAAAAAAAGAACAGATCAGGCGATGGGAGTAAGACAGCCCTGCACGACAGGCTTAATGTTTTCGCAGTGTCTAGAGATACGGCAGTTTTTATTGGTACAGCAGTCGATTTCAAGGGATTAGGATAAGGATTCGGGATTATGGTTAGGGGAAGGGTGAGGTTAGGGGTCCGGGTTAAGGTTAGGGTCAGGGTTAGGTTAGGGCAGGGTTTGAAATTGGGACTGCCGTACCTCTCTACATTGAAATACATTGGAAAACTGCCGTACCCGTAGCAACTGCCTAATGTTTTTCATTATGGAGATGGGTGAGCCAGTTTTTTTTCCCTGCAAGAGTGTAGTTTGATAATTAAGAGTAGTAAATGAATGAGTCTGCTTGGGAGGACCCAGGCGAAGTGTTTAAAGTACAGCTGCTGACCTTGTTTTCTCATTTTTCCTCACCAGTGAGTGAGACATTGAGGAACTTGTACCCTAAACCAAACAGCTCTGGAAACCTGATTACAACTGTGCGTATTTGATGCGCATACATTTTATTAACCTTAAAGGCTCAATGCACCTCAGAACCACAGCCTACATATAGCCACATGACGACTGCTTGGTGCACAAAACTGTTCAATTCATTCTTTGCTGTAACTAGGGGTTGGATGCAAATCATATTTTTCACATTGTTTTAAAGTTTTACATTGCTTTTTCTCAAAACTTAAAAAATGCTCTTAACCTTTTTGTGCTCCAAGCAGTCGATGTATTGATTGACATTTGGCAGAAGTCATGTGAACTCATCTTTCCTCAATTCAGTAACTGTAAGAACTGCAATGTGCTTTGATTTGAAAATTAATCTATTTTCTTTATTCTCTTTTCCCAGCTCCATTAGCATGTCCTGTTCCTGCATGTCCAGCTGCTAATCAATGCTCTTAATTCTTGTGTAAATACAAATAAATTAAATTTATTGTATGACGTAGAGTTGTGTGTTTCATTGAGTCATGTAAATGACCAGTACAGTTAAGTAGTAATAAATTGGAGTCCAAAAGTCTGTGGCGGTGTCAGTGACCAGGAGGCTCCATGTCTCCTCATGCTGCGGGTACATTCCAGACATCAGTTGGATGACCTTGGAAGTGCCAGCCTTCCTCCAATGGAACTCTTCCTTTTGTGGAGCTGATCTCCCACAAGACAAAAATTGCCAACAAGGCAGCATGGCAATGCTTGAACTGCCCGCGTGCACAATCTCAGGCAGTGCTCGACGATGTCGTGTCATCTCCCATTCACATTATCAGAAAAAGAAAATTACCATTTGTTAACATTACATAACCGATTGAGTGAGCAGTAATATAAAGATGGGCAGGACATATGTACCAGTTCGTGCTAGTAAGGTTTGAAGTATGCTGTGCCTGAATAGTATGCATGCTGTCAACAGGCAAATTATGCACCATTGGATATGGGTGAGAGCTCTACTGACAGCTAAAACTGTACGTCTCAAACAAACTACAGAGGAATGAATAGACATAACATACTATAAGGGGCCATAACAGATAATGCAAATTGATGACAACCCAGCTTAAAATTCCAGTTTGGCTCCCAAGATGGTTTATGATGGTTCCATCTAGCCTGTCAGTAAAACCTATTCTCTTTTTGGAGAAAGCAGGTGAACCTGGTCCAGCAAGCTGATGGACCCGCAGACAATACAGACTTGGCAGCTGCTTGACCAGCTTAAATTGGCTTTAGCTGGATTTATCACTGATCTAAGTGTGCATAAGACTTGTGGTATCTGACAAAATATTGAAATTGGGCCCCACTCAAGTTATTCAGAAGTATGATAAAAAAAAAAAAATCAAATATTAGCAAACATTATCTAAATTGGGCATTACAAGCTAACCCCGGAAAAACACATTTTATTTTAGCATGTATTAGCATTTCTCAATGTGAACACACTAGCTAGCCAAGTTACCCAAGAGCCCTAAATTTACAGCCTCTACTAGTTATCAAAATCATTGTAAAATAATCGCTACATTTTTGGAAATTAACATTATTTCTCAACGAATCATCAACAACTAGAACTGATTAGCACGCAGTTCTAAGGTCTGTTTCAGCATTAATTTATTCATTTTTACAGATACCTGTTGAACTCACAAGTTGGTTAACTGACAAAAGCTAAAATAATAGATAGTTTTTGATGCTTAGCTATGTTATAACTTTTGCCAGCTGGCATTCTAGTCTTTCAACGCTCGCCGAAAACTTGCAGCGCCGGTCCCGTACGCTAGCTCTGACGGAATCGACTCGCCATCTCTCCTTCTGAATAGCTGTAGCTTCCGACATAGCTACTAGGCTAGCAACGAGGCTATAAGCTAAAAGTGTGCCAAGCAGACGGCCATGCTCGTGTTGGTGACGTACTTGTGCTAGACGAGAGATGTAGTTCACCAAGCGGTCTCACACAAAACTAAATATATCTCACAATCTTTAAACCAAACTGCTAATTTATTGGCTTGCAAAATTGTCTTTTAAATCAACAAACATCATATGTGCAATTCATGGTGTAATGCAAACGGGATCACCGGAAGGGGCAGGACTTCACCACTCTATATAGACAAAAGCCCCTCTCCTTTGATTGGCTGTGGGACAAAAGCCCCTCTCCTCTGATTGGCTGTGGAATCAGTCGATCTCAGATCAGCACCTGCCTTTTTACTCATATCTCAGAGGAGGGTGCAATTTGTGATTTGTAGAAGGAAACAGAATCTGTGACTCGCGGGGAAGATTCGAGCAGTTGTAGTTATCGATTTGTATTTGTGTTTTAAAAGAAACCTTAAAAACTGGGTGGGGAAGTATTTGCCGTACATATACCATGAAACTAGCTTTATTACATTAATAGGCAAATTGAATTGGGACATGGAATAAGTTATCAAGTTATCATTTAACGTCATATCAACATTTTGAAACCAACCCTCTGATACAAACTGTCCCACATGTGTGTGTAAAATACACGGTGCGCACAATGATATTTTGTTGTACCGCCTTTAAATTTGATCATGGTCCATATTCATTACTGTATTTTTTTGAGAATCTTATGAAATGTAACAACATTCATTTCCGCCCTGAGTTGCATTAATTTTTGGCCAAGGTCTTCGATTGGCTACGGAAAGTCCAGGACTCTGTGGTGGCCAATTAATGTGTGAGAATTCCTCATGTTCAATGATGCACTAACATAATTTGAGCCCAGTGAATCTCGGCACTGCCAAAGCTGGAATATTCCTGTGCTGTCAGGGATCAAAAAAATCCACTGATGGGATAACCTGAACACTCAGTACATTCAGGAAGTCTGCAGACTTCGTTTTATCGCTTCATAACATTGAGTCTAGACCTGATGATGATGATTCAAGACCATGTGATCTGCTAATCCTTATGATCTGTTACGCCATAATATAATGTATTCCGATCCATTGTTAACCTCAGCCTATTTTTGATAGCGTAAATTTTGAAGAAAACACCACACATCTCGCATTATTACTGACTAATTTTTCCAATGTTTCCATAAAGTTTACTGATGGACGATCGAGTTACACAACAGTGACAAAAAAAACCTGACAAAAGAAATGGAAAGTTTTAACTCCCTGCAGCTCACCACTCAATCTTGAAGAGTTTAATTATAAATGAGAAAACCGTGCCGCACACATCTGTTCCAATGTTTTTCTTTTTTCTTTTTTTTTAGATAACGATGAAATATCTGGCCAATTGCATCACACCAACCGTAGCTTGTGCTTTAGTGCAATGACTGTGGAATGAATTAACTGTACTTAATGTGCCATCATGGTTAATATGGGGGAGAAAATGAAAATGCGTGGTCCTCTAACTCGCTGTGTAATGCTATCAATAACAGTTATCTAATCCGAAATTTATCTCCAAAGTTGAAAAAAAAAAAAAAAAAAAACTCAGTTGTTTGGGGAAGCCAGTGGAGAGGCAGTCATTTTTGTGTGCCACTGTCGCCACTATCCTAAGCTACCCAAAAATTTCATTTAAACAAGGCTCCACTCACTATAAGAGTGACAGCGACATTCAACGTGCATGACACACCTCATTACCTTAAATTTTACAAACAGGATGTCTCAATGAACACAACTGAATACAGTGATGACTGACACACCGATACCATTGTTGTCAGCGCTGCGCTATACACTGCAACAAAATTTAACAGCTACACTCACCAAACACAAGCCACCAGACACGCATGTTGTGGCCTCGCGGGCCGGCAGCAGCGCTGGCAAATACATAATAGCCATCACTGTGCTATGCGTAGCCCAGCCTGTACAATATGCATACATCGCTTGTGATCATCTTCATGTTGACTGTTCGCTAAATCTGTCAAATTATGGTTGTAAAAATGCCAAAAATGTTTCCAAAGTTCTTTTTTATAATTAACCCAATAGCACTTGGACCGACCAATACTGCCTGAAACTTCTGTTCCCTAGACCGCCTCAAACTCACACGATTGCCTAGGGTTACTGTTGGTGGAATTCAGTCATAAATTCCTTATTATTGCTTATTTGGTTATTAATTGTTTATCCTTGCTCGCTCTTGATTTAGTATTGATTTACTTGTTTATTCAGTCATTAAGTGTTTATCCTAGGTGACCTAGGCCATGCGTGATTACAACTTTTATAATCTAGCTTGTTCCTATGTAGAAGCGTCATGAAGTGTGTTTGCTGAAACAGTGTGTTCCTTCTGAAGCCTGGAGTGTTCTAGATAAGACCCAAGGAAACTTAAATTTCTGCGGGGGAGAAACATTTTAGGATTACTGGAGCCAGACTTACGTGGGATGCGCACGCACGCAGCTGACGCAGAGGGCGTACATCATAACATTCTGCTTTTACGTATATCCAAAGCAAAGGAGAGATTCCTTTGTCTTTGTTCTTGCCTGTAACGAAGACCCTACTTGCAAGCAGTAAAGGATCCCATTTACTCATCTTGCCTCAGTCTGCTTTCTTTCAGGAATACAATTTAAAATTCCCACAACAGTTACACATTGGACTTCGTCATCAGCTTGGAATGGCTCAAATCGGCAAGAGGGATTCCCCAGTGACCTAAATTCAAGATAAAACATAGGGGTCGCTATTTCGCTATTTATTGTCCAATCAGTGGTAGAATGCCTAATCTTAGTAAAGTTCATTCATTTTTCTCAAGACAATTTCCATATTACATTGTGCCAAAAACTGTTTCTGAGTCATGTATCAGACGTTTGTGATCGATACTAAATTCAGTATTTTTCTAATATCCATTAACAAGGTGCTCAATTTCTGTAATTTTTAGAATATATTTTATCATCATACTATATTCAGAGTGTTTGTTACTCATTTGCTTGCTTGTTATCTTCAGAAATATATTCAGAAATTGACAACAATTCTGAGTCCGTATAACTCCAAAATCCAATGTCAAAAATACGGAAATTACCTGGATTTTCCAGGGAACAGAGGTAATCTATATATAATGAGACTAAGTGCAATTGGGTTAATTGGTTTCTTGGAATTGTCAAAGTTTTAACCAGTAAATGAGATCAAAAATAAAATGTGATGGAATAAAAATCCACAAGAGCGATTTTTTTCTTCTATTCATTTTTATTTTCGCTCTCATTATTTTGTTCACAGTAGCGATTCCGTCCAGTTGGGGAGCGAATCACTTGTCGCTCCCATGTATTTTTCGTTTGCTGCCATCTGCCCAACTCTTGACATATTTTGTGAAGCTGCAAGTTTGACAGGTTATTTCACATCACTTCATCTAACAAATGTGTGAAAACTGGAAAAGTGATATGTCCCAATTAACCCCTTGTTTTCCGTACATTTACATTACAGCAACTCACGCCTTCACAATCTCTTATCAGTTGGCTTATCGCACTTGTGCGGAAACACGTGTACTCGTATTATCGCCGACTGGCTCGAGTCCCGGACCCATCTTATCAGGATGCTCGCATTGCATCTAAACACGCGGAACGGTTATCATGAACGCTTTTTTGCTTTGCATCTATACACAGACAATGGTTTGCGTTCATGTGACAATATGATTGGTCTTGGGTGATATAAGAAGTCACACAGTAAGAAGGCACGTGCATACATTCCATGACTTTCAGTTTGCAAATTTCGTTTAGTTCATTTTCGCGTGACCACGCTGTGTATCACATCGTAAAATGGCAGCTCGGAATCCGCACGTGTTCCTTTCAACCATTGACGCACTGTCAAGAATTTTTGATGTAAATTTTTTTTCATGTCGCCGTCATTCTGTCACCTCAAAATCTATTTCTTTGTAAATAAAAAATGTAAATAGTGTAATTGATTGCATTCTTATATCGTATATCACATGAACTCAAGTCAGTGTTTGGATGGTCTAGATGCTGAACAGCACAGTTCTGATCACCCATTACGCCAACGACCATCAGTGAAAATGTATGGGCCAGTGCGCACGGCAGCACTCGTAGCTGACCTGTTAACACGACCCGCACGAGCCATCGTTCACAGACCGATCCGGGACTCGAGCTCGGTGATTGTTCACGAGTAAACATGGTTCCGAGCGCTAAGCAGTTAAGAGAAATCACAAATAAAGTCAAAACCAAACATTTTGCTAATTTTTCGAATAATGTTGTGCACAGATGTACAGGAAAATGTACAGCACCATCCATCCCCGTTCCAGTAACATAAGCTTGTTTTGTGGTTTTGCCTCGTCTGCCTCATCCAAGCCCAGGTGTGATCCATTATATGCCCTGCTCCTTTTGTGCATGGGTGGAGTATATGAGTCGACGACTTGCAAAACCTGCTAAGCCAAGTTTTGAAAATAAATGAGTTATCTCCCTTAGCCTCTCTTTCAGGCACCTGCGCATGTCCCACTGATAGCTCCACTTTCAAAACCTACTAAATCATGTCATAAAATGTAACAGAAAAAGCAAAACTCTGTCAAAACCCACCAAGTCAAGGAGGAAAACTGTCAAATTCTGCCAAGACATCAGCCAATGTGGAAACATTATTCCTTTTTCATTCGCTAGAAGGAAAAAATCTACAACCCCAATTCCGAAATAGTTGGGACAAAGTGTAAATTGTGGATAAAATCAAAATGCAATGACTTTCAGATCACATGAGCCAATTTGTTATTTACAATAGAACATAGATAATATCTCAAATGTTCAAACTGAGACATTTTATACTTTTATCCACAAAATGAGCTTATTTCAAATTTTCTGGCTGCAACAGGTCTCAAAAAAGTTGGGACACAGGCAAAAAAGGGCTGAAAAAGCAACTCAGCTGAAAGAACATTTAGAAAGTAATTAAGTTAACTGGCATCAGGTGTGTAACATGATTGACTATAAAAGGGATGTCTTAGAGAGGCTGAGTCTCTCAGAAGTAAAGATGGCTAGAGGCTCTCCAAGCTGTGAACGCTTGCGTAAAAAAATTGTGGAATACTTTAAAAACAATGTTCCTCAATGTCAAATTGCAAAGGCTTTGAAGGTCTCATCATCGACAGTGCATAACATCATCAAAAGATTCAGAGAAACTGGAAAAATCTCTCTGCGTAAGGAACAAGGCCGAAGACCTTTACTGGATGCCCGTGATCTTTGGGCCCTCAGACACCACTGCATCGCTGACTGGCATGATTCTGTCATTGGCATTACTAAATGGGCCCAGGAATACTTCAAGCAACCACTGTCTGTAAACACAGTCCGCCGTGCCATCCACAGATGCCACCTAAAACTCTATCGTGTAAAAAGAAAGCCATTGTTGAGCATGATTCAGAAGCGCCGTCGTGTTCTGTGGGCCAAGGCTCATTTAAATTGGACTCTAGCAAAGTGGCGAAGTGTTCTGTGGTCAGACGAGTCCAAATTTGACGCTCTTGTCAGAAATCATGGGCGTCATGTCCTCCGGGCTAAAGAGGACAAAGACCACCTCTCCTGTTATCAGCGTTCAGTTCAAAAGCCAGCATCCCTGATGGTATGGGGATGCATTAGTGCTTATGGTGTGGGACACTTGCATGTTTAAAAAAGTACCATGAATGCTGAAAGGTATATAAAGGTTTTAGAGCAACATATGCTCCCCTCCAGACGACATTATTCCAGGGAAGGGCTTGTGTATTTCAGCAAGACAATGCAAAACCACATACTGCAGCTGTTACAACAGCATGGCTTCGTAGTAGAAGAGTCCATGTGCTGAACTGGCCTGCCTGCAGTCCTGATCTTTCACAGATTGAGAACATTTGGCACATAATTAAATGAAAAGTCCATCAAAGGAGAGCCAAAACTCTCCAGCAGCTGGAAGCCTGTATTAAATAAGAGCAGGATCAAATTCCAATGGCTAAACTCAAGAAACTTGTCTCCTCAATGCCCAGACGCCTCCACTCTGTGTTAAAAAGAAGAGGGGATGCTACACCATGGTAAACAGGCCCCTGTCCCAACTTTTTTGAGACCTGTAGCAGCCATCAAATTTGAAAGTAGCTCATTTTGTGGATAAAATTGTGACATTTCTCAGTTTCAACATTTGCTATGTCATCTCTGTTCTATTGTGAATAAAATACTGGCCGGTGTGATTTGAAAGTCATTGCGTTTTGATTTTATTCACAATTTACACTTTGTCCCAACTATTTCGGAATTGGGGTTGTATATGGTGCTCATCATTCAGCACATACAAAAAACTCTGACAACTGCAAACAGAGTAACAGATCATTGTAGTAAAGCCCAATCTCACTACTGCAGAGTACACTACACAGCAAACAAATAACTTTTGCAAATACAGGGCCCAGGACTAACTGAATGCATGTTTCACCGCTACAGAATTAGACTTACTTGTCAAAGGAAACAAGCAGCTCATCTCGATTGCCGTCTTCAGCCTGTGAATAAGTCACATTGAAATGGCATAAACTTCAGAGCTTCAGACGCCAGGGAGATTCCATTAGCTGGCTTTCATTGTCCTCATTTATCAGTCACTGTTGGCCAACTAGCAGAGCATTTTCACTGGCCTTTAATGCTTCAGTGAAAAATGTCTCTGTTTCAAGCAAAGATTGTAAGACCCCTCAAAGACGCAGACGGGAGGACAGGAAGTAGATTGGAGGAGCTCACCAAGAGGCGGGACCCAGAGCGGGCACGAGCCACAGACTCTTTCTCCTTCTCCGCAGCACGGCGCTGAACCTCCTGAAAGTTTTTGAGTGCTCCAGAGAAATCATTCATCAGCCGCTCTTTCTGTAGCTTCTGCTGCCTCTGAAGGAACACCAACGTGTCACTAATACAAGAGTGCACACGAGCGCAAAACACATACTTGTGCAAGCACACACTCTCGCAAACACACACATCCCCTCACCTGTTCAGAGGGGGGCAGTGGCAAGGGCAGGGATCCCAAGTGTTTCAGGTGTCTGTTGGTTTCTTTGGCCAGCTTGTTCGTGTCGTGTTGCACCTGATGTCTGGAACATACACAGTGCACACTGAGCTACAGTCACACCATGGGATTAAGCATAAGCTCCCCCGTGGGAGATGGCAGTCCAGTATTCACTGGAAACGGAGTCCAAGAGCACTTACAATCTGTCCTGCAGTTCAGGTGAATCCTGTGTGGTGCCAAGCAGGGACAGCATGCCTGTAATCTGAGCAGCTTTGGGGGGGGGTTTGGAGTGGGTGGAGAGAGAGACAGAGGAAGGAAAACCGAGAAACAGAGGAGATTGTTAAAACTCAACGGCAGTCTCAGTTCCACATCCCCACCCATCCATCACTCACTCAAGCCAATCTTACCACAAACTCTTCATCTGCGACATCAAATATCTCATCACCGCTCAGTCCAACGCACCTCCAAATCATTCACTCTTCATACTATTCATCTGCTTCTGCTTTTATCACCGTTCACCCGAACAAACCACCTGATCACTCACTCTTTCCATTCTGCAACTGCTTCAGTTCTTATAACTGACATACAGTCTGACTGACTCACTGACTAGCTCACTCACTCACTTTAAACTGTTCACCAGCTTCAGCTCTTCATTTTAAATGAAAAACAGAAGAAATTCTTAAAAGCAGGAAAGAATTACTTTCTGAGGCACTGAAGGAAGATCACAAAAGACTCAAAACACAGAAAGACCAGCAGTTCCCATCAATTTGCCAAACTATAGCAGCCTACAAATAATAAAAAAAAAGAGCCTCCCACCACAGTTTCAAAATGAATAACAAACTAGTAATTCAAATCTTCAGCTAAAATGATAACTACAATTGGCCAGTTAGATTGCTGCCTACACTTTCACAAATAGTCCACATTATAGTGAAGTGGCTTTGTGAAATTATACAGTATAACACATAAGGGACAAAAATAAGGGACATAAGTGTGATTTTTTTTCACCAGTGGAGCCCCGAGGGCAGGGCTATTCAATTGGTGGCCCGCAGGCCAACTCCGGCTGACAAATGAACTCAGACTGGCCCACTGAACAGTTCTCTTGACCAACTGATCTAAACCAGACGGTCCGGTCGGCCGCGACCATATGGGTGTAGCCTCTGAAAGCCCGCTTCTCCCCTTTCTTGCGCATTATTCGGCCAATACTGTCGCCACGGCAACCAAAATTGATAGGTTTCATAAGTGAAGTATAACACATCCATACCAAATATAAAAGTCATCGGTCAAAAATTACTGCCTGCAAAGCGTCCACACAAGGAAGTGTCTACAGATGCCAAAGCAGACGCGGCAGTGATGGCGGCAACAGCACGCATGAATCTATAGTAGCCACCTGACTTCGTTCGGGGGCTACAACAATCCGGCAGAAAATCTGTGTGATTATCTGACATTTTTGACACAATTGGCCTCATGCAGCAACATTCTCTTAAATTTCTCTCTTATTTTTCCCAAAGAGAAAAAATAAGAGAAATAAACTCCAGATGCACCAAACGCCACCGTCCAAATCTGCTCTTACCCATGTGCGCTGAATGTGAAATCCCACTTGATCGTAAATTGGAAGTGTGTGGCTGGTTGTTTTAAATTAGCATATATGACACCCTATAAACACCACATAAGGGCAGGTGACGTGCCGTGTGCAAAGAGCCAACTGCTCGTGGCAATCTAGGGTGCTTTCACACTAGGTATGATTGTTCCGTACCGTGCCACAGTACGATTGTCCCCCGTCCCCCCTCCCCCGCTGGTTGGCTTTCACACTAGTAATATCATACCATACCCGAGTACACTTGCATACATGTCAAAATTCCTATACAACGCGTTGCAGAATGCACCTAGGTGGTTTTAAATGTGGAACGATTTTAAAAGGAGGTGCCAATATATTTCGGGGGGTTTTATTATTGAGAAGGGGGTTTAGAATATTAATATTGAATATTAATATCGCAAATGCATACGCTGCGCGTGCCCTAGCAACCCGGTCTGTCATCTGTAACATGGATTACCATGTATAGCAGCGCGGAAAAAAAAAAAATAAATAACTCGAAATTTCCTTGACTGAATGCTTGATGTTTTTACACATTTTTACACATCCGAATCTTCCTCTGGGTACCCAAACATCAAGGTAAACCGAAAATATACTGATTACATTAGAGATAGGTGGATGTTGCAAACGGAATTCTTTCGCCCTTGCGTTTTTGGCCGATTATGCTGTCCACTGCCTCATACCACGAAAATTTATCCATCTCATACTGTAACTTGAGCTGCCAGGCTTTCGCACCGCATCCCGCACTTTGAAATATCGCAGCCGCATTTTCTTCAGTTTGTCACGGCACTGATCTATTATTCCGTGATAACCACGCGAATGTAACTACTCACAAATTATTCCATAAATCTCTGAGTTTTTGCATGTAGTATCCAGTTGTGATTGTATGTTTTCATCCGCCTACATTTCGAGCAAGCATTGAATTTCTTCATTTGAATGGAGATATCTTTTTGCCGCTGCATTTCTTAGAACAAGAGAGCCGTAACACATAACAGTAATCTTCCGTGCTCAAGTACGGTTACTTTCACATTTGGTACGAGTAGCCATTCATCTGTCTCAGCAAACAGATCCGCGCAATCTCCTAAAACGCGCTCTCTGCGCAAGGCCTGGATAGCCTAAGCGTCCGACAGCAATAGGTAAGCCATTCAGAAGCAGAACGCATGCGAGTATCTAAGGGTTTTTATAGCTTAGTCCTAATTTAGACCCTGCGTGTCACTGTGGGTGGGTATTTATAAATCTGACTTTCAACGTACACCCACAGAGACACTGCTTGATCCATTCAATACAGGCATACTTTTTCGCTCTACGTCTCTAATCCCGCGGGATTAGAAAGTGGCTGGTAGTGTTGGTTACCGTTTGAACCGCGTCACTTCGGTGGAAGTTTTTGCTCATATCTCCGCACGGAAGGCATCTACCGGCGTGTACTCGCGGCTGAGTCTAGCTGTCTTAGCTAGGAAGGTATGTGCGTTTGATTTGTTTCGATCTGAAGAGTTGGGGAAATGTTAGAGACGTAGAGCGAAAAAGTATGCCTGAATTGGATGGATCAAGCAGTGTCTCTGTGGGTGTACGTTGAAAGTCAGATTTATAAATACCCACCCACAGTCACACGCAGGGTCTATCCTAATTAGGATTAACTGGCCAAACTCTTCAGCCCAAGAATGAAATAATAAAATCATTATAATTTCTCAAAAACAAAAAACAAACAAAATTTGATTATATGATGCATTTTTAATGTTTAGGTTTTAAAACTTGTGTTTCCGTGCATTGGACAAGCAATTTGTGGACAGATAACAGTTTTCAGTTTTCTCTTATCTCGGTAAGAGTTCTCTCAACCACTCGCAAAATTTTCTCTTACCTAAGAGATGAGCAAAAATGTGAAAACATTGGTGCATCCCAGAAATCAATTGGTAAGACAAAATAAGAAAAAAAAAAAATCGGGGATACGAACAAAAATAAGAGAAAATTTGTTCTGATACCGCTTCTTGCACGAGGCCCAATGAAACCAGATACTCTAAACTTCCAATCAGAGAGCCAAATTCTCCAGCATTGCTGTCAGTGACAACGATTTACAAGAGCACATCGTAGTGTCTGACTGACGGGGGAGTCATGTGATCAGATTTGGAACAGGAATTTCTCATAACCGGAACATCAACTGGAAGGCTCTGTGGTTTCAAATGAAACTGCCATTGACAACTCAATACAGGGCACGACATTCCCTTTGATCCCATAGCCCGGCGACGTTTTTTAGGCGTTCCAGGCCGGTATGGACCACCACTCTTCGCATTTCACTGGTCCGGTCGGGCCACTAACAAATAAACTCGCTTTCAAAAAATTTATTAATCTTACTGCGTTATAAACACGCAAAGCGCAGCTCAAACTTGACATTACTTCGTCCATCTCAGCTCAAGAAATTAAAATGGGGTTAGGATTCTTCCACATAAGATCTTGCACGCATGATATCTTGTGCATGAATATCATTGTGTGTTTATTGCGAGGAACTGGACAAGCGGTAATAGCTTCCTTATAGGCGTTGTACGTGAGAACTCCTCCAAACATGAAAGCGCATTTGAAACGGCTATAGTCGGAATTCTCATTGGAAAGAAAACTGGGTAGGGGTAGGCCCACAGTTTGAAAAAACCCCGCACGCATTTATTCTGGCTACAACACGAAGCAGAGCCAGGAACAAGCTAGCGTAATACGTTAGTTTGCTACAGCTCTATGTTGGGAATCGAGAATGCACCACAAGCTTTAATTTAACATGTTAGCTATCCAGCCTTGGGTGCGTTTCCCAAAAGCTGAGTCGCTAATGATGCCAGTCACTAAGCTGCATAGGCTGAACCATTCGATCATAGGCTGCAGCTATGCAAGTTGGCAGCTACAGCGTTGTTGGGAAATATACCCCTGGTTCCTTTTCTGTGTTTCCAAGTTTAAAGAGGCTATTCGCCCCGCGGCGGTTCAGCACGAAAGATCAAAGAGCGGGAGGGATTATGAAATAAAATCTCTTATTGGCCCAACTGCGGGGCAAATTGCCGAAGTGCTTCTCTTATCCGTCCCACCGCGGTGCGAATAGCAAAACTACTTCTCTTGTCGGCCCCATTGCGGGCCAGATAGCCAATCTCTTCCCCCAATACACCCCGCTGCGGGGCGAATAGCCACTTCCTTCTAAGTTATGACTTCTCGCAATTGACCGTGTAAATTTATTTGTTCAAGCCTTCCTTGAGTGAGTGAAAATAGCCAGCTAGAATTAGAATTAGCTATAGGAAATGTATATTTAACTGTCCGACAGATCCCGATCTTTTCTGCCACTTTGCAGTCTCTTCCGTTTTACATGCGGAATTGGCACAATTTAAAATAATCACGGAAACTAGGTACCTAATATACTTCAGAGATACTGATATCCCAAATTGATAATTTAGCTGGCGTCAAATTAGCTACAAGTAATTGGACTAAGATATCTCCACGTGAAGCATCAGACGTTATTGCACAACACTTCCTATCAGATATAAAATACTGCATTGTCATTGACTATAGCTGAAGTTAGATTGGTTGCAGGAATTGACATTCATATTGTGACTTAACAGCCTGGTAGCTTGATTACTGGCAGTGGCAGCGCCTATTACAGGCTACGTTGTAAATTCATGCCAATTGACCGATCCCAAGCCCCGCCTCCCATTGTTACTGTTGCTAGGTCGGACAACTAACCTGGGGCCTGTTATTCGAAAGTAGAATTAAGAAATCCAGGATAAGTGAAAAAGCCAGGTTAGACGAAGTCTCATAAGTCCATCCTGGTTTAATTGGTTGTTCGAACGCTGAGCCAGGCTGATGAGGGGCAGCTTTGTCAAGCCAGGTATAACTAATTCGAGTAAGTGCGCGGCCACAGCTTCCTTCAGTAGACCACAGAGGTTGATCACAGATTCACAGATGAGAGGACAGGTGTGGCTACTTTCCTCCAATGAACAGCGGATCTTAATGCTGACGTAAGGTGACACACCTCTTATAAAAGGAAGCACCGCCGCTGTCATGAACCTCTGAGACGCACGGCGGACTGAATAAATGAATAAGTAATCCAAAACTATAATCCCTCGTAATCACAATTCAAGTTCCTTTCGCAAATTAACAATTGTGCTCTTTGCCTTAATGATAAGCAGTGGAAATTGATCCATTGCAAAAATGTCTTATAATGTAAAGTAACGTTCATACTGCAAAAGTGGTCAAAAGGTGAAAATTGAATTTAAGAACATTATGCAGTCTGGTGCTTGAATAAATTGCTGATAATGTTCAAATGAGGTGTGTGAGTTCTTTGGAAGGATCCTGCTCACACATTAATTTTAATCTTACTTTCTTCAACCAGCATTTAGGCTTTACAGGTGAAATGGAGGACACGCGCAGCTTACTTTTCCCCGAACGAGCAACAGCTCTTAAGGGAGACATATGAAGAGGTTAAACATTTGATCAATAAAAAGGGTAACACTGCCGCTATAATAAAAATATGGGAGCATGCGTGGCAGACAATTGCGGACCGACTCAATGCGTAAGTAATCTAAAACAATACACTAAGCTCCAATGAATCCTCATCATTGTAATTCAAGTTCTTTTTGCAAATGCTGTAGCCTTAAATATGAGCAATGGGAATTGATTCATTGTGCAAATCTTTTCTATCTCATGTAACGTTCATACAGCACAAATACAAGTGGCCAAAAACGCACCTGGCAACGGGTGAAAATTAATTGCAAGAATATTTTGCAGTCTGGTAAGTGCTTCAATAAATAGCTGATAACTATGCACAAACGAGGTGTATAGATTCTTTGGAAGGTCCCGCCTCACACTTATAATTTTATTCTTATTTTATTACTTCAACAAGCATTTATATAGTTCAGTATAGGTTATATTTTTTTTCCTGCTCCATGCCATTTTCGTCCTTTTGCATGCCTTTTGCCACAGCAAATTCCTAGAAGCTAGAATTCTAAGCTGGTTTAAGATGGTCTGAGCTGTGTTATTAGCTGGTCTAGATGTTTAAAGCTGGTCTCTATAGCTTGATGAAGGTGGTCAAAGCTGGTTAAGCTGGTATTGTCAGCTGGAGTCCGCTGGTGAAGGGCTGGTCGACCAACTAAAACTGTCCAAAACACAGCTTAAACCAGCCTGACCAGCATAGGCTGGTCAAAGCTGGAATTTTCAGCAGGGGGGCTTGGGATCGGTCAATTGCCTCACTTATATTGGCTAGCTACAAGCATGTTGCACGCAGATGAAAAAAAAATAACATAATTATGTTGCTATCTAGTCAATGAATGGGAGGGCTTTGTTATCGCTAACGTCATGACAAGTTCCGCCCGCTGTCCCCCAGGCGAATCACAAGTTAGCAAAAAAATAAAAAAAAAAAATTGGCGGTAAACAACCTAGCGAGCTAGCCTGAGTTGCTGGTTCGTGATAGAAGCTGAGAATATCGTTTCGAGTTTATTAATCTGGAAAACGTGCTTCATATTTAATGAAAAGTTGGAGTTGATCAGCATGGGAAAACCTATACCAGACCTTAACTTGATGCAAAAAAACCAAGTCTTCTGAGAGGCATTTCAACAGCAGCAATTACACGCGATACCCATGGATGAAGGAGGAAAATCTGTATTGCTGGGATTGGGTCCTGGGCAAAAGACGGACTTTCTGAGCGGGTGAAAAAGGCAGTTAAATGGTCATGAAACAGTAAGCTATTTTAATAGGGTGCTGTGCCAAGTGATTTTTGTATTTTTGCCGTCGCTGCCAGTGTTTCCTGTACGTTATAAAATTTATTTGGGAGAACATTATGCGGCATTACTGTGCTGAGATGGTGAAATAGATCAACTGGTAATACAGCACAATGCTTTCACCCAAATTAACTTTACTGGTGAAATGGAATGAAACTTTTAGCCTCTGAAATAAATTTTGTGACCTCACGAATGCGTAAGAACAAGAGATTTCATTATATATTAATTGGATCCTCTTGACTGATCCTGTCGGCCTATCCGGAGATTTTAACGTTTTACAAGTTAAAAAAATGGCAGTGCATATTTTGCCGAGAACCGTTTTTACATTTCTACTGCTATTTGGCCGCAACCTCCGGTATACATGCGCAGTTGTATTATTTTTGGACTTAAAAACAGAAATCAAAGGAGTATCTTTGGCCAACGTTAGTGTAAAAACTCGGTAGCTAGCAAAGAACTAACCAGCCTTGTCAATGCATAACTGACCCAGCTACACAGCTAATGCGAAATAATTGCAATTCACTGGTTTTTATTTATTTATATGCACCGCAAATAGATAGCTGAGCAGGTGAACTAGCTTGCTAGCCTAGTGTGCCAGCTAGTTGCTGGTTTCTTTGTCAATGTTAGCTGGCAACCTTTTTATTTGGCGCGTTTTAATGCCGGCTAGTGAGCTAAATGCTTGCGGTGCAACTCCAGCCAAATTAGTTGGCATAATAATGGCTATACGCATTTTAAATTGACTAAATTTAAATGCATGAAATGTAACGTTACCTCGCTAGCAAGAAAGCCTTTATGCCAACTTAGCTAGCTATATTTAATGTATGTATATGCGAGCTAGGTGCCTAAATGGCGAAATTATAACTATTCACTATTATCCATTGATTTCTATGAGCAAGTCCAAAAATAACACAACTGCACATGTGTACCTTAGGGCACGGCGAAATAGCCGTTGAAATGTAAAAACGGTTCACGGCAAAATATACACTTCGTAAAAAAATCTGCGTATATTCATTTTCTCTCGCTAAAGGATGGTGTGAGGACGGTATTAGGCATATGAAGCCAGCAGAGACCTTTCAGCCAGTACGACAGTACTTGGACGTATTTTCCTAATGAACCTCTGATTAGTCTTTCTTGTCTCGGTACACTGAAGGTAAAATGGGCATACTACACTGCCGTCTCATTATACTAGTGTTGCGCTGTGACAAACTGCCCGAAGTGAAGAATTATTCAGGGCTAAAGAAAAAAAATACTCGGGGCTACATCTTCGAATACCCCGGGCAGACGACGCCACTCATTATATTTTTATTCGTCATAAAACAACTACACTCGCCACTGTGACTACTGCTAGTAATTTTATTCCCATCGCTGATGGATTAAGTTCGTCAATGACGATAGTGACGATTGCCAGCGGGAGCTCTGCATTAGCCTATGTAATGCTTTCGACAATAATCCGGGCCAGTGAATTTTGAGTGCGGCCAGTGGATATTTAAATCTTATGGCCCGATGTGCAAGTGCCTTTTTTTCCGGAATGTCGAGCCCTGCAATAGAAGCACATCTTTGGCCATTTACATTGTGTTCCACATGGGATCAGTTTAGTTACAAACCTCACGTTTGCTACTTCTGCTCTGTGCGGCAACAGTTAAAAGTAAACACAGTTGCTAGAGATACCACCATCCATACCTCCTACATCTTGGTCTAAAGAATTATTAAAAGAATTATGCGTACATCAGTATCAGACTGTTGTAAGGTACGGACAGCGGTCTCAAGACAACTTGGTTAAGTTTATGCACTAAAACCACATGGTTACGTTTAGGGTTGGGATTATAATTAGGGTCAGGGTTAGGTTTAGGTACTGAAACTACTTGGTTATGTTTAGGGTTAGGGGTTCAGACATCGACACTACATGGTTATGATTAGGCAGCAAAACTACTGGGTTACGTTTTGGATTAGGACTGGTGTGATTGTTAAACTGTTACTAAAAGTCTAAAAATAGTGGGGAGACCATACGTTTCGCGCCATTTTTTAAATTTAGTATTAGTATTTAGTATAGTATTTTTTTTTCTCTCACGCTTACCGACGTGGTCAAATCCTATCGATTTGGCCTTGAAGTCTCAGGGGATATCTGTGGCAAAAACTGAAACGGAAGGTATCCTTCCCTTTATGTATGCTGATGCCCAGGGCATCTGCCGACAGGGGAGCCTCCCCTATCGCCAGTTCCCCAGCCGCCACTGATTATATATACTATTCAAAAAAAGTAGGGGATATTTTATTTTGAGATCAAAATTTTCACATATACAAAGGGATACGAAACCATGTTGTATAGTTCCTTACTGAGGAAGCATTTCCAAAGAAATTCATCACCAAAACACATCAATGACACTCTCACGATCTGCACGGGATGCTATTGATGATCAAGGGGGTTGTGCCACAAATTTGCATGACTCTGAATTGGAAGGTTAGAGCCACTGTAAAGGAAGATTTTGAAGAGAAAGCATCAGATTATCAGTGGTTGAAGTCGTTAATTAAACAGAGACCATCGCCGCCTAACACAGGAGGAGAGGTTACGTGCCCTTGGCATGCTACAGGTTGGCACAAGACAGGTCGTTGTGGCAAGGGCAATGAATGTTTCCCAGTCTGTCATCAGCAGATTATGGTCCAGACATCGTGCTACAGGGTCTGTTCAGGATAGACCACGATCCGGTCGACCAAGGGCAACAACTCAGGCTCAGGACAGATTCATCCGCACTATTGTCTTGAGAAATCGTATAGTAACAGCAAATCAGATAAGGTCTCAACTTCAAAGGGATACTGGGTTGGTAGTGAGTGGCCAGACCATCAGGAATCGTCTGCACAGATTTCACTTACACGCCCGACGTTCTCGTGTCATTCCCTGTTTGAGGGATCGTCACATTAGGGCCAGACTCCAATGGTGTTGTCATCATCAACGCTGGGATAATCGCCGATGGAACAATGTAATGTTCTCAGATGAGTCGAGGTTCACTGTGGACTTCCTTGACAGACGCAGGAGGGTTTGGCGCCGACGTAACGAACGTTTCCATGACGTTAACGTCATTAGACATGATCCGTATGGGGGTGGATCTGTAATGGTGTGGGGAGGCATCACTGCTGCCGCAGAACAGACTTGCATGTTGTTGCTGGGCGTGTCACAGGGCAGTACTACTGGGACAACATCTTGGCACCCCATGTTGTGCCGTTTGCACGTCGTTATGGCCGCCGTTTCATTTTCCAAGATGACAATGCCAGATGTCATAGGGCCAGGATCGTTACAGATTACCTCCAGCAGCAGAATATCACCACATTACCATGGCCAGCACTCAGTCCGGACCTTTCCCCATCGAGCATGTCTGGGACATGCTTGGACAGCGGCTACGCCTAACGCGTCAACAACCTCCTGCCAATGCCCAAGAACTTGCTGCAGCATTGCAACAGGAATGGAATAACGTTCCCCAAAATGACCTTGGACGCCTCGTTTAGGAGTATGCCACGCGAATTCGAGCTTGTCTAGCCAACCGAGGGGTTTTACCCGCTACTGACTCTGTTTCACAATGGTGGTAAATTTGCTGTGTGACCCTGTGTTTGTGTTTAACCCTTATTCTGGAGAATCTGTCCTTTACTGACTGTACACAGGGTTTGAATAAATTGACAAATGTTTCCTTAATGTTTTTATGTCATTTGTTTCCTTCCTGACCTCATGATCTGCATTTCATGGTACTTGTAAATCCAATATCCCCTACTTTTTTTGAATAGTATATATACACAAGGGGTGGAACGGTTCACAAAATTCACGGTTCGGTTTGTATCACGGTTTTGGTGTCACGATTTTCGGTTCGGAATGTTTTTTTTTTGTACAGCAGGAGGGGAGGCATTGTCAATTTCAACATACTTTTCATTTATTTGCCAAAAAAAGTTCACAACAAACAAAATTCTGGCTAAGAACATAAGGAACATACACACTAGACAAGACACATTGAATTTCCAAATGTCTTGCTCCTCTGGAATAATTTTCCGCAGTCTCTATAACATAAATACTGAGGTATACAGCCTTAAATGGGCTCATGCACAACAGGAATAATTGGCGTTATTTGTAATCTGCGCAAAGGGGTTAAATGTTAAGAAAAGGTATCTCTGCTTCTTAAAGGGGACCTGTTATGCTACATTTCCAAGTTTATATTTTGATCTTGAACTCCCCTAGAGTACCCCTGATCGTTCAAAGTCCAAAAAAGGGTCCTTATTTAGCTCATACTGCCATCCTGAAAAAACCCCATTTGTAGTCCATTGCAGAGGCCCCCCCCTCCCCATGTGCTCACTTTCTTCTGATTGGCCAGCTCAGTGGAGGGCAGAGGTGGGTGGGACTCGGCAGACGCAGTTTTCCGGGTCCGCCTCCCCAGTGTGAAATGTGAGACGTGTCTGCCATCTGAGCTAAGGAATTTTGCAATCAAATGCTGTACGTGTATAGATCTAATTAAATGAATTTGTTCTAATTACCGCAGCGGCGAAAGTGGAGGACGCAGTGCGAAAGTCTGGCAGCTTAAGCTCGAATTTGCTATCTACCTACTGCATGGTGAGTACACCGGTGTTTCCACTCTATAGCTAGGATTGAGGGAAAGCTAGAATCCACCCCATACAGACACATTTGTAGAACGGGTCGACATACCCAAGTGTAGACCGGACACGTGGGTCTGAGTTGAGAGGGAAACATGGACAGTGAGGAGCAGCTAAAAGTGGACCAACAACTTATGGACTGCTTAGGTGTGTACTATAAGGACCTGCTGGTCCGTGTGCATAACTGTGGTGTGTCGTTAGCGTGGAGTAACGAACAGCTTCTGCACTGGTATATGACGGAGGTGCGAAAGCTTCAGGCTAAATGGCCTTTTTGGAAATTGCCCATGGTAATGGTTTACTTATTGCTTTGGAATGACCAGAATGGAATGAATCTTTGGAATGATTGCTTTCACACTGGACGCGAAACGAATTTTTCGCGCGAGAGATTACATTCAAAGTCAATGCATTGTCTTTGCAGAGGCAACTACCCTCCACTTTGCGCTGGGTGGTTATTCGCCTCCGCTTTGTGCCTTAAAACCGTGTAATGCACACTTACAAGTTGATTATCCCTTACATAACATGCCCAAAGACGAAACAAGGGGGAAAAAAGGGAACCTTGAAGTTCGTTCTTACACCCTCACTATAGAGGAACTGCCATGTGTTCACAAAAGTGACGTCACGTCCTTGATTAACGCAACCGTAACGATAACTTTACTGTTTCATTACGTTTCATGAACATACATACATACTTTAACTGCTATCGCCATCTGCTGCTGCCGTCTCCATCAAATTGACATTCACAAAATCAATAACTGCTACCCTTACTCTCGCTCTTTGTCTATTCAAACGTATAACTTGCTTTTGATATGTTTTCCTTACTCAAGACCACCCCCCCACCTCCCACTCCCTCACACACTCTCACACTCATTCACTCCCACTCCCTCACTCACACTCTCCCACTTTGGTAATAATTTATCAGCTCCAGCTCATTACTAAACTTGCACTTCATACAATTGCGTGAGCTTTGCCTCATTTAGCACCCTTTTCTTGGGCCCACATTCTCATACAGCGCTTGGCGACCCAGCCATAAACTAGGTTGCATCTAGTCTTGTTTACTATTCAGACACAGCCTAGGATTCAGGTGTCACTTAAATAACAAGAGGCCCATGGGCCTTAACGGTCACCTGAGTTGTATAAAAACTGATGTTATTGATGTGAATGAACCAAATATACCCATCATTTTCCTATATAAAGTATAGTAAACTTCACCCCCTCCCCAGGGGCAAACATAAAGCCTGGGGGCCATAAAATGAACAATTTTGATAAAGCACCTGAAGACCCTTCCATCTATGAAGAGTATTGTTTTCCAGCATATCTGGGTCTGGAGAAGAAGAGTTTGAAAATTTCAGCCAATTTGACAACTTTTAGCCCCGCCCCTCAGAGCCCCTGGGGGTGGTCACCATATAACGCACAATTTTGGTGCATATTTGACCAAGGAAGGTTCCTGAATCGGATCAGCGGATTCTGAGTAGAAATCGAAAATTTATTGACCACTTTTAACCCCGCCCCTCAGAGTCCCTGGGGGTGGGCACCATATAATTCACAATTTTGGTGCATATTTGACCAAGGAAGATTCCTGTAAAATTTCATTGAAATCGGATCAGTGGTTTCTGAGAGAAAAAGTCAAAAATGTAAAAGTCAAAAATGTATTTTGAGCAGTTTGACCAAGGAAGCCGGGTCCCCTGAAAAAAGTCAAAAATGCCCCTGGGGTGGGCACCATATAATTCACAATTTTGGTGCATATTTGACCAAGGAAGATTCCTGCAAAATTTCATTGAAATCGGATCAGTGGTTTCTGAGAAAAAGTCAAAAATGTATTGAGCAGTTTTAGCCCCGCCCCTCAAAGCCCCTGGGGGTGGGCACCATATAATTCACAATTTTGGTGCATATTTGACCAAGGAAGGTTCCTGCAAAATTTCATTGAAATCGGATCAGTGGTTTCTGAGAAGTCAGTTTAAAATGTATTGGCCAGTTTTAGCCCCCCTCAAAGCCCCTGGGGTGGGCACCATATAATTCACAATTTTGGTGCATATTTGACCAAGGAAGGTGCCTGCAAAATTTCATTGAAATCGGATCAGCGGTTTCTGAGTTCTGAGAAGCCCCTCAGAGCCCCTGGGGTGAGCACCATCTAATTCACAAAATGTATTTGAGCAGTTTTAGCCCGCCCCCTCATTGAGCAGTTTTAGCCCCGCCCCTCATAGCCCCTGGGGGTGGGCACCATATAACTCACAATTTTGGTGCATATTTGACCAAGGAAGATTCCTGCAAAATTTCATTGAAATTGGATCAGTGGTTTCTGAGAAAAAGTCAAAAATGTATTGAGCAGTTTTAGCCCGCCCTCATATAGGGGTGGGCACCATATAACTCACAATTTTGGTGCATATTTGACCAAGGAAGGTTCCTGCAAAATTTCATTGAAATCGGATCAGTGGTTTCTGAGAAAAAGTCAAAAATGTATTGAGCAGTTTTAGCCCCGCCCCTCATAGCCCCTGGGGGTGGGCACCATATAATTCACAATTTTGGTGCAGATTTGACCAAGGAAGGTTCCCGCTAAATTTTATTGAAATCATATCAGCGGTTTCTGAGAAGTCGTCGAAAATGTATTGGCCAGTTTTAGCCCCGCCCCTCAAAGCCCCTGGGGGTGGGCACCATATAATTCACAATTTTGGTGCATATTTGACCAAGGAAGGTGCCTGCAAAATTTCATTGAAATCGGATCAGCGGTTTCTGAGAAGTCGTCGAAAATGTATTGAGCAGTTTTAGCCCCGCCCCTCAGAGCCCCTGGGGGTGAGCACCATCTAATTCACAATTTTGGTGCATATTTGACCAAGGAAAGGTGCTGCAAAATTTCATTGAAATCGGATCAGCGAGTTCTGAGAAGTCGTCGAAAATGTATTGGCCAGCTTTAGCCCCGCCCCTCAGAGCCCCTCGGAGTGGGCACCATATAATTAACAATTTTGGTACATATTTGACCAAGGAAGGTGCCTGCAAAATTTCACTGAAATCGGATCAGCGGTTTCTGAGAAGAAGTCGAAAATGTATTGAGCAGTTTTAGCCCCGCCCCTCAGAGCCCCTGGGGGTGGGCACCATATAATTTACAATTTTGGTGCATATTTGACCAAGGAAGGTGCCTGCAAAATTTTATTGAAATCGGATCTGCGGTTTCTGAGAAGAAGTCGAAAATGTGAATTGTTTACGGACGCACAACAGACAACGACGGACCAAAGGCGATTAGAATAGGTCACTTTGAGACTTCGTCTCAGGTGACCTAAAAATGCAGCGTTACTGGTGCCTATTGCACATTTTGTCATTTTCGGCACAAAAAGACTGAACTGAACTTGTGAATACTGCACTCGACACTCATTCGCACCAACTGATAAGTTTCTCTCCAATTTCCACGGATGCCTTGAACCGGACAATACATACATGCCCCGAACCGTGACTAGTGAACCGAACTGTTTGGATTTTTTACTTGAACCGTTCCATCCCTAAATATATATATATATATATATATATATATATATCTCGAGGGCTGACTGCAATAAACAGAGCTGTTTATTGCAGTCAGCCCTGGAGATCAATATATATATTTAGGGATGAAACGGTTCAAGTTAAAAAATCCGAACTGCTCGTTCACTAGTCACGGTTCGGGGCATGTATGTATAAATAAGTAATTTTTATATACTGTATATATAAATAAATTACTTATATATATTTATATTATATATAAATAAGTAATTAAATGCATGTACAAATATACAAGATAAATGTACAAATAAATATGTTCTAAAGTTTGTTTTGCAGCAAAGTGTCTTTTTTTTTACTTTTTAAATTGCTGATTGATATTCACACGCGCATGCCACTCAGGGTACAGAAAAAAACCCTGCTGCTGAAAAAAATCCCAAAGGAAACACTGTATCCCTTTTGATATTATGTAATTGCAGCCTGAAATCTCACCGTAATATGTGCCAAAGTTAATTTTAATCATTAAAGCTGCTGTAAGTGATTTTTTTTTTCAGCGTTAAATAGCTCCACATTCCGGCAGAGATAATTTATTTAGAGTATCTGGTCCATAACACAGGTCTCTCAGTCACTGTCCTCTGCAGTAAGGCAGTATATACACTACCGGTCAAAAGTTTTAGAACACCCCAATTTTTCAGTTTTTTATTGAAAATTATGCAGTTCCAGTCTAATGAATAGCTTGAAATGGTACAAAGGTAAGTGGTGAACTGTCAGAAGTTTTAAACAAAAGGTAAGGTTACCCAGGTTTTTTGTACACCATCAAGTAGGTGAAAGGATGGTTCCTCAGTGTGTGACATCAACTGTCAAACATGGAGGAGGAAGCGTGATGGTCTGGGGCTGTTTTGCTCGATCAAGGGTCAGTGACTTAGAGTGGAAGGCACCCTGAATCAAAACAGCTACCACAGCATCCTGCAGCGCCATGCAGTACCCTCTGGTATGCGCCTAGTTGGTCAGGGGTTCAACCTACAGCAAGATAATGACCCAAAACATAAGTCCAAGCTCTGCCAGAACTACCTTAGGGAAAAAAAAAAAAAAAACATAACACGTTGCTCAATACCGCTCGGCCTGTGCACATCTATCGGTCACAGAGAGTTACCATACCAAAATTTACGAAGCTGCCATCAATAGTTGGGTCAATGACAAATAAGCCTTTTAAAAATGTTTTTTTTTAAATAAATCTTTAAAAATGTACAGAACACATTTATTTGAAGTTGGAAGAGTGTGTTTAAACAAGTCTTAATGGTTGCACAACATTTACAGGGTTTTAGTACAGTTTTAGACTGTATTTGCAATTTCACCGGCCAAAAAATGTCAGGTGGCGCAACCAAAAGTTTCTTGAAAAAAAAAAACAAAAAAAACACACTTCCCTTTTTTTTCTAAGTGATTTATTTAGTAAGTATACCTGAGAGCGTCTACTCCGCCTAAAACATTACTATTTTGTTATTGAGCTGGGTATTAAAAGTAACTTATGGATTCTTTATTGTAGGGGGCGGCTATTTTAGTTTTCCAAACAATTTAAGAACAATTTAACTATTAAACTTTGTTTAATTGAAAGGTTTTCAATATAAAATTATGCCCCCATATTAATATTTTATTAATTCATATTTTAAATTACATATTTAATACATTTCACATAGTGTTAACTTGGTCGGACGGTTGCGCCCCCCGACATTTTGAGGGTTTGAGATGGAAAAACATAAAATATATATCATTTTTCTGATAAACTGGAAATATGTTCAAATTAAACAGATTTTATAGAATAAAATGAGGCTTATTGTGAATCATTTAAAATTATTTTAAACCAAATTAGTGGACTCGGACAATGTAACGTCATTGACCCAGTTACTGAGTACTGGGCCGGACAAGATTTCCACGGTGAAGGTCACAGCGCTAAGGACAAAGGTCAAATCCAGCCAAAACCCTGGCTTTGCACATCTATGAGTCACAGCGAGTTACCATACCAAATTTGACGAAGCTACGACTAATAGTTACTTTGTACTTGGCCAGACAAGATTTCCACGATGAAGGTCACAGCGCTAAGGTCAAGGGTCAAATCCAGCCAAAACCCTGGCCTTGCACATCAATGAGTCACAGCGAATTACCATACCAAATTTGAAGAAGCTACGACTAATAGTTACTTTGTACTTGGCCGGACAAGATTTCCACATCGAAGGTCACAGCGCTAAGGTCAAAGGTCAAATCCAGCAAAAAACCTGACGTTGCACATCTATGGGTCATAGTGAGTTACCATACCAAATTTGATGAAGCTGCGATCATTAGTTGCTGAGTACTGACTCGGACAAAGTCATGGACAGACGACAGATGACAGACAGACACGCAGGGGAAGACAATACCCCTCTGGCCAAAATTTGGCCGAGGGTAAAAAAAAAACTATAAATACAAAGGTAAAGGTAAGGTAAACAAGAGTGCTCGTAGAGCACAATATCCCCCGCCGGGCTTGGTAATAATGAGCAAATCTAACACAGCATCTTAGGATTCCTCTTTCAGTTACTGGCCAATAATAATACATTAAATACTAGGAGCCTATCTGAAAAAGTTGCATAATAAATATCATAAGTGGATAGCATTAGCATGGCATTGCTTGTAAACTATTTTAATCTGATCAAAAATAATGCAGACATCATAATGAAGCCAACTTTAAAAATAGGACGAAGGGTCCTGTAGCTTACCGGCAAGCAATCTTATAGTGATGATACAAGTTATGAAAATTTCATGTGAAATTTGTGAATCATTGAAGGTCAATGTCAAGGTTACCACAGAAAAGTTCACATACATTTATAAGACCTCCTGAAATACTTCGTACAATCCTAAGCTCTGAAGCAGTTTTGGTAATAGAGGTCATTGAAAATTCAATATGTCAATTGTAAACTTTACAGGTCACTGAAGGTCAAGTTGAGGTCATCGAATGGACTTCATATATGACTTCCTATAAGTCTCAAATACAAACCTAGACTCCATCTGTGACCGTTTTGGCAATACAAGTCATCGTATTATGTCAAGTTTGACCTTCAAAGGTCACCAACAGTCAAGATGAATGTCACCAAATGAACGTTCATATGTGACTTCCTATACATCTCCAATACAAGCCTATACTCTGTTACGATTTTGCTGATATAAGACATTGAAATTTCATTGTAAAGTTTGGCCGTTAAAGGTCACTGAAGGTCAAGTTCAAGGTCGCCAAATGAAACTTCGAACATTATTTCGTATATGCCCACAATAGAAACCAAAGCTCTATCGGTAATAGTTTTGGTGATTGAAGTCATTGAAATTTCACCATGTGAAGTCTGACCTTCGAAGGTCACCGAAGGTCAAGTTCAAGGCCACCAAATGAAAATTCATATATGACTTCCTATAAGTGTTCAATACATATATGTTCCCAATCCTCTATATTTTCAAGCCTAAAAGCCTTTGAAAATTGTAACATTTAGCTTGACCTCAAGTTTGACCTTTCAAGGTCATCTGAGGTCAACTTTAACAGAGCCAATATATAGGTCATATATGACTTCCTATATGTCGATAATACAAACTTAATCACAGTCTGCAACCATTTGGCCTCCACAGGCCATCTTGCATATTCATAAAGTACAGCACCCCCACTAGACCCACTTTCATCGATTCAATCAAAATGGTGCTCGCACTGTACATTGACTGTACCAAGGAAAGTTGATTGCATGATTTAGAAAAAAAATGATCACATAGCACTGAGAAAAAAAAAAAATTTCTCAAAAACTATCTTTAACATTGGGGCCAAAATTTCAAGGGCCCATAAAACGGACAAAAATGATTCAATCAAAAATCTGAAAAAAAGACTGAAGATATGGGGCCCTATCTTACGCCAGAGTCCCTAAACCCGTTATTTGGGGATTTAGCATTGTTCCCCAGCAAAAGTTGCTATCTTGCACACCTGCCTAAATCCCTAAAACACCTGTGCTAACTGTTATATTATGCATAGGCGTGGTTTGGGCGTTACGCCAGTTAAACCAATCAGTGTGCCAGGTGCCATTGCCTTTAGGAGCGGGCTGCGCCATCCCAAATCCTCAAACCGAAACCCGTGATGGAGAGAGGAAGGTCGCCACGTTTCTCTGAAGAGTTGTTAAATTGCTCGTGCATGAGGTCAAACCTAGACAGAGGAGGATCTGTTTTTGTTAAGTTAATCATGAATTGTATTATTTTATTAACATTATTATTATTATTTGACATTGACATATTGTTTAATGCTTGGTATGTAATAATAAAAACAAAAAACATCAAGCCTGCCCCTTTTGTGATTGAAACTAAAAAAAAAAAAAAAAAAAAAATGCATTTCGCCATGCACTTCCAACTCCCTCTCCCGTCTGAAATGAAGCATAGAACAAAATCCCATTTTAGAAAATAAAATTAGGTGTATGCACTGGCACTCAGCGACGTAACTTTTTTTCCAGCGAGAGCGGCATTTCAGAACTCTTCAGCTTAATGAAGGTAATTCTGGTGACAAGTACGTGGTTTCGATCGTTTACATTTTCCAATCGGACAGCTGTCTATTTTTTTTCAGCAAGTTGCGTGACCGTGCTGCAAAAACAGGTGTGCGTGCTTGTCGCCAAAATTACCTTCATTCGCAAGAGAGTTCTGAAATGCCGCTCTCGCTGGAAAAAGTTACGTCGCTGAGTGCCAGTGCATATACCTAATTTTATTTTCCGTTGCTGAGTGCCAGTGCATAGACCTATTTATAATTAAATAATTAAATTATTATTATCAAATTATTTTTCTGTACTGAATGTAGCCCATTATTTTGTCGCTGTTAGATCGCATGGGGGAGAGAAGCCGTGTCTTCAATTGCCACTTGATTATTCTTGAATTGGAAAACGTGTTAATAAAGGAAAACCATCTAGAATTAGCCAGGACTAATTGTAGTCAATAAAGGGATGGATATTTTCCCCCAAATTTTCAGGTCTAGCACCGGCCCTGATATTATATATCATATATATCATTCATATATATTATATATAATAATTATATACTATTATAAAGCAGAAAAAATGATTGATACAAAATACAAACAATACAGACTTACCTGAAAGGCCCAGGTAGCTGGTGCGCTGGCGGTACATGCGTTCTGGGCGTCTTCTATTATTTAACTGGCGATCAAGGCAATTTAGTACCATCTCTGCCATTTTCTCAGGGGTTCAATAGAGGCTAAAGCAAGGTGGCTTTTTATAGGCGAGTTAATTCGGGAAGTGGAGCCGCATGTGCACGTCCACATGTGTCCAAGTGGACGCGCATTGAAGCTGCCTGGGCACGCTCTTGCAAAAGCCCAAATGGGTAGCGGGTGGTTTGAGGACCCGCTATACGCTTTCCCTAACGTGTGTGGTCAAGATAGCAATTGTAGGGAAAGCGCATAAACACGCCCACGTGCACACCTCCAGGCGCAACTAAGGGAGTCGGCATAATGCATAGCGGGTAGTGTGGCCGCAAGATACCGTTTAGGGATAGTGGAAGCTGCTAAATGCGTAATTCACGGGTAGCAGGTAGTGGCAACGGGTAGAGCAGTGTGAAAGATAGAGCCCAAGGTCTAGCAGTATGTTATGGCAAATTTACACGAAAATTCATCAGGACAAAAAAAAGATAAAAAATGTTCCGGACAAAGGACGCCACACCACGACAATAGCTTGTCAGCTCATAGGGCCGGTAAGCTAAAAAATGCAATATGCGCATAACCAATATAGGCCTATGCTTATCATTTTTTGTAAAATTTCATGAAAATCCCTCAAAAAATGTGGGAGGAGTTGATTTCAGAGCATAAGCACCCTTCACATGACGTGCAGATGTACGGACGGAAGAACAGACATCGCCACGACATAATCTCTCTTCGGTCTCCGACCGGCGGGGGATAAAAATGGTAAAAAGTAAAAACAGCATGTACAACAAACACCCCAGCAACTATACATACAAAAACTATATTTGCAATAGTGCTCTCCTCAGAAAGAGCTCAGGCGCAACCCCGGATCAAATGCGAGGTGACCGCTCTGCACCACGGCGCCTTCACCCACTCAGCTAACTCAGCTGACAGTAGCGCCATTGCCTCATCACCATTTGAAGTGTCAGCCGGCAAGCACTTTGAGCACCCGGGCAGCAGTAAAGTTCTTCTTGCTTGCCATGATTACTCTGAAAACAACTGTTGAGTGGACAATAATGGCAAAAAAAAACAAAAAAAACAAACCAGTTTAGTGACTGTATTGCTGCAGTCTTTGAGTCCTTGTGCGTAATGGCACTTGCACCATCAGTCAGACACGACCAGGATGCAGCGCTATACAACCGGGACGCAGCGCAGTATCTCAGGCTAGGATAGTTTGATTTTGGTGGTTGAGGGCTCATTCTTAACGTCAGAGCCAATCATTGGAATCTGTGGAATCTCATCTTGCATTTGATGTATCATTTGTGCGCATCACACAAATTTAGCAGCATCGTTAGCGCCATATCTGCGATCATGCACTGATATAATTATATTTTAAGTTAAGTTTTCCTACAAGCTACTTCAGTTGCTTGGTGCTTGAATTGTGTCTTGTTTATAAAAAAAATGGTCATTGAGAGCTTTTAGCAGACTTCCTTCCTGTTTAGTGGATATGCCGCATGACTATAAACACTACTAAAAAGCATATTACTCAAGATATACACATCTTGACCCCTGTACCGGGTGCATTCAGGTTCAAGAGGTTAAATCAGTGTCCCTCCCCCTTGCAAAGGTGAAGTTTTTTTTTTCCTCCAGTAGCCCTTACATTGGATAGAAGAGAATGCAAGGGTACTAAACAATGATTAATGTATTCAATACACTTGATGTGACCACATGCACTCCTGCAACTTTCGACGGCAAAAAAGAAATTTCAAAAAAACTGATGATGATGATTAGCTGAACCCCATGGTAAGCATCACATGACCGTGATATTGTAGTTATCCTCACAGCCCAATACAGTCAATGAGTCATTCCCATTAGCCACTGTAGGGTCAGCATGATCCATAATGTATTTTTTTTTTTTTTTTACTCAAACCTCAGAGAATACAATAAATATGCTATCAAATTATTGTGATGATGAAACCACTTAATACTCTATTAATAATGAAAACACCTCTAAAGCAGATGACACCAGTAGACCAGAATGCAAGATTATTTTTTCATAACCAAATTAGGGAAAAAATTCCAGTTACAAACAACCTGATTGGCTTACAAATCCAGTTCGGTACAATCTGACTGGCTGAAGAGTGGCTCGGAGTGGAAGAGGTACCACAACTTGGTTAGGAAAAATAAGCACACCACCAGAGTAAGACTGGGTGGGAGAGGTTGTGGCAGAGAGAAGTGGAGCGGTGTATGGATGCATGGTCTACCTGCCCTCACACTTACCGTTCTGAGTGATCTTCTGAATGTTGGAGCTGCATGTCTGGAGGTGGGAGGTGAAGTCTTGCATCTGGTAGCTTTCTGCTTTTCCGTGCGACATGTCTTCTGCGAGGAGTGGGTGGGGCCAAGGTGGGCAAGACGTGGAGGGGAAGGGCCAGTGGAAAGTGGGTCTCACAGGAAGACGAGGCACCTAGAGGGCGCGGCTGCTCGACACTGCCTCTAATGGAGGAATGGAGGAGCAACAAATTAACACACATTTTGAAAAAAATTTAAAAAATAAATGCAGAAATGATGTCATAATTCAGGGGCAAACACTGTTAGCACAATCTCCACTGAGCTTTAAACCAACAGAACAGCGAGGAACATGGCTCACAGGCCTGCTGGAGTCCAAATTGCAGAACTTCGTATCACAAAAAGATGTGCAGAAAAGATGCTGCTGGACAATTCTATGGTAAAGGAATTACAATTACATAAAATTCTGGCCAAATGTTAGACCATTATTTCAAAATAATGGACTTGCTTGAACTGAAAACCCATCATTTCTCTGCTCTAGTACTCCAGCTGTTAAATTAAACATACAAATATGGAGTGCCATTTACCATTGACGAAATTTGAGGCAAAACACTTTGGTAATGGAATTACCTCAGAAAATTAACCAAAAAATTTCCTGATTTTGCATATCAGATTGCCCTGAATTGATAACAGATAAGAAGAAATGGCAGTCAATTTCTCAGAGCCCATCATGTGGCCTTTAGACTAAGGGCTTTGCTTTGGTTAAATATAACTCCACTGATAAATACAGTCTGTTCAAAGATGACAAGTCAGAGGTAATGGAATTACAACCCCAACTCCGAAATAGTTGGGACGAAGTGTAAATTGTGAATAAAATCAAAATGCAATGACTTTCAGATCACATGAGCCAATATGTTATTTACAATAGAACATAGATAACACTTTAAATGTTGAAACTGAGACATTTTACATTTTTATCCACAAAATGGCCTTATTTCAAATTTTCTGGCTGCAACAGGCCTCAAAAAAGTTGGGACACAGGCAAAAAAGGGCTGAAAAAGCTATTAATATTTAAGAGAATCAGCTGAAAGAACATTTAGGAAGTAATTAAGTTAACTGGCATCAGGTGTGTAACATGATCGGCTATAAAAGGGATGTCTTAGAGAGGCTGAGTCTCTCAGAAGTAAAGATGGCCACAGGCTCTCCAACCTGTGAAGGTTTGCGTAAAAAAAAAAAAAAAAAAAATTGTGGAATACTTTAAAAATAATGTTCCTCAACCTCAAATTGCAAAGGCTTTGAAGGTCTCATCATAGACAGTGCATAAGATCATCAAAAGATTCAGAGAAACTGGAAAAATCTCTGGGCGTAAAGGACAAGGCCGAAGACCTTTACTGGATGCCCATGAAATTCGGGCCCTCAGACGCTACTGCTTCACTCACCGGCATGATTCTGTCATTGACATTACTAAATGGGCCCAGGAATACTTCAAGAAACCACTGTCAGTAAACACAGTCCGCCGTGCCATCCACAGATGCCACCTAAAACTCTATCATGCAAAAAGGAAGCCATTGTTGAGCATGATCCAGAAGCCCCGCCGTGTTCTGTGGGCCAAGGCTCATTTAAAATGGACTGTAGCAAAGTGGCAAAGTGTCCTGTGGTCAGACAAGTCCAAATTTGACATTCTTGTTGGAAATCATGGGCGTCGTGTCCTCCAGGCTAAAAAGGAGAAAGACCACCCCTCCTGTTACCAGCGTTCAGTTCAAAAGCCAGCATCTCTGCATCTCTGATGGTATGGGGATGCATTAGGGCGTATGATGTGGGACACTTGCATGTTTTAAAAATTGTGGCAAAGCCACTGCGCACGCTTGGCCAAACGTGGCCAAAATGGAAATCCCCCTATTGGCCAAAAGTATCGGTCTGATTGGGCTCAAAATCAAACTTGGCCTAGACCTTATGACCCTATATACACATTTGAAATATGAAAAGGATCGGTGAAAAACTGAAGACGCTAGAGCGCAGACAAGCCAAAAGTTTACGCACACACGCACGGACACACGACAGACCACCACTAAAGACCCCGAGCATAGCATAAGCCCCTTGGGCCTTTTGGCCAAGCGGGCTAAAAATTTGAGCATCTTAACTCGTAGAATAAGGGTCCGGAGCTAAAGCTGTTTGAAGTTTTGCAGAAAAAGCCCCCTGGTGGCCAAACAGAGAATGGCAGCGCGCCCAAAATCGAACTCGGGCTGGATCTTGGGCCCATATACATGCATATAAAATATGAAAAGGATCCGTTAAAAACTGAAGGCACTATTGCAGTGGAACAAAATCTGTGCATTTTACAACCTTTGGCCTACATAATCTTTAAATTTAGGTCAAATCAAAAACCTATTACATATATGATGAACCCTTGGCAGAACAATCTACAGTAAAAATTTGGGCATCTTAGTTCATAGAATTAGGGAGCTAGAGCTGTTTGAAGTTTTGCAGAAAAAGCCCCCTGGTGGCCAAACCGAGAATCGCAGCAAGCCCAAAATCGAACTCGGGCTAGGTCTTGGGCCTAGATACATGCATACAAAATATGAAAAGGATCCGTGGAAAACTGAAAGCTGTATCGCGCTGAAACCACAACTGTGGAAGCACGGACGCATGCACGGACGCACGACAGACCACCACTAATGACCTTAAGCACAGCAGAAGCCCGATTGGGCCTGTTGGCCAAGCGGGCTAAAAAGCATCATGAATGCTGAGAGGTATATAAAGGTTTTAGAGCAACATATGCCCCCCTCCAGACGACATCTATTCCAGAGAAGGCCTTGTGTATTTCAGCAGGACAATGCAAAACCACATACTGCAGCTATTACAATCGCATGGCTTCGTAGCAGAAGAGACCGTGTGCTGAACTGGCCTGCCGTCCTGATCTTTCATCGATTGAGAACATTTGGCGCATAATTAAATGAAAAGTCCGTCAAAGGAGACCCAAAACTCTCCAGCAGCTGGAAGCCTGTATTTATCAAGAGTGGGATCAAATTCCAATGGCTAAACTCAAGAAACTTGTCTCCTCAATGCCCAGACGCCTCCACTCTGTGTTAAAAAGAAGAGAGGATGCCACACCATGGTAAACAGGCCCCTGTCCCAACTTTTTTGAGACCTGTAGCAGCCATCAAATTTGAAATGAGCTCATTTTGTGGATAAAATTGTAAAATTTCAGTTTCAACATTTGCCATGTTATCTCTGTTCTATTGTGAATAAAATACTGGCTGGTGTGATTTGAAAGTCATTGTGTTTTGATTTTATTCACAATTTACACTTTGTCCCAGCTATTTCGAAATTGGGGTTGTACAAACAGGTAACGGAATTACCATAGGCTCACAAAATGAAAAGAAGCTTAAAGGATTTTCTCCTAAATTAACCCTCTGTTAACGAAGTACCTTTCCAACTGTGTAAAAATCATTTCCCTAGGCAAATATGGTGATTATGGGCCAATATTTGGGAAAAAAAAAAAAAAAAAACCCTTTGGCCCATTTTTTTCCAAAATGTAGCAGATCTGCTACATTGGGTAATAATGCGAATGGAAAAATTAAAGTGACGGACCGTTCAAGTTATTCTCAAATGTTTATTTGGCAATAAGAAACAAAAACCAGCAAGGTGTCCAGGCTGTTAACCCTTTCACTTTATGTAGCAGATATGCTACGGTGGTTAATAGAGGGTTAAGGAATATGTTGACACAGAGATTTACTTTACAATTTATGGTAATGGAATTACCACAAAAGTAGTGCCAAGGGCACTGTTGCTCACCTGGATTGTTTATACTTTTAAAGGCTGTTAAATAACACCATGAACAATCTTTGGTGTCCTAATGGGTTGGAACATGTGCGCCATCTTTCAGCTTTAAAGGTCCAGTGGTTTCGGATGAGAAGTTGCTAAAATTGAACACCTTCGAAAGGGCGAAATCAAGGTCAAATTTCAACATTTCACAAAACCTGTCAAAGGTGTTTCTTTGCTTGCTTCCATCTACCCAAATGCCAAACACCAGCTTAATCGCTATAAAAACCGCTTCACAATGGCTCCATATGGTATTTTCAATATGGCCACCATTGCGGCCATGTTTGAAATCAGATCGGAACGCCATGAAGAATCTTCGGTGTCCACATGGGTAGGAACATATGGGCCAAATTTCAGCTTTAATCGGTCCAGTAGTTTCGCTGAATACAATGTTTACAGACGAGCCCACAGACAGATGGCCCATCACGTAAGCTCACCAAGAGCATCGGTCCAAGTGAGCTAAAAAGGGGTAAAATTCCAAACGTCCCAGTCTAAGCGAAACTTACAGGTACACGGACCTTAGCCAGCAAAATAGGGGTCGGACTGGCAATTCAGGACCTTATTTGGACATTTACAGGCCCGACTGGGCCGGCAATACCATGCCTTCTGCAGGAAAGGAACAAATGGCATCCTCTCGTAGTTCACTTCTTTGTCGCTATGTTACTTTCAGTGTATACAGCACCCTGTTACTAAAGTGCCCTGTCTTAGGGTTGCCACCCATTCTGTATTTTATATCTCAGTAATTAGGGATGTCCCGATACCACTTTTTTGACGACCAAGTACAAGTACGAGTACTGACATTTGAGTACTTGCCGATACCGAGTACCGATACGAGTAATTAATAATACCATAACAACAAATTTAAATTATGATTTTTTATTTTTTCAGCACATGTTCCTTGAACAAACATGACACCACTGCCACACAGATTTCACTTTTAACATTTCAAGTTTAGCCTGGGCAATCTATGCATGTGCTGATAATATAAAATAAATAAAATAAGTTTGGTGAGGCAGAAACCTCCCCTTTGCTTGATTAGCAATCAGACGATTAACTAGTTTAGTAAGACTATTCGGCAGAATGACGGGCCAGTTTAAGTTTCCGGGGCGTTATTACTCAATAGGCTACATCGAACTTGAAATGCTCACGAAACTGCAGATTTGCGAGTATTTGCTTACAGGAAGCTAGAGGCATGCGGTGAGGTGAGGCAGTGACCCAAACCTTTATCACAGGATTTTGTGAACCTGTTCCCACGTACTTTTCCTGATTGACAATCAAAACAATTAAGACCAAGCCTATAGGAAGCCTGATACTGATAGAGGAGATAATGACAAAAAGATTCATTCACGTATACGCTGCAATTCGAGACTGCAAGGATGGAAATCCGAATAATCAATTAGGAAAAATTCTCGGCTCTCGGTAATTCTGTATATCGTTTAAACATTTTGTTCATCGGATTACGAAAGAAGACTGAAAATAAACGCCCGCTTTTTGTTTGGGTGTAAAAGCGCGTATTTAAAGGAGAATACATTGTATATTGATTAAGCACTGAAGTCTGCAATAGTCGAACTGTTTTAATATTTGTTAATGACATTGCTTCGGCTTCCTGGAAGCAAGTACGCGCAAATCTGCTGTCTAGTGAGCATTTCAGGTTTGATATACTGAGTAATAACGCCGCGGAAACTTAAACTGGCCCGTCATTCTGCCGAATAGTCTTACTAAACTAGTTAATCGTCTGATTGCTAATCAAGCAAAGGATTCTGCCTCACCAAACTAACCTCCACCGCACGTCACTGACGTATAGTAGGTATCGGGTGCTGTCATGAGCGTGCATTTGACGAGTACAAGTACAGCAAAATAGGCCAGTATCGGTGCGAGTACCGATGCTGGTATCGGTATCGGGACATCCCTATCAGTAATTAAATTAATCATGGAAAAAAAAAAAAAATCAACAAACAGATTTTTGCAATGAATAACTTAACAAGAGTAGCTGTTGGTTAAACAAATTAAACTCCAGGCAAAATGGTTACTTCCCTTCAGCTTATCTTCAGTGCGCGTGTTCACAGCCGAATTTGAGGGAGAGGTAAAGACCCAAACTTTAAGGAGGCTCCCGAAGGTTGATCAATTTAGTCCGCGGCAATGTCAAACATCTAATGCGGACCTCCTTAACATCGTCAATTCATAATGCACCATCTCGCGTCTACTGCTGAAGGAGCGAAGGTAGCTACGTGCAAGTTTATTGAAGTGGATTCCGCGCACTATTGACAACTCACTGAGGAAGAAACATCCTCTTCAGTCTCAGAAGAGGAAAAGAAATCCTCAAGGGGTCAGGAAAAGAAAATGGTAGTGGTTAGTGGTGTAGACAAAGACCAATTAATTTAGCATGATTAGCTCAGTATAACGTAGGCCCTAACTGGACAGCTGAGCTGTATATGGGTCACTCCATACTAAACTGAACAATTCACTGTGTTGTATAAGAATAGTCAAAATATTTTTTTCTGGGAGAATTAAATGATTTGCATTGTTCATATTTATTCACTCCTGGATTGAAGATATACATAAGAAAAAATCAGAGTCATCGGTCCAACAACACCGCAGAAAAAGTGGTGTCCTGATGTCAGCCAAGGCATTGTTAAGGACATATTTTGTAACAAAATTTGGCAGCCAACTTCATGAAACGCTCATGACATGTCTGTTGATACTTCAAAAGAAAGTGAAATGAAATATTGCAGAGAAATACCCATAATAACGGTTTCAATTGTCTGCACTAAATTATCGGGACTCGTCTGATCAGAAATGCAATTTGAAATGACCTTCGTGGGCGTAACCAGTCGCGTCCTCACCTGTTACGTCCATCCCTGTGGGTTAATTTGCACAATGTATGCAAATAGCGTAAAGATGACCTCGGCAAAATAAGGTACTCACTTCCTGCCTCAAAATTTCACAAGGCGTCAGACAATCATATACACTATGCTTTTAAAAGTAATGAAAATTTTTCCGTGCCCTAATATTGTGTTACGCCCATAAAAACATAAAACAATCTGTGCGCTATAACCATATACTGTATAAAAAGATGGACGCAGCACCCGGGTCTGAAAAGTGAGACCAATGCGGAATTTGAAGTCCATTTAATGGCCAGCAGATGGCGACGTCGGTGGTTGCAGAATTGGAAAAGGCGTATTTGAATTTTCATCACCATTGTAACACATTTGTGCAGTTTAGTATGGAATGAGCCATATAACAGACAACTGGCTTGCTTACTAGAGGAATAGGCGAACGGTTTTGTCTTCGTACAAAGTGAAACATTTCGCCTTTAACCAGGGATGAAAGATAGATTAGATTCTTGCAGGAACTGTGCTACTCAAAAAAATGTTTGCTCGCGCGCTTTGCACGCTCGCATCATATTAAAGACTACTCTTTTCTGACTTTGAGATTCTTAAATTCTGTGCACGTCCTTAAGTGCATGATGTATTTATCATAACAGCCTACTGTGTACTGTTGTGTTCTGATATAGTAACATTGTCAGCCATTTTCGACAGAGGGATAGCCTTCATGGCCCATCTCTGGTCTGTCTGCATAGCCCACCTGCTCCATGTTGTTCTTCTGCATCTTCCTCCATCTGTTCCTCAACTGCCACCGTTTTATCATCTCTCTTTCTTTTAAACATACAAGAGGCTCCTCAGAGCCTTTACTTGGGCCGGGTCTAGGCCTGGGCCAATCCACAGATATATATATATTGATGGTATTCGCAGACAGCCTTCTGACGTCACGGCGGCCATATTGTTGACATGCGGCTGAGGAGCAGAGCGAAGATTTCAATTGAGTTAAACGAGCCGTCATGGCATCCTCATCGCGCTATGACGAGAAAACTTGTTTGATTGGCGTCGATCCATATAAATTGGACTGAGCAGCATTCAGCGATCTTGCTGCCAGCCGTGGATTACCCCGATATTTGCCACTATTTAATCCACACTGTGTCCGCCTACACGGCGCAGGAGCTGAAGGCGTACAAATCCATGGAGTTGTATAACTATTTCATATAACTAAGCTAACATAGGCTGCCTCCCAAAGCGCCTGAATTAAATCCTCGTTCTGTAAACTTGCATTTGGTCCAAAACGTCGGTTTTTGTGTCACCATTAACATTTTGTATTTCTGTGTCTTAACCGTGCATTTTATGGCATCTTAAGACACAAATACAAAATCTTAATGCTGACGCCAAAACCGACGTTTTGGATAAAACTGTTCCATAGAACGGAAAGGATGCAAGTGTAGCTACCGAAAGAGGATTTAATTTCGGCGCTTTTGGATGCAGCCATTACCTCCATTCAACAGTAGCTCACCATGAATCTCATAAGTCAATAATATCTAATGTCATATCAGCTGTCTAGACGTCGCCTCCTACCAAAACGATGTCAGGCGCCGGTAGCTAGCACCATGCGTCTTTTATCACATCAAGCAACATTCACTGTCTGACAAAACGATCTCTGACTAATAAAACCGTTATCTACCAGTGATTAAATGCTGTGCACACACTTTACTGGGGAAAGTGGCTTATCTAACTCTAATGTTACCTGAGGTAAAATGATCGGAACAGACTTTGCTGTAAGGAGTAGCCTGGAAGTCTCTCCTAATGATTCTAGCTAGCCACCGGTCTCTCCTCTGCTGGCTCAACTCCTCTGCCTCTCTCCCCTCTCTTTTCCTCACAGTGGGTATTGCAAAAAAATCTAACGCCGTTTTTTTTGTTGCTGTTATTAGAACAGCCGTGAACCACACAGCAAAACATGTTGAACCAACCAGGGTTGATACGATCGCTAAAGAATGTGAGGTAGAAGCCTCTCGATAGAGTCGAGTCAGGAATGTTAGTGGGGATGTCAACAATATGGCCGCATCGAACGTTGATGACGCGGATGGAATACCACCAATATTTAGAACAGTAGATTGCTGATGATGTCATATTTACATTATCCAAAGTGAAGCATCCAGCCGCCATATTGATACACCCAACTTCTTCATAAAAATGAATAGTTTCTAATGAGGCCAATTTCAAATAAGTCAATATATGAGCATTAAAATGGCGAGATGTGCGGCTGCCTTTTGCAGCAATAGTCATTTGAAGGGCTGTAATAAAACGTTTCATGCGTAAGTGAAATGCAAATTTGTCACTTGAATAGAAAAAATCGCGTTCGCTTGCTAGCTAGCTAATTAGCCGTCCCATTGACTTAAATAGACTGCTGACTAAAGCAAACGCTAGCGATCGATAACGGTCTCCAGCGAGCTACCTTGGTACCCTTACCGTCGCGGGGACAGCATTGACTAAGCAGTCAATCAAATGAACAAGGTGGCTAACAAGCTAGCTACTTGTAATTGATATTCAAGGACAATATTTCTTACCTGCATAATATTTAAAACAATGGACAAGTCGCTTTGTCCGTTTATACAGTTCCAAAAGACATGGAGGGGAGAAAGGCTTGGCTGTTAGAAATCAGGAGAAAAAAAAAAAACCTTTCTCTATCCCCTCGATCCGTGCTGTGCAGTGATTATTTTTTGAGAGCAGTGTTATAATAGGATGGGGGCAAAGATGACGCTTAGTAAAGGAGTAGCCAGAGTTAACTAGCGCTTCCTTTTAACAACGTGGCATTAGCCATATGATTCAGTATGAACAATTCGGTCAACGGCAAATATGCTCAATCCGGGTACAATGAAGTGAGGAATCCAGAGAGTAATTTGATAACGTATACGGACATTCATCGACGTTGCTTATAACGGCGAAAACTTCGAAGCAATTATCTTATAAGAGGGTCATTAAAAGCCTCAGTCACCTTAACCGAACTTTTCTGCTCGCACTTGAACGTTGACACCGAGTAACATTTTGATGTTCCCTTTAGTAAGTGTGCCGCTTTCCATCCTCCAAAAAAAGTACATATTTAGGGAGAGACAATGTTGTTCTGCACAGCGATACCAAAATCACCCCGAGTCGCACGCAAGTGTTTTTGATAAAATAATTTTACTGTAGACGAAAATGAATGGGAGTGTACGTGCGAATTGAACTTCCCGGTGTATTTGCTCCTGGAACATATGCTTCACTTGAGCGTACCCTATCAGCAATGTACAGTGTTGCCAATTCCTCAGTAAGGAAAGTCGCTATTGGTTGTCATAAAAGTCGCTAAACACCCTGACCGGGGGGGCGGACGGCATGTATTTTGTTGAGCGGGGGGAGACGCGGTTCATTTCAATCATATTGCGCACTCAATCGCACATCTTCCGGTCTTTGAGTGCTTTGGGACAGGGGAGGGGCTCACGTCAGCACCCGCTGCTCGTTGAGGACAGTAACTGCAGAACGAAACTTGCTTTCACGTCAGTCGCCAAAACAGCAGAAAAGTCTCCAATCACACCAGAAAAAGTCGCTAGATTTGTCGCTAGGCGCTTTTGACAAAAAAGTCGCCAAGATGATATGGAAAGTCGCAAGATTTAGCGGGAAAGTCACCAGATTTAGCGAGAAAGTCGCCAAGTTGGCAACACTGGCAATGTAGTGTTCTATATGTATATCTATGGGCCAATGGCGAAAACCCGGCACGCATGAGCAGGACAATCGCAACCCCAAAAAAAAAAAAGAAGATCCGGAGCCGAAACTTATGCTGTATTCGGTAAGGCTGAATCCAAATCTCCACCCTCTGGACTTGCAGACTGAGCCCTCACGGACTTCATGCGTATGTAAGGTGACGTCCTAACCGTCATCACGTAAAGTCTGCAAGAGCGGGAGTCTGCAGCATTACAAAAGGAGCTAATAAACAGGCTTCGAGTCTGTTTCACTCGTTTCCGTACAAATGCATATTGATTAGGCCTGCCTCTATAGCCTAAATTTCTGTATCATGATGTTGAATTTTATATTTGGCCTACGTTATTCAAGTAATGTTTTAATATTATAAATTTATAGTAAGTTTATGTGGTTTTGTTTGTGTGTGAATGTGCTTTTTTTCTGTCAGCAATTTGGAAAAATTAAAACGTCACGTCTGTATTGCAAATAATTGTGGGTAATTACACTAGTGAAGTCTGCACCCCAAGCGGACTCTCTGGAAGTCCACAAAAAGTCCGCTTGAGGCCCCTTGTGGACTGCATCAGTTGTGGATTTGGACAGCCCTCAGCACTCCCATACTTCCCGTGAACGCGCCCGCAAAGTGCGGTGAAGTGCAGGCATTTGGATGCAGCCTAACACTGGTAAATACGTGACGTGTCGAGAATTAAGTCGAAGGTACGAGGAAGGATCATTCGGACAGTGAGGTCGTGAGGTAAAAAGAACGGAATTCACCAGTCGAGTCTCGAAAACACGGCTTGTCGGACGCGTTACCGAATGCAGCATTAGACTCGTGGCCTACTGGCCCAAGTAATAATAATCAATTTTTCTTTGCATTTTGAACAAGTTATGTTTTACCGTTCCCTGTCAAAAGGATGCACGCGACCCCCAGCAACCAGCCTTGCATCACCTAGGCAACCAGCATCCAATCAAAAGAACGCATTGGGTGTTCCCACTTTCCGCATGTGTTTGTTTGCGGAAGTGAGTGGTGGACTAACGACTACTCGCTCGCATGACAGAAAGTCATTCATGATTTAGATTGTTAATCGTGAAACCTAAAAATTTATTACTTGGGGATTTTTCTTTTTTTTTTTTTTGCTAAAACGACTGCTGTCTGCAAAGATCCACAGCACTCGAGTCACTACCATTGGATTAACGTTACAATGCAGAGTGTAGACTGCCTACAAGTTGCAACATCACGATAAGCGAGTAGCCTACTACAAATGATAAAGTTTGTCCAGCGCACTAAAATCCACTTCAACACGTCACTGGCGGCACATTCTGTTGATGATTTTCATGCATTCATCAAATTTACATTTATTTCGGAGAAATTCGCTTGAAAATTGAAAGGGCTGGCGTTGTGTGCAGGGGTGAAAGTTGCTCTTCCGAGGAGTACCCCTGCGTACCGGCTGTAGAGGACTGGATATCTCTTCTCGGTATGGCGTACCGCTGCGTTCCGGCTTACTTTCACCCCTGCCTTTAACCAAAGCCATCTACCCATAGAATTTGTTATTTTGCCAGCTGTTATTCAGATTGCCCCAGCTTCTGAAGTATATGCAGATAGTTGTTGCTGAAAGCTAAATCTTAACAGGCTAAACTAATTTTTGTAAACTCCTGTCCTTGACTTTTTATTATGAATATATTTTGTTGAATGCAACAAGAATTTGAATGTTTTATTTTATTTAACCTTTATTTAACCAGGGAAGTCCTATTGAGGTTGAAATCCCTTTTTCAAGGGAGCCCTGTGGGTTGAAGTGGGGAGGGAGAGGACAAAATGCACAGCCAATTAGATCAGGGGATGATTAGGTGGCAGGTTGAAAAAGCCAGGTTGGGAATTTAGCCATGACACCGGGGAACCCTCTACTCTTGTCGAAGAGTGTTATAGGATTTTAAATGACCACAGTGAGTCAGGACCTCGGTTTAACATCTCATCCGAAAGACGGCGTCTCCTTCAATTCAGTGTTCTCATCACTGCACTGGGGCATTAGGATTACTCCACCAGAGGAAAGATCGCAACCTACTGGCCCAACCAGCACCTCTTTCAGCAGCAACTTGGGTTTTCCAAGGTGGTCTCCCATCCAAGTACTAACCAAGCCCACACCTACTTATCTTCAACCACGCAGCTGGAGCAGATTGAATAGCGGTATGGCTGCTGGCATAATGTGAAGTTTATTTTTATACTCAATTGACAAACAATTAATATTTCCATTCTTTACGCAATTTTTAAAAGTGAAAATACATCCTCCCATTCTATAAAATGTTTTTTGATAGATTTTGTGACCATTTGCCCTGATGCTATCTAAGCATTTAACATTTTCATTTTCATAACAGAACCTAAAGGCCGACTAGCAAGGTGCACCTAATAAAGAGGTGAAGTGGCCAGAGAGGGTATGTGTGTGGGTGTGTATGTGCACGTGTGTGTGTGTGTGTGTGTGTGTGTGTGTGTGTGTGTGCATATATATATGAGGAAAAAGATGGTCAGATTTATTCTGATAGGTTGGCCTATTACAGTGCTTCTCAAACCTCTCCTGGCGTACCATCTGTCCTGGATGTTTTACATCTGTCCTTGCTCCAGCACAGGCACAGGTTATTTAAATGATCCACTCATTATCATGCAGTTTCATGGATTGATAATGAACTGATCATTTGAATCACCTGTGCAGGAGCAGGGAGAGATCTAAAACATGCAGGACAAGTGGTACTCCAGGAGAGGTTTGAGAAGCAGTGGCCTAATATTAATGTAATATCCACCCATTATCTCAGCTGCTTCTACCTCATCAAATTCGCAGGGGAGCTGGTGTCTACCCTTGCCAACTGTGGGTGAAAGGCAGGAACACATCCTGTTCAGCTCACCAATCTGTCAATCTGCCGTAGGGTTCGCACAATATTAAGTAGCACATTCATAGCAGTTCACCTAGCATGCATGTCTTTGGGGTGTGGGAGGAAACTGGAGCACTACCCCCCTGTTCCTTATTTTTAAATCTCAAATGTGGTGACCCTAACTGTCAAGGAGTATGAATCTGGGTGCGTGCTAGCCATTCGCCACATCGCCATCGGCGAACTAAATCCATCTGTGGCGATAGCTCTTTGCCACGGTGGCGAAAGCTTTCCAGCAATGCTTTCATCGTAAATAATTATATTTGATCCAAGTGCATCAAGCTGTTGCCAGATTCCCCTCTATGAGTGGGGCGCGAACTTGACGACTCTGATTGGTCACGTTCAACAAGTTCGCACCCCCCATGACCTCTTTCAACCTTGATAAACCGCTTCTGTTAAGTGAAGAGCAAGCAGAAAGTTCGGGCTGAGGCATCAGTAATTTCAGCTGCTTATGCGATCACGTATTACATTACTTGTCAGATAATATGGCCTTCTTGCTAGCTAGGTAATGCTATTTAAGGAAAGTCTTTGTAAACAATTGTCATATTTAAGCAATGTCATTTGGTTTTTGCCCCAGCTTCACTAGCTACTAGGTAACTGTAAGAGCGATTGCTCTTGAGATGGCTAGGTAGTAAGGTAGCCAACGTCCAAAAAATCTCTAAGTACAGTTCGGACGCATGAAAGTGCCACAATTTAACACATCAGAGAATTTCATGCCTATTACAGCTAGCTAAGTGAGTAAGGTTAGGGCAAAACCTAATCATATCACTAAAATATGACTATAATTTACAAAGACTTTCCTCAGTTAATGTTAACTAGCCAGCTAGATGGCTATATAATCCAAAGAGTATAAACATATAAAAATCACTTAATGAGCTATTGCGAACATAGCAGTACAGCCATCATGACATAGTCACACATGCAACACAGCGTTTTGATTGTGTGGCTTAAAAGATTTCTTTGTGGCTAAAACATCATCAGGTTGTTTAGCGACAGTGGCTAAAGGCAAAAAAAAAAAAAAAAAAAACAATCCTAGAGCACGCCCAGTCAATCATGCTTCTGACCTCCGTCACATTGGGGTTCAACCCAGGGGTGGAAAAACAGTGTTGGTAAGTGGGTTGGGCAAAAAGTATGCAAACTTGGAACTTTATTTTGAACATCATTTGGAATTGCTTTGTAAGTTTTTAGCCCCTTGCGCAGAAGCCAAATTTGGCTATTTATGGGTTACCCAATTTGATGCTTTATAATTCAAGATTTAAGCTTCATAGAGAGGACGAATCTGACTCAACTCAGAAAAGACACTTACAGCATTTAGCATAACATCGTATTTCAGTTTATTTTCATGATTTTGGTAGAGAAAATGGGCTGCAAACAAAAACATTCTTCATGAGAATTCACCATTGAAACTGTAAAAAAAAAAAAAAAATTCTGATGATTGAAAAATGGCTGGGGGTTAAAACAATACAATACATTTCTGGGATAATAAACTCCTAGACCACAAGTACTCCTCATCTGAAAATGAAATATTAAATTATCCACTTTTTATAAGCCAAATAAGATAGCTATCCAGGTGGCTCCCCAAACTCCCAGAGCCTTGAAAATGGCGCACTTTCAATTCATAAAATAATCATATTTTTAACACACATCAACTTTGTACTCATGAAGTTCAATATGAATGGATGATTTTCTGGTTGAATGTAGCATGAGTTTATCAATATAGGCACAGCTGGACATCAATGGTCACCACTGACCTCTCCAAACCAAAAACATGCCTTTTCTCCACAATAAAGTTCAGAGTCTCGTCCATTTATCTACAAAGCCGCATCAGTAAGCACACAGACTCATTAGAGGAGCTGCATATTTTACGGTCAGAATGTTCACGCAGGCGGAAAGCATGCTGTTTACAATTCCAATCATCCCAGCGAAGCGCAAGCTTGTAACAACGCTTTTAACACCCTCTATGGAACAAGTATAACTCAGGTCACAGTAATAGCTGTTCTCACTTTAAAAAAGGGAAAATGCAAGGCATTCCGTTTCATTGAATGTGGTATAAATTCTAAAACTGATCGCCTAGTTCAGAAAAATGCCAGCACGCTGCAGTATCGACTTCTCTTCTGTTACCCAATGTGACAAACTAGCTCTGTGATCACGTTGGTAAACCAAAAATAAGAAATAGCTGGCTAGTTAGCTAGCAGGCTAAAAGTAAGATAGAGCTACACCATACAAAAACAGCTTTACTCACTTTTCAACAGAATTATTGAGCTGCTCCTCAAAAGTATCAATGCTGTCAGCCCTCCTGTCTGTTCCATTCAGAATAACTGCTATTTTCCATCTCAGAATCACATTTCCACCCGCAAATAAGCTCAGCTCTCCAGGCTCAGTTCTGGAGGTTTTTTGTACCCATGCAACCACGTCAGTCTGAGCTGTGTGAAGTTTATTGAATACAACGTAACCCTATTACACAAGTATTTTAATATGTTTTTTAAGGTCCAATCAATGTCTTTCACTTACTGAGGAAAGTTTATACTGTCGCAGATACCACTGAATCACCATTAAAGTGATTGGATTTCCGTGAGAGCTTGTATGAGGCTCTAAAAGACAGCTAAATTCTTCAACCGACATATCTACGCGTTAATCTATGATAGGAAATTGCGCGTTTTTAATAAGTGATGACTGAAATGGATAGTAGAATGACATAGTGTCAATACCATGGCAAATTTTTGCCTCAGGAAAATGATTTTTTTTTTTAACTACTTGGAATACCATTGGGTCACTGTCTCTGAAGTGGTTGCTGCAGAGCCATGTAGAGAGAGAGAGACGCGTTAACTCCGTTCACTCCAATGGACCACTTTTTTAGAGCAATGGCGGGTCGTGGAGTCTCCCAATAGTTCCCGGAAGTTAGCGACGAAGAGTAGTCTAGCAGCTATGTTGAAGCGGAATGGACCGTTCGTGATGATCTTTCAAAAGGTAAGACGTTTAAAGAATTACACTGCATATTGTCAGCACATCTGAATTAAATCAACACGTACAGTAAAGCGTTTTACTGGATTATCCCTTGTACAATTCGAGATATATTGAACGTTTACGGGCAAAAAATTAGGCTAGGATACTCGCTAGGTACAGTTAGCGACACAGTTACTAGCGCTAACTAAGAGCAGCAGCGTAATTGAAAACTCCGTTCTCTCAGTGTCATTTCATCCAACGACGCGATATTAGACAAAAAGGCTTCTTAAAGTGATTTTTTTGCGGAGTGGGGTGGAGGAGTGAAATAGAGAATGAATGTAAATATAACATCAGACTTGTTATAGTAGTGGAGGTGGTGAAGTGAAGCTCTCTTTGAGTACAAGGTAGCTAACGTTAGCTATTATAATAAAGTGAACATTACACAATGATAAAGAAGAGAGCCATCGGTTGCTGTGATACATCGCTATTAATATTGATTGTTAGAGCTAATTTTTTTACTGCTATACAATGAACTAAAACATTATCTATAGTTAGAGTTTTTAGGATTTGAGATTCTATTGACCGTTACTTGTCAATATTATGTTGCTGCTCATTTAGCTAATTTTGCATTGATGATTAAGAGAGAGGGAAGCTGGAGGACCAAATAGAAGAGTGAAAGCAGAAGTAATGGCCAAATAGGCCAAACATTTTGTAAAATTAAGCATAGAAGACTAAGTGGGGAATCATATTGAATAGTATAGATGTTGAGCTGTACTGTATTATTTGTCTGAAAGACTGCAAAGAACATGATCTAACTTTATACTAATTCCTGTTACATTTGTTACTGATGCCACATGCCAAACTTACTTGAACATCAACAGAAAAAGCTGATACAACTACTGAAGTTCCATAGGTTAATTTGGGAAACAAAGACCATGCCTCATCTCTCAGCACTATTTCCCATCCAAGCCTATATTGGTGTGTCTAACCCTTTCTCCTGTCTTTTTCTCCCCCTCTCTCTTTCAGCAGAAGAACTGCAGGGGATTCTGTAAGAGGCAGAAAACTCCCTGCAATGAGACAGACGACACTCACTCTGCACCCTGAGTCTTAACTCCCTAAGCTGTGCAAGCCTTTCCCTGTTCCTCACTTTTAATAAACTGGACAATAAGCTTCCAAATTGTGTAGTCTTTGGTTGTGAAAAAATGCATGCTTGCACATGCTTGCTGCAAGCCTCCAGGGGAGGAGAAAGGTGACTAAACAGGTAGAGTGATGCCGCTTAAAGTTTATGGCTTCAAGACTTTCAACCTCTTCAATCCTGGAGGTCGCTGGAGCAGTGTGCGAAATACGGGGGAATCCTAACCCATGAGACCCCCTGAAAGCCTCAAAAGCAAAATTTGAAGGGGTCTCAAATTTTGTCTTAAGAAATAAAATATAAAATTTTTTTTGTCACTAATGGTCACTAAAATGTTTTTAAGCTCACCATGTCCAGTATACAGAATTCAAAACATTTATTCACAAATATGTTGTATTTTTTGCCAAGCGGAGCCAGCTAGTCCTGTGCACGTATGCAAATTATCCATGCGCGCCAAACAGAAGAAAGACATAACGTTGAGAAGTCGTACTAAAATGGCGAGCAAGCGAAAACTAAACCAGAGTGTATCACTCGTACACTTTGGGTTCATATCCAAAAATGTGGCACTCAGAGATGACGAGGCACCGAAAGATGATGCTGGGGCAGCTAGCACAGTGGGCCCACTCTCGCCACCAAAACGGAGGATCCTCCAATTCCTCTCCCACCCAGTGACCCCCCAGAAGAACAATGTGAAGTTGAGGCCGAGTGCTCCTCTGACGCAGCAGGTGCTGAGGTATCGTTAGCTGCTACACCTGCTAGCACAAGCGACTTGCCGGCTGGTTGGACAGTGAAGCAAGTGGGCGAATGGACGAATAGATGAGTGTGTGCGACTGTGCGTGTATCCTTTCCAGCTTCAGCATACTGCATGGTTATGTAGGCCTCGTGTTTGGTTGTGGTCTCAGTGAAGCAGCCTAGCCTTGGAGTTGGAGAAGTTGGGGTGATTGCGTGCGTGTGTGTATCTGTGTGTGAGAGAGCGAGAGATCACCCGCTGTGGTGATGTTTGGCTTGTTGTTAGTAGGTTGTCTTGTCAGCATCCGCCGTGGTGCTTTTTTTCAATTTGAGAGATTGCCTGTTTGCACAGGTAGGCGAATGTGCTTTGTGTGTGTGTTCAATGATGTATCTGTCTGATCGTATTTGTTGTAGATGGATGGTTAAATAATGTGGCACGATCGGTCATACTGCAGGCTCTCATTTGCAAGTGCACTGATTGCGTGCCAGTCTCCGATAGGCTATACCTGGCATTTATTCAGGTGATTGCTCATGTAAGTGCGCCAGATTGGTGCGAATTATTGTTGCGTCTGCATTGTAATGCACAACTTCGCCTCTCCTTGTTATTATAACAACGTGCATCAAAACAACTTTAGCCAATGCAACCTCCTATGTCAGTGTTGCTTTACGAATACTATAGCATACCCCCAGATTATCAAACATAACGTGTTGCTGAATACCCCTCGGCCCGGACAAGATTTCCTGCCTCAAGGTCACAGCGCTAAGGTGAAAGGTGAAATCCACCAAAAAACATGACGTTGCACATATGTGTGTCACAGTGAGTTACCATACAAAATTTGGTGAAGCTGCGATAAGTAGTTGCCGAGTACTGACCCGGACAAGATTTCCAGGGTCAAGGTCACAGAGCTAAGGTCAAAGGTCAAATCCAGAAAAAAACCTGACGTTGCACATCTATGGTTCATAGGGAGTTACCATACCAAATTTGGTGAAGCTGCGATAAGTAGTTGCCGAGTACTGACCTGGAAAAGATTTCCAGGGTCAAGGTCACAGAACAAAGGTGAAAGGTCAAATACAGCAAAAAACCTGACATTGCACATCTATGGGTCATAATTAATTACCATACCAAATTTGGTGAAGCTGCGATAATTAGTTGCCGAGTACTGACCCAGACAAGATTTCTGGGGGCAAGGTCACAGCGCTAAGGTCAAAGGTCAAATCCAGCAAAAAACATGACATTGCGCATCTATGGGTCATAGTGAGGTACCATACCAAATTTGGTCAAGTTGCGATAATTAGTTGCAGAGTATTGACCCAGACAATATTTCCAGGGTCAAGGTCACAGCGCTAAGGTCAAATGTCAAATCCAGCAAAAACCGGACGTTGCACATCTATGGGGCATAGTGAGTTACCATACCAAATTTGGTGAAGCTGTGATAATTAGTTGCCGAGTACTGACCCGGACAAAATTTCTAGGGTCAAGGTCACAGCACTAAGGTCAAAGGTCAAATCCAGCAAAAAACCTCACGTTGCAAATCCATGAGTCATAGTGAGCTACCATAGCAAATTTGGTGAAGCTGCGATAATTAATTGCCGAGTACTGACCCGGACAAGATTTCTAGGGTCAAGGTCACAGTGCTAAGGTCAAATGTCAAATCCAACAAAAAACCTGACGTTGCACATCTATGGGTCATAGTGAGTTACCATACCAAATTTGGTGAGGCTGCGATCATTAGTTGCTCAGTACTGGCCCGGACAAAGTCACCCAGACAAGATTTCCAGGGTGAAGGTCACAGCGCTAAGGTCAAAGGTCAAATCCAGCAAAAAACCTTACGTTGCACATCTATGGGTCATAGTTAATTACCACACCAAATTTGGTGAAGCTGCAATAATTAGTTGCCGAGTACTGACCCGGACAATATTTCCAAGGTCAAGGTCACAGCGCTAAGATCAAAGGTCAAATCCAGCAAAAAACCTGTCATTGCACATCTATGGGTCATAGTGAGTAACAATACCAAATTTGGTGAAGCTGCGATCATTAGTTGCTGAGTACTGGCCCGGACAAAGTCATGGACGGACGACGGACAACGGACGACAGACAGACACGCAGGTGACGACAATACCCCTCCGGCCAAAGTCGGCCGAGGGGTAAAAATTATTTAGTGTATGCGTGTGTGTTGAATACTTTTTACCAGGCCCGGCGCTAGAACAGGGAATTGGGGGGGCACAGACACATCCCTTAATTAGTCCTGGCTAGTTCTCAATCATTTTCCTTTATTGACGCGTTTTCCAATTATCCCAATTGGCAACTGAAGACACAGTTTCTCTCCATATGTGATCTAACAGCGATGAAATCATGGGCTAAATTCAGTACAAAAAAACAATTTACTTGTTAATAGGCCAATGCTTTGCGTTGATTGAACTGGTCAGCATTCCAATGAAATATCGCCTTTCACTCTCGGTATTGCGTGGGTTGCTTAAAAGAAAAAAAGTGATATTTGGCAGCTAAATAGGCCATTAAAAGCATGCAGCTCAAGCTATTTGCGCAGTTATGCAATTTTGAATAACATTGATTTGAATACAGCAAATACGCGTCCAGATGAATGATTGTAGTCTTATGTAATCGGAGAGAACAAGCAGCACCTGTTAAGTGTGGAGTGCTCTCGGACTGAACCTTTTGTTAATCATGAAAATGACTGAGAACAGGTCAGGACTAATAATTGTTTTAAACGGATGTTTTGTGCACCCCAATTATCAGTTCTGCCTTCGCCACTGTACTGAATTTAGCCCATGATTTCATTTCATCGCTGTTAGATCGCATATGGAGAGAAACCGTGTCTTCAGATGCCAACTACGATAACTGGAAACGTGTCAATAAAGGAAAATGATTGAGAACTAGCCAGGACTAATAAAGGGACGTGTCTGTGCCTCCCAATTCCCTGTTCTAGCGCCGGGCCTGCTTTTTACTTTCACTTGAATAGATTAATACACCAGGGCCCGGTTGTTCAAAACTCGGTTATTTTTTAACCAGCCGTTAAGTACACTTAACCGACTGTTAACTTTAACAGAGCTGTTATCTTGTTGTTCAAAACTCGGTTAACTTTAACAGGGTGTTAACTTGACGTTGAAGTTAATGCACCTGAGGACCACCGCTAACTTTTAGCAGTGTGGTTAACTCTCAAAATGGCGTTCATTGCTAACGCTGCTTTCATGATGCCAGTTCAGCAAAGGAAGGATAGGGGGTATCGTGGACTGGACTTTGATATTGGAGATTATTCTAATGAAGAGTTATGTACCCGCTATCGATTTCTATTGCTTACCTTTGCAATATTTTGCAAAGTGATTTGCAGCGTCCAACAAGCAGGGGTCACGCACTGAATTAAACAATTTAATTGATTTTACTTAAGTAATTCATTAATACATATTGGCAAAACATAATATAAGATGTATGTGAAGCACCCTTAACTCCTTCAACCCCACAGCCCTCTACAGAGGGCTGACCAACATATTCCCTTCAACCCCAAATTCCTGTAGGGAAAATTCAAACAATCTGACTAATTGATTGGAACATATCAGGTTACATTTAATGGGATTCCAGAGATAACAGTAAGATACAATGTCCAGATAATGACCAGCCCTCTACAGAGGGCTGTGGGGTTGAAGGGTGTAGTGATGCTAGAATATCTGGGGTTGAAAGAGTTAAAATCCCATAATTTTGACTGATTTCCATTTCCCATCGTATCCATACAGTGTAAAGTGCTAAGTGTGCAATAAAATAGATGTGACAATAATAAAACAAATAGCCCAATTATTTCCAAATAATTTAAACAGTTATTTATGAAATATAATAATACAAAGAAATCAGTGAAACTGATATTTCCTCAATCAATACTAAAAAAAAATAAATATATGTTGACTCTCCTTTTTTCCTGTTTTCCTGGTTTGATAAAACATTAGGCCTACACCTAATTTGATTCCATGAATTCAGTCATAAATCTTGGTTTGACATTTTTATAGTATACACATCTGAAGCGCCCATAAAATGTTTACAACAATTTGACTGATGTCCCCCTCTCTGTGTGTTTATCCTTGAACTACATTAGAGAGTATTGGTATGTTTGCGTTCATGTAAGGTTTATATTAAAACATAATATTATGCTGACAGCAAAATATGATGACTTTCATTGCAACTGACATAAAATACAATGTTGCCAAACACTTTGTAAGATTTTGTATTTATCTGCGTGCAGAGGTCACTCTTCGGTCGAGTTTCAGGAATGCGCAGTTCGGACGTTCTCCGAAGCCGCAGTAGTCTTGTCTTGAATTTGCCTCGTGTGTGAATGTGCGCGAAAAAATTTGATTTTTCAGTTGATACGGACCAGTTTGCCTCCACCATGAATTGTATTACATTTTCCTCGTCAGCAGAGAAATTTCTGCTTCTCTTTTTCCTTGGGGTTCCATTTTTGATAAAACGGAAGTAAACAAAACTTGGAATTGTGGGATAGAGGAATGCTAACCAGTGACATTAACCACGTTGTTAACTTTGACGGTGACGTTAGCCAACGGCATGACTAACCATGTTTTGAACAACGCATATTTAACGGTCGGTTAGCTAACAGTCGGTTAAGGATTTAACTAGCCATTAGGAGTTAAAGGGGACCTATTTTGCTATATTTCCAAGGTTATATTTTGATCTTGGACTCCCCTAGAGTACTCCTGATTGTTCAAAGTCCAAAACAGGGTCCTTATTTAGCTCATACTGCCATCCTCAAAAAACCCCATTTGTAGTCCATTGTAGTTTCTGCCTGAAACTCCTCATTGGGGTGGCTCTTCCGCTATGGCCCCCACTCCCCGTGTGCCCACTTTCTTCTGACTGGCCAGCTCTGTGGAGGGCGGATCTAGGCGGGACGAGGCAGCAGAACGCAGTTTTCCGGGTCCGCCTCCCCAGAGTGAAATTGAGACACGTCTCCCACCTGAGAAGGAATGGACGAGCATATTCCGCAGTCAAACGCAGTACATGTGTATAGATCTAATGAAATTAACTTGTTCTAATAAATGCAACGGCGAAAGTGGAGGACGCAGTGCGAATGTCTGGCAGCTCAAGCTCGAATGTGCCGTCTACCTACGGCTACTATGGTGAGTACACCGGTGTTTCTACTCTATAGCTAGGATTGAGGGAAAGCTAGAATCCACCCCATATAGACACATTTGTAGAACGGGTCGACATACCCAGGTGTAGACCAGAGACCATAGAAATCCGGTGGGTCTGAGTTTAGAGGGAAACATGGACAGTGAGGAACAGCAAAAAGTGGACCAACAGCTTATGGACTGCTTTGGTGTGTATATAAGGACCTGCTGGTTCGTGTGCATAACTGTGGTGTGTCGTTAGCGTGGAGTAACGAACAGCTTCTGCGCTGGTGTATGACGAAGGGGCGAAAGCTCCAGGCTTAAACTGCCTTTTCGGAAATTGCCCTTGGTTATGGTTTACTTATTGCGTTGGAATGACCAGCGTTTGCCCGCAGAAAATGGGCGCGATAAGCCGCTTTCACGTCGGACGACAAACAAATTTTTTGCGCGACAGATTACATTCACAGTCAATGCATTGTCTTTGCATGTACTTTGATTGTAATCTGTCGCGCTAAAAAGTAGTTTCGCACCCGGTGTGAAAGCTGCTCAACACGCCCATAGCACGTGTATTCGCGTCTTTGCATTGACTTTGAATTTAGCTAATCTGTCTCGCGAAAAATTCGTTTGCGTCCGGTGTGAAAGCTGCTTAACGTGCCCATAATGCGTGTATTCGCGTCTTTGCATTGACTTTGAATGTAGCTAATCTGTCGCGCAAAAAATTCATTTCGCGTCCGGCGTGAAAGCGGCTTGACATGCCCATAACGCTTGTATTCGCGTCTTTGCATTGACTTTGAATGTAATCTGTCCCGTGAAAAATTTGTTTCGCGTCCGATGTGAAAGCAGCTTTATGGATAGTAGGCTACGCGACAGCTAGAGAGAGCTCGGTTATGTTATGAACATAATACAGGTTTTACAGACCGTAAGTTCCGTTAGCGTGGACAAGTTGCTTATGTGGAGCTAGCGAATCAATCACTTCTGCAGGAAAAAATTTCCTATTTAATCTCTGCCTTTTTCGGCTTTTTATTAGCCACAACAATTTCTAAAGGGGGATGAAATTATGTCACGATAGCAGTGGCGTAGCCAGCCGGGGTGTGAAAACACGTCCCTTTTTGACTGCAATTAGTAGTTCTCAATCACTTTCCTTTATTGACGCGTTTTCCAATTATCATAATTGGCAACCGAAGACACAGTTTTTCTCCATATGCGATCCAACAGCGATTAAATCATGGGCTAAATTCAGTATACAGTTGCGGAACAAGAACTGAGAATTGGGTGCACGAAACTTCTGTTTAAAACAATTATTAGTCCTGTCCTGTTCTCTGTCATTTTCATAATTAAACAGAAGGTTCACTCCGAGAGCATTCCACAGTTAACAGGTGCTGCAGCAACGTTATGTTGAAACTGCCACATTGATGCTTAACAAAGTAACAAGCATGCCGATCAGAATTACTGCATATAAGTTAACCAGGAGCATTTTTAATTAGCACGGCGGCACACAAACTAACATGCAGTAGCTGGTAACCGAGCGGCCATAACCAGAGACAAACCCTTGCAATACAGGTTTTACAGACAGCAAGTTCCATTACCGTGGACAGTTGTTCCAAGCATCCAAATTACAAACAAGTATTAGAAGTTAGCTTCAAATGAGGTTTATGTTCACACACCTTCTGTAGAATTTCCCCTGATATTACTCTTGCGTATTTAGGACACAAACATTAGCAACAGTAACTTGGCTACGTTAGCCGCTGTGCTACAGCCACAATCAACTGGCTATCATGTCAGGTTGGCTTATGCAGTAAAAGCAACTTACAGCTTCTGTGTCTGAGTCACGGACATGCGACCAAACAGGCTTTATCTTCAGATATTTTATAAAGCCTGGGTTTCTTGTTAGTGCTAACTATGCTAGCGGTCCTGCTAGCCAGTAAACGTTAGCTTCAACATTATTTGCTGTTATATGGCTTACAGCTTGTGGCTCAGCGCTTGATTGATGCACCTGCTGCAGGTTTGAGAAGCAGCTGAAACGCTTATCCTGTGTCCAATTATCCTTTATTGACAAAGCTGTCTTTGGTGAAATGCTGAGCACAAACAGCTAACGTTCCCCTTGGCCGTGGCTGTTTGCTGCCAGCAAACAAAAAAAGCTACCCACTGATTTCTGGAGGCATCCTCTTTTGGAGGAGAAATAGGTGTTTTTCTTTGCGTCCAAAAGTGAACGGACAAGCAGCTTTGGGAGAGATACTGACAAAACTGCACCTCAAATGATCTGCGGTTCTTCTTTTTTATTTCCAAAAGTGTAGACGCTACTAAGGCATAGTATGATCTGCCGTTGTTAGTGCCTGCTAGAATAGTTTGCGGTGTGGACAGGTCCAGCACCGTGATTGGCTCTGGCTAATTCTGTACTAATTGGACGGCACAACCTGACATCAGGTTTTGCCCAAATCTCATGAAGATCTCGGGAGGAGCTATTCAGAGAGGAAATCACTTTCACGAAATCACGTTCTTGGATTACGGCAAAACCTCGGTATCTTATGTTCAGAAACTTTTCAGAGGTTGAGTATGGACAACCAACATTATAACACAACTAAAATGTATTAAAAGAAGGATCAGCATAATAGGTCCCCTTTAAGTGTGTCCTAAGCCAAATTTTTTTTTTTGGCGAAACTTATTTTAAGCGGTACTTTCTAAGTGGCACTGGAATGGTCATCAACTGGCGCACTTATAAGTGTGGCCAAGAAAAAAAATTCAGCATTGGCGACAAGTATAAGTGCGAATAACATCGGCCATAATTAATGCATAGTTTAGTAGCGCAACAACCATCACGCTATAGACAATTTTAAATGATGTTCTTCCTGGTTTACACCTCTCCCTCATTTAGTTTGTGCCTGTCTCCTTCCAGGCCAAACTCGAAATGTTGTCAGGTTTTCCCCGATACTTTGTCCAATCAATCTTTTAAGAGTTACCCCGTTACCTAGCCAATTCCAGTAAAGTAGATGCATTGATTCCAGCCGTAATTTCACCCGAAACCTGCCGAATCGACATTGAAATTATTGATGAATTGAATCTGCTTTCAGTATATTTCAGTTTTGCTATATTGTCCTTGGTAAGATAATCTGTACCTCCTCGATCCAAATAGTTTTTTATGCGGTTTTAGCTGCTGTCCGTAAGGTTGCAACATAAGGTTGGAATTTTGTTGTGTTACCTGCTGAAAAACGAGAAGTTGGCTCGCTGATGCTTACGGAAACACTCGAACCTAGGAGCTCGTCTACTGAACATTAGATAGCAAGCTTGCTACGTTGTTTACCCTACTTTAGTAGCCTAAGCGACTTCAACCAATTCAAAAGTTGAAGAAATTAGACAGCCATTTGCAAGGTTCTAACGTTGATCCCCTGGGTAAGCAGAATTCCTACCGGGCCAAGTGACTCGCAATCTGTGTTCGCTCTAAAATTCGAGATACAGACTGCAGAACTGGAAGCTAAAGGCTGAAACTACTGTGGCACTGGCCTAATATTTCAAGTTCATAAGAACGACATTTTTTGACACAGTGCCGTAAACTTCATTCAAATGCTTACCCTAATAGGTCATCTCTAAAATTAAAAAAGTATATTTTGTCAGTTATGAATGGCTACCGATCACCATTTTCCCCCATATTAATCCTAAACGTTTGCTTCTCTGCTTGCTGTCTTAATGTAGCCAAGGTAGCTAGCTAATTTGGTAATGACTTAACTGACCGTTCAACTTCAACAAACAAAAAATAAACTTACCGAAAAAACTGCAAAGATCCTTCCGATCGGTTCGGTCGGTTAGTACAATTCACAGCAGAGCAACTCATTTCGTCGTTTTTTGTTGCAATCTGTCCTGCACAATCGCTGTTAGCTTTGAAGAATTTCAGATAACGTTAAGTCTCCTGTTGACGTTTCCTACTCCAGCTCTACGTAAAATTACTATTCACGAAATGAAATCCGCAGGGGGCAGGGGCTATCGGGACTCAGTCCACGCACTGCAGTTGTCAATCATTGCTGTTTATTATGACTACACGCCCCTTTTGCAAAATATCAAATAAAAAGTTTACAGCAAACTTATCAGAAAAATTGACGCTAGAATATAGATCAGCATGGTAAGAACTTCTTTCAAAGGAAGAAACCATCTTCAGAAAAAAACTATTTTTCACGTAAGCATTTTTCTCTGTGAGGCATTACTCCCCTCCACTAACATGGAGGGGGCGTGCTTATAATTTGTACTGCAGCCTGCCAGTAGCTGGCGATTGAGACATTTTGGCTTCACTTTTCAGGAGACGTTCGACTGTCCATGTTATATACAGTCCTTGGTAGCAACCCAGAGCCTTGTAGAGAAAGAGTCGCATCAACGGAAGTCCAAAATTCTTGATCGTCACGTGGTTCATGGAGACGGTGAATAGTTCCAGGAAGTCGCTGGTGGGCAATTTAAATGTGTCAGTCAAATAGGCTGCAGAGAGACATACCTGCGATTCTCGGTAATTACTAGTCAATAAATTGCGTTATTTCTGCCTTGTTGACATATTTTAGGCTTGAGAGAACATTTGCCGTCTCACTAAAGTGACCCCAATGTTAAACAACCACTAAAAAGCTACATATAACGCCAGAATGTTGAACATTTGCACTCAATATATGCAGTATTTGAGTGGTTTTAGTGCCTAAGAATTATTAAAATATTTAAGATGACTAAAACGAGATTCAGTCATTTTAAAGAGCGTGTTCATGTTGTCGATTGCTTTAAATTCTTGGTTTCTGCTTTTGACTACAATCCTTGTTTAATCCCATCCTAATGTTTATTATGCAGAGGGAGGGGAAGGAACGTTTCAAAATTCTGTTTTTTTTTTCCTACCATTTCTTTATTTGCTTGGGGTTTTAATAATCCCACAGAAATGGAGGATCTAAGTTATCATTTCAGTAATGACTAAAATAGTCTTCATGACTTTCAGAAAGGACTGAGGACTGACATGTGACTGTCAATGAGTATCAATTGACAGCACAATTAGTCCCTGCATCATTAAAAGCAGCGTAATGTTCAATGTGGCATCTTAGAAAATCCACTGGAAATAATTACAATTTATCTGCTCATAATTTTTATGCACATCTGCACTTATCACTAAACACCAATACATAAGTTCAAAACAACTTTTTCATTGACTTTTTGCATGCAGAAGGTATAAATATATCTAGGCTTGCATGGACAGTAATATTTTTAGAAAGGGCTCATTAAACACTATACATCAAGACACATTAACACACAAACTTATATAGTTATATGCATACAAACATACATTTCATGTATTTCTTTTTATTTTGCACTTATGTACTACAATTACTTCATGAAAAAGAACAGAAACATGAATAACATGTGAAGCAGTTTGTCTGTGCCCTCTCCTCCATGTTGTCCTCGTATATAATCTCTACCATGGTTTGCTGTGCTGCGTGGGGATGCTCCAATTGCTGGGGGCGTTTGGGGGGCCAAACAAGAAAAGTGTGATTTTTTTTTTTTTTTTTTACAAAAAATCTATGCATTTTTGTGTATTTTTCAACTCTCAGGGCTCTAAATTTGTAGACCAGGCGCGGGCGCGGCGAATGGGGGGTGCGCCGCGCCAACGGGGTATGTCCAGGCGTATGTTGCAATTTCGTGCCCGGCATAGCCTGGCGCAAGTACTCCTCTGTCCCGCCTCGGTCCCTCCTGCCGGCGCAAGTGGCAAAGAGGGAGGAGAGAAGGCGTGTTTGGGTATAACACAACCGAGCAGTGGCGTCTCTGGAAGTGATAATTGGTGGGGCCCGGACCATGCCGTTGCGTCAATGATTGTTCCTGGCTTGTACTCAGTTATTTTCCATTATTAACACGTTTTCCAATTATGACAATAATCCTCTGGCAATCGAAGTTACGGTTTCTCTCTCCATGCGATCTATTGACGACTAAATAATGGGATAAATTTAGATCAGAAAAATTATTTAGGCCACTCAAAAATTGTTCAACGCTTTGTAAAAGACAAACTGCTCTCAAACGTCTGCGCTACCTTTTCCACACATCAAGTGATTTAACTGGCGCTTCATGATCGTTTTGTTTAAATAAAATAAAAGACCATTTGAAACGTCTGTGAGCAATTCTGAACAACGCTGATTTAAATGCACGAAATTAGGCGTCCAGATTAATGATTGTCGCCGTACCGAACCGGTGTGTTCTCGGAGTGAATCTATTGCTCAGTCCCTCAAGGAAGCTGCATGTCGCGATTGCAACTATTAAAGCAAATTCAGCCAATCCACGCAAGTTTCTCGCGGACAAAAAAAAAATCGCCAAGACATTGCAACTTTCATTGCCACTTTTTTGAAAAAGTTACGCAAAAAATCAATAAAACAATAAAAAGTCGGGAAAATCCTGGAAGGATTGTTTGTCAATTATGCGAATGATTGCGTGCAAGTCAGGGTTAGTAATTGTTTTAAAGGGGAGCTCTGGGCCCCACCAAACGTCATTCCTAGAGACGCCCCTGCAACCGAGTCAAATCTTCACCAATCAAATGAGCTTCTCTCCTCACCTTTAATGTGTTGGAATATAGAAGCCTCTGTCCTGTATCTGCATGATGCGTTAATGTTACATTTTACTTTGCTGCTTCAGGCATGTTTCCTGCACCGTTTACGTCTATATTAAGCATTACGAATATGAGTTAGCTGGCTGGCTAGGGCATTCGCGAATTATCACCATTAGCGAACTTGAATGGAATTTCAAAACGAAACTACGTCAGATCATTCAAACTTTTGAAGTTGGAATGAAATACGACGGTTGCTCATTTATTTCTTCTGCCTGCATCATTGGGAAGAGAAACGATGGATAGCGTGTCCCTATTATTACACCCTGTTGCTGCTTAAAATTTTGGGATTAACATGCATGGACAACAATGCAAGATCGTTACACATTTATTTTCAATATGTGATCTTAACTCAGTACGAGATCATAGCAATCAGGCTGTATTCCTTTCCCCACTAAAAACGATAAAACCTAAGTGACAATAATAGTAGCCTAGTATTAAGCCGCTTGCACACTGGACGCGAAACGAATTTTTCGCCCGACAGATTACGTTCAACGCAGTGTCTACGTGTCCGAAAGTCAGACAGGGTTTTAATATATCTCCGTGTCCGACAGTCGGATGGTTTCAATATAACTCCGTGTCCGACAGTCGATTATTATTTTTAATTTCTTCAAATCTACTGAATGTTTTAGATATTAAACGTGAATGTTTTGACAAGAGGGCTCAGTTCTTCAAGATGAGTACCGAGAATTTCAATCAATGTTTCTGTTTAAGCTCTGCTCAATAACGTGAGTCCACATTGGCGCGGGACAATGTACAATGCCTGTCGGACATTAAATGCAAAATACTCCGTGTCTGACGGCCAAAAAAAAAAAAAAAAAAAATTGGGCCGATTAGAACAGATTGATAACGAAATAAAGAATAAAAAGAAACATTTTAACAACAAACAGAACATCCAATGAACACTGCGATTTATTTATTTGCGGGCCATCTTTTTTGGATGCTCTGTTTGTTGGTGATATATTTTTATTCTTTATTTCGTTATAAATCTGTTCTCATACCATTACTTTTACTTTTTTCTGGCTGCCGGACATGGAGTAGGGGAGCGCCGGTGCGACAGTAACTCTGGACGAAAGTAACACGGCAATTTACTTACAGCCATCCGCACTTCGATGCGTCATATTAGGTCAGCACGTGCAGCTCGCGCCCCTCTCCAGAACCGCAAACATTCTTGAGGCGTCCAGTCTTCCTGGCGGCACAAGACCGAGAAGACTGTTTTCCACAGCGGTGAGTAAATTCAGACGAATGCTAAACTTTTTCGATTTAAAGATTGTCTTTATCGCTCCATGTGTCATATTTATGATGAAATGATGGGTGATTTAGTTCTGTAACATATGGTGAAGTTTGAAATGTCAGAATTTTTCCACTTTGGAAGTAATCCTCGTTCAAATGTCAGGAGTCATTGTCGGGACTGAAGTAGCAACAGTTAACGTTCGTCCCTCTCCCCTAATGCGGCTGCATTTTGTGTTTAAAAGCTCAATAAAAATGTGTGTTATGTTTTACCGACAGAAAATGCCAAGAGTTAGGGCCGGTTCATACTCTTCAAAGGTACGCTTGAGCATAAAAGCAACACATCGAGCAACGCAAGGTAGCCATCTTGCGTTCTTGCGTAGCAAAGTGTGTCGTCCAAATTTTTGTAACGGGACGCATCGACGCGTGTATTTCCGTGAGATTCCTATAGGGGAGATAAAGCAAATAATGCACCATACGCTCTGTTCAACACACCAAAAAGAAGAAAAGAAGGAGGAGGAGAAGGAGAAGACTTTGCTACCCCCTATTGCATGAGCAGTGTACTGCTTTTTAACGAGGCACAGCGCAGCAAGGGACGCGTGTTCAGGCTTCTCTGTGAACTGAATTGAACGGACCTGTGCTCGCGTCCGCTCGCGCACCTTGCGTAGAGTATGAACCGGCCCTTAGGGTCAGAACTACCAAGAGAGGAACGGTTGACCCGGAGTTTTACGCAAGGGCCTTTTTTGATGTCCGAAGAGGCGGGAGTATAAGGAGGGCAGCAGCGGTGCATGGCGTTTGTCATGTCACCCTGTTCAGGTACTGCAAGAGGAGGGCAGAGGCAAAAGGGCAGCAGACAAGGGCCCCGGGGTACAGGGCTCACAACAAAGTCTTCACAGAAGAACAGGAGAGGAGACTGCAGGCATATATAAAGAGAGCAGCCGATATACATTTTGGCCTGAGTCCTAAAGAGGTGCGAGTAACACCGCGGACAGAGCTACACCACTACCGCCATATAGCAAGCACCTCTGCTCCGGATCTGCCACGGCTCTGAGCCGTGGCCGAAAATATTGGCCTCAAAACTCCATGTTCATGGAAGAAAAACCAGATGGCAGGGAAGGATTGGCTCACCTCCTTCATGGCCCAACAAAACCCTGTCCATCCGTCGACCTCAAGCCACCAGCATGTCCCGTTCCACCAGCTTCAACAAGACCAACGTGACCGCGTTTTTTAACAACCTAAAGACTGTCCTCACCCGCTATAATTTTGAGCCAAATGACATCTGGAACATGGATGAAACAGGTAAAAATTTATATTTAGATAAATTTAAAAGCAACAGTGATTTGCACCAGCAATAATTCATTTCACTCATTATTTCAGGTACCACAGCGGTTCAAGTGCCAGACAAAGTCATTGCCACCAAGGGCCAGCACCAGGTCGGTGCTGTGACCTCGAGGGGAAAGAGGGACATTGGTGACCGTTGCCTTTGCTGCCAACGCACAAGGCAACTTTGTTCCCCTTACTTTATCTTCCCAAGGAAGAAGTTCCATGACCACTTCATCGGGATGGTCCCCCCTGGCTCCACTGGTTCTGCCAATGGATCGGGGTGGATGGAGGAGACAGATTTTTTGGCCTTTTTACAGCATTTTGCAAGACACACCCACGTGACCCCAGAGTCAAAGTTGCTGCTCCTCTTAGACAATCATCCATCACACCTCTCTGTGGTAGCTATTGACTTCTGCAAGTCACATGGCATTCTACTCCTGTCTTTTCCACCCCACTGCTCCCACCATCTTCAGCCGCTAGACCGAAGCGTTTTTGGCCCTCTGAAGCACTACATTAACAGTGCAGCAGACAATTGGATGCGAATGAACCCTGGAAGAACTTTGACCATCTACAACATCCCAAGTCTTGTGGCTAAAGCTCTGCCTCAAGCTGCGACACCAAGCAGCATTTCGTCTGGGGTTCGAGTGTACGGTATCTGGCCCTTGAATCCAGATATTTTCAGTGAGGCAGACTTTGCTCCAGCTTTCGTGACCGACCGTCCTGCGCCAGCACCAGCTCCATCCCCAGTGCCAGGGCCAGCTCCATCACCAGAGCCCCCTTCATCACCAGCGCCAGCTCCATCGCCAGCGCCTGCTCCCTTGAGACACCTGCACCAACCTAACCAGAGCCCATTTGAGCTGCATCCCCATGAGTCAGCCAGTCCTGTAGATGGTGAGAGTTTGTGTCTGTGTGTGTCTTTAAATGTGCATGTTGAGCCTTGCCAAGCATTTTTTTTTTAATATCATCCATCCAGGTATGCTAGTGGTTCCAGGAACATCTAGTGGCACGCCAGTACAGAGGTTCAGCCCAGAAAAGCTTCGCCCATATCCAAAGGCTGGCTCGAGGAAAGAAAATAAAAGGAGAGGCAGAAAGAGGTGAGCATAGTATCATTTTTAACTCGTCTTGATTCTCTTGCTTGTATAAAAACAAGCTAATTCTGACTATAATCTCATTGAATGTTGCAGGTCAACAGCAATACTGACCGACACCCCGGTGAAAGCTGCTTTGGAGGAGGAGAGTCGGCAGAGGGGCCAGAGAAAACAGTCCTCTTCAAAACTCCCAAAGAAAACGAGGCTTAGTGGACACACTGCAACCAGTTTCTCGGGGCAACGATGAGGAATGTCTTGTTTGTGGGGAGACATTTGCCTCATCTGTGCCTGGAGAAGTGTGGGTGCGGTGCACCTTTTGTCTGCTGTGGTCGCATGAGGCATGCACTGAGGGTGCCACTCATTTTATCTGTCACAACTGTGATGAGTAATTTATATAATTTTTATAAATAGACCTTGCACATTAAACACGTTCACGTTCACTTTTGGAACATTTGAAGCCAATTAAAATGTTTAAAACAAATGTCTGGCTGTTTTTGCTTCTGTTTTCACAACAGAAATTTAAAAAGATTCCAGTAAATTTGATCACGTTACTTTTGCCCTGCCCGTGCATTACTTTCATCCTGGCTGGATGGGTCGAAAGAAGCAATCCGCAACTTCCGTTCGACGTCAAACTATGCCGAAGTCAATATATATGGTGAGGATTTAGCACCTGATATTGACAGAGCACACACGAAAGTAGTTAATCGCTCCGAAATTTTTTTTTCGGTCTGTAACGTTATCTTTTAAAATGACGTCCATGTGAAAAATGTAACTTTCGTACCAGCTCTCCCCTATTTTGCATTTCGCCTAGGACAGTCTTGATCGTGCATGCGATAATTTATTCACACTGTCAATGGTCATGGAATTGATTTGCTCACTGACTACAAGCACTATTTTATCTCTGATGTGGAAATAAAGCGTGAATCTGTTCGATCCATCTGACTAATTTTCAAAAGAGAGACCGAATAAAGACTGTTGTCTATCTTCAACGGAAGAAAACACACGAATAAAAAGACCAAGAAAAGTCGATAGCTATCAATTTGCATTTTGTGAAGGTCGAACACAAACATGGCCAAGTTTGCACGTCTAATAATTCCTGGAATACTCGAAAAAAATTAGAACTTTTATGACTTTCGGACACGGAGATATATTAAACCCCTGTCCGACTTTTCGGCGTCTTTGCATTGACTTTGACTGTAATCAGTCGTGCGAAAAAATTTGTTTTCGTCCAGCGTGCAAAGCGGCTTTACTGAGCATAGAACATAAGCATTTTTTTTTTTTTTATATATATATATATATATATATTTATACAGGCAGTTTGTGGTTGGCTGAGAAAGATGTGAAGTCATTAGTTTGCATCACAGATTCAGCTGCGTTGATTAAGCCAGGTGGAGTTTCCATTACGCGTGCCAACCGTCTTTAATCTGACATCAGGACAATCGATATAGATACTATAATTTATGTCCTGATTCAGATAGTTACATTAAATAGTGGTTGCTGTAATTATTTATTGCATTGAAATGTGCCTGACATTCTGGAAACCTGCCTGTGAGGTTTCGGTGACGTGTGCGCACTGTGCACCGGTCAGCCTAATTACCACTGCACAGAAAGTAAACCAGGTTGGAGCTGGTAAGCTTTCTGCGCAACTTCAGCAAAGACTTTTTCGACGAAATTGTCACTGCGTCTTGATGAATATGTGACACCTCCCCCTACTACGCCGCCACACCCATCTCGGCGCACGTCCGTCTACCAAATTGCCAAAGTGACCGCACGGTGTTGCACCGCACGAAATTACCACTGCGCGGGCTGCACCGGACGAAATTACCACTGCGTGGGCTGCGCCACGCTACGCCACGCTGCGCCACCCTGCGCTACGCCAAGAAATTAGAGCCCTTAATTTCCTTGTATTAAAAGCAATAGTTTATTTGCTTCACATTACTTTGTGTTTATAAGCATATTCCCAAAGTAGGATATAATATCTACCATTTAAGGATCTAACCCCCACATTAGGACAATTCTTATAACACTGCATATATATTTCTTGACTTTACCACTTGTGGTTCTTCATGTACCTTACACGGTTGCACTTTATAAAATCACAACATACCAGGTTCTTTCAAGTTTGAACAAGATGCCAACTGCTGGGTTTTATTTAGAGGTGAAAAAAGTACACAACTTTTGTACTCAAGTAGAAGTACAGTTACTCTGGTTAAAATTAACTTAAGCAAAACTAAGGCCTCATTTACATTGTCAGTGTGATGTGACCCAATTCCGATTATTTGCGCTTATGTGGCACAGATCGGATATGCTCGTTGACAGTGTAAACAGGAAAAAGATGCATGCATTAGGATATTTTGAGATCGGATACAGGCCTCATTCATATGCGGAAATAAATCAGATATGTATCGGATATGTGCCAATCGGTGCCAATGCGACCGCCGTGTAAACAGGCTGATCAGATTTTCTTACACATTGCGTCTCTAACGTCATCAAATCTGCGACCATTTAGCTTATTTTGTCGCATAAACAGTGACCGCACGGCAAATGAACAAGGTTTTATATTTGAGAAGATGGCAGACTGAACATGGAGGCTGTCTCGCACCCAGACATTCCTCGCACCTAGACAATCTGTCGCGCGAAAAACTCGTTTTGCGTCCGGTGTGAAAGCGGCTTATCGCGCCCATTTTCTGCAAGCAAACGCTAGTCATTCCGACGCGATAAGTAACCATTACCACGGCAATTTCCGAAAAGGCCGTTTAGCCTGAGGCTTTCGCCCCTTCGTCATACACCAGCGCAGAAGCTTTTTGTTACTCCACGCTAACGACACACCACAGTTATGCACACGAACCAGCACACACACCGAAGCAGTCCATAAGCTGTTGGTCCACTTTTTGCTGCTCCTCACTGTCCATGTTTCCCTCTAAACTCAGACCCACCGGATTTGTACGGTGTCCGGTCTACACCTGGGTATGTCGACCCGTTCTACAAATGTGTCTATATGGGGTGGATTCTAGCTTTCCCTCAATCCTAGCTATAGAGTAGAAACACCGGTGTACTCACCATAGTAGCCGTAGGTAGACAGCAAATTTGAGCTTGAGCTGCCAGACATTCGCACTGCATCCTCCACTTTCGCCGTTGCATTTATTAGAACAAGTTAATTTCATTAGATCTATACACATGTACTGCGTTTGATTGCGGAATATGCCTGCCCATTCCCTCACAGATGGGAGACGCATCTCAATTTCACTCTGGGGAGGCGGACCCGGAAAACTGTGTTCTGCTGCCTCGTCCCGCCTAGATCCGCCCTCCACAGAGCTGGCCAGTCAGAAGAAAGTGGGCACACGGGAGTGGGGGGCCATAGCGGAAGAGCCACCCCCGAGGCGTTTCAGGCAGAGACTACAATGGACTACAAATGGGGTTTTTTGAGGATGGCAGTATGAGCTAAATAAGGACCCTGTTTTGGACTTTGAATCATCAGGAGTACTCTAGGGGAGTCCAAGATCAAAATATAACCTTGGAAATATAGCAAAATAGCTCGCTTTTAAAATAAGTGCGGGCAATGGAGCAATGTGCATCTTGGCCACACTTTTAAGTGCGTCTAAAGCTGGGGACACACTACAAGATTTTTGGCCAGATTTTACCCACGATTTGCAGTTGGGGCTAGTCTGCACCAGTCAGCTCAAGTTGGGGACAGTCGTCATGACAGGTCAGCGCAGAATCTGTTAGTGTGTGATGTGGTACAGACTGGAATCAGCAAGTGTGTGAGGTGAACAGACTCCGCCCGACTTCAGTCGCCGAAATTCAAACATGTTTGAATTTTTTGAGCCGACTCTGGACGCAGTTGTGTAGTGTGTGCTGGTGACAGACCCAACTGCAAACACATGTCGCCAACAGCCAATGAATAAGAGGAGGTGGGACACAGTTTTCGCGAGAGTTTGGTGCGTTCAGTTGGCCTCTGTTGGTTTGACAAATCGTGTAGTGTGTGATCCCTCATCTGCTGCAGTCCTTAAATGTGTGATCCCCAGTCTTTACAAGAATCTGCTGAAGCCAGTCGTGTAGTGTGTGCTCCAAGTCTTTTCAAAATCTGCATAGACTGAAAATCTTGTAGAGTGCCCCAGCTAAAAGCGAATTTCGATCAATTTTTGTGCTTGGTCGCACTTAAAATTTGTGCAAATAGTCACTTCGTTAATTATTGCTGCGTTTGCTATCGAGTGACCTTAACGTTAACAAGCAAGCTAGCTGACTTCAGTTAACGTTAACTCACATATTATCTTGCACACAGCAATTAATGATTAATTAGTTCAGCCACTGAAAAATATCTGTTAAGGTAATGCTTTCAGTATCTCAATTTAGAAGGTCAGAGCTGAGTTTGGGCGTTGCACAATGACAAAATAATATTTTCCTTGATCAGCTTTATAATTTCTTCAAAATTATAGGAAGTTATTTTGAAATTTGATGTATCTTCATATACAGTCTATGTCTGAAACACGTTTCAAATAAGTCGGAATAGGTGCATGTGACCCTACATAAAAAGGAATGTAAATTGGTAGCAGAAAGAAGTATATAAAGCTACATATATCTCCATTCTAGTTTTTTTTTTTTTTATATATATATATATATATATATATATATATATATATATATATATACAGTGCCTGACAAAAGTCTTGTCGCATAAGGACATAGTAACTAAAAATAGCATATAACTTTATTTCTAACCAATCAATTGTTACAATAAACGGTCCACTTTAATGTCAAGGGCTTTCACATTAATAATTTGGTGCAAAATGAAACCGTCAAAAAGTGTTCTGATGTTCACAGCTTGGCTAAGCCCATAACATCTGTTTTTGCTAGGACAAAAGTCTTGTCGTCTCTTCAGATGATGCAACAAATCGCAGATTAGAGTTTAACCTATGACAAATACTGTAATTAACACATTCCAAGATGTGTATAGAAATAACCCCAGCACACCAGACTTTCATATGAGGTGCGACTAGACCTCTGACAACATACCAAAGAGTCAACCACAGTCCAAAGTGCTGATCATCAAGAGCCTGAAGACTGAGTCTGCTGCTGAGGTGGCAGACATCTTTAATGTATCCAAATGTCAAGTGGAGGGGATGAGAAAAAGATTTGAAGAAACTGGTGACGTTCATGGCAAGCGCAGGCCAGACAGACCCCGGTATGACAACTGTTTGAAAGGACCGTTTGTTGCTTCAACTGTACAAGGCTAGCCCTTCTTCAACTACAGCGAAGCTACATGAGGAAATGTCACCAAAAAATCCCGGTATCTACAAGAAGAGTTTGTCAAATTCTCTCTCAAAGTGGTTTTCATAGCCAAATTAGTACACAGAAGTCTGCATTAAACAGAAAACAAAAAACCTGCATTGCATTTGCCAAGGCCCACAGCTCGCAGAAAGGATTGATACTGGAAAAGTGGCTGAAAGTTTATTTTTCTGGTGAATCATCCATTGAACTGCATGCCAGTCGCCATACAAGACCTGTTGGAACCCTCATGGACCCAAGATTCTCCCAGAAAACAATCATGTTTGGTGGAGGAAAAATCATGGTTTGTTGTTACATCCAGCATGGGGGTGTGAGAAAGATCTGCAGAGTGGATGGCAACATCAACAGCCTGAAATATCAAGAAGTTCTTGCGGCCCTACTTATACTGCTGCTCCTTCTCATTCTTCTGCCTCCATGTCACAGTTCCTGAAAGCGAAGAAGGTGAAGGTACTCCAGGATTGGCCAACCCAGTCACCTGACATGAACATTATTGAGCATTTCGGGGGTAAGATGAAGGAGGAGGCTTGAAAGATGAAACCATAGAATCTTGATGAACTCTGGGAGTCCTGCAAGACTGCTTTCTATGCCATTCCAGATGATTTCATCATCAAGTTATCTCAGTCATTGCCAAGATGTATGGATGCAGTCCTCCAAGCTCATGGGAGTCATACGCAATATTAATTCCTTTTTCCAAGGCACCATGGCTTTATGTTCTGATATTATAGTGGCATATTTGTGTATTCAAAATAAAGTGTATGTATAATTTCCACATTTTTTTTCCAATGCGACAAGACTTTTGTCCAAGCAAGATCTGACCTTTCTGTACAAATTAAATTATAAAACTCAATCAATGACACAAAACTCTATTTTGGTATATTTCGCATAATCTAGAGGGCTTTGCCTTTCATAGAAGCCATTTTTGATTCCAATTGATCAACTACAAGTCAGGTTATTATTTGTTGTTCCTACAACTTGGATAAGTGACAAGACTTTTGTCCGGCACTGTATATATGTGTCAAATCTGCCGTTTGCAAAATTGCCAGATGTGTGGGTTGGAACGTGAAAGTCAATTTTACTGCTGCCTCCCCAGTGCCAGACTGCACTTCAGGTTTCAGATATAAGCTTCACAAATAATTAGATAGGTTTTCTTTTTTTACCATGTAATTACAGAAGCCGCCAAACCACTGGGTAACGCTGAGGTTACCCAGGTCAAGTGAAGACTTGTAGGATGCTACAAGCAATTCTTTTGTTTTATTGCTGGAGAATACTTCTGAAGTAATTTGAAAATGGAAAAACTGATGAAAATGCTTGTCAAAACTGCTCAACTATGCACTGTCACTGAAACTTGCAATGGTTTTGTTAGACGGTAATTTACAGTTGGAGGTAGACAAGTCCATGTTGATTGAATAATAATGGACATGTAACTGGCTTCTCTTATATATGCTTGTTCCGTCCGTGTCATTTTCCTTATACGTCATCTTCAAATATTGGTTTTCCAGTTTTCCAACAAAGACTCCAGTCATCTGTCCTTGGACTGGGAGTACATGAGAAACGTTTTGTAATTCAATGTACATTTTCTGTGATGGTGGTAAATTAAACCTGTGATGTACAATAAAGGTCTTTACATTTACGTTGAGCAAAAACTTCACTCTGGAATTCTTTCGCATATACTATGTCCTCTGCTGCAGTAAATCAGAGGCATGCAAATGAGTTAAATAAAAAATATTTATTTAATTTAAACAAAAACTACACACAGCATAGAGTTCTGTGTGGTCCAGAGACAATCCACTAGCTACATTTGCCAGGGGGAAACATTAAATCATGTTGAGTATGTTTTTTTCAAAGTTTTTACATTATTGTGGTTATTTCTACACTTTACCCTGAAGAACCCTTAAGAAGATGATCACTAAGGCCCCGACCCAGGTGATTTACTCGTTAGGGCTTCAATGAGTCAGGTGAATATACAACCCCAATTTCAAAATAGTTGGGACGAAGTGTAAATTGTGAATAAAATCAAAATTCAATTACTTTCAGATTACATGAGCCATTATGTTATTTACAATAGAACACAGATAACATTTCAAATGTTGAAACTGAGACATTTTACATTTTTATCCACAAAACTAGCTTATTTCAAATTTTCTGGCTGCAACAGGTCTCAAAAAAGTTGGGACACAGGCATAAAAGGGCTCAAAAAGCAATTAATATATAAGAGAATCAGCTGAAAGAACATTTAGCAAGTAATTAAGTTAACTGGCATCAGGTGTGTAACATGATAAGGGATGTCTTCGAGAGGCTGAGTCTCTCAGAGGTAAAGATGGCCAGAGGCTCTCCAACCTGTGAAGGCTTGCGTAAAAAAAATTGTGGAATACTTTAAAAACAATGTTCCTCAACGTCAAATTGCAAAGGCTTTGAAGATCTCATCATTGACAGTGCATAACATCATCAAAAGATTCAGAGAAACGGGAAACATCTCTGTGCGTAAGGGACAAGGCCGAAGACCTTTACTGGATGCCCATGATCTTCGGGCCCTGCATCACTCACCGGCATGATTCTGTCATTGACATAACTAAACGGGCCCAGGAATACTTCAAGAAACCACTGTCTGTAAACACAGTCTGCCGTGGCATCTACAGATGCCACCTAAAACTCTATCATGCAAGAAGGAAGCCATTATTGAGCATGAAGCACCACTGTGTTCTGTGGGCCAAGGCTCATTTAAAATGGACTGTAGCAAAGTGGCAAAGTGTCCTGTGGTCAGATGAGTCCAAATTTGACATTCTTGTTGGAAATCATGGGCGTCGTGTCCTCCGGGCTAAAGAGGAAAAAGACCACCCCTCCTGCTATCAGCGTTCAATTCATGAAACTTGTCTCCTCAATGCCCAGACGCCTCCACTCTGTGTTAAAAAGAAGAGAGGATGCTACACCATGGTGAACAGGCCCCTGTTCCAACTTTTTTGAGACTTGTTGCAGCCATCAAATTTGAAATGAGCCCATTTTGTGGATAAATTAGTAAAATTTCTCAGTTTCAACATTTGCTGTGTTATCTCTGTTCTATTGTGAATAAAATACTGGCTGGTGTGATTTGAAAGTCATTGCGTTTTGATTTTATTCTCGATTTACACTTTGTCCCAACTATTTCGGAATTGGGGTTGTAAATGATTATATGATCCAATATTATATGAAATAAATACTTGAATAGTACCTGGTTTCTGATATATCTTCATTTTGTTAGGTGTATAATCATCACTGCACGCTACTGTATTTGTAAACAAAGGCGTTTTATACATCACTGGCTTCGTTTTGTGTACCACTGATTAATGTTTGCAATTCAGCTAATTGCCAAGGCCTCAGCAGTACGTCAAAAATATTCATAGAGGTATCCTCATCTTGCCAATGATAAAGATACTTATTTCCCTGTTGTCAGTTCACCTGCTAGCAGGCAACAAACACCAGGGGATGTGATTCACCAATTCGTGAGCACTACTTCGTTGAATACAACAAGGTAAACCCTCAAATCTGGCACATGAATTTGACTACTCGGGTTTTACTCACTGCAGATTATCATATGTTACGTGATATGAACTAGCCTTCCTAGTGGCCAGTTACTAGTCAGGCTCCCCAGAAGCTATCGACACTGAAGGAATGAAGCTCGCCTCAGGTTCTTGAGGCTAGCCAGAAACTCTTCTCCATTTCTGGAGCAAAGCTAGAATTTGCATTCCTAGCAAAACTGTTGATAGAGTAAGCATTTGGTGACCCAATAAAAGAATAGAGATGTGATTAAAGGAATCCTCTTAGTATGTTAGTGAGCTAGCTAGATTACTCTTCCATAGTAACTAGCTACCTCACATAAGTCGAGGGCAGTGGCGGTATATCGGCAGAAACACAGGGCCAGCAAGAACCTCACCTTTCACTGTTTAATGACCTACACCCCTTGCAGTTCACCTGTCTCGATTAGCAAGTTGCTCAGACTAATTGGTAGAACCGACGACAGTCTAATTTATTTTTGAAAGCCTTGTTATACATTGCACTACGAAATTATACGGCGGTTTCTTCCGCACATCATTGACTACGAAAAATATCAATATGTCTTTGTAATTTCTGCACTCGTGTAGCCCGTGAAACAGCACAGATTTGCGTAAATTAGTTTGCCAGGCTCATTGAGCAATAAGCCACGAGAGTCCGTTCTATAGTCTGAATATAGTGACAGCTAAAGGGCGTTTTTAGGTACGATGCACAGCTGAGTGACGGCGAAAATAATTGCTGCGAAGTCAGTGAAAGTTTCTGATTTTTTTGCAGATTGTCATCCTTGCGGAGTCACATCAATTATATCAACATAGCTAATAGGCAATCGCTTTGTCATTAGCATTTCTTAATCATTATGTGTCATGCATTGGTGGTGGTTGTTCAGTTAATAAATTGTTTGATTGTTAATCAGGCGAACTTCATCGCAAACAGTTTAAGAGCAATTATGCGGGAAAGGGTGATGTTACTGAAGGCCTTCCTGACATCTGACGGCACGCCACTGGTCGAGGGTAAGGTCAGTCAAGTGTAAGCTCAAATTCAAAAAAACAAAATGCACAAGAGTATCTCAGTAATTTTGCATTGGTGATAATATTAAAATTATCATAATTTTACTGTTAAATAGTAACATTTTACGCTAGAACACACAAATTTTGATGCTCATGACATCAGACTAATGGCACCCTCTCGTCTTGTAGCCAGTGTACTGATGACACTTCTGAATGTTTATGCGACGAGAGATATTGCCATGAGAGCAACATGTCCTGCGCATATTTCACTTAGATACACAGTTGTAGGCTCAATCCCAAATCATCCACTAAACCCTCTCCCTGTCTTTTTCTCCTCCGTCTGTGCTGTCACGTGGAGGAACCGCCATGTTGAAGTCAGTTCCAATCTAACTAACAGTAAGTGAAAGTGGACCAATTAACCCTCCTGCAGCTAGTCTGCTTCAATGCTAATTATCTAATCTCACTCTCCCTAACTGGAAACAGGACAATTATATCAAATGGACACATCTATGGTGACAAATCTTAGCATGTCCCAAAGGATTTATGGCCAAGGGGTCCTAAAGGTCACACAGATATTCATCCCAGGCTGTTAATGAGGAGTGCCCTCGATGTCAGTGAGGAAGACTTTGCACGGAGTGACACCCAGTATTGAAGAGTATGTGGTGACATTCTCGAAAATGCCAATACAATTATAGGTAGCCAGGTATTCCGAAGACAAAGGCCAGTGCTCACCATAAATCCCACACGTTTTATTCCATCTCCCTTAATGAAGAGTATGCTCTATGGCTGTGAGGGTAACTTCAAATGGAGTCACATTCGGCAGTGAAGTGCTAGTGAGAAGAAAGCAGTCTGGGAAAGAGCCATGCTGTCCAAATTCATTCCCTAATTTCACTTTTCATTACATGCTAACATATCCTCTAGCTTCCCTCACTTGCATCTCTTATTTGCATCCTCCAGCGGGGACTTGAGAGAGATGCAAGGAAGAGACGCAAGGACTAAGGAGCCAAAAGCTGCCAAATGAGAAATCCTACACTCCATTAAACGTGATGCCACTTGATAAATGGCTTCCACATAGAATACACTTGTATTTCCACGCTCTAAGCTCCTCCAGAAGCCTCCTCCCTCCGCATCTTTTCGAGGTGCATTCCTTCATGATTGCAGTGGGAAAAGATTTCTTGAAAGAGCAAGGAACCTTCCTCGGCAACAGATATGAGCTGGAAGCAGTTAGGCTGGTCGTCATGATAAGGAACGCCAAATTGTCTATTTCATGATGGAAAGGAGGCAATTTTAGTTGCTTTCTTCCAGCAAGGAACCATGGGATCAACATACAAAGAAAGGAAAGATTGCATATGGACCATAATTCGATACATTGCGAAGCCCATCTTCAGATACCACAGCCCAGTCTTTGTAATCTTTGCCGTCAAGCTCATGACATACTGAAGGAAAGAACATCTGATTTTTCTGAAACATGCCCTCTGTGACGTTTTCAGCGAGGTCAAGATACTGTAAGTGGAGACGAAAGGAAGAAGGCCGCCTATTTAAAGTGTATATGTCAGGTTAATTTTCCAAAGATTTTGTACTGTTTTCATGTGGGAAATAAATATCTGAACGATTATACATCATATTTTTATGTTGTTGGTTATCAGAAAACGGAATATAATACAAGAAAGTAGGTACTTTTAACAGCGGTTTACAACGCTCCCATAATGCAATGACTATGTCACGAAAGGTAGAGAAGAGCCTGTCAGAGCACGACTGTCAACGAGACTGCACTATACAGCAGCTTGCAATGAAGAATTATTGTGTTTGTGCGGGGTGTAAAAATTCATCCTAAACAGGGCACAGGGTCCATTCGTTCCCTGTCAAAAATAAACAAATTTTATGCCGGTGAGTTCAATTTGTCCGCGTCAGACGGGCAAATTTTTCGTACGCTAATGTCACACCGCAGTTTCCATGGGATGACAATGGGGATAACACCGCCCACACAAGCACCTGTCAAAAAAAGCGACAAAGGACACCTCTCTCTCTCTCTCCCTCTCCCTCTCCCTCTCCCTCCCAGACAGACCACAGCATTCCCATGAATCAGCTATGTAGGTTGATCAACACCAGATTAAGCCTGGCATTTGAGATTTTGTTTATTCGGCATGTCAACAATGATTGTGTATTCGCATATGAACGTTCGCACCCGCAGGAAAAAAACTGCCGCCACCGCTAGACTTAGATGTTGTAGAGCTAGTACCATACTATCAAAGCATGGGACAGTCAAGCGGATATGCTTACAACGTCAGGGTGAAGGGAGAATCCCGATAAAATAAACATCATTTTGACAGGCGGGGTGGGAACTGGCAAGCTACACCCAGGCTAGCTAGCATGATGCCTTTGTTATCATTTGGCTAGTACATGTTTAGTCAACGTCTTCATCTGAACATATCACATTATCACAGCAGCTAGATGCACAGAACACGTTGGCTTCTTCACTCAGTGTTATTCATACACCGTAAAATATGTGGCGGTAGGGAGTTTTCGCAACTACAACGGCAGACGCCAGGGACGGTAAGCTGATGCCAAAGTCGATTTGTGCACGCGGGACCCTGAAACTTCTTACGTATTCTCCAAATCTGCTACAGTAGTAGGCCGATATCTCGTTCGTCATGGATCTTCTACGATGGAGCGTGTTGGAGTGCAACCAACCAATCAGCACTTGGTCATGTCATCAGCACTCCGAGCGTGGTGTATGCAAATATTCGCTCGCACCTCTGGCTTTTTTGATGCATCATGGATTCAACAACTAGGCCTACTACTAGTAGTAATGCTTTTACTGTGAGTATGCGGCGACTGTACGTACATCGCGCAGTCAGGTTTATTTCCTCGGCCAGTGCGAAACTGCATAATAATTTCGAACTTTAGATCCCATTATTGAAACTTAAATACGAGTTCGTTATTGTTCAGGAATGGTTTTAGCAATTCAAAGCAGCTCTCCTAAAATCTTAAAATTAAGTGACCACTCTCGTCATCTCCTCCAGTTAACTATTACTACATGAATATTTATGAGAAACACCAACTAACTTTACACGCGCGCACAATAGAGGGAGTGCATCTGCAGCTGACGTCACGCACCGTACTCCTTTTGCGAAACTGCACATAAGTCAGATGGTGGCACGAGTGCGGGGATAGTCACAGTTGATTGCTCACCGGTGTAGATCTTGCTCTGTCATGGTTTGCGAAAACTCCCTATTGTTGTTGTTGTTACGGTTTTCACTGCTGATCATAGACTAGCTCAAGCGCTAGTTGCTATGTAGCTACTCTCCAGGACACCTCGCCAACCCTCCACTCGTTCGCCTCCGTTGAAGGATTAATCCGTCTCTGAGGGCCAGTATTTGTTGGATTTTCTTCCCCTCTCTCAAGCCTGACCGGCTCGAAATTATATGGTTGCGACCCATCATAAATTTCTGCAGTGTCTCTTGCCACCTCCTCATGCTACCAATCACTCGCCATAGTAAGCAGGGGCTACTTTCCTCTACGAATCCCCTACGGGATGTAGTTACCACATTACGTTAAAAAAAACGCACTGGCTGCGTTTCAATCCGAAATAGGATACTCCCTTCACTTCTTCCCTCCACTCGAGTGAGCCCTCCGAATGACGTAGCAGGCGAGTAAGCCCTTCCCGAGCGAGGGAGGGCAATGGAGGGAACTTCGGGGGAGGGTTGTGGGAAATCGGATTGGAACGACCCTCGCCGTGTTTGTTCTGCACTTTCACATTTGTCAACAAGCCAACGGGAACTAATGCTGCTAATAGCAATGATGCTATTCGCTCTACTCGGGTGAATTTTTTGCAAAAGAATATTTTGACGTGGAGCAAAAGGCGAATTTCGTGCATTTGCGCGAGCCGTTCACCTCGCGTTGAGCCGCGTGGAGTAACGAACAGCTTCTGCGCTGGTGTATGAGGAAGGGGCGAAAGCTCCAGGCTAAACGGCCTTTTCGGAAATAGCCCGTGGTAATGGTTACTTATTGCATCGGAATGACCAGCGTTTGCTCGCAGAAAATTTTTCGCGCGACAGATTACATTCAAAGTCAATGCAAAGTCAATCCGGTGTGAAAGCTGCTTAACGCGCCCATAACGCCTGTATTCGCGTCTTTGCATTGACTTTGAATGTAGCTAATCTGTCGCGCAAAAAATTCGTTTCGCGTCCGTGAAAAAGCTGCTTAACGCCCATAACGCCTGTATTCGCGTCTTTGCATTGACTTTGAATGTCGCGAAAAAATCTGTCAGCGTCCGGTGCGAAAAATTAACGCGCCCATTTCGCGTCTTTGCATTGACTTTGAATGAATCTGTCAGTTTTTATGGATAATAATTTGCGACAGCTAGAGAGAGCTCGGTTATGTTATGAACATAATACAAGTTTTGCAGACCGTAAGTTCTGTTAGCGTGGACAAGTTGCTTATGTGGAGCTAGCGAATTGATCACTTCTACAGGAAAGAATTTCCTATTTAATCTCCGCCTTTTTCGGCTTTTTATTACCCACAACAGTTTCTAAAGGGGGATGAAATTATGTCACGGTAGTGCAGAGAAATCTTTTGTTATACCAGACACATTAGGGCTTCTGCGTTTCGCGATTGCTTTCACGGTAGAATCAGAGAGCTAGCCAAGATATTTGTGATAGGGATCCGGCTGATCCCGGTCATGGATAAGTGAAGCGATCACAAGCAGCCGCTTCAACTGTAGTGGCTACAATCGGGCAAAGTTATGATGAAACTACCACATTGATGCTTACCGAAGTAACAAGCATACCGATCAGAATTACTGCATATAAGTTAACCAGGAGCATTTTTAACTAGCACGGCGGCATGCAAACTAACATGCAGTAGCTGGTAACCGAGCGGTCATAACCACAGAGATAAACCCTTGCAATACAGGTTTTACAGACAGCAAGTTCCGTTACCATGGACAGTTGTACCAAGCATCCAAATTACAAACAAGTATTAAAAGTTAGCTTCAAATGAGGTTTATGATCACACAACTTCTGTAGAATTTCCCCTGATATTACTCTTGCATATTTAGGACACAAACATCAGCAACAGTAACTTGGCTATGTTAGCCACTGTGCAACAGCCACAATCAACTGGCTATCACGTCAGGTTGGCTTTTGCAGTAAAAGCAACTTACAGCTTCTGCGTCTGTGAGTCACAGACAGTCGCGACCAATACAGGCTTTATCTTCAGATATTTTACCAAGCCTGCGTTTGAGGCCAGTTGTTAGTGCTAACTATCGCTAGCGGTCCTGCTAGCCACCCGTAACACGTTAGCTTCACTTACATTATTTGCTGTTATATCGTTACTCACAGCTTGTGCCTCCGAGCGCTTGATCGATGCAATTGCTTCAGGTTTGAGAAGCAGCTGAAACGCTTATCCTGTGTCGAATGATCCTTTATTGACAAAGCTGTCTTTGGTGAAATGCTGAGCACAAACAGCTAACGTTCCTTTGGCGTGGCTGTTTGCTGCCAGCAAACAAAAAAAGCTACCCACTGATTTCTGGTGGCATCGTCTTTTGGAAGAGAAATAGGTGTTTTTCTTCGCGTCCAAAAGTAAACGGACAAGCAGCTTTGGGAGAGATACTGACAAAACTGCACCTCAAATGATCTGCGGTTCTTCTTTTGTATTTCCAAAAGTGTAGACGCTACTAAGGCATAGTATGATCTGCCGTTGTTAGTGCCTGCTAGAATAGTTTGCGGTGTGGGCAGGTCCAGCGCCGTGATTGGCTCTGGCTAGGTCTGTACTCATTGGACGGCACAACCTGACGTCAGGTTTTGCCCAGATCTCGCGAAGATCTTGGGAGGAGCTGTTCAGAGAGGAAATCACGTTCAGGAAATCACGTTCTTGGATGACGGCAAAACCTCTGTATCTTATGTTCAGAAACTTTTCAGAGGTTGAGTATGGACAACCAACATTATAACATTACTAATATGTATTAAAAGAAGGATCAGCATAATAATAGGTCCCCTTTAACGTTGTGTCCAATAGGTGTCACTACCATGGTTTTTTTTTTTTTTTTTTTTTAAGAGCCAGAGTCTGTAACTATGAACCAGGGGGTAATATATCATGTTCCAGTAGGCCACTGAAGGTTTTTGTGGGTGTAGATATATCGTCCAAACTGACAAAAATTACGTTTTTTTCAGAAGAGCCCTTCGAGGTGGAAATTACAGCCCTTTTTAGGGTAAGGGTCAAAAGGGCCAAAATATTGACATGGTCAAAATCTGGACGTTTTCCTTCTAATATCTTTGTGCGCCCTCTGTAACCCTCCTTGATCTTGTGGTATATGAATGTATGAGTAGAGTTCTTCCATTTAGCATAATAATTTTCAAGGTTTACTGAGGGCGCCGCCCATGGGTGGCGCTTCAGATCATGACTTTCTGCATTTTGGACTACATTTGAGACCCTCCCAGGGCCTGGGCCCTCATTAAACCTTGCTTATTTATGTGTATTTGGATACAATGGGACTAGTTCTTTCCAAATTTGCATAAATGGCTGTGGCTTAGTTAGGGCGCTTTTGCATGGGTGACGCTTTTTTTGGCAAGAACGCGATTTTAGGCGATTTTCATTTGGCCATATCTCAGTGCGCCCCCTATGGATTTCAGTGAAACTCGTTTTATTATGTTTGTCTATATCTCTGCTATTCATGATAAAAATTTCACGAAGGCTTTTTGCCTCATTAACCCTTTACATGCCAGAGTTTGACGTATGTCGCAATCAAGCACCACCTCCGAAAAATGCCCATTTTTGTTTTAGTCCCCACCAACCAGTGGGGAGAATTATTTGAGTGTTTTCAAAGCATTGAGGCAAGAGAACTTATTCAAAAAAAGCAACAATTTATTAAAATTTTAAAACTGAAAAGTCAGAAAAACAACAATCAAGGCACCCATAGGTGCTGAGGACACTTAGGCCTTAATGGATTGGCATCTTTCTGTTGGTGCCACCACCACAGAATAAAGACTCAATAATTCTAGAATTGTTTAGCATGGAATAAAAACTATATAAAAATTGTACCAGTAACAAAGGCTTCTGCGTTGGTATTCCTGAAATAGTCTGAAATAAATGACTGCCTGTCATTCTAACTAAGGGACACACTCCTCAAGAGGTTCTCAGGACAGCAACTGGATTGCACATAGTTCACAACTGACTAAAACGTTTGGACAGATTTGTCCAGAAAATCTCACAATATAGTTCAAAACGAACTGAAGGACATCCTTGTCCAGAAGTTTTAACCCACATCAACTAAAAATATAGGACAAACTTTTCCAGAAAATCTCACAACGTAGTTCAAAACTAACTGAAGGGCATCCTTGTCCAGAAGGTAACCATAGTACTTTTCAGAGGGGGTTGAGGACCTTGTCTTCACATTCTGCATTGCTGCATGCATTATGCATCCACACAGGCCACGCCCATTCAAAAATGTGATCAGAAAATATACGATCTAATATCTTGGGAGCAAAACTAATCGTTAGCACAATATCCCACAAGGTAAAGATGGAACGATGTACCGCTCGCAGGTCTTAAAATCAGAAGATGTTCATGATAAAGCAGGATTTCCCCGGCTCTATTCAGACTCTGAACATGCTATCAAAACATGTAGTCACAGCAGTGCTGCCACCTGCCATATGAGCCGCCTATTGGAGCATTGGAGAACTAACCTTTTGTCTTTCTTGATTATAAAGTGGAGTGTGATCTGGTGTGAACGTTTTAGCACAAAGAGGGTTAACGAGGCAAAAAGCCTTCTTGATATTTTCATCATGAATAGCAGAGATATAGAGAAACACAATAAAACAAGTTTCACTGAAACCCATAGGGGCGACTGAGACATGGCCAAATGAAAATCGCCTAAAATCGCGTTCTTGCCATAACAAGTGCCACCTATGCAAAAGCGCCCTTACTAAGCCACTGCCATTTATGCAAATTTGGACAGAACTAGTCCCAATGTATCCAAATACACATAAATAAGCAAGGTTTAATGAGGGCGCAGGCCCTGGGAGGGTCTCAAATGTCGTCCGAAATGCAGAAAGTCATGATTTGAAGCGCCAGCTATAGGCGGCGCCCTCAGTAAACCTTGAAAATTATAATGTTAAATGGAAGAACTCTACCCGTATATTCATATATCATAAGATCAAGTAGGGTCACTGAGGGCGCACCAAAATATTCGAAGGTCAATGTCCAGATTTTGACGATGTCAATATTTTGGCCCGTTTCACCCCTACCCTAAAAAGGGCTGTAATTTCCGCCCCGAAGGGATCTTCTGATAAAAAAGGTAATTTTTGTCAGTTTGGACAATATATCAACCCCCACAAAAAACTTCAGTGGTCCACTGGAACATGATATATCACCCCCTTCTATGAGCTGGTCCAAAGTTACAGACTCTGGCTCTTAAATACCACGATGTAAGGAATCTATTTTGGCTGCATTTAGAATTTGAAGAAGCCGTGGGAGGAAGAGACAGCTCTGCAAGAATTTCCAAATTGTGCGTCTCACAAATTGCACGTCTTTCTTGTTACCACAAAATAATGCATGATTCCAGGTAGAAACTGAAATAGTGACCTGTAATAGTGTAACTGCTTCAGTTTGCTGTAATTAAGGCATGTTTGTGTGTGGACAGGTGCCCACAGTACCCTGAAAAACCTCTGGATGTGCCATTCTTGTTACTGTAGTTTGTCTTTATTGTTACCACCATTGAGTAACAAAAAAGACAAATTGGTAACACAAAAGACAGGTATGATGCCACAATTAAAAAAAATAAAATAAAATCCAGTTCACAGACATATAATTTTTATGAATTCTTGATGAAACAAGGCCAAGGCCTAGGCCTACTACAGTGGGGTGCTAAAATTTGGGCACCCCTGGTTTGAATGTCTGTTACAATTAATCTCCAAGTGACTGAAAGCAAACCTGAACACTAAATGCTTCAAAGTTAAACATGACACATTTCATCACATTTTAAAGCAGGAATGATCTTTTTTTTGAACATTTTACATTTTCAAAATAATAAAACAAGGGAAAAGGCCTTGTGAAAAAGCTTGGGAACCCTGTCAGCTAGCACTTTGTAACTCCTCCTCGGACAGCTATAACAGCTGGCAAATGCTTCCTGTAGCCAGCTAAGAGTCTTTCAATTCTTCTCTTTGAATTTTTCCCCATTCTTCCTGACAGAACACCTCTAGCTCAGAAATATTCTTCGGCCTTCTTGCATGCACGGCATTTTGAGGTCTCTCCACAGATTTTCAAAAATATTCAAGTCTGGGGACTGTGATGGCCATTCCAAAACCTTGATCCACCTTTCCTGGAGGTACTTCATGGCGGATTTTGAGGTATGCTTTGTCTTGCCCAACATTTTTTCAACTTCAATTTTTGTACTGAGCTTTGAACATTAGCCTCTAGAATGTTTTGATATTTGGAGGAATCCATTCTTCCTTCCAACCGCACAGCATTGCCTGCGCCCCCAGCTGCTACACAACCCCAAAGCATAATGGATCCACCTCCATGCTTCACAGTTGGCAAAGTGTTCTCCCTTTTTTCTCCAAACATACCTTCTTTAGTTGTGGCCAAGAAGTTCAATTTTGGTTTTGTCAGTCCAAAGCACCTTGTTCCAGCAGGCTTGAGGTTTCTCAAGGTCCTCTTTTGCATACTTCAGACACTTCATTTTGTGTTGAGGTCGTAGGAAAGGCTTCTTTCTTGCAACTCTGCCATGTAAGTCTTTGTTGTTTAAGGTACGCTGTATTGTTGTCCTGTGAACAACTAGACCTGCGTCTGCTACTCTTTTTTTGCAGCCCTTTTGCAGTGATGTGTGGGTTCTTCTGAGCATTTCTCACCAGATCTCAGACCATTCTATCTGAAATTTTTCTTAGTCTTCCAGATCTTGCCTTGACTTCAATTGTTCCCTTTTTTTTCCCCATTTTCAAACGATGTTTCTGACAGTAGAAATGGGTAGATTGAAACATTGCAAGAGTTATTTGTAGCCCTCTCCTTGTGGGTAGAAGTGAATTCTCTTGATTTTGATATCCTTGGACAACTGTTTAGAGGAACACATGGTTTTTAACACCAGACACAACAGCCACCGCAGTCGGATACTTTAGAAGGCATGGAGTTACTTCAGAATATATACACTGAACAAAAATATAAACGCGCCATGTCAAATATTGATGCCACATGGAGTTCACAACTCTAAGTGAGCATATGCTGACTTTTACTTGTACAATAGGGATATTTCTCTTGATTTGTGTACCATTTTTTAAATCCATCTCTCCGTCAGTGAGCATTTGCTCAGTGATGCAGTGATTTCACTCAGTACATGGGTGTGGCATTTCCAGACGGTGATCAGACAGAATGAGCAGTACCCAGACACTCCTTATACTGGGGACAATAAAAGGCCACCCCAAAATGTCAAATTTTGTCAAAAGTCATCATGCCTCAGATGTCTCAGGTCATGCGGGAATGTGCAATTGGCATGCTGGATGCAGAGATGTCCACCAGAGCGGTCGCTGTGCATCTGAATGTTAAGTATCGGATGATAGGCCGTTTGAGAGTTCACTTCCGACAGACGAGCAGTACTGCAAATCGACCTCATCCACGTCGGCCACGTGTGACCACACCAGCACAAGATCGCTACATCTGGCTCGTCCACCTGGGGATCGGCTCAGATCAGCGACACGCACTGCGGATGAGACCGTTGGTCTGCACAACAGACGCTTCACACCACAGACAGTCCGTAACCGCCTGCGAGAAGCCAACTTGCACGCTCGGCGTCCTCACCTCGTCTGGATCTCACCGCTGTCCGGCATCGGAACCGACTCGCATGGGCAAAAGCACACGTTTGATGGCCCTTGGCACGCTGGAGAAGAGTGCTATTCACAGACGAATCTCGATTCCAGTTTTTTGTTAATAAAAACTCAAAAATTTGACATGGGGCATTTATATTTTTGTTCAGTGTAGTTCAACCCTGGAATTATATTCACCAGACTCATTGAAGCCCTAAGGAGTAAATCACCTGGGTCTGGGTCTTAGTAATCATCTTCTTAAAAGGTAGCAAAGAATAATCCAAAAAGGTTCCCAAACTTCTTGCAACTTTTGCACCCTTTTTCCTTGCTTATCATTTTAAAACAGAAAATTTAAAATAAAAAGAAAGCTTGCTTTTAAATTTGCAGAAAGGTGTCATGTTTAACTTTGTAGCATTAAGTGTTCAGATTTGCTTTCAATCACTTGAAGATTAATTGTAACAGACATTTAAACCAGGGGTCTCCAAATTTTTGCACCCCACTGTATACTAGCTAGTCTAAGTAGACCACCAGTTTCGTCAATTTTCTAGTGGCCAAACCCAAAATTGCTTTGGGAACATATTTGACATTTTGTTTGATTGATGATGTGATGCTTGCTCCAAGATTATTATAAGATCATTCCCCATAATGACCAAAAAGGCATATTTCACAAGAACCTGGACTTATTATGGGTTATTCCGAAAAAAGTGAAACTGTTCTTTTTTAATAGCTTCTATGTGATTAAATTCTTGGATTTCTGGCCAGTTTAAGTAATCACATTTGAAATTACTTAACTCTGTCGTATGGAAGTGATTCCCTTGCTTCTGCAAAATACAGTGTTTCTGTTGCACTGGTGAACACAATTGGGGTATAATGTCTTTGTGTCATATGCTCAATTGAAATTTTATTGATTAAGGAGGCAAACATTGGAACTGTGTGTGATTTACGCAATAACAAATTTTCACATATTCTTAGATGTGGTCTCTCTTGCTTTCGGGTATTTCATGCACTATACCATTGGTTCTTTTTTCAATGAAATTGTCCATTTTAGATGGCTCTGTTGTGGTAGTGAGGGAGGTTCACTTATTTTCCACTCTCAGGCATATAGAGCAGAGATACACAGGAAAACTGACCTGCAGAAAAAAGCTGTATTCATACCTCCCTTTCACAGCATTGAAACCACAGCAGCGCTTGGTTCCATGTCACCTACATTAGCCGTTAGACCACCTTTGAGTACTGCAGAAATTAGCAGTTTTTGATTCAAAATTTGAAAATAAAAATCTGTCCCCAAGTTTGCAAATATAGAGATAACATTTTAACTTACACTATATTTGAAACACTGGTATATTCAGTATTCATCATCAATCACCTGTTTTCTGCAGTTGCTTTTCATTTGCATTGTGGTGTAGTGTAACTACATTCAGAAAATAGAATGGATTCTCATGGCTTACTGCTCATGAGCCTCGCAAACTAATTCACACAAATCTGTGCCGTTGCACAAGCGACATGAGCACAGAATAAGACATATTGATATTTTCTTTCAATGCGGACACTTTTTAAAAAAAATAAGTAAAATTGTCATATGAAACCACCAACTATTGGTCATTTTATACATTTTCTTTTTTGTTACCGTATAGGACTTTTTTGTTACTCTGCAGATATTTAGCCTTTTCCCTTAAATCTTTTTGTAAAACACTTTAGAAACAAAGGAAAGTGCATCTGAAACCATTTTACCTCAAAAAGTTGGTTAAAACTTAAATATTAATAGTATTTTGACAAAAAACATGGTAACAAGATAGACAACATGAAAAATTTAAAAATGCATTTTCTCACAATTAAAGATAGTTCTTACATTGCAGCTTTGTAGAATCCTTAGAAATTCACCGAGAAAACAAAATCAGGCCAAATTATGGGGAAAAATGGGTTTGATTTTTCAAAAGTGTCTTTCATGTTACTTGCACACTTGGCTGAAAATCGCCTGTATGACAACCAGGAGTTGGGAAGGACGTGCGCCATGCGCAAATGGCCCATAAATTCAAAATATGGCACATTAAAAAGCCACTTGGCGGGCCTAGAATGCGCTTGTGTCCCTTGTGACGCAGAACGCGTCACTGTTTGCAGGCAGCATTTGGTAACACATTACACCAACACCATATACATTTTTCCCCCCACTGTTGTTGTGGTGAGTGCACGCACCATGATTACCATCACTAGTTTTCATATGTCCCGTAGTATTTTTAGATCTATGGAGTGTTTTGTTGAGTAATCTTGCTGTTCTCTCCTTCCCAGTCAAACAGAGGCAGGTCTGTGAGCTGCCTTTTATGGAGGCTGTGGAGAATCAGCACACCTGTGCTGATTGCCTGGATTACTCAAAGCCTATACAGTTTGTTTGTGACCAAGTACGGTGACTTCTGAAAATGTAATTATAGGAAATGGTGATTCTTGTTGTTAATGGCATGAGTCTCTATAATGTAATGTTTCCTCTGCTGGTTTGTCCTGTAAAACAAGGCTAATTGATTAATTGGACTGGTTAATCAGTGGGAGGGGCTTGGAGTACAAAAGGCTTTCTCAAACAGACCTTGGGAGAAGTCTTTTTCAAGCTGAGGTGGCAGTTGAAGTGATAGGAACTGTTTGGAGCTCTCCTGTTTGCTGTTACAAATTGGAACCTGAACTGTTTTTGTCTTTTTTTTTGTTTTATGGATGTCCATTTTTACTGGTGATTGCACAATTTTTGGTAAATAAAAGCACCAATGTTTTTGCAAGTTCAGCCATTGTCTATCTTTATTCCATCTTGACCAACCGTCCTAAACAGCTAAGTCTTTTTTTTATTCTATTTTTTTTTCTGTTTTACAGTACCAACATTTTTCAAAAAAAAAAAAAAAAAAATTCCACTGATTGCAGTTGATCTAGTGTCTTTTGATGCTTGATCGATCAATTCTAGTACCGGGGCGGCTAGATTATTTTCCATTACCGAGCTAGGGAAAAATTCCAGTTAGGTGCAATCTCACTGAGTTACAGTTCCAGTTTGGTACAATCTGACTGGCTGAATTGTGACTCTGAGCGGAAGCGGTGCCATAACTTGATGAAGAAAAATAAGCAGCGTTTTTATATGCAAAACTAACGTGTAACATCTCCTCTCATGCCTATATCCTTCTTATGCACACAAATGTGCGTTCTAATTCTAGAGCATTCAACTGGGTCCTTGCCTTTTAAGATTAAGGAGATAATTGCATTTTTTTGATCTCTGTGAAAATAACCCATCTCTAACGAGAAATTAAAGGAGTCAAAAACAAAAGGACCGATCAAATCCCACAAAACAAAGTATGGTATGGATGGAATTCCATCCAGGCCAGGAGACTTTCCTTTCGGCATTAATATAAGGGCATCTTCAAGCTCTTTTAATGTAATTGGAGCTTCTAAGAGAGAAAACTGTGCATCAGAGAGAGTGGGAAAATTCAAAGAGTCTAAAAAAGATTCAATTTCCAAGTGGTTTCCTGAAACTTCAGAAGTATATAATTTAGAAAAATGTGTAAAAACACAATTGATATCAGATGGGAGTGTGCATAACTCACCAGTTTCATTTTTTATGCAATTTATGGAGGCCATATGTTCAGATTGTTTAAGCTTCAAAGCCAAAAGAGTACTTGGCCTTTCTAAGTACTGGTAATATCTTTGTCTGGTTTTTAAAAGCAAAAACTCAGCATGTGCTACAGTAAGACACATATGCTCTGACCTGGCAGAGGTCAAAAGTTTTTGGTTGACTTCAGAAAAGTTGGATTTCTGATGGGCTCCAAGAGAGGATATCTTTTTTCAAGATTTTCAAGAGTCTCTCTGCGTTTTTTGTTCAGGTGTGATGAAAAGGAGATACAAACGCCCCTTATGTGACATTTAGTTACCTCCACAGTACGTGCGGATTAACCTGGGATTGAATATTAAGTTGGAGAAATTCCTTTAAACTTTCAGTAATATGAGATAAGGTTTTATTTTGAAGAAGTGAGATGTTAAAACGCCATCTCTTACATCTATTAGGTGCTGAGAATTTTTTTAAAGAGAATATGATGGGAGAATCATCAGAAAGAAGCATAGGAAGTATATTAGATTTAGCACTACACTTCAAAAGAATAAGAGAAACAAAAAAGAAGTCAATACGGGAGTGAGAAAGGTGACGTGTAGAAAAATAAGTGTAATCCTTAGTAGAAGGATTTAACAGACGCCAAGCATCTATAATATTTAGGTCTTTTAAAAAAAAAAATCAGTAATATTGGAAGATGTGGGTTTCCGGAAGGCAGAGTCACATTTGGTGGTATCTAAAGTAGGATCAATTATCAAATTAAAATCTCCCGCCAGTATCAAAATAGAGTCAGAAAAATCCAAAAAAATTGACTTAATATTGTTAAAGAAATTAATATTAAACGTATTCGGCGCGTATATAGATGCTAAACAGAACTTAGTGCCATTTAATGTGACAACAACATAACAAATCTGCCTTCACTGTCAGAACCCACAGTACTTAATACCATATCTAATTTCCTTCTAACTACAAGCAAAGTACCTTTAGTCTTATTTGAAGCTGAAGAGGAAGAAATCACTTTAAAAGTTTTATTCTGAAATCTACTAACATCAGAGAATTTTAAGTGAGACTCCTGTATGAAAGCTATGTCCACATTTTTTGTTTTAGATATTCTAAACATCTTGTCCTTTTTACTGGTGAATTTAAGCCACGAGTATTCAAAGTCAAGAAATTAAGGGAGGTCATCTTTTCATAATTCAGAGAGGAATTGCAGTATTATCATCAGTAACACAGGCCATACAAAAAATTGATTAACTCTTTCAACCCCAGATATTCTAGCATCACTATACCCTTCAACCCCACAGCCCTCTGTAGAGGGCTGGTCATTATCTGGACATTGTATCTTACTGTTATCTCTGGAATCCCATTAAATGTAACCTGATATGTTCCAATCAATTAGTCAGATTGTTCGAATTTTCCCTACAGGAATTTGGGGTTGAAGGGAATACGTTGGTCAGCCCTCTGTAGAGGGCTGTGGAGTTGAAGGAGTGAAATACCAAAAACAACCATAAAACAACTAGAGTGCCAAGGGCCCTGAAGGTTGCCCGCAGTTACAGCTCCAACAGGAGAAAAGTAACTAGCATCAGTCCGCGGATTCAACAGCAAGCCAACACGAATTCTTGCGAAAGCAACACATTGTCTACACGATATTGGCATTAAAAAGCTCCAGCTCGGACATCCGCGAAAAAATTAAACCTGTTTAATTTTTTCGCGAATTTCGGCGGTGATGGCGAATGGTCCCGTACCACTGCGAATCAATTCACGGTTCTTCGAATCAATTCTTCTCTGCGAAAGAAGGTAACCGTTTCATCCTCACACTTCCATGGGCCAACGCAGCTCAGTGAGAAAGGGGTTTTAGTTACCATTATTGGGCAACTCGACTGAGCAGACACACTTTATCATGAGAGACAGACAGCAACATTTCTGCCATTTAGCAAAAATATAATCTTTAAGAAGTCTACATCATGAAATCCGATTAGATTTTTTTCTAACCTGAACTTTCACTGTCGTCTGCTGTCAATTTGTGAAGTGCGCCATCTTCTCAATTCACTTCTGGTTCTTGCTCTGCTTTCAGACAATTTTTTTTTTTTTTTTTTTTTTTTTTTTTTTTTACACAACACCGCCACCAAGTGGGTCTAATTAGTATTATTCTTTCTATTCCATGATGCTAATAGGAACAAACATCCAAAAATGGGTTTTGACCAGTTTTTATTGCCGCAATTGATCGTGAAAAAATGTCGACCATGCAGTTACAATGCCCGTAAAAATTTTAATTATATATAGGTTAGTGCCTAATACATACCAATTTCTAAAGACATAATTAAACGAGGAAATAAATAGATTGATTTTGTCACATGACCTTGACCTTGAAGACCAAAGTCAAATCCAATATGGTGTGTTTGCTCAGCATATATGATTTGTCATTAGTATCCAATACATACCGAAGATCTAAAGCCAACATTAAAGGACTTTTAGGCCGTTTTGTCATTACCTGGACCTTGTTGCCCAAGGTCAAATCCAATATGTCGAAAACAACCAGCATACATGATTTGCCATTAGTGCCCAATACATACCTAAGTTCTACAAACAATTTTAAACAAATATGGGCCATTTTTGTCATATAACCTTGACCTTGAGGCCCAACATCAAATTTGACTGACTGCCTAAGAATGTTCAGCATACATGGTTTCCTATAGATGCCCCAAACATACCTGAGCTCTAATTGCCATATTCAGCAAGTTATAGCAATTTTTGCCATTTGATCTTGACGCCCAATGTCATATTCAACTTGCAGAGAATGTTTGGCTTACATGATTCCCTATAGGTGCCACATTAAGCTGTTATAACACATTTTTGCCATTTGGCCTTCACCTTGAGGCTCAAGGTGAAATTTGAAAAACCGAGAATGTTTGGCATACATGATTCCCTTTAGGTGCCTCATACATATCTAAGCTCTAAATGTCATATTAAGCAGGTTATAGCACATTTTTGCCATTTGGCCTTGACCTTGAGGCCCAAGGTCAAATGTGACTGACTCACAATGTTCGGCATACCTGATTCCCTATTGGTGCCTCACACATACCTGAGCTCTAAATGCCATATTAAGAGAGTTATAGCACAAAACACCCCGAAAAATGATGAAGTCCAGACACGTTGCCTTGGTGGCGCTATGAAGGAGCGATTCAATCAAAATGCCGTTTACATTGTTGAAGCAGGTCATGATACTGATTCCACTGCTGCGATTAAAAAAAAATTAATCAGACAGTTTTTTGAGAAAATTGCACCTAAGTGCCAAAAATGGCCATTTGACATAAAAATGGCCGCCAAGTCAAATGAACGATTCAATCAAAAAAATATTTGCTCGGGCATTAACTCGATGACCGATTTGATCACATCCCCAAATTAAAAAAAAATTCATCTGACCGTTTTTGAGATACGGCTTTAAACGGACGACGCCGACGCCGTCAGACGCAAAGTGACGACAATAGGTTACTGGCCTATGGCCGGCAACCTAAAAACAGAAAACAAAAACAGCCACAAAAAAAATACTGGAAAACTAGCAGGAAAAAACAACCCTTGTGCCAAAATGTATATCACTACATGACAAACAAGAGTGCCAAGGGCCCTGAAGGTTGCCGGCAGTTACAGCTCCAACAGGAAAAAAGTAACTAGCATCAGTCCACAGATTCAACAGCAAGCCAACACGAATTCTTGCGAAAGCAACATGATGTCTACACGATATTGGCGTTAAAAAGCTCCAGTTCGGACAATTTCGGTGGTGATGGCGAATGGTCCCGTACCAATGCAAATCAATTCACGGTTCTTCGAATCAATTCTTCTCTGCGAAAGAAGAGAACTGTTTCATCCGCACACTTCCGCGGGCCAACGCAGCTCAGTGAGAAAGGGGTTTTCATTACCATTATCGGGCAACTCGGCTGAACAGTCATACTTTTTCATGAGTGACAGACAGCAACATTTCTGCCATTTTGCAAAAATATAATCTTTAAGAAGTCTACATCATGAAATCCGATTAGATTTTTTTCTAACCTGAACTTTCACTGTCGTCTGCTGTCAATTTGTGAAGTGCGCCATCTTCTCAATTCACTTCTGGTTCTTGCTCTGCTTTCAGACAATTATTTTTTTTTTTACACAACACTGGCACCGAGTGGGACAGTGGGTCTAATTAGCATTATCCTTTCTATTTCATGATGCTAATAGGAACAAACATCCAAAAATGGGTTTTGACCAGTTTTTATTGCCGTGATTGATCGTGAAATAAGGTCGACCATGCGGTTATAATGCCCGTAAAAATTTTAATTATATATAGATTAGTGCCTAATACACACTAATTTCTAAAGACATCATTAAATGAGGAAATAAATAGATTGATGTTGTCACATGACCTAGACCTTGAAGACCAAAGTCAAATCCAATATGGTGTGTTTGATCAGCATACATGATTTGTCATTAGTATCCAATACATACCGAAGATCTAAAGCCAACATTTAAGGACTTTTATGCCGTTTTGTTATTACCTGGACCTTGTTGCCCAAGGTCAAATCCAATATATCGAAAACAACCAGCATACATGATTTGCCATTAGTGCCCAATACATACCTAAGTTCTACAAACAATTTTAAACAAATATGGGCCATTTTTGTCATATAACCTTGACCTTGAGGCCCAACATCAAATTTGACTGACTGCCTAAGAATGTTCAGCATACATGGTTTCCTATAGATGCCCCAAACATACCTGAGCTCTAATTGCCATATTCAGCAAGTTACAGCAATTTTTGCCATTTGATCTTGAAGCCCAATGTCATATTCAACTTGCCGAGAATGTTTGGCTTACATGATTCCCTACAGGTGCCTTACACATACCTAAGCTCTAAATGTCACATTAAGCTGTTATAACACATTTTTGCCATTTGACCTTCACCTTGAGGCTCAAGGTGAAATTCGAACAACCGAGAATGTTTGGCATACATGATTCCCTTTACGCGCCTCATACATATCTAAGCTCTAAAGGTCATATTAAGAGAGTTATAGCACATTTTTGCCATTTGACCTTGACGTGGAGGCCCAAGGTCAAATGTGACTGACTCACAATGTTCGGCATATCTAATTCGCTATGGGTGCCTCATACATACCTAAGCTCTAAATGCTATATTCAGAGAGTTATAGCACATTTTTGCCATTTGACCTTGACCTTGAGGCCCAAGGTCAAAAGTGACTGACTCACAATGTTCGGCATACCTGATTACCTAGAGGTATTTGCACATACATACCTAAGCTCTAAATGCTATATTAAGAGAGTTATAGCACAAAACACCCCGAAAAATGATGAAGTCCAGACAAGTTGCCTAGGTGGCGCTATGAAGGAGCGATTCAATCAAAATGCCATTTACACCGTTGAAGCAGGTCATGATACTGATTCCATTGCTGCGATTAAAAAATAATTCATCAGACAGTTTTTTGAGAAAATTGCAAAAATTTTTGCTCGGGCATTAACTTGATGACCGATTTGATCACATCCCCAAATTAAAAAAAAAATTCATCAGACCATTCTTGAGATACGGCTTTAAAACGGACGACGCCGACGACGCCGCCAGACGCAAAGTGACGACAATAGGTTACTGGCCTACGGCCGGCAACCTAAAAACATAAATAAGCCAGTATGCCAGGGGAGAACCTAAAAGCACCCCTGTAAAGTAACTGGCAGTAAGAAGCAAAAGGGACCTCGAGTACCTGACACAGGATAAGGTAGCTCTGCCCGAACTCGCTTTATACCAAAACAATGTATAGGTGTTCCCAAAGAATAAACCGGGGGTCTAAATAACAGTAACCATAACAACAAAAAATAAGCAAGAAGCAAATGATATATCATGCATTGACTTAATAAAGGAGATAGTTTATTATCATTACTATTATTATTCCCTTATACACTCTCAGTCTACCTCTTTAATTTTAGCACTCTACACTATTTTACTAAGCTTTCTAGATTATAAGAAAAATATATAAAATGCAAGCAGCTCATTAACAAAAAAATCCATCCTATCTATCAAAAGTCCCAAAGGGATCAGGAAGAACAATGTTTAATGATCCTCCAAAAACTTGTGCGCTTCCTCGGGGGTGTCAAACAGAAAGTTCTCGTTATTCAGGGTAACTTTCAGTCTGGCGGGGTACAGCAGAAAGTTTTTAATTCCCTTCTTGCGCAATCCCTTCATAGCCTCGGAGAAAGCCTGTCAGCGACTAGACGTGTGGGGGGAATAATCGGCGAACAGGAGCAACTTATGTCCGCAGTGGGAAAGTAAAGATCCTGCCTGCTGATACTCGTCCAGGACAGCCTTTCTATCCAGGTAGCGAAGCATCCGGAAAATCACCGGTCTGGGGCCGTTGTTATCTTTTGCCGACTTGGAGTAAATCCTATGGGCCCGCTCCATCTCCATGACTCCCCTCTGTGCCAGGTTAGGGAGCCATATAGGTAGTTGACGCTGAATGAAGCCAATACAGTCCTCGACCTCGTCTCCTTCAGGTAGAAAAACAAGCCTCAGGTTCGACCTGCGATTATTGCACCAAGTTATTTATAGGATACTTGATTTGAAACTATTTATGGGTGCATCTCCATTACGTCGCAAGCAGTTCAAATGCAGCTTAAAGTTCACAACCATTGTAAAAACAGCCACTGCCTTTAAACAAACTTAAAGCTGAAGCAGATACCTCGAAAGACAGCTGTAACGATTGCTGTTGTCACTGAAGCCAGTCTTACTAACCGAATCCATTTGAGAAATTTTGAACCAACAAACCAAATAAAACTTATATTTTTTGCATGTAGGCCATTTTTTTTTTTTTTTGTATAATGCGATTACACCATTTAGAACTTTATGTCGCGGAACATTCACTTGCAGAATTTTACTTTGATCTTGTGAATATTTTTTTGAGTTACAGGCTTTAAAAGTACAAAGGGGTTGGCCTAAAGGAGGTTTTGCAGGGTATAGGCAAATTTGCCCACAGCCCAATTTGAGCCATCTTCTGGTTATATGTACCTACTTGTGGGACTGTCCAGAAAACAGATTTGAAATGCAAAATTTGCATACAGGAAGTGAACCGTGACCCATTTAGTGATTTCAAGATTTCTGTGGGACAAGGCCTCGAAAAGTCCATATTTAAAGCAATAAATGATTGTTCTGAAAAACCAGATCATTTTAATGGCTACACAACAACGTGAAGGACATTTTGATACCAAACATAGTGTGAAAAACTGAAGAAGTTTCAGACAATTTTCCATTGAAAAATGCATTTGTCTTGACCAAAATTGATGCAAAACTTAAAGTTCATTTTGAAAAACAACCAGGCTCCTATGAAAACACACCTAAGATATTTTCACAAAAGTTGCCTCATATAGTCGGCTAAATAATGTGCGAGTGTCGTTAAATTGCGAGACCGGTAACATGGATCCGGACTGCGAAAATTGGAACCATCCCTGTATTCACAGCGCTTCACTTTTTCTACATTTTGTCATGTTACAGCCTTATTCCAAGATGGATTAAATTCATTTTTTCCCATAATATCCCATAATGACAACGTGAAAAAAGTTTTTTGGAGATTTTTGCAAATTTATTAAAAATAAATAACTAAGAAATCGCACGTAAGGCTGTAACATAACAAAATGTGGAAAAAGTGAAGCGCTGTGAATACAGGGATGGTTCCAATTTTCGCAATCCGGATCCTTGTTACTGGTCTCGCAATTTAACGGCACTTGCACATTATTTAGCCAACTATATAAGGCAACTTTCGTGAAATATCTTAGGTGTGTTTTCATAGGAACCTGGTTGTTTTTCCAAGATGTACTTTACGTTTTGCATCAATTTTGGTCAAGACAGATGCATTTTTCAATGGAAAATTGACTGAAACTTCTTCAGTTTTTCACATATATACTTATATTTGGTATCAAAATGTCTGTCATGTTGTTGTGTAGCCATTAAAAATCATCTGGTTTTTCAGAACAATCATTTATGGGTTTAAATGGGTCAGTGACATTTTTGAGTTTCAAAACAGCAAAAAAATAAAAATGAAGTTATAAGTCAGGTTCAACTTTTCCTGTGTAAATCTACATGTGCATTTTTGATTGTGTGAGTGCCCATTTAATGACCATAAATGACATTTTAATGCATTTGCCTGTATACACCCCTTAAAAATGTCATGCGGAAAAACTAATTTATTTTCAATATAAAATTAAAATGAATGTTAGTGGCTGTTACAAACAATCAAAATGTAATTATTGATCTACACAGATGCTATACCGAGTTGCAGAATGTCAACACTAGAATTTCAAATATTAGATATTTTGTCTTTAAAGACAGCAGCATGTCATTTGTCAACATTTGTTACTTCTTTTTTCAATTAGAGAGGCAAAACTGCTTTAAAATCTGGCATATCTTTAGATTTTATTAGCTCTTCTTGATTGTGTTCATTCACAATTTAACTTAAGAGTATTTTGTATATATATTTCAAAATTAAGCGTTTTACCGCATGACATATTTTGTTTTACTGCATGACATAGCACAACTGCATTAGACCACAACACATAAGTCTAACAAGTTGAAGATGGCTACTTCTGAAAAATGCCAAAGATACTCAGGGCTTTCAAAGTGAACCTTTTAATGACATTAAAATGTTTTCCAACAGAAAACCAAGAATCATAATAAAACTATTTATTTGTTCATATTCATAACATTAATCTGATATATGAATAAAATATACTCATTAATAGTTAATTTATTCATATCTTTATTACTGCAAGTCATTGAAAACACTTTATACTAGTGCCGATGATAAAGACTATAATTCAGGCTTAAAGAGAATGCAGCCTGTACTGACATAACTGACACGGACATTACTACCACCATTTACTTTCAGTTATACCTTTCCCTTCTCTTTTCTAGTCTCTCCTCTCTAGCAGCAGGATCTGCCCTGATCTTTGCACGGAAACATGCACCCCTCTCTTTACTGGAAAGAGGCATCTGTAAAAATGTACAACCAAATTCTGAAAAAGTTGGGACAAAGTGTAAATTGTGAATAAAATCAAAACGCAATGACTTTCAAATCACGCCAGCCAGTATTTTATTCACAGTAAAACAGAGATAACATAGCAAATGTTGAAACTGAGAAATTGTACAATTTTATCCACAAAATGAGCTCATTTCAAATTTGATGGCTGCTACAGGTCTCAAAAAAGTTGGGACAGGGGCCTGTTTACCATGGTGTAGCATCCCCTCTTCTTTTTAACACAGAGTGGAGGCATCTGGGCATTGAGGAGACAAGTTTCTTGAGTTTAGCCATTGGAATTTGATCCCACTCTTGTTTAATATAGGCTTCCAGCTGCTGGAGAGTTGTGGGTCTCCTTTGACGGACTTTTCGTTTAATTATGTGCCGAATGTTCTCAATCGGTGAAAGATCAGGACTGCAGGCAGGCCAGTTCAGCACACGGACTCTTCTACTACGAAGCCATGCTGTTGTAATAGCTGCTGAAATACACAAGGCCTTCCCTGGAATAGATGTCATCTGGTGGGGAGCATATGTTGCTCTAAAACCTTTATATACCCTTCAGCATTCATGGTGCTTTTTAAAACATGCAAGTGCCCCACACCATATGCACTAATACATCCCCATACCATCAGAGGCTTTTGAACGGAATGCTGATAACAGGAGGGGTGGTCTTTCTCCTCTTTAGCCCGGAGGACACAACGCCCATGATTTCCAACAAGAATATCAAATTTGGACTCGTCTGACCACAGGACACTTTGGCACTTTGCTTCAGTCCATTTTAAATGAGCCTTAGGCCACAGAACACGGTGGCGCTTCTGGATCATGCTCAACAATGGCTTTCTTTTTGCATAATAGAGTTTTAGGTGGCATCTGTGGATGGCACGGCAGACTGTGTTTACAGACAGTGGTTTCTTGAAGTACTCCTGGGCCCATTTAGTAATGTCAATGACAGAATCATGCCGGTGAGTGATGCAGTGGCGTCTGAGGGCCCAAAGATCACGGGCATCCAGTAAAGGTCTTTGGCCTTGTCCCTTATGCACAGAGATTTTTCCAGTTTCTCTGAATCTTTTGATGATGTTATGCACAGTCGATGAGATCAAAGCCTTTGCAATTTCACATTGAGGAAAATTGTTTTTAAAGTATTCCACTATTTTTTCACGCAAGCCTTCACAGGTTGGAGAGCCTCTGGCCATCTTTACTTCTGAGAGACTTAGCCTCTCTAAGACATCCCTTTTATAGCCAATCATGTTACACACCTGATGCCAGTTAACTTAATTACTTGCTAAATGTTCTTTCAGCTGATTCTCTTTTATATTAATAGCTTTTTTCAGCCCTTTTTTGCCTGTGTCCCAACTTTTTTGAGACCTGTTGCGGCCATAAAATTTGAAATAAGCTCACTTTGTGAATAAAAATGTAAAATGTCTCATTTTCAACATTTTAAATATTATCTATTTTCTATTGTAAATAAAATATTGGCTCATGTGATCTGAAAGTCATTGCATTTTGATTTTATTCACAATTTACACTTCGTCCCAACTATTTCGGAATTGGGGTTGTAAAATAATGTTTAAAATATACAAAAATGTATTACAAATGTTAAAAGTAATTAAGAATAATTGTACAAACATTACAAATGATTAAAATAATTAAGAAAGAAAAAGATAATTCAGTTTAAATCTTCCGTGTCATGTGGTAAAACAGCATGTCATTTGTAAAAACGTTTGTCCACATGACATACAGCGCCCTCCATAATTATTGGCACCCCTGGTTAAGATGTGTTCCTTAGCTTCTAATAAATTCAGTTTTTTTTCTAAATAATATAGGACTACAATAAAAAAAGAGGAAAATCCAACCTTTAATTCAAGTGCATTTGTTCAGTGGGAAAAAAAATCCCACATTAAGAAATAATTCTTTTACATCAAATCATGTGTGCCACAATTATTAGCACCCCTGATGTTAATACTTTGTACAACCCCCTTTTGCCAACAAAACAGCACCTAATCTTCTCCTATAATGTTTCACAAGATGGGAGAATGCAGAAAGAGGGATCTTCGACCATTCCTCTTTGCACAATCTCTCCAAATCATCCAGCGACCTGGGCCCTCTCCTCTGCACTCTCCTCTTCAGCTCACTCCACAGGTTTTCAATGGGGTTGAGGTCTGGGGACTGAGATGGCCATGGGAGGAGCTTGATTCTGTGTCTGGTGAACCATTTCTGTGTAGATTTGGCCACATGTTTAGGGTCATTATCTTGCTGAAAGACCCAGTGACGACCCATCTTCAGCTTTCGGGCAGAGGCCACCAGATTTTGATTTAAAATGTCCTGGTATTTCAAAGTGTTCATGATGCCATGCATCCTCACAAGGTTCCCAGGGCCTCTGGAAGAGAAACAGGCCCACAGCATCACCGATCCTCCCCCATACTTCACGGTGGGCATGAGGTGCTTTGATGCATACTCATCTTTTGTGTTCCGCCAGACCCACTTAGAGTGTTTGTTGCCAAAAAGCTCCATCTTGGTCTCATCTGACCAAAGCACACGGTCCCAGTTGAAGTCCCAGTACCGCTTAGCAAACTCCAGACGTTTGCGTTTATGATTGTGAGTAAGAAAAGGTTTTTTCCGTGCATGCCTCCCAAACAGCTTGTTGGCATGTAGATAGCGCCTGATGGTTGTTTTGGAGACTTTGTGACCCCAAGATGCTACCATTTGTTGCAATTCTTTAACAGTGAGCTTTGGAGAACTTTTTATTTCTCTTACCATCCTCCTCACTGTGCGTGGTGGCAAAATAACCTAGCGTCCTCGTCTAGGCTTGTTTACCACTGTTCCAATTGTTTTAAACTTCTTAATGATTCCTCTGACAGTAGATATGGGCAGGTGCAGGCGAGTGGCTATTTTCTTGTAGCCATTGCCTGACTTGTGAAGGTCGACACACATCTGCCTTACATGAATGGTTTGTTCCTTTGTCTTTCCCATGTTGAAGAGTGGATAAGAGAAATGGCCTCTGTGTCACGTCATATTTTTAAACCCCAGGGAAACAGGAAGTGATTAATTACTAATTAAATGTTCCTAGATACTCTGATCAACTTTGTAAACTACTGCAGAAATGACAGAAATACTTCAATTACATTTACTTCCTAGGAATTGTTAGGGGTGCCAATAATTGTGGAACAGGTGATTTTATGAAAAATAATTATTTCTTAGTCAGGGATTTTTTTTTCCCCTTAAAATTCACTTGAGTTGAAGGCTACATTTTTCTACAATTTGCAGTGTGAGAGTATGCTTCTGCAATAAAAACTGAATTTATTTTAAGGCTTTTAACACATCTTAACCAGGGGTGACAATAATTATGGAGGGCGCTGTATTTTGTTTGTCTGCATGACGGATTCCATCATTTTCATTCCTGACAGGCAGTTGCATTGCCACCTATTCACCACACTAAACTTGACCTTGACCTATAAACTATAAATTTCATGTGTAAATCAATATTTTTAAAATGTTCAACTTTATCAACACTTTTTTGACGTTGGACCGCATGACGCTCAAATCTGTGACACTTTGTATGACACCTGGAAAAGGTGATAATAACTTAAATATAGGAGCACATTTTTGAACTTGCCTCCAACTCTGGTTGTCCTCAGGGGTCCTCTGAGTAATGTCATCACAGGTCACATGACTTGAGTCATATTTCTAAAGTACAAAATGGCTTCCAATCTTTGTTTTACTACATGACATTGAGGGAAATCTGTCTTTGCGGAACAAAGTGATTGAGATATTAATGACATTTCTTAAAGTTATATCCTATTAATACTTTGCAGTGCTTTTCTGTACTCTGTATATAAAAAATATGCCAATGACCAAAGTTGATGATTTTAAACATTTTTAATCATTTTAAAAGCAGTTGTCTTTTTTTGAAATTACGTGACTCCTATTCTACCACATGTTTTACCACTTGAATGATGTAAAAGTCTACCAATTTTGTATTTTTCATGCAAATATGAATAGTGAGGAGGGAGAATGATGTAAGATTAATGAATATATACAATATCAAACTTATTTTATACAAGTACGTACTAGAAATTTCCCCTGGAAGCAAAAATCAGTGTGGCACGTCACACACCCAAATATGGACTTTGAGGCCTTGTCCCAAAAAAATCTTGAAATCACTAAATAGGTCACAGTTCACTTCCTGTATGCAAATTTCACATTTCAAAACTATTTTCTGGACAGTCTCACAAGTAGGTACATATAACCAGAAGATGGTTCAAATTGGGCTGTGGGCAAATTTGCCAATACCCTGCAAAACCTCCTTTCATGCTTTCTGATTCGCGTCATTTTTTCTAGCGTTGTTGAGCCCTCATAACTTCATGTGTATCAGAGATAGCGAAATAAAATTTTCAGAGCTGGAAGACATTAGAGCGCTGTTGAAAACTGCAATTAAATCAACTGTATGCCCATTCTAGATGTCACAATCTTAAGCCAAATTCTGAATTTTCTTCAACGAGATTTGATCTGTTACCAATTTCAAGCTTCAATATTATGGGAACTATGGAAGTTTCAGTTGCAACATTGCCCCAATTTAATAACTATGATATAGTGTAATAAAACCAAGCATTGGAACCATGGATATGTCATGGGTTTTCATGTAATTCACCAGAGAAAACTAGAAAAAGTGTGTGTTAGGAAAACTTCAAGGGGTCATATCACCATAGGCTGATGATCAAATCAAGTTATAGCATATAAAGCTCTTATTTTGATCTTCATTTTGATACCAGGCTTATCTTCTAGCCATGATTCCTTCTGTGTCAAATAATTTTCACACTCGTCAATGTAGATCTATTGCCAGTGCAGCTACAAGATGGTAGAGAACTGTTAGGGTAAAGTCAAAAACCATCAACTAAGAGCTACTTACCAGTGTATCATTTGACTAATGCCGCAGCCAGTAGTTTTACTGAAGAATTGAAACCGAAATGGTCGATTTCCCTCTTGAGCATTTGAGTACGTAATCTTGTCTTTTGTATTCGGCAACCATTCTTTTTGTTTTTAGCAGTATTGCAATGATAAACATTCAAAGCAAAATGTATGTATCACTAGGTTTCTAGCATTAAACATGCAAAGCGAAAAGTACGTACATGCATCGTGAATTTTGAATAAACGTCTGTTATGGTTAAAATTATTGGCGCATAGAATTTTGGTAATGACCCATAAATTTTGAAAATGGCCAACTGATTTTCTATGACACGGGCCATTGGCCCATGGGCTTTGCTGTCCTTCCCAACACCTGGACAACATCAGTTTTAAGAATATTTCTATTCTCAAGCCGGCAAAATGTTCAAAGTTTTGTGAATATTTTTATTCTCAAGCCAGCACAGTGTTCATAAAGTAAAATGTTTGTAACGTTAGCATTACAACATAAGCATCGCCATCCTGATGATTTTTGGAGATTGCAGGAAGTACTGCCCCCTGAGTGTAAATGAGACTCAAATGGCATTGCTATTGGTCGGTGGTGTGAATTCGAGCGTCAATCCTCTACCAGGTTGTTCTCCCACATAAGTGAATGGGATCTTCGCATGAATAGGGCAGAAAATCTTAAAAGCGAATAAATGAAAATGATCCTGATGTCAAACTCCAACGAAAAAAGCAAGAAGATAGTTTTGCTTCACGTTTCTCAACGCAAAACTAATTTTTAGTGCAACCAGATTACATTCAAAGTCAATGCAAAGATGCAAGTACACGCGAAAAGATGCAAGTTCGCACAGGGCAACGCGGCCGCATTTCCATGGAACGCAAAGTGAAATTTCTCCTCACTTTATTTGTGGGAGTTTGACCGCGGGATCATTTTTATTTTTTCGCTTTGAAGATCTTCCACCCTATTCATACGTAGAATGATTGGCAGTAGGAACTAGACAGTCCGGTCGGACGTAACCTCATGGGTGTAGCCCCCCAAAGCTCGCTTCGCCCCTTTTTTTCTTATTATTCGGCCGATACTGTCGACATGGCAACCGAAATCGATAGGTGTCACAAGTTAAGTACAACACATGTCCAAACCAAATATGACAGTAATCGGTCAAAAAGTACAGCCTGTACAGCGTCCACAAGGAAGTGTGTATGCTCAGCACAAATTTGCGCATTATTCGGCCAATACTGTCGCCATGGCAGCCAAAATTGATAGGTGTCATAAGTGAAGTGTAACACATGTCCATGCAAATTATGAAAGTTATCGGTCAAGAATTGCAACCTGTACTGCATCCACAAGGAAGAAGTTTTGCCAATAATTTGCATATTATTTGGCCAATACAGTCGCCATTGCAACCAAAATCAATAGGTGTCATAAGTGAAGTGTAACACATGTCCATACCAAATATGAACGTAATCGGTGAAAAATTGCAGCCTGTACTGCGTCCACATGGAAATCTCAATGTTTTGCCACTAATTTGCATATTATTTGGCCAATACCGTCGCCATGGCAACCAAAATCGATAGGCGTCATAAGTGAAGTACAACATGTCCATATCAAATATGAAAGTAATCGGTCAAAAAGTACAGCCTGCAGAGCGTCCACAAGAAGTGTCTACGGACGCGGCGACAGAGACGACACGTGAATCCATAGTAGCCGCCCGACTTCCTCTGGGGGCTACTATTATCGCAAATTACGGCATACCAGGAAAAATACACAAACCATCTCTTCTTTGCTTCTTAAGCCGTGTTTCCATTAATACGGCTGAAGGCCGACTGCGACAGACTGTGGGGCTGACATGGGACATCACATGCGTCCATATAAACGGCTGAACTATACTATTCATCCGTCTTCGTCCTCATGGCAGGACCCAACACAGCACTACTTAAACAACACCTCATGGTGGACGAAGAGCTCATCATAATAATTGCAAGCTACATTTTATTACAGAAGAAGAAATGAATGAAAAGAAAGCACCGTTGCTGGGTGCACGATATCCCAAAAAAAAAACGACGAAACAAGGGGTATTTCATCAGATGGAGGGGTACTATCGTGCATGGTTTAAGGAATTCAGCAGGATTTGATACCTGCTGACAAATAGCAAAAATTTCAATTAAAGTAGAATATTATTTTGGTAAACCATTGTAGTTCTAAGAATCAGAAAGCACCCATTTGGGAGGATTGATCAGGAATTTGTGTCTAAGATGAATGGAATTATGCTCCATTTAATAATAAAGTCTGATATTCTAAAGATTTTGCCTCATCCTCTAAATTGCAAGAATTAGATGAAATTCTATTCAAACTCTGTAAAACTGTCACATGAAAACCACTTATCTGTTATCATCTTGTCACAAACTTAAGTTTGAGATACACAGGAACACTTCTGATATACAGAAATCACAAAGGGAACATGTCATCACAAAGCTCAGATCATAATTTATAGTGGTATTACATGCTCTTGAGTCACTGAGAATGGTAACTACATGCATGTTGCGGCAGAAACCTCGGCTTTGCTCTGAACAGGGCAATAAATATACATTGCTTCAAAGGTACTTATTTGTTAACAAAATAAAATGGGGAAACCCCTTTGAACTATAGGGAATTCCTCAGCGATTCGTGTGCGCCAGAGCTGGAATCGCTCCTGGTCCAATCGGGAAAACACGCATGCGGCTCCGCTCCAGGAGCCGGGTGAAAATCGCATGGATGGAAACACTTCATATAAAGACAATGCGATTTTGGACGCACCAGTGTCTGTACCGGCGCATGACTTCACCCGTATTAATGGAAACATCGCTTTTTTCCCCATGCTACGGCACGACGACGTGTTTTCTAGAATTCCTCCGTTGCAGGAGCACCTCTGTCTAGATCTCAAAGACCCGTTCGACTGGCATTAACAATCCGTCTCCGCGCAGGTGGGCGGAGGACATTTTTTTTTAACTTCTCGGCGACTACCAGTCGAATACAGCCTTTTTTAGGCAGCTTAGCACTTCAGTCTGTATGTTAGCTAGCTGCATTAATATTTTGAATAAAAAAGTTACTCCGCTAAATGACGCCACAGGCACAAGGAGGAAAGCGAATGATGAGCTCCATGCGAATTTTAATGGGAACAAAAGTAAAACTAAACGTCAGCATGGATACATCGGAAGTTAATTTTTGATAAAATAGCGAGCGTATCACCTTTGCACTAACATTAGCTATCGTGCTCCCTTAAAATTCTTGCTCCACTCGTGTGACAGCCTTTTGCCATAGATGGCCAAGTTAGCAACCTTGGTACACACCCCATCAAATTGACAACATAGCATGAACCTGGTAGATCAATGTGCATGTCATCAAGTAATGTAACATCAACGTCAGAGCAGATTTAACTCGTCCTACCAGCTCTCGCAAGCATAAACACCAAGGAAAGCAATTAATTTTACAATATCTGGAATGTGGCCTTTAACTTAAGCAGACAAATAAGCCAGAGTAAAGATGTTGGACACTGTTACATGCGTTAGCTAGTGATATACAAAGTTGATGCAGCAGGCTCGCTAACGATTATAAGAAGTTACTTCACACAGTCAGCGAGCTAGCTACAGCCAATCGTTAGTAGCAGGCTACAATGCATAGCTACTTGTTAACAAGCTAGCTAGCTATCAATAAGATGCAATGTGGACGGCTAGGAAAGTTGATAGAAATCGAGAAACTTATTTCGCAGCCTACATGAAAATGCAGTTTTCACAGCTGAATCACCAAACCTCACCAGATTAACTTGACCAGAGGCAAGTTCAGGAACCCCGTTTCTGTATCTCCAAATCGAAAGATGATCCGTCACAGACCGGTGCTGTGCCGTGGAATGCAAACCTTCCAGATAGTGCCCGCCCGTCATTCCAATCGCAAAGCGAAGTACGTCGTTTTCATGGGCCTGTCTCAGCCACTGATCTATACACACCTTACATATTTGTAAACTGCGATGACGTTTTTGTGGGCGGAGCTTAACTGGTGGCAAAAAGTGGCAGCTCTCCTGGAACGGTGTTACGGATCAACTGGTTTCCCTGGGGGGTACACTACGAAGCAAGTTCAACATAGACAGGCTTTATTTGAGTGAGCCGGCTCAATAAACCCTGAACAGATAAAGTTCAGAGTAAGTGTAAGAGAATCATGAATGTACTGCGTTGTTTGGCAGGACAGGAGTGGGGAGCAAATAGATCATCTCTACAAAACTGGGCACTCATGAGATCGGTGTTTGACTATGGGTGTATAGCTTTCATGTCAGCAGCAGAATCAAATCTTAAGAAGCTGGATGTTTTGCAAGCTCAGGCCCTGAGAATCTGTAGTGGAGCATTTAAAACATCCCCAGTGTCAGCGATGCAGGTGGAAATGGGAGAGCTGCCTCTGCGAATCAGGAGAGTAAAGCTAATATTGGCATACTGGGTCAATCTCCAGGGGCATTGTGACAAACATCCTGCCAAGAGCGTCTTAATAGACTGCTGGGAACACAATGAAACTAATTTAATAAGTTTTGGTTGGATTGGTGATACGAAGGCATGAAACATAGGGTTAAGTAAATTACAGTATAGCCCCACAGTCCCAATTTCTTCCATTCCTCCCTGGTTATTCCCTTTGCCAAATTTAGACTTCAGAATACATCAAGAACTGAAGTTAAAGTCAGAATAACTTCCTGAATGGCGCATAGTCCAGAATTATTTTGACCAACATTTCTCAAATTCAGTGTTTATTTTTACAGATTGATCTAAAGATCCAGATACAGGATGTGCAGGTGCAGCAGTATACATCCAGGTGAGTGACACGCGTATTAAGAAAAGGGCATCAGACCATTTATCATTATACACCACAGAGCTGTTGGCAATACTACTGGCATTACAGTGGATAGAAGAGAAGGAAATGCAAAATACAGTTATTGCATCTGATAGTTTCTCAGCACTATCAAGCATAAGATCAGGCAGATCAGCATCCAGAATGGATATAATCAATAAAATATTCCTATTGATGTATAGAATGCAAGTCAAGGGCATATTTACTCGACTCATCTGGGTCCCGGCCCATGCGGGTGTGGAAGGAAATGAAGAGGTGGATATTTTGGCTAAGCAAACACACCGAGTTACACAGATAGACATTCAAGTTCTACTAAGCAAAGCTGAAGTTAAATCATCCATTAGGAAATATACACAATCTGCATGGCAGGAATATTGGGACAGCAGTGAAATTGGAAGGCATCTGTATGAAATACAAAGGCATGTGGGTGATGGGAGGATGGTGGGCCTCAATCGTAGAGAAGAAAATATTATAACGCTTTTGAGAATAGGTCATACAGGTCTTAATCACACATTACACAAAACAGGAAAGCACCACACTGGAAACTGCACACACTGTAACCAGCCAGAAACAGTTGGACATGTAATTCTTCACTACAAAGATTATGATAGCCAGAGGAAAAATCTTGTTCAGTCACTAAGGAAGGCAAAACACCACAACTTTACATTAACAGAGCTTTTGGGAAAATCAGTAGGTAAAACAAAGCATGACATTATTAAGTTCCTGAGAGAAACTGAATTGGATAAAAGAATCTAGAATTTTTTTTTTTTTTTTTTACTGCCTAATCTCTTGTTCCACACTCCAGTCCAGTTGGTGGTGGTAATGCACCGATAAGTAGGTTTTACCAGCCAATAAACTCCAAAGAAGAAGAAGAAGAACAAACCCTGAACTCGCAGCCCGATGGCCCAATCCCAATGTCCACCCTCACACACTCACTGACTTTGAGGCGCGCTCCCACTAAGTCCGTGAGGGCTTAGGGTTGTCCCATTGACAAATCATGAAGTGCGTGAGGGATCTCTCGCGGACTTTTTGAGCCCTTAATGCGCCCTTTTCGTAAGTGGGCATCTCCGCAGACTTAGGCTGAATCCAAATCTCTGCCCTCTGGACTTTCAGACTGAGCCCTCACAGACTTCAGATGTATGTAATGTGACGTTTTCACCGTCATCACGTAAAGTCTGCAAGAGCGGGAGTCTGCAGCATTATTAAAAAAAGCAGATGGACAGGCTTCGAGTCTGTTTCACTCATTTCCGTGCAAATGCATATTGATTACCTCTATAGCCTATATTTCTGTATCATGATGTTGAATTTTATATCTGGCCTACGTGTAAGGATTTGTCTTTGCAGTCCCTCCCCCAGCTGCATTCTTCACCTCCACCTTAACGGGCAACAGCTGTGGCTCGTTGAGGCGGAGGTGAAGGTCTGTTTATTTAAGGGTTGGCTGTGCCTCAGTTGAGTGCAGCAGCATTCTGGTTTTGAAGTCCTGTCGTGTTTGTGCTGCTGCTCCCCTCATGTTTGATTTTACTTGTTAAATTAAAGATTTTAATATTTTTACTCAGCCTGTGCGTTTGGGTCCCTTTACCTGCTTTTGGGCCCATGGACCCTGTGCCTGCCGGCTTGTTGTCTCCAGCCGGCGGGGCAAATCCATGACACTACGATATTCAAGTAACGTTTTAATATTATAAATTTATAGTAAGTTTATGTGGTTTTGTGTGTGTGAATGTGCTTTTTTCTGTCAGCAATTTGGAAAAATTAAAACGTCACGTCCGTATTGCAATGAATTGTGGGTAATTACGCTAGTGAAGTCTGCTGAAGTCTGCACCCCTAGCGGACTCTCTGGAAGTCCGCAGAAAGTCCGCTTAAGGCCCCTTGTGGACTGGATCAATTGTGGGTTTGGACAGCCCTCAGCACTCCCGGACTTCCCGTGAACGCGCCCGCAAAGTCCGCGAGTCTGCTAGTGCGGTGAAGTGCGGACATTTGGATGCAGCCATAGCGTTAGGGAATTACCCATAGTTCATTGCATTGTGATGTATGACATGAATCCCCTGGGGAAACCAGCTGGCGGCCGCTATAAAAGCGAAGTGAAACGAGTGAATTTGTAAACAAAAAACATGGAGGGTGCAATCAGCAGTGACGCCGCAAAAAAGAATTTCTCATGTGAGTATAATATTTTATATAAGATGGCCTTCAGAAACGAAGGAAATAAGCAGATAGGCAATGCATATTTGTTTTTTATCTCTTGGCAAGCTTATCAATGCCTTTTGTGGGAGTAGATCATTTTTTAATGCTGTTTTTACGACTCCTCAAAAATACCGTTTGGGAAACTTTAGCTAGGCCTAATTAAGAATCCTGCTCAACTTTAAACAAAAATAAGAAAGAGATGGTATATCACACCAATTTTAGCCGTACTGCACTGGCTCCCTTAGAATTTTTGCCATTGTTAAATGCAATTATTGACCCCCACTTTCTTTTTTCTTTGGCATAAACAGGGACCGAACAGCAAACCCTAGAATTTGGTCAGCTGAGAACAAAACATGATCACCTATTTACTGGCCACAGAAATGCCTCAGCACAAGGTTTTGAGTAAGTAACTTTAATATTTGGCATGTGTGTTCATAATTGGCCGTGCAATATACAGATAGACTGTAAACACAACAGCTGTCTGCCATAAAGAAGTGTGTGTGTGAGTGTTATGAAGTAGCCCCTATTGCTGTTCTAAATGTCCTCTTACTGAAATTTTTGTCTTATTAAAAAGGACCGCAACTTTTGTTTTTCCTCAGAGCGGTCATTAGAGAGATGGGTCTGCAGGACCATCTCACAACAGTACAGGCATCCAAAAAATGGGAGAACTTAAAGAAAAAGCACAGGGTGAACCATTTTAATCAGTTTAATCAGTCTGGTGAATAGGCTACTGGGCCACAAATAGGCTACTTCTCTTACCGTACACTAATGGTGAATATTCATGAATAATTTGGAAGCAGTCCTGATTAGTAATAGGCTACTTTATCCTAAAATGTAAGATGCTGGTTTAACTTTCTTTTGTCCAGGATCTTATTTTACCACGGACTGGTTCTGGGACAGATGGTGGGGAGGTGACGGCAGCAAACTGGCCTTTCTTTGAGGCAATGCATGAGGTCTTGAGGCAGAGAGACTCAATCAGGCCCCTCAACATCATTTCCACTGCAGTGGACTCATCATCTGATGTTGCAGAGGAGTTTGGTGAAGGGCCAAGTACCTCTGCCGGGCCTTTGACTACCAACACTGTAGTACAGGGGGTTTCTAAGAAGTCCAGAAGCAAAAAGAAGGAATGATGTGTTTGAGTATATTAAAGAATATACAGAAAGCCAGGAGAAGAGACAAAGGGAGCTGGATGAAAAGGAGGAGCAGAGAGAAAAGAAAAGCTGGACAAACTCATGAACATATTTGGAAAATTAGTTGAGAGGCAAAATTAAAGTTTGAATTTTTTTTTTTTAAATATACTAGGCTACCTATCTTTTCCATTATCAACCCAAAGGGTTTTGAATTTCATTTTGTGAGGAGTGTCGGAATTTCATTTTTAATGCTCTAAAGGCAATTGCACCTGTGTTTAATAATATATATTCAAGTGAATTGCTCCACATCTCCACACAACAGGAATGACAGCCATAATGTATTCATCCTTATTTTAATCACTCCAAAGTTTAAATAACCAAATTGAACAGAAATGCACAGGATGTCAGACAAAAAGTAACTGCTGGTATAAACAGTAAGACTTGCAACAGTCTAAAAAGAAAAGAAAACTCAGCCGCATAATTCAAATAACAGAAGATCACATCCTGGCATAATCATGATGAAGCAGTGGAGCTGAAGGGTGCTGGGGTGCTGACAGGTGAGCGCAAAGTCGATCCCTCATCTGGGCACCACTCCTCTCCATGAGGTCATTCAGGTCACCTGGAGCTGGGGGACTGGGTTCTTCGGGTGTCTGCTCTGGTTCCTCCATGATGTCACCGTATTTGAGGCACACGTTGTGAAGAAAGGCACATGCCGAGCAGAACTGTGGCCGAACCTCAAGGGCCTTAAATAAGGTGGCCCGCCACCTTGCCTTCATGACCCCAAAGGTCTGCTCAATCACAGACCGGGCCTTTGCGTGTTTCCCATTGAACCTCTGCTGTGTCCTTACCTGCAGTGGATGCCGGTAAGGTGTGATGATGGAAATGGGTTTCTCAAGACAAGGGTAGCCTCCATCGCCCAAAAGGAAAAAAAACCAGGTGGGGGGGTACAGGGAATTAACATAAATAGGACTGTTTCTTAAAATACGTGTGTCATGCATGCAACATATCCAACAAAAATGTCCAGAAATCTCCCAGTGGAGTCACAGATGCCTTGCATTTGTATTGAGTGAAACTGTCTGAAATTGAAATAATCCTGCTGATATTGCTTGGGTGGTTTGATTCTAATGTGGCACCCATCTACGGCCCCCCACAGCCTTGTTGAAGGCCTCATGCTGTGCCAGCTCCCCAAATCCTTTACCAACTTCCTCCAATGCTCCCTGACATGGAAAAAAAAATTACCTTGGATTTGCGTCTTCGGATTTCTTTTGCAACTCTGTGGACAACTCTGAATACCGTGGACTTTGGCACATCAAATGCCCGGGCTGTGACACGGTATGACACCCCAATGGGCAAGCCAATAAACAAAAATCAAAACTTCCAAATTGTGTCCCCAGCCATGGTCCCTCCTTTCATCCAAAATGCTCAGAAGACCATTGAAAGCCTGCCTCTTTACTCTGAAGTCCCTCTTCATTTCACGTTCAACATCCATATATATTTGGAGAACTGGCACACGGATGTTAAGCCTCGTATATGGGGTGCGCTGGTACGACTATAAAAGAAAGAGGGAAAACAAAGTTGTTAGAGACATGCAGTCATGGAAAAAATTATTAGACCACCCTTGTTTTCTTCAATTTCTTGTTCATCAGAAACAATGGTTATGCAATCAAATACAGTGATGATTCTAGAAAATTTCAAAAGTGGGCCAACTCCCCCCCGACTTAAAAAAAGTGGGCCAATGGGGAAAAAAGTGGGCCAACTGGGTATACCTGGTAAAATGCCATTTACATCAAGTTTTTAAACAGTACCTTGACTGGCTCACTTATTTATATGTACACACATTCAGTTTTTACACCTTATTGACAAAACGAAGACATGAATGACAATTTGAGTTTATAGTTTCAATAGAAAACCTTCACAGTCTCTGCCAATCATAACAGTTATAAAGTAAATGACAAAATAGTGCATAAAATAATAGTTCCTAACGCCTGATTTGGTGCATAGCTTAAAGCCCGTCTCGAAACCGAAGTCCTACTGCTCAAGTTGTAAGTACGGATACTTCACCAGGCAGTGAAGCCATTCTCTTCATAGGTGTACGTTGAGCAGTGCGCAAAGACTCACAATTTTACCTACATTTCGTTTTATTCATTTAAACGAGTTCTGAGCCATGTTTCGTTTTTTAAAACCTATTAGCAAGCCTTGTGCTGCTTCAACCTCAAGCATTTGGCGTGAGTCTCTCGTCTCTTACTGGCATTCACGTACCTGCGCCGTAGTCAGCAATTATTCAATCAACGCACACTGAAGAAATTCAGTCGCGGAATTTAAGTCATTGTGCATTAAGTTAATCAGTTTCACGTGCATTACGATGGATCTCCCCACTAGTGACACGGAAATCGATAATGACTCGGGAAATCTCACACTTGTCTTTACTGAGGGATTGAAAGCAATGGCATTGCATAAAGATGTTTCAAATGGTCTTATTTCATTTAAATAATTTAAACGATTCATGAAACACATGCATTGTTTCCAATCCCTGAGTAAAGAGAAGCTCAAGAAGTCCTGAGTCGCTTTCCATGTTACTTGTGGTGAGGTCCACCTTTACGCAAGAGAAATCTGAAACTTCAATGCACAAGGATTTTAATTTCGCGTGAGAATCTCGTTAACATGTGTCCATTGAATAATGGTGGACTACGTTGAATAAGCCTAAAAAATGCTTGAGACCTACACCAAATGCGTGAGACTTGGCATCTCTGGCGATGCCGTAGCTTGCACACCAGAAGCTATGACTATGGCTATGGCTCCAGTGCCCTCCACAAGCACTGCCCCAAGCCAGTTCCCCCTCTCTGCTGCCTCAGCCCTACCTCACACGGTTAGCGACTTGAATGGCGAATGTCCATCCCAGCCAATATTAGCTAGCTACCCAGAGCATGCATTCGGTGCTTTATGGCGATCATTCAATCCAGCCTGGTATCTTACACGACCGTGGCTGGAGTACTCAGTTCAGCGGGATGCATGCTTTTGCTTTCCCTGCAGGAAATATGCTACTGGGATGTGGTTTTTACCTCGCGTGGTTTTACCAACTGGAAAGCAGCACGTTGAGCGTGACAGGGGGTTACAGAAACATGCATCCAGCCACAGTCATATGCAGGTATATAGGCTATAGAAGTCTGTTGCTGCCGACATTTTGACAACAATCTTTGCAGTAGGTTTATAAATTTGTTGAATAAATGCACGGAGTTTGTTATAGACGATGTTTTCTAGGGCTGGGTATTGCCACTGATTTCCTGAATCGATTCGATTTCGATTCACAAGGTCCCGATTCGATTCGATTTCCGATTCGATTCAGTATCGATTCATTGAAGGATATTTCAGCTACAGTACCTGTTTTGCTTGAATATGAAAGGGAGTCTGAGAGAACTAATGGGAGAAATTATACTTTCAGTTGAATTATTAATAAGAAACCTTCTAACTAGGCACAATATTTAAAATATTAAAGTTCACACTAAAAAGTGACCCCAAACTTGTTTCCTGAAAATACTTTTTATTGACCAACACATCTGATCAATCAACATAATAAAGTGCAACATAGACTTAACAGTCATTCTCTGAAACTGTGTCAATATTACATGCTTCGCAAGTTCATTTTCCAATAAATTTTATTGAATTTAAACCAATATCCTTGCCCAAAATACCCCACATGGACATGTTCGACTGTACAGAAATAAATACTACGATACATTCAACAAAGAAAATAATATTGGATTTTTTATTCGAAAACTGGTTGAAATGGTGGACGAAAATTGGGACATGTTTTATTACTAAACTTCCACCTAAGGCTGTTATTGAAAATATATCTCCCAACACATGTAGTTGAGCTTAAAATAAAGATCTGATACCGAAATTTATATCCAACGTTGATTTTATTCTCTCATCATTACTTGTAGCTCGAAAATCCGGCCTCAATTTACCGTTCCGTGCGTAACCAGTCGTGTCCACTGCAGTTACATACGGATCACAGTACATTTTTACCGTCAACAGGTAGTTTCGCATTTGCAGCATGCTTTCTATCAATGAAACACTGCTCGATGTACATTTATATGACACATAGTCAAAATACCTCTACCTGCAATTAACTTATTCATTATTATCCGTTACGTCAGGAAATTCATTACTTAAGTAGTTTTTTTGTTTTTGAGGATTTGTACTTTTTTTTTTTGAACTGAGACTTTTACTTTTATTCTACTACATTTAAAAGATAAAAAGTACACTTTTACTTCGTTACTTTGACACTGGCCACTTCGCTATTCGTTACAAATTAAAATATGAATGTAATTCATCATTTAAGGATCATCTGGATTTGGCGTGTTCGAGAAGAACAACGGTGCTCGGAAGGCTATCTTAAGCGCCTTCTGCAGACGTGTCTGCCAGCAGACATGGAGCTGCAAATTTATGCATGCAGAACAATATTGTATCATGTTATGGCCCCAATTTGTTATGGCGTCACAGACAGCAAGGGAGGACAGACAAAATTTTAAAACTTTAACAGATTTAATTAAACACACACTGAACTAATCTACAATCTACTGCCCAAGATTGAAATAAAAAAAAATGAGATATTTACATTCCCTTGGTAATTGAGATGGGCTGCTATGTTGCGATGTCCTGGGACAGGAAAATGCTCCAACACAGGCAAAAATTCCACAAAAAGCTTCACAGGTCTTGAAAAGAGTGACAAGTCTGGTCAAATGTATCCTTCCACAATTTCTCCTTGCAATTTCTCCTACTCCCTTTCACTCTCTCAATTTTTCTCCTTATATACTCTTTTCCAGCCCCCTCTGAGGCATGCCCAGGACATGCCCCAAACCTAGCTCCAGACTGGGCTTAACAAAAAAAATGTCAATACTGCCATCTAGTGGCTTTTTTTCCCCCACATTATAATCACTAGATGGCACTCCCGGATCAGTTATTGAATATTCACAAGCAAGATGGAAATACACTAATAAAAGATTGATCTTTGAATAAAATGAATCGATTTCGAAAATTTAAATAAAAAATTGATCTGAATTGGAAAATCGATTATTTGAACCCAGCCCTAATGTTTTCATATCAATCTACGCACTAGAACAAAGGATTCGCGCCAAATCATAATGTAATGCGTAGTTGCTGGCACACTGAAATCTTCGTTTAGCGCCAAGTCTGTCAAACTTGCGGGATCCCGCAAATTACGCGTCCTAGAATCATCACTGAAATACTAACTCCTGTGTGTATCATGTGACTGAAACAGACAGAAAAGAAAACATGGAATGCCTAAAAGCACTGTTTTTGCCACTACAATGCATAGCTATTGATGTAAGAACTTAATTTTGGTTATTATCAAGAAAGCATTGAAAATGGTGAGATATCAGCTCTTAAATTGATATTGTTGTTATCATAATATTTCTTCCAAACAAATGTACCTTAAGTTGTACCAGGCATTAAAATGAACAACTGTACATGTAGTGACACAAAGGGCTCTCTTTCACACTGCCCTACCCGTTGCCACTACCCGCTACCCATGAATTACGCATTTAGCAGCTTCCACTATCCCTAAACGGTATCTTGCGGCCACACTACCCGCTATACATTATGCCGAATCCTTTATTTGCGACTGGAGGTGTGCCCGTGGGCGTGTTTATGCGCTTTCCCTAAAATTGCCATCTTGACCACACAGGTTAGGGAAAGCGTATAGCGGGTCCTCAAACCACCCGCTACCCATTTGGCAATTGAAGACACGGCTTCTCTCCCCCTATGCGATCTAACAGCGACAAATGGGCTACATTCAGTTCAGAAGAATAATTGAGCCCCTAAGAGCCATACTGGGCCAACCCATGTTGGGGAACTTTTGAGAAAATGGGACTCAAAGTTGCCAGCTTCCTGCGTCATTTAGAGTATCTGGGAACTAGAAACACTGCTTCTGTTAAAAACTCAAGATATGTACAGTTACGTAGTGCACTTCTTATGCAGGTTTTGGATGCCCTTCTGTTTCATTTAAAGTGAAACCTACCTCCTTCTGAAGAGGAACGATCATCTTCTGATTCATTTGGGTCAAACTCTGGGTCTCCATTATCTTCCACTTCACCATCATCATCAATCATAGCAAGCAATTCCTCATCAGTGCGATACCTAGCCGCCATGTTTACATTGAATTATGGAAAAGTTGTGGGATGGTCCACTATGGCTAAGGCAGCGCATTGCATATTTACAGTGGCAGAGAGGACGTTTGCTTATGTGAGCAATCCATGTGGGTAGATTGGGTTGGCTCATTTAGGAAATGTAGATCTCAGTTTTCTGCACATGCTGACTACCTCAACTCAGATTTCGCCAAAAGTGCGGGATGGCCCGGTATGGTTCTTAGGGGCTCAATTAATTATAATTAGGTCTATGCACTGGCACTCAGCGACGTAACTTTTTTTTCCAGCGAGAGCGGCATTTCAGAACTCTTCAGCGAATGAAGGTAATTCTGGTGACAAGTACGTGGTTTCGTCCGTTTACATTTTCCAATCGGACAGCTGTCAATTATTTTTTTACAGCAAGTTGCGTGACTGCTGCAAAAACAGGTGTGCGTACTTGTCGCGAAATTGCCTTCATTCATAAAAAAAGAGTTTTGAAATGCCTCTCGCTGGAAAAAAAAAAAAAAAACTGTTGCTGAGTGCCAGTGCATAGACCTATTTATGATTAAATTATTTTTCTGTACTGAATGTAGCTCATTATTTTGTCGCTGTTAGATCGCATGGGGAGAGAAGCCGTGTCTTCAATTGCCACTTGAATATTCTTGAATTGGAAAACGTGTTAATAAGGAAAACCATCTAGAATTAGCCAGGACTAATTGTAGTCAATAAAGGAAGGATATTTTCTCCCAAATTTTTCAGGTCTAGCGCCGGCCTTGAGAATTATTTCCCACAGAACGAGACCGCGTGACAAAACTGCGCCTCTCCCATCAGGCGGTGACGGAATTATGTCAACTGGTCGCAGATGATGTATACACCGCTGCCAGCTGTCCGTATGCCATGCCCGTTGCTGTTAGGGTTACTGTGGCACTATTTTTCTATGCCAGTGGGTCATTCCAACACCCACTCAGCTCAATTGGAGGCATGACCCAATCATGGTGAAACGCATTTTTTTTTTTTTTTTTTTTTTTTTTTGAAGTTTCAATCACAAAAGGGGTAGGCTTGATGTTTTTTTTTTATTATTATTATTACATACCAAACATTAAACAATATGTCAATGTCAAATAATAATAATAATAATAATAATAATAATAATAATAATAATAATACAACTCATGATTAATTTAACAAAAACAGATCCTCCCCTGTCTGGATTTGACCTCATGCACGAGCAATTTAACTTCGTCTTCGAAGAAACGTGGCGACCTTCCTCTCTCCATCACGGGTTTCGGTTTGAGGATTTGGGATAGCGCAGCCTGCTCCGAAAGGCAATGGCACCTAGCACACTGATTGGTTTAACTGGCGTAACGCCCAAACCACGCCTATGCATAATATAACGGGTAGCGCAGGTGTTTTAGGGATATAGGCAGGTGTGCAAGATAGCAACTTTTGCGGGGGAACGCCTCTTACGCAATGCTTAATCCCCAAATAACGGGTTTAGGGACTCTGGCGCAAGATAGGGCCCACAATATCAATGTCAACGTGTGTGTGTGTAGTACAGCAAAAGTATGCATTTCCTTATTTTAAAAAAGACAGTACACTGATAAATTGTCATTTACCTCTCCTCCAGCAAGAGCCTGGATCATGTTAATATAAGGCAGTTGATTCCTCCGGCGTCTTGTCCTCGAGCAAAGCAAAAAACGTAAAATAAAAAGTTCCAAAGCTGCGATTGTGAGAAACATGATGCATCGCTGTTGACAACCAAACAAAGGGCTGTCCCATTCCCTTTTTATAGTACTTCAGCCCATTGCAGCCTCACGCACTCAATCACTTTCCAGGTGCAGCTATTAAGTCAGTGAGGGCTCAGGGCTCAGGGCTTAGGGAGGAGATTGAGATTCAGCCGATATCTAAAAATAGCCTTTACGTAAGGTGAACATCATTCTCCGAACCCGGAAGTCTGGCAAGCAAACAACGGGAGGCAATGTGCCGAGTTAGAAAAAGTAGGGTTTTGGGCGATTTTATCAACTTTTATTTTAGATCTAACTTGTGTTGACAATGGGGACCTGGGGTGCGTTTCCCAAAAGCATAGTTTTTTTAACTACGCTGGCAACTTAAGTAGTTCGTCCATTCACTGTCAATGGCTCCAACTATGTAAGTTCGCACCTGTTCTTTCGAGAAACGCATGCCTAGTTCGGCAGAGCAGACCGAGCAATAGCAATGGCTCTGAAGAAATTCGCTTCGCCATCGACGGCTAACGGGGAAACACAGATAAGGGGCAGTCCAGATAACACAGACCGCGACAATAACAACCCTTTTTTCGTTTGCGCTTTACCCCCAACTTACACCAGGCGCGGCTACGCCGCGGCACTCGGAGAAATACGTAGCCATTCTAGTCAATGCTCGTGTTTACTCCAGATGCGCCGCGGCGCGTGTCAGCAGCGTCCTAGAAGCGGCTCGGCGCTCCGCTCCGCAGAGAATACGCAGCAAGTCTGTAGCCTCAGTTATACCTTCGCCTGGCTCCATTCGCGGATTGCGCGCGCACCTCAACAGAGCACGGAGGCATTTATACTTGGCGCATTCTCCGTTGCACTGTTCGAAGCAAAGACAGGGTGCAGTAGAAAAAAAAATACTATAGGAAGTAGTTCAAGCACGCAAAACACAGTAGAAGTAGAAGCATTTTGAACTGGGCGACACTGGCCCTCATTTATCAAACGTGCGTACACCAAAAAAATGGGTGTACGCCAAATCTTCCGCAAGGATCGGCATTTATCAATCTGAACGTGAGCGAACGGTCCTCAAAAATCTCACGCCAGGTCTGACCAGGTGTACGCAAATTTGAAACCAGCGAACAACATGCAGGAACGAGTGCAGCTGTCAAAATGAGTATACCATATGCAGCGATGCGAACGTCATGCTGTTGTTGCTCTTATAAGTAAAATGAATAAATAGTCTAAATAGATGAATTGGCTAAATTAATAAATGAATGAATGAATAAATTAGACACCTGTGTTGAGAAATTAATTAAATTTATATTTTGAGACAACCTGCTTGTCAGGCCAGACGGCCGACAATTATAATCAATTTGATTAAGCGCAATGCGCAGCTTGGCAGATATGCAGTGTGGTATGTATGCTCATCCAGTCAGATATATACTGAACAACAAAAGAAACGCAAGTTAGCCTAATTAAAGGCAGACTGGAAAATAAGTTTGCGCGTAATTATTTTAGGAAATCAAATTTATGACTAGCGCGTGCACATTTACACTCGTTTCATCAAACTTTTCTTTATTTTGCGGTCACTTCGACTGAGTAACCATAAGAGTACATTAACTAACTAGCTAACTTGCGTTTCTTTTGTTGCTCAGTATATAGATGCCTACGGACACTTCGACCATGATCACATTTTGACAATGGCAGATCTTCTATTGTTCGAGGAATAAGCTTCTGTCCGAAGTGAGAGGAACTTTCGGCACAGAGATCTCCTCCGGGAAAGTGACGAGTGGCTAGTCGTTTTGTGTGGCACCCAATAAAATGTCATTTAGTAACACTGATAAAAGTACAATGAAGAGTGATCTTCATTACAGTGCAGACTATATTTTAACAATTACCCTCATGCAGCTCCGATCGAGGCGGTGGGGACTCATTCATCCATGTCCCCACCGCCTCGCATTCCCACGATGGAGGGGGAGCCTATCAGTGCTGCCATGCGCTCCTGGAACGGTGTCAGCTGTCTGGTTGGCCTCCACCGGTCTGTGCGCTGCTGCGCCTGAGCGCAGCAACCCGTTTTTTGGAGGCGATCTTAAAATCGGACCACTTTTTTAACGTACATGTAAAGCATTTGGATTGTCAATTATGTAGGCTATATAACATGAAACATCATGGATCTATAAATTGAATTTATTAGGGCCGATGTTATTCGCACTTATTCGTGTGGCCAATGCTTAATTTTTTTTCTTGACCACACTTGTAAGTGCGCCAGTTGATGACCATTCCAGTGCCGCTTAGAAAGTAAAAAAAAAAATAAATAAATAAGTTTGGCCAAGAAAAAATTTTTTAGCTTTGGACACACTTAAATTAAGTGTGGGCAATGGAGAAATGTGCATCTTGGCCAGAATAATAAGTGCGTCTAACAAGAATTTTGGTCAATTTTTGTGCTTGGACGCACTTAAATAAGTGCGAATAGTCACTTCGATTTATTAATGAATTAAATCAAACCTCTGCTGCACTCCGGTTTTCCACCCCAACGGTGTTTGCTGCAACAGCAATAGTTTTCCCAACTGCAGCCTTCTGGGCTACCTTTATGCCACTCTTAAGACTTCCAAATAAAATTATTTTGTTTTTCTCCATCTATCGTCGGCCTGCTGATAAAACCTCGTATCTTCAAAATGATAAACTTTACAGGAGAGCAATAAATAAATAAGTAAATAAATAAATTTGCATGTAAAAATGCAGTTGAGCAGTGTTTGGGTAGGATGACTATTTTTCCTCCAAGAATGTATCCAATCGATGAAATTTTGTATTTTGAAATGTTTATGTTATTATCGTGGACATACGAGTTTTTGTTTCTTATCAAATTGTAGATACGAGGTTTTATCAGCAGGCCGACGATATTTCCTCCTCGGTGAAGTTCTTTCTTCTTTGCCTTCTTTCGAGAGTCCATGTCGTAAAGTGGGCAGGACTATGCCTCCCGGAGCATGAAGTTATAGGGGCGTGTCATGTAAATTACGATGGTTTCTGCCGCCAGATTTATCAACGCCACGCCTGTTCTACACCGAAATGGGCGACGTACACACTTTTAGTAAATCAGACGTGACACCTGGCGAACGCTGATATTTACACCAGAATCTACACCAGATCCTACGCAAGTTTGATAAATGAGGGCCAATGAGCGTAGGCGACACTAGCGCGGCTTGCGAAAAGTTTCAAAATCCTGGAGGTGCGCGACCTCGCGAAGCGCCAGCGCGCGTGGCTGTCGCCAGGTGCGCGATTACGTCATTTGTAGCGCGCGAACCTCGCGCACTCGCGACTGCGTCGGGCACAATGGCCCTCATTTATCAAACGTGCGTACACCAAAAAAATGGGTGTACGCCAAATCTCCCGCAAGGATCTGCATTTATCAATTTGAACATGAGCGAACGGTCCGCAAAAATCTCACGCCAGGTCTGACCAGGTGTACGCAGATTTGAAACCAGCGAACAACATACAGGAACGAGTGCAGCTGTCAAAATGAGTAAAATGCAGCGATGCGGACGTCATGCTGTTGTTACTCTTATTAGTAAAATGAATAAATAGGCTAAATTAATAAATGAATAAATAATAAATTAGACCCCTGTTTTGAGAAATTAATTAAACTTATATTTTGAGACAACCTGCTTATCAGGCCAGATGGCTGACAATTACAATCAATTTGATTAAGCGCAATGCGTTGCTTGGCAGATATGTAGTGTGGTATGTCAGATGCTCATCCAGTCAGATATACGCTGAAAAACAAAAGAAACGCAAGTTAATTAAAGGCAGACTGGAAAATACGTTTGCGCGTAATTATTTTAGAAAATCAAATTTATTACTTGCGCGTGCACATTTACACTCGTTTAATCAAATTAATATTTATTTTGCGGTCTTTTTGACTGAGTAACCATAAGAGTACATTAACTAACTGACTAACTTGCGTTTCTTTTGTTGCTCAGTATATGTAGGCCTACGGACACTTTGACCGTGATCACATTTTGACAATGGCAGATCTTCTATTGTTAGAGGAAAAAGCTTCTGTCCGACGTGAGAGGAACTGTCGGCACAGAGAAGATCTCCTCCGGGAAAGTGACGAGTGGCTGCTCGTTTTGTGTGGTACCCAATAAAATGTCATGGAGTAATACTAATAAAAGTACAATGAAGAGTGATCTCTGCAGACTGTATTTCAACAATTACCCTCATGCAGCTCCGATCAGGCGGTGGGGACTCATCCGTTCCTCGAACGGTGACAGCTGGAGGTTGGAGTCTGGTTGGCCTCCACTGGTCCGTGCGCTGCTGAGCCTGAGCGCAGCAACCCGTTTTTTGGTGGCGATCTTAAAATCAGACCACTTTTTTTTTTTTTTTTTTTTACCTACATGTAAAGCATTTGGATTGTCAATTATGTACGCTTTATAACATGAAATATCATGGATCTATAAATTGAATTTATTAAGGCCGATGTTATTCGCACTTATACGTGTGGCCAATGCTGATTTTTTTTCTTGGCCACACTTATAAGTGCGCCAGTTGATGACCATTCCAGTACAGCTTATAGAAAGTATCGCTTAAAATAAGTTTGGCCAAGAAATTTTTTTAGCTTTGGACACACTTAAAATAAGTGTGGGCAATGGAAAAATGTGCATCTTGGCACACTTATAAGTGCGTCTAACGCGAATTTCGATCAATTTTTTGTGCTTGGACGCACTTAAATAAGTGCGAATAGTCGCTTCGATTTATTAATGAATTAAATCAAACGTCTGCTGCACTCCGGTTTTCCACCCCAACGGGGTTTACCGCAGCAGCAATAGTTTTCCAAACTGCAGCCTTCAGGGCCCCCTTTATGCCACGTTTAAGGCTTCCAAATAAAATTATTTTGTTTTTCTCCACCTCGGACGTGATAATTTATATTTCCTCCTCAGTGAAGTTCTTTCTTCTTTGCCGTCTTTCGAGAGTCGATGTCGTAAAGTGGGCAGGACTATGCCTCCCGGAGCATGAATTTATTGGGGCGTGTCATGTAAATTAAGATGGTTTCAGCCGCCAGATTTATCAACGCCACGCCGGTTCTACACCGAAATGAGCGACGTACACACTTTTAGTAAATCAGACGTGACACCTGGCGAACGCTGATATTTACTCCAGAATCTACACCAGAATCTACGCAAGTTTGATAAATGAGGGCCATTGAGAGTATATAGAACTGGAGAGGCTGTCGGAGCAAAAAGTTGAAGAAACCAACGTGGCGTCCAGTGCACCGCACCTCTCAATTTCCCATTGACTATAATGGAAAAATTCCTGTCATTATTTTGTTATTTAAAGAGCATACAATCAAATTTCCTTCTTAAGTAGTACTGGAATACATATTAGAAAATGAATCGAGGTGCAATTTTGGTTGACACTTTTCGAGAACGAAGTTATAAGGAGTTGTTTTTAATCAACGATTAAGGCACTGGTTGGTCAATATATGCCTCACATCGGACTCTGAATGGTCAAACGCGTGGTACTGGTGAATAGCCTTCAGGGAACATGGCCGTAAAGCGGTTTTGTGCCCATGGGCATTGTACTAATCCTATCTCAGGATGCTTACGCTGTCCTAGCTAGCCTAATGCGTACCTAACCAACCGTTAACAGGAAAAGCCTCTGTACGTTTTTCCAATCGGTTGGAATGAGGATCACAACACGAACGCGTTACTGTGGTCATGTCACACTTCAAATTGGTTGTGAATTTAACTTTAACGTTAGCGAGATATTTATTCCCTTGTAATGTAGTGCACCAAACTGAATTCTTACCTTCAGTCTAGCTCTCTGAAGCTTGCCCGTACCCCTGCTGAAACGTAGTGGCTATTGCCCCGGACGCTGGCTCTATTATTCAAGCTTTTCCTGTTATTGACCCGGACATAACTTCTAATTTACGACGAGCGCCCCCACTTCATCCGGCTCAATAACTGGACATTTGAGACAACTGAACCAGACGCCTGCCATATTACTCAGCCTCTACCTGTTATTGACCCGGCGGCATCCGGGTCAATACGCCCCACCCTGCTGAAAAGCTGGCTAGCATTCCAACCCACTAGTTTCTCACTCGGTTCGTTTAATTCCCACAGACTGTTGTCACTGTCGGGTTTACATTTTTTCTGGATGTTTGGTTTGAAGTATAACGTGTCGTTCTCTCATATCAGCGAGGTGCATTGCAATCAACCAGCACTATGGTCTTGGAGTTCAGCAAATGCAAACATTGCCTTGTATTTTTTTTGCTTTTTCCACAGCTAACATTAAAGGGATAGTTAACTTTTTTTGAAGTGGGGTTGTATGAGCTACAAATTGCCACTATTTACATTAGATGCAGTAGAAAGCTCTCTGGTCTCCTCCAGGTAGCCGCATTAGGGCATTGTGCTGGGTGGAAATTTAGGCGATACACTGTTGTGAATGGAAACACAGAAACAGCTTATTTTCGCGGCCTAAAAGAGGTCCTACCTGAAAATAATACACCATTTCAATTGTACGCTATATATTCAAAAAATTACAGCGCTTTAGCTGCTCGGAAAAAAAACACAGCTGCTCTTGAACTAACTAACTGACGTATTCCTCCGCGAGGCGCATCGTAGTTCACTGCACGCTGTAGCGATCAGCTGTTTGGGTCACAGTAAAGCTGCTTGCACAGACGCGTGTATTCACGTCTTCACATTGACTTTGAATGTAATCTGTGTGCAAAAAATTCGTTTCGCGTCCAGTGTGCAAGCGGCTTCACTGCGGTTGCGAAGTCGGACGGCCGTTTAGCTTGTGCAAATATTTCGAATATGGTCCATGTGTGTCACTTTCTTGGACGTGAAAGCAAAGCTGTATCCCGGTGCACTTACAGCTTCCACCACATTCCTCTGCGGAATATTGGACTTGTAGCTGTGGCTAGTTGCCTCAATACGGATATTGATACACCACCCGTATCCCTAAAAGAACTCCGTGTTTGCAGTATTCATTTTTCCAAAGAGGATTTCGATAGGCTACATTCAGGGAAATCTCAACGGTGAACGCTGAAAAGCACTGCTGTACCAAAGCATCAGGTAAAAGAGTGAAACGCCTGTGAAAAAGTCTAATGTAACATTGCAGCACAGATTGATATCGCACAGGATCTACACAGCCACATACTGTGTATCTGCTGTGCTGGTTATTATAGGGATTTTTTTTTTTTTTTAATTTGAGACGGGATTCTATGCCATTGAAATGCTGTCTCTGCCGCAAATCGCTCAGAGTCTGACCCAAGCTGATCGCTACTGAGAGCAGTGAACTACGATGCGCCTCGCGGAGGAATACGTCAGTTGGTTAGTGCAAGAGCAACTGTGTTTTTTTCCGAGCAGCTAAAGTGCTGTAATTTTTTTAAATATAGCGTACATTTGAAATGGTGTATTATTTTCAGGTAGGACCTCCTTTAGGCCGTGAAATACGCTGTTTCTGTGTTCCCATTCACAACAGTGTATTGCCTAAATTTCCACCCAGCACTATGCCCTGGTGCGGCTACCTGGAGTAGATCAGAGAGCTTTCTACTGCAACTAATGTAAGTAGTGGCAACTTATAGCTCATACAATCCCACTTCAAAAAAAAGTGAACTATCCCTTTAACTAGTAAGATAAATTATCATCGCAAATGCCGGGAACCTTGATAACAAGTGTCTTATTGTGACCGCAGCCAAGTCTACTAGTTTAGAAAAAACAAAACAAACAAACACTGGTTTGTAATTGAATCTGACACACAGGCCTATCTAGCCCATTGAAGAAAAAGAAAAACAAAAAAAATTGGTTTGTAATTGGATCAGACACGTACCTATGACTATTTTTTCGTTTGATAGAAGCTGCATGGTGCAGACCCGGACACTGACATTACGATGGATGACTCCAGGACGAGGAACAACTAAACCTATTCGTGTCTACTGACAACGACTGCTGATTTCAACGGGTTTTCGGACATGCTTTCACACCGGACGCGAAACGAATTTTTCGCATGACAAATTACATTCAAAGTCAATGCAAAGACGCGAATACAGGCAAAACGCGTGTATTCGCGTCTTTGCTTTGACTTTTAATGTAATCTGTCATGCGAAAAATTCGTTTCGCGTCCAATATGAAAGCGGCTTAACTCAAATCGGGAGTGATTCAAAGTAATGCGGTATTTTCGCTTGTTAGGACTGTATTGCACTCATTGGAAATGAAAATTTCTGGAAGGCATGCATGGAATATTATATCATTCAAAAAGGTGTACTTGAAAACAGGGTTTTGTATGTGTAACCATAGTTTTGTAAACTTGTACTGTCATGGTTATGGTTTTTGTCATGTTTATGTTCAGGATCTGTGTTCATGATTTTGTCTTTTATTTATTCTTTTTGGTTATTGTAATCCTCAGGTTTTTAGTTCGTTCTATTTCTCAGTTCCATTGCACTTGTCTCCCCTGTCTTGTGATCTAGTTGGTTCAGTCCGTCTTCCCGGTCTGTGTGCTCACTTACTTCGGGTGATTTAAATGTATTCTGGTGTTTAACGCATTCCTTCAATTCTCGTTTACTTCCTTCGCCTTACTGTTCTGATTACTAACAAAACTAACGTTTGTATTTTGTATCATAGTCTACTAACACAACTAATCCATGTATATAGATTACTAACTTACTAATGAGCACTCTAGTTAAATCTGTAAAGTTGCACCGCTACTAATTAATACTAATTCCCTCTCAGCAATCGCCCTGTTCTAGTCTCCGCCTCTTGCTCAGCTTTAACTATCTCCCCCTGCGTTTCTGCGAGATCTCTCGCACGTGCTTAATTACTTTCCTGCACTCATTATCTGTGCACTTAGAACTCCTTGACCGGAGCTGTTCAAATGTCATAGGCTGTCTGTGTGATTCCCGTTCGTGTCTTGGCGTTCGCCAATTTTCGTGGTTAGGGTTTCCCTCATGTGATTCTCCCGTTGTAATTAGTCTGATCCAGTACACCTGCTCCCTGCATAGCATGTGACTTTCCTCCCGTCTATTTAAGCAGTCTTTTCACAGCCAGCTCCTTGTCAAAACGTTGATCAATATTTCTTTGTGCAGAGCGCCTTGTATGCCATTGAGTATTTTTTTCTTCGACTGGTTTGTCCGACTTCAATTCTTGCCATAGCCCTTCTTATATTGTTTTGTCTTTTTGGATTTCGACTTTTTTTTTTTTGTATGACCACGATTTCTGTGTTTGGATGCCCTGTGTATGACCCTTGGCTTTGTGCATTGACTACGACTTTTTGCCTACCGTCTATGTACCTTTGCTCATCTGTCTTACTGGTAGGGATGGGTTGATGATGCCTCAAGGAGTGTATTGACACATTACGCAAACTGTGACACTGTATTGACACTGTGTTGGTCACTCAATAGTGACCTCTGCTGTAGATCTAAAATCATTGCAGGTAAACAAAATGAAAAGATGGAAAAACTTGCATGCTGTTAACCCAACATTAGCCTGTGAAATAATATTTAATCTTTATTCAATTGCTAGTCTTTTACTTAAAATATGATCTCATCCTTGTATAATTTCATTTGCTCCATTTGTTTACTGAGTGAAGTTGTTTATTAGAAGGGTTCAAAATTTGCTTATTTGTGTAAATGCTCAAATGAGTTGGCATGTAAAATATAGCAAATTTGTCTGTAATAAAATTGAGAATTAAAATGTTTAACTTATGTATGGGATTTTGTTAACCAAAGTGTTCAATCATATGAAATAACACACTAAAAATGGATTCATTCATACATTTTTATTGAGGAACAAAAGTTTTTGAAGTGTCTTTGCTCCAAGGCGATTTCTCCTCTTGGACACCAGTTCCCCTGCCTTAGAAAATACTCCTTCACAGGGAACAGATGAAGATGGTGTGCATAAATATTTAAGTGCCAGTTGATAAAGGTGTGGATATGTTTTCTGGTTATTTTTCCAATATTGTAACGGGTCTTGTGTTCTGGGTGTGTTGCTTTCAGCCAAGTAGCGTTGGACTTCAACTATGGAATCTGCTGTAGTATTCGAGGTCATCCTGTTCTCCTCAACTTCCATATCTAGAGGTTTCCAGAGATTGTGCCCTAACAAATATTTTTGAAAAAAATTCTGTCATGTGATAATACACTAACGATAAACCACAGAAATATACATATAAACACACAAATGTGTTTTCATACCTGAACTGGGTTCTGATCCATGTGAAGAGCTCGGTTCTTCTGCTGGGTCAGGCTCATGGCTCCTCATTTCAGCAGCACACTCCGACTTCAGTCTCTTAACAGCTTCCGTTGCTTTTAGTGGACTAAAGAAGCCAACTGTTTTAAACCTGGGGTCCAACAGTGTTGCCAGTGTCATCACACTGAGTGATTCCGTGTTGCAGATGGACTCAGTTAGCCGCTTTCTCAGATTTTCAGCCAGTTCTTGAGCAGCTGGTTTTAATGTTGAGGCTTGATGTTGAAGCTCAATGTGGATCATTCTCATCAATGGAATAACCTTTGACCCCGAGACTCTTTTTTTTTCCTCAGAGTTCTCTTGTGGCTTGGTCAAAAGGAGAGAGCACCCTGAGCATCTCTTCAATGACTTCAAATTCTTCAGGAGTCAGTGGAGTAATATCATTTTTTAATGAGGCCAGTGACACCCAGACTGCCTCCTTCTGCTCAGTCATTCTTTCCAGCATGTGGTAGGTGCTGTTCCATCGTGTTGGCACCTCATTTATTAATTTATGGAATGGTGTTCCCAGCTGTTGCTGCATTTGAGTGAGCTTTTTCTTTGGCCGTGGTGCTTGATCGAAAGTATGTGACAATTTGCCGTGTTTTGTTGCGTATTTCTGTTAGTGTTGTAATTTGATCACATGATTTTTTTTACAATTGATGGAATGGGCAATACAAATAGTTTGTCCGATTTGCAGTATTCGGGCACATGAAATCATGTTTGCTGCTGCATCAGTGACAAGACACCTGACCTTGCTCGCTATGCCCCACTCCATAAGGCTCCTTTTAACCATGGCCATGTTTTCTGCAGTGTGTTTCTGTGGAAAATGCTGCACTCCTAAGACTGATGTCGGAATTCATGGCTGTCTTTGTCCACATAGTGGCAAGTAACAGCAAGATATGCCTCCATATTAATCGAGGTCCACATGTCAGCTGTTAAAGTAACAGCAACGGCGCCTGGAGGTCCTTTTTGTTTTCTCCTTTTCCTCCTCATATTTCTGGCCCACCAAGTCCTTGACGGTCTAAAAATAACCATACAAATATTGTAATTCCTTATGAATACATACATGTCTATCTATCTATCTATCGACAGTACTCATTAATTAATTCAACCATACATTTCTTACACATACCTTCCTGCTTGGTAGAACATATGAGGGTGCAACAAGCTGCATGAGCGCCCTGAATCCCTCATTTTCTACAAGGGTGAGTGGCTGACAGGCTTTGATGATCATGTTGATCACAGCCTCATCCAATGCTTGCTTGTTAGGAACTGCAAGCCAAAAAGAAATATTTTGTTTAAAGCTTGTTAAAGGACTGTAATTTTACAAATAATATTACAGAGTCACACAAAGCCTTTTGTGTGTAATAAAGTATTTTTGAAAATTCAAAGTTTGTGAGAATTTCATCATACCTGGGGTACTCACAGCAGGAGTGTCTGCCAACTCTTCATTGCCATGCCGAGCTCTATAATGCCTCAGCATTGATGACGTGCTCTTATTGATGTAAGACAATTCTGTTGAGCAGAGCCGACACTTCACTTACAATAAAACAAAAAGTTAATTTATCTGAAAACAAATCAAACCTCTTACTAGAAAAGAGTAGAAACATTGAATTAAAAACTAACAGTAAACAATGCCCAAAGGAGGAAAAGATTTACCTTATTTGGCGTCAAAAGATCAAAATTATTCCAGACTTGTGAAAATGTTCTAGAACGATCCATGAGTGGAAGCAAAGCAAAAAATCCAACAGGCACAGCAAACAGTTTAATCTCCATCCAACAAACCCGCAACATGTCGATACAGTTTGTTTCCTTATAAACACAATTTGGAGCGGCACATTCAAATGACACACTTCCTGTATCGGTCACATGATTTTTTTTTTTTTTGTTAAAGCGATACACGCACCAATACGGGGTTCCACACTTGTGCACTCGGCACAGTGCTGACGCACCAGTGTTGTTCGTCCCATCACTACTTACTGGTTCTGACCCCTGCCTGTCTAGTCAACACTATTTTTGGATTCCGTATTGTGGCTTGGCAATTCTTGTGTGTGTGTGTGTGGGGGGGTTTGACTCGGACTTCATTAAAGGCATACTTTTTTGGATTTCCATCTCTTGCGTGTGGTTCCTGAACCCTACGTCACATGTACATTTATGTTTGTATCCATAACTGTGGTTTTGCAAACGTGTACAGTTATGTTTATCTGTAAATTTTTTTTTTTTTGGTAAACGTATACATTTGTTTTCCGTAACCCTAATTTTGCAAAGTTGTGCATTGAAGTTTGTATCTGTAAGATGAGTTTCGTAGACTTGTACGTTGTTTTATGCCGGCAAACTCCGTTTTGCAAGTCTGCATTCAGGCACAGGCTTGCAAACTCACTTTTACAAGCTGTGCGGCAAAAATACTTACGCACATGTGCCCGCATGAGCTCACGGAATTTTGGCAGGTTTACTAGGCGGTCATGTTGTGTACACGGAGTATCGCAAAAGAAACTGGCTACTTGCAAGGGAGAGGGGGCGGGGTCTTCAGCTTCTGACCAATCGGTGTCTTTACTATTGCTACGCACACAGTTGGCTTAGTCCACACTGTCAGTCAACCCTGATCCCGCGCGCGAAATTTTTTTTCCTATGAACTTCTCATTTGCATACGCGCATGCGCACTCTAGTCAATCATCCACTGCCGCAATCGGACAATCTGATGGTGACAATGGAACTTGACCATGAGAATTTTCTCGCTCGGGAAGCACACCTCAGAACGAATTGTAAACCCACCCAACTATACACCGTAAAACGTTTACCAAAACTTCGGCTCTTTATCAGTTTTAGTTCATATTAATTTTCAGCAGTTAACCCTGAGTTAGCCCATGATCATCAGTAAATACACTCGCTAATTTCTAGCGTTTCTTCGGCGAAGTAAATAGGAAGTGTCTAGAGACACAGCAGTTTTTATTGGTAAGGCAGTCGATTTCAAGGGATAAGGATTTGGGATTATGGTTAGGGGTAGGTTAGGGCAGGGCTTGAAATGGGGACTGCCGTACCTCTCCACATTGAAACGTATTGAAAAACTGCCGTACCCATAGCAACTGCCAAGTAAATAATGCTAAATTAATTACCATTGAGTGACCTTTTCTCCCAATCGCTATGTGTGAATGTATAGCTGGCGAGCCTACACGTTTAAGGGGAGGAGAAACCCAAAAATCACTTCAATCTGCTGAAGAACAGGACAATCAGAGGGAGAAGTTTATGCTTCAGGGGCATTATAATGTTCTTAGTTGACTGTTACAATGATTTGTAGGTGTACTTTGACTTTAACCTGGATTTTCTCAAAACCTGATTTTTGCCCCGATTGCTATCATTTAAGGCACTATATCTCACTTATTTGTGGAGCTTTTCTCATGAAATTTTGACAGAAGTCTGTGTGCATATCAGGAAGTCTACTGAACTAAAAGTTTTGGTTTAGCACTTTGGGTCTGTGAGTTATGGTGATTTATTTTTCATATTGAGGGGCGAAAAATGGCAAAATCCTCTTTTACCCCACTAAATCTCTAGTATTATGTGTAAATGCTTTATTCTAGTTCAGAAGAAGGTGTAAACATAACTAAATCTAATTTAAAAAAAAAACCTGATTCAAATATTTTCAGTCCTGAGATATAAGGCAAAGAAATAATGGTGAAATTGGGGTGGCGGCCATCTTGAATCACATGACCTAATTATGCAAATTAGGTCAAATTCATATTTTGTGTATTTCAGGTCATATACTGTCAATACACCAAGTACGAATGATTTCTATCCAAAAATGACAATTTTTTTCCAAAAGGTTTCTCCTCCCCTTAAGCTCGTGGGCTTCAAGTGTAACGTTATATTCAGTCAAAATCAAAATAATTAGAGCTGTTCAGAACTTAAACATCATATGGCTTAATGGTTCAGAATACCTGGAGTCACAAAATTATGACATACCTGCAAGGAGAAGAGACTGCAATTAATCCAGTTAGGGTTGCAGCTGAAACTGGTCCAAGAAATATTCAGTTTTTGGAGCGGTACTTCACGCACATGCAAATTCACTCATGCACGAAAATATGCAGTAAAGAGAACGGGGATATGCTCTCTGCTGAAATACGGTGCCAACACGGATTTACATATTGTGTGCACATGGTTCTGTGGATGCATATTAAACGCCCCAGGTTCATTTATAGCTGGCTAGCTGTATCCGACAAATCATCAACAGCATTCACGGACACATGAAATGCAATGCAAATTCGGTGGCTCCTCGGAATTCAGTTCTTTCTACCGGTCATCAGCAATGTCACTAGTTCGGTCTCTGGTAGCGTACAGTGAGTGAGCAATGTCCGAGATCTGCGTTCTTAAACAGAATATCTCTTGGACCAGTTTCAGCTGCAACCCCTACTGGATTAATTGCAGTCTCTTCTCCTCGCAGGTATGTCATCATTTTGTGACTCCAGGTATTCTGAACCATTAAGCCATATGAAGTTTAAGTTCTGAACAGCTCTATCTAATTATTTTGATTTTGACTGAATATAACGTTACACTTGAAGCCCACGAACTTAAATGTGTAGGCTCGCCAGCTAAATACATTCACACATACCGACTGGGAGAAAAGGTGACTCAATGGTAACTAACGTTAACATTATTTACCACGCTGAAGAAACGCTAGAAATTAGCGAGAGCATTTACCGATGATTTTGGGCTAACTCAGGGTTAACTGCTGAAGATTAATATGATGAGCTAAAACAAATAAACTGATAAAGAGCCGAAGTTTTGGTAAACGTTTTTCGGTGTAATGCTGGGTGGGTTTACAATTCGTTCTGAGGTGTGCTTTCCGAGCAAGAAAATTCTCACAGTCGAGTTCTTCCATTGTCACTGTCGGATTGTCCGATTGCGGCAGTGGATGATTGACTAAAGTGCGCATGTGCGTATGCAAATGAGGACAAGAAGTTCGTAGGAAAAAAACTTTTGCGCGTGGGATCAGGCTTGACTGACCGTGTGGACTAGCCAACTGTGTTGTGCGTAGCAATAGGAAAGACACCGATTGGTCAGAAGCTGAAAACCCCGCCCACTCTCCGTTGCGAGTAGCCAGTTTCTTTTGCGACACCCCTTGTACAAAACATGACCACTTAGTAAACCTGTCAAAATTCCGTGAGCTCGCGCGCGCACATGTGCGTAAGTATTTTTGCCGCACAGCTTGTGAAAGTGAGTTTGCAAGCCTGTGCCTGAATGCACAGACTTGCAAAACGGAGTTTGCCGGCATAAGACAACAACGTACAAGTCTACAAAACAAAGCTTACAGATACAAACTTCAATGCACAAATTTGCAAAATTAGGGTTACGGATACAAACATAAATGTATACGTTTACAAAAAATCCATTTACAGATACAAACATAACTGTACACATTTGCAAAACCATGGTTACAGATACAAACATGAATGTACAAGTTTACAAAACTATGGTTTCACATACAAAACCCTGTTTTCAAGTACACCTTTTTGAATGATATAATATTCCATAGGCATGAATCCATTTTGTTGCACCTTTCTGTGATGGACGCCCGTCACAAGATGGCGGCCAGACTTGCACATTGAAATCGTAACGTAGCGCCTCTAGTTTATATAGCTCGTTGGTCATAATCATATATTCTCGCCAGCAATAGCCAGATGTGGAAACAGTGATATGTCTCGGGCAGTTGATGTGTGCGCTTTTCACCAACACGGTTCGACTGACTCACGTACAATAATTAGCTGGTTAGCAAGCTAGCTAGCTACTCTCCTGCAAGCTGGTGAACATTACGAACAACCACTCTGTAAAACTTGATTCCACTTCATTAAACCTGATTAGATTGCGATCGGTCACCAGAAACTACCAGTCAAGTGTCTTTTATATGGTTTGCAACGGTTATTAATCTTGTGCTATATCGGAGTCGATTGTAATAACGGACTGTTTCTCAGTCTGCACAAAAAGTGCAAGGAACAATTCGCTGTTCAAGAAATGGGTAGCTATCGCGATCAAGTCGGCTAGGGCAAACTGGATGCTCAAAACTTCAGTTAAATAAAAACGAAAACTGAGCAATGGATTTCGCAGGTCTCTGTATTGTAGCAGCGCGATGCTAACAGTGGGATATGTGTTTCTAGTCTTCTCCCAGCTTACTCCTATGCTGCCTGCGATGCACCCACTTGATGGCGATAGCTACTCGTTTCTTGGATAGCTGCTCACTTGCAAGCTGGCAAACATTAAGAACAACCGCTGAATAGAAATTGCTTCAGTTTATATTATTTCTCAGATTTCTGCACAAAACGTGCGAGGAACAATTCGGCTGTTCAAGAAACAGGTCTTTTTATTGTTGCTGCGTGATGCAACTGTAGGATACCTCTGCCCAGTCTTCTCCCAGCTTACTCCTATGCTGCCTGCGATTCACCCACTTGATAGCGATAGCTACCTGTCTCTTGAACAGCCGAATCATTCCCTGCACTTTTTGAGCAGAAAACTGAGAAATAAAATAAACTTACGCAATTTTTATACAGCGGTTGTCCGTATTATTCGCCTGCTTGCAGGAGAGCAGCTAGCAAACCAGCTTATTAACATAACGTAGCCAAATAAAAAGAACCGTGTTTGTGAAAAGCGCACACATCCATTGCCCCAGACATAAGCCTATCCTGCTGCCTGCGATTCATCCACTTGATAGCGATAGCTACCTGTTTCTTGAACAGCCGAATTGTTCCCTGCACTTTTTTTGCAGAAAACAGAAATAAAAGAAAGTGAAGCAACTTTTGTACAGCGGTTGTTCGTGATATTTGCCAGCTTGCAGGAGAACAGCTACCCATAGCAAAAAGTAGTATACTTGAAGTTCATTTTATTAAGTATACTTGAGTATAAGTATAGCAAGTATACTACGGACCATGTACTTGTAGTGTACTACAAAGTATACTAATTTAATACTTCTTCGGACTAAATTGGAACAATTTTAAGTTTATAAAAGTATACTTTTAAGTATACTTCAAGTTTAAGCAATGTAAACTGAAAGTACCCATCTAGTTTACATCTAAGTTTTATTACATACTGCAAGTACACTACAAGTGAACTTTTACGTATACTGTGAGTGAACTAGTTGTATACTTCTAGCATACTTTTCAATTTATGAAAGTATACATTTAAGTATACTGCAAGTACACTTACAGATATACTGCTAGTTTATTAGTTGTATACTTCTAGTAAACTTTTCAGTTCATGAAAGTATACTGTGAGGTATACTACTAGGACACTTAAAGAGTGTCATTGGATGTTTAATGACCGCAGTGAGTCAGGACTTCAGGTTCACATCTCATCGGACAGACAACATCCTCATCACTGCACTGGAGTATTGTGTATTATTCCACCAGAGGGAAGATCCCAACCTACTAGCCCACCAACAACTCCTCCAGCAGCAACGTATTTTCCCAGGTGGTCTCCCATCCAAGCGCAAACCAAGCCCTCAACCACACAGCTGGTGCAGATCAATTTGTGGTATGGTTGCTATTTTTAAAAGTAGTACAGACATTTCATTGTCACTATGTCAGATAGCACTGAAGTTCCAGTCTTATTAATCTCATGTTTGAAAATACTGTGTACATTTATTTGTGAATCTGCACATAATGGCCAGCTAGATTGAACTGATATCTCTACTTAAACACAGCAATGTTTGGTACAGGAACAATATGCAGGGCTTTGATGTCTACACTCTTGTTTAAAAATGATTAAATCATTTATTAAACAGAATGTACCATCTTTCAAGTATACAGCACTGCTGCATCTTTTCTTTAGTCGTTCATATTTTTGACTGTGATACAGAACTCCATTAACCAAAAAACAGCTCATCGGTGTACTCATTCGGAATATTTCATCAGCCTTTGCTTGAGCCTACTGGTCAGGTTGAAGGCATTGCTAATTAATATTTTATGCATATTTCTGGGCGGCCTCACAGCAACAAGGTTATGAGTTCGAATCCGGCCTGGGGCCTTTCTGTGTGGAGTTTGCATGTTCTCCCCGTTTTCTCCGGGTACTCCGGTTTCCTCCCAAAGACATGCATATCAGGTTAATTGGAGACACTAAATTACCCAAAGGTGAGAGGTAATGGTCTGTGAATGGTGCGTGCGCCCTGCGATGGATTAGCAAGCTGTCCAGGGTGGGTCCCTGCCTTTGCCCGTAGTCAGCTGGGATAGGCTCCAGCTCACCCTGTGACCCTAGTGAGGAATAAGCTGGTATAGAAAATGAATGAATGAATGCATATTTCTGGTTCCATATGAGAGAAAGAGGTATTTTTTTTGTTTTGAATTGGGATTTCAATAAGAGTTGCCATTGCTGTGTTCTTATACTTTGGCATCCAATACAATATTGTGTTTTAAAATTTAATTTATAAAGGAATCAATTTTGCTCTCAATCCTGAGTATGTGTTTCACTGTAAATTCTTATAAGTACCTTCATCTGTAAATTAAAGCAGAATGCACTTAAGCATTGTCTACTAGTAGAGTACATGAGGTAACCTCTCGTCTACTTATGTTAAATAATATCTGAATAGCTACAGTAATATATTTTAGATTGTAATAATCATAAGCCGTGAGCATGATGTTAACTTAGCTTAAAGAAGACTTTGAAGTATACTTGCAGTTTAAAAAAAAAAAACTTTTAGCTCCCTGAAAGTTTAAAACTAAATTTAAACTATAGAGGGCTTGAAGTATAGAACTAGTGGACTTGTAGTCTACCTATAAGTTTACTTGCAGTATACTTCAAAGTGTACTTTCACCCACAGAGCAAAATTGGTCTGGCCCAGTTCTGGCCCAAATAATGCACTTTTACGGCCCAATTCTGGCCCACATACATCAAGAATGACGGCCCTGTTGTGGCCCAGATCTGGTTTGCCAGAGCTGGCCCACGTATGGGCCAGCTCGCATACAATCGGCCCACATGTGGCATGCCATCACAGAAACGGTGCCATCATTGCCAGACCTGGCCCACATCCGGTCAACATACCACTTGCCATGCCAGCAGTCGCCCAGCAGTGCCGGCTTGACGCCGGATCCGGGCCAGACTCGTCTGCTATGTGGGCATGAACTGAAAAGTTTGCTAGAAGTATATAACTAATAAACTAGCAGTATATCTGTAAGTTTACTTGCAGTATACTGCAAATTATACTTTTATAAACTAGAAATCGTGCTAGAAGTATATAATTAGTGAACTAATAGTTCATCTTTAAGTTTACTAGCAGTATACTTCACAGTATACTTTCATGAACTGAAAAGTTTACTAGAAGTATACAATAAACTAGCAGTATATCTGTAAGTTTACTTGCAGTATACTTAAATGTATACTATCATAAATTGAAAAGTATGCTAGAGGTATACAACTAGTTAAGTCACAGTATACTTAAAAGTTCACTTGTAGTGTACTTGCAGTACAAAATAAAACTTAAAGTACCCATCTAGTTTACATCTAAGTTTATGTTGCTTAAACTTGAACTATACTTTTTTTTGGAGGAGTATGTATCAAGTCTGTCAATACTGGAATAATTGTCAAATTTGTTCTCAAATAAAATCAGACAAATGTTTATCTGTTTCTGTGTGGGTTAATAACACTGCATAAAAATCAAGTTCAGCTCCATCCATGTGCTATTTACTCTGCTATGCTGCCCCAAAGCTGACTTGTTACTGCAAACGTACATGTGGAATATATAAGTCCATGAGATAGTAAAAACTGAGTAAAAATATAGTGCAGTATACTTCAAAGAAGCCAATATGTATGGTAAAAATATTTTCATGTGCTTATTCTTTTGATAGTAGCCTAACTGCAAGCCAGTATACTTGAACATTAGGCATGAATATTTTAATACTTTGAGATATACTCAAGAAAAGTATAATAATCAAAAGTTCAGGTACAAATATTAGCCAAATATACTTAGACTTTTCTGTGTACTTTTCAGTATAAGCTAAGTATACTTAAGTATTATTTTGCTAAGTATATCTCTGATAAGTACATCAAAAGTAAACTGAAAGTATACTCTCTTATTTTTAATTTAGAAGAAGTATACTAATAGCACACTTGAATAAACTTCTTTTTTGTAAGGGTAGCTAACCAGCTAATTAACTTAACGTGAGTCAAACAATAAAACCTTGTACGTGATAAGAACAAACATCCATTTCCCGAGACATATCACTGTTAAATGACGTTACAGTACAAACGGAAGTCATTGAGCAAGGAATTTCGCACGTCTCTCTATGTAGCAGCACGATGTTAGCAACATTGTGTATCTTTCCCTTTTTAGTGTAGCTCGGATAGGCTTACGTCTGGGGCAATGGATGTGTGCGCTTTTCACAAACACGGTTCTTTTTATTTGGCTACGTTATGTTAATAAGCTGGTTTGCTAGCTGCTCTCCTGCAAGCAGGCGAATAATACGGACAACCGCTGTATAAAAATTGCGTAAGTTTATTTTATTTCTCAGTTTTCTGCTCAAAAAGTGCAGGGAATGATTCGGCTGTTCAAGAGACAGGTAGCTATCGCTATCAAGTGGGTGAATCGTAGGCAGCATAGGAGTAAGCTGGGAGAAGACTGGGCAGAGGTATCCTACAGTTGCATCACGCAGCAACAATAAAAAGACCTGTTTCTTGAACAGCCGAATTGTTCCTCGCACGTTTTGTGCAGAAATCTGAGAAATAAAATAAACTGAAGCCATTTTAATTCAGGGGTTGTTCTTGTTCGCCAGCTTGCAGGTGAGCAGCTATCCAAGAAACGGGTAGCTATCGCCATCAAGTGGGTGCATCGCAGGCAGCAAAGGAGTAAGCTGGGAGAAGACTAGAAACACGTCCTACTACTAACATCGCGCTGCTACAATATAGAGACCTGCGAAATCCATTGCTGTTTTCGTTTTTATTGAACTGAGGTTTTGAGCATCCAGTTTGCCCTAGCCGACTTGATCGCGATAGCTACCCGTTTCTTGAACAGCGAATTGATCCTTGCACTTTTTGTGCAGACTCAGACAGTCCGTTATTACGATCGACTCCGATATAACACAAGGTTAATCACCGTTACAAACCATGTAAAAGACACTTGACTGGTAGTTTCTGGTGACCGATCGCAATCTAATCAGGTTTAATGAAGTGGAATCAAGTTTTATACAGTGGTTGTTCGTAATGTTTGCCAGCTTGCAGGAGAGTCGCTAACCAGCTAATTATTGTAATGTTAGTCAATCGAACCGTGTTGGTGATAAGCACACACATCAACTGCCCGAGACATATCACTGTTTCCACATCTGGCTGTTGCTGGCGAGAATATATGATTATGACATGCAGTAGAATAAAAACAGAAATCAATGAGCTATGGAATTTTTTTTTTTTTTGCAAAAATTCTACATACAATTCCACTTTGAACCATGCTAAAATAATTAACACAAGGTAGCAAAAACACAAGAAAAAGAGTGAAAAAAATTGCAAAATCCATTTGTTTCTAATGTCTTGCTAGGGGTTACACATCAAACATTTTCTCATGTAAAAAAATGACATTATTTTTATCTTTAATCCTTTTTAGGTATTTCATTAAGTAATCCATTTCAGCTAAGAATACCGAACATTTAGGCGCAGATTTCAAATATTTGTTCTTGTGAATAAAAAATTTTCCAGATAAAATAAAGAAATTGGCTACATACTCATACATTTTTGCCTTATCTTCATAATAACATATTATGTATTTCAATGTAAAAGCATGTATCTTGTTAGTTAAATTGAAAAAATAAGTACTCAACTCACTCCAAAATTCTTTTACACATTTACATTAAAAAAAAAGTATGATAGATTCCTTTTCTTGTTTACAAAAATTACAATTATCATCAATGTCCATAAATTTTGCCAACATGGAAGAACAAGGATATATTTTGTGCAAAATTTTAAAATGAGTTTCTTTAACTTTATTGGATATACAACATTTGTGAGGAAGCAACCAAGCTTTTTTCCATATGATATCTGAAATGAGAGAATTCCAAAAAAAACTTCCCTCTAGGTGAGATCTTGTTCCTGGACTGAAAGACTTGGCTAATCAATTTATTATTACATTTCTTATCCATTATAGAAAAACTACCTACGACAAGTTCTGAATCAATCTTGGAATGCACTCCAAAACATAAATAAGATTCTAGTAGTTGAGATATTCCTGAAGGTATTGCCTTTACCACAGAGTTAAATTCTTTATAATGTATAGGAAATTATATTTTTCCATGAAATTTTTATACTTTAGTATCTTACCATTTGTATCAAATAAATCAATCACATTAGTTATATCCTTTTCAACCCATTTTGAAAAAAATAAGGATTTGTTTCTAATTGTTATATCCCTGTTGTTCCACAAAATAGTTTTTGAGAGGAAAAATTGTGGACATAACATAATTTCCATGCCAACAAAGCCTGTTCATGAAATTTGGAAAGTTTAACAGGTAGTCTTGCAGGAGAATAGTTACATTTCATCACAAAACGTAGACCTCCTATTTTTTAAAAATATAATTAGGAATGAAATACCAAATGGATTCTATATTAAGTATAGATCTTTTCAGCCAGTTGACTTTAAATGTGTTATTAATATAAAAAAAATCAATAACATCAAGCCCTCCTTCAACTTTTTTATTAGTTATGACATTTTTTTAAGTTTATGCTGTTTATTCTTCCATGTAAAGTTAAGAAACATTTTGTTTATTTCATTGCTTGTTTTCTCATCTACAAATAAGGATAAGGCAGGGTAAACAAACAGAGATATCCCTTCCGCTTTGGATAGTAACACTCTTCCTATAATTGATAGGTCTCGTTGAAGCCAGTTGTTTAGAATGGTATTTGTTTTTTTTAACTTTGGGAAAAAATTAAGATGTTGATGGACAAATTGGTTTTTTGATATATGGATCCCTAAATATTTAACACTGTCCTTAACAGGAATATTATGAATAAATTTATCACTTGAGTTGTGAAGACAAAAAATCTCACATTTATTTAAATTAAGTTTTAAACCGGATGCTGAGGAAAATGATTCAATATCTTTTAAGGCAGCGGCCACCTGGTTTTTATCTTTGAGAAATAATGTTGTATCATCTGCAAGTTGAGTTATTTTAATTTCTTTTTCAAAAATGGTGATACCTTTCCAAGCAGATTTATTTAAAATACTAAAAGAAAGTAATTCTACCACCAAGATGAAAAGAAATGCAGATATCGGACAGCCTTGACGAACACCTCTATGAATATTAAATCTTTTAGTTGTATTGTGGTTAATCATTACAGAGCTGTGTAATGGGGGAAAAAAAGCCACTAGATGGCAGTATTGACTTTTTTTGTTAAGCCAAGTCTGGAGCTAGGTTTGGGGCATGTCCTGGGCATGCCTCAGAGGGGGCTGGAAAAGAGTATATAAGGAGAAAAATTGAGAGAGTGAAGGGGAGTAGGAGAAATTGCAAGGAGAAATTGTGGAAGGATACATTTGACCAGACTTGTCACTCTTTTTCAAGACCTGTGAAGCTTTTTGTGGATTTTTGCCTGTGTTGGAGCATTTTCCTGTCCCAGGACATCGCAACACAGCAGCCCATCTCAATTACCAGGGGACTGTAAATATCTCTTTTTTTATTTCAATCTTGGTCAGTAGGGTAGACTGTAGATTAGTTCTAAGTGTTTGTTTAATTAAATCTGTTGAAGTTTAAGAATTTTGTCTGTCATCCCTTGCTATCCGTGACGTCATAACAAATTGACGCCATAACAAATTGGGGCCATAACAGCTGTTAATATCTTTATAAAACATTACAACGGTAGAAATAAACTTAATGCCAAAACCAAAGGTTTTTAAAGATTGGAAAAGGAACTTGTGCTCTATTGTGTCGTAAACCTTACAAAAATCAAGGAAAAGTATAATTGCCTCAGAGTCAATTGAATCAGCATAATCAATTAGATCCAACACCAATCTAATATTACTACTAATGTGGCGATCCTTCAAAAGTCCAGTTTGGGTTTCATTAATTACGTCGTTCAAGCCTGTTTTGATCCTGTTCGCGAAAATAAGTGCCAACACTTTATAATCTGTATTTTATAAAGTAATTGGTCGCCAATTATCCATTAAAAGAGGATCCTTATCCGATTTATAAGAGAAATGACTCCTTGTTTCATCGTAGTGGTCATCACGCCTTCTGTAAGGCATTCTTTAAGCATGTTAAACATTGGTTCCTCTAGTTGTTCCCAAAAATGTAAATAAAATTCATTAGATATACCATCAATACCAGGCACTTTACTTCTTTTCAATGATTTTACAGCTTTTCTTAACTCTGCTAAAGAAAGGTCAGCTTCACATACATTTCTGAAATCATTAGAAATTTTAGGGATTTGATCCATATAAAGTTTTTGCATTCAATTTCATTAAAATTGGATTTATAAAGATTACTAAAAAAATTATATAGGAATTCAGAAATTAACAAAGGGTCCTTTCATACATTACTATTAATATTTAAAGCAGATAAAGATTTTCTCTTATAATTTCTCTTTTCCATTGCAAAAAAGTAACTAGAGTGTTTTTCACCTTCTTCTAACCATTTGGCCCGAGACCTAATATATGCTCCTTTAGCTAAATAACTATACTACTGGTCCAATTCTAATTGAAAAATATTCAAATTTGCTTCTTCTTCTACGGATAGGGTGTCTTTATTAATTAGTATTTTCAACTTGTCCAAGAGTTCATTTTCCTTAGAACACTTTTCTTTTTTTATTTCTTTACATTGTGCAATAGCAATGGATCTTACCTTGAATTTAAATAATTCCCAATTTCTCCTGTAACTTACAGTGCCATCTTCTGGAAACAACTCTTTAATTAAATGTATAATATTATCATTAAATTTTGAATCGTTTAAGACCGAATTATTCATTTTCCAATATCCACGAATGTTACTCGAAGTCTCAGAGCCCCCTAATTTTAACGAGATCAGTTGGTGATCAGTCAAAGGAGCATGTTGGTGATTCAATTTTTCACATACCGTAAAAACGGCGGAGAAACAAGAAAAAGATCTTTTCTAGATTTAACAGACATTGAATTATTACACCAGGTGTACTCCTGTGTGTTAGTATTAAAAAACGCCATGTATCAATTATGGATAAGTTATTACACAATGTGTTGATGATGTTGTTTTCTTGATTATTTTTAACTAATTTTGAAGGGAAACAATCTAAATAATTATCAGGTGTCTCGTTAAAGTCTCCGGCTATAATAAACCAAGCATTTGAAAATTTATTTTTTAATATCATGAGCTTATTGGCACGGTCTGAAAATAAAGTCTTATTTGAAGTATGTCAGTTGTAGCCATAAACATTACAAACTATGAAATATGCATTGTCTAATTTGGAAATTAAAATGATCCATCTTCCATCTTAAGAGACATGCGATTCCATTATATCACCTTTAAATTTATGAAATTAAATTGCAGTACCAGCAGAATGGTTAGATCCACGGCTAAAGTATGCCACATCTCCCCATTGATATTTCCAAAATTTAGAGTCGGATTCACAAGAATGAGTTTCTTGCAGAAGAATAAAATCTGCTTCTGTATGTTTACAGAACAAAAATACAGCCTTTCTTTTAGTAATGTTTCGAAGACCCCTAACATTTAAAGATACAATACTGAATGCATTAAAATCAAAAGTCTGCATCATTTAAAAAAAGAAAATAAAAATATGTAATGACAAAACTAAGTAATTATCTAAACTAACAAGCTTGTTATATCGACCCTAAGTTTAGACAGAAGATTGTAGTAGCACCCCGAACCGAGACATTTGCAAACACAGTACTCGCAACTTAAGTCCCATTATTAATTGACTGCTAAATTGTATAATGGAAAAGCCAGAAAATCCTCTTCCTCCTTGTTATCCTTTCCCACTCTTCACATACAATATGCAACAACAGCAGTAACAGTACTATAGGTTTAAATCACCACTCAAACAGTCATTTGACATCTTGACATTCAATCTTTTTCCCATCAATAAAGGCGAATGGCCCACTGAACGACGCCTTTTTAGCTTCCGCTCTTGCTTTTTTGACTAACGGCCAGAGTTTTTGCCTCGCAGCGACATCCTCTGGTGAAAGTGCTTCTTTGATGCGCAGTTTGTTGTCCACTAGAAATTTGGAGTCCTTGGCAGCTTTCCAAATTATGTCCCGGTAGAAACGCATTGTAAATCGCACAATTGTTGTTCGTGGAAATCCATCTTGCCTCTTTTTACCCAGCCGATGCACAACGTCCACCGCCATTGGCAATTTGTCTCGAACTGTTGGTGCCATTTTTCCAAAAATATCAATCGCCATCCCTCTAATGTCCTCACCGTTTTTTCTTGCACACCGAACAGCTTCAGGTTCCATCTGCGACAATATCGCTGAGCTTCAGCTAAGTTACGTTGCAACTGACTATTTTGTTGTTTCAGTTCTTGAAGTTCAGCCTCGACAATGTGAAATTTTTTCCCAATGTGCCGAAACCTGATTAAGTAGTTGTTGTACAGTGGATGTAAGAGACTCCACTGATTTGGCAGTTGCATCCGTGTTTTTTTCAATGGTGGAAAGTTTCTTAAATATTGCATAAAGAAAGTCGGGATTTACGGACTCACCCCCGATGGCTCTGTACTTGGAGGGAGGGCTTTTATTTGGGGTAGCCGGCAAAGGTGCCGCAAGACAGTCTTTCAAATTATTGGCGTGTACGTGACGTCACGCATAATTTCCAAACAGGAAGTCCGCCATGATGGATGATAACAACAACCAAGATAGCTGCGCTTCACCACTGAGCTCCTGCAACGCTTCGTGATTTTCTTCGGATTTGCGCTTCCTTTCAAAAGAAAACAATGCCTACTTTGTGCGCGGTTTTTAATTGCGGCAATAATGCTACTCGCGATAAAGACAGGAGTTTCTTCAGAATCCCATCTCATTGAAATCAATGTCGCTTGCTAGCAAATACGGCACTTTGTTTACGTGCGCTGGCAGCCACTGGCTTTTTACTTCAGTACGTTCTCGAGTTCCCTATTCTATATCCAGCTTCAGTCGCATAGAGCAAAGCTCCAAATATGGGAACAAGCCTCGCTTAATCCAGCCATGCAATCACAATGGGCGAGGATCACATCGCCAATTTATCGCTCACAAACCACGGCTTAAGCAGTGTTTCTCGAGTTCTTTGAGAATGGTTTACCCGAGCATACACCAGCACCCTGTTCTCTTTCACTTCTTTAGTGAGAAGAATACCAATCCAGCCAGACATAAAAAAAGTTTGACGCATCTAGACTCTTATAAGCCTTCATTTGTGCGTTGGTTGCCCACGAGGTTTGAATAACGAGGTAGTTTGCAACGGTGTTTCCCAAACCTCTCCTGGCGTACCCGTTGTCCTGCATGCTTTAGATCTCTCCCTGCTCCAGCCCAGGGGCCTGTTGTACGAAATCTAGATAAGGGATTAAGCCGGGATATGTTGGTTATCCTGGCTTAATTTAGCCTGCAGTCAGTTGTTCGAAAGCTGGATAACTTCATCCTGGTCAAGTTACCATGGTGATTTATTCTCCACAGTTAGCCTGCTCCAGACCAGGCTAAATACCAGGCTTAGTTGATTCTGTTGTCTTATCTGTGGAGTCAGCGGCTGCGCTGATCAGAAATCAATGTGTTTTATACAGTTATTCCATGTTCTGATGGAGGCTACATATTGGCCTCGTTTTTGAACAATTCAGCAGTTGGTGGGCCACCCCCCGTGCCAGACCTGTGTGCCTTCTTCTTGACTGCTAAAAATCAGTGCATACATGAAAATCTGAATCAGATACAGTTTATTGAAGTAACTCTACACAAACAAGGAATTTGCTATGGCAAAAGGCATGTAACAGGACGAAAATGACATGGAGCAGAAAAAAAAAATATATATAACCTATACTGAACTATATAAATGCTGGTTGAAGTAATAAAATAAGAATAAAATTAAAAGTGTGAGGCGGGACCTTCCAAAGAATCTATACACCTCGTTTGTGCATAGTTATCAGCTATTTATTGAAGCACTTACCAGACTGCAAAATATTCTTGTATTTAATTTTCACCCGTTGCCAGGTGCGTTTTTGGCCACTTGTATTTGTGCTGTATGAACATTACATAAGATAGAAAAGATTTGCACAATGAATCAATTCCCACTGCTCATATTTAAGGCTACAGCATTTGCAAAAAGAACTTGAATTACAATGATGAGGATTCATTGGAGCTTAAAGTGTATTGTTTTAGATTACTTACGCATTGAGTCGGTCTGCAATTGTCTGCCACGCATGCTCCCGTATTTTTATTATAGCGGCAGTGTTACCCTTTTTATTGATCAAATGTTTAACCTGTTAATATGTCTCCATTAAGAGCTGTTGCTCGTTCGGGGAAAAGAAAGCTGCGCATGTCCTGTCCATTTCGCCTGTAAAGACTTAATGCTGGTTGAAGAAAATAAGAATAAAATTAATGTGTGAGCAGGATCCTTCCAAAGAATTCACACACCTCATTTGAACATTATCAGCAATTTATTCAAGCACCAGACTGCATAATGTTCTTATATTCAATTTTCACCTTTTGACCACTTGTGCGGTATGAACATTACTTTACATTATAAGACATTTTTGCAATGGATCAATTTCCACTGCTTATCATTAGGGCAAAGAGCACAATTGTTAATTTGCGAAAGGAATTTGAATTGTGATTACGAGGGATTATAGTTTTGGATTACTTACTCATTTAATCAGTCCGCCGTGCGTCTCAGACCTTCATGACAGCGGCGGTGCTTCCTTTTATAAGAGGTGTGTCACCTTACGTCAGCATTAAGATCCGCTGTTCATTGGAGGAAAGTAGCCACACCTGTCCTCTTATCTGTGAATCTGTGATCAACCTCTGTGGTCTACTGAAGGAAGCCGTGGCCGAGCACTTACTCGAATTAGTTATACCTGGCTTGACAAAGCTGCCCCTCATCAGCCTGGCTCAGCGTTCGAACAACCAATTAAACCAGGATGGACTTACGAGACTTGTCTAACCTGGCTTTTTCACTTATCCTGGATTTCTTTATTCTACTTTCAAACAACAGGCCCCAAGTGATTAAAATGATTCGCTTATTATCAAGTAGCTTCTGGAGTAAATTACGACCAGATCATTTGAATCACCTGTGCTAGAGCAGGGAGAGATCTAAAGCATTCAGGACAAGGGGTACACCAGGAGAGGTTTGGGAAACACTGATTTACGATATCCGGATATTTGATCACTGGTAATGTTGCCAGATCCTCCATATAATCAGACGGCTTTAACATAATATGGGTCAAAACCACAAATTTCAACCTTTTCTCTGTATCCTGACTTGGCAGAGGACTCCAGAGAGTCATAATATTTCGAAAAATTTGGAGACGTATCACTGTTATTGTTCGCACTAGATGCCATTTTTGATTTGTATATCATCCAACATGGCAGCGCATGCTATTTAATCACGTGGTTGCACACCAAAAATTGCAGTTTGGTTCCTCGGATTGTTGGCCAACTTCATCACTATCGTCTGTAGCTATTAGCATCTGCTCAGCCATGCTCAACCTTTTTTTTATTTCTTTTTTTCTTGCTGCTCGTGGGATCGAGTGAGTCTACGATTTTCAAACAACAATTGTTATTTCAACGTAGTACTTAAAGCACAATACTAGAAGTTGTTATATCAATACAAATAATTGCAAATCACTCGGTTCGGAGGAGCGTGATCTCGACAAATCCGTTCACAGCAGCGCCATCTTGGCCCCTTTTTCAATGAGCTATGGATTTGGCCATAGACATTAGGGAGAAATACTGTCAGAACCGTCTGCCCACTGATTGGACAGTTGACTTACTGTGACGGTGAGTAACATTTTGATTGGCTATTCAGTGGGCAACGTGCTGATTGGCTAGTCCACCACAGGAGTAAAAATAGGGCCATAAGTTCGTAACTTGAGGTTCTTAATTCGAGGTTCCTGCTTGTAAAAAAAGGTGTCGCACGCGAAGGAAGGAATCTGAGCGTATCCGCAACTTCACTGTCACACAGGAAGGTAGGAAATTTCACACACGCACAAAATTATTTCACAAGCTCAAAACTTTTTTGCGCACGCTCAAAACTATTTATTTACAAGCTTAATACTTTTTTGCACGCGCACAAAACTATTCCACAAGCTCAAAACTTTTTTGCGCACGCACAAAACTTTTTTGCACACGCACAAAACCATTTTACAAGCTCAAAACTTTCTTGCACAAGCACAAAACTATTTTACAAGCTCAAAACTTTTTTTGCGCACGGACAAAATTATTTCACAAGCTCAAAACTTTTTTACGCACGCAAAACTATTTCACAAGTTCAAAACTTTTTTGCATACGCACAAAACTTTTGGCCCTAATTTGATTCCATATTCGCTACAATGGCAGAATAAATGGTTGGCTCCCATCAGAAGGGACCACTGGCAGCCTGCATCTAACTCCCAGGTATTGTGCTGTCAGTGCTTTGTTTTCAGCAAGATGCGTTTGTCTTCAACTTAGCTAATTATTATTTTTTATCCTTTATCACTCTTTGCCGAGAAAACTCTAGGGAAACACTTTAAACGCTCAAATACAGTTAATTAACTTATAGGGAAACCGTCTTTGAGTCGCGCTATTAATTGTTCGGTTTCTCAAACCAGTTCTTGATATTTCAGGAGACTAAGCAGTAATTAACATTGCGCACTTGCTAGCTAGATACAGTAACATGACAGAACTTGTATAGGTTACAGACGGTAACCTAGGCATTGCTTACCTGCGAGATACAATCGCACGCATTTGGTTCTGTGATAGCTCTTCCGTTATCTGCACGAATATTCTCGGAAGTTTCGCTTATCTTAATGGTAACGCTGGCAAACAGCTGCTGGTAACTTAGCGAGCCTGTATTGTAATGAGCGAAGACATAATTTTTGCCAATAAACGTTGCATTTGACCAACACTAGTACTGCTAAGCAGTAATTTAATTTAAGGTAGACTGCAAACAGCGGCATATCGCATTCATTAACATATGTTTCTATTTTTAATGTTGCATTTCTAGCGAACGTTTTTTTCCGTTTGATTGTTTGACAGAGGGCTATGCCAGTACTTGTCTCCTAGCAACAGTGCGAGGAGCAAACAACCGCCACACACGCAGAGCCGCCGAGTCACTCAGTCAAAGAAATCCTCGTTAGCACTCACCTCAAACTCCTGCTTCTCACGCTAAAAATGTTCGTCCTGTCTCCAATGTAATCGCATCGTTCAAGGCAGGAGACTTTGCTGAGAGTGTGGATGTCTTTTTTATTTCTCTGAGTAATATAATGTTGGATTTACAGCGATCTAAAAACTCTGCCCGTTTGCTGTTCTCCCAGAATTTTTGGGTGAATTTTGAATGGAAGAGAAAGATAAGTTTTACGTGCTTCCTGTCCTTTGACTGTTCCCTGAGCCAAAACCATGTACTTCTCTGCTACAAAAATTATACTGCTGAAACAAGAACAAATTTTCCTACATTTTTCAACTAGTGAATGTAATTCCAGGGAATTACGAGTGCATGAAAATGCAAACTGTAGTTGCTTAAGGTGGAATTTATGGCAAATAATTGCATTATGATATTGGCAGCTAGGTTGTTAGTAGGATAATTATGGTAGTGGCTATGGTAACTGGACTGGTTGCTATGCTGGTTGCTAGGTTAATCATGTTGGTTGCTAGTTTGTTGCTTGGGTACTTAAGGTGGTTGCTAGGTTGTTGCTAGGGTGATCAAGGTGGCTAAATAAAGCAGTTACTACTGTGGTTGGTAGTATAATCATGTTGATTGATATAGAAACTGATATAGATGCTTTATTTCAATGGTGGCTATGTTGGTTGCTTAGGTAGGTGGTGGTTTACTTTAGTTGACTGGAGGCATTGTTAATGACAACTGACAGTTTGAATGGCTGAACAGTTAAATAGTTGAATAGTTTAAATAGTTGAATTTTTAGTAGTGAATTATTGTAGTGAGGTCTTTTATTTTGAAACAGTTGTGGGCAGAGGAAACAAGTTGGCAGGAGTCATAGTTGATGACAGTTGGAATGGCTGAACAGTTAAATAGTTGAGTAGTTTAAATAGTTAAATTATTTGACTAATGCTACTAATTAGCTAACTATGTTAACAGTGTTCTAATAGTGTTCCTTAGCTAATTTAGCTAATGTTTGTTAGCAGTTATGCTAACTATGCTAACCACGTCACTTAGCTAACTTAGCTAATGTTTTTAGCAGTTATGCTAACAATGCTAACCATGCTAACCACGTTACTCAGCTAACTTAACTAATGTCATTAGCAGATATGCTAACAATGCTAACTAGCTAGTGAGGACTTTTATTTTGAAACAGTTGTAGGCAGAGGATACAGTTGGTGGGAGTCGTAGTTGATGACAACTGACAGTTGGAATGGCTGAACAGTTAAATAGGACACCTTGCACCTGCTGTGATGTCATTAGCCCAATGTTAAGTCAAAGGGGAAAAAAAATTATTTATTATTATAAAAATTAGTTTTTAATTCATAGTTTAAAAAGTATAAAAGTTACAAAGATGAAAATTACAAAGCACTGGTGTCCTAAGTAAGACCTACGCAACACAGTTTGAATGAAGTTTCTACGTTAAACAGTTGAAGCCGCATTAAGTGTGTGAGAAGATAATAATAAAAAGACTTCGGATAACAGTAGAGTGCATTTTCATGCACTCTAATAATAAGAAGAACTCGGATAACAGTAGAGTGCATTTTCATGCACTCTAATAATGAAGAGAACAATAACTAGGCCTATCAGTTTCCTTTGTGAAATATTTTGCGAACTCTGGCCATCTTCATAAATGAGCATACTCTCCGATTATTGTTAGCGTAACTGTCTTGATAACTTTAGAAGGCACTGATAAATTCTCTGTGGATTTGTGCATGCCCAAACTCGTGTAGTGAGTGATATCGGAGCGAAACTGGAGCGAGACAGAGCGACCGCTCCGGCGTTTAGATAAAAAAAAAACCGCTCCACGCTCTGACTAATTTCCACCCGCTCAGCTCTGCTCACATGGTCTGGCATGGAGGCAATCCACATGTGGCACTACTGAGGTGTCATGAAAGACTATAGGCTGGTTTAATAGCAGTGTTCAGCTCATCTGCGTTATTGTATCTTGTGTCTCTCATCTTCCTCTTGACAATAACAAATAGATTCCCTCTGGGATTCAGATCAGGCGAGTTTGCAAGCAGTCATGAAACCAGGTCGGTAGCCTACTTTTGGCAGTGTAGGCAGGTGTCTAGTCCGGCTGAATGAATGGAATCAGTGTCTCCATAAAGCTTATCAGCAGAAGCAGCCTATTTTTTCTTTTTTGTCATAAGCCAATCTGCATTATTGAATGTGGAAGCCAAAGTTACAGTGTGGCCGGTAGACTTTTTCATAGTTACTAAAATTAATGTCTTTTAAAATTTACCACTAGGTGTCACTATAATGTTAAATAAGCAACTATTGCTTTTATGTAGCCTTGGCTCTACTTTCGTGACTTATGGATGCAGGGTTAGTACTTTGATACTTTTATGATTTGGGATTTATATATTTTTTAAAATTTCATTCATGTGAGAAACTGCATGCAATCACTAGTTTAGTTGAGTTACAGGGCCTATTGTATTTGAAGCAATTGGGCTACTAAGGAAAACTGATTTACTTAAGGCGCTACTCCACTTGACAGATTATGTCGACACTTTCTGTCAGCCAACTCTCGACAGAAATATCAAATGCCTATCCACCTCAGATTAAAAAGTCTCTGACAGAAGCTCTGATCGACTGTCAACTATGTTTCTGGAAGCAACTGTCGTCATAAAATTTCCCATGACGTTCCACTTGAGAGATCATTACAGTTTGACAGTATCGATCGATGACCATAGGGTCATGTGACAAGAGGGTCTCTACTCGCTCTACTCGACCTCATTTACCATGTTGCCGGCGAGGAGACAACAGGTTGCGGCAGTTGTTGCCGCCTTCATTATAATAAAAAGGAGGAAACCTCTGTAGGGGAGACCGAGTTTAGTTGTTTTTCTTTTAACGGCTGGAGAATTGACATTATCAGGTTTTTGTTATCAATATGCACTGTAAAGATAGAAAGTTTATTAGACTACATGACTGATCTGCAGCAACCCCTGTATTCTGCTCATGCGTAATGCTGGTGAGGAAAAAAATAGACCCCTATCACCTGTAACAAACTACCCCATATATGGGGTTGTTTGTTACAGGATGTGGGGCATTTTGTTACACTAAGAATTTGCTTAAGTGAGACGTGTTTCCCACTTAAGTAGGCAGGTTAAGGGGATGGCTCACTACTATTATCCCATGAAGCTACAGTAAGGAACCTCTTGAGTCATTCTCTAATGCCATTTGCCACGTTCCATGATTCATTTGTAATTTCGAGGCATCTCTCTGAAATAAAAAGGTAGAAAGTCATTCAGTGAGGTCATTTGCTCTTGTCCATGTTGTTAAAGGTTTTGGGGCAAGTTGTTACTGTAACAACTTGGGTGTATCATCAGCAACCCATCGCCATTGTCCCGACATTTTGAAATGTTTCAGTGCAATCTTTACATGGATATGTCATGACACAGTGGCTAATGTCTTCCTCCCTCATAATCCGGAAAATCTCGGGTATGTATCAATTACACTATATGTTAAAAAAATCTCCCAAACACAAAGAAAGTTACTTTTTCGAGCATTTTTTCTGGGACACTAACCTGCGACTTTCGATGTACGTCCCTCTGTCACGTAAAGACGCGGGTCACCTTCGCGGAGCAACAGGAGAATTAGAGCACCGTCTGTCTTTTATTATTGGAACTATTTAGAATGTAACAACATGGACGTGTAACAACTAGACCCGGTCTCCCCTACCCTGTCCTGATTTGGTTTTAATTTTACATAACTCGCCATTGAACTGGTTTCGTAAATTATGTATCTTCCGCTGTACCTCAGCGACGTCCCTGGAACATGCTTTTGCAACATCAGCCCAAGCAGCCATTTTTTTCATCCTGTCTTTATATTCTGATGAGCTAACATACCATAAACTGGGTTGGTTTTGGTAGCTGTTTATCAGTGAAATGTCTCCGATTTCATCCAGTCTTGGCCACTGGTGCTTGTCATTTTGTCAAATAGGAAGAAATCCGCACAACACGCCCTTTTATACACCACACCATTCACGGACTCTTGCGCTTCCCGAAGGTAGCTTCCCCAAAATAGAACCGGTTCTATTCTCTGAGAGCGCTGTCGTGAGTCATCATGACATTCTTTCACTAGTCCTTCCACTTGACACCAATAACTTCTGCGACAAACTTCCGAAAGTTTTTCTGCACTCTCTGAAGTAACTGTCGTTTCGTTATCCACTAGAGATTTTCTCTCAGACAGCAACTTCTAACAGTAAAAACTGTCTAGTGGAGTAGCGCCTTTAAGCAGTATTTCCTAAAAACATATATCCTGAAGATGGAATGGAACATAAGTTTGAACATGTTCCACGTGCATACTTTGTTAAATTGCAAATATTATGTTTTCAGGTTGCTGTTTTCTTTAATTCTAACTAGGCCTAAATCTGAATATAATTTTAATTAAAACCGCAAGCGGTGTTATGGCCCTCGCCCTCCCGGCCGATCACCTCCCTTGCGACCGGTAGGGCCTCTCAACAATGAGTGGACAGCATATCTTGTCTTTCATTGCACAATTTCCAAATGGCTAATTTTTTTTGACTATGTCAAAATAATTTTGCTCCTCCCATTTCAAAAATATAGGGGGCACTGGAGAACCATTTTACGTATCAGGGTGTTCAGTTTGTCATTCTGCACAAATGTTACTTTGTGTCCAACTCAATCCGACTCTGTATGCGTGAGATATACATACTTTTATACTTCTGAAAATGGCCACTTTGTTGTAAGCTCATCACAGCCACGCCCGACATTTTATCAAAAATGTAAATGGTAACTTTTGACCACAAATGTGTGTAGGTGATTTTCACCACGTTTGGTGCAAATTGGATGAGAACTCTTGGAGGAGATGTTGGAAGTATGAGGAGTGTGATTTTATATGTCCACGCTTCCGCCCAATATGGCCGACTTCCTGTTGGGTTTAGGGTGGGGCCATCATATAATTTTTTACTTGTCTCAACCTGGGCTATGTCTCTACCAAGTTTCATTTTTCTATGTGGAAAAAAGTTTGTGGCGGGCTCCCATTAGCGTAATGTATTTTGATGTTTGACAGGGCGTGGCCAAGTCATTTTTCAATATTTTTTTTTGGGGACTTCAAATAAAAATTTTTTCTCCGGGCTTGAATTTTTGGTTAAATAAAATTGACTTTTTGTTTATGTTCAAGGGGTCAAAGCCAAAACCCATTCATTTCAATTGCGCATTTTTGTTGTTGCCATGGGAAAATGATTAAAAATAGGGGTGTGTCCTCATTTGCTTTTTGGTTCAGTTTAACATGATAGATGTGTGTACCAAATTTCTTTTTACTATTTCAAAATTTTTTTTTTCTCCCATTCAAAAAATGTAGGGGGTGTCAAAGAGCCATTTTGCCATACAGCTATACAAGTTACATATCAGTGTGTTCAGAATATCATTCCGCACAGATGTTACTTGGGTCCAACTCAATCCGACTATGTATGCGTGAAATATACGTACTTTTATACTTCTGAAAATGTCCGCTTCGTTGTAAGCTCATCACAGCCACGCCCAACATTTTATTAAAAATGTAAATAGTAACTTTTGACCACAAATATGTGTAGGTGATTTTCACCAAGTTTGGTGCAAATTGGATGAGAACTCTAGGAGGAGATGTTGAAAGTATGAGGGGTGTGATTTTTATCGTCCACGCTTCCAATAATATGGCCGACTTCCTGTTGGGTTTAGGGTGGGGCCATAATGTAATTTTTCACCTGTCCCAACATGGGCTATGTCTCTACCAAGTATCATTTTTCTACGTGGAAAAAAGTTTGGGGTGGGCTCCCATTAGCGAAATGTATTTTGATTTTTGACAGAGCATGGCCAGTCATTTTTCAATATTTTTTCTTGGGGACTTAAAATAAAAAAAATGTTCGCCAGGCTTGAATTTCTGGTCGAATAAAAAAGGCTTTTCGTTAATGTTCAAGGGGTCAAATTTGCGTTCAAAGCGGGGAAAGGATAATAATAATAATAATTAAAACCGTAAGCGTTGTTAAGGCCCTCGCCCTCCCGTCCGATCACCTCCCTTGCGAGCGGTGGGGCCACTCACCAATGACAGGACAGCATATCTTGTCTTTCATTGCACAATTTCCAATTGCCAAATTTTTTTTGACTGTGTGAAAATAATTTTTTTCCTCCCATTCCAAAAATATAGGGGGCACTGGAGAACCATTGTCTGTATCAGGGTGTTTGGGTTGTCATTCTGCAGAAGTGTTACATTGGGTCTAACTCAATCCGACACTGTATGCTTGAGATATACATACTTTTATACTTCTGATAATGGCAGCTTCGTTGGAAGCTCATCACAGCCACACCCAACCTTTTATCAAAAATGTAGATAGTAACTTTTGACCACAAATGTATGTAGGTGATTTTCAGCAAGTTTGGTGCAAATTGGATGAAAACCCTAGGAGGAGATGTTGAAAGTATGAGGGATGTGATTTTATATTTCCACGCTTCCAGCCAATACGGCCGACTTCCTGTTGGTTTTAGGGTGGGGCCATAATGTAATTTTTCACCTGTCCCAACATGGGCTATGTCTCTACCAAGTTTCATTTTTCTACGTGGAAAAAAGTTTGGGTGGGCTCCCATTAGCGTAATGTATTTTGATTTTTGACAGGGCGTGGTCAAGTCATTTCTCAATATTTTTTCTTGGGGACTTCAAATAAAAAAATTTTCGCCAGGCTTGAATTTTTGGTTGAATAAAATTGACTTTTCGTTAATGTTCAAGGAGTCAAATTTGCGTTCAAAGTGCGGAAAGGATAATAATAATAATAATAATAATAATAATAACGGAACCATGCGGTTTTAATAGGCCCTTGCCGACTTCGGCCAGGCTCGGGCCTAAATATAGCCGCAAGCGGCAATTCCGGGGTTCAAGCCAAGAAAGACTATTAGTAGTTGAAAGCTTTAACAGCTTAATTAACAAGTGTTGCCACTAAACGTGGCCATGTCCCCCGCCAGGTGACGAAAATCGACTGGGGTCGGCGTATCACAAAATTACACATTGAAGCCAAAGATGAATTAAATCGCTCAAAGCATTCTCGAGATTTCGCAGTCGCAACAAACGGGACGTGACAGACGGACAGCCGGATGGATGAACTGATGGAGCTGAATACTATATCCCCCGGCCCTAATACACCTTGACCCCAAAGATGAATGGAATCGGTCAAACCGTTCTTGAGATATTGCGTTCACAACAAACGGGATGGGAAGGACGGACGGCCGGACGGATGGAGCTGAATACTATATCCCCCGCCCCTAATACACCTTGACACCAAAGATGAATGGAATCGGTCAAACCGTTCTTGAGATATCAAGTTGACAAAGTATTTGTAAGTGGTCAAATGGTCGTAATGACCTTGAGAATAATGGCAAGGTCACGTAAATCGAGTGGGCTGTGAGCACTCACCTAATACACCTTGACACCAAAGATGAATGGAATCGGTCAAACCGTTATTGAGATATCATGTTGACAAGGTATTTGTAAGTGGTCAAATGGTCGTAATGACCTTGAGAATAATGGCAAGGTCACATAAATTGAGTGGGCTGTGAACACTCCCCTAATACACCTGGACACCAAAGATGAATGGAATCGGTTAAACCGTTCTTGAGATTTCGCATTCACAACAAACGGGACATGACGGACAGACGAACGGGCGGACGGAGCTGAATACTATGTCCCCCACCCCTAATACACCTTGACATCAAAGATGAATGGAATCGGTCAAACAGTTCTTGAGATATCACGTTCACAACAAACGGGACATGACGGACGGATGGACGGAGCTGAATACTATGTCCCCCGCCCCTAACACACCTTGACACCAAAGATGAATGGAATCGGTATAACCGTTCTTGAGATATCATGTTGACAAAGAATTTGTAAGTGGTCAAATGGTCGTAATGACCTTGAGAATAATGGCAAGGTCACGTAAATCGAGTGGGCTGTGAGCACTCCCCTAATACACCTTGACACCAAAGATGAATGGAATCAGTCAAACTGCTCTTGAGATATCGTGTTCACAACAAACGGGACATGACGGACGGACGGACAGACGGACGGACGGAGCTGAATACTATGTCCCCCGCCCCTAGTACACCTGGACACCAAAGACGTATGGAATCGATCAAACCGTTCTTGAGATATCTCGTTCACAACAAACGGGACGGGACGGATGGACGGACGGCCGGGTGGACAGATGGAGCTGAATAATATGTCCCCCGCCCCAAATACACCTTGACACCAAAGGTGAATGGAATCGGTCAAACCGTTCTTGAGATATCATGTTGACAAGGAATTTGTAAGTGGTCAAATGGTTGTAATGACCTTGAGAATAATGGCAAGGTCACGTAAATCGAGTGGGCTGTGAGCACTCCCCTAATACACCTTGACACCAAAGATGAATGGAATCAGTCAAACTGCTCTTGAGATATCGTGTTCACAACAAACGGGACATGACGGACGGACGGACAGACGGACGGACGCAGCTGAATACTATGTCCCCCGGCCCTAGTACACCTGGACACCAAAGACGTATGGAATCGATCAAACCGTTCTTGAGATATCTCGTTCACAACAAACGGGACGGGACGGACGGACGGACGGCCGGGTGGACAGATGGAGCTGAATAATATGTCCCCCGCCCCAAATACACCTTGACACCAAAGGTGAATGGAATCGGTCAAACCGTTCTTGAGATATCATGTTGACAAGGAATTTGTAAGTGGTCAAATGATCGTAATGACCTTGAGAATAATGCCAAGGTCACGAGAAATCTACTGGGGTCAAATGATATCACACCAATATGCCTTAACACCAAAGATGAATGGAATCGGTCAAACCGTTCTTGAGATATCGTGTTCAGAACAAATGAGACATGACGGACGGCCGGACAGAGCTGAATACTATGTCCCCCGCTCCGCTCGCTATCGTGGTGGCGGGGGACAAAAACCACTTTCAGATTGTGTTGCAGGTATTTATGTGGACCTATTTTGCCAGTGTAATGATTGGACCAACAACTTATGATGTATAGTCTGATTTGTGTTATGTTAGGTTATTTTGTGCATTTATAGCACCCCCTACTGGTCGATTTGATTGAAACTTTCAGGCTATGTTTCAGGTTCTTATGTGGACGTATCCTGTGAGTTTTGTAATGATTGGAAAAACTATTTATGATTTATAGTCTGATTTGTGTTGTACCATGTTGTTTGTTTTGCATTTATAGCGCCCCCTATCAGTCAATTTGAATGAAATTTTCTGGGTATGTTTCAAGTACTTATATGAATATATCCTGTGAGTTTTATGGCTATAGGACAAACAATTGCTGATTTATACTGTGATTTGTGTGATAGAGCCCCCTATGGGCCGATTTGCATTCAACTGTCAAGGTATGTTCCTGGTATTGATATGGACATATTCTGCAAGTTCTGTGTTGTTTGGCCCAATGGCTGTTGAATTTTGTCCAATTATGTGCTAAGCCACGCCCCTGCAGAAGTTCATTGGTCAATATCTTGGAAACGAAATGAGATTTCAACAAGCTTTATGCAATCTTTGATAAGCTTGGTCCACTGATGATCCACAGCAAATTTCGAAGGAATCGGACCTAGGGCCTAGGAGGAGATGTCAAGAATGTGTTTTTCAAAAAATTCAAAATTCCGGAAAATCAAATATAGCGACCTTAGAGGTTTTTATGGGAAAAATGTAGAGATTGGACCAAGGAATGTCTCTAACAAGTTTCGTGTAAATCGGACTTGCAGCATAGGAGTTATGACCTTTAAAGTGAAAACCTGTTTTTCTTGAATTATAGCGCTACCATCAGGCCGATTGAGTTAAAAATGCAATAGTCAGCATTTACACACAACTTCCAACCAATGTGCAAAATTTCAGGTCTCTAGCATTTACCATCTCACGGGAATTTGCGCAAACATTTCTGAAGAAGAAAAGAAATAATAAATATAGCTGCAAGCGGCAATTCCGGGGTTCAAGCCACGAAAGACCATTAGTAGTTGAAAGCTTTAACAGCTGAATTAACAAGTGTTGCCACTAAACGTGGCCATGTTCCCCCCAGGTGACGGAAATCGACTGGGGTCGGCGTATCACAAAATTTCACATTGAATCCAAAGATGAATAAAATCGGTCAAAGCGTTCTCGAGATTTTGCGCTCACAACAAACGGGACGTGATGGACGGCCGAACGGATCTGAATACTACGTCCCCCGCTCCACTCGCTATCATGGCAGCGGGGGACAAAAACCACTTTCAGAGTGTGTTGCAGGTATTTATGTGGACCTATTTTGCCAGTGTAATGATTGGACCAACAACTTATGATGTATAGTCTGATGTGTGTTATGTTAGGCTATTTTGTGCATTTATGGTGCCCTCTAATGGTCGATTTGATTGAAACTTTCAGGCTATGTTTCAGGTTCTTATGTGGACATATCCTTTGAGTTTTGTAATGATTGGAAAAACTATTTATGATTTATAGTCTGATTTGTGTTATATCACGTTGCTTTGTTTTGCATTTATAGCGCCCCCTATTGGACAATTTGAATGAAATTTTCAGAGTATGTTTCAAGTACTTATATGAATATATCCTGTGAGTTTTATGGCTATAGGACAAACAATTGCTGATTTATACTGTGATTTGTGTTATACCACGCTGCTTTGTTTTGCAGTTATAGCGCCCCCTATCAGTCAATTTGAATGAAATTTTCTGGGTATGTTTCAAGTACTTATATGAATATATCTTGTGACTTTTATGGCTATAGGACAAACAATTGCTGATTTATTGTCTGATTTGTGTTATAGTGCCCCCTATGGGCCGATTTGCAAGAAACTGTCAAGCTATGTTCCTGGTACTTATATGGACATATTCTGCAAGTTCTGTGATGACTGGCCCGATGGTTGTTGAATTATGTCCATTTATGTGCTAAGCCACGCCCCTGCCAAAGTTCATTGGTCAATATCTTCTAAATAAAATTAGATATCAACAAGCTTTATGCAATTTTGATAATTGTCCGCTGATGATCCACCGCAAATTTTGAAGGAATTGGACTGACGGCCTAGGAGGAGATGTCAAAAATGTGTTTTTCAAAAAATTCAAAATTTCAGAAAATCACATATGGCGGATCTTAGAAGTTGTTATGGGAAAGTTGTAGAGATTGGAACAAGGAATATTGCTACCAAGGTTCGTGTAAATCGGACTTACAGCCTAGGAGTTATGACCTTTAAAGTGAAAACCTGTTTTTCTTGAATTATAGCGCCAGCATCAGGCCGATTGAGTGAAAAATGCCTTGATCAGCATTTACACAAAACTTCCAACAAATGTGCAAAATTTCAGGTCTCTACCATTTACCATCTCACGGGATTTTGCGAAAACATTTCTGAAGAAGAAAAGAAATAATAATAATAAATATAGCCGCAAGCGGCAATTCCGGGGTTCAAGCCACGAAAGACCATTAGTAGTTGAAAGCTTTAAAAGCTTAAATAATGTGTTGCCACTAAACGTGGCCATGTCCCCCGCCAGGTGACGGAAATCGACTGGGGTCGGCGTATCACAAAATTACACATTGAAGCCAAAGATGAATTAAATCGGTCAAAGCGTTCTCGAGATTTCGCATTCAGAACAAATGGGACATGTCGGACGGACGGCCGGACGGATGGACTGATGGAGCTGAATACTATGTCCCCCGGCCCGAATACACCTTGACCCCAAAGATTGTCAAACCGTTCTTGAGATATCACGTTCACAACAAACGGGATGGGACGGACGGACGGCCGGACGGATGGAGCTGAATTCTATATCCCACGCCCCTAATACACCTTCACACCAAAGATGAATGGAATCGGTCAAACCATTCTTAAGATTTCATGTTGACAAGGTATTCGTAAGTGGTCAAATCGTCGTAATGACCTTGAGAATAATGGCAAGGTCAGGTAAATCGAGTGGGCTGTGAGCACTCCCTTAATAAACCGATGAATGTAATCGGTCAAACCTTTCTTGAGATTTCGCGTTCACAACAAACGGGACGTGACGGAGAGACGGACGGGCGGATGGAGCTGAATACTATGTCCCCCGCCCCTAATTCAACTTGACACCAAAGACGAATAGAATCGGTCAAACTATTATTGAGATATCACGTTCACAACAAACGGGACATGATGGATGGATGGACGGACGGACGGAGCTGAATACTATGTCCCCCGTCCCTAATACACCTTGACACCAAAAATGAATGGAATCGGTTGAACCATTCGTGAGATATCACGCTCACAATAAATGGGATGGGACGGACGGACGGACGGCTGGGCGGACAAATGGAGCTGAATACTATGTCCCCCGCCCCAATACACCTTGACACCAAAGATGAATGGAATCGGTCGAACTGTTCTTGAGATATCACGTTCACAATAAATGGGATGGGATGGACGGATAGACGGCCGGGCGGACGAATGGAGCTGAATACTATGTCCCCCGCCCCTAATACACCTTGACAGCAAAGATGAATGGAATCGGTCGAACCGTTCTTGAGATATCACGTTCACAACAAATGGGATGGGGCCGGATGGGACGGACGGCAGGCAGGCGAATGGAGCTGAATACTATGTCCCCGCCCCAATACACCTTGGCACCAAAGATGAATGGAATTGGTCGAACCGTTCTTGAGATATCACGTTCACAACAAATGGGATGGGACGGACGAACGGACGGCGGGCGGACGAATGGAGCTGAATACTATGTCCCCCGCCCCTAATACACCTTGCCCCCAAAGATGAATGGATTCAGTCGAACCGTTCTTGAGATATCATGTTGACAAGGAATTTGTAAGTGGTCAAATGATCGTAATGACTTTGAGAATAATGCCAAGATCACAGAAATCTACTGGGGTCGGCATATCACACCAATATACTTCAGCTCCAACGATGAATGAAATCGGTCAAACCGTTCTTGAGATATCGCGTTCAGAATAAATGGGACATGATGGACGGCCGGAGGGAGCTGAATACTATGTCCCCCGCTCCGCTCGCTATCGTGGCGGCGTGGGACAAAAACCAATTTAAGAGTGTGTTGCAGGTATTTATGTGGACCTATTTTGCCAGTGTAATGATTGGACTAACAACTTATGATGCATAGTCTGATTTGCGTTATGTTAGGCTATTTTGTGCATTTATGGCACCCCCTACTGGTCGATTTGATTGAAACTTTCAGGCTATGTTTAAGGTTCTTATGTGGAAATATCCTGTGAGTTTTGTAATGATTGGAAAAGCTATTTATGATTTATAGTCTGATTTGTGTTATGCCACATTGCTTTGTTTTGCATTTATAGCGCCCCCATAGGACAATTTGAATGAAATTTTCAGAGTATGTTTCAAGTACTTATATGAATATATCCTGTGAGTTTTATGGCTATAGGACAAACAACTGCTGATTTATAGTCTGATTTGTGCTATACCACGCTGCTTTGTTTTGCATTTATAGCGCCCCCTATTCGTCAATTTTAATGAAATTTTCTGGATATGTTTCAGGTACTTATATGAATATATCCTATAAGTTTCATGGCTATAGGACAAATAATTGCTGATTTATAGTCTGATTTGTGTTCTACCACGTTGCTTTGTTTTGCATTTATAGCGCCTCCTATAGGACAATTTGAATGAAATTTTCAGAGTATGTTTCAAGTACTTATATGAATATATCCTGTGAGTTTTATGGCTATAGGACAAACGATTGCTGATTTATAGTCTGATTTCTGTTATAGCGCCCTCTATTGGCCGATTTGCTTGAAACTGTCAAGGTATGTTCCTGCTACTTATATGGATATATTCTGCAAGTTCTTGATGATTGGCCCAATGGTTGTTGAATTTTGTCCATTTATGTGCTAAGCCACGCCCCTGCTGAAGTTCATTGGTCAATATTTTGGAAACGAAATGAGATTTCAACAAGCTTTATGCAATCTTTGATACGCTTCGTCTACTGATGATCCACAGCAAATTTGAAGGAATGGGACCCCACTGCCTAGGAGGAGATGTCAAAATGTGTTTTCAAAAAGAATTCAAAAATTTCGAAAATCAAATATGGCGGATCTCAGAGGTCCTTATGGGAAAGTTGTAGAGATTGGTCCAAGGAATGTGTTTACCATGTTTTAGTACAATACTTTAACACCAAAGTGAAATCGGACTTAAGCCTAAGAGTTATGACCTTTAAAAGTAAAAACCTGTTTTTCTTGAATTATAGCGCCAATATCAGGCCGATTGAGTTCAAAATGCCTTGGTCAGCATTTACTCACAACTTCCAACCAATGTGCAAAATTTCAGGTCTCTACCATTTTACCATCTGGCTGGAATTTGAGAACATTTCTGAAGAAGAAAAGAAATAATAATAAATATAGCCATAGCGGCAATTCCGGGTTCAAGCCCACGAAAAGACCATTAGTAGTTGAAAGCTTTAACAGCTTAATTAACAAGTTTTGCCACTAAACATGGCCATGTCCCCCGCCAGGTGACGGCGAGTTTTGGGGTAGGACAAACGATTGCAAATTTATACATTGAGCTCACTGAAATTAATAATAGTCTGACTGGTTATACAAGCGTATGACAAATTTACACATTGAAGCCAAAGATGAATTAAATCGGTCAAAAGCGTTCTTGAGATTTTTTTTCTTGAACAAAGCGGGAGGTCGTGGCGGACGGGCGGCTGGGCCGGATGGACTGATGGAGCTGAATATTATGTCCCCCGGCCCTAATACACCTTCACTCCAAAGCTGAATGGAATCGGTCAAAACGTTCTTGAGATATTGCGTTCACAACAAACGGAATGGGACGGACGGATGGAGCTTAATTCTATATCCCCCGCCCCTAATACACCATGACACCAAAGATAAATTGAATCGGTAAAACCGTTCTTGAGATATCATGTTGACAAGGTATTTGTAAGTGGTCAAATGGTCGTAATGACCTTGAGAATAATGGCAAGGTCACGTAAATCGAGGGGGCTGTGAGCACTCCCCTAATAATCATTGACACCAAAGATGAATGGAATCAGTCAAACCGTTCTTGAGATATCGTGTTCATAACAAACGGGACATGACGGACAGACGGACGGACGGAGCTGAATACTATGTCCCCCGCCCCAATACACCTTGACACCAAAGACGAATGGAATCGGTCAAACCGTTCTGGAGATACCACGTTCACAACAAACGGGACATGATGGACGGATGGACAGAGCTGAATACTATGTCCTACGCCCCTAACACACCTTGACACCAAAGATGAATGGAATCGGTATAACCGTTCTTGAGATATCATTTTGACAAGGAATTTGTAAGTGGTCAAATGGTGGTAATGACCTTGAGAATAATGGCAAGGTCACGTAAATCAAGTCGGCTGTGAGCACTCCCCTAATACACCTTGACACCAAAGATGAATGGAATTGGTCAAACCGTTCTTGAGATATCACGTTCACAACAAACGGGACATGACGGACGGACGGACCGACGGAGCTGAATACTATGTCCCCCGCCGCTAATACTCCTTGACAGCAAAGACGAATGGAATCGGTCAAACCGTTCTTGAGATACCACGTTCACAACAAACGGGACATGATGGACGGATGGACGGATGGACGGAGCTGAATACTATGTCCGCCGCCCCTAATACACCTTGACAACAAAGATGAATGGAATCGTTCGAACCGTTCTTGAGATATCATGTTGAAAGGAATTTGTAAGTGGTCAAATGATCCTAATGACCTTGAGAATAATGCCAAGGTCACGGAAATCTACTGGGGTCGGCGTATCGCACCATAATACTTTAACACCAAAGATGAATGGAATCGGTCAAATCGTTCTTAAGATATCGCGTTCAGAATAAACGGGACATGACGGACGGCCGGACGGAGAGGAATACTATGTCCTCCGCTCCGCTTGCTATCGTGGCGGCAGGGGACAAAAACCAATTTAAGAGTGTGTTGCAGGTATTTATGTGGACCTATTTTGCCAGTGTAATCATTGGACCAACAAATTATGATGTATAGTCTGATTTGTGTTATGTTAGGCTATTTTGTGCATTTATGGCGCCCCCTATTGGTCGATTTGATTGAAACTTTCAGGCTATTTTTCAGGTTCTTATGTGGACATATCCTTTGAGTTTTGTAATGATTGGAAAAATTATTTATGATTAATAGTCTGATTTGTGTTATACCACGTTGCTTTGTTTTGCATTTATAGCACCCCCTATTGGACAATTTGAATGAAATTTTCAGAGTATGTTTCAGGTACTTATATGAATATATCCTGTGAGTTTTATGGCTATAGGATAAACAATTGCTGATTTATCATCAAATTTGTGTTATACGATGCTGTTTTGTTTTGCATTTATAGCACCCTCTATCAGTCAATTTCAAAGAAATTTTCTGGGTATGTTTCAGGTACTTATATGAATATATCCTGAGAGTTTTATGGCTATAGGACAAACAATTGCTGATTTATAGTCTGATTTGTGTTATACCACGCTGCTTTGTTTTGCATTTATAGCGCCCCCTATCAGTCAATTTGAATGAAATTTTCAGAGTTTGTTTCAACTACTTATATGAATATATCCTGTAGATTTTATGGCTATAGGACAAACAATTGCTGATTTATAGTCTGATTTGTGTTATACCATGCTGCTTTGTTTTGCAGTTATAGCGCCCCCTATCAGTCAATTTGAATGAAATTTTCTGGGTATGTTTCAGGTACTAATATGAATATATCCTGTGAGTTTTATGGCTATAGGACAAACAATTGCTGATTTATCGTCTGATTTGGGTTATAGCGCCCCCTTTGTGCCAATTTGCATGAAACTGTCTATGTATGCTCCTGGTAGTTATATGGACATATTCTGCAAGTTCTGTGATGATTGGCCCAATGGTTGTTGAATTTTGTCCATTTATGTGCTAAGCCACGCCCCTGCTGAAGTTCATTGGTCAATATCTTGGAAACGAAATGAGATTTCAACAAGCTTTATGCAATCTTTGATTAGCTTGGTCCACTGATGATCCACAGCAAATTTCGAAGGAATCGGACCTACGGCCTAGGAGGAATTGTCAAAAATGTGTTTTTCAAAAAATTCAAAATTCCGGGAAATCACATATGGCAGATCTTAAACGTCTTTATGGGCAAGTTGTAGAGGATAGACGAACGAATGTCTCTACCAAGTTTCGTGTAAATCGGAATTACAGCGTAGGAGTTATGATCTTTAAAGTGAAAACCTGTTTTTCTTGAATTATAGTGCCACCATCAGGCCGATTGAGTTAAAAATGCCTTGCTCAGCATTTACACACAACTTCCAACCAATGTGCAAAATTTCAGGTCTCTACCATTTACCATCTCACGGGAATTTGCAAAAACATTTCTGAAGAAGAAAAGAAATAATAATAATAAATATAGCCGCAAGCGGCAATTCCGGGGTTCAAGCCAAGAATGACCATTAGTAGTTGAAAGCTTTAACACGTTGACTGCCAACTATGAGATAACTCGTAATAGCGGTGCAGATGGCCGCTAGACTTGAAAATTCGGAGGAAATTATCCATCCCTTTATTGACAACAATTAATCCTGGCTAATTCTAGATGGTTTTCCTTTATAAACACGTTTTCCAATTCAAGAGTAATGAAGTGGCAATTGAAGACACGGCTTCTCTCCCTCTTGCGATCTAACAGCAAATAATGGGCTACATTCACTAGAGAAAATAATTTAATTATAATTAGGTCTATGCACTGGCACTCAGCAACGCATTAATTTTTTTTTTTTTTTTTTTCCAGCGAGAGCGCATTTCAGAACTCATTTGCGAATGAAGGTAATTTAAGCAAACGCGTACACCTGGTTTTGCAGCATGGTCACGCAACTTGCTGTAAAAAAATAGACAGCTGTCAGACTGGAAAATGTAAACGGAGGAAACCACGATACTTGTCACCAGAATTACCTTCATTCATAAAAGAGTTCTGAAATGCCGCACTCACTGGAAAAAAAAAATACGTTGCTGAGTGCCAGTGCATGGACCTAATTATTATTGAATAATTTTTCTGTACTGAATGTGATTATTTGCTGTTAGATGCATGGGGAGAGAATCCGTGTCTTCAATTGTCACTTGATTATTATTGAATTGGAAAACGTGTTAATATAGGAAAACCATATAAAATTAGCCAGGATTAATTGTTGTCAATAAAGGGATGGATAATTTCCCCCGAATTTTCAAGTCTAGCGCTGGCCCGGACCCGCCATTAAGATGTTATCTCGTAGTTGGCAGTCAACGTGTTAACAGCTTAATTAACAAGTGTTGTCACTAAACGTGGCCATGTCCCCCGCCAGGTGACGGAATTCGACGGGGGTCGGCGTATCACAAAATTACACATTGAAGCCAAAGATGAATAAAATCGGCCAAAGCGTTCTCAAGATTTCGCGTTCACAACAAACGGGACGTGACGGACTGATGGCTGGACGGATGGACTGACGGAGCTGAATACTATGTCCCCCGGCCCTAATACACCTTGACACCAAAGATGAATAGAATCGGTCAAACTGTTCTTGAGATATTGCGTTCACAACAAACGGGATGGGAAGGACGGACGGATGGAGCTGAATTCTATATCCCTCGCCCCCAATACACCTTGACACCCAAGACAAATGGAATCGGTCAAACCGTTCCTGAGATATCACGTTCACAAGAAACGGGACATGACGGACGGATGGACAGGCGGGCGGAGCTGAATACTACGTCCCCCGCCCCTAATACACCTTGACACCAAAGACGAATGGAATCGGTCAAACCGTTCCTGAGATATCACGTTCACAACAAACGGGACATGACGGAAGGATGGAGGGGCGGATGGAGCTGAATACTACGTCCCCCACCCCTAATACACCTTGACACCAAAGACGAATGGAATCGGTCAAACCGTTCCTGAGATATCACGTTCACAACAAACGGGACATGACGGATGGATGGACGGACGGACGGAGCTGAATACTATGTCCCCTGCTCCTAACACACCTTGACACCAAAGATGAATGGAATCGGTTGAACCGTTCTTGAGATATCATGTTGACAAGGAATTTGTAAGTGGTCAAATGGTTGTAATGACCTTGAGAATAATGGCAAGGTCACGTAAATCGAGTGGGCTGTGAGAACTCCCCTAATACACCTTGACACCAAAGATGATTGGTATCGGTCAAACCGTGCTTGAGATATCGCGTTCACAACAAACAGGGCATGACGGACGGACAGACAGACGGACGGAGCTGAATACTATGTTTCCCTGCCCATAATACACTTTGACACCAAAGACGAATGGAATCGGTCAAACCGATCTTGGGATATCATGTTCACAACAAACGGGACGGGACGGACGGACGGACAGCCAAGCGGACGGATGGAGCTGAATACTATGTCCCCCGCCCCTAATACACCTTGACACTAAAGATTAATGGAATCGGTCGAACTGTTCTTGAGATATCATGTTGACAAGGAATTTGTAAGTGGTCAAATGATCGTAATGACCTTGAGAATAATGACAAGGTCACGGAAATCTACTGGGGTCGGCGTATCACACCAATATACCTTAACACCAAAGATGAATGGAATCGGTCAAACCGTTCTTGAGATATCTCGTTCAGAACAAACAGGACATGACGGACGGCCGGACGGCGCTGAATACTATGTCCCCCACTCCGCTCGCTATCATGGCGGCGGGGTAGAAAAACCACTTTAAGAGTGTGTTGCAGGTATTAACGTGGACCTATTTTGCCAGTGTAATGATTGGACCAAAAACTTATGATGTATAGTCTGATTTGTGTTATGTTAGGCTATTTTGTGCATTTATGGCACCCCCTACTGGTCGATTTGATTGAAACTTTCATGCTATTTTTCTGGTACTTATATGAATATATCCTGTGAGTTTTATGGTTATAGGACAAACAATTGCTGATTTATAGTCTGATTTGTGTTATACCATGCTGCTTCGTTTTGCATTAATAGCGCCCCCTATCAGTCAATTTAAATGAAATTTTCTGGGTATGTTTCAGGTACTTATATGAATATATCCTGTGAGTTTTATGGCAAAAGGACAAACAATTGCTGATTTATAGTCTGATTTGTGTTTTAGCGCGCCCTATTGGCCGATTTGTATGAAACTGTCAAGGTATGTTCCTGGTACTTATATGGACATATTCTGCAAGTTCTGTGATGATTGGCCCAATGCTTGTTGAATTTTGTCCATTTATGTGCTAAGCCATGCCCCTGCTGAAGTTCATTGGTCAATATCTTGAAAACGAAATGAGATTTCAACAAGCTTTATGCAATCTTTGATAAGCTTGGTCCACTGATGATCCACAACAAATATCGAAGGAATCAGACATACGGCCTAGGAGGAGATGTCAAAAATGTGTTTTTCAAAAAATTCAAAATTTCGGAAAATCAAATATGTTGCATCTCAGAGCAACTTATGGGAAAGTTGAAGAAATTGGACCAAGGAATGTCTGTACCAAGTTTCGTGTGAATCGGACTTACAGCCTAGGAGTTATGACCTTTAAAGTAAAAACCCGTTTTACTTGAATTATAGCGCCACCATCTGGCCGATTGAGTTAAAAATGCCTTGGTCAGCATTTACTCACAACTTCCAACCAATGTGCAAATTTCAGGTCTCTACCATTTACCATCTCACGGAATAATCAAAATAATAAAAACATTTCTGAAGAAGAAAAGAAATAATACTAATAATAATAATAATAATAATAATAATAATAATAATAATTAAATATAGCCGCAAGCGGCAATTCCAGGGTTCAAGCCACGAAAGACCATTAGTAGTTGAAAGCTTTAACAGGTTAATTAACAAGTGTTGCCACTAAGCATGGCCATGTCCCCTGCCAGGTGACGGAAATCGACTGGGGTCGGCATATCACAAAATTACACATTGAAGCCAAAGATGAATAAAATCGGTCAAAGCTGTCTCGAGATTTAGCGTTCACAACAAACGGAACGTGACGGACGGATGGACGGGACGGACGGACTGATGGAGCAGAATACTATGTCCCCCGGCCCTAATACACCTTGACCCCAAAGATGAATGGAATCGGTCAAACCGTTCTTGAGATATTGCATTCACAACAAACGGATGGGACGGACGGACGGCCGGACGGATGGAGCTGAATTCTATATTCCCGCCCTAATACACCTTGACACCTAAGATGAATGGAATCGGTCAAACCGTTCTTGAGATATCATGTTGACAAGGTATTTGTAAGTGGTCAAATGGTCGTAATGACCTTGAGAATAATGGCAAGGTCACGTAAATCGAGTGGGCTTTGAGCACTCCCCTAATACACCTTGACACCAAAGATGAATAGAATCGGTCAAACCTTTCTTGAGATATCGCGTTCACAACAAACGGGACATGACAGAAGGACGGACGGACAGACGGAGCTATATACCATGTCCCCTGCCCCTAATACACCTTGATACTAAAGACGAATGGAATCGGTCAAACCGTTCTTCAGATATCACGTTCACAACAAACGGGACTGGACGGACGGACGGACGGCCGGGCGGACGGATGGAGCTGAATATTATGTCCTCCGCCCCTAATACACCTTGACACAAAAGATAAATGGAATCGGTTGAACCGTTCTTGAGATAGCATGTTGACAAGGAATTTGTAAGTGGTCAAATGATCGTAATGACCTTGAGAATAATGCCAAGGTCACGGAAATCTACTGGGTTCGGCGTAGCACACCAATATACCTTAACACCAAAGATGAATGGAATCGGTCAAACCGTTCTTGAGATATCGCTTTCAGAACAAACGGGACATGACGGACGGCCGGACGGAACTGAATATTATGTCCCCCGCTCCGCTCGCTATCGTGGCGGCGGGGGACAAAAACCCCTTTCAGAGTATGTTGCAGGTATTTATGTGGACCTATTTTGCCAGTGTAATGATTGGAATAATAACTTATGACTCATAGTCTGATTTGTGTTATGTTAGGCTATTTTGTGCATTTATGGCACCCTCTACTGGTCGATTTGATTGAAACTTTCAGGCTATGTTTCAGGTTCTTATGTAGACATATCCTGCGAGTTTTGTAATGATTGCAAAAACTATTTATGATTTATAGTCTGATTTGTGTTATACCATGTTGCTTTGTTTTGCATTTATAGCGCTCCCTATCGGACAATTTGAATGAAATTTTCAGAGTATGTTTCAAGTACTTATATGAATATATCCTGTGAGGTTTATGGCTATAGGACAAACAACTGCTGATGTATAGTCTGATTTGTGTTATACCACGCTGCTTTGTTTTGCATTTATATCGCCTCCTATCAGTCAATTTGAATGAAATTTTCAGAGTATGTTTCAAGTACTTATATGAATATATCCTGTGAGTTTTATGGCTATAGGAACTACAATTGCTGATTTATAGTCTGATTTGTGTTATACCATGCTGCTTTGTTTTGCAGTTATAGCGCCCCCTATCAGTCAATTTAAATGAAATTTTCTGGGTATGTTTCAGGTACTTATATGAATATATCCTGTGAGTTTTATGGCTATAGGACGAACGATTGCTGATTTATAATCTGATTTCTGTTATAGCGCCCCCTATTGGCCGATTTGCATGAAACTGTCACGGTATGTTCCTGGTACTTTTATGGACATATTCTGCAAGTTCTGTGATGATTGGCCCAATGGTTGTTGAATTTTGTCCATTAATGTGCTAAGCCACGCCTCTGCTGAAGTTTATTGGTCAATATCGTGGAAACGAAATGAGATTTCAACAAGCTTTATGCAATCTTTGATAAGCATGGTCTACTGATGATCCACAGCAAATTTCGAAGGAATCGGACCTACGGCCTAGGAGGAGATGTCAAAAATGTGCTTTTCAAAGAATTCAAAATTTCGGAAAATCAAATATGGCGGATCTTAGAGGTCCTTATGGGAAAGTTGTAGAGATTGGTCCAAGGAATGTGTTTACCAAGGTTCGTGTGAATCGGACTTACAGCCTAGGAGTTATGACCTTTAAAGTAAAAACCTGTTTTTCTTGAATTATAGCGCCACCATCAGGCCGATTGAGTTAAAAATGCCTTGGTCAGCATTATCACACAACTTCCAACCAATGTGCAAAATTTCAGGTCTCTACCGTTTACCATCCCACGGGAATTTGCGAAAACATTTCTGAAGAAGAAAAAAATAATCAAAATAATAAATATAGCATAGCGGCAATTCCGGGTTCAAGTCACGAAGACCATTAGTAGTTGAAAGCTCTAACAGCTTAATTAACAAGTGTTGCCAGTAAGCGTGGCCATGTACCCCGCCAGGTGACGGAAATGGACTGGGGAGGAAATGGACATTGGAATTAAATTGGTCGGCGATCACAAAAATTACACATTGAAGCCTAAAAGATGAATTAAATTGGTCAAACCGTTCTTGAGATTTCGCTTTCACAACAAATGGGACGTGACGGACAGACGGCCGGATGGATGGATTGATGGAGCTGAATACTAATGTCCCCGATATCATTGACAAAATATCCTTGACCCCAAGGATGAATGGAATCGGTCAAACCGTTCTTGAGATATCACGTTACACCTTTACAACAAACGGGATGGGACGGACGGACAGATGGGACATGGCGGATGGAGCTGAATTCTGAAACCAAAGACGAATGGAATATCCTCCGCCCCTAATACACCTTGACACCAAAGATGAATGGAATCGGTCGAACGTTCTTCAGATATCACGTTTACACCAAAACGGAAGAGGACGGACGGACAGACGGGACCGACGGGCGGACGGAGCTGAATACTATGTCCCCGCCACTAATACACCTTGACATCAAAGATGAATGGAATCAGATGGGTCGAAACCGTTCTTTGAGATATCACGTTTACAACAAAGCGGGACAGGGCCGGACGTTTACAACAAAGCCGGACAGGCGGCGGGCGGATGGATGGAGCGGAATACTATGTCCCCCGCTGCTAATACACCTTGACACCAAAGATGAATGGAATTGGTCAAACCGTTCTTGAGATATCAGGATGACAAGGAATTTGTAAGTGGTCAAATGATCGTAATGACCTTGAGAATAATGCCAAGGTCACGGAAATCTACTGGGGTCGGCGTATCACACAAATATACCTTAACACGACAGATGAATGGAATCGGTCAAATCGTTCTTGAGATATCGCATTCAGAACAAACGGGACATGACGGACGGCCGGACGGAGCTGAATACAATGTCCCTCCTCCGCCGCTTATCGTGGCAGCAGGGGACAAAAACAACTTCAAGAGTGTGTTGCAGGTTTTTATATGGACCTATTTTGCCAGTTTAATGATTGGACTAACAACTAATGATGCATAGTCTGATTTGTGTTATGTTAGGCTATTTTGTACAGTTATGGCACCCCCTACTGGTCAATTTGATTGAAACTTTCAGGCTATATTTTAGGTTCTTATGTGGACATATCCTGTGAGTTTTGTAATGATTGGAAAAACTATATATGATTTATAGTCTGATTTGTGTTATACCACGTTGCTTTGTTTTGCATTAATAGCGCCCCCAATAGGACAATTTGAATGAAATTTTCATAGTATGTTTCAAGTACTTTTATGAATATATCCTGTGAGTTTTATGGCTATAGGAGAAACAACTGCTGATTTATAGTCTGATTTGTGCTATACCACGCTGCTTTGTTTTGCATTTATAGCGCCCCCTATCAGTCAATTTGAATGAAATTTTCAGAGTATGTTTCAAGTACTTATATGAATATATCCTGTGAGTTTTATGGCTATAGGACAAACAATTGCTGATTTATAGTTGGATTTGTGTTATACCATGCTGCTTTGTTTTGCATTTATAGCGCCCCCTATTAATCAATTTGAATGAAATTTTCAGAGTATGTTTCAAGTACTTAGATGAATATATCCTGTGAGTTTTATAGCTATAGGACAAACATTTGCAGATTTATAGTCTGATTTGTGTTATACCATGCTGCTTTGTTTTGCAGTTATAGCGCCCCCTATCAGTCAATTTAAATGACGTTTTCTGGGTATGTTTCAGGTACTTATATGAATATATCCTGTGAGTTTTATGGCAAAAGGACAAGCAATTGCTGATTTATAGTCTGATTTGTGTTTTAGCGTGCCCTACGGGCCGATTTGTATGAAACTGTCAAGGTATGTTCCTGTTAGTTATATGGACATATTCTGCAAGTTCTGTGATGATTGGCCCAATGCTTGTTGAATTTTGTCCATTCATGTGCTAAGCCACGCCCCTGCTGAAGTTCATTGGTCAATATCTTGAAAACGAAATGAGATTTCAACAAGCTTTATGCAATCTTTGATAAGCTTGGTCCACTGATGATCCACAACAAATATCGAAGGAATCAGACCTACGGCCTAGGAGGAGATGTCAAAAATGTGTTTTTCAAAAAATTCAAAATTTCGGAAAATCAAATATGGCACATCTTAGAGCAACTTATGGGAAAGTTGTAGAAATTGGACCAAGGAATGTCTCTACCAAGTTTCGTGTGAATCGGACTTACAGCCTAGGAGTTATGACCTTTAAAGTAAAAACCCGTTTTACTTGAATTATAGCGCCACCATCAGGCCGATTGAGTTAAAAATGCCTTGATCAGCATTTACACACAACTTCCAACCAAAGAGCAAAATTTCAGGTCTCTAGCATTTACCATCTCACGGGAATGTGCGAAAACATTTCTGAAGAAGAAAAGAAATAATAATAATAATAATAATAATAATAATTAACCAGCACAAAAACAATAGGGTTTCAGCCCTACGGGCTTCAACCCTAATAATAATAATAATAATAATAATAATAATCCAGCACAAAAACAATAGAGTTTCAGCCCTACGGGCTTGAACCCCTAATAAATATAGCCGCAAGCGGCAATTCCGGGGTTCAAGCCACGAAAGACCATTAGTAGTTGAAAGCTTTAACAGCTTAATTAACAAGTGTTGCCACTAAACGTGGCCATGTCCCCCGCCAGGTGATAGAAATCGACTGGGGTCGGCGTATCGCGAAATTACACATTGAAGCCAAAGATGGATAAAATCGGTCAAAGAGTTCTCGAGATTTCGCGTTCACAACAAACGGGATGGGACTGATGGACGGCCGGACGGATGGAGTTATGGAGCTGAATACTATGTCCCCCGGCCCTAATACACCTTGACCCCAAAGATGAATGGAATCGGTCAAATCGTTCTCGAGATATCGCGTTCACAACAAACGGGATGGGACGGACGGAAGGCCAGACTGATGGAGCTGAATTCCATATCCCCCTCCCCTAATACATCTTGACACCAAAGATGAATGGAATCGATCAAACCGTTCTTGAGATATCATGTTGACAAGGTATTTGAAAGTGGTTAAATGGTCGTAATGACCTTGAGAATAATGGCAAGGTCACGTAAATCAAGTGGGCTGTGAGCACTCCCCTAATACACCTTGACAGCAAAGATGAATGGAATCGGTCAAACCGTTCTTGAGATATCGCGTTCACAACAAATGGGACATTACGGACAGACGGACGGGTGGACGGAGCTGAATACTATGTCCCCCGCCCCTATTACACCTTGACACCAAAGACGAATGGAATCGGTCAAACCGTTATTGAGATAACGCGTTCACAACAAACGGGACATGATGGATAGAAGGACGGACGGACGGACGGAGCTGAATACTATGTCCCCCGCCCCTAATACACCTTGACACCAAAGACGAATTGAATCGGCCAAACCGTTCTTTAGATACCACGTTCACAACAAATGGGACATGACGGACGGATGGACGGACGGATGGAGCTGAATACTATGTCCCCGTCCCTTACACACCTTGACACCAAAGAGGAATGGAATCGGTCAAACCGTTCTTCAGATATCATGTTGACAAGGAATTTGTAAGTGGTCAAATGGTCGTAATGACCTTGAGAATAATGGCAAGGTCACGTAAATCGAGTGGGCTGTGAGCACTCCCCTAATCCACCTTGACACCAAAGGTGAATAGAATCGGTCAATCCGTTCTTGAGATATCGCGTTCACAACAAACGGGACATGACGGAAGCACGGACGGACAGACGGAGCTGAATACTATGTCCCCTGCCCCTAATACACCTTGACACCAAAGACGAATGGAATCGGTCAAACCGTTCTTCAGATATCACGTTCATAACAAACAGGACGGGACGGATGGACGGACGGCCGGGCGGACGGATGGAGCTGAATACTATGTCCCCCGCCCCTAATACACCTTGACACAAAAGATGAATGGAATCGGTCGAACCGTTCTTGAGATATCATGTTGACAAGGAATTTGTAAGTGGTCAAATGATCGTAATGACCTTGAGAATAATGCCAAGGTCACGGAAATCTACTGGGGTCGGCGTATCACACCAATATACCTTAACACCAAAGATGAATGGAATCGGTCAAACAGTTCTTGAGATATCGCGTCCAGAACAAACGGGACATGAGAGACGGCCGGACGGAGCTGAATATTATGTCCCCCGCTCCGCTCGCTATCGTGGAGGCGGGGTACAAAAACCACTTTAAGAGTGTGTTGCAGGTATTTATGTGGACCTATTTTGCCAGTGTAATGATTGGAATAACAACTTATGATGCATAGTCTGATTTGTGTTATGTTAGGCTATTTTGTGCATTTATGGCACCCCCTACTGGTCGATTTGATTGAAACTTTCAGGCTATGTTTCAGGTTCTTATGTGGACATATCCTGTGAGTTTTGTAATGATTGGAAAAACTATTTATGATTTATAGTCTGATTTGTGTTATACCACGTTGCTTTGTTTTGCATTTATAGCGCCCCCTATCGGACAATTTGAATGAAATTTTCAGAGTATGTTTCAAGTACTTATATGAATATATCCTGTGAGTTTTATGGCTATAGGACAAACAACTGCTGATTTATAGTCTGATTTGTGCTATACCACGCTGCTTTGTTTTGCATTTATAGCGCCCCCCTATCAGTCAATTTGAATGAAATTTTCTTGGTATGTTTCTGGTACTTATATGAATATATCCTGTGAGTTTTATGGCTATAGGACAAACAATTGCTGATTTATAGTCTGATTTGTGTTATACCATGTTGCTTTGTTTTGCAGTTATAGCGCCCCCTATCAGTCAATTTAAATGAAATTTTCTGGATATGTTTCGGGTACTTATATGAATATATCCTTTGAGTTTTATGGCTATATGACAAACGATTGCTGATTTATAATCTGATTTCTGTTATAGCGCCCCCTATGGGCTGATTTGCATGAAACTGTCAAGGTATGTTCCTGGTACTCATATGGACATATTCTGCAAGTTCTGTGATGATTGGCCCAATGGTTGTTGAATTTTGTCCATTTATGTGCTAAGTCACGCCCCTGCTGAAGTTAATTGGTCAATATCTTGGAAACTAAATGAGATTTTAACAAGCTTTATGCAATCTTTGATAAGTGTGGTCTACTGATGATCCACAGCAAATTTCGAAGGAATCGGACCTACAGCCTAGGAGGAGATGTCAAAAATGTGTTTTTCAAAGAATTCAAAATTTCGGAAAATCAAATATGGCGGATCTCAAAGGTCCTTATGGGAAAGTTGTAGAGATTGGTCCAAGGAATGTCTGTACCAAGTTTCGTGTGAATCGGACTTACAGCCTAGGAGTTATGACCTTTAAAGTTCAGCATTTACACACAACTTCCAACCAATGTGCAAAATTTCAGGTCTCTACCATTTACCATCTCACGGGAATTTGCGAAAACATTTCTGAAGAAGAAGAAAAATAATAATAATAATAATAATAATAAAAATAAACCAGCACAAAAACAATAGGGTTTCAGCCCTACGGGCTTGAACCCCTAATAATAATAAGAATAAGAATAATAATAAACCATCACAAAAACAATAGGGTTTCAGCCCTACGGGCTTGAACCCCCAATAGTAATAATAATAATAATAATAAACCAGCACAAAAACAATAGGGTTTCAGCCCTACGGGCTTGAACCCCTAATAATAATAATAATAATAAGCCAGCACAAAAACAATAGGGTTTCAGCCCTACGGGCTTGAACCCCTAATAATAATAATAAATATAGCCGCAAGCGGCAATTCCGGGGTTCAAGCCATGAAAGACCATTAGTAGTTGAAAGCTTTAACAGCTTAATTAACAAGTGTTATAATTATATATATTAGTGTTGTAATAATAATGATAATAATAAAAATAAACCAGCACAAAAACAATAGGTTTTCAGCCCAACGGGCTTGAACCCCTAATAATAATAATAAACCAGCACAAAAACAATGGGGTTTCAGCCCTACGGGCTTGATCCCCTAATAATAAACCAGCACCAAAACAATAGGGTTTCAGCCCTCCGGGCTTGAACCCCTAATAATAATAATAATAAATATAGCCGCAATTGGTAATTCCGGGGTTCAAGCCACGAAAGACCATTAGTAGTTGAAAGCTTTAACAGCTTAATTAACAAGTGTTATAATAATATATACAAGTGTTTTAATAATAGTAGTAATAATAATAATAATAATAATAAACCAGCACAAAAACAATAGGGTTTCAGCCCTACGGGCTTGAACCCCTATTAATAATAATAAACCAGCACAAAAACAATGGGGTTTCAGCCCTACGAGCTTGATCCCCTAATAATAAACCAGCACAAAAACAATAGGGTTTCAGCCCTACGGGCTTGAACCCCTAGTAATAATAATAATAATAATAAAAATAAACCAGCACAAAAACAATAGGGTTTCAGCCCTACGGGCTTGAACCCCTAATAATAATAAAAATAAACCAGGACAAAAACAATAGGTTTTCAGCCCTACGGGCTTGAACCCCTAATAATAATAATAATAATAATAATAAAAATAAACCAGCAGAAAAACAATAGGGTTTCAGCCCTACGGGCTTGAACCCCTAACAATAAAAATAATTCAGCACAAAAACAATAGGGTTTCAGCCCTATGGGCTTGAACCCCTAATAATAAACCAGCACAAAAACAACAGGGTTTCAGCCCTACAGGCTTGAACCCCTAATAAGAAAAGCTAGAAACACAATGGTTGCCTTCGCAGCTTCGCTGCTAGGCCACCAATAAAACGGTTTGTTTAATGCAATGGGTTGCCTTGTTTATTTTGTACTATTGACAAAACTTTTTTATCGGCATCAATTGAGCAGTTGCTTAGATTCATTGATATCCACTTGCTGTACATGTTTACATCAATGTCGTGACATAATATTTAGATGTAATAATGACCATAGAGACACGAAAAATATCAGTTCATCCAATCTAAACATCATCTGTATTATGGGAGCAATCCTTTCCCTCCAAAATGAAATGAAAAAGAAGTGATTAATTCTGTACAACAACACTCCCCAGAAAAAAATCCTCCTATAATTGAAACCAGCATCGTGGTCAATGAACATTATGCGTATATACTAAGCCAACCGAAAATTTCTACGAGTAGCCTATAGTCACCGCTGTCAACGTATTCTATGTCATTAGAGAAATCTCCCTTTTCTTCCATAATCTTTGCAGTGTAACTGAAAAATGCTGTCTCTCCGTCATTCCCAAACAAAATGCTATTCTATCTATTGAGTATCAGTGTAGTGAATGTGGTAAGCCTGATTCATGCTTCTTGCGGTCGGCGCGGTCGGCACGGCCCACACGGTGAGATTACGCAATTGACCTATGGCTAAGCCCCGCCCTCAAATGCGATGTGACAATCACAGTGCGTATTCTCTCCCCACATACTCGGACATTCTGAGCCTGAACTTCCATTGAAATGCATTACGGAAACTCCAAATCGTTTGCTTTAATGGGGTTTTAAAATGTTTCTAAGTTAAAAAGGTCAAACGCTGTGCTTGGGGTAAATCTAACTCCGATACGAGGTATCCCGAGAGGCTGGGCGATGGGGGTGTATTTTATACCCTTCCCAAAGCCACATCATAACCGAGAGAAGTGTCTCCTCTGGATAAAGCTGCTTTCACACCAGACGCGAAACGAATTGTTTGCACGACAGATTACAGTTAAAGTCAATGCAAAGATGCGAATTTCGCGCGTATTTGCGTCTTTGCATTGATTTTGAATGTAATCTGTCGTGCGAAAAATTCATTCTGCGTCCGGTGTGAAAGCAGCTTAAAGCTTTGTGGAAGACCCCACTATCAGCTTAACGTGGCTAACAAAGGTCAACAAGAATGTCTACATTTGTTCCAAGCTAAGTCAACATCGTGTTTAAGGTGACATCTCGTCACTTCGCTGGAGATTAAAGTTATCTTTTACATCGCTAAGTTAGCTAACGTTAGCTAAAGTTAGTCAACTCTATGGCTAACTTCAGTGCTGACGGACGTTGGTTTAACGTGAGCTCCTGGCTGCGTTGTTCACCATGTCACCTTGTTTACTTAAAAGGAGTTCAGTCACGTCAGGTTAGATTTCTTAAACTCGGTAGCTAGCAATAATAATACGTAAATTAAATTTATTACCCTGCGGTGCACAAACAATGCTGATCCTCTATATTGTTGTGTGAGAGGGTGACGGAAGCGAGATGCGGTTGATCGCGTTTGCACTGAGACCTGAAAATTTTAGCTTCTAATTTAAACTTTTCGTTGACCTTCTCCACTCTAAATTCATTAATGTATCCCTCCAATGCATAGTGTAACCCTATTTGCTGACTTCTTGATGATATTTGAGCCTTCTATCGCCAAAAATCATCTATAGCATCCTGAAAAATATCTCCGACTGTGATACCAGCCATTGGCGCCTGTTCGAAAATGTTTATTGTTTGTCCGAGTCAGTAGCGGGGGCGAGGCTTAGCCATAGGTCAATTGCGGCCGGGGTGACAGGGCGCGGAGTATGGGGTGTGATTATGGGGTGTGATTAGTAGTGCCATGGCCTAGCTAAATGAGCTCACTGAGTGGATAGCTGACCTGTCTGACGTACGCCTCTTGTGTGTTGAAAAAGCAGTTCGATTATCGTGGGATTAAATGTAGACGTCACATAGCGGCGGCGACAAGTAGGCGGTCACACGGCCTAGCTCATCGCTGTGGACGTGACAGCGTAGGGGCGTGACGGTAGAAATTAGGTAATTTTTTCCTAAGCGTCTGGATAAGCAACGTGTGGACCAACGTGTGGATATGCGCCTGGATAACATCTGCGTGGATAAGTATGGCAAGCCGATAGTACCATCATTCGTCTGTATAAAACGCGTTTTGGGACGAGAACGCGCGTGTTTTGCGCCGTTATTGCTTTTTTTTTCGGCCATTTTCACATGAAAATTAATGGCGTTATTTTCGGTGTTGTGGAAAACGGCATTAAAAGCGCTGTTTTCATATGCAAATTAACGGCGTTATTTTCGGCGTTGTGGAAAACGGAGTTAAAAGCGCCGTTTGCATGGTAATGAGCTCCTCCCATTGATTTCTTTCAGCTAACACATTTTAACTGCTCTCCTCCAATCACCTGCCAAGGGACACAGACCACATCAATGCAACCCAGATTTCCTTCGGCAGATCTTCCTGTCAGAAAGTTTGCACAAGCCTGCAGTGCATAGCTACAGTCTGGCGTGAGCCTGAAGGAAATAAACCATTGTGGGTGAAAACACTTGTGGACCAAGCATTTTCCTAACCCTTGTAAATCTACCTTCAAGGAATGGACACATTCTCCAGAGTCTGATGCGATTGGGTTTATTGCAAGTCGCTCAAAGTGAAGTACAAAACCCAGGCTGGTCTGCGCAAACCACATAGCATTCATTCTTCTTCAATCACCTGACACAGACTGACCACTCACTGTCCGAACCCTCGTATTTATTATCGTTTTGGCACGTCCCTCTAGGTGGGATTAAACATGACTCATCCCACCTTATCCAACATTATTACTTTCTGATTGGTTCATTGTCATATAGCAACACTCCACCCTTAGTTACAAGTTTGGCATTAAATCATAGTGTAAATTAATTTTAAGCCTCCAGGGACGCTCGAAGACCACATATGAGCCCCCCAAACCTGGGTTCAGCGAAAGTTCAGTAACTTATCCGGGTAATGGATGGTTCCAGAACACTTAGGTGCGCATGCTCAGGTACTGGGACTGGGCTGACCGATATGGTCATTCCGGAAGATTAGCTCATCCAGCCAGCCTTGGTTTGCCTGCTAGAGGCCTTCTTATCTGGCTTTTTTGACAGATTTATGAGTTTTTGTTTCTTCACAGCTCCACAGGCTTGCAGCAGTTCTAAGGGGTCATAAGAACCTGGCTGAGTTTTCTCTGTTGAACTGTGATTATAGTAATACTCTGAATTTAGAACCTTTTGGGATATTTTTCCCACTACATATTTCCCCCCTCTGTGACTTTTTTAATTGTCACAGCTTTCGCAAGTTATCCCTACGCTCTGCTGTTAGGTTCCATCCAGTTAGACCACAGTTATTATCAAGATGATGACCCATCCGCAGACCTGAGCATGGCGTGGAAACATTCCCCCCCAATTTTAGACAAATAACACAGCATTTTCCATGATGCAAATTACTCATTAAGTGAGATCAACCACATGATCTTCACTTAGATCCTTCGAACCTCCCTCTCCCAGGGCGCAGTTCCAGGCTAGATCCCTTTCCACAGAGATCTTCGCCCAGGCTCCCCCAGGTTGAGAACTCTGCCTTCTGCTTCCCGGTGTCTTCTTTTCAAAGCCCACCGATCACAGAAGCACCACTCGCCTACTAACGCATTCGCTTTTGGCTTATGGTGGCCTGACTGTACATTGAGCCGAGCGCGGCGGCCACCTTCTCTGTGGTCTTACTGCCATCTGCGACCCGACCGGCCGGTGACCCAGTCGATAGCGATCCCCGAATCTCGTAGTGGTTACCAGCCACCCAGGTGGGAACCGACGGTCTGATCCCTACCCCACTTTGCCATGGGTATAGAAACTTTAACCGTTTTCACCAGCCTCACCTGTTCACAGAGGTCGTCTCCAACGCCCCTCTGCTAGGTGTGGGCTGTCACCCACGTACCACGTGTTGCCCACAACCTTACATGCGACAAACACGCCGACTAGATGGTACCACGGCAGTATGTTAATTCATACTTCATATTTAAGTTTCCTTACCCTCTCTGGAACATACAATCACTGGATGTGCAGGCATGTCACACCTTGAACCTGCAACTAAGCAGGTAACGGCTGCTATAGTCCACAACAACATCCGTGTGGTCCAATTTTCCTGGAATTTAACTCAACTCCACAATAGAGACCACTTATGCAAAAACATGAATATACTAAGAGTATATCAAAGTGAATACTAAACTGATAGCATGCAGTTATACAGTACATGATTATACATTATATGCTTTAAACAAAATAATGAGGTTATATATTTCATGATTTTACATTATGTTTTCTAAGCAAGATAATGTCTTCTCTTGTCCCAAGCCTGACATCTGAAGCGTTGAATCAGCTGGTAGAAGAAAGTTGGCCTTTTCACTTAGCAGCAGCTACCCATGATATCATTCAGCTAAAAGATGAAAGATAGTTTAATAGTGTATATCTTCAACCCAGGTGCTTTGTGCACCGTAAAGGGCCGTCACTGTGGAGAGGCTACTAGCGCATACGATGCACAGTGACATGGATCATCTTTCCAGCGCTTCCAACCTGCCCCTGCTGTCCTTCCCCATTTGCAGAGAGGATTTCCAAAATGGACAGTCAATTGGGCCACCTTTAAGATTCGCCAGGTTTCCATGCTGTTTCCGACACTCATTGGGTCCTTTTTGAACAACAGTCACAACAAAACATCCCCCTCTTTTACCCACTGTTAGTGTTACATTTCAATTCTTGCACATACTGCACGTGATTCTGCAAGCATTGTGTCACAAGCATTGTGTCAAGAACTAGTCTGTCCTGTATTGTTGTGGTTGACGTGGCATGAAGTTGATCCCCCTTTTTCCATGTGTTCCTGTTAAAGTACGATTAATCTCTGTTCATGATACAACAGCAGGTTTCTCCATCCTGCATTCCCTCTGGTTTGAGCCCAGGGGGAAATGTCAACGGCAATGCTTCCACTCGGTTAATTTTGCCCTCTGCACATATTTTGGCATTTTTCACTTCAGACTCCCCTTTGCCATTTCCCTCCATTCCTTGTGATTGGGGATGATATCTGCAAATTAACCTTTTCCTAATTTTCAAATTTATACCCACACTTTTCATCACCTTGCCCACAAAATGAACATTTTAGTCTGCAGTTATCACCTCTGGAATTCAGAAACAAAGAACACAATATTTTTCCATCACCAGGGCATCAGGGTTGACCGCAGGTGGTGTCTAATCTCCTTTGCTGAACCAATCTACTACCACAAACATGTACCTTTTCCTTTGAATGGTAATTATCTTATCCCCATGGTCTATCATTTAATGTCTGAATGACCCGTTTGGTGCTGGGACGTGCCAAATTGGCTTTGAAAATGCCTTCCTGTCATTGTGTTTTGCGCAACCTCACATTCATACAATACTTAAGCTTCCACAGCTGTTCAATATGGTGACCCCACGTTTGCTTACTCCATTTACTCCCTTCCCCCTTTTGACGCATGGCCTACGCAATGTGTTCACTTAGCATATACAAGAAGCAGATACTTTTGAAAGTCAGGGCTTTCCATCAGTCCCACACATACCACTTTTTTCTTCCTCCCCCGTTTTATGTATGCATTTACTATATTAGACAGTCCCAAGGTCAGTGTGGACTGGAAGACTATTTCAATTTGCTCAAAAACCCTGTTCAGTCTCAGTTGTCCTTTTTTATCTTAGAGACTTTGGTCCATGTCATTGTCCCCATCCTCGTCATTGTCATTTTCATAAGTATCAAAGATTCCGTCAGTCAAATTGTAAAAGAAAATGAAATGTGATCACATATTATAAGTCGACTTTCAAATAACGGGTGGTACCACCTTTAAGTACTATGAATTTAATCCAAATCATCACACAGAATTTCAGAGTTGAATCCACCTAAATTGTTTTTAGTTTTTCCAAATTACTTCTTTTGAACTGCTCAATGGCTGGCCAGGCCATTGGTCATTTCAATTTACTAATAATTCTGATCTATTTTATATTTTTATATATATATATATATATATATCCTTTTTTGTTCCTTCACTCCATGTGATTCCGGGTCTATAAAGAAACTTAACAGTTAGATTCACATAACAACAGATTCACATAACACACAGTTTCGTTCCTCCTCAAATCTTCATTGCGTCACCCTGTAATAAACACATTCAAAAATTAGAGAAATTAGTTAGTTTCAGCACAGCTTCCATAAACCAGCATTTGACGGGTAGCTCCTGTTTAAAAGTAGTGAAAAAATGTTTCATTAATCAATCATTCATTTCCTCAGTTAGAAAACCCCTTTAATATCACTCATTTTTATTATAATAAACTTAATCATTCACATTGTTCATACACTCAGGGCAGCTATAATCATTGTATACTAATGGGAAAACCAAACCTACACTACAGTCTTCACTTGGAACTTCTAAGAGCTCAGCTTCTTGTTTCCTGCTCTGATGAATGAGCTTTGGATTTTAAAGACTGATTATCTCTGATGCTAAGCACTGCATCCCAAATAAATTCATTACTATTTTAGTTAGATTCCCAAATTAAAGGGTTTTATTCTCTGCCAATCGTATTATACTGTGGTATTTTTCACTTAGCTGAGCTATCTCATGTTATGGTCTCTATGTTCATTCTATGTCTTTACTCATGTGAAAATGTGTAATATTTTTATTTTAAGTGGCTTTAAGGCGCATTTCCTGCACTTGTGTTACTGATCTATTTATCCCTCTACACTTTCACACTCCGCTTATTTTATATTTTCTTAGTGTTCCCATCAACCTCCATGACATCCCTAAAACCGCTCCTCATTTTTCTATACCTCATCTGAATAAGATTTGCATTATCATAATTGACATGACTCAATTGCCTTAAAATGCCCATTCAAAAAATTTTTCCAATTAATTCCCTCTCTCCCAGGTCCACCAAGGACCGCTCCACAAATGCAATCCTGCACTGGCCCTTAATCCAACCGCAATCCTGAGTTTCATACACAAATCTCTCAAAAAATCTACAATTCGTTCCCTCAGAATGAACACTATAATTTAAATATGACTGATGCTATAGCTTCTTCCCTGTAGCCATCAAATCCACATAAATCACTAGGAATATAGCCCGTTCGAACACTGGCCCAACAGGGCCCCAATTCCTCCCTTTCCAGAAAAATACAGACTTTAAATAGCTAAATCCTACAAATTGGAATCATTTCACGAGTCCACCCCGCGCAGACTCGGACTATCCGGCAAATCAGTACTTTCAATTTCTACCATTTCTCACTTACAAATCTTCGGCAATAGTTTAAAAATGTATAGTTTTCCATAATTTGTGTGGCCTATCATTTAGAAATCCTCCTATGAAGGCTGAAATTTAAGAAAATGTAGTGATCTTTTAAAAGCATCGCTCACCTTTAAGTTTTATGCAAAACATATGCATTCATATTATTCCGGGCTGATATCAATGATAAACACTAAATTTAATGCCACTTTCTCTTTGTGTAAGTTAGTTTACTTCAAACTGGGAAAAATATTCTATAGGGTATCACTCACGGTCACAGAATCACTGCAACTGTGCCATCCTAAAAACGCACAACGTGAATGTATCCTGCAAACCGCTTTCTGAATATCTATCTATCTATCTATCTATCTATCTATCTATAAGGCTTCTAACTGAACTTAAGAAATGAACTGCTAATACCATGAACAATGTCTCGGCAACAGGTAAGTCTAACTTGGAAATATTCAGTTCCATTCACTTTGAAATCTTTAATTGTTTATTTGACTTTCAAGATTGATTCCCAAGATTATATTTCAACAAAAGACCTATAACTAAAACTAAAAATACCTTGCAAAGATTTCTTTTCCCAGTTTTCAATAGCATAATCGTAAAATGCAAGCATTTCTTGAAAAATATATCATTAAGACCTTAGAACCTTTTATGAGGTTACCATGTTCCTGAATGAGCTAACAACTACATTTCCTAGGGACTTTATGATTTTTTAACTCAGTACACCACAGTGGTACTTATTCAATAGAATGACTCACAAACATCCTATCATTTTTTTACTTTTTTTCCCATCAGCAATCCAAATTTTTAATCAATAGTAATATTTAGTCGTTGCATATTTCTGTTTCTCTGGTTTTATTTATGATTTTCTATTGTTCTTGTCACTTATTCTTTCTACTTTTATCATTATTGTCTTTTTATAAAAATATTTCTTCAAATTGTCTTTATTAATCATGTAGTACTCTAATCATAGACACAGTTTATATTCCCTACCTACCACCTTTAAAATCCACTCATTCCCTGGCATCAGAAGTAATGCTACTGTCCATAAGATTAGGAACACGTCTTTTAGATTTTTCAATTCTGTTCCTGCTGACCATTCAAGAGAGGCATGTTTGTTTAATTGATCAATCGAGACAATGTTATTACACCCAAGCAAATTTAGACCAAATATTTAATATCAAGATTGCCTTCGTGTCACTTTTAGTCTATTTTTCCAGTCTAGCCACTACTCCAATGCCAAACACATCCAATTAACAATATGAACACACAATTTTGCGAATCAACTTTGTCCCTTTACAACTTCACACCCATTAAAAAGGCTAAATTCTTTCTTTATTTACCATCCAAATTATTCCACTTACTTTAACCAACCACAGCCATTAAAAATGCCTAAACTCCCGCTTTAACTGATACCCCTTTTACAAGCCTATCAACTTCTAAATCCATTCTAAAGACACTAACCAGTGAGTGCTCTTCCGAGCAAAAATCATCAGTCTTGCTTCTTTGAGACACAATGTGTAACATTACAGCTTAAATCACCATATTCATCTTATTCCTAATTATCAAACTTCAGCCTCTAGACATGGAGAAGAAAATCTCACCCGCTATTCTACTTGCTGGCTCCTTCACTCTCTCTGGACTGGGCGACTCGTTCGACCCTCCATCTAAGGAGTGTTTTTTCAAATTTGGATATTTTCCATCTCCTCCTTTTCTCAGAGGAATGCCAGACATGCGCGCAAACAGATAGAATCACCCAATGCACTCATGAACTAATTTTTATGTCTTAAATGCTTCTCTACTGCTGCAGTTTTTATTGGTACAAAGTATTCAAAGCACCGAACACCTGGGCATTTTTATTGTTTTCGAACAAATATTTAATATGAAGATTGCCCGAGTATTACTTCTATTCTTTTACATCCGGACAGTCATGTTTTAGGTTGGCTATTATGTTCACTTCAGGGCACCTTTTCCTCTCTCATTGGCATTGGCAAATACCCAAGGATTACACTCATACTCACCTTTAGTCTAGCCCCATTTCAATGGTGAACACACTTTTAACCTTAATAATTATAGTTCACAATCTGACTAACCAACTTACATCTACTTACAACTCCACAGCCTTTTAAATGGCTAAACACCCGCTTGGCTTGCCACCCAAATTAACTTGGCTTGCTTTAAGTAATTCTATAATATATTTTTTATTTAATTTGTCTCAATTTTACCATGCAAGTTAAAAGCATCCATCATCTTGCTCTTACACTGCCAAATCTACTCTGCTGACAAAATCCACTGATTCCCTAACTAACAGAATCCAGCTATTTCTTCCATGAAGAACACTACAAAATAATAAAGCTTAAATCACTGTATTATTCAATTAATTCCTACATTAACAAACTTCAGGCTGTAGCCATGGAAAACACAAAATTTAACTCGCTACTCACCCTGGCCGGCTCATACTCTTTCTCTGGACAAAATGACCCATTCGCCCCTCTTTCTACGAAGCGTTCTTTTTTTTTTCCCCAAATCTAGATATTTTTCTGTCCCAAATCTCCACTGCTGTCCCTTGATTTTTTTCCTTATTACCGGAGCTTGTACTTTTAATCACTCTTTCTACAATTTACCACAAACTCTTTTTCCAGCCTTCAGTAAAACAACCAATATTCTGCTTTGCTTTCTGTTTTTTAGAAAAACCTGCTTCTTTCTTTCCTCACACAGTACATTCCACAGGCAGGAATCAGACCCGCAACTCCCTTTTCCTGAGGAATGCCAACCAGATAACCTCTGCTATAGTCACTCATAAACTCATTTATGTAAAATGTTTCCCTATTTTTTCCACTCGTTCACCAAAAAGCCTTGCATATTATGCTGCCAAATTTCTATTTATAAATCCTTCTCAATGCACACGCAACCACTTCTGTACTTCACTGAGATTTCAGGTGCTTTTTCTGCTCTTAACACTGCACCTCTCTCTCCTGGTCTTTTACTCCGGGCAGATCTGTGCTGCACCAGGCAGCAGATATAAATCCTTCTCAGTCGCAAACAGCTCCAGACTTGAACACTCTATTGTTCACACAAAAGAAAGATTCCTCATTTACAGTCAGTATTCCATATTAACACTAACTACACAAATTACATAGCATATGAATTGATAATATAAAAAAGAAGTATTTACATAGCGCTATAATATTTACAGTTTCAAACCGGTTCTGATCGGATAAGTTTGATCATATATTTTAGGGTCACATTCGAATTTTATTGCACAAGTACAAATTATGATAAATTTCAGCCAGCTCCAAACAATATTTTGCTTATTCTACTTCCTCAATCTTAAACCTTATTAATCATTTAAGAGGAAATAAGCACTTGGGTTATTTTCTTCAGCTGATTGTTCACACTGCAGGTTTATATAGCACTGATACTCTCCACTAATTTTATTCCTCACATATATAATTAGACTGCCCAAAAAGTTCATACATTTTCATGTAATTTGCCAATCAGGTATATTTTCCAAATCAGTGATTAGGTTTGCGCATTTTACCTAGGTCTATTCACTTTGTTGACTTTTCATACATTTTGGAAATCTCTCTCACCCCCCCCCTTTTTCTTTACCTCACACCTTTCAGCCGGCACCTACACATACTTCTAGCGTAACCTTACGCTTTTGGCCAAGATCGCTATCAACCTGAGCGATTTATTAAGTTGCGGCACAGACTGGCCTCGAAACAACTTTTGCGCTCTGGGTTGCATAAACTAGCAACACTTTAACTCTTTACTCTCTTACCCCCCAATCTAAAGAGCTCACAAATCAGGTAAAATACGCTCGAGGCAAACAATCCACAATGTCTTCCCCAAACGATTCCAGCCAACTTGAGTGCTCCCAGATGTTATCCGCCTCCTGGTACAGCACTGACACAGGAGAAAGCGGTTGGTGATTTGTAACCTGTGCTACACCAATACCATCACCCAACTAGATCTGTGATGGAAGTAGCACATGCGACAAACCAACCTCCCAAAAATATTATATAACATACACACAGACATCACAACATATAGCATTCATATCAAGCGTACATCACATCAGACTCTTTTTCTTGCCACATTACTCAATCAAATTTAAAATCTTACTTCTAGGTTCTTTTGGAGGAGAGACTTTAAGATGCCTTGGTCCATCCGGCTGCATACCATTCTGAAGTTCAACAATTACTTAATGCCACTTTTTGGAAAAAGGCACTGCTTACCTTATTTATATTATCATGGCCACTTGTTGAATTCAGAGATGGTAGCCTCCGTATCAACCTCTGGTTCCTTTCCTCTCTTCCTCCTGGCTGTCAGGCTCGCCAAAAATAATGTGGGTGAAAACAATTGTGGACCAAGCATTTTCCAAACCCTTGTAAATCTGCCTTCAAGGAATGGACACATTCTCCAGAGTCTGATGCGATTGGGTTTATTGCAAGTCGCTCAAAGTGAAATACAAAACCCAGGCTGGTCTGCGCAAACCACATAGCATTCATTCTTCTTCAATCACCCGACACAGACTGACCACTCACTGTCCAAACCCTCGTATTTATCGTTTTGGCACGTCCCTCTAGGTGGGATTAAACATGACTCATCCCACCTTATCCAACATTATTACTTTCTGATTGGTTCATTGTCATATAGCAACACTCCACCCTTAGTAACAAGTTTGGCATTACATCATAGTGTAAATTAATTTTAAGCCTCCAGGGACGCTCGAAGACCACATATGAGCCCCCCAAACCTGGGTTCAGCGAAAGTTCAGTAACTTATCCGGGTAATGGATGGTTCCAGAACACTTAGGTGCGCATGCTCAGGTACTGGGACTGGGCTGACCAATATGGTCATTCCGGAAGATTAGCTCATCCAGCCAGCCTTGGTTTGCCTGCTAGAGGCCTTCTTATCTGGCTTTTTTGACAGATTTATGAGTTTTTGTTTCTTCACAGCTCCACAGGCTTACAGCAGTTCTAAGGGGCCATAAGAACCTGGCTGAGTTTTCTCTGTTGAACTGTGATTATAGTAATACTCTGAATTTAGAACCTTTTGGGATATTTTTCCCACTATACCATGCACACTTTTTCAATTATTAAACATTTCTTTGACAAATAAGGTTGTTATTTTGTGAATAATATTGCCAGTTACATAACATACTGTTTATATGTATGAGCAGTATCTTTGGCTCATCTGGTTAGATCCTTGGTTCCCAAACTGTGGTTCGTGTACCACTGGTGGTACTTGGCTCCCTCTTGGTGGAACTCAGGGAGTTTCACAGTGTCATATTTTTTACTAAGGGGTTATAGCACGTGCGAAGGCTTATCGTCGCCCAGTCATTCCAAGAAGATCCTGCGTCAATCGCGGTTAACTTTTGACCAGAAAATAGGCAAACATACTTCGGGATTCGGCCCAGCAATTTCACTACATTGTCTCTGAGCCCCAATCATGTTAACCAGCTTGTCTGAACCCAGTTCCAATGCGACATATCGCCACAAACATCGTTCGTATTGCTTATCAAAGTCAATGCAAAGACGCGCGTCAATGCAAAGTCAATGCGTTTCGCGTGTATTTGCGTCTTTGCATTGACTTTGAATGTAATCTGTCGTGCAAAAAATTCGTTTCGCGTCCGGTAGAAAAGCAGCTTAATCGTGTTGCACCTGACAGGGTCTGCATTGAACCCCATGCACACTTTTTCAATTATTGAACATTTCCTTGACAAATATGGTTGCTATTTTGTGAATGATATTGCCAGTTACATAGCATACTGTTTATGTAAGAGGATCATATAGTACAGTATACAGCATCACATCCCTAATCATAAAAGCATATCAGAAATACGATTTCTTTCTCTTTATTCAGCATTGATCTCTGCATTTTACTTTACTGTACCTTGCAGCCTCATCTTGAGCAGTTTGTCCACATTTCTCTAATAATTAAAAACATTTATTTGACAGATAATGATGCTATTCATGGAATTGTATCACCATAGCTAAAAAATCTATATTCTTTCTCCTTCAATTACAAGATGGCTGAGAGGGTGACACCCATGAATTACCATTGCTTTTGCCTGAGGAGCCACAGGTTCAAATCCCAGTGGAGACATACGCTTCATGCACTTCTATGGATGCCCGCTCGGTTTATTCATACACTTTGGCGATTTTGGATGTAAAGTACCCCAGCTGGCATTTTAACGTTTTTTCACTGTTGAATCAACGTCATGGATCAGAGTTGAATCACCGTTGAATTATGTTTTGATTTTGAAAGATGAATCAACGTTGATTTCGCAACGTTTTTTCAACGTTGGACATGAGTACCATACACAAGCTCCAATTTTTTGGGTTTTTTTTTTTTTGGCCAGAAGGATTTTAAAAGGGGGCACAAATTTTGGGTTTTTTTGAAGGGTGTCTAGAATGATGGGGGGAAATTTTTAAAAGGAAGGGGTAGATGCGGCGCGAGGAAAAAAAAAATTTGCGGTAATTCTAGTTCCCACCACCGTGCTCTTCCCTTGTGACATTCACTCTGTGTACGATCTCTCCAATTTCTTCTGACCTTTTTTAGGTGTTTTCTTTTCCTCCATTGATGAGGCTGTGAACAAAGGTTTACATGTTAAGTTAAACATTACATTAGTGTCTGTAGCGGTATTCAAACCTGGGAGTCTTTGGACAAAGCAATTTCAAACTCACCATATACTGTGGTCTTACCCACTACACCAACTGAGTTTATTGCCAGCTCAGCGCATCAGTTTCCATTCATCGCTGAAGGGTGAAAGACTATATATATAAAAGAAATAATATATCCATTTATTTTTCTTTCTTTATTTATTGTTGTCAATGAGGAGACGTCATGTGAATATTCATTTTGATGTGTTTCATGCTGGTGAGTCGGCTTGACCCTGGGTAGAATAATTTGAGCGGAACAAACTATTGTTTGTGGCTGAGTTGGGTTAAGGTTAGGGTTAGGGTTAGGGATAAGGATAGCATTCCTTATGAGTTGGGTTAAGGTTAGGTCAACAGTGTCATGGCTGCCACCTTTATAAGCTTGCCGCATGTATAGACACTCTAGAAATTAAAGTGTAAATTCTCTTAAATGGATGTGCACTGGACGTTTTTCCACACTCGAGTATTTCACTTGGTATCTAAACATTAAGGTAAGCCGAAAAAGTTGTGATTTTTGTTCGATTTTGCTGAAGGTTGTGTGTGGTACTCTTACCCAACGTTGTTTCAACATTGAAACGAATCTTGTTCGAATTTCAGTGTTGATTTGAGATCATTTTGTTAACCTTTTTACAACCATCAGAGTTAAACGTTGTTTCAATAACGTTTCAACGCTGAAACGTCAACTGACATAATTTCAACCATATTTCTACGTTGAAGGTCGGTCGTGTGCCGGCTGGGACATTATGCAAAGGTTAAAGGGGAATGTAACCGCCAAACCTATGTAAACGTTAATATATACCTTGATGGTGTAAAAAATCGCCAATATATTTTTTCCCCCAATTTCCGAACTCTAAATTGGTAAATTTGGCGATTTAAATGCCTTCACAGCGTAGCCTTTCAGAGCGATGACCTTAGACCCGTGACGTCGCACAGTGAGAACGTTCATAAACTTAACATTGGTAGTAGGGGAGAGCGGGGGCAAACGGATCATTTTTTCGTATTTCCCTCTCTGCACAGAGACGCTTTTTTTTAAGGTAACCTTTTTTTTGTGAACAACATACGTATGTCCTCCACAAATCCCAACCAAGTCTGCTAAGATTGGATGAACGAGTATGACGAATCGGACAGGAAAATGCAGCTCTTGTTGATCCGTTCGCCCCTGTCTGTGGGGACGAACGGATCAAGTGACAGGGTCGAACGGATCAGCTGCATAAATCGACCACAAAACTATTAAGTACTTAATATTATTTGCTTAAGCTTCAGTTGAGTCCTTTGAGCAAATGAAGATGTTGAATTCATATCATACCACAGGGCTGCCAACTCTCACGCATTCGCCTCGAGTTTCACGCCCCTTAGAGGCATTCAAGTTCCCATGCTGCAGTCAGCAATTCTTCAATTGACGCGTATTTAAGAGATTCTCACGCAGATTGAGTCCTTGAGCATGGCAGTTAACCAGTTTCACGTGCATTACGGTGAATTTCTGGAAATCAATTATGACTCGAATTCTCACGTTTGTCTTTAGGGGTTGGAAGCAATGGAATTGCATAAAGACGTTCCAAATGGTCTTATTTCGTTTAAACAATTTAAACGATCATGAAAACACACATTGCTTCCAACCCCCTGAGCGGAAAAGCGCGACAACGTTTGGAGTCACAATCGCTCCATGTTACTGCGGTGAAATCCACCGTAGAATAAGTGAAACTGAAACTTCTACTCACAAGGACTTTAATTACGCGCTAAAATCTCATTAATATTCGTTGGTTGAATAATTGCTGACTACGGTGAATACGCCTTCAAAATGCCTGAAACTTACACCGTATGCGTGAGATTGCGTAGAAAGTTGGCAGCCCTACCAGTTTAGCTATCATGTGACCAGGCTACATTCTGCATTTCGCTCGCCTTCACCGGCGCACGTCCCTCCTTCAATTAACAACAAGGCAAGTCATCCAGCTGCCTTAGTTGAGGTACGTTGTTACAGATAATGTTTTTCTGTTCTTATCAGCCCTTTCCACAAGATATTTTCTCTTGTCATAAAGGGGAAATGATAAAATATTCATAAATAAATGGTTACGTAAACTTGGGAACAGAATAGTCTGGTAACCCGTTTAAAACAATTTATGACTGCCATCTACTGGCTTTATGGGCTTTATGCACAGCTCCATTACTTCCTGAACTTTAACCAGCTCCTTTATTTCTTGTCCTTCATTATTGGACAGTGATCCGTTTGACCCGGACTGCAGTGATCCGTTTGCCCCGCTACAGTCTCCCTCCATATTTTGCCGGCGAGCATCTTGCATAGGCTAGCATGAAAAATGAAACATTCACTGATAGTTAGCATACACATAGGTCTTTTAGATGCTATACATTTACAGTCCTCGACTAGTAAACATAAACCTTGAAAACGGAAAATACTGTCTCTTCATTTTTTTATTCATCGAGGGAAAAATCCTGTTTTGTCGTCGCTCTCCGCCAAGATAGGTCCGATCACTCTGAAATTTAAATACCGAGCGGATGGCGGGAGACTGTGCCTGTGCACCAAACAGCAACCTCCAGACTACCGTGTAACAGGGAAAAATGTCCGTGATCCGTTCGCCCCGCTGATCCGTTTGCCCCCGCTCTCCCCTACATGCAACAACTGGAGTCTGCTCCAATATTTTCCTATTTTCAACAGTTTTCCCGAACTTTGGAGGCACCATCTCTCGTACTTGTGTTGTTGGAGGGTGTAACAACACGAACGCAGGTACTCTTTCTCGGGAATTTTCTTTTTAATATCAAGCAATGAAAGGACTAGAGTGAACTGCCTCTCTCGTTTTGTCTCTTTTTAGTCCCAAGCCACACAGCCAGCGTACACTGTGAATACGGCTATGTACAGTGATCGCGATGGACCGTGTGTGACAGCATGCTACATGTACTCGGTGCGATACTACCGTTCGTTGATGGTACACCGGGCCGCAAATTTATAATTCCCAAACCGAACTCATCTGCCTCCCTTATGCGTCTCTCCCCCAATAAGTACGGATAGCTCAGTTATAATAGCAACCTCATTCCCATATAAAATTTAGTCAGAATAAATGCGAATATTTGAATATCGTAAACATTCATCAATAGTAATTGCTTCAGGTAGTGTTTCTACGCGAACAACTTCAGCACCCCAGACAAAGCCTGAAAGCTCAGACAGGGCTGTCCTCAAATTTTCCTCTAGACAAGTGAATCATGATTAATGCAGATATTAAATATCAGTGGCCATGTGAACGGCCCACCAGCACGTTTCTCAATCTCGTAATATCACAATCAGATGTAACATAACTTAAAGTCAGCAGCGAATGCAAGAAGTGAAAGAACGCAGCTTTAAAACAACCAGCAACAGCAAACTACATGACACATAAAATGTGACAGCGTGCCGATACAGTGAGAACAATATTCATGTCTGGCACAAGCCTAACATAAAGCACAAGTGTTAAGGATCATTTTATGTCAAACACACGATAAATTTTACCTACATCAGAGGTGCACTGTCCGGGATTTTCACTGCCCAAGGTCGTTTATTTAGATAGATTTTACCATGAGCAGCAGCGTCGAAATTAGGGATAATGATGCCGCACTTCTCACGCGTTTCTTTTCTCAGGGGCTGGAAGCTCCGATGACGTTATAAGAAAACTGTTAATAAAAGTGGAATAACTGAACTGCTCTCTTACTGATTATGCCGTGGGGGTGACACTGCTTTGCGATCGCAGATGAAGTTATTCTTTACATTTTGTAGCCATCCAGAGAGTCAGCTAGTTGCTGTTAGCTAAGGAGATGTTGGTAATTAATGGTTAGTCATATTAAAGCGATATGATTTTGGTTTTGCCCTAACTTAATTGTCTATCTGTACTATGCATTAACTTATCTGATATGATGGGTTCAAGTTACACCAGTGGCCAAAGGACGCAAAATTACGGTGGTCGTAATGTTCTGGCCGATCTGCGCTTACTGAGAACGGGCCACTTTTGAGGGGCGAAAATGAAAGGCAAAGTCGGGTTCGCTGTTAGGCTCTCTCGTGGGGTCCGCACGAATGGTGGGAACCCTCCAGAGGAGGGACATTCGCCTGGGCTTCGATTAAAGCCAGCTCAGAATTAATGGATAAAGTAATGTTGTCTGGAAGCGCAGACAGCCCAAAATATTTCGAGAATGGAAAAACAGTGTAACCAATGCCCGCGAAACCAATTTCGCCTACACCCAGAAACGGGGCTCTGTTAAATCCGTGAATGAATTTTTTCTAACAACTACACATAATTTATTAACAACATGTGAAAACTTCACTTTTAAATCGTTGGTACCGTTATCCTCCGGTGCGACAAAAAGTTGTTTTTATGCATGCTATGTGAACACTGATGGGACATTGCCTCATTAGGAGCGGTCTCAGCATGGTTATCAGTGGTTATAAAACACCGTATTCGTGGTGCTTGTGTGACCGAGAGTGGAGCTCTGCTTATCGCCCGTCTGCTTAACTCAATTCTGTAAAATGAGCGATCGTGACGATATGAATGTTTTAACTCAATTCTGTAAAATGAGCGATGGTGACGATATGAATGTTTTAATGTCCTTTGTGTGATGAATACCTTTGTTATGTTGCCAATCGTAGTTATAGCTAGCACAGAATGCACAGTGAGCAAGACGGCTTTTAATTAGCTAGACTGTATTCAGTTAATAGCCTATTTAAATTGAAGGTGGCATCCTTCAGCGATGTGCGCCGTTTATTTATGTCTGAATAGTAATTAATGACGAACCTAATCAGAATTGGGTTTTTTTTTTTTCTTTTTTCATTTAACGTTAACTTATTTCGAATATTTGGACGCCAAATAGCGAAGCAGTGCATCGCTTAAGTGTTAATTCTCATCCAACTTCGAGCGGACGGTGACAAACCGTCCGTCCGCATCGGACCATGGTCACACTTCTACTTTTGTTTTATTGAAACACCTGACGGACATAGTCTGTCGAAGGTCCGACTTTTCACTCGACAGATGGTCTGACTTGGTCGGACAAGTAAAGTTTATTGAAACAGCCCCCTGCTTTCAGGACATCAGTCCCATGGCGGGCGACCGGTTGCATCTGAGGAAAAACAACCGAGTCCAGCTTTCAGAAATTTGGCTAAGTCCCGCGGCGAGTGACCAGTTTTATCTCCATTCATCAGTTTCGATACCTGCGCGATCTCCAGAGCCGCTAATGTCGTTGAAATCTGAATCTAAATCGGAGCTGCCGCTATGCCTTTCTGTATTGTCCGCAATGTATTATTGTCTTGCTATCTCCCTGTGTGACGTCACGGAGTAATGGGCGGGCTGATCTACAGAAGGTGAAAATCAGGCACTTTGAAACCGTATTTCGGGATATTGCGTCAACGCAAAAATTTTGAAAATAATTCTCAAAAATAAAGTAGGTCACAGGTGACGGTTTAATACAGTTTATAGCCCTCTGAAAAATGCGATCATATTCCCCTTAAACATCTGTGAACCAATTTGCTGGTAGCCTGGAATTTTTTTTTTTTTTGCCTTACCTTGCAGTCTCACCTGTGCTGCAGTCTGTTCACCAAGCCAAGGAAATAGCCCACATCCTTTTGCTTTAGTCTTACAACCCATTTCTAAAACACATTCCACAATCCATCTGATATCATGTATTGGCAACTTCACATTAACCACCTTAGATTTACTATTTACTGACATTTGTCACCAGGTGAAGGCACAAGCACGCCCACCTTCACCTTCTACCCCAAGGAATGAACCACACCCACCAATAAGGGTCACAGGCACAGGAGGCACAGCACAAAAGGAGTAAATATTTATTAAGTTCAAAGAATGAATAAAAATCTTTAAAAAGACAGTATTTAGAGTGAAATTGGAAACTGGTCCTATTGCTGTCTAGGGCACCTCCCTCAGCTAAATGGGGTCCTCCCGCACCAAACATTCAACCCCCCCTGCCCACCCACCCCCGCCTTTTTCACTGTCTGCAAAATGTTTAACCTGTTCAAACTGTATTTTACATATATAAAAGTGAACATTTTTACCAATGTCATTACTTTTTTGTGATATTATTAAAAAATATTCACCTGCCTCCCTAGCCATTTTTTTCTGATTTGGATGTTACAGCAAACAAACATATATCTAAGGATGGCCAGCGTTGGTAAATGAGAGGTTGGCAGTAGTAAATGAGAGGCCGGCGGTGGTGAATGAGGACCCGGCAACTACACTGAACAAAAATATAAACGCCCCATGTCAAATATTGATGCCACATGGAGTTCACAACTCTAAGTGACCATATGCTGACTTTTACTTGAACAATAGGGATATTTCTCTTGATTTGTGTACCATTTTTTAATCCATCTTTCTGTCAGTGAGCATTTGCTCAGTGATGCAGTGATTTCACTCAGTACATGGGTGTAGCATTTCCAGACGGTGATCAGACAGAATGAGCAGTACCCAGACACTCCTTACACTGGGGACAATAAAAGGCCACCCCAAAATGTCAAATTTTGTCCAAAGTCATCATGCCTCAGATGTCTCAGGTCATGCGGGAACGTGCCATTGGCATGCTGGATGCAGGGATGTCCACCAGAGCGGTTGCTGTGCAGCTGAATGTTAACTATCGGACGATAGGCCGTTTGAGAGTTCGTGTCCGACAGATGGGCAGTACTGCAAATCAACCTCATCCACGTCGGCCATGTGTGACCACACCAGCACAAGATCACTACATTCGGCTCGTGCGCCTGTGGAATCGGCTCAGATCAGCGACACGCACAGCGGATGAGACCGTTGGTCTGCACAACAGACGCATCACACCACAGACAGTCTGTAACCGCCTGCGAGAAGCCAACTTGCATGCTCGGCGTCCTCACCGTGGTCTGCATCTCACCGCTGTCCGGCGTCGGAAGTGACTCGCATGGGCAAACGCACACGTTTGATGGCCCTTGGCACGCTGGAGAAGAGTGTTATTCACAGACGAATCCCGGTTCCAGTTATTTGAATAGTGCTGCTGTTTGCTTCCCTCTCTTTCCATTGTTATAATAATAACTGAATAAATCAAATAAAAAATTTGAAACCTTATCATAATGACACTGTGAACCTATAGGTTTGCATCGATCTTAACTGAAACTAAGCCCCTGTTAAAAGAGGCTTATTATCCATTTACATAGTTTCCCCACGGTTTCTATTGTGACTGCGGCTTAGGGCTTCTCAGGTTAATAAATTAATAAATTGTGGTTCCTGAGCCTCTGTCTCGGCATTAGTAATTTTCTTTTATCTAGGGTGAGCGAGGTCATTAGGTAGGGGGTTCAAAATGTGGCCAAAACTATGTGACGGTTGCAGGATGATCGCACTTTTGGAAAGAGATTTCCAGGGTGGGTTTGTCTGCCACGGTGCCAGCTAATTGAGCATCTGGAGAGCAAGATCCTTGATCTTCAGGGCCAGTTGGCGGCGCGACATAGTTCAATAATCAGTAGAGTTCCTGGAGGAACTAAGTAGTATGTCATTTAGAGAAATGGTGTGTACGCAAAAGCAGGGTGGTCTTGGGGACCCCAGAGCAGGCAGGGGAGAAAGTTGGGTGACTGTAGGGCGTCAGCGCAGGAAAGGGCGTGCACACCGTACAGCGACAGCTCCTCCAGTGGTTGAGGTGTCCAACCGATTCCGGCCCTTGCAGAACTCGAATTGGCCCCTGACCCTGAGAGTGGGGGGGACTGATGAGCATCAGGGCACCCTGTTGGCCTCTACCCCTCAGAAAAGAGAGTTAGTGATAGTGGGGGACTCAATACTTAGAGGAATAGACAGTTTAGTCTGTTCGTGTGACAAGAAGTCTCGTACGGTGTGTTGCCTGCCTGGTGCCCAGGTAGGAGACCTCCTGGAGCGTCTTGGACAAGCTCCTGGCCAGAGCGGGGGAGGGATCCAGTTGTCATGGTCCATGTTGGGACAAATGACATAGGTAAGGGTAGGTTTGAGGTTCTGCAAGGCAAATTTGTGGAATTAGCTGAGAAGCTTAGGAGCAGATCCTCCACGGTAGTTTTCTGCGGAATTCTACTGGTACCACGTGCAAGCAGAGGAAAGCAGAATTTTATCTGGAGGTTTAACACGTGGCTACGAACCTGGTGTAGGAAAGAGGGGTACAGGTTTATGGGGCATTGGAACTTTTTCTGGGACAGGGGTGACCTGTTGAAGCCTGACGGGCTACATCTGAACCGGAGGGGTACCTTTGCACTGGGTCGGCGTATGTTGAGGGTAGCACAGGATTTTTTAAACTAGGGACTTGGGGGGCAGGGAGGTTAGTGAGTGTTACACGTAGGGAAATGCAGACTGCCCTGATGGAAGCTGACAGCGTTACATGCACTATTGATGATGTACTTTAAAAGCAACAAAGCGTAGTGGGGGGCTTGAAGCAGCGGCTACATGGGAAATCAAGGGGGAAGAGCATTAGTAATAACCTGAAATGTTTTTATTTAAATGCTAGAAGCATAAAAAATAAATTTCCGGAACTTGAGGCGGTTATGATTAGTGAGGGCTATGACATAGTTGGAATTACAGAGACATGGCTTAGTGAATAGGATGGAGATGAATATAATATAGGAGGTTATAAGCTCTTTAGGAAGGATAGATGTAATAGGCGAGGAGGGGGCGTAGCACTCTATGTGAACGAAAACATAAATATACAGGAAATTCTTGAAATTGAACATTCCTTGCCCTGTGAAGATATCTGGGTTAGGCTCATTGGCAAACACGAGACAGGTTTAAACATGGGTGTATGCTATGGACCACCAGCTTTGGATAGTACAGTCAATGAAATTCTTTTTAGGAGGATTACGCAAGCTTGTAGAGGAGGAGGGACTATTATTATGGGAGACTTAAATTATCCTGGTATCGATTGGGAAATGGTGAGAGGACAGGGTAGGGGGGAGGAAGAATTTCTAGATGTTATAAATGATAATTTTTTGGTGCAGTATGTTAATAAACCTACAAGAGAGAAGGCAATTTTAGACTTAGTGCTCTGTAATGACCCAGATAGAATTAGCAATGTTGAGGTACTGGAGCCACTTGGGACAAGTGATCACTCTATTGTTAATTTTGATGTTTCATGGGAAGTTAAAAAGGTGTCTTCAAAAACCAAAAATTTTCAATTTTAGGCAAGCAAACTTTGACAGGATGCGCTCATATCTAAGTGAAATAAAATGGGAGACACTCCTGGACTGTGAGTCTGTAAATGAGATGTGGGAAAGATTTAAGGGGGTTTTACTTGATTCACTATGCAAATTCATTCCAAAGGTGTCCAAAAGCTGAAAAAGCAGAATCCCCAGTGGATGACCTCAAGTATTCGTAGGATTTTGAGGGAAAAGAGGAATCTTTATAAGATGTACATAAAGGATAACAATGAGAACACTAAGGCTGAATACTGTAAAATGCGGGCTGTGGTCAAAAAAGAGCTGAGGAATGCTCGAAGACTGTATGAAAGGAAAATTGCAGAGGGGGCAAAAACTAAGCCTAAGCGCTTCTTTCACTACTGTAGCAGAAAAAGGAAAGTCAAAGAGCAGGTTAAGTGCATAAAGAATAAAAATGGATCGCTGCTATATGATAACAAGGATATTGTGGATACCTTAAACAGTTACTTTGTTGAGAATTTTACCTCAGAGTGGGACTTTATTCGGCCAGAGGGCATGTCAAATGCTCAAGATTATTTAGCGGAAATTGAGGTTAGGGATAACGAAGTATTAGACAAGTTGCATAAACTAAAGGCAGATAAGGCAGCGCGTCCTGATGGCTTATATCCTAGAGCGCTCAGGGAAGTTAGTGAGATCATTTTTAAGCCGCTATCCGCCATCTTCAGACGGTCTTTAGAAACTGGAGAAATACCAATTGATTGGAAACAGGGCAACATAATACCAATATATAAGAAAGGGGACCGTACTGAGCCAGGAAATTACAGGCCAGTCAGTTTAACTTGCATTATGTGTAAAATATTGGAATCTATCATAAAAGATGAGCTGGACTTATTTCTTGAACGTAACAATATCTTGAGGGATAGCCAACATGGTTTCCGTAAGGGAAGGTCATGCCTGACAAACCCTCTGGAATTTTTTGAAGAGGCCACCAAGACTTATGACCAGAGCAGGGCTTATGACATCATATACTTGGATTTTCAGAAAGCATTTGATACAGTACCACATAAGAGACTAATTTTTAAAATGAGCTCCATTGGAGTTACAGGAGGTATTCTGAAGTGGATTCAAAACTGGTTACAGGACAGAACACAAAGAGTGGTGGTCAGTGGTATCTCATCTGAGCTAGGTATGGTGGGGAGTGGCATCCCCCAGGGATCGGTGTTGGGACCCCTGCTGTTCCTCATCTACATTAATGACCTTGATTGGAATATTGAGAGCAGATTAGTTAAATTTGCAGATGATACTAAATTGGGAGGTTTGGCAAATAGTTTAGAGTCCACTAAAGTGATTCAGGATGATTTGGATAGAATCCAGAATTGGGCAGAAATGTGGCAAATGAAATTTAATTTAGCAAAATGTAAAGTTGTACATGTAGGTAATAAAAACATTAGACGGGATTACGTCATGGGAGGTTTAAAACTGGAATGTGCTCCACACGAGAAAGATCTGGGAGTGATTGCTGACCGAACCCTCACAGGCTCTAGCCATTGTGCCGTAGCAGTTAAAAAAGCCAATCGGATGCTGGGATACATTGCCAAAAGTATTGAGTACAAATCCAAGGAGGTGATGCTTCTTTTGTACAACACATTCGTCAGACCACATCTGGAGTATTGTGTACAGTTCTGGGGACCATACTTTAAGAAAGATATAGAGGCTCAGAGAAAGTTCAGAGAAGAGCCACTAAGCTAATTCCGGGTATAAAAGATGAAAGCTATGAGAAGAGGCTGAAGATCCTTGATCTCTTTAGTCTTAGGAAAGGAGACTCAGGGGTGATCTGATTGAGGTCTTTAAATATGTTAAAGGGATTAACAAAGTGAATTATGTAGGATTCCTTCAACCAAGTGTTGTTAGTAGAACTCGGGGTCACAAATGGAAGTTGACCAAAGGTAAATTTAGCACTTATTCGGAAATATTTTTTCACCCAAAGAGTAATTTCGATGTGGAATAGCTTGCCTGACCATATTGTTGAGGCAGAGACCTTGGGAGTTTTCAAGAGCAGGCTTGACTTAGATACCATGAGTCATTGAGTATCTGAAGTGATTTTACCACAATAGTATAAAGAAACTGGCGAGCCTAGTTGGGCTGAACGGCCTGTTCTCGCCATTCATGTTATGTTATGTTATCTTTATTAATCATTGCCCCCCGCAAAAAAGCAGCCTATGCAAAACAAGAAATTGACCTGTCCCAACGGGCCTCTTGATGTCAATTTGTTGTTAAATTGACGTTACTGATGTTAATTTGATGTTAAATTGACATCAAGTGAGTATTATTTTAGCATTAGCGCCATCTTTAACTGATTTTGCTCGGTCATTCGAATCTTAAGACAGAATTGAACGTGGTAATATTATTGAATCAGTGAATTCAACAAGGGCCCAACTCCATTCCGAAAATGTATGGAATTGGGCCCTGATTGAATTCACCAATTCAATTGTGTTAGTGCAATCTCTGCTCACTGAATCAATCTAATGCATTAGGTGAGATTGTGTCCACAGTACCATAAAAAAAATTGAATGGGTGAATTCAGAGAGGCCCAAAATTTTCAAAATGGAGTTGTGCCCTTGTTGAATTCACTGAATCAATTATATTACCACGTTCAATTCTGTCTTAGATTCGAATGACGAAGCAAAATCAATTAAAGATGGCGCTAATGCTAAAATAATACTCACCTGATGTCAATTTAACATCAAATTAACATCAGTAATATCAATTTAACATCAAATTGACATCAAGGTGCCCACTGGGACGGATCAATTTCTTGTTTTGTATTGGCTACTTTTCTGTGGGGGGCAATGATTTATCAAGATCGATGCAAACCTACAGGTTCACGGAGTCATTATGATAAGGTTTCAAATTTTTTATTTGATTTATTCAGTAATTATTATAGGAGAGGGAAGCAAACAGCAGTACTATTCTGTTGGTGGTAATGCATTATGTGTACGATGTACACTACCTTCCTGACCCACTCTTTCACAATTTGCAAACGAGATCCCACGTTAATTTAGAAACAATAAAGACGCAAATCCAGTGCCAAGTTACGTATAGGTTACCAGCCTAGGTACGTGAGTGGCTAGCCTATTCAGTCCAGCGAATTAGTTGCCGGGTCCTCATTCACTACCGCCGGCCTCTCATTTACTACTGCCAACCTCTCATTTATCAACGCTGGCCATCCTTAGATATACGTTTGTTTGCTGTAACATCCAAATCAGAAAAAAATGGCTAGGGAGGCAGGTGAATATTTTTTAATAATATCACAAAAAAGTGATGACATTGGTAAAAATGTTCACTTTTACACATGTAAAATACAATTTGAACAGGTTAAACATTTTGCAGACAGTGAAAAAGGCAGGGGGGGGTTGAATGTTTGGTGCGGGAGGACCCCATTTAGCTGAGGGGGGTGCCCTAGACAGCAATAGGACCAGTTTCCAATTTCACTCTAAATATTGTCTTTTTATAGATTTTTATTCATTCTTGGAACTTAATATTTACTCCTTTTGTGCTGTGCCTCCTGTGCCTGTGACCCTTATTGGTGGGTGTAGTTCATTCCTTGGGGTAGAAGGTGAAGGTGGGCGTGCTTGTGCCTTCACCTGGTGACAAATGTCAGTAAATAGTAAATCTAAGGTGGTTAATGTGAAGTTGCCAATACATGATATCAGATGGATTGTGGAATGTGTTTTAGAAATGGGTTGTAAGACTAAAGCAAAAGGATGTGGGCTATTTCCTTGGCTTGGTGAACAGACAGCAGCACAGGTGAGACTGCAAGGTAAGGCAAAAAAAAAAAAAAAATTTTCAGGCTACCAGCAAATTGGTTCACAGATGTTTACCCTGGCGTAATGTACTTTTCATCCAAAATCGCCAAAGTGTATGAATAAACCGAGCGGGCATCCATAGAAGCGCATGAAGCGTATGTCTCCACTGGGATTTGAACCTGTGGCTCCTCAGGCAAAAGCAATGGTAATTCATGGGTGTCACCCTCTCAGCCATCTGGTGATTGAAGGCGAAAGAACATAGATTTTCTAACTATGGTGATACAGTTCTAAAAATAGCACCATTATCTGTCAAATATATGTTTTTAATTATTAGAGAAATGTGGACAAACTGCTCAAGATGAGGCTGCAAGGTAAAGTAAAGTAAAATGCAGAGATCAATGCTGAATAAAGAGAAAGAAATCATAGTTCTGATATGCTTTTATGATTAGGGATGTGATGCTATATAGGGGAGAGCTGGTACAAAGGTAACATTTTTCACATAAACGTCATTTTAAAAGATAACATTACAGACCGAAAAAAAAATTTGGAGCGATTAACTACTTTTGTGTGTGCTCTGTCAATATCAGGTGCTAAATCATCCCAATATAAATTGACTTCGGCATAGTTTGCCGTCCAATGGAAGTTGCGCATTGCTACTTTCGACCCCTCCAGTCGGGATGAAAGTAGCGCACGGGCGGGACAAAAGTAACCTGATCAAATCAACTGGAATCTTTTGAATTAGTCGTTTTTCATTTGAAAAAATCAAACAATGTCTTTGCTAACATGCAATTGTAAATATACAATACACTCATTTATTCAATTCAATCATAAAAATGACATTAAAACAGAAGCAAAAACAATCACACATTTGTTTTAAACATTTTCATCACAGTTGTGACAGATATAATGAGCTGCACCCTCAGTGCAAGCCTCATGTGACCACAGCAGACAAAAGATGCACTGCACCCACACTTCTCCAGGCAAAGATGAGGCAAATGTCTCCCCACAAACAAGACATTCCTCCTCATTGCCCTGAGAAACTGTGGTTGCAGCGTATCCGCTTAACGTCTTCTTTGGGCGTTTTGAAGAGGACTGTTTCTTCTGGCCCCTCTGCCGAGTCTCCTCCTCCAAGGCAGCTTTTACTGGGGTGTCGGTCAGTATTGCTGTTGACCTGCAACATTCAATGAGATGGTAGTCAGAATCAGCTTGTTTTTATACAAGCAAGAAAATCAAGACAAGTTAAAAACGACACTCTGCTCACCTCTTTCTGCCTCTTCTTTTATTTTCTTTCCTCGAGCCAGCCTTTGAATATGGGCGAACCTTTTCTGGGCTGAACCTCTGTATTGGCGTGCCACTAGATGTTCCTGGAACCACAAGTATACCTGGATAGATAATATTTCAAAAAAATAATAAATGCTTGGCAAGGCTCAACATGTACATTTAAAGACACACACAGACACAAACTCTCACCATCTAGAGGAATGGCAGACTCATGGAGATGCAGCTCAAATGGGCTCTGGCTAGGTTGCTGGTGTCTCATGGGAGCGGGCGCTGGTGATGGAGCGGACATTGGTGATGAAGAGGGCGCTGGTGATGAAGCGGACATTGGTGATGAAGAGGACGCTGGTGATGGAGCTGGCACTGGCATTGGGGATGGAGCTGGTGCTGGTGCAGGTGCAGGATGGTCGGTCACAAAAGCTGGAGCAAAGTCTGTCTCACTGAAACTATCTGGATTCAAGGGCCAGATACCGGTACACTCGAACCCAGATGAAATGCTGCTTGCTGTCGCAGCTTGAGGCAGAGCTTTAGCCACAAGACTTGGGATGTTGTAGATGGTCAAAGTTCTTCCAGGGTTCATTCGCATCCAATTGTCTGCTGCACTGTTAATGTAGTGCTTCAGAGGACCAAAAATGCTTCGGTCCAGCGGCTGAAGACGGTGGGAGCAGTGGGGGGGAAAAGACAGGAGTACAATGCCATGTGACTTGCAAAAGTCAATAGCTACCACAGAGAGGTGTGATGGATGATTGTCTAAGAGTAGCAGCAACTTTGACTCCGGGGTCACACGGGTGTGCCTTGCAAAATGCTGTAAAAATGCCAAGAAATCGGCCTCCTGCATCCACCCCGATCCATTGGCAGAACCAGTGCAGCCAAGGGGGCCATCCCGGATGAAGTGGTGCTGGAACTTCTTCCTTGGGAAGATAAAGTAAGGGGGAACAAAGTTGCCTTGTGCGTTGGCAGTAAAGGCAACAGTCACCAATGTCCCTCTTTCCCCAGAGGTCACAGCACCGACCTGGCGCTGCCCCTTGGTGGCAATGATTTTGTCTGGCACTTGAACTGTTGTGGTACCTGAAATAATAAAAAGTACAGGATTAAAAACAGGAACAACCCATGGTTTACTCGGGAAGTGGCAGATTTGATCCATGCTCGCAATAAGCAATGGGCCTTAGCGAGAAAGACAAAGACCACTCGTAATTGGCAATTGTTTCGTTCACTTAGAAATAAATGCACAACTCTAATCAGAAAATCCAAAACTGATTTTTATTTGTCATTGACTACTGACTGCTACAACAATCACTCCAAATTCTGGAAAACTATTAAAGGACTTCAGAACAAGAATGCTGCCGGTCTGCCTCACAAGTTAAAAAATGATGACACTTTTATTTTTGATAAAAAAGCTATGTCAGATTTATTTAATGGTCATTTCAATAAGGCTGGTCATATCTTTGATGACTTAAATCAGAATACTTACCAAAGGGCTAATCATACTGACTGTTGCATAACTGCTCTCACAACTGAATCAACCTCTTTTGTAGATTCTGCTTTTAGTTTTACACCCATCCTGGTCTCTGATGTCTTTCATGCCTTACAAACACTCGACCCCAAAAAGGCCGCTGGACCTGATGGCCTTGAACCATTTTTCTTGAAAGTGGCAGCCCCAATTATAGCTCGCCCAGTGGCCGACATCTTTAATCTTTCCATTGCCTCACAAAACTTCCCTGTCTTATGGAAACAAGCTTATGTTATGCCTTTACTGGAAGCTGGTGATCCCACAGACCTGAATAATTATAGACCAATCTCTAATCTCTCAACCTTGGCAAAAATATTGGAATCTATAGTGTCTGATCAGCTCAAATTTTTCCTGGATTCTAATAATGTACTTAATCCATTGCAATCAGGTTTTAGATCTAAGCATAGCACTGTCTCAGCCACTCTGAAAGTTCTTGATGATATAAGAGCTGCCATTGAAAATAAAATGTTCACTGTTGCTCTGTTCATCGATATGTCCAAAGCATTTGACACTGTGGATCATCAAATTTTAATTAATAACCTGCATAAGGTTGGTGTTGGTTATGACGAGGTTGGTTGGTTTCAAAGTTACTTAACAGATCGAGTCCAGATGGTTAGATTTAGCAATATTGTGTCCGATCCAGTCACCTTAGTTAGGGGGTGCCACAAGGTTCCATCTTGGGGCCATTACTCTTTCTCCTATATACAAATAATCTCTGCAACCAGTTAAGATATTCTTTATATCATATGTATGCAGATGATACAGTCTTATATTCTTCTGCTCCCACTCTGGAGGCAGCACTTTCTAACCTTCAGGTTGATTTTATTTCTTTACAGAGTGCACTTAGTGACGCCAGACTTCTTCTGAATGCGAATAAAACCAAAGCCATGCTGTTTGCAAGTAGTCGTTCCGAGGTCTCCTCATCTCCAATCAGATCTATTGACGGTGTCCCTATTGAGTTTGTTGAGAAGTATAAATATCTCGGCATATGGCTGGACAAAGATCTCAATTTTAAACATCATATTGCACATCTGACGAAAAAGCTCAAGTTAACGCTAAGCTTTTTATACAGATTAAAAACCTGTTTCTCAACTTCCTGACGTAAACGTTTGGTAACTGCCCTTTTTCTTTCTCAGCTAGATTATGGAGACACTGTTTATAGATTTGCTTGCCCCACTGTCTTGGCCAAACTTGACCCTCTTTATCATGCTGCATTGAGATACATCACTAACTCTGCGTTCAGGACACATCACTGTATCTTGTATAAACTTACTGGGTGGTCTCGCTTGTTCTGGCGAGGATGCAGCATTGGTATATTTTAACATATAAGGCTATTCTTGGGAAATTGCCTTCTTACATATGCTCCAAATTTATGCCTGTAAGTAACCCTTATAACCTCAGATCCAGCAGTTTGCTTCAGTTCAAAGTGCCATCTGTACGAACTGAAACTGGAAAAAAAGAGTCTGTCTTACTTTGGTCCGTGGGCTTGGAATGACCTGCAAAAACAGCTTAAACTAGATTCTCTTATTTCTTTATCGTCTTTTAAACAAAAAATCTCAGTAGTCATTACCACAAGCTGTACCTGCCATGACTAAACAAATGATCTCTCTCTCTCTTTTCTGCTTTTTGCACTACAGCACTATAGCTGCAATTTAGATTTTATTGGTTTTAAGATTAGACTTTAGATTTTGGGTCTAAACTTTTGGTCTTGGCAAATTATGTTTTTAGATCTGAGTAACAATGTCTTAATTATGTATTGACAGATTTTAGCTGATCGTATACATGCGCTTCCAGTTGGGTTCTGTAGTATTATATTTCATTTGAATACTCACTATTTTTTATTGTTCGTGGTTGGTAGACTGATTATTTTGTATTGTTTGTAATGTATATATATATATATATATATATATATATATATATTTTGTTGTTTTGTCTGAATATGCAAACTGCTGTGTGCTGCCTACTTGGCCAGGTCACAATTGTAAAAGAGATTTAATCTCAATTGTCTATCTGGTTAAATAAAGGTCATGTATGTATGTATAAATGAAATGAATTATTGCTGTTGCAAATCACTGTTGCTTTTTAATTTATCTAAATATAAATTTTTACCTGTTTCATCCATGTTCCAGATGTCCTTTGCTTCAAAATTATAGCGGGTGAGGACAGTCTTTAGGTTTTTAAAAAACGCTGTCACGTTGGTCTTGTTGAAGCTGGTGGAACGGGACATGCTGGTGGCTTTAGGTCGACGGATGGACAGGGTTTTGTTGCGCTCGAGGAAGGAGGTGAGCCAGTCCTTCCCTGCCATCTGGTTTTTCTCCCATGAACATGGAATTTTGAGGCCAATAATTTCGGCCAGCTCATATGCAAACTTTCGCACCTAAAACAGCATGAAAAAAGAGGTTAATTCCCAGATAGCAAGCACCTCAGAGCCGGGGCAGATCCGGAGCTGAGGTGCTTGCTATCTTAGGCAAATGGCGATAGTGGTGTAGCTCTGTCTGCAGTGTTACTCCAACCTCTTTAGGACTCAGGCCAAAATATATATCAGCTGCTCTCTTTATATATGCCTGCAGTCTCTTCTCCTGTTCTTCTGTGAAGACTTTGTTGTGAGCCCTGTACCCTGGGGCTCTGGCCTGCTGCCCTCCTGCCTCTGCCCTCCTCTTGCAGTACCTGAACAGGGTGACATGACAAACGCCATGCACCTCTGCTGCCCTCCTTATACTCTCGCCTCTTCGAACATTAAAAAAGGCCCTTCCGTAAACCTGTTGGTCAACCTTTCCTCTCTGGGTAGTTCTGAACCTAACTCTTGGCATTCTCTGTCGGTAAAATATAACACACACATTTTTTAAATGAGTTTTAAAACAGAAAATTCGGCCGCATTAGCAGAGAGGGACGAACGTAACCGTTGCTACTTCCGCCCCGACAGTGACTCCAGACATTAGAACCAGGATTGCTTCTAAAGTGGAAAAAGTCTGACATTTCAAACTTTAGGATATGTTACAAAACTAAATGACCTATCACTTCATCATAAATATGAAGCATGGAGCGATAAAGACAATCTTTAAGTCAAAAAAGTTAAAAATTTGTCTGAATTTACTCACCACTGTGGAAAACGGTCTTCCCGGTCTCGTTCCGCGGGGAAGCGTCGAAACCTCAAGATTTTTCCCGGGTCTGGAGAATGTCGCGAGCTGTACGTGCTGACCTACTATGACGCATCGAAGTGCGGATGGCTGTGAGTAAATCGCCGTATTACTTTCGTCACACGTTACTTTCGCACCGGCTCTCCCCTACTATATGATCCTCTTACATAAACAGTATGCTATGTAACTGGCAATATTATTCACAAAATAGCAACCTTATTTGTCAAAGAAATGTTTAAATATTGAAAAAGTGTGCATGGGGTTCAATGCAGACCCTGATTAGTAAAATCAGGCGCAACACTATTAAGCTGATTTTCCACCGGACGCGAAACGAACTTTTTGCACGACAGATTACATTCAAAGTCAATGCAAATACACGCGAAACGCATTGACTTTGCATTGACGCGCGTCTTTGCATTGACTTTGATAAGCAATACGACGATGTTTGTGGTGATATGTCGCATTGGAACTTGTTCAGACAAGCTGGTTAACATGATTGGGGCTCAGAGATAATGTAGTGAAATTGCTGGGCCGAATCCCGAAGTATGTTTGCCTATTTTCTGGTCAAAAGTTAACCGCGATTGACGCAGGGTCTTATTGGAATGATTGAGCGACGATAAGCCTTCACACGTGCTATAACCCCCTGGCAAAAAATACGAAACTTTGAAACTCCCCGAGTACCACCAGGAGGGAGCCAAGTACCGCCAGTGGTACACGAACCACAGTTTGGGAACCAAGGATATTACCAGATGAACCACAGATACTGCTTATACATATTAACAGTATGCTATGTAACTGGCAATATTATTAACAAAATAGCAACCTTATTTGTCAAAGAAATGTTTAATTATTGAAAGAGTGCGCATGGTTTATTTCCTTCAGGCTCGCAACAGACTGTGGCTATGCACTGCAGGCTTGTGCAAACTTTCTGACAGGAAGATCTGCAGAAGGAAATCGAGTAGGGTGTCCCTGCAGAACCGGAGGCAGCAGTTTCAGGGCCGCACTTTCAGAACCGCAGTTCTAGGACCCTCTGGTTTTCACATTAGCGCCACCCTGCGAGTCAGATGACACCCTTCTCAGTCAGTTGATCGAGTACGACATCAAAAATGTGAGTACTAATGTTCGTTTGTTTAAAGTTAAAAGTCAATTCTGCTGTCTTGAATTAGCAAAGGTAACGTTCATTAGTTGAAATGAGTACGTATGCGTCATAGTAACTTAAATGCATTGGCGACAGCTTGCTATCTGTTTAGGATAGCAAAAGAATTTGTGCAGGTGTTGAATAAAACCGTCACGCCATTTAACGTCTTCTCTTGGTGTGTTTTCTTGATAACCGTGATAATTCTAGCCAGCATATAAATCAAACAGACAATGCATGATATGCATTCTTAAGAGTTTATGATTATGTAGTACCAGGTTTTCAAAGTCTGACCGCGGGCCTCCCCTGAGACAAAGCTTGGAAAAAGGCGCCCACTCATAGTTAGTAGTCAGCCTATATGTACTGAGCAACAAAAGAAACGCAAGTTAACTAGTTAATGTCCTCTCATGGTTACTCAGTCAAAGTGACCGCAAAATAAAAGTGTGATGAAACGAGTGTAAATGTGCACGCGCTAGTGATAAAATTGATTTTTTAATAATAATTACGTGCATACTTATTTACCGGTCTGTCTTTAATTAACTTGCGTTTCTTTTGTTGTTCAGTAGCTATAGTTAGTTTTGCGCAGTTCCTGGGTGCCTATGATTTCGTGATTGTTATTTGATTATCTGATTTTGCTGTTTACATAACTTGACAACATCAAATACATAAAAAGATCTGTCGGAAGGCATTTATTCTGACTCTGGAAAAGTGTGAAAAGAGTAAAATCCACCAAAACCGCCATATCTCTGAACCATCTCTTTATCCAAATTACGCACACATTTTCACTTCCATTCACTGAGCCTCCCGTTAAACCGTTTGGAGCGCGCCCCCCTCCCCAAGGGGGAGACCACTTTGAAAACCTCTGCCGTTGACCTTTCCTGCAAATCTCATGGGCAAAAATTAAGCTCACTTCAGGACAGCAGATAGATTTTTTTATGCTGTATTATACTCAGAGAAAAGTTATGTTTGTGAAATAATATCTAAATTTCCAGTTTTAACAATTATGTTCTGTTTTTCCTTTAAAGAGGCATGTAACAATCCAAAAAGGCCAGTATTTGCCTGACCTGAAAAGGTGCAGCACAGCCTACCACTGCCCATTCTGTGGGCCTACTTTGTTTCATTCCACAAAGTTGAGCAAGGTCAGATCTAACCTGGACTCACATTTCAACAGGGCAGTTTTTCATACAGGTAAAGTTTGCAAACATTGTCTTTTAACATGTAACTTTGATTTTTCTGTACATTGAGAACAGCCCAAATTTAATTATCAGTTCCATTAGATCAATCAATGCTCTAATTTGATTGTGGTGACCTGATACTTGATTCAGATTTAGATTACTGATAAGTTACATTTCAAAGTTTATAAAATACTTGATAATATGATAATTCTTATGTTTCTTATGTTCTTATATTTCAGGGTATACCATTCACAGATGTGGTTTGAACTGCCGACCACAATGGCACTGCATGTACTGCAAGGCAATGCTTCTGCACAAAGCAGACTTCTGCAAGCATGTACAGTGCTGTGAAAAAGTATTTGCCCCCTTCTTGATTTCTTATTTTTTGCATATTTGTCACACTTAAATGTTTCAGATCACCAAACAAATTTTAATCTTAGACAAAGACAACCCGAGTAAATACAAAATGCAGTTTTTAAATGATGATTTCATTTATTGAGGGGAAAAAGCTATCCAAGCCTACCTGGCCCTATGTGAAAAAGTAATTGCCCCCTAAATCCTAATAACTGGTTGTGCCACCCTCGGCAACAAGAACTGCAATCAAACATGTGCGATAACTGGCAATGAGTCTTTCACATCCCTGTGGAAGAATTTTGGCCCACTCTTCTTTGTACAATTGTTTTAATTCAGCCACATTGGAGGGTTTTTGAGCATGAATGGCCTGTTTAAGGTCATGCCACTGCATCTCAATCGCATTTAAGTCCGGACTTTGACTTGGCACTCCGAAATCTTCATTTTGTTTTTTTTTCAAGCCATTCAGAGGTGGATTTGCTGGTGTGTTTCGGATCATTGTCCTGCTGCATAACCCAAGTGGGCTTGAGCTTGTGATCACAAACTGAGGGTTGGACATTCTCCTTCAGGATTTTCCGGTAGAGAGCAGAATTCATAGTTCCATCAATTATGACAAGTCGTCCAGGTCCTGAAGCAGCAAAGCAGCCCCAAACCATCACACTACCACCATCATGTTTGACTTTTGATATGATGTTCTTTTTATGAAATGCTGTGTTAGTTTTACGCCTGATGTAACGGGACGCACACCTTGCAAAAAATTCAACTTTTGTCTCGTCAGTCCACAGAATATTTTCCCGAAAATCTTGGGGGATCATCAAGATGTTTTTTGGCAAACGTGTGACGAGCCTTTGTGTTCTTTTTGATCAGCAGTAGTTTCTGCCTTGGAACTCTCCCATGGATGCCATTTTTGCCCAGTCTCTATCTTATTGTTGAATCATGAACACTGACTTTAACTGAGGCAAGTGAGGCCTGCAGTTCTTCAGTTGTTGTTCTGGGTTCTTTTGTGACCTCCTGGATGAGTCGTCGATGCGCTCTTGGAGTAATTTTGGTCGGCCGGCCACTCCTGGGAAGGTTCATCACTGTTCCAAGTTTTCTCCATTTGTGGATAATGGCTCTCACAGTGATTCTCCGGAGTCCCAAAGCCTTAGAAATGGCTTTGCAACCCTTTCCAGACTGATAGATGTCAATTTCTTTGTTTCTCATCTGTTCTTGAATTTTTTTAGTTCGTGGCATGACATGTTGCTTTTTTAGATCTTTTTGCCTATTTCACTTTGTCAAACAGGTTCTACTGAAGTGATTTCTTGATTCAACAGGTCTGGCAGTAATCAGGCCTGGGTGTGGCTAGTGAAATTGGACTCAAAAAATGTGGTTAATCACAGTTATTTCATGATTTAACAAGGGGGGGAGGGGGGGCAATTACTTTTTCACATAGGGCCAGGTAGGTTTGGATAGCTTTTTCCCCTTATTAAATGGATCATCATTTAAAAACTGCATTTTGTGTTTACTCGGGTTATCTTTGTCTTATATTAAAATTTGTTTGATGATCTGAAACATTTAAGTGTGAAAAGTACGCAAAAAAGTAAGAAATCAGTAAGGTGGCAAATACTTTTTCACGGCACTGTAAGTATTTGTGAGGCAAGGCAACCTTCCCTTTTCCCCACCATCTCACCTCCAGCTACTGGAAATATGTTCAAATTAAACAGGTTTTATGGAATAAAATGCTTAAAAAAAATAAGTGCAGTCTTGATATTTTATTTTATTCACTTTTATACATGCAATTGTCATGTTCCTCCTCATTTTGTGCTCTGAATGCAGAGAGATTCATAGATGTGAAATATTAAGTTTTGTGGCCTTATTTATTTTGTGCAGTTTTAATATTTTATTTTATTCACTTTTGTACATGCAGTTGTCATATTCCCCCTCATTTTGTGCTCTGAATGCAGAGAGATTCATAGACGTGAAATATTAAGTTTTGTGGCCTTATTTATTTTTTGCAGTTTTGGTATTTAATTGCATGTTATTCACTAATGCAGTTTTCATGTTCCTCATTTTCTTAATAAAGTGCTCTGAAATCCACTTTGCGCATATATGTTTAAAAAGATGGCGTATGTCTTTTCAAAGGCTGTTTTTGAAAAATATATTTGCCTGGTTTGGATTCTATAAAAGTGGGTCACGATGTAATGACCATGGGAAAATGTGGGTCCCAATGTGAGACCAGTTGAGAACCCCTGCCCTTACCCTGCTGTGCAGATTTCAAGCTCTGCCTTTTAAATTACATTGCAACTTTTTTTTGTGTATTTCAATAAAAAGGTTGTTCACAAAAAAGACATGTCCTATGATTCTGAACAAAATGTAAGGTAAAATGATTCTGTTATGTTTTAGAGCCATTTTAAGAATTTTAGGCATATTTTTATGATATTGGGATAATATGAATCACAATTATTTTGGCATTTGGGTGGAATAAACCTCAAAATTATATTTAAAGTACCTTAAATATTGTATTAAGCAGTATATGGGTGGAATGAACCTCCAATATTATAAAACCTAGGGGCCTAGAACTGCGGTCCCGGAAATGCGGGTGTGAATCTGCATATTTTGATGATATTGGGATAATATCATAAATCACAATTGTTTTGGCATTTGGGTGGAATAAACCTTTAATAATGAATCACAATTAAAACTTTAATTATGAATCACAATTATTTTGGCATTTGGGTGGAATAAACCTTTAGTAATGAATCACGATTAAAACTATTAATGAATCACAATTATTTTGGCATTTGGGTAGAATAAACCTTCAATATTATCGCTAGACAGTCAATAGTATTTGCTGTCATCCAGTTCGATAGATGGCGCTGCCGCAGAAAACCTAAGGTCCTAGAAATGCGGTCCTGAAACTGCTGCCTCCGGGTCTTGCAGTCATCCAGTTCGATAGGTGACGCTGTCGCAGGAAACCAGAGGGTCCTAGAACTGCGGTCCTGAAAGTGCGGTCCTGAAACTGCTGCCTCCGGGTCTTTAGAGACATAATATTGGGGGGAGGAAATCTGGGTTGCATTGATGTGGTCTGTTTCCCTTGACAGGTGATTGGAGGAGAGCAGTTAAAATGTGTTGGCTGAAAGAAATCAATGGGAGGAGCTCATTACCATGAAAACGGCGCTTTTAACGCCATTTTCCGCAACGCCGAAAATAACGCCGTTAATTTGCATATGAAAACAGCGCTTTTAACGGCGTTCTCGTGAGAAACGGCGTTAAAAGCGCCGTAAAAAAAAGCAATAACGGCGCAAAACGCGTGTTCTCGTCCTAAAACGCGTTTTATAGAGACGAATTATGGCACTATCAGCTTGCCATAGATATCTGCGTGTTCACATACAAGAGACGGCGTTTGTAGCATATGACCAATCGTCTATCAGCAGCAGAGCAGCATATTTTACAAATGAAGAGCAAATGATCATATTACAAAAATATGAGGAATACAGGATCATACCAGAGATGCCAAGTCTGACGCATTTGGCTCGAGTCTTTCGCCTCTTAGTGGCATTCACGTCCTTGTGCCGTAGTCAGCAATTATTCAATAAACGCGAACTGAAGAAATTCACTCGCGGAATTCAAGTCATTGCACAATAAGTTAATCAGTTTCACATGCATTACGGTGGATTTCCCCACTAGTGACACAGAAATTGATTATGATTCGGGAATTCTCACGCTTGTCTTTACTGAAGGATTGAAAGCAATGGAATTGCATAAAGACGTTTCAAATGGTCTTTCATTTAAACAATTTAAACACATGCATTGTTTCCAGTCCCTTAGTAAAGAGAAGCACGAGAAGTCCGGAGTCATAATCGCTTTCCATAGTGAGGTCCACCTTCACGCAAGTGAAACTGAAATTAAATGCACAAGGATTTTAGTTCCGCGTGAGAATGTCATTAATAAGCGTTCATTGAATAATTGCGGACTAAGGTGAATAAGCCTAAAAAGTGTGTGAGACCTACGCCGAATGCGTGAGACTTGGCATCTCTGTCATTCAGATCGAAGACAATGCTCGAGACAATATGACACCCACCACTAATTGGACGGGAGTGTTAATTACATTCTGTTAAAATGACGGGCGGCCTTCAAAATATTCCGTCATTATTAAAAAAAATCCATCAATGACGGAAAATATTAGGTTAACGCGACCTCTGGTCACACTCCTCCCTTTCTCCCCCACCCCAGGCTGCGAATTACGCCCAGGTAACCTGGTTAACCTGCTGCCTTCTGATACTTATGTAGACCCACCAGCAGCGATAGGTGCACAAAACTCCTTTCGTAGTCTTCACAAGCTTTGTTCCCTTACCTAGCATTATTCTTGAACATCAATATTTTACATTCACTGCGAGGTTTGAAATAAGCGGTATCGCATCACATTTGCGATCAAAAAATGCCTACTTTCGAACCAAAATGAAGAATAGCGATAGTTCTTGTTTACTAACATTGACGCCATATTCAGACATGCGCATTAGCGTGGTTGGCAAGAACAAGTGTAAATCAATACAACAAAACGGGGAAGTATGGCATCCTGCAGTTGTGGAACCGATTCGGCGGTCTCTGAATATGTACGAAACCTTGACACTACCGCGAAGACAAGATATTTCCCTTACCTTAAGTACAATGAAGGTCTGTGTAGGCTTCCGGATCCTTACGAGCTGAAAGGTTAGAAGAATGACCCTTCTTTGGCTCTGGGTCGGCTGGATCATCACTTGATATTCCTACATCGAACAGAAATTCAATATTTGTTGATCATCGTTGAGCAGTGAAAATAATTCAAAGTAGTACGTTTACCGGAGCGATTTTAAAAGGGGGCGCCAATGTATTTTGGGGGGTTTTACTCGTGATAAAGGGGTTTAGAATTTATCACTAATATTAATATTGCGAATGCATATACTGTGCATTCCCTAGCCAGCTGGTGTGTCATCAGTTACAAGGCTGCAGCTGCAGTAGACATTAAACTCTAAATTTTCTTTACTGGATGTACGCTTGACGTTTTTACTCATCGAATGTTTCTCTAGGTACCCAACCGTCAAGGTAAGCCGGAAAAGTACTGATCTCAGTCGATACTGATGACGGTTGAAAACGGAATTCTTTTCAATACTGATATCCGAACTGTCACTTCCTCCCTACTGGAAAGCATAAGGAACCGATTGAATTACCCAACACAAAAACGAAGATCATTCCCTTGCTATGACCGAATAATAAAATGCGAGAACTTAGCAAAATGTCATGTTAGAAATGATGTAAAATAACTTGCGATTTACCCGACAAAAAGTGGATAGAGCAAACACGCGAGTGGATGGCACCCAGTTCTTTCGTCGAATTGAATTGATCCAAGCGGATTTTTTAGGTTCTTGTTCAGGAATACGAAGGAAACGTATTCCTGAGCCCTTAACGAATCGGTTTGTGCAGTTAATTACGCTGCAACTAACTGGCATTATTACAGAAAGTGCAAGACAACTGTACTTCGCCTGTTAAATCAATTGTAATGCTGAGCCTTTTTGCCAACCACGCTAGTCAACAAACCCACGTGACCAGGTTCGTGACATCACGAGAACTATCCCTATACCAGATAGATGAGTCGCAGCCGCTGCGAAAGAAAATCTTAACAACACAGGTGGAATAACTTCAAATTCTAGCATAGAATCATACAACTAGGGCGAATTCGAATCCCCAGCACGAGTCAACACGAGTGCAAGGTGCGGGGTTTTTCCGTTCCGAACACGGAAGTTCGAGTTCGGGTGTTCTCCAGTCTCCAACTCAGGCTAGCCCATGGGGCTGCGTATGATGCAGAATAAAAAATTGAATTGAATTGAATTATTGCGATACCGACGGTTTTCACAAAATTTCAGCAAGATCAACCCTAGTAACCGGGCCTGAAATTCAGTTCATGCTTCTATACAAAGTTAATTGCCACTGAAACTACTCATTCTCGTGAATAGAGGGCTATTAACAAGATTAATCGGTGAAATTGATGAAAATATCACATACCTATCTCCCGCGTCCGCCATCTTTGTTCTTGACAACACTCGTCCCACTCCCCAAAAAGTGGGAAGTGACAAGAACGCGTTCTCGTGTTGGTTCTCGGCTGTTCGGAACTTCTTTCTCGTGTCGAGTCAACCCAAGTGTCACCAAGAACAGGGATTCGAATACGCCCCTAGTGTATTATCAAGTGGGTTAACAAACTGTTACCAAGCTAGCTTGCCGTTACAAACCTGCCACAGGGGGGTCACAAATTAAAGTATGTATACGAAGTCTCCCCCGTTATCCTGCCGTGATTCGAGCAATGAACATGTTGCTTTTGCATTTCTGTAGCTGGCTAAGCGCAAACGAAAAAAAGGGTTATTGTCGCGGTTTGTGTTATCTGGACAACCCCTTATCTGTGTCTCCCCGTTAGCAGTCGATGGTGAAGTGATTTTTTTCAGAGCCATTGTTGCTATAGAGGGTATCGCCAATACGAAAAAAATTGCCTGGATATTGCATTCGTGCCCCGTTTCATATGCATTATGGAATATGTCGGAAACCCAGTCGCTTCCGGTCTCTGCAGAGCTCAACAGTAACTGAACTTTAGTTATTAAGGCCATGGGTCGTTACTGTGAAGCTTCCATGTGTTCGTCGAACGAAAATAAGCGGAAAAAACTTCAGAAATACCCCTGGATGAGAGACTTATACGCACAATGACCATATATATGTATGCGTGCGTACAATATTTAACCCTAGATAGCTCGTGGTAAACGACAAACGTGATCGCATCAACGTAACGGAAGTAAGCGAGTTATGAATGGAGCAAAATATTTTGCCGAAAGCGCTACATCCGGGCATTTTTTTTTTGTATTGGCGATACCCTCTATTGCTCGGTCTGCTCTGCCGATCCAGTAAAGCGTTTCTCGAAAGAACAGGTGCGAACTTACATAGTTGGAGCCATTGACAGTACTACCCAAGTTGCTAGAGTAGTTTAAAAAACTATGCTTTTCGGAAACGCACCCCAGGTCCCCATTGTCAACACAAGTTATATCTAAAATAAAAGTTGATAAAATCGCCTAAAAACCTACTTTTTCAATCTCGGCACATTGCCTCCTGTTGTTCGCTTGCCCGACTTCCGGGTTCGGAGAATGACGTTCACCTTACGTACAGGCTATTTTTAGATATCGGGCGGGTCCCCATTGTATTAGGTCAAGTTTGACCTTCGAAGATCACCAACAGTCAAGTTGAACGTTCATATGTGACTTCCTTTAAGTCTGTGGTACAAACTTAGGCTCCATCTGTAACCGTTTTAGTGATAAATCTCATTGCATTTTCATTAGGTCAAGTTTAACCTTCAAAGGTCAATATGAAGGTCACCAAATGAAAGTTCATATATGACTTCTTATACGTCTCCAAAACAAGCCTACGCTCTATCTGTAACAATTTTGCTAATTTAAGTCATTGAAATTTCACTGTAAAGTTTGGCTGTTGAAGGTTATGGAAGGTCAAGTTCAAGGTCACTACGTGAAAGTTCATATATGACTTCCTAAAGGGTTTCAATACACATATGTTCCCAATCTTCAATATTTTCAAGCCTAAAAACTTTTGAAAATTGTAACATTTTGCTTGACCTCAAGTTTGACCTTTCAAGGTCATCTGAGGTCAACTTTAACACATCCAAAATTTAGTTCATATATATGTCGCCCACTCTCCATAAGACCCAATGTTAAAGTACAGTGCCCCCACAAGACCCACTTCCGTCGATTCAATCAAAATGGCACTCATACTGTACATAAAGTGTATCAAGGTGCGTTGATTGCCAGATTTAGAAAAAAATCGGACAGTTTTTGAGAAATAACTTTTTTAAAATTCAAGTCCTATCTTTAAACATTGTTAATAATTTCCTTGATCTCGAGTTTTACCTTTCAGAGTCATCTAAGGTCAACTTTAACATAGCCAAAATATAGGTCATATATGACTTCCTATGTGCTGATAATACAAACTTAATCTCAATCTGCAACCATTTGGCCGCCACAATCAAAAATCTGAAAAAAAATGTGTGGAGATATGGTCAATTAGTACAACCCCAATTCCGAAATAGTTGGGACAAAGTGTAAATTGTGAATAAAATCAAAACACAATGGCCCTCATTTATCAAACTTGCATAGGATCTGGTGTAGATTCTGGTGTAAATATCAGCGTACGCCAGGTGTCACGTCTGATTTACTAAAAGTGTGTACGTTGCTGATTTTGATGTAGAACTGGCGTGGCGCTGATAAATCAAGTGGCTGAAACCAACCGTAATTTACATGACACGCCCCTATAAATTCATGCTCTGGGAGGCATAGTCCTGCCCACTTTACGACATGGACTCTCAAAAGATGGCAAAGAAGAAGAACTTCACTGAGGAGGAAATATAAATGATCACGTCAGAGGTGGAGAAAAACAAAATAATTTTATTTGGAAGCCTTAAGAGTGGCATCAAGGGAGCCCAGAAGGCTGCAGTTTGGAAAACTATTGCTGCTGCGGTGAACACCGTTGGAGTGGAAAACCGGAGTGCAGCAGAAGTTTGATTTAATTAATTAATAAATTCAATTTATAGATCCATGATATTTCATGTTATATAGCCTACATAACTGACAATCCAAATGCTTTACATGTAGGTAAAAAAAAAAAAAAAAAAAAGTGGTCCGATTTTAAGATCACCACCAAAAAATGGGCTGCAGCGCACGGACCGGTGGAGGCCAACCAGACTCAAACCTCCAGCTGTCACCGTTCGAGGAGCGCGTGGCAGCACTGATGGGCACCCCTCCATCGTGGGAATACGAGACGGTGAGGACACAGATGAGTGCCCACCGCCTCGATCGAAGCTGCATGAGGGTAATTGTTAAAATACAGTCTGCAGAGATCACTCTTCATTGTACTTTTATTAGTATTACTCCATGGCATTTTATTGGGTGCCACACAAAACGAGCAGCCACTTGTCACTTTCTCGGAGATCTTCTCTGTGCCGAAAGTTCCTCTCACGTAGGACTGAAGCGTATTCCTCTAACAATAGAAGATCTGCCATTGTCAAAATGTGATCACGGTCAAATTGTCTGTAGGCCTATACATACTGAGCAACAAAAGAAACGCAAGTTAGCTAGTTAGTTAATGTACTCTTATGGTTACTCAGTCAAAGTGACCACAAAACAAAGAAATGTTTGAAGAAACAAGTGTAAATGTGCACTCGCTAGTAATAAATTTGATTTTCTAAAATAATTACGCGCAAAAGTATTTTCCAGTCTGCCTTTAATTAACTTGCGTTTCTTTTGTTGTTCACTAGCCTATACATCTGACTGGATGAGCATCTGACATACCACACTGCATATCTGTCAAGCCACACATTGCGCTCAATCAAATTGATTGTAATTGTCAGCCGTCTGGCCTGACAAGCAGGTTGTCTCAAAATATAAGTTTAATTAATTTCTCAACACAGGTGTCTTATTTATTTATTTACTCATTCATTTATTTACATTCATTTATTTAGCCTATTTATTCATTTTATTAATAAGAACAACAAAAGCATGACGTCCGCATCGCTGCATATGGTTTATTAATCATTTTGATAGCTGCACTCGTTCCTGCATGTTGTAGCTTACGCTGGTTTCAAATGAGCGTACACCTGGTCAGACCTGGCGGGAGATTTTTGCGGACCGTTCGCTCACGTTCAGAATGACAAATGCCGATCCTTGCGGGAGATTTGGCATACACCCATTTTTTGGGGGTACGCACGTTTGATAAATTAGGGCCAATGACTTTCAAATCACACCAGCCAGTATTTTATTCACAATGGAACAGAGATAACATAGCAAATGTTGAAACTGAGAAATTTTACAATTTTATCCGCAAAATGAGCTCATTTCAAATTTGATGGCTGCTACAGGTCTCTAAAAAGTTGGGACAGGGGCCTGTTTACCATGGTGTAGCATCCCCTCTTCTTTTTAACACAGAGTGGAGGCGTCTGGGCATTGAGACGACAAGTTTCTTGAGTTTAGCCATTGGAATTTGATCCCACTCTTGTTTAGTACAGGCTCTTCTACTACGAAGCCAAGCTGTTGTAATAGCTGCAGTATGTGGTTTTGCATTGTCCTGCTGAAATACACAAGGCCTTCCCTGGAACAGATGTCGTCTGGAGGGGAGCACATGTTGCTCTAAAACCTTCATATACCTTTCAGCATTCATGGTGCTTTTTAAAACATGCTAGTGTCCCACACCATATGCACTAATGCATCCCCATACCATCAGAGATGCTGGATTTGAACTGAATGCTGATAACAGGAGGGGTGGTCTTTCTCCTCTTTAGCCCGGAGGACATGACGTCCATGATTTCCAACAAGAATGTCAAATTTGGACTGGTCTGACCACAGGACACTTTGCCACTTTGCTACAGTCCATTTTAAATGAGCGTTGGCCCACACAACACGCCGGCGCTACTGGATCATGCTCAACAATGGCTTCCTTTTTGCATGATAGAGTTTAGGTGGCATCTGTGGATGGCATGGCAGACTGTGTTTACAGACAGTGGTTTCTTGAAGTACTCCTGGGCCCATTTAGTAATGTCAATAACAGAATCATGCCGGTGAGTGATGCAGTGGCGTCTGAGGGCCCGAAGATCACGGGCATCCAGTAAAGGTCTTTGGTCTTGTCCCTTATGCACAGAGATTTTTCCAGTTTCTCTGAATCTTTTGATGATGTTCTGCACTGTCGATGATGAGACCTTCAAAGCCTTTGCAATTTGATGTTGAGGAACATTGTTTTTAAAGTATTCCACAGTTTTTTTCGCAAGCCTTCGCAGGTTGGAGAACCTCTGGCCATCTTTACTTCTGAGAGACTCAGCCTCTCTAAGACATCCCTTTTATAGCCAATTATGTTACACACCTGATGCCAGTTAACTTAATTACTTGCTCAATATTCTTTCAGCTGATTCTCTTATATATTAATTGCTTTTTCAGCCCTTTTTTCTTTTTTTTCCTGTGTCCCAACTTTTTTGAGACCTGTTGCAGCCAGAAAATTTGAAATAAGCTCATTTTGTGGATAAAAATGTAAAAATGTCTCAGTTTCAACATTTGAAATGTTATCTGTGTTCTATTGTAAATAACATATTGGCTCATGAGACCTGAAAGTCATTGCATTTTGTTTTTATTCACAATTTAAACTTCATCCAAACTATTTCAAAATTGGGTTGTATCTTATAGCAAATTTATACGAAAATTCATCAGGCCAAAAATAGATTTAAAATGTTCCGGACGATGGACACCACACCACGATAATAGCTTTGCGGCCCATAAGGCCAGTAAGCTAAAGATAGGACCAAGGGTCCCATAGCTTACCGGAAAGCAATCTTACTGTGATGATACAAGTTATAAAAATTTCATGTGAAGTTTGACCTTGAAATCATTGAATGTCAAGTTCAAGGATGCTAAATGAAAGCTCAAATACATGTGTATGTCCCCCTATATGTCTATAATACAATCCTGAACTCTGAAGCAGTTTTGGTGATAAAAGTCATTGAAAATTAACTGTCAATTTTGAACTTTAAAGGTCACTATAGATCAACGGTCCGTTCCAGCGAACCAGTAACTCGGTTTTCACAACCTTCTACCGGTGAAAGTGCCCTGGAACGGCTGTCAAACCTGTGACATACCGCCCGGGAACTCGTTCCAGATTGATGCACTCCCAGTTACATTCTCTGACGTCACACTGCCCTTCAAACAACAATAGATGCGCCCATGGATTTTGTGGTGATGCAGGCGATACACGGTGAGAAATGAAGAAATAATAACTTTATGGACATGTGAATCACATTTACACGTTGTAATTAAAGTTATAGTCAAGTGATTATATACAACAACCTGTTGTGTTTATGAAATGATGCCCAAACATCTCTCCGACAAGAGAGAAATATTGCCAGCTAGCAATGGCTAGCTAACTAACGTTAACGTTGTTGTTCTGACGGTTTGTCGTGACTTTTGCCTGGAACGCTTTAAAATCGTGACTGGTTACTGGTGACTCACGGGTTCAGAATCTTACCTGGAAAGCAGTTAGTTGAAGTCACCAATCAACTTCAAATACCACTTTTTATATGTTCCTAATATCATGGAGAATGAAAAAACTGTCAGCTTCTAGTCTGTTCAATTCAATGTGATGAATAATTTGCTAGCTAGCTTCCTACTGAGCAAAAAGTGGTGCAAAACACGTCAAAAAGACGTGATCTCTGAACAGCCAGAAGATGTCCTCAGGGGAGCCAGAATGAAAGTTTTTTATACATCTTTTCTGGACGTTGTACAGGTGTCTTTTCTGGACGTTATATAGATGTCAATGAAAATACGTTTTAAAGACGCAATTATTGGACATCCAGAAGATGTCCTCAGGTGAGCCAGAATGAAAGTTTTTTATACGTCTTTTCTGGACGTTGTACAGATGTCTTTTCTGGACTTTATATAGATGTCAATGAAAATACATTTTAAATACGCAATTATTGGACATCCAGAAGACGTCCTCAGGGGAGCCAGAATGAAAGTTTTTTTTATACGTCTTTTCTGGACATGGTATAGATGCCTTTTCTAGACGTTATATAGACACAATGAAATTACATTTTAAAGATGCAATTACTGGACATTCAGAGAATGTCCTCAGGGGGGCTAGATTGAAAGTTTTTATACGTCGTTTCTGGACGTCGTACAGATGTCAATGAAAATATGTGTTAAAGACGTTAATTACTGGATATCCAGAAGACTTGCTGACTGCATGATAGGTCACATCTATTCTGGACATTAAAATTGGAAACGTTAAACATTCAAATTGGGTAAATGGGGAGAACAGCTTGTAAAAGTAGTACCCCTCTCGCTGAAATGCACTGACTTCAACTGATCATGTGTAAAAAATGTATAGCTTTGCAACCATTCACGCCTTTGACAGCAAACTGACCATTCCAAGAAATTACTTATGTGAGTCAAATGCATTTATTCTCTCACTTGTACCAAAGTGTATAAACGTAAAGTGTATAAAACACACAACTTTACATCCCATCTTAACATCATCTGATCATAAAACCTGATCTTAACATCGGATCATAAAATCTACTTTCAACATAATCTGAATAACCTTAATTTTTTTAAACACTTTCATGCATGGTGTCACCTCATTGGACTGATACCTGGAACACATTTGCAGTACCACATCCCAAACAGCAGGTAGCAGACCCCCAAAGTCTTGTCCACAGTTGAATATATTATTTGTAACTCTTCATTTATATGGCAAAAGAACTGGTTGCAGTATTAGTCTATTACAGCTGCTAACAATATCTTTATTGCTTATATCCACCTCCCCCCCACTCTCCCTGCGGCATGTTTGAGGTGGTCAGCTGCTGCAGTTCTTATCTGGGCCTCTGTTGCAGAACTGTCCCACTGCAGGACAGCAGCTGAAATAAAAAACAAACACGAAAATCATGCATAATAAATAAATACAGACGCTACTGCTCAGGCTTAAGGCCCAAACACACGAGCAAAAACACAAAGTGATGAAACCATTTTTTGTGCAGCGCAACTAGCACCTGTTTCAAAAGAGCGAAAAAGGAATAAAAAGCTACGACAAATCTGAGAGCACTGGTTGCCACCACTGCACCCCATGAGGACACACTGCTCTCATCAGTTATGTGCAAATTTAGCTATTCTGAATACAGAATACAGTTCGGCAATGCAGGAAAAAAAGACGGACAAAGTGATGTAAAGTTGGGGGTGGACTGAGTCTTTTGTTGTTGCTTTTAACAGGTAGGCTGCATGTGTTTATGCGTCTGTGTGTATTAGGGGTAATCCTGTACAACTGAGGTCTTTTGTGTCACTGCAAAAGAATGTGAGTATTGAATACAAACAGCAACAATTCCCCCAAATACTGCTAGTTCCCTGGTGCTGGCCTTTCATACTGTATTGCACTACTCAGAGAGAAATGTATAGAACATTAATGGGGGTAAATAACTTTTTCTAAAAACACTGCTGGTTGTTTGGCGTTATAATTCAAATTTGATGTCTGCCGTGTGCCACAGGATTATCAAATGAGGCTATCAAATCATGTCTCTTAAAGTGCATTAGGAACTCAGCTTGCAGTTTAAGATGTAAATCAAGTTGCCCTATTTCAAGTCTAACATTAACAAAAATTCTGTTTAATTCAGAACAGTGCTTTTGAAAAGAAGATCTTCAAGCTTATCTTTTATGACAGAAAACAATTTTGTGTCTTCAAGTCCATTTTTCCCCCTCTTTTTCTTTCATATTGAATAGCTGGCTATGCATCAAGATCTACTGATCTGAGTTGGCTGTTTTCATGCGAGTTTCTGCGTACTTTGGTATGGAAGGTTGTCATAGATAAAACATTGGGCTAATATCTCCCTGATATTTTCTATTTCGCCCAATAAATTATTTGCTGTCATTTACCTAAAAGTCTTGCTAGACCTGCCAAGCTTAGTATGGAAAAAACACAAAACCAATATGGAAAAGTGATGTTGCCACTTTAAGAAACTTGCCCCTTTAATATTCGGGACTATTTATACGAGTGTTTGTATTGCAGTGAACCATTTTTACATTTCTACGGCTATTTGGCCATGACTTCCGGTACACATGCGCGGTTGTATTATTTTTGGACTTCGTCATAGAAATCAATAGATGATAATGAATCTATATTATTACTGAGTCGGCGATTTGCGTAATTTCACACATCTCCGAAACCACTGTGAATAATGACTCTGTTTTCCGCATACACCGGTTTTACTGTGTGACAAAGACAATGCGCCAGGTTCCGAACTTAGTAATGAAGTTATAACTGCATTTGAAGCCGTTTTTGCAAGCAAAACCAGCTAATTCAATCAGCTGTACGTAGCACGAGTATCGGCTAGTAGTTATAACTTAGCCATTTAGTTAGCTAGCTCGCATATACATATATGAAATATAGCTAGCTAAGTCGGCATAAAGGCTTTCTTGCTAACTAGCTAACGTTATATTTTATGCATTGAAGTCAATTTAAAATGCATATAGCCATTATTATGCGAAATAACTTATAACTGGAGTTGCACCGCGAGCATTTAGCTCGCTAGCTGGTATTAATATGCATCTAATAAATAGGTTGCCAGTTAACATTTGACTTAGAAACCAACAAACAAGCTCGCACGCTAGGCTAGCAAGATAGTTCGCCTGCTCAGCTACCTATTTGTGGTGCATAAAAATCAATAATAACAATTGAAAAAAAAAAACAGTGAATCGCAATTATTTCGCATTATCTGTGTAGCTAGGTCGGTTAACGTTGGTCAAAGACACTCCATTGATTTCTGTTTTCAAGTCCAAAATAATACAGCTGCGATGTGTCCCAAGGTCACGGCCAAATAGCCGTAGAAATGTGAAAACGGTTCACGGCAAAGTATACACTGCCTTTGCACAAACACGTTGCCTAAAAAACGCGGGTGCATCACTGCTAGCTCCAGCTATTAGATTAAAACTAATACAGACTGCTAACTAAAACCGCTAAGGTCTTCAAACATGTTGTTAACCCTCTACCGCATTCAAAATTCGATCCGAAATAAACATCACACTAATATTCACGCACAGGAGCACTTTTCATAAACGCGGATCTTTCTAAAAAGACAGTGGCTATTCTTACGTGACTGTAATCCATTGCAGGCAGGCTATTCTTACGTGACTTTCGGTCAGACATGCGCAGATTTAAATTGCCGGACTTCGATCATTTTCTTACCTTGTTCTCCCGTAAGAATAGCTAGACATGTTTATGGTTTGCGTGACTGATGCTCACGTAATGTGGATATGTGTAAGTATTTTTACCGGAGTTCTCCTATCTGATTAACGGCCCAGTTCCAGATGCTGCCACGAGATTGCCCAACCTTGGTGAAGCAAGTATACTGAGCAACGAAAGAAACGCAAGTTAATTAAAGACAGACCGGAAAATAGGTTTGCGCGTAATTATTATAGAAAATCAAATTTATTACTAGCGCGTGCACATTTACACTCGTATCATCAAACATTTCTTGTTTTGCGGTCACTTTACTGAGTAATCATAAGAGTACATTAACTAACTAGCTAATTTGCGTTTCTTTTGTTGCTCAGTATAGAAGCCCCGGGGACGAGATTTCAATTTACCGGTGCCATGGTTACGGGCTTAACCCTTCGGCCCCTTGTACAAGCTCTGCCGCCAAATTGACCTGATTGACAAAAATTGCCTAAGTCATACAATTTCGATCTGCGCATGTCTGACCGAAAGTCACGTAAGAATAGCCTGCCTGCAATGGATTACAGTCACGTAAGAATAGCCACTGTCTTCTAAAAATAAACGGTTGGGGAGATTTTCGATCGGACGCTTCGCGTGACGTTAACATTACTGTTACACACCGATGCATAGCAACAATTTCGCGACGTTATCACAAATACCCGTACATATAAACGTTATGGTGATATGTGATTATATTCCACTTTTGTGCACATTTTTACTGACCGAAATGCGTCATCGTCTTCGGCTTCCTCATTAGAGTCCACAATTAATTGACACTTCTAGCTTCGAAATACTGCCCCTAGTGGCGGCAACATGAATTAATGTGTTCCAATGGGAAATCTGGGAGGTTCCATGATGAGACGTTACTTCGTGGCACGAGCAGATCATAATTTTTCTTCCACCACCACTGCGCACCTGCACAGCCCTGAATAACGGACTTTGACGGAACCAAGAATTCATTATTGACGGAAATCCGTCTGTAGACGGAGGTCTTGCACCTATGCGCTATGCATGAACGGGGGTAAATAGCAAAATCTAAACGTGACAGTACATTAATTAATTCACACTTTTTGGAATATGTAAAGATAAAAAAAAGTGTTCAATTTTTTTTTTTCTCTCGATGTCCATTTAACAGTTCAATTGACACATGACCCTTATAAATGAATTTACATCAATCATGCAGCAACCTCAAGGGTAGGGTAGGGTAGAAAAACAGTCTGTTAGAGTTTGTTTGTTTTTTAGTTGAAGTGCTCACTCATCTGTATACCAAATTACCTAGGTGGGAAACACTGCATTTTGTAAATAAGACAAATTAATTGAAAACTGTATGCTGAACTGAGAGAAAAAATAGTTAAACTTAATCTACATTTAGGAATTTAGGGTTAAAGAATGTTCATTTATTTGTCATTTTCCTTTTAGGATAAGTAAAACAGACTATTTTGTAGAGTGAAGTGCAGGCAATGAATTGAGGAGTCTCACAGCCTGGGGCAAGAAAGCTGCTCTGTCCAGTAGTTTGGTTGTATGGCAATGGATCCTTCTGTATTTTTTGCCAGATGCCAGCAGGGAGAACATACTGTGGCTTCAGGTGTTGCCTTTAGCATCTTCAAGGGATTATCACAATCAAAGTAATAACGCTCTGTTGTTATCATAAATTGCTTGGAAATATTCTTTTCTTTGAGATATTACTGGATTAGGTCTTACAACCTTAGTTGACATACTGACATGGACTTGATTTAGACCTGGTAATTGTTCGGAAGGACTGGAACAAGCCTGTGGTTATCTTGAGGGTGGGATGGTGCATAGGATAAAGGGTTTAGGCCCTACATTACATGCTGAGGCTGAGACAGTGACTATAGCTGACAGGGCAATTTCACCAGCGAGTCAGCCTGTCTCTGTCCCTCTGGTAGGGCATACACCCAGTCTGGCATATTCTTTGATCTTTTTGGTCAAAATGGATGTCCTCCTCGACTAGCCTGTTGTCAGTAGACGCTCATATTGTGGCTTGTCGGAATATTTGTTGTTGATTTAGTTGGCCTGGATGAATTCTCAGTGTTATTTAATTATTTACCAACTTATTCTGGTTGTCAGTGGAAGTCCAAATAATATCTTGGCAGAATTCTATACCAACTGTGTTTGCCACTGGACGTTCAGAATGTGGCCTGTCTGAACGTCTACTTTTGACTAATTTTGGTCGTTCAGAGACGTCCAGAATTTGGCCAGGCCGAATGTCTTTCTCCAAGTCATTTCTCACCTAATTCCAAGTGTCATATAGACGTTCAGATTGTGGCCTGTCAGAACGTCTCCTTTCAACTTATTTTTGTTGTTGGTAGACGTCCAGAATTTGGCCAGGCCGACCTCTTTTCTCAGAGTCATTTATCAACTAATTCTGGGTGTCATATAGATATCCAGATTTGTTAGAATGTCTATTTTCAACTAGTTCTGGTTGTTAGTTCAAAATGTCAATGTCATTTTCAACTAATTCTAGTAGTCATATAGACATCCAGATTGTGGCCTGTTGTATTTTCAACTAGTTCTGGTTGTCTCTAGACGTTCAAAATTGGGCCAGGCCGACCTCTTTTCTCAATGTCATTTATCAACTAATTCTGGGTGTCATATAGACATCCAGATTGTGGCCTGTTAGAACGTGTATTTTCAACTAGTTCTGGTTGTCTGTAGACGCTCAAAATCGGGCCAGTTTAACCCTCTTTTCTCAGTGTCATTTATCCACTAATTCTGGGTGTCATATAGACATCCAGATTGTGGCCTGTTAGAATGTCTATTTTCAACTAGTTCTGGTTGTCTGTAGACGTCCAAAATTGGAGCAGGCCAAACATCTTTGTCATTGTCATTTATCAACTAAGTCTGGCCGTCACATGGACGTCCAGATTACGGCCTGGACGGACGGACGTGATATCAACTTGTCTTGGATGTCCACAGACGTCGCTTGCTCAGTGGGTTGTTGAGTTTTTCGCCATTAAATTAATAAATTCAAGTTTCCACGACAACTGTTACACCTGTAAATTTATATTTTGATACCGAAAAGCTTACCCCTATATTCCACCGGGTGCGTATCTGCAGCATAACATGAGCGACGCTATTTTGCTCCGTTTTGCAGGCGACTTCATATTCCACTGACCGCGAAACGTAAGCGCAGTGTCTTGCCAGCTGATATAATCGACCTGCTCAGATTTGGCTTATTTTGTCATTTTTACCGAGATAGTTGTGCAACGAACTTAAATGCTTTCTGTTGTTTTTTCTGCTTTAATTAAATTTAATGTCATTTCCGACTTCGTTGTGCTGTAGCCTTACAGTCCATCCGTGAACGCCATAGATTAAAAAAAAATTGTGCCTGTTTTAGTTAAACAAATTCACAGACAAATAATTGAAAAGTAAGTTAAAGACGAATTTTATTTCAAAGATGTGTGACTAGTTTCTTTTAGTTAAAAGCGTTTTCCCCTTGATAGTTACTTCCTGCCTGGCAGGATCTGGTGAGCGGTTCTCATTAGCACAAATAATAACGTTGTTGGATCCAATGACTGTATATGGTCCAACTATGGGAAATATATCCCTGCGATATTCAGATCAGCGCGACGGCGGCCCGCCACCGCCTGAAATAGACTCGGCGCGCATTCTCGGCGAAGCAGCGCGGAGAGTCACTTCTAGGACGCTGCCGAGACGTGCCGTAGCGCGGCTGGTGGAATCACAACCATTGTCTCGAATGGTCGTGGCAGCAACGCGGCCAAGAGGCTCCCGGTGGAATCTAGGGGTTAGGCATAATTGTCAGCCAGGGGTGGGTTTCCCGAAAGCATAGTTGTAAAGTAAGTTCGCAACTTACATAGTTCGTCCATTCTCAGTCAGTAGTTCCAACTACGTAAGTCAGCATCTGCGATTTTGGGAAACGCACCCAAGCTGTGCAAGCAGGGCCTCATTTGACCTGCATGGGCCACGTTGTTTGTTATGGAAGCATATAGTTAACAAAATTAAAATGAAAATGCAATGTCAGAAATGCATTTTCATTTTCAAGATACAAGCGCATTATTTGTATCATAATGAAAATTCAAATGTAATCCTCCACTTTGCATTTTCATTTTCAAGTCCATGTATGCAATTTTTATAACAATTGGAAAATTAAAATACATTCCTCATTTACATTTGCATTTTCGAGAAGTGCCCTGCAATATCACTAACAAAACGAAAAACGCTTAATCGTGATAAAGCAAATACATTCTCGAAATGCTTTTTCGTTTTGAGAAGCACGCGATTATTTGTATCATCACTAAAAATGCTAAAGTAATCCTCCACTTTGCGCTTGCATTTTCAAGTCCATGTAGGCAGTTTTCATTTGCAAGAAGTGCCCCGCAATATCACTAACAAAACGAAATCGAAAACGCTAATCTCATAAAGCAAATACATTCTCGGAAATTTTTTTTTCTTTTTCAAATAGCAGACTCAATATCTGTCTCATAATTAAATCGCTAACGCAGTTCGCCACTTTTTTTTTTTTTTTTTCGCGCAGACTGCCCTGCCTGACTTTGCATTTTCGATTTCGAGGTCCCACGCGCTTTTCCTAACAAAAATTAAAAAGAAAATACCTCCCCTAGTTGGGTGTGGCCTGTCGGGGAGAAGGCGGACGTCCTCCACAATTTGGTACGGATTGATATTAACAAATACAAGCGATCTCGTTGGTTATCAATCAGAGGGAAACTCCTGCTGCACGCACATTTATGTCAAAGCACAAATGACAACTTACATAGTTGGAGCCACTGACTGTGCATGGACGCCCCTGGACATTGCGGAGTTTGATTGAGAGTATAGCTAAGGTTTTCCCCGAAGACACTGCTCTCGCAGACTCAATACCCCCTGTGTGCTTTTTTTTGGATTAGCGCTGCTTCCACTGAAATTGTGGCTTACACTCAGATCTGTCGATCTTCGGACGGGTTATCTGCGCGATCATCTGTTTAGTTGTTCAGTCGGTTGCAAAGCAAGTTCATACGCTCCTGCTCTCTTTGGGCTTCATGTACTTCCAGTGCTTTCTTCACGAATTTGGAGTGAAAGGACAGTTCGTATTAATACACCAGTGCCTATACGTCTCTTTACCTTAATATCCCGCTATCTTTTGCGGGTTCATACGGTCCTGGCCACCGGGGCTGCATAGGTAGCTACTTCCGTGGCTTTCTTCACGATTTCGGAATAAAAGGGCCGCTTATTAATACATTGGTGCCCATACTTTTCTTATACCTTAGTTGCTGCTACATATAAGAGTTGCCGGGTAACAAACACATCGGCTTCCAGTTGGTGTGCCTCACTGCAATTTTGTGGATGAATGGCGGGGGTGAACTGAGCTGCAGGAGTGAGACGCAGCCTGCTGCAAGCATAGTGTTAGAATGGGTTGACCGGTTCCGCAATTTGCAGAAATCAAACTATATTTGCGGGAAAACGACTTCGCAGTCAGCCTTGAGTTTGACACCGCTGGAACGGTAAATTATTGTGGATTTAGCTCTTAACTATCGTTTCAAGATATTCGGCTGGATAGAGAAATTAATGCCCGATAACTGTTGCTTGCCGTTGCAGCAGTACCAAATCTACGGCGTTAAATTAGTCTCAAAACTCGAGCGCATGAAAACCGAGAGAGCGCGTGAAACCCGTGGGTGTACGACCCTCAGTATCCGCTCTCAACTTCAAAATGCGCCACAATATCAAAAATGATCACAATATCAATAAATGCTCGCAATCTCACCACACGCTGGCGTGATTTCAACACGCTCACAATGTCAAAAATGCTCGCAATCTCAATGCTCGCAATGTCAATAAATGCTCAGTCTCACCACGCCGTAATTTCAACACGCGCTCCACAATGTCAAAAAATGCTCGCAATCTCACCACGCCAAGAATGTCAATAAATGCTCTTAATCTCACCGCTCACAATGTCAAAAATGCTCGCAATCTCAATAAATGCTCGCGAATCTCACCACGCCAAGAATGTCAATAAATGCTCGAATCTCACCGCTACCACAATGTCAAAAAAATGCTCGCAATCTCAATAAATGCTCGCAATCTCACCACGCCAAGAATGTCAATAAATGCTCGTAATCTCACCGCTACCACAATGGCAAAAATGCTCGCAATCTCAATAAATGCTCGCTTGTCGATTTGTCTTCTGAGACTTTGGAGGCGGACTTACAATGCTGACCATGAGCTTTGATTGGATGTTTGAAATCTTTCATTGATTCCATTTTAATATTGTTTGAAGGTATTGGTTTCACTTGCTATACGGAGCTAAGATTATAGCTAGCTAAATATTTCACGCTCAAGCTGGCTAACGCCAGCCCCCCACGTTAATTATTGTACTTAGCTAGCCTATTTTAGCATCAATTTACCCATGGCTATACCATTTACATAGCAATGCTACGCTCCCGAGTTGTTCTTAATTATCAGTTCCTTCAAACAATATTTTTTTCTGATGCTGAAGACCCGCCGAGTGTTAAGATCTTCAGTTCGTTCATTATTTGTGCTGAAAACGTAAAAGTGATTTAATGCAAATGGTGAAGGACTAAGGGTAGGTTTCTTTGACAAGTTTAACCTAATACCGTGGCAGCGCTTTTAATATTTGCAAGAATTTCATTATGAGCTATTGGCACGCTTAGGTTTCGATAGGATGATATGGTTCGAAATATTCACCACATTCAGGCTAATGCTTTCAACATTTCTCTGCCTTTAATTACAACTCGATGTCGTTTGAGCAAATGAGTAATAGACGCTTATTACTGCTGCTGTACACAACCACAATGTTAACTGTTCAGTAAATTTATACTGTTTATGTACTGCGCTTATATATATTTTAAATAGCTTTTTGCCCCTTACACTTCCACTGCTCTCATCGCAAACTGGCATCTATTTACGCCTAAAGCATTTAAATTAGGCCTATTTTATTTATTTGTTACATTGTATTAGTCTACAGCAGCAGTACCTATAACCCACTTGCTCAAACGACATCGAGTAGTAATTAAAGGCTAAGAAACGTTGAAAGCATTAACCTGAATATAGCTTAATATTTCCGAACCATATGTGACAGTCCACAGGAAAAGGGTGTAGGCCTATAAGGATTTTTTTTTTTTACGTTTTAGAGAAAAAACTGTTTTTCTATGTTTAGTACATGGTATGAGATCATCAGATGCACTTAACTCAATTTGACCAAAATATCCCTTATACACCCTTTTCCTGTGGACTGTCACATATCATCCCAACAAAGTTAATGCACAATGGCGACACCATAGTGTGCCAATAGCTCATAATAGAATATTGCAAATATTAAAAGCGGCTATGTCGTGGCTTTTAGCTTCATTTCTGTCAAGAAAACTGCCTTCCCTTCCTTCGTTATTCGCCACTTCTTCGTTTTCTGCTCAAGTACGAACTGAAAACTTTATTCTCGGCCGGTGTTCTGACGATTTGTGCTACCTCAACTAAAAAATACGACCATAGCGCACCACGATCGGACAGTCTTTGTTTTCGCCTTTAATATTGCTCTATGAATCAGCCCACAGTTGCAAAATAATTTTTGTTAACTTCTTATAACATTCGCTCATGTTTTAATGAGCTGATACGCTCGCTCAAAGATAAAATGCTGCATGTCTAATTCCTGCATTTTCAGGAAGCGTTAGTGTGTACATGCACGTATCCAAATGTTTACAGGTAGGAAGGCGCACTGAAAAAAAAAATATTTTAAAGATATAGCTATAAAGATATTTATGATGTCAGTGAAGAAACAGCCCGAGATTTTGGGTCTGTATATGCGCTTAACCGCAAAGCAGCATCTCTATTTGTCCATAGATGGGTAGCACAAATCGGCAGATTACCGGGTCTTCAGCGTCAGAGAAGAATATTGCTTGAAGAACCTGATGAATAAGAACAACTCAGGAAAATTATATTGCTACGTAAATGGCCTAAGTGAGCTAAGTGTCCGCTTCACCGGAAATTTGGCGCTAAAAATAGCATAGTAAAATAATTGATGTTGGGACTGATGTGTTTTAGCTTTTTCTAACATAAAATATTTAGCTAGCCATGATACAACATCATCGTAGCTACGCACAGTGAATAAAACCAATACCTTCAAACAATATTAAAATGAGATCAATGAAAGATTTCGTTTTGTGAAAAACTTTCTTGCTCCAACATAATGATAGTTGTCGCCTTTGATTTCATATTCTGTAGTTTACGGCAGTTGAAAACCAGTTATAAAATCAGACATCCAATCAGAACTCATGGTTAGCATTGAAAGTCCCGCCTCCAAAGTCTCAGAAGACAAATCGACAAGTTTAGCATTTATTGAGATTAAGTAGCATTTTTTGACATTGTGAGCGCGGTGAGATTAAGAGCATTTATTGACATTGCGAAAGGCGGTGAGAGATTGGAGTAGCATTTATTGAGATTAAGTAGCATTTTTTGACATTGTGAGCGTGGTGAGATTGCGAGCATTTTTGACATTGTGAGCGCGTGTTGAAATTACGAAGCGTGGTGAGATGCGAGCATTTATTGACATTGCGTAGCATTGAGATTATGAGCATTTTTGATTGTGAGCGCGCGGTTGAAATCACGCTGTGTGGTGAGATTATGCGAGCATTTATTGATATTGTGAGAATTTTTTGATATTGTGAGCGATTTTGAAGTTGAGAGCGGATACTGAGGGTCGTACACCCACGGTTTTCACGCGCTCTTTTGGTTTTCATGCGCTCGAGTTTTGAGACTAATTTAACGCCATACAAATCAACGCCTGTGATAAGGCGCACTGCGCAGTGTGTGGCCGTTAAACGCGTGTATTCCAGGGATTCATCAAATGCTATTAGTGTCATTATGACCGAAATTATCGAATATTTGACCATATAAATCCCAATTTCGTACTCTTGATACTTTTTCATCAACACCCATTAGAGTGACTGCTTGTCGTTTGACTAGTTACGCAAACGCCATTTTGTTGGTTTTCAAACTTGTAATTTGTGAGACATGTTCATTCTTGTTTATTTTTCTGAAAATTTTTTATTAAAGTTTAATGTAGTCAATGTGAAATAAAACATCTTTTCCCCCGCCATAACTGTTTTTCAGTGGCTCAACGGGTTGATCATTACTCATGTCCTGTGTTAATCTGAATTTGTAGACTCATCCTGATAATTTTAATGTATACTATGTACTTGAATTGGAAAGAGTAGAAAGAATCATCCATAGTCGCTGATAGCAGTTGAATATCGATGGATGTACAAAATCGCCTTGAACTGAGGCCAGCACACGTGGATTCCAGCTGACACAATGTCAACACACACGGAACAATTATCCATAAATTTGACCAATTATTATGATATACCCTGCAGAGTAATGCTGGCTAAAATTGGTGGAAAATACATGTGTCTGTTCTTTTTTTGTGGTCAGGGGTATTTAATTATGCCAATAAACAAAGAATATCATAAGTTTGGCCTGACAAAGGGCGCTGTTTGCGAAACTGGAAATTATTTATGAACCGGTCAAAGGACGTGCCACTGAAAAATGATTGTGCAAGGCTTTATTCCTAATGACTGAAGAAAACTAATTGATCCACAAAGTGCGTGAGTTATTTCCGTAAACTGCGGAACAGATAACTTTCCGCCACCGAATGCTGTATCAATAGCCTACCAGACGCTTCAGACAAATTCCGTTTATGAACCGGTCAACGACTGTACCACGCAGTAAGTTACGACGCGTAAACTGATCGCAATCTGGTCAAGTTCAATGGACTGGAAGCATGTTTTATGCTATAGTTGTTCGTAATGTTCGTCATCTTGCAGGAAAGTAGTTAGCTAGCTAATTAACATCGCGTTAGTCTAACGATGTGACTGTTCATGAAAAACACATCGATTGGCCGAAACATATCACTGTGTCGACATCCGCTATGGCCAGCGACAACAAAATTATTACAAGTTTACTTTTACGGTATAATAAGAGAAATCATAGATCTATGGATTTCGCAAGCCTTTCTTCTGCAGCTGGAGGATGCAAGCGAACAGATGAATCTGTCCCTCTCTTAGCCCAGCCTACCTCCGCGATTCACCCACAGACTCGCATAATAGAGAACTGGAGGTCGACGTGTTACACGGCTACCATTGTATGTAGCCAGCTATTAAGGTAAAGAGATGTATAGGCACGGGTGTATTAATACGAACTGTCCTTTCACTCCAAATTCGTGAAGAAAGCAATGGAAGTACATGAAGCCCAAGAGAGCAGGAGCGTATAAACTTGCTTTGTAACCGACTGTACTACTAAACAGATGATGCGCAGATAACCCGTCCGAAGATCGACAGATCCGAGTGTAAGCACACAATTTCAGTGGAAGCAGCGCTAATCCAAGCGCACACGGGGGTAATTGAGTGCGAGAGCAGTGTCTTTCGTGGGAAAACCTTAGCTATACTCTCAATCAAACTCCGCAATGTCCAGGGGAGCGTCCATGCACAGTCAGTGGCTCCAACTATGTAAGTTGCCATTTGTGCTTTGACATAAGAGTGCGTGCAGCAGGAGTGTCCTCTGATTGACAACCACCGAGATCGCTTGTATTTGTTAATATCCAATCCGCACCAAAATGTGGAGGACGCCCCGCCTTCTCACCGACAGGCCACACCCAACTAGGGAGGGTATTTTTTTTTTAATTTTGTTAGGAAAAGCGCGTGGGACCTCAAATCGAAAAAATGCAAAGTCAGGCAGGGCAGTCTGTCGCGAAAAATGAAAAAGAAAAGTGGCGAACTGCGTTAGCGATTTAATTATGAGACAGATATTGCGCCTGCTTTGAAAAAGAGAAAGCATTTCCGAGAATGTATTTGCTTTATGAGATTAGCGTTTTCGATTTCGTTTTGTTAGTGATATTGCGGGGCACTTCTTGCAAATGAAAACAGTGCCTACATTGACTTGAAACTGCAAACGCAAAGTGGAGGATTACTTTAGCATTTTCGTGATGATACAAATACGCGCGTGCTTTAAAAACGAAAAAAGCATTTCCGAGAATGTATTTGCTTCATACGATTAGCGTTTTCGTTTTCGTTTTGTTAGTGATATTGCAGGGCACTTCTCGAAAATGCAAATGTAAATGAGGAATGTATTTAAATTTTCCAATTGTTATAAAAATTGCATACATGGACTTGAAAATGAAAATGCAAAGTGGAGGATTACATTTGAATTTTCATTATGATACAAATAATGCGCTTGTATCTTGAAAATGAAAATGCATTTCTGACACTGCATTTTCATTTTAATTTTGTTAACTATATGCTTCCATAGTTTGTCGAGTGTGGCCTGTGGAATCAGAGTCAATAGACTCTGAAAGTCTCGGGTTGTCATATACAGACCCCAATTCCAATGAAGTTGGGACATTGTGTAAAACGTGAATAAAATCAGAATACAATGATTTGCAAATCCTTTTCGACCAATAGTCAATTGAGTATACTCCAAAGACAATATTTAATGTTCAAACTGATAAAGTTTATTGTTTTTTTGGAAATATTCACTCATTTTGAATTTGATGCCTGCAACACGTTCCAAAAAAGCTGTGACAGGGGCAGCAAAAGACTGGGAAAGTCGAGGAATGCTCAAAAAAAACACCTGTTTTGAACATTCAACAGGTGAACAGGTTAATTAGAAACAGGTGAGTGTCATGATTAGCTATTAAAGGAGCATACCTGAAAGGCTCAGTCGTTCACAAGCAAGGATGGCGCGAGGTTCACCACTTTGTGAACAACTGCGTAACCAAATGGACTGACGCAAAGTCGAAAAGTGTGCTGCGGTCTGACGAGTCCACATCTCAAATTGGTCTTGGAAATCATGGATGTCGCGTCCTCCGGGCTAAAGAGGAAAATGACCATCCAGATTGTTACCTGCGCAAAGTTCAAAAGCCAGCATCTGTGATGGTATTTGGATGTGCTAGTGCCCATAGCATGGGTAACTTGCACATCTGTGAAGGCACCATTAATGCTGAAAGGTACATACAGGTTTTGGAGCATTATATGCTGCCATCCATGCAACGTCTTTTTCAGGGACGTCCCTGCTTATTTCAGTAAGACAGTGTCAAGCCACATTCTGCACCTGTAACAACAGCGGAAAAGAGTGCGGGTAATAGACTGGCCTGCCTGCAGTCCAGACCTGTCTCCCATTAAAAATGTGTGGCGCATTATGAAGCGCAAAATACAACAACGGAGACCGGACTGTTGAGCAAGTGAAGTCGTACGTCAAGCAAGAATGGGAAAGAATTCCACCTACAAAGCTTCTATAATTAGTGTTCTCATTTCCAAAATGCTTATTGAGTGTTGTTAAAAGGAAAGGTGATGTAACACAGTGGTAAACATGCCCCAGTCCCAGCTTTTTTTGGGACGTGTTGCAAGCATCAAATTCAAAATGAGTGAATATTTCCAAAACGACAATAAAGTTTATCAGTTTGAACATTAAATATCTTGTCTTTGTAGGGTACTCAATTGAATATAGGATGAAAAGGATTTGCAAATCGTTGCATTCTGTTTTAATTCACGTTTTACACAATGTCCCAACTTCATTGGAATTGGGGTTTGTTCGTAGGCTACCTATTTTTGGACACCTTGCCTCGTCAGGGCCCAATAAAACTTTCACCCCAATTTACACTAGATGCGTTTGGGCCGTCTGCGCTCTGCCACGGCAGCGCAGCTGATCGGTTTCACTTTAGTCAATGAGTGTGTTTACACCAGATCCGCGTTGCATTTCTCTTCCGTACCAGCTCTGGCAAACCGGAGACGTGCGCAGCTCATAGGCAAGAATTCTATTTTTGCTGGATGCCGCAGCACAAACACAACACTTCAGCACAGCAGATCGATCGGTACACAGACACAACATTAAAACATAGGGCTCTAAATTCGTAGACCAGGGGCAGGCGCGGCGCAGGCGCGGCGAATGGAGGGTGCGCCGCGCCAACGGGGTGTGTCCAGGCGTATGTTGCAATTTCGTGCCCGGCGTAGCCTGGCGCAGTATACTCCCTGTCCCGCCTCGGTCCCTCCTGCCGGCGCAAGTGGGAAAGAGTGGGGAGAGAAGGCGTGTTTGGGTATAGCACAGCCGAGTCAAATCTTCACCAATCAAATGAGCTCCTCTCTCCTTTTTAATGTGTTGGAATATAGAAGCCTGTGTCCTATATCTGCATGATGCGTTAATGTTGCATTTTACTTTGTTGCTTCAGGAATGTTTTCTGCACTGCTTTGCGTCTATATTAAGCATTACTTAATATGAGTTAGCTGGCTAGCTAGGGCATTCGCGAATTATCACCATTAGCTTAACTTGAATGGAATTTCAAAAACGAAATTACGCCAGATCATTCAAACTTATGAAGTTGGAATGAAATACGACGGTTGCTCATTTATTTCTTCTGCCTGCATCATTGGGAAGAGAAACGATGGATAGCTTGTTCCTATTATTACACCCTGTTGCTGCTTAAAATTTTGGGATTAACATGCATGGACAACAATGCAAGATACGTTACACATTTATTTTCAATGTGTGATCTTAACTTAGTACGAGATCATAGCAATCAGGCTGTATTCCTTTCCCCCACTAAAAACGATAAAAGCTAAGTGACAATAATAGTAGCCTAGTATTAAGCCGCTTGCACACTGGACGCGAAACGAATTTTTCGCAGGACAGATTGCGTTGTAGGCAGTGTCTACGTGTCCGAAAGTCTGACAGGGTTTTAATATATCTCCGTGTCCGACAGTCGGATGGTTTCAATATAACTCCGTGTCCGACAGTCGATTATTGTTTTTAATTTCTTCAAATCTATCGAATGTTTTAGATATTAAACGTGAATGTTTTGATAAGAGGGCTCAGTTCTTCAAGATGAGTACCGAGAATTTCAATCAATGTTTCTGTTTAAGCTCTGCTCAATAAAGTGAGTCGACATTGGCGCGGGACAATGTACAATGCCTGTCGGACATTAAATGCAAAATACTCCGTGTCTGACAGCCAAAAAAAAAAAGAGGACGATTAGAACAGATTGATAACGAAATAAAGAACAAAAAGAAACATTTTAACAACAAACAGAACATCCAATGAACACTGCGATTTATTTATTTGCGGGCCATCTTTTTTGGATGCTCTGTTTGTTGGTGATATATTTTTATTCTTTATTTCGTTATAAATCTGTTCTCATACCAATACTTTTACTTTTTGCTGGCTGCCGGACATGGAGTATTTTGCATTTCGCCTCGGACAGTCTTGATCGTGCATGCGATAATTTATTCACACTGTCAATGGTCATGGAATTGATTTGTTCACTGACTACAAGCACTAATTTATCTCTGGTGTGGAAATAAAGCGTGAATCTGTTCGATCCATCTGACTAATTTTCAAAAGAGAGACCGAATAAAGACTGTTGTCCATCTTCAACGGAAGAAAATACACGAATAAAAAGACCAAGAAAAGTCGATAGCTATCAATTTGCAATTTGTGAAGGTCGAACTCAAACATGGCCAAGTTTGCACGCCTAATAATTCCTGGAATAGGATTAGAACTTTTATGACTTTCGGACACGGAGATATATTAAAACCCTGTCCGACTTTTCGCGTTTTGCATTGACTTTGACTGTAATCAGTCGTAAAAAATTGTTTCGCCCAGTGTGCAGGCGGTTTTACTGAGCATAGAACGCATTTTTTTATATATATATATATATATATATATATATATATAGGCAGTTTGTGGTTGGCTGAGAAAGATGTGAAGTCGTTAGTTTGCATCACAGATTCAGCTGCGTTGATTAAGCCAGGTGGAGTTTCCATTACGCGTGCCAACCGCCTTCAATCTGACATTAGGACAATCGATATAGATACTATAATTTATGTCCTGATTCAGTTAGTTACATTAAATAGTGGTTGCTGTAATTATTTATTGCATTGAAATGTGCCTGACAATCTGGAAACCTGCCTGTGAGGTATCGGTGACGCAGCGCACTGTGCGCCGGTCAGCCAAATTACCACTGCACAGAAAGTAAACCAGGTTGGAGCTGGCGAGCTTTCTGCGCAACTTCAGCGAAGACTTTTTTCTACTTAAATTGTCACTGTCTTGATGAATATGTGACACCTCCCCTACTACGCCGCCACACCCATCTCCGCTCACGTCCGTCTACCAAATTGCCGAAGTGGCTGCGCACGGTGTTGCACCAAGATTTAAATTACCACTGCGCGGGCTGCACCGGATTTAAATTACCACTGCGTGGGCTGCGCCACCCAACGCCACGCTGCGCCACCCTGCGCTACGCCAAGAAATTAGAGCCCATACAGTTAATTTTCAAAATCCGTGTTAGTGCCAGTTCGTATTGTGGGTTAGGACAGCAACCGAAGTAAGAAAACATGCAGGCTAAACTTAATCGACAGAACTTTCTAAACAAATGACTAACCCAACACAAACTTTTTAGTCCCATTTAGAAAAAGTACTTTTGGTCAATTGTCATTTTCTGTTACAGCCATTCAAAATTGGAACTCACTACCTGCCCACATTAAAGATATAGACACCTTCTCCACCTTTACTAAATATCTAAAAACATGGTTTGCTGATAATTACAACTGCTTACATCAATATTTTTTGAATGTGGTATATGTGTGTTGCATGTGACATGATCATTGACGCTGCCCCTCTGTCTTTGCTAACTGCCTGCATATCTGTATGTTTTTAAGATGACTTGTTGTGAATATCCTCTTGTGCCCTGTTTTCTAGAATTGTTTTTACTGCATGACTTCCATTACTGTTTCTGCTTTTAAAGAGCTTAGGAAATGCACTGAGCAAGTTTATGAATATAAAAGGGTACAATTAAAAGAATTCCCATCGTCTGCCTAAAAAAAAAGTAGAAAATAATTTTTAACAAAAATCGCAATTTTTTTGTTACTTGCCCCGCCCCCCTCAGCAACAAACATTCTGAGCAACACAGAAAAGCATTTCTGGTAGTCCCCTGTGTGGTCATGTCATAAGTAGCACTCGGTGGGCAATTGTGCGTCCAACAACGATGGCATCCGAGTCAGATTCCGATTGTTCCTCAGAATTTTCAATTGAATCTGTCCATTTTGATGAAGAAGAGTACTTTTTTATGGAAGATGAGGAAACTCAACATAAAGCTGCTTTCACACTGGATGCGAAACAAATTTTTTTGCACGACAGATTACATTCAAAGTCAATGCAAAGACACAAATACGTTTTGCGTGTATTTGCGTCTTTGCATTGACTTTGAATGTAATCTGTCGTGCAAAAAAATTTGTTTTGCGTCCGGTGTGAAAGCAGCTTAACACGGGATTCAGAACCATAGAACCATACAGATTCCAGCCTGAGTACTCGAGCAATGAAGACAGCTAACTGTCAGTGTCTCCGCCTGCCCCGAACTGCATAACGCTTACCAGCCAAGTAGCGGAATGATTATTAGTCCGGTTCTACAATTGTTTCTTTGCACTGCGTGTTGAATAACCAGCCTACTCACTTTTCAACCTTAAGGGAGTTCGATAGACCAGACATTTGGTTACTTTACCTAACAAGACCATATATAATATATTAGGCTAAGAATTGCTTTTGTGGTGGTTGAACTCACCCTTGATCTAGCCAGTAGTAAAATGATAATGTTCGCGGCTCTATTCATTTCTGTGCACTGTGTTTCATGAGCTCTCGAAACAATGCGTGTAAGCCATACCTCGCAGCTTGCTAATATTAGCTAGTTAGCGAGCGAACCCGTAGTGCGCAGAGATATAGAACCGTGAATGATATCACAACATGTGTAAACCATATCTTGCAGCTTGCTATTATTAGGTAGCAAGCTAGCGAACGCACAGTGTACAGAAATAAATGGAGTGCCGTGAATAGTATCATTTCACTATTTAGCTGGCTAGATCACACTGAACAGCAAGTTGGCTGGCCACTGAACTGGCAGTGCAGAGAAACGATTTGGGTTCCGCAAATAATAATAATAATAATGATATGTAAAAACATGAATACTCGAAATGTTGTCCGCATATCGTAGGTTTCAGTGACCCGGGCTTGCCTGGGCCTGCAAAGTCGGCACTAGTACGTTGCACTTGTTTTGTTTATATTCTCGATATCTTTACATTACAGGTTCTTTGTTGTGGGAATTTTAAATTGTTTTCCTGAAAGAAATCAGACTGAGACAGATGAGAGTAAGTGGGATCCTTTACTACTTGCAAATAGGGTCTTCATTACAGGCGAGAACAAAGACAAAGGAATTTCTCCTTTGCTTTGGATATATGTACTAAAAGCACAAAGTCAGAATCTCCTCCCCTTGGGGCTGGAAAACATCTTCATGTTGGTTCCAGCCGTTCCTCGGCCAGGTGTAGGCATCCCTCGTATGGCTGACCCTGACAGCCATATCTGCAATACAGAGGAGTCTTTCTCTCCCCCAATTATCTGTTGCTTATCTCGCAGTTCTGCAGGCTTTGCAGGAACTGTCTCCTGGGAACACACATAACTCAAAATACACTCCTTGGTCTGGCAAAACCACACTTTTTTGATTAGCATATATTTCATTTATGTTAGCGGTTTTGAATAGAAGTTATTTGAACGATTATCCACAGTTGCAGATTTACCAGTTTGATCATTTCCTCTGCATTCTGTCCTCTAATCCAATGAAGGTAACCTGGCTAGCTAATTCTCCAGGCTCTGTTTATTTTAACTGGAAGGCCTAGCAAAGCTAATTCACCACTGTTTATTCCTTTACTACTTGCAAATAGGGTCTTCATTACAGGCGAGAACAAAGACAAAGGAATTTCTCCTTTGCTTTGGATATATGTACTAAAAGCACAAAGTCAGAATCTCCTCCCCTTGGGGCTGGAAAACATCTTCATGTTGGTTCCAGCCGTTCTCGCCAGGTGTAGGCATCCTCGTATGGCTGACCCTGACAGCCATATCTGCAATACAGAGGAGTCTTTCTCTCCCCCAATTATCTGTTGTTTATCTCGCAGTTCTGCAGGCTTTGCAGGAACTTTCTCCTGGGAACACACATAACTCAAAATACACTCCTTGGTCTGGCAAAACCACACTTTTTTGATTAGCATATATTTCATTTATGTTAGCGGTTTTGATTAGAAGTTATTTGAACGATTATCCACAGTTGCAGATTTACCAGTTTGATCATTTCCTCTGCATTCTGTCTTCTAATCCAATGAAGGTAACCTGGCTAGCTAATTCTCCAGGCTCTGTTTATTTTAACTGGAAGGCCTAGCAAAGCTAATTCACCACTGTTTATTCCTTTTAAAAAAGTTGCTTTCTGTGTCAAACCATTAAACGTGAGGAAAACATTTGCTGGAAAAACGTTAAAAATAGAAACATGATGTGAATGAATTCAATATACCACAGTGCGGTCTACTTTAAATGAACGTACTGCTTTACGAAACTAGTGTTTGTCAAACGCAACAATTTTAGCCTTCTACTTCGTGCTGCAGGAAAATGAAACTGCCAGGTGTGTGTTTCTGTAGCTATGGTTTGCTGCAAAAGAATACAGTATGGCAGTAATGGAAAAGAACTGCGAGCTCGCTATCAGTCTGAAGCGTGTCACAAGGTTGCTCTTCGCGCTATTCAGACACCTCTTTGCTCCTGGGTGAGACAGCCACTGCGATGGAGGTTCAACAATTCATTGCCGTCCGTGTGTGCAACCAAAAAGTGCACGTATGTTCTTTTATAGCGAAACATGACCTCTCACTGTGGTGTTATAAATTAAATAAAAACATATATATTGAAAAGTTGTATAGATGGTTGATTATTTGAAAGAGTAAAAACTGAGACAAGCTTTGCAAAATATTATTATTATTATTATTATACAACCTCACTTCCAAAAAGGATGGGATGCTGTTTTCAATGTACAAAACAGAATGCAATGATTTGCAAACCACTTACACTGTTATAAATTAACTGAATTTAACAGTTAAATTAATGCATCATCTCCTTGTTATTTTAACTGTAAGTAGAGTCCTGCACGCATTTAACTGTGGTTTACAGTTAATATATATGGAACTTCTGTTATAAACTGATTGTAAAATTACAGTTAAACTGGTCAAAAAGTTGCCAGTTAAAATAACTGGCAAAAAAAATGTGCCAGTTTATAACATTGTAAACCCTATATATTATTGAAAATAGTACAAATACAAAGACAACATAACAAATGTTGAAACAAAGAAATTTTATTGTTTTTTGAAAAATATCTGCTCATTTTTAATTTGATGTCAGCAACATGTTCAAAGAAGTTGGGACGGGGGGCAACAATGGACTGGAAAAGTTGTGTGATGTTAAAAATACACCTGGTGGAACTTCTCTCAGCTAATTAGCTTAAAAAGCAACAGGTCTGGAAAATTATTGGGTCTGAAAAGTCTTTCAGAAGTAATGATGGCGAGGGTTTCTCCACTCTGTGGAAAAATGCATGGGCAATTAGTTCATTGATATAAGAATAACATTTTTTGATAAAAATTGCAAAGAATCTGGTGATTTTATACTCTATGCTACATAACATCATGAGAAGATTCAGAGAATTCAGAGAAATCTCTATGCAAGGCTTAAGGCCAGAAACCAATATTGAATAACTGTGATCTGCCAGCATCAAATTCAAAATGAGCATGTACAGTATTTACAAAAAACAATAAAATTTCATCTGATATGTTGTCTTTGCACTATTTTCAATTAAATATAGGGATTAAATGATTTGCATATAATTGAATCATTGAGTTTCCAGAGGGCTCAACTCCAATGAATTAGAGGTCTGCATATCTTTTAACAAAAAGGGAACTTTCTTGTAATTTCAGCCAAAAGTATCCCAGTGACACTCTCTTGTAAAGAAATACTGTAAAGTAAAAATATACGGGTCATAACATGGGCAAAAAAAAAAATTTCCCCCTCCTTAAATAGTGTGTTCCTTGGAGTTGGGCGCTTTGGAAACTTAAGAATTCAATCAAATTCTGTTTTTATTCACAGTTTACACTGCATCCCAACCTTTTGGGAAATGGGGTTGTAATAATAATAATATATCAGTGTCATTTCATCGATCAAAAATTACATTGGAAAGACAAAGAAAACTAGCAACAGAAAAGCTGTTCAAAAGCATCTTCTTCCCCTCAAACATTATTGGTCTGGAGTATTTAAACTTGATGGCTGCATAAGAGAACAGCATCATTGGTTATGTGTGTAGTGGTGCTGAAATCTCAATTTTACATACTGTTTTTTCTTTAGTAGGTGTCAAGTAGTGTAACATGTTTTACAAATTGCAAATGGGAAATATGACTTGGCTGCGGCTTGAAAAAATTTCAGTCAAAAGATTTTTCTTTGCTTTAATCCCTGAACACAGTTAATGGCGTTTCTAATGAAGCTTAGCGAAAGTTCAGTCAGGATGACTCTCTCGCGCACTTCAACTCAGTTTATTTTCTTTTCATTCACTCGCATGCTCACTCATAAATCCCTGCAGCCAATCTCCGTGGCCGTCAATTGAGCAGTCAGCTGGTGTAGCAGCTGATCTCTTCTATCCAACCGTGGCACACCGCAGTCGCATCGCTAGCCAATCATTGTTGCTGTCTTTTTAAAAAATGTCATTTTTCTTAGCCCTTGTTTGTTCATGCTGCCGTTCGCTGAGATTAGCTCCGCTCTTGCAATCTACGCTCGCCTCCACTTCTCCCGTACGCACTGGCTGCATCATCCAGACCACGCCTCGGCCGCCCTACCCTACGCGCGTTAACTCCGGTGCCAGTTTTCCAGCCTTCTACTTCAGCGCAAGCCCCTTTTGCTCAGGCTGATTGCCTCCATGCCTTGCTGCTTTGCTGCAGTAATTCATGCAAATGGAGCCCCGACCATGTATTGAGTGCTGTAAATGTTCATACTTTCAGTAGTCCATTATTCCAGTGTTAAAAAATCCTTTTCTTTTCTTGGTCTTAATACTGTTCTTTTTTCTGAGATGCTGAATTTTGGGTTTTCATTGGCTGTCGGTTGTGATCATCGGAGTTGGAAGAGGTGGACACTTGAGATGGTTGGTCTGCATGTTGTGAGTCCGTATAGTATGAGTTTCGCTTTTGAGTCGAGTTACTGGGATTAATCGGCTTTCTTTTTGATGATGTTCTGGTTTGCTGAGATACTCCGGTACAACACCGGAAAATAACATGTACGGAGGCTGACGGGTCGAGTTTCAAAACTAACACGGACACATTCGGCTAAAAATATCCTGCGCAGATTTACCCACGATCAGTTTTATTACAAAATGGGCCAATCAAAGTTAAAAAAAAAAAAAAATGCTCATCGTTGTTGCTTGTAAATTGCAGGCCTGGTGTTCGTTCAGTGCGCTGTCGGTTTAAAATGTCAAGGCTTATATCGTCGGATTCCGTGGATTTCCTCTCTCATTTGATGGATCGTCGGTATACATGGCACAGATCCAGTGGAAATGCTAGCGATAGAGTTCTAATATTATGTTATCCTATGTTTTGCTAGATGCTTACGTACTTGATTGGTGCTTGAATTGTGTTCGGTTTAGGAAACTGTCATAATGAGTTTTATCAGAATTCATCCCTTGAGCGTATGCCGAATGCAGATGTTGCTATTAGGAAACGTGCTGCATTTATTATGTATATTAATTGCCCTTGGTCTGGGGGCGCATGGTCATAAGAGGTTGCTGTTGTTTTGAATGTATCTTTTTAACTGATTCGTGTATTTCCCCAAAGTCAGGCGCCCAATTCCCATCTACTGCGATCGGCCTCCTCTGTGCCTAAACTGCATGACGTCATATCCCTGAATGAGGGCCGCCGCCCGATTTGAAATTCTGGTCAAGACTATCGACGCATTGGATTGGCATGACGTTTTCTATAATGTGGTTTGTTCCTCCAATTCTCTTCAGTTTTTGCCGATGCTGCCCTTCCGTCAGGTTCGGTGGTTAATTTCAAGGTCAGTGGTTCGCATGTAAATGGCCTCTGTCTTTGTCTAAGCTCTAATCCTCAGCACTGCACGAAATTTAACCAGTGCCGTAGCCTGTTGCATTTGGAGCATGTTCTGGCATAGCAAACGTATCGCAGTTCTGTGCGAGAATGAAGCCACAGTAAGTATCATTGTCAAAAGTCAGGACGGCACAGTGGTTGGCACAGTGGTTAGCACAGCTGCCTCCCAGCAAGAAGGTCATGGGTTTGAATCCAGCCTGAGGTCTTTCCATGTGGAGTTTGCATGTTCTCCCCTTGATTGCGCGGGTTTCCTCTAGGTACTCCAGTCCCCTCTCTAGGTTCAGCTTCCCATTCTGCCTTATTTAGATTTCGCTAGGTTCTACATGAGAAAGGGTCTCGCTCTCTCTGCTCTAAAACTGCATGATTTTGCTGGAGGATGTTTTATGCTTTCTCTTTTTTTTGCCACTAAAACCTGTTTCAGTCAGTGCCGTCGGCGTATCTATTACAATTATTTGTATATTTGTAATTGTAATATGTCTGTCTGTCCGCTCACATAACTCAACAACCGCTGATCAGATCATCTTGGAGTTTTTACAGGTCATGGGTGTCTACCGTTGCTAGGTCCTCCTCTGAGATGATCTAGATCCGGATCCAGATGGGATTTGGGAACCGTTTTCTGAATTTTTCTCCATATGTCTATTTGTCAGCCCGTATTACTCAAAAAAAAAAAAAATCACTTACTTATCGGTTTAACTTGAAAGTTTGCTCATTGTCACCACTGCTAATTCCTTAAGGGGCGAGGGTCTGCAATCTTTGATTGTCTTGTTCGTCATTGGTTGATGTTTGTCACTTTAAACTCCACTATATAAGAGGTCTAATAGCTGGGGTTCAGTTTGGTACAAGATGTTTTTCCAAGCCTATTTCTAATAGCCCCCAAGCAATACCTAGATCATTTGTTCAGAATAAGTGCCGCTCTTCAGCGGCTATGTAAGGTATACGTACGGCCTCTCTAAGAACTAGGCCGCTGGCAGGGGCGTAGCTAGGGATTTTGGGCCCCCAAAAGAAAATTGCACAGGCATGTATTTTTTTAACTCTTAATTTCCTTGTGTTAAAAGCAATAGTTTATTTCCTTCACATTACTTTGTGTTTGTTAGCATATTCCCAAAGTAGGATATAATATCTACCATTTAAGCATCTAACCCCCACATTAGAACAATTCTTATAACACTGCATATATATTTCTTTACCACTTGCGGTTCTTGATGTACCTCACACAGTTGCACTTTATAAAATCACAACACACCAAGTTCTTTCAAGTTTGAACAAGATTCCAACTGCTTGGTTTTATTTAGAGGTGGAAAAAAAGGACACAACTATTGTACTCAAGAAGAAGTACAGTTACTCTGGTTAAAATTAACTTCAGCAAAACTAAAAGTACTGGTCTATAAATCTATTCTAGTGAAAGTAAAAAGTATTCAATACACACGCACACACTTAATTTTTGATAATCCGGCGATATGCTATGGTATTCGTAAAGCAACACTGACATAGGAGGTTGCATTGGCTAAAGTTGTTTGGATGCACATTGTTTTAATAACAAGGAGAGGCAAAGTTGTGCATTACAATGCAGACGCTACAATAATTGGCATCAATCTGGCGCACTTACATGAGCAATCACCTGAATAAATGCCAGGTATAGCCTATCGGAGACTGGCACGCGATCAGTGCACTTGCAAATGAGAGCCTGCAGTATGACCGATCTTGTGACATTATTTAACCATCCATCTACAACAAATACGATCAGACAGATACATCATTGAACACATGCACAAAGCACATTTGCCTAACTGTGCAAACAGGCAATCTCTCAAATTGAAAAAAGCACCACGGCCAGTGGCGTAGCCAGAGGGTGGGCAAAAACACGTCACTTTATGACAATAATTAGTCCTGGCTAGTTCTCAATCATTTTCCTTTCTTGACATGTTTTCCAATAATCGTAATTTGCAACTGAAGACACGGTTTTTCTCCATATGCGATCTAACAGCGATTAAATCATGGGCAAAATTCAGCACAGTTGCGGAACAAGAACTGAGAATTGGGTTGCACAAAACATCCGTTTAAAACAATTATTAGTCCTGACCTGTTCTCAGTCATTTTCATAACAGAAGGTTCACTCCGAGAGCACTCCACACTTAACAGGTGCTGCTTGTTCTCCCCAATTAGGTAAGACGACAATCATTCATCTGGACGCGTATTTGCTGTATTTAAATCAACGTTACTCAAAACGGCATACCTGTCGACTCTCACGCATATAGCTGGAGCCGCACGCTTTTTATAGCCTATTGAACTGCCGAGAGCCACTTTTTTTTCATCAACCCACACAATACCGAGGGTGAAAGTCTGCGTTTCATTGGACCACGGACCAGATCAATCAACGCGAAGCATTGGCCTATTAATGAGTCAATTATTTTGCTGTACTGAATTTAGACCATGATTTCATCCTTGTTAGATCGCATGTGGAGAGAAACCGTGTCTTCAGTTGCCAATTACGATAATTGGAAAATGCGTCAATAAAGGAAAATGATTGAGAACTAGCCAGGACTAATTGCTGTCATAAAGGGACGTGTCTTTGCCCACCCTCTGGCTACGCCACTGACCACGGCGGATGCTGAGAAGACAGCCTACTAACAACAAGCCAAACATCACCACAGCGGTTCTCTCTCTCTCTCTCTCTCTCACTCACTCACTCACTCACTCACACACACACACACACACACACACACACACAGATACACACACGCACGCAATCACCCCAACTCCTCCAACTCCAAGGCTAGGCTGCTTCACTGAGACCACAACCAACCACAAGGCCTACATAACCATGCAGTATGCCGAAGCCGGAAAGGACACACTCACAGTCGCACACACTCATCTATTCGTCCATTCGCCCACCTGCTTCACTGTCCAACCAGCCGGCAAGTCGCTTGTGCTAGCAGTTGTAGCAGCTAACGATGCCTCAGCACCTGCTGCGTCAGAAGAGCACTCAGCCTGAACTTCACATTGTTTTTCTGGGGGGTCACTGAGTGGGAGAGGAATCAGAGGATCCTCCGTTTTGGTAGTGAGAGTGGGCCCACTGTGCTAGCTGCCCCAGCATCGTTTTTCGGTGCCTCTTCATCTCTGAGTGCCACATTTTTGGATGTGAACCCAAAGTGTATAAGTGATACGCTCTAGTTTAGTTTTCGCTTGCTCGCCATTTTTAGTATGACATCTCAACGTTATGTCTTTCTTCTGTTTGGCGTGCATGGCTAATTTGCGTACGTGCACAGGACTGGCTGGCTCCGCTTGGCAAAAAATACAACATATCTGTGAATAAATGTTTTGAATTCTGTATACTGGACATGGTGAGCTTAAAAACATTTCAGTGACCATTAGTGACAATAAAATATTTAATTTTTTATTTCTTATGACAAAATTTGAGACCCCTTCAACTTTTGCTTTTGAGGCTTTCAGGGGGTCTCATGGGTTGAACCACCCCCGTATTTCGCACACTGCTCCAGCGACCTCCAGGCTTGAAGAGGTTGAAAGTCTTGAAGCCATAAACTTTAAGCGGCATCACTCTTCCTGTTTAGTCACCTTTCTCCTCTCCTCTAGGCTTGCTCTCCTGCGCAGCGCAAGGGGTGGACTATACTATCTGTACATTTTAGAAGGGGGGAGCAGAGGCCCCTAGTATTTTATTTTACTCTATTTGAGACCAACTTTAATCTTTTGACCAATCCATTTACTTGCTTTTGATTCAATAATGACATTAATTACTAAGAAAAAAATAAATTAATGAAAAAACTTACACTTTTCATTCCGGGCTTCTCAAGGGCCCCCCTCCTACTGTGGGCCCGGTAAATCAGTATCCTTTTTCCCCTCCGTGCTACGCCCCTGCCGCTGGTCATCTTCAGCATACGCATCCCACGTTTTCCCCGAAGCATCTGCAATCATCAAAGCCCAAAGATCCCTGAAGCCTTTTCAGTCCAGGGTATGCTTGCAAATAACTGGTGGTCGGTGGTGGGCTTTTGTCTGTATTTCCGCTGTCACTTGCTAATTGCATGCAGGGCTTTGCAGCCCCTCGCCATTGCTGGCTATCATCACGCCTAAATAAATGAATAAATATTTTTGCCAGGTCACGCAAATTCCTTGTCACACTTTAATTTCCAGGTTTTCAGGAGCCTTGGCCTAAAAGCAGCTCATCACCGGTTGCAGTCCCCCCTCTAGGTTCAGCCTCCCATGTAGCCCTATTTGAATTCCGCTAGGTTCTATATGAAAAAGAGCTTCCTGCTCTAAAACTGCATGATTTTGCTGGAGAATATTTGTTTGTGTTTCTCTGTTTTGCCACTAAATCCTGTTTCAGTCAGTGCCGTCTGCGCATTTATTATCTTCATCCCGAAGGGGAGCGAGGGTATTGCAATCGGCAGTCCGTATATATATATATATATATGTATGTCTGTCCATCTATCTGTCCGCTTGCATAACTCATCAACCGTTGATCGGATTAACTTGATTTTTTTTTTACAGGTGATGAGTGTCTACCGTTTCTCGGTCCTCCTCTGAGATGATCTGGATCAGGATCCGGATTTGGATTTGGGAACAGTTTTCTGGATTTTTCTCCATATGCCTATTTGTCAGCTCGTATTATTTAACCCTCTATTAACCACCGTAGCATATCTGCTACATAAAGTGAAAGGGTTAACAGCCTGGACACCCTGCTGGTTTTGTTTCTTATTGCCAAATAAACATTTGAGAATAACTTGAATGGTCCGTCACTTTAATTTTTCCATTCGCATTATTACCCAATGTAGCAGATCTGCTACATTTTGGAAAGGTGGGCCAAAGGGTCAAATTTTTTTTTTTAACTATTTTTCCAAATATTGGCCCATAATCAACATATTTGCCTAGGGAAATGATTTTTACACAGTTGGAAAGGTACTTGGTTAACAGAGGGTTAAATTAAAAAAAAAAAAAATTATATATCTGTTTAACTTGAAATTTTTTACTCATTGTCACTATTGCTAATGCTTTAAGGGGCGAGGGCTTGCAATCTGTGATTTTCTTGTCATTGGTTGATGTTCGTCACTTCAAACTCCACCATATATGAGGTCTATAGCTGGGGTTCAGTTTGGAGCTAGATGTTCTGACCCATCTTTTCCAAGCCTATTTCTAATAGCCCAAGCAATACCTGGATCATTTGTTAAGAATAAGTGCCACTCTTCAGCGGCTATGCAAGGTATATCTACGCTCTCTCTATCAACTAAGCTGCTGGTCATCTTCAGCAAACGCATCCTACGTGCGCCCCGAAGCATCTGCAATCAAAGCCTAAAGATCCCTGAAGCCTTTTCAGTCTGTGGTAAGCTTGCAAATAACTGGTGGTCGGTGGTTGGTTTTTATTTGTATTCCTGTGGTCACTTGCTAATCGCATGCTGGGCTCTGCACCCCTAGTCATTGCTGGCTATCATTACCCAAAAAAAAAAAAAAAAATGCAGGGCTTTGCAGCCCCTTGCCATTGCTGGCTATCATCATGCAAAAAATGCAGGGCTTTGCAGTCCCTAGCCATTGCTGGCCATCATCATGCAAAAAAAAAATGCAGAGCTTTGCAGCCCCTAGCCATTACTTGCTAATGTCCGGATTGTATAGTTCTTTAGACCTCATTCGTGTTCCATGTCATGCTCATCATGCTTTCTTCTCTCAGCAGCCCGTGCTTCTCGGTCATTATGTTGTTCCTGCTTGGTGAGTATTCCTTCCTTTGGGGGATTCATTTGGCTGTGTTTTCGGGGGGCTTCTGCCCCCTATTTTTGGGGGATTATCCAGCTGCTGCTCTGAGCCGTGCTCCTGCTCTACGAGTCTTCCCGAAGAGTCTAAGCGCCAAAGACTTGTCTGATTTTAAGCATGTTAATTCTGACTGCTGTCTTCCTGCTGTCATGATCCTCTCATCCCTAATTTACCATTAACTAATTAGCCAGCGGAGGATGGGCTTCCTCACAATAGCCAGGTTCCTCCTGAGATTTCTTCTCACTGAGGAGTTTTTTCTCACCACTGTTCAAGGCTTTTTCTCCCACGGGGAGTTTTTTGCCTGCTATTTGGGGATTAGAGATTAGCCTGGGCTCTGCCCTTTTCTCTCGGTAAAGCATCTTTGTGACAGCCTGTCTATGAAAAGCGCTATATAAATAAAATTGAATTCTACTTATGCTCAACACATAATAAATTTTTCCTGATTTCACTCGAGTCTCTCCTGATTGAAATGAAGCTTAGCGAAAGTTCAGTCAGGAAGACTCTCTTGCGCACTTCAACTCAGTTTATTTTCTTTTCATTCACTCGCATGCTCACTCATAAATCCCTGCAGCCAATCTCCGTGGCCGTCAATTGAGCAGTCAGCTGGAGTAGCAGATGATCTCTTCTATCTAATTGTGGCATACCACAGTCACATCGCTAGCCAATCATTATGTTGCTGTCTTTTTAAAAAATGTCATTTTTCTCTGCCCTTGTTCATTCATGCTGCCGTTCGCTGACCCTCCTCCTCCCCAACGCCACCCAACTCTCGTCAGACCCTCTGTCCTGCCGCTTCAGCTTCGTCAGCCTTCAGCCACCACCGCCACCAGTGTCTGGACTCTTCGGGGGATTATCCAGCTGCTGCTCTGTGCCGTGCTCCTGCTCTACGAGTCTTCCCGAAGAGTCCAAGCGCCAAAGACTTGTCTGATTTTAAGCATGTTAATTCTGACTGCTGTCTTCCTGCTGTCATGATCCTCTCATCCCTAATTTACCATTCACTAAGTAGCCAGCCAGCAAAAGATGGGCCTCCTCACAATAGCCAGGTCCCTCCTGAGATTTCTTCTCACTGAGGAGTTTTTTCTCACCACTGTTCGAGGCTTTTTCTCCCTACAGGGAGTTTTTTGCCTATTTGGGGATTAGAGATTAGTCTGGGCTCTGCCCTTTTCTCTCGGTAAAGCATCTTTGTGACAGCCTGTCTATGAAAAGCGCTATATAAATAAAATTGAATTCTACTTATGCTCAACGCATAATACATTTTTCCTGATTTCACTTGAGTCTCTCCTGATTGAACTTACATAAAAGCTAGATTATATAAGTTTAGCAATCGTGCATGACCTAGGCTACTCTGACCCAGGCTACTCAAAGGATAAGCAATTAATAACACAATAAGCAATAATAAGGAATTTATGACTGAATTCCACCAACCTTCTTAGCAGACGCTCTTATCCAGAGCGACGTGCAAAAGATCAGTACAAAAGTGCAGAGCTCCTAGGAGACAAGTACATATCTCTGCATCTTTCGGCCACAGAAACATTCCATGGCCATATGCATGCGGTGCGCTGCATCCCCACACTACAAATTGTTTTCCGTTCACTCTCGGGGATTTTTGTTGGTCCATTCTTTAAGATATTCTCCATCCAGAGCAGAGTCGTAAACTACGGCTAACCGCCTAGACACAATCCGTGTACAACTTATGATGTCACGTGGCTGAGCTGGCCCAGCGCAAATGTTCTCGATTGAGGCAAGGGGGGCGTTCCCTCAAGTGAATAATTTAGCAGATAAAATGCGGTTTTTTTTAAACATTGCGTAAAGTACATGATATTAAAACCATCACTAATTGTTCAAGATAGGTACTTTGTAGCATTTTATCACATAAAAAAACAGCTGAATTTCATGTCCTAAGTGTCATGATTCTGCTTTGTTCTGTTCTGGTTCTGCCATGTCTGCCTTGATTCTGCCATGTTTGTTATGATTCTGCCATGTTTATTATGTTTCTGCCATTCCCTGTTATGTTTATGATTATGTTCTGTTAGGTTTTGTCATGTTCTGTTCAGTTTTTGCTCTTTGCCATGTTTTCGTTTTTGCCTATCCCGTTCCACTTTTCTGTTATAGTCCGGTCCATGTTTTGCCATGCCCTTCATTGCACTTTGTCTCCCCTGTCTGGTCTTTTGTAAGCTACAGCTTCTCCCCAGTCCCGCGTGTCACATGTTTAGGTGATTTCATGGTTTCTGGGTTTTCAAACATTCCTTCCAATCTCGTTTGCTTCCTTCGCCTCTCTTTTTTATTTTACTAACCAATACTAACAGTTTGTTGTTTTTGTTAAAGTTACTAACCCAGACTAACATTGTATATAATACTAACTTACTAACGAGCACTAGGGATTGTATAGCTGCACTTACTAATTGATTAACAAGCTCTCAGCTTTTCGCCCTGTTCTAGTCTCCGCCTCTTGCCTTCACTTAGTCTTTGCTGCAATTCAGCGGATCCTTCGCACCTGCTCCACTCTGTCCTGCTTCTCATTATCTGTGCACGTTAGAACTCCCTAACTGGAGCTGTATGTTTTGTCATAGGTTGTCTCGTGATCCCTGTCCACGTTTTGGCTTTTGCCAATTTTATGTGGTTAGGTTCTCCCTCATGTTTTGCTCCCACGTAATTAGTCCGATCCTCTTCACCTGATCCTAATCATAGCATGTGACTTCCCTTGAGTGTATTTAAGCTGTCTTCACTGCAGTTCCCCGTCAGAACGTTTCCGTGCTGCTTTTGTTTCTCGCCTTGTACTCATTGTGTTACCTTTCTGACTGGACCGCCAGACTACCTCTTTTTGGCTCTGATTTGGCTTTTATATCTACTCCTGTGTATCGAACCCTTTTTGTCTGACCAGGGGCGTAGCACGGGGGGGAAGAAGGGTATTGATTACCCGGGCCCACAGTGGGAGGGGGGCCCTTGAGAAACCTGGAATGAAAAGTGTAATTTTTTTAATTTATTTTTTCTTAGTAATTAATGTCATTGAATCAAAAGCAACTAAATGGATTGGTCAAAAGATTAAAGTTGGTCTCAAATAGAGTAAAATCAAATACTAGGGGCCTCTGCTCCCCCCTTCTAAAATATACAAATGGTATAGTCCACCCCTTGTGCTGCGCGGGAGAGCAAGCCTAGAGGAGAGGAGAAAGGTGACTAAACAGGAAGTGTGATGCCGTCTAAAGTTTATGGCTTCCAACCTCTTCAAGCCTGGAGGTCGCTGGAGCCAACGAGCTATTTAAACTAAAGGCGCTGCGTTGCTTGTTCCAATGTGTGCAGGGCGTGCCTGCCGCTTGAACCCATGTAAATAAACACGCTCTGGTTAATATTTCGGCAAATATTAATAATCATTCAGCAGCGTTTTGATTTCCGGCCTTTTTCTGACCGATAACTAGAGAAGAGTAAGCTTGAAGCGCCATTTTGGTCTATTATCGCCTATTGCGTTTACCAAAAGCGTTGTTGCTAATTAAGTTAGCAGCTGACATAGGTCCATTCATTGTCAATGGTTCCTACGACGTAAGTGAGCATCTGTGATTTCGGGAAACGGACCCCTGAGCGATTGATATTTTTCCATTGGGAATGTTTGAAAATACAGTGGTAAACACCCAGGCCATCTTAAACCCCTTCGGTAGTCGGTACGGTAATATTATGACTGATCTCGTTCTGTCAGGCCGGGTCTATTTCTCTAGCAGTACGATCAAGGACGGACACTTGTCAACTAGTAAGATAAATTAGCATCGCAAATGCCGGTGTTGTGCCATTTTTCGACTCCCTGCCAAAATTCTACCCCCGTCTCGTGAACGCGCTTTCGCTCAGCTACAGCGCAGCTCCACGCCAGAAACTTCGGTTTTCGCTGTCGCTGCCATCCGACTTCATTGACATAAACGGCGCCAAAGACTAATTATTATGGGCTTCAAAACATGATAATCCGGATAAATGCATGAAGAAAAAAAAGCAAATAATTAAATCTTGATCTTCCGTAAAACTAATTAGAAAGCTGTTTCTATCGTTTTAATGTATGCTTTTTGATGACAGTTCTATAGCTTAACGTTTTAAGTTTTGAGGTTGAATTTACGCATGAAAGAAGGACGCTAATTTCACTAAAAGTATCGCTTTTTAATATTTAACCGAATAAACTGAATTGATTGGCAAGCTCAATCATGGGAGTTTTTGAGGACAGTTCTACCTTGGCCAACATTGTAACCTCTGAGGTACAATAAGCTGCATTATTTTAGTAAAGGTATCGCTTTTTAATATTTCACCGAATGACCAGAATAAATTGACAAGCGCCAATCACGGAAGCAAGGCATTACAGAGATAGAATAGCTAACGTCTGTATGCTGCCTCTGTGCATTTGAATTTGATTAAAATTACTCCGCAATTGGGTCCTTTTGTGAGTGCTGGTTAACTTTTTACATTAAATAGCTCACGAAATTAATTTATACCAACAAAAAAGGACATTAGGAAATCATTCGACAGTATACGGGGGTGTACAAAATGTCGGAATCACCTGCATAACGTGATGTCTTGTAATAGTGAGAGGGTCCGCTCTCTGCCTTCAAAATTCTGATTACGATTTCTGCACTGTGCAAAGTGGGCAAGTGACCCATTCTTCAAGGATAGTCTCCCGATTTTAAGAACGAAAGAGGAGATCTGTCGGAATTTAGCAGTCCAGAACTGTCCACAGTTTCAATTAAGTTTAGATTCGGTAGTTGTACTGGCCATGGTAATTTGACTTTAACCTTTTGTTCTAAGAATACTTTTTAAAATGTTTTTAGCTGCGTGTTTGGAGGCATTATTATGCTGGAATATAAAACATTATTAGGGGACATAAACCAATCCAGATGAACAAAAAGTAAGGTCCAACCATAAATACCAATTTTGTGAAGGTCACTACTGACTGTTGGAACAGTGGACTCAAACTATGTGCAATATCAACATTAGAGGTACATGTCAAGACAGAGCAGTGAAATTATGTCAGCATGAATATTTCCTTGAGTCATAATTAGGACCCCCCAATATTTTCTCATCAAAAGAACAGATAGATCCAAGATTCCCAAAATGTAGACAAAAACTGCAACTGCGCTAAACTGTGGAGACAACAGTGCCGAAATTGAAAATAATATAATTGTGGCATCATTAATTTTCCCATAATTCCACTCCCCCCAGATGTTATTAATGCAATAGACTGAAACTACAAAAGAACTTGACTGTAGATGCAAAGGATCAGAAATGGAGGAGGGGGTAAAATTTTATCAACATGAATTTTCACCCTTGCCAAAAAACCTACCCCCCCAGATCTTTTTATTGCAAGCACTGTTGGACTCCATATTTGCTGCAGTTACATATCCCGGCATGTCAACTAAAACTACAAAAGAACTTGATTGTAGATGCAAAGGATCAGAAATGGAGGAGGGGGGTAAAATTTTATCAACATGAATTTTCACCCTTGCCAAAAACCTACTCCCCCCAGATCTTTTTATTGCAAGCACTGTTGGACTCCATATTTGCTGCAGTTACATATCCCGGCATGTCAACTAAAACTACAAAAGAACTTGATTGTAGATGCAAAGGATCAGAAATGGAGGAGGGGGGTAAAATTTTATCAACATGAATTTTCACCCTTGCCAAAAACCTACTCCCCCCAGATCTTTTTATTGCAAGCACTGTTGGACTCCATATTTGCTGCAGTTACATATCCTGGCATGTCAACTAAAACTACAAAAGAACTTGACTGTAGATGCAAAGGATCAGAAATGGAGAGGGGAGTGATTTTTTGGCAGCACCAATTTTCCCCCTTGCCAAAATTCTACTCCCCCCAGATCTTTTTATTGCAAGCACTGTTGGACTCCAGATTCACAGCAGTAACCCCTTGCAGCATGTAGACTACAATTACCAAATAACCTGACTGCAGAAGCAACATATTAGAAATGGACAAGGGAATGAAATTTTGGCAGCATGAATTTTCCTTCCTGCCATAATTCCACTCTCCCCCATCTTTTTAATGCTATGACTGGTGTACTCCAGATTGGCCGAATGAACAAATCCACAGGTGAAGATGGCAATAATGAAAGAAAGTGACTGCAGAGGCAGCAGTTCAGGAATGATGAGGGGACTGAAATTATGTCAGCATGAGTATTCAGGGCTTACCGGATCTTGTGAAAATGTCCCACCTGGTACTAGGAAAACATTCCTAATGAAGTACAGTAACTATTGATTAGATATTTTCACAATCCTCATGTGAATTCCTTTTATGTCTCCCCTGCCCTCAGCTACATCTCATTACATGGTTATCCTGTAAAGGTCATTTGACAGGAATTCATGCCCTCTACTATGTGTGCAAGTTGCTGGATTGTTAAGTCAGCATTTTGCGCCAAGATCCCCGTCATTATTGTTTGTGAAAACAATTGTCTTTGTTAAATGCAACATGCACTTTCACTGCAGCATACTCCGAAAGCTCTAGTCGTGATTCGAACAAGCTTCCAGTCCTAATTAGGCCTCAGGATTGGGACCGTGCTCGAGTTAACACAGCTTTAGTCAATTCGTCAGACCAGTTTAATAGGAACAAGCTTCCAAGCCTAAGCAGGGTCCAGGTTTGGGACCACGTTCTCGTTAATTCCTCCGAGTCTGTTTCTTTGTCCGGTTTGTTTGGAAAAAGCTCCCAATCCTTATCCGGTCATTGGGATTGGAGCCGAGTTCCCCTCAAGTTACTCCATCCTCCTGTGGAACAGTATGGTGCTGGCAAAGTCTGCACTTAACCTGGTAGTCTGCACTTAACCCCAATTCCGAAATAGTTGGGACGAAGTGTAAATTGTGAATAAAATCAAAACCCAATGACTTTCAAATCACACCAGACAGCATTTTATTCAGAATAGAACAGAGATAACATAGCAAATGTTGAAACTGAGAAATTTTACATTTTTATACACAAAATGAGCTAATTTCAAATTTGATGGCTGCTACAGGTCTCAAAAAAGTTGGGACACAGGCAAAAAAGGGCTGAAAAAACAACTAATCTATTAGAAAATCAACTGAAGGAACATTTAGCAAGTAATTACATTAAGTGGCATCAGGTGTGTAACATAATTGGCTATAAAAGGGATGTCTTAGAGAGGCTGAGTCTCTCAGAAGTAAAGATGCCCAGAGCCTCTCTAACCCGTGAAGGCTTGCGTAAAAAAATGTGGAATACTTTAAAAACAATGTTCCTCAACGTCAAATCGCAAAGCCTTTGAAGGTCTCATCATCCACAGTGCATAACATCATAAAAAGATTCAGAGAAACGGGAAAAATCTCTCTGCCTAAGGGACAAGGCCAAAGACCTTTACTGAATGCCCGTGATCTTATATTTTTATTTCCATGATGGAAAAAGCTAAAGGAAATGGGAGAAAAATTTGGCAGAGCATAAACAAATTAACTGGCAGACAAATTAAACAAAACAAAGAACTAGAGCTTAACATTAACAACCAGCTGGTGAAAAATCCCGCCACCTTGGCTATGGAGTTTAATAACTCATTTATAAAATCAGTTTCAGATATTTCACAGCTCTTTTTTATCACCTAGGTGTGAATATTGTCCTATTGATTACACTCAGCCTGTTTTTATTACTAAAGAGGTAAGAGAATTTGAAGTATCTAATATTATCAGTGAACTGAATAACTCAAAGCTAAGGACTTAGTCACGAACTAGATATACATTTTTTTGAAAATGTATAAAGACTCCCTGGTGTACCCAATCACACAATTAATTAATCTATCTATTAAAAACTGTGTTGTTCCTGAATCTTGGAAGGTAGCTATGGTCAGGCTAAAATACAAATCTGGGTGTAAAACAGATGCGTGTAACTATAGGCCAATCAGTATCTTGCCCGTCATATCCAAAGTAATTGAAAAATGGGTTGTCAAACAACTACAAGACCATTTGCAAATTTGCCATAATTCTTTACACCCCATGCAATTTGGGTTCCGTACCCACCACTCCACAGAAACCGCTGTTGCCATGTTTCTAGAAAAGACAAAGTGCTTTCTGGACAAGAATAATAATAATAAGAATGGTTAATCAATATGTGATCACATCATGGGTCAATGTGTAACAATTAATGATGTACAAATTATAATTCATCATGGGTTTATGTGCAATTACCATGGGCAGTGTGCAATTTATAGCAATTATATGATTTCTATCAGAGCAATGTGCAATCCTCACTATATTCCGGGTTTATGTGCAATTACCATACAATCTATTCTGGGTTTATGTGCAATTATCATGAGTAACGTGCAATTTACAGTAATTATGCAATTTATATTAATGTGCAATCCTCACTATATTATTCTGGGTTTATGTGCAATTACCATACATGTGCAATTATAATGCTATTTGTTCCGGGTTTATGTGCAATTACTATAGGCAATGTGCAATCTTTAGCAATTATATTAGAGCAATGTGCAATCCTTACTATATTCTGGGTTTATGTGCAATTATCATACATGTGCAAATATGTGCAATTAAATTACTATTTGTTGCGGGTTTATGTGCAATTACCGTGGGCAATGTGCAATCTTTAGCAATTATATCAGAGCAATTTGTAATCCTTACTACATTATCTATATTTATATTACATTTTTCTTATGGGCAATGTACAATCTATTTAAGTATATGACTCTTTATAATATGTTATCTATATGTAATTTCCGGGCATTGTGTAAATACATATCGCGACGTTGCACCATCAAGATGCATTTTGCACTTTGTCGTTATGCAGCACGTTCTTTTCGCACTTCTGCCTCTGCACTGTTGAACATAAACCAATATGGTTTCGGTCTGATTGTATAAACTTGTCCTTGTTGTATGCATTTTTTTTTTGTATGTTTTGTATTTTGTGTTTTGTTTTTGTCCAGCTTTCTATCCTTCCCCTTCCTTTTTACATCAACCTGCCAAGGGACTTCGGTTGGAAATTAGCCTATAGCTATAAACCGGCATATTTACATGTATAATGTTCATTAATATGCACTGTCCCTTTATAAATAAATAAAAAATAAAAATATAAAGGTTTTAGAGCAACATATGCTCCCCTCCAGACAACATCTATTCCAAGGAAGGCCTTGTGTATTTCAGCAGGACAATGCAAAACCACATACTGCAGCTATTACAACAGCATGGCTTCGTAGTCGAAGAGTCCGTGTGCTGAACTAGCCTGCCTGCAGTCCTGATCTTACACCAATTGAGAACATTTAGCGCATAATTAAACTAAAAGTCTGTCAAAGGAGACCCAAAACTCTCCAGCAGCTGGAAGCCTGTATTAAACAAGAGTGGGATCAAATTCCAATGGCTAAAGTCTAAAGTCTCTTCCATCAAGAAACTGTGTTAGGGACTCGTAAACAGGCCCCTGTCCCAACGGTCCCAATCCTGAGGCCTCAACAATTATCTCTGGACTGTGATTTAAAAGTCAATGGGTTTTGTTTTATTCACAATTTCACGTCCCAACTAGAGTACATCTTTTTAGGGTCCAGCCCAGAAAATCAGGTGCAGAGGCAGTGTACAATCCAACAAGAGTATGCTGCAGAAGTGAAAGTGCATGTTGCATTTAACAAAGACAATTGTTTTTCACAAACAAATAACGGGGATCTTGGCGCAAAATGCTGATTTTTAACAATCCAGCAACTTGCACACATAGTAGAGGGCATGAATTCCTATATTAGTTAAAAAAAAAAAAAAACTTTTCTTGTTTGGCTGGCCAGCTGGGGGTGCCCTGTGTAATTTTCTTTCTGGGGGCCCAAAATCCCTAGCTACGCCCCTGTGTCTGACCACGATTTCTGTATTGCTGCCCTGGTTTTTTCGACTCTGGATTCTGCCCCTAGGATTGTGATTTTGGATTGTGGACTTTGTACTTTTGCCTTCGGTCCTGCGGGGGTTTACCCCCTCGCGAATAAAATCACATTTTTTGCTACTTCTGGTTATCGCGACTAGTTCCTGAATGATACCTCACACTAAGCTCTCAAAGTTCATTACTTTGACCCCTTACCCTGTTTGTGTTTGTACCTATTATGCTCATATATTTTGCATCATTGTTTGTACTTGTGCCTGTGCTTGCGTTATGCCTGTGCTTGCAGCCTGCTGCTCTATTTCAAGTCATTTATTTTGTGTGTATTTGTGCTCACTTGTACTTGCTTTGTATTTGTTTCTTTTCCATTTCCCCATTGCCCTGTGTCTTTTCTTTTTTAGGGTGCCTTATTGTCAGCTGGCCGGTGACGACAGTTGAAAATTAGCCATGTTGGCTAAAGCTGCCTTGTTTACTGTTGTGACAGTTAATTGATAGGGACTGTCCTCATAATAATAAACCAAAAAATAAACAGAAAATTACGAACATGTATTAATAGGCTACTTATCCATGGCAGACGCACAAAATCTAGAAAAATAAACACATCGAAGCAAGTTAACCGTTCATCAACCCTTTTGGTAAAGAACAAAGACTGTTGCCTGTTTGTAGTTGCACTTTATACAGCATTGCTCTTATCTCCGGCGATCGCGCGTGATTCTGTGATTACCACGTGATCTCATCAGGCTCGCTCATTGGTCTCGTTGCTCTAACCGTCTGGACCTGGTGTGCAGTAAATGCAACCGGTAGGAGTTGACAGATGACAATGCATGGATCACACACGCAGCAGGGCGGAGGAGGACCGAACGCGCATCTGGTGTAAATCCAGAGTCAGTAAGTTGTTTCGGTGCACCATGCCTACAGGCTGATTGTCACGTTGTTCCTTTTCTCCCTCTGATGTTAAAAATATTTGTTTTCATTAATTTATGGTAATAATTTTCTTAGAAAAACAAGATGTTGTCAATCGTTTTCAGCTTGACTTCCGCATTTGGAACTCCTCCCGTTACGCCACATCTGCTAATTGGCCAATTTGGATCAATCTTCATTTTGTTTTCAGAAATCTCTGGCAGACCTCAATAGGCTCATTTTCAAGAAAAATCAGCAAATTTGGGGCATTTAATTAGGAGGATACTGCTCATGACCTGTTTGGTCAAACGAAACCAGATTAGTTTTGTTTCAAGTAAATATGATGAATTTGCACTTTAAGGCCCCAATTTCAATGATACATGTTGCATAGAAATACCACATGAATCCTTTTTTCCCCACAATGAAATCCACACTGAAGATTCAGGCAGATCCATAAACATTTAGGCATTGACTACATTATGGTCATTTTAGCTTTTAAACTGAATTTTTTGGAGTTGAAGTAAAGTCATTAAAAAGAGTTCAAAGCGAAGACTTTAAGCTTTAATTTGAAGGTATTTACAACAAACTTTGGTGAACAGTGTAGGAATTAGAGCAATTCTGATGTCTTTTGCCCTTTTTAATTGACCAAAAGTAAAAGACAAGTGGATGCTCAGATGTTTTCTGCAGTTGATTTTGAGTGACATTTGCATTTGGAACCTGTTGCAGTGTCCTGACAATGTGAACTCTAACGAGGTGTCACAGTCAGTGAAGCAGGACATCATTAGACTCAGAAATATTTTTTAAAAAAACCATCAGAGAAATTGCAAATGCATTAGGTCTGGCTAAATCAATTACAAATGCACTTTCATGTGCCAAACACTTCTCCTACAGCTCACGGAAAGGTGATGGCTGAAGTCAGTTACTCGGCCCATGTTTGTCTGCAGTCTGTTATCATACCTCCCACTCTCTCCCCAGTAGTTTCTGAAACTGTGTGCGAAGCAGCACAGCTGCGCACAAACCCACTTCCTGTGCTGGCCTCATTTTCTTCCAGCAGCTCACCGCAATCTAAGAGGTTTGTGTATTCTTCAACCTTCACCCAAACAGCAAACTAGTAACAATAAGTCTCTACTTGATGCAATCTTTTCTCAGACCTCTTGTCTTTTAAGTAACAGTCTACCTTCACTCTGTGAAGCTATGGCATAATACTCCATCTTCATAATCATTTCATAACAAAGCCTACGCTTTTACCCCTGACAGCAAAAGGTATATTGGCAAAATCCCCCAAGCAAAAACTCTCCAAAAAGAAAGTCTGTAGCTACAGTGTTTCCCCAGACAGCTTTATTAAATTACTACAAACTGAACCCAATCTCATTTTATCAGACTGCTAATGTTTGCTCATTAATGATGGAAAATAAACAAAATTATTTTTCATGTGGTCAGTAATAAATTTAACAATTGAGCTTATTACAAACTTAATCTATTGATATTTTTGGTACAGTATTCAGCAATAGTTGATCATGACTGAAAGGATATCTCAAGGTGATATTTCTTAAATATCAGGCAACATGATGGAATTCCAGCGTTCCAGAAAATTAATTATCCATCCATTCTCTATACCCGCTTATTCCTCTCTCGGGTCGCGGGTGGAGCTAGAGCCTATCCCAGCTGACTATGGGTGAAGGCAGGGACCCACCCTGGACAGCTTGCCAATCCATCGCAGCACGCACACACCATTCACATACCATTCGCTGTCACACTCATACCTATGGGCAATTTAGTGTCTCCAATTAGCCTGATATGCATGTCTTTGGGCTGTAGGAGGAAACCAGAGAACCCGGAGGAAACCCACTTGAACATGTGGAGAACATGCAAACTCCACACAGAAAAGCCCCTGGCTGGATTCAAACCCACGACCTTCTTGCTGTGGGGCAGTAATGCTAGCCAATGCCACTGTGCCGCCTGGAAATTAATTATTGAATTAACAATTTATTATTATTAATAATACTGTGAGAGACTTTTAGTCATAAATTACTTATTTTGTTATAAATATCTAATCCTTGAGTAATCTAGGCTGTGCGTAATTGCTAATTCTTGCAATCTATCTTGTACCTATGTAGAAGTGTGTTTACTGAACTGTGTGTTCCTTCTGAGTCTCTGATGTGTATTTCTTGTGCGTCTGAGGTACTGATGATGTGGTCAGGAACATGCCTACATGGGATACATGCACTCAGCCGTGGATTGCAGAGAAGAAACATACTGTTGTAATGAATCAGTCCCAGGGGGAGGGGATTGTAACATTCTGCTCATACGTACTGTATATTCAAGCAAAAGGAGGAATTCCTTGTCCTTCTGTTCTTGTTCTGGCTATGTAACGGGGAACCTGTATGCATACAGTAAACTGGACTGGATCCATTGTTTTTGCTATCTCTGTCTCTGAGTTTTTCTTACAGGAATAACAATTAAAATTCCCGCGACATTGAGGGCTCGTCCGGGATCCCAATACCTCACCTGCACCTCCCTGGAGAATGGGCGCTGACTGAAAAAACCGTGCACGGTCGTCTGGGAGATGAAGGGATATCTTTGGGTGCTCGGAGCGACTGGAGGCTCTTGAGCGTGTAGTGAGTCCAGGAGGGACATTCTCCAGCCATTGTGAGGGAGAGGAGGAGCGGGTGAGTGACGGGATTTTCCTGAATTCGGTTTTATTGATGTGAGACAGAGAAAGTAAATTTAAAACTACGGGACAGACTAACAGTAAAGGGGGACTGTGTTGTACTGTTGTGGGACAGATGAAGTGACTTTGACTGTGACTGAAGAGTGCGTAGAACGTCAGAATAATGGTTTATAATGGTTCATAATGCGGGGCATCTGTGGCGCACTCATACGTCCGATGGTAGTGGGATGAGGATGAAGATTAATCTATGAGACAGTTGGCCGCAAATAGAGGTGTCCGCGGGTGGCGGTGAAACACAGTGGGTATACCGCTCATGGACAGCGGGAGATATGCTGATAGCAATGGAGGGATGTCCTCATCCATAACAGGGATACCAGGAGTTCCGTGCGTGCTTTGAACCATTTGTAACAACTTACCGATTGAATGCTATTGAAATAGAGCGTTTTCTGCGTATGTTATCAAAGCAGGTCACAAGAGAATTAGAGCCTTGGGTCTTTTCCAATGTGAATGAATGTGAGAGAGGAAAGTGGACTGAGGTGTGTGTGTGTGTGTGTGTGTGTGTATGTGTTTATGTATTCTGAGCTCAGATTATGTGTGTGGAAATCAATGTGAATGAACCTAACTCTGTGAATGTCTGTAAACAACTGTATGCCTGGCATCTTTGTTAGTTCTGTCTTCGTTAGATTGAATATAATTGTCATTTCATTCCATGAAGGGCCTTATACAGATATCGACAATAAAATTAGCATTCATTAAGATACTATTCATTCAAAATATTTTACGGTGCCTGTTGATTAGCCATATTTACAGTATTTTATGGAATTTTTACAGTAATTGCAGGATTGGTAAAAAGTGAGATTTCTAAGAAAAATGGGTATAATAGCAGTGCAAATTTACAGGGGTTTAGCCATTTTAATAAATGGGGAGTAAAAGGACAAAGTTGCAGAAGTGAACAGAATAATTATTCCTTATGAAACCGAATAAAGCCCTATTTCTTGACTAAATAAACGTATGCCCTTCTTGAACGATCAGTAACTATAAACAGAGGGAAGTTTAGAGGAAGTAACAACTGAACGTCAATCGTCAATTACACAAACGTGGACAAGTGTTTCTAACGTTGTGGCTAACTGAATTGCTTTGAGATGCAGGACAAAGCCCAATATTTAAATGCTCTAATATTTGGCGGTAGTAATACATTGCAGAGAAAACCACCAGTGATATCCTCTATGAGCGAGAAGTAATTATACCATTTGAATTTGTTAAATATTTGCAAAATTCTAAACAGCTAGAAAATCTAAGCAGTTTTCTGTAAATAATTAGATTGTGTGAGATTGGTGTGCTAGAAGCATATCTCTGAAAAGAAAATATAGAAAAGGTAGAAACAAGCAAAATTTGCCAAAAGTATAGAAAAGGTAGAAACAAGCAAAATTTGCCAAAGTACTGTTAAACACTATAAACAGTAAGAGACTGTGTCCCAAATTTAATTGATACAGAGGTTTCTCTATCAAGTATTGAAAATTTTCAATTGCTAAACTAAATCAAGGTAAAAACTAATCAGGGTAAAGTGATCAGAAAAGTACCAGTAAATATAAATATAATATGAAATTTAATGGTACCTATTAGATTTATAAAAATAAAAAATCACGTGAACTATTGTGGGATTAGAGACTGGATGGGTTTTTAAACAAAGATGCACAGAGTCAAAACAATACAGCGAATGGAGCCTTGGGGACCAAAGCAGATAAGGGAAAACAGATAGGTGAAAGGTCGACATGCAGAAGTCAGCAAATGAGTATGTGAATGATCAAATTTTATAACAAATGAGGCATTGTGATTGAACAAATGTGACTGAAAGCTTTCCTGACTAGAGAAATGCAATGAATGATTAATGAAAGATCTTTTCTCCATTTTGAAGAGGAACTGGTGTCATAAGTGTCTACATGAACTAATAACCTTTCCCTGTTTATTTAACTTTTACAGGAAAGGATCCAAATGAGTGAAAAAACAAACAACAAAATTATGTTGGAGGTTTTCATTTTTGTTTGTCTCTAACTCCTCTTGGAACTTTTCCACAGAGAGCTCACTGCTGAAGAGAAGAGATGAAAATCACCTTGAGCGAAAGTGATAAGCTGGCCAGCTAGGGATTCAACCGTGGGTTTTCAGCTTAAAAGTTTACCTTCTGAAATAGATTTGGGGAAATCCAATTCGGAGTATTAAACAAGACTAAATTGAGAAGGTGATACCTCCATATAATTGAAAAAGTCCACTAGTAACGTGATCACATATTACTTTTCTTGCCATTTCTAAATTTATTTTTGATTTAGTGAACAATCAAATAAAAGGTACTGACTGAGTTGACCTTTATGTGCTGGGAGCCCAACGGGAAAACTATTAGTTGAATATTAAATATGTACCAATTTCTGTGAATAAAAAAATTTTGCATATTGTAACATAGTCTAAAGCAACTCCACTCGGTTCTGCTGATGACATGGAGAATTGTCACAATGGTTGGGGCTAACAAGCCTTGACTGTGCATTTCCTCCATGCTCTTAGCGGAACCCTAGACTGAGGTGGATTTCTTAATCATAATCCATTGAAAAAAAAAAAAAAGGTATTCCCCATTGTTTAAAAGAAGTCCTATCTAATACTTCTCCATGTCCTGGACTCAAGGACACCCCTTTATCAAACCCTGAGATTGAATACTTAGTGGATAGTTCGGCGTCAAGAGTCAATAAAGGTAACCCATGTGTTGGATGTGCTGTCTGTACTTCCGATAGCTGTGTTGATAGTGGCCCTCTGCCACCTACTCACTCTGCACACGTAGCACAGCTGATAGCTCATGCCAGCTGGCTAAAGGTCAGCGAGCAAGCATATACACTGATTCCCCTTGTCACGTTTTAGCCAGCCAGTGGCGCAATCGGGGCATTATTACTTCAACAGGGAAACCCATAACTCATGCCAAGCTGATATTGCAGCTGATACAAACACTTCAATTAACTAAGGAATTAGCCATTATCAAAGTGCAGGCTCATGCCAAAAATGTTGACCCAATCAGTTTGGCTAACGCTTTCGCAGACAGAGAAGCAAAGGCGGCAGCCAAACACACACTTGTAGGGCTGCTACTCCAATCTGAAGTGTCAATTTCATGTGACCAGCTGAGCGGAGCAAGACGCCACTCCCCCACAAGAAAAACATCAATGGACATCACATGGAGCGCCACACACTGATGAAGGGTGGAAGGGATGTAATGGTAAGCCTATACTGCCACAATCCCTATTCCATACTGCTGCAGATTTGGTACATGGGCAGTGCCATGTACCAAGAGGAGGGATCAAGGGGTTAATAGATCAAAGTCACTATACTCACTTATTTAAAAAAAAAAATTCTCAGAAATGCCCAACATGACGAAGTTATAACACAAGGGGAGGTGTAGTAGTACAGAAGGCGGCAATCCCTACACCCCCGGAGCCATTCCACACATGGGTGATGGATTTCATACATATAATTCGGTGCGAAGGGAAAAGGTATGTGTTTGTATTGGTATGACTTTTCTCTAAATGGGTAGAAGCCTTCTCAGCCACATCTATAAGTGGCAATCACAGTAGCAAAAATCCTGCGTAGAGAAATTATTTCTTGTTAGGGGATTTCAAAGACATTGTATTGAAAGCAAATTGCGTAAAGCCATGGCAGAAACTAAATGGAACTGGGTTGCATGCCTGCCATTGGCACTAACCAGTATGAGAATAACACCACAGCGGCCATTGGGGTTGTCACCTTATGAAGTAGTACATGGGAAACCTTTTGAACTACCACATTTATTGCAGAGAACACAAGTAGAAGAAGCAACCTTGGCGGAATATATGAATAGAATGCTGACTAACGAGTGAGATTCGAAATGTGCTTCCTCCCAGATCAGTAGCGGAGCTGTCACCCGGAGAGGTTAAGCCTGGAGATTGGATCCTGGTGCGGAGCATCGGTAAAAAGCAGAAGTGGAATGAACCGACATGGAAGGGTCCATATCAAGTGCTCCTGACCACACCGACTGCAGTGAGGATACAGGAGAGGGAAATGTGGATGCACCAGTCTCACTGCAAGGTAGTATCTCCTCCAGCTGATGTGTAGGTGCATCTAAATAAGTCAGGATAGACTTGGAGGCAGTCCAGCTACAAAGGGGGGCGTGGCATATAGAGCTCGCCCGTCTCAAACCTGGTGAAGAACTTGTGTACGCTCCAAGTCAGTAAAGACTCCAGACTTTTTCATAAAATGGCTCACTTATCCCTGTGTCTGTTGCTCCTAGGAATATGCATGGTAAGTGCAGGCCACATGCCAACCTCGCGCAGGGCAAGAAGTTATGCGGGTGTGGATAACCACCTGCCTGAACCAGGAAATCTGACACACATATATGCTACTAATTCTTGGTGGAGATATGCGAATAGAATGGCACGTTCTGTTTACCATACTGTTGTGTGTACACACACCTAACAGCCTCCATATCTACAGAGTAGAGGTGTTACAAGTCGCAGCGCCCACGATGAGTCTGAATAGTACGATCAAGTGCGCTATGGCAGTGTCTACTGCTCGTAGTGGATTAGCCTCAATGGACCCCAGTGTACCCCCGATCAACCTAATAATGAACTTTGGGTTAAAATACTGCACCGACAAAGATGGATATCTGAAGTTGGGAAATGCGAGTTCTAATGTCCAACTCATGGTAGTCCATTATAATTCGGGGCAGAAGTTTTGGCGATGTGTCAAAGGGAATGGCACAGAATTTGTGGGAGTAACCCAGGGGTGTCAGAGGAAACTACTGATTTTCTGTGGCTATCCACAAATAATGGGAACATCCTTTTTCACTGGGAGAGAAGACAGTCCAAATGGTGCAATATGCAATCCATGGGCACCACACTGGAATGGGACGAGAGCTGGTTGGTATTGGTTGTGTGGACATCGGATATATGTAGCATTACCGCCAAATTGGGGAGGGGTGTGTGCTTATGTAAATGATCACACATACATTGTGAGTGCAGAAAGAAATACCACACGACGGAGGCGAAATGTAGCAGCGCCTCATGATCCGATGTGGGGGAACAATGTTCCAGCGGATGCAAAGCTGTGGTCAGTAGGGGGCAAGATTGCTTTCTCCCTGTTCCCACTGCTGGGAGTTGGACAGGAATGTTGCGAATGGACACAGTGAACTATCACCTAAGTGCACTTATAAATGAAACCCGTAACATCACTAGGAGTGTACAGCAAGAATTAACAGCCATACGATTGATGACCATCCAAAATCGAATGGTACTCGATCTATTGACGGCAGCACAGGGATGAATAGTTGGGACGAAGTGTAAATTGTGAAAAAAATCAAAATGCAATGACTTTCAGATCAAATGACCCAATATGTTATTTGCTATAGAACATAGATAACATTTCAAATGTTGAAACTGAGACATTTTGCATTTTTATCCACAAAATGAGTTTATTTAAAATTTTCTGGCTGCAACAGATCTCAATGAAGTTGGGACACAGGCAAAAAAGGGCTGAAAAAGCGCTTAATATACAGTATAAGAGAATCAACTGAAAGAACATTTAGCAAGTAATTAAGTTAACTGGTTTTAGGTGTGTAACATGAATGGCTATAAAAGCGATGTCTTAGAGAGGCTGAGTCTCTCAGAAGTAAAGATGGCCAGAGGCTCTCCAACCTGTGAAGGCTTGCATAAAAAAATTGTGGAATATTTTAAAAACAATGTTCCTTAGGCTGCCGGGTCAGCTCACTCAGTTAAGGCGCTGCAATTGCAATGCAGTTGTGACTACTACGGCGCGGGTTTGATCCCCGGTCGTACTAACCAGCAGTGGTCGGCAGCTTTTTCAGAACAGCGCAGGATTGGCTAAAGCGCTGTGGGAATGCAAATTGGGAAGGGAATGCTGGGAAGGGAAATTAAAAATAATTGCCTTGTTCGTTGCTCAAGCGCCTCCTGTTGGCCAGCCGGGCGCTCGTCAGTGAGATTCTGAGCTTGCTCATGTTCGGGTATCCTCCGCCCTCGTTCTGAACTTGCGATAGTTTCGACTAATGAGTGTAAAGATGCAGGGGCTGACAGGCGCGTGCTTCGGAGGAAAGCCGCAAACTGTCTCTCTCTCCTGAGCTGGCAATATGGGGTTGTATACGAGCAAGCCTTGTACATAGTTCTCGGAGTGGGCATTCCAAATTCCGGTGGGATTGGAGATGCCAAATTAAAAAAAAAAGAAAGAAAGAAGGGGCTGCCGGATAGCTCACTCAGTAAAGCATCGCGTTGCGAAGCAGAAGTGACGTCGCGGGTTCGATCATCGCCTCGTACCAACCGGCAGTGGTCGGCAGCTTTTTCAGAGTAGCGCACAATTGGCTATTGCGCTACAGGGTTGCAAATTAGGAAGGGACTGCCGGGGAGGGAAAATAATTGTTGCCTTGTTCGTTGCTCAAGCGCCTCCTGTTGGCCAGACGGGCGCTCGTCAGGAAGACTCTAAGCCTGTTCATGTCCGGGTATCCTCCGCCCTCGTTCTGAACTTGCGAAGATTCAACCATTGAGTCTATAAGAAGCGGTGGTTGATGGGCGCGTGCTTCAGAGGAGAGCCGCGAACTGTCTACACTCTCCTGAATTGGCAGCAAGGGGTCGCATATGAGCCTTGTACATAGTTCACCAATTGGGGATTCCAGATTCGGGTGGGATTGAAGATGCTAAATTTAAAAAAATAAATAAAATAAAATTAAAAAAAGAAAGAAGAAAAAAAATGAAAGCTGCAAGCTGCGATGAACGGGCCCTCGCACCCTTGTGCACGTTGAGGGTGGTGGCGAGATCCTGTCGGGTGCAGCTGTGCATTGAAAACAGTTGGAATGTGGCAACCTGGTTAAAGAAGCTGCGAGGGCTGCTTTGTTGAAATTTTCTAGGGGGTGCTATGGAGCAATTCCCCCCCCCCCCCGGGCAAAAGCCCCATCATATGTAAGTGCTTGCCATTCTTGATGCGTGTATAAATTTTCATGAGGTTATGATTTAGTTAAAGCCATGAAAAAGCCAAACGTAAATTGATGGCGAGGGATAGATAGTCGCCACGCTGGCAGACGGACACCATTGCTTGTAGCTTCCCAGCGTTCATGATGTAGCTTCACCAACTTATTCTGCACGTCTAAGAAGTGGAATAAAGTTGGTGGGGTCAACTATGTTGGATCAGTACATAGTCGAGTAAAAAAAACGGTCACTTCTTGTTACCACCGGGGGGCGCTATGACTACAATGGGATGTCGTCATTTAGACGTGTTCAGGGCGGGACTCATATCAAACGTGAAGTTTGGGGCACATTGGACAATATACATTGAAGTTACAGCAACTTCCTGTTTCATGGCGAATACTGGAAATTCAACACCTTGCCACCGCCACGCCATTCAACAATGACTGGATCTTATGATAACTTTTGGTCAGAAAGTAGTCTGGATGACACACACCGATTTTGAAGTCGATCTGATAAATCCTGTAGGAGGAGTTCGTTAAAGTACAAAGCGTGCAAAACGCCAAAAATGGCCACTTAATTCAAAATGGCTGATTTCCTGTTGGGTTTAGGCTATGACTCCAGAGACTTTTTTGTGCGTTTGGGTGTGATACGTGTGTACCGATTTTTGTGCATGTCGGTGAAACAGGAAGCGGGGGCTGCTGTTTAAAGCAATACATGACAGTTTCTTAAACTTTTGACTAAACAGCGCCCCTACAGTTCCCGGGTGTAATTGCACTGTCGTTAATACGCGCATTTGGCCAAGCGGTCCGGGACGGACCATGGCCACTTCAGGCACTCATAGTAAAAGAACAGCTGACATTGTAGAAATGGTAGAATGATCATTTGCAATATTTTTAGTCAATATAACGGTAAAATAATTATAAGGCATTTTTGTTAAGGTACAAAAGTTGTCATGTATTGCTTTAAAGGGCATGGTCAAACCGTTTGGCCATGCCCATTTACGAAATTGATATCATATCCTCGAGGCGGGACCAGTGACAAAAGTGAAGTTTCAGTAAGATTCGACAAAGTGAACTGAAGTTACGGCCACTTCCCGTGTTTTGGCGAAACATGAACCTCCGCCGCACCGTCAGTGCGACAGTGTTTGACAAGACATTGTCTTCACAAGATAGCATGACTAAGGTCTTAAAGCCTTTCTGACCAAATTTTAGTTGGATATGGTGAACGTGCTCAGGGCAGCACATCAAAGTCTGAAACATGACATTTCCTGGCGGCAGCAGGGGGCGCTATAACAATTACTGAATTTATGCATGTAGACATGTTCAGGGCGGGACTATTATCCATCATGTGAAGTTTGGTGCAGATCGGACCATTTATCCCAAAGTTAAAGCAATTTTGTGTTTTATGGCGAGACATGAAAATTTGACCTTCCGCAGCGGGCGCGCCCTTCAACGATAGCGCAATCTTTTAATAACTTTTGATCACAAGATAGTGAAGCTCACACAAATCAATTTTGAAGTCAATCTGATGAAATTTGTCTGCGTTGTAAGATACAAAGCGTGCAAAACGCCAAAAATGGCCACTTAATTCAAAATGACCGACTTCCTGTCGGTCGGGTTTAGGCTATAGCTCCAAGAGACTTTTTTGTGCGTCTGGGCATGATATATGTGTGCACCGATTTTCGTGCATGTCGGTGAAACGTGCCGTGGGGGCGGGTGTTTAAAGACCACCTTCAAAAACCATAATACACGTAAATTTTTCACCCCGACTGATGCACGTACCGAAATTGGCGCATTTTCGAATATGATAAAGCCCCCAAAATGCTATTGTTTTGGGAAAGAAAAAAAAAATCATAATTCCTTCAGTTTCAATTGGGTCCTCGCACCGCTTGTGCTTGGGCCAGTGGCGTAACAATAGGTGGTGCAGTGAGTGCAACGGCACTGGGGCCCAGTGGTAGAGGGGGTCCCCTTGATGGGCACCCCTGTGACATGGTTGGGCCCCAAATGACATCAGCAGAGGTGTCCTTGCAAAATGTAAACACTCATACTGACCAAAGCCAGCAATTAATGATGTTTTCTGCTGTGTTACTAGATATTTATACCACTGCAACTGCATTCATTTCTCAGTCATGGTGCTGGCAAGTCAACGTCATCATGGTATATTATTCATCATTTTAATGGAAGATAAGTCGTTATAACATGAAATAACTTCGATTTCTTTTTGGAAAATGCTTAATAAAACAAACAATGATAATTTTATTCTGCTGTTGATATCGTCATTGAGACAGCAAGTGTTTCTGGGTAATGTCCAACATTCCATAGACCACCCACGTGACGATGTCACGGTCCAAGCGTTTAATCCAAGGACAGTTTATGGTTTAATCTTGCATGCAAGATAGGCTACAAGGCTCTATAGGTTCTTATGTTGTCTTGCAATTTTTCTTAAGAGTCTTAAAAGCCGCTCTCCCCTTTTCTGCATGAGCGTGAGCGCAGATCAACTGTTTTTACGATGTCCTCTCTCTCGCTGATTATTGTTCCCACAATTCCTTGCTGTTCACAAAATTTCAGATCATCCCAATAAAGTTATGTTAATGTGTCGTTCATTTGCTTATTATGCCTTATTGTTCTTGATGATGACCATTATTAAGATAACAATTTTAAGATAATAATGCTAAGAAAGAAACAGGAAATTTTATACTATAAAATGAAATTGTGTAGTAACCCTTAGTGTGTGTTGTACGGTGGCCCTATAACATTTAGAGGCGTGCAAAAATGTGATACTGCTAGTTTAAATAAGACAGCAAATTAATGTGGTACCATTATCGTGAACGCCTTCGTCCATGCGGAAAAAACACCTATTTGCAGCTGTTTACAATCGGGGGGGGGGCCCGTGTTGTCAGGTCTGCACTCGGGCCCACACGGACCACGTTACGCCACTGGCTCGGGACCTAACAATGTTCCTCAGTGTCAAATTGCAAAGGCTTTGAAGGTCTCATCATCGACAGTGCATAAAATCATCATGATTCTGTCATTGACATTAATAAATGGGCCCCACCAATACTTCAAAAAACCACTGGGCCTAAACACATTCCGTCGTGCCATCCACAGATGCCACCTAAAACTCTATCATGCAAAAAGGAAGCCATTGTTCAGCATGATCCAGAAGTGCTGCCGTGTTCTGTGGGCCCAGTCTCATTTAAAATGGACTGTAGCAAAGTGGCAAAGTGTCTTGTGGTCAGACGAGTCCAAATTTGACATTCTTGTTGGAAATCATGGGTGTCGTGTCCTCCAGGCTAAAGAGGAGAAAGACCACCCCTCCTGTTATCAGCATTCAGTTCAAATGCCAGCATCTCTGATGGTATGGGGATGCATTAGTGCATATGGTGTGGGACTATTGCATGTTTTAAAACGCAAAATGAATGCTGAAAGGTATATAAAGGTTTTAGAGCAACATATGCTCCCCTCCAGACGATATCTATTCCAGAGAAGGCCTTGCGTATTTCAGCAGGACAATGCAAAACCACATACTGCAACTATTACAACAGCATGGCTTCGTAGTAGAAGAGTCCGTGTGCTGAACTGGCCTGCCTGCAGTCCTGATCTTTCACCGATTGCGAACATTTGGAGGAGACCCAAAACTCTCCAGCTGCTGGAAGCCTGTATTAAACAAGATTGGGGACAAATTCCAGTGGTTAAACTCAAGAAACTTGTCTCCTCAATGCCCAGATGCCTCCACTCCGTGTTAAAGGGGACCTCGGATGCTATATTTCCCAGGTTATATTTTGATCTTGGACTCCCCTAGAGTACTCCTGATCGTTCAAAGCCCAAACAGGGTCCTTATTTAGCTCATACTGCCATCCTCAAAAAACTCAATTTGTAGTCCATTGTAGTCTCTACCTGAAACGCCTCATTGGGGTGGCTCTTCTGCTATGGCCCCCACTCCCCATGTGCCCACTTTCTTCTGACTGGCCAGCTCTGTGGAGGGCGGAGTTGGGTGGGACGAGGCTGCAGAACGCAGTTTTCCGGGTCTGGCTCGCCAGAGTGAAACGCAAGACACGTCTGCAATCTGATGAAGAAGCGGCGGGAAAATTACGCAATCTAACCTGATACTTCAATATAGATCTAATGAAATGAACTTGTTCTAACAAACGCAGCAGCGAAAGTGGAGGATGCAGTGCGAAAATCTGGCAGCTCAAGCTCAAATTTGCTATCGGCTACAGTTTGCTACTGCGACAGTGTTGAGTAACAGCGGTTTTTTTACTTTAAAGCTAGGATGCAGAGAAAGCTAGAATCCACCCCATATAGACACATTTGTAGAACGGGTCAACATGCCCAAGTGTAGACCGGAGACCGTAGAAATCCGGTGGGTCTGAGTTTAGAGGGAAACATGGACAGTTAGGAGCAGCTAAAATTGGACCAACAGCTTATGGACTGCTTCGGCGTGTATTAGGACCTGCCGGTTCGTCTGCATCGCTGTGGTGTGTTGTTAGCGTGGAGAAACGAATAGCTTCCGCGCTGGTATATGACGGAGGGGCGAAAGCTCCAAGCTAAACGGTCTTTTCGGAAATTGCCCGTGGTAATGGTTTACTTATTGCTTCGGAATGAACAGCTTTTCCTCGCGGAAAATGGTCGCATTATGGATAGCGTCCGAGGGCTAGATAGAGCTCCGGTTATGTCATGAACATAATACAGGTTTTACAGACTGTAAGTTCCGTCTGCGTGAACCGTTGCTTATGCGGAGCTAGCGAATCGATCACTTTTACAGGAAAGAATTTGATATTCAATCGATGGCAATGCTAAGAAATCGTTTGTTATACCGGACACGTTATAGCCTGTGCGCTTCCCTATTGCTTTCACCGGTAGCATCAGAGAGCTTGCCCAGACATTGGAGATGTATCAGGCTGACCCCGGTCATGGAAAAGTAAAGCGATTGTTTCATAAGCACCCAAAAACGCACCCCAAGCTCTGCAAAATCCACGTCTGGTCTAACTGCAGCCCAACTCGGCAGACACAAACAGCACCTCTCCAGTTAGCTTCAACTGTAGTGGCTACAATCAGGCAACGTTATGATGAAACTGTCACATTGATGCTTGCCGAAGTAACACAAGCATACCGATCATAATTGCTGCATATAAGTTAAACAGAAGCATTTTTAATTTGCAGAGCACGCGAACTAACATGCAGTAGCTGATAAGCGGTCATGACTTTGAATGTAATCTGTCGCACGAAAAATTTGTTTCGTGTCTGATGTGAAAGCAGCTTTATGGATAATGCGACAGCTAGAGAGAGCTTCGGTTATGTTATGAACATAATACAGGTTTTGCAGACCGTAAGTTCCGTTAAGCGCGGACAAGTTGCTTATGTGGAGCTAGCGAATTGATCACTTCTACAGGAAAGAATTACCTATTTAATCTCCGCCTTTTTCGGCTTTTTATTAGCCACAACAATTTCTAAAGGGGGATGAAATTATGTCAAGGTAGTGCAGAGAAATCATTTGTAAACCGGTAGAGCTTCTGCGTTGCGCATTGCTTTCACGGTAGCACCAGAGAGCTTGCTCAGACATTTGTGAAGTATCCGGCTGATCCCGGTCATGGATAAGTGAAGCGATCACTAACTGTAGTGGCTACAATTGGGCAACGTTATGATGAAGCTGCCACATTGATGCTTACCGAAGTAACACAAGCATACCGATCAGAATTACTGCATATAAGTTAACCAGGAGCATTTTTAATTAGCACAGCACGCAAACTAACATGCAGTAGCTGTTAACCGAGCAGTCATAACCACAGAGACAAACCCTTGCAATACAGGTTTTACAGACAGCAAGTTCTGTTACTGTGAACAGTTGTACCAAGCATCCAAATTAAAACAAGTATTAAAAGTTAGCCTCAAATGAGGTTTATGTTCACACACCTTCTGTAGAATTTCCCCTGATATCACGCTCGCATATTTAGGACACAAACATTAGCAACAGTAACTTGGCTACGTTAGCCGCTGTGCTACAGCCACAATCAACTGGCTATCACGTCAGGTTGGCTTATGCAGTAAAAACAACTTACAGCTTCTGTGTCTCTGAGTCACGGACAGTCGCGACCGATACAGGCTTTATCTGCAGATATTTTACAAAGCCTGCATTTGAGGCCAGTTGTTAGTGCTAACTATTGCTAGCGGTCCTGCTAGCCACCCGTAACACGTTAGCTTCACTTACATTATTTGCTGTTATATGGTTACTTACAGCTTGTGGCTCCGAGATGCAGCTGCTTCAGGTTTGAGAAGCAGCTGAAACGCTTATACTGTGTCGAATTATCCTTTATTGACAAAGCTGTCTTTGGTGAAATGCTGAGCACAAACAGCTAACGTTCCCTTTGGCCGTGGCTGTTTGCTGCCAGCAAACAAAAAAAGCTACCCACTGATTTCTGGTGGCATCGTCTTTTCGAAGAGAAATATTTGTTTTTCTTCGCGTCCAAAAGTAAACGGACAAATTTACTAACAAAATTGCACCTCAAATGATCTGCGGTTCTTCTTTTGTATTTCCAAAAGTGTCAACGCTACTAAGGCATAGAATGATCTGCTGTTGTTAGTGCCTGCTAGAATAGTTTCCGGTGTGGGCAGGTCCAGCGCAGTGGTTGGCTCTGGCTAGGTCTGTACTAATTGGACGGCGCAACCTGACGTCAGGTTTTGCCCAGATCTCGTGAAGATCTCGGGAGGAGCTGTTCAGAGAGGAAATCATGCTCACGAAATCACGTTCTTGGATTACGGCAAAACACCTGTTTCTTATGTTTAGAAACTTTTCAGAGGTTGAGCGTGGACAACCAACATTATAACATTACTAATATGTATTAAAAGAAGGATCAGCATAATAGGACCCCTTTAAAAAGAAGAGGGGATGCTACACCATGGTACACAGGCCCCTGCCCCAACCTTTTTGAGACCTGTAGCAGCCATCAAATTTGAAATGAGCTAATTTTGTGGATAAAATTGTAAAATTTCTCAGTTTCAACATCTGCTATGTTATCTCTGTTCTATTGTGAATAAAATGTGTTTTGGTTTTATTCACAATTTACACTTTGTCCCAAATATTTCGGAATTGGGGTTGTACATCATAATACTGCAAACGTTGTGTAAGACTGCATCATAATGTTTTAATTGTGGGAGACATCATTTTAATAGTTTCATAAAAATAAACTATATCAAAATTATGTTTTTAACACATTAAACTGTTGTGCATCATTATGAAGCTTAGCGAAAGTTCAGTCAGGAAGACACTCTCTCTCACGCATGTCAACTCCGTTTATTTTCTTTTCATTCCCTCGCATGCTCGCCCATAAACCCCTGCAGTCAATGTCTGGGGCTGTCAATTGAGCAGTCAGCTGGTGTAGCAGCTGATCTCTTCCATCCAACTGTGGCACACCTCAGTCGCATCGCTCGCCAATCGTTATGTTGCTGTCTTTTTAAAAAATGTCATTTTTCTCTGCTCTAGTTCGTTCATGCTGCCGTTCGCTGACCCTCCTCCTCCCCAACGCCACCCTGCTCCATCAGACCGTCTGTACTGCCGCTCCAGCTCCACCAGCCTTCAGCCACCACCGCCACCAGTGTCTGGACTCTTCGGGGGATTTTCCTGCTGCTGCTCTGAGCCGTGCTCCTGCTCTACGAGTCTTCCCGAAGAGTCCAAGTGCTAAAGACTTGTCTGATTTTAAGCATGTTAATTCTGACTGCTGTCTTCCTGCTGTCCTGATCCTCTCATCCCTAATTTACCATCAATTTATTATTCAGCCAGCGGAGGATGGGCTTCCCCAGAATAGCCAGGTTCCTCCTGAGATTTCTTCTCAATGAGGAGTTTTTTCTCCCTACAGGGAGTTTTTTGGCCTGCTATTCGGGGATTAGGGATTAGTCTGGGCTCTGCCCTTTTCTCTATGTAAAGCGCTATATAAATAAAATTGAATTGAATTGAATTCTACTTATGCTCAACACATATTAAAATTTTTCTTGATTTCACTCGAGTCTCTCCTGATTGAACTAATTTACATCATATAAAAGTATATCAGAATTTTTTTTTCATGTGACATTACATACCATGGTAATGTTTTCATCGTATGAGACTAAATGATAATGATGTTTTTGTCGGGTAAGATACCATCATCATGTTTTCATTTTGAAGGACAGTATCATAATAATACTCTCCTCATTAAGTGAAACTACAGTCAGCCAATTAGTATTTTGACAGTGATGCAGCTTTCATCACTTTGACTCTATACTCTTAGTAATTTTAGAGTTTTGTCAAAAGTATTGTAGAAATCATGAGTTTTTATACATAGTGCCCTACAGTTTTAGGGGTGCAAAAGTGATCTTGATCTGGACAACTGGTGTGAAGGGGTTTTTCTTTGCCAGGTAAATAATACCTCCATCATCCACCACAGTTGTTATCCATGGTCTTCCAGGCCTTTTGGTGTTCCCAAGCCGCTGCATTCACACTTTTTAAGAAGTATAAAATCGTTGATTTGTCCACACCTAGGCCCCGACTTTCTCTATCATGTGGAATGCGCTTGAGGACTATCACAACCTCTTCCATGACCCATCAGGGGAAGTGGTTCTTCCATTTTCATTGAACCCCTTTGCGCAGAAGCCAAATATGGCTATGTGTTACCCAAGATTTAAGCTTCATAGAGAGGGGGAACATGGCTCAACTGAGACATTTGCAGCACTTAAAATTCTATCATATTTCAGTTTATTTGCATGATTTTGGTAGAGAAAAGGGGCTGCAAACATACAAACCCCAATTCCAGTGAAGTTGGGATGTTGTGTAAGACGTAAATAAAAACAATGCAATGATTTGCAAATCTTATAAACTCGTATTTTATTCACAATAGAACATAGACAACATATCTTATGTTGAAAATGAGACATTTTACCATTTCATGAAAAACATTAGCTCATTTTGAATTTGATGGAAGCAATACATTTCATAAAAGTTGGGACAGGGGCAACTAAAGGCTGGAAAAGTACAAGGTACTAATAAAAAACAGCTGAGGGAGCATTTTGCTACTAATTAGGTTTATTAGCAACAGGTCAGTAACATGACTGGGTATAAAAAGAGCATTTTAGAGAGGCAGAGTCTCTCAGAAGTAAAGATGGGCAAAGGCTCACCAATCTGTGAAAAACAGTCTAAAAATTGTGGAACAATTTCAGAATTTTTTTTTTTTTTTTTTTCAGAAAAACGTTCCTCAATGTAAAATTGTAAAGATTTTGAATATCCCACCATCTACAGTACATAACATCATCAAAAGATTCAAAGAATCTGGAGAAATCTCTCCTCGCAAGGGACAAGGCCGAAGGTCAATATTAGATGCTCGTGATCTTTGGGCCCTCAGGCGGCGCTGCATTAAAAACAGGCATAATTCTGCACTGGAATTCACTGCAAGGGTTCAGGAACACTTCCAGAAATCATTGTCTATGATCACAGTTTGCTGTGCAATCCACAAATGCAAATTAAATCTGTATCATGCAAAGAACAAGCCATATGTGAACACGATCCAGAAATGCTGTTGTCATCTCTGGGCCAAAGCTCATTTAAAATGGACCGAGGCAAAATGGAAAACTGTTCTGTGGTCAGATGAATCAAAATTAGAAATTCTTTTTGGAAACCATGGACGCCGTGTCATGCAGACTAAAGAGGAGAGGGACCACCCAAATTGTTATCAGCGTACAGTTCAAAAGCTTGCACCTCTGGTGGTATAGGGTTGCATGAGTGCCTATGGCTTGGGCAGCTTACACAACTGGATAGGCATTATCAATGCTGAAAAGTATATAGAAGTCTTATAACAATGTCTTTCAGGGAAGGCTTTGCATATTTCAGCAAAGCAATGCCAAACCACATACTGCATCCATCACAACAGCATGGCTTTGCTGTAGAAGAGTCCGGGTGCTGAAATGGTCTGCCTGCAGTCCAGACCTTTCACTAATAGAAGACATTTGGCGCATCATAAAACAAAAAATCTGGCAAAGAAGAGCAGCTAGAATCCTACATCAGACAATAGTGGGACAACATCCCTTTTCCAAAACTCCAGCAACTGGTCTCCTCACTTCCCAGACGTCTCCAGACTGTTGTTAAAAGAAGAGGGGATGCTACACATCTGATAGGTTGTCTGTGTTCTATTGTGAATGAAATGTGGGTTCATGAGATTTGCAAATCATTGCATACTGTTTTTATTCACATTTTATTTCCCAACTTCATTGGAATTGGGGTATGTAAAAAAATCGTCATCAAAATTCAGCACTGATATTGCAAAAAAAAAAATAATACTGATGATTGAAAAACGGCTGGGAGTTAATACATTTCTGGGATCATAAACTCCTGGACCACAAGTATTCTTCATCTGAGCATTAAATTTGAAATGATCGCCTCTTTAGGAGCCAAATAAGACAGCTGTCCAGGTAGCTCCCCTAAGTCTCACAGCCCTAAAAATGGTGCACTGTCAAATCATAAAATAATTATATTTTTAAACACAAATTAACTTTTGACACATGAAATTCAACATGAATTAATGTTTTTCTGGTAGAATTTACCATGAGTTTATCAATATAGGTGCAGTTGGACATCAATGGTCACCAGTAACTTCTCCAAACCAAAAACATGCCTTTTCTCCATGATTAAGTTCAGAGTTTTGTCCATTTTTCTACAACGTACAAAGCCACATCAGCAAGCACACATACTCATTGAAGAAAGTGATTATTTTACAGACAGAATGCTCACTCTAAGACTGAAAGCTTGCTGTCCACAATTCCAATCATCCAAGCGAAACGCAAGCTTGTATAAACATTTTTCATACCCAATAAGGAGCAAGTATAACTCACTAACACAGTAATATCTGAAATATACCTTATTTAAAAAAAATAGACATTCCACCATCGGGAAAAAGCAGGCAATAGATTGAACAGAGTCATCGGTGCAACAAAGTTAGAGAGAGGTGGATGTCAATGAGGCATAGTATGAGTTGAATTCATCGTGGGCTGAATCTACCATAGACTGTATAAAAAGATGGACACAGCACCCTGGTCTGAAAAATGAAGCCCATGCGGAAGTACTGTAGAATGGCATTCTATTTAATGGCCAGCAGATGGCGACGTCGGTGGTTGCAGAAAGAAGTTCAATGCTATAGAAGCTGATGAGAAAATGACCCTACTTTCCCACCTGATTTTTCATTTAAATAATGATTTTTCACATTATTTTATGGTAGCTATAGCAAGTTTCAAGTCTCCTTCGATATATCATGATGTTCATTTTTGTAAATTATGGTCCCATATAGACTAGAGTAAAGGATGAAGCCAGAATATGCTTCTGGGGCGTGGCTATCCTCTGGTCCTCGTCTGATACAGTCAGATCCAGAGCCACGTTCCTCCCCGAATCCTCAATTCACGCTCTTGTCCAGGAAATTATGCTATATACAGCGATCCAAATGTACATTCGTATACCAAATACTAGATTGAGAGGGTAGAAGCAAATAAAATCCAGTAGACAGATAACTTTTGAATCTCACTGTTATGGTTCTGCCTCATGTGTGTTGTCTTTGTGCTTATTTGTGCTTGTGCTTTCATTTTATTTTTCAGCTTTCATTTCCGCCGTCTGATGTTCGATTCTCTCTTTGCCCAAACTCCAGTGATGTCGTGTGACAGCCTTCAGCATGCCTGCGTCTCGTTGTCTAAACACGTTTCCTCATTCGGAATCGGCTGTGGTGTTTCATTCATTACTTCCACCTGTGCTTGATTCTGGGTCTCGCTAAACTCTGAGTGAATGCGTTCTCTGATAGGTTAATTACTAACCCATACTAACCAGCACTTATTTGAGGGTGATTGTAAATATTTTAGCATTAACCTTTAACTCATTAGCGAGTGCGAGTGTTTCTAGCTTTTGTAATTCCTGCCTAAGCTTTCCCTGATTAACTGCGTTTAAAGCTATGCTTTCCTTTGCTTCTCTTGTGGTGCTTTTTACTCGTCACGTTTAGATTACCTTAATCTAAACTGTCTAGTTTGATTGATTGTCTTAGAGTCTTGTCTCGAGTCATTCTTGTTAACCCGGTTCTCGTGTAATGGTTTTATTAATCCCATGTGTTTCTGTTCCATTCGAGATTGCATTCCGAGTCCCCGCCTCCTCTCGTGGCTATATCTGTGGCAAAGCGAGAAGCGACATCAGACGGAACTTTGTATTGGCTTTGCTCTGGGCAGGCACTGCACTATTTTGGTGAATCTAGGTCAAAGGTCAAGGTCAAGGTCACATAAAAGGTCAAAAACACATAAGAAGCCATATCTTCGGTTCTAATCATTGCAGACACTTCAAACCAAGAATCTAGGTCAAAGGTCAAGTTCAAGGTCACACAAAAGGTCCAAAACACATAAGAAGCCATATCTTCTGTTCTAATCGTCATAGAGACTTCAAACCAAGTGCATATTGCTCATAAACGAAGGGTCTATCTAACTTTACCTAGGAATCTAGGTCAAAGGTCATGGTCACGCAAAAGGTCAAAAACACATAAGAAGCCATATCTTTGGTTCTAATCATCGTAGAGACTTCAAAACAAGTGCATATTGTTGATAAACGAAAGGTCTATCTTACTTGACCTGGGTACTGCACTATTTTGGTGAATCTTGATCAGAGGTCAAGGTCACCTAAGCAGTGCTCTATTTTGGTTTATTTTCTCATCTGTCTGTCTGTCTGTTTGTGTGCACTGTACAGGCCACTATTTTCACATTATCTTCACCAAACTTGGTGACAACATTGACTAGCCTTGTGGCTGGAGACCGGTCTCTTTTCGAGGCCAAAGGTCAAAGGCCAAGGTCAAGCTCTCCAGAAAGGTCAAAAACACATTTTGGTTCATAACTTCGCTACTATTACAGCTAGAGACTTGAAACCAACTCCATTCAGTTCATTCTGTTTCAGAGATCTTTGCCTGATTCCGGCAGGTCATCATTCTATGAATGACCTTTCATTTGTTTGTTTGTTAGTTTGTTTGCACTGTGGCATCCACAGTTTCAGCTCAATTTAGCTCATATTTCATGATTAACATAGGACAGGCACTGGGCAGGCACTGCACTATTTTGGTGAATCTAGGTCACAGGTCAAGGTCACACAAAAGGTCAAAAACACAGAAGAAGCCATATCTTCGATTCTAATCGTCTTCGACACTTCAGACCAACTGCATATTGTTGATAAATGAAAGGTCTATCTTACTTGACCTAGGAACTGCACTATTTTGGTTAATCTAGGTCAAAGGTCAAGGTCACCTAAGCAGCACTCTGTTTTGGTTTATTTTTTCGTCTGTCTGTTTGTGTGCACTCTACAGGCCACTATTTTCACATTATCTTCACCAAACTTGGTGACAACATTGACTAGCCTTGTGGCTAGAGACCGGTCTCTTTTTGAGGCCAAAGGTCAAAGGTCAATGTCAAGCTCACCAGAAAGGTCAAAAACACATTTTGGTTAATAACTTTGCTACTATTACAGCTTGAGACTTGAAACCAACTCCATTCCGTTCATTCTGTTTCAGAGATCTCTGCATGATTCTGACAAGTCGTCATTCTATGAATGGCCTTTCATTTGTTTGTTAGTTTGTGAACAAGATAACTCAAAGACTCATGAATGGATATCTCTGAAATTGTGTGGGTGGGTTGCTATTACATCAGGGATGGACCCTATTGATTTTGACCACAATCAGTCAAACAATATGGCAGCCATCTTGAAATTTTATGACACGCGATAACTGAACTTTACCCCCACTCAGCAAGATTTGGACTGTGCTGCCTTGGCGGAGGTTTGCACTCTAGGAGTGCCTCTAGTTTAATATGCATGTCATGCATCGAGCTTTCAAGGTAGCAAAGTCATTCATGAGGTCTTTACAGTTTAGCTTCTGAAACGGCAGTTATCTAATTTGATAAAATCTAAACCTCAACTAAAGACCACTTTTAGCTGCATTTACTACATTACATTCTACTTCAAGATGGAATTTCAAGAATTTTCACTTCAGTGCCGTCCATGCAATCTCATATTGTAGCCCTCCTTGTGGACGCAAAGCTGTATGTCTTAATCATTCATGGCAACGCAGCTTATTGGAAGCCCATTTGCTCAGTCAGTAAATTCAATTTACTACCCGGGTCTTACTCGAAAATACTGTTGGTTGAGTGTTAACCTACTTTATGGTAATGTCTCTGGTTGTAGACAAACTTTTCTTTTTATATGAGCAGCCTTAACACACCGACCTGAGTCGGCAAACCCATGTTTTTGAAAGGTTTTCTTCGGCGTACAAGCCAATCAGACGCGAATGCAGAAAAAAAAACCACTTTGTGAGCTGCAGGAATTCAGAACCTTTCAAACACAAGAATGGGCGTAAAGGAAAAAATTGAAGTACTGAGGAAGAAGAGGCGAGGGTAAAATTGCCTAAATGTTGTTTTTTGACTTCTCGTCATAGATGTATTCAAAGAACTGTATACAGTGTATAAAATGGCTCCCCCATCATTTCAATAAAAATTGCTCAATGGTGCTGCTCCATCTTGGTGGCACCCAGTTTTCGTACGGAGTTCATGTGGACTCTGAATTGGAGATTTTAGATTTACAAAAATGCATTGACTGATGAAAAAATATCTGAGTAATGTTACATCAGTCTGAAGAGATCTTAATGTTACATGTTAAATGTTACTGTTGTGTCTTCCCGACCAGATGTTTGCGTATTTTTGAGGTCCCCTTGTTCGTGAATAATTGGAGAGAGACAATATCTTCAGATGTTATCTTTATTTCAGCCTTGAATCGTGCAATAATCCAAACCTGGAGAGTAGTCCTTGGCCAAGAAGTACTAACTCAGCGTTCTTTACAGAGCAACATCTATGGGAAAAAGTCAACCAACTTTGTTCCAATCACAATACATGGGTCGTACACGGACTATCTCAAGTTTTTTCTTTCCCCTATTGGCTGGCAAGCTCTCTGTGGGATTCTCTGAAAAACAATGGTGGCGCACAGAAGTATTGGTCCCATAAAAAATGAAAGAAAATATACTAAAAAGGATAGGAAAATTACAGTCAAGAGAGGAAAAAATACAGTCAAAGGAATAGGATACAAGTAGATACATAAATGATTCAACTGATTATGTTTTCAGTAACAAATTATGATTTTACTGAACAAATATTGATCAAAGCCACAGAAATCAAACACATTTAAATGTCTCACCTGATTATGTTTTCAAATCAACTAAACAGAAGCCCGCTTACTTATCAAAGCTACAGAAGCCCGCTGCTTATGTGTGTGTGAGCTGCTCATGCATGTGTGAACTGAATTTCTTGTACTTGTGTGTGTCTGTGTGTGAACTGCTTGTATGTGTGTGTGTGTGCATGTGTAGCACTCTTGCCACTGTTAATACAACAATACAATTATGCGGCTACTGGACCAGTATCTAGGTTCAAGGAGAGTGGTGAAATAAACTAGAAATGACAAGATTAGAGAAAGGGGTTTTGTATAAAATAAGCCGGCAGTTTACTAAAGAAGAATAAGTATTCAAAAGATCAATAAATAGGTAGAAAAATAAATGAAATAAATATAAACAATAAATATTCTTAAACACTCTTTCTGTTAAATCTTTTCTTATATTAAAAAGTTAAAATACCTAATTGATGTGTTCTGGTTTGATTGCTCCATTATTTTAAGTTGTTAGATATTACAGGTTATATATATATATATATATATATATATATATATAGTGCCTGACAAAAGTCTTGTCGCATAAGGACATAGTAACTAAAAATAGCATATAACCTTATTTCTAACCAATCAATTGTTACAATAAATGGTCCATTTTAATGTCAAGGGCTTTCACATTAATAATTTGATGCAAAATGAAACCGTCAAAAAGTGTTCTGATGTTCACAGCTTGGCTAAGCCCATAACATCTGTTTTTGCTGGGACAAAAGTCTTGTCGTCTCTTCAGATGATGCTACAAATCGCAGATTAGAGTTTAACCTATGACAAATACTGTATTTAACACATTCCCAGATGTGTATAGAAATAACCCCAGCACACCAGACTTTCATATGAGGTGCGACTAGACCTCTGACAACATACCAAAGATTCAACCACAGACCAAAGTGCTGATCATCAAGAGCGTGAAGACTGAGTCTGCTGCTGAGGTGGCAGACATCTTTAATGTATCCAAATGTCAAGTAGAGGGGATGAGAAAAAGATTTGAAGAAACTGGTGACGTTCATGGCAAGCGCAGGTCAGACAGACCCCGGTATGACAACTGTTTGAAAGGACCGTTTGTTGCTTCAACTGTACAAGGCTAGCCCTTCTTCAGCTACAGCGAAGCTACATGAGGACATGTCACCAAAAATCCCGGTATCTACAAGAAGAGTTTGTCAAATTCTCTCTCAAAGTGGTTTTCATAGCCAAATTAATACGCAGAAGTCTGCATTAAACAGAAAACAAAAAACCTGCATTGCATTTGCCAAGGCCCACAGCTCGCAGAAAGGATTGATACTGGAAAAGTGGCTGAAAGTTTATTTTTCTGGTGAATCATCCATTGAACTGCATGCCAGTCACCGTACAAGACCTGTTGGAACCCTCATGGACCAAAGATTCTCCCAGAAAACAATCATGTTTGGTGGAGGAAAAATCATGGTTTGTTGTTACATCCAGCATGGGGGTGTGAGAAAGATCTGCAGAGTGGGTGGCAACATCAACAGCCTGAAATATCAAGAAGTTCTTGCTGCCCTACTTATACTGCTGCTCCTTCTCATTCTTCTGCCTCCATGTCACAGTTCCTGAAAGCGAAGAAGGTGAAGGTACTCCAGGATTGGCCAACCCAGTCACCTGACATGAACATTATTGAGCATTTCAGGGGTAAGATGAAGGAGGAGGCTTGGAAGATGAAACCATAGAATCTTGATGAACTCTGGGAGTCTGGTAAGACTGCTTTCTATGCCATTCCAGATGATTTCATCATCAAGTTATCGCAGTCATTGCCAAGATGTATGGATGCAGTCCTCCAAGCTCATGGGAGTCATACGCAATATTAATTCTTTTTTCCAAGCACCATGGCTTTATGTTCTGATATTATAGTGGCATATTTGTGTATTCAAAATAAAGTGTATGTATAATTTCCACATTTTTTTTCAATGCGACAAGACTTTTGTCCAGGCAAAAAAGTTGTTCCTACAACTTGGATAAGTGACAAGACTTTTGTCAGGCACTGTATATATATATATATATATATATATATATATGATGTTAGATATTATAGGACTCTATATATATATATATATATATTAGATATTATGTGATTCTATATATATATTAGATGTTAGACCGGTCTTATATGTTCTTATTAATAGCTTATTTGGAATAAATTGTGTAATTTAGTTTCCAGCTATTTAATTCTATTTTGTATCTATTTCTTTCTTTCTTTGAGTTAACTCTTTCTTTCCGGTGAATACAGGTAAGTATTTTTAACAGGTGATTATTTCATGATACAGGTTTTCTTGACAGGTAACCCAAATACAAATGCAGTATATACATTCAAAATGTTCAAAATACTCAAAATGTTCAATGTTCAGAATGTGCACATTAATAATCAGTTCAATTTCACCAATGAGATTTCAATAATTTAAATGTCTTAAATATAATATCACTCAGTTCAGTTCCGTCATTCAATCCGATCCAATTTAGTTCAGTTCAGTGCGTTCTGTTCAAACCAAGTGGGTTAGGGTCCAGTTGTGTTGTTCCACTTCGTTCAGGTTACAGTTCTTTGGGTAGGCTCGCCATCAGATCCAATCGGGGTAATAAACCCGGCCTTCACAACGGCCATAACAATACAGAAAATAAATAAAACATCTTTTCAACCGAAAAAAATTGGGTAACTCTCTCGATATAAGCTACATGGCGATGGCAGGGGAATACCTATTTCACTCGCCACTGAGTGTGTTGCCATGGTTACTTGATAAAGTCTGACAAGACGTTACAATCACTCAGCATAAAATAAACGATCATTCAACATAAAATTATCAAACAAAATGTAAAACTACTGGGATTACTCAGGTAAAGGCAACACTTTCTGACAACAAAACAAACAAAACATATCAGAAATACATATAGATCGTGTTGCAATGGGTTTTGTTGACCATTTACATCGCTAGCTTGCTACAGTGTAACACGCTCATTCAAACTTAAAAGACGGAAGAAAAAGGTGAAAACTCACCAAAACCGACTTCAACACTTTCATGAATCGCCACTAGGGTGTAGTAGAGTAGATTCTCGGTTTGGTAAAGGATAATTTTTCTTAAAGATGTTTGTATTTATGTTAGATCTTGTGCTAATTGATTTTGTGTCATTTCTGTCTTTTCCGTTGGTGTTCTGAGCCAAGCTAGTTTGCATTTACTGTTTACAAAGTAGCTCGCAACTACTGAGGAGTCTTAAAGAGACAGTAGTACATAAAATGAAAGCGAAACGTCAACTTTTAAAACTTTACTTCAGCGATATGAAATTAACAGTTGTAAGGGTTTTTAGCATGAAATAGCAAGTATATTTATATATTTATGGTTATTTATGACTATTTATTTGGGTAGTATTTAAATAAACAATTTATTACTGTATTTTAACTATGGGTTACATCCTCCCCTCCTTTCTTGATGCACGTCCCTGTGAATCTTTCAATGAACTACACTGTGATAACTCTCTTTGGCCCTGAAGAGTAAGGCACATTTAAGGAGTCTGAGATAGCTGTACTAAGGCTTTGGAACAGTGACTGGACAACTCTGACTAAGGGATTTCCTAGTTGGGGGGTCAGTCTCTGTTTGGGCTCTCTGCGTCTACTAGACTTTCTGATGTGACTTTCATTCTCACTGGCATCTTCCTCCAGATTCGCATAAGGTACGTGGTTCTCTGGATTCACAGCAGGTAGGCGATTCTCTGCATACACAGCAGGTAGATGGTACTCTGTATTCACAGCAGGTAAGCCGTGATCAGGACTCCCATCAGGTAAGTCGCTCTCTGGATTCAGATCAGGTTTCTGTGCAGGCAAGACATTCCTCGCATGGATCTTGTCAGGTGAGTTAGTCTGACTTGGTAGATCCTTTTCAACAGCTACCACTGGAGCAACCTCAGGGAAACCTTCTGCTACATCTGGAAGGTCTTGCTCAACAGTGGATACAGGAAAACGTTGCCACCAGGCGTCCCTTGTGGAGGACTTGGCTTCAGGAGCATAGACAACGCCCAGGGTATCTACCACCAAATCTCCGTCGCCATACAGGTAAGTGACATCATGGTCCTCAGAGTCTGAATCTTGCATTTCAGCATCATCTGATCGGCTATCCTTTAAGCTGAGACGGGTCCTTGGCCGTCGAGGCCTCTCCTTTGTGGTCACTCCAGATTCGACTGAGGTGTATGGAAGGAATCCACAAGGCAGTAGCAGGTCTTGGTGGAGGGTTCGTAGTGAGCCATCTTTGGTTTCTGGCCTGACAACATAAACTGGGACATCTCCACACTGCTTGACAATGACGTGTATGTCAGATTCCCACTTGTCTGCCAAATTGTGCTTGCCTCTCAGGTGGACATTTCTGACAAGGATTCTGTCTCCTTCTGCCAGGATGGAATCGACGACATGCCTGTCAAACCTTGCCTTGTTACGATCTGCTGTCTTCTTAGCATTCTCTGCTGCTACTTTGTAGCTTGCTTCCAGATGGGATTTCAGGTTCTGGACATACTGGGAGTGTGAACCTGGCTGGTGATTGACAGATAAGCCAAACGCCAAGTCCACCGGCCTAAGTTCGTACGGGGTATAACCGTGACATCGTTTCTAGTACAGTTATAAGCGTGTACTAGAGGCTTCACATGTTCCCACCAGTGACTCTTCTTTTGGTTCTCCAGGGTGCCTAGCATGCTCAGCAGGGTCCTGTTGAAGCGTTCGACAGGGTTCCCTCTTGGATGATACAGGGTGGTCCGAATCTTCCGAATGCCTGCTAGGTCACAGAGTTCCTTTATGGTGCGAGACTCGAAGTCTGGACCCTGATCACTGTGGAGCCTTTCCGGAATGCCACAGTGGACGATGAATTGGTCCCAGAGGCACTTGGCAACTGTCCTAGCCTTTTGGTTCGAAGTGGGGATTGCCACTCCATACTTAGTAAAGTGGCCTGTGATGTTCACGAGGGGTGCAGCTTTCTCTGGCAGGCTTTTACGTCATATGCAGCGTTTGCAGGTTTTGATCTTGGTTTCCTCCTCCGCGGACATTTTTGGTCAATAGAACCGTTTTCGGACAAGGTCAAGGGTTCGGTCCACACCCATGTGACCCATGTCATCATGAAGGCTCTTTTGGACTAAGGATCTCAGGTCTTCGGGCGGCACAAGCTGGTAGTGAGTCTGTGCACCTTCCTGACATTTGCGAATCAAGACACCATCGAGGATCTCAAGTTTGTTCCACTCCTTTAGCAGGAGACACAGTTCCGGGAGCTCTTTTCTGATAGATGGTGGAGGCTTTTCTCCTGTTTCCAGTTGGTTGAGTACCTCACGGATACAGGTGTCCGCTCTCTGCTTCTCTCTCATCTCGGCTGGAGTGAACATCGGGATGAAGGGCAAACCACCAAGCTGGTCTTCATCTTCAAAGCTGTCTGGGATTGCACCTGGATGGTGGGCAAGTGACATGATCAACATTGGTGATGCTTCTCCATCATGGACCAGGTGCTTCTGACATATGGCTTTGATGGTACCTTCATCCATCTCTTTCTGGGACGATGGATCATCAGGAAGCCTGCTGTGTGGACATCTGGACAGTCCATCTGCATCCTTATTCTGCTTCCCAGCCCAGTACTGGAGCTGGAATTTGAAGGTGGACAGGTCGGCTAACCATCTGTAGCTTGTGGCATCAAGCTTAGGAGAGGTCAACACATACATCAACGGATTGCTATCAGTGACTGCAAAAAAAAGGGCGCCCATAAAGGTAGTCCTGGAATTTCTGTCACGGCCCATTTCAGAGCAAGAAACTCCAGCTTGTGGGCAGGGTACCTGGCTTCGCACCTCGATAGACCACGGCTTGCGTACGCGATGACCTGCTTCTGCCCTTGCTGCCCCTGGTAGAGGGCAGCACCCAGTCCTGAAGCGCTCACATCTGTGTGAAGGATGTAGGGCAGCTTGGGATCAGCAAACCCTTGGATGGGGGCAGTCGTCAGCTTCTCAGTCAAGATGTCAAATGCTGACTGGCAAGCTGAGGTCCATCTGTCGCCGAAGGGGTCTTTCAGATTGTGGTATTTCTTAGTGGTCACTGCGGCCTTTGAGCTCTTCCTCAGGGTTGAATATCCAGCAGTGAGACCATTGAGTGGCTTGACAATCTTCGAATAGTCCTTTATAAATCTGCGGTAATAATCGCAAAATCCCAAGAATGATCTCAGTTCTTTCAGCTTGGTTAGTCTTGGCCAGGTTTTGATTGCCAATATCTTCTCCGGGTCTGTTTCAATTCCCTTCTCAGACACAATGTGTCCCAGGTACTTCACAGACGTCTGAAAGAACTTACACTTCTCAGGTGACAATTTCAGGCCATACACTTTCAACTGGGTAAGGCCTCGCATCAGTCTTTCCTCGTGTTGTTCTAGTGTTGAAGAGGAGACAATGAGGTCATCCAGGAAGACGAGGGCTTGCTTCATGTTCAACTCATCAATGCAGCACTCCGTGTGTCTTTGGAACGTGCTAGGCGCGTTTGTTATCCCTTGTGGCATTCTGTTGAACTCAAAGAATCCAAGCGGGCAGACAAAAGTGGTCTTGTGCTTGTCCTTTTCCTCCATTTCGATCTGGTAGAATCCAGATTTAAGATCAAGCACTGAGAACCACTTTGATCCACTCAGCGCCGAGAAGGACTCCTCCAGATTTGGTAGGGCATATGAATCTTTGATGGTTTGTAGATTTACTTTCTTATAGTCCACACAGAGCCTCACATCACCATTCTTCTTCCGAATGATGACTATTGGCAAGGAGAATGGTGACTCCGATTCGCGGATGACTTCTACATCAAGAAGCTGTTGGATGTGGTTACGCACAGTCCTGGGGGTGTATTTGCCTCACTCTGTGTTTGAACAGAGTTTTTTTTACCTGAGGTTTATGTGATGTTTTATTTTGTCAGTGCGGCCAAAGTCGAGGTCGTGCAGTGCGAACACCTCTGGCTTGGAGTTCAGCTTCTCGGTAAATCTGTCTTTCCACTCAGTTGGTATTGGGGAATCACAGAAATCGAACTCAAGTCTTTGCTTGGGGGCTGAGCTGAGAGAGGGGTCAGAGCTGGGGGGTCTCAGTGGTTGGACACTCTTGATGTCATGGAGCTCAGCTATCACAGCTTTCAGGGGTAGGGTGATGTCATGGGCCGACTCATTTTTCAGAATGACTGAAAGGTGGTGGGACAGCTTAGGTTGTAGACTTGCTAGCCCATCTGTTACCAGTATGCCACCTGGTAAAGACACTGATATCGGCGACTCTACTACCACCCACTGATTGCTGCTTGTTCTTCTACAGCTCACTGCTCCTTTAAACACTCTCGTCTGACCGGCAGCAATGGTCTCAGCATGTTGGCTGTGAAGTCTTAAATTTTCCACTTGTGAATCAAGAGTGTGCCTGGCCCCGAGGGTCTTCAATACAGCTCTGTAGCCATAAGGCAGTAAATGGTGGTTCTTAGGTGCGGCATCCACATACAGTTCGTACAGAACTTCTAACGCGTTGGTGACAATGAGCACTGATGACAGTGTTGACCGCACGTCAGGTACAATCAGTGCCAACGTGAGCACCTCGATGTCCACCCCAAAGGTGTTCTTTAGGATGGTGATGGTAAGTTCGACATAGCCAAGATAAGGGACTTCCTGTCCATTAGCTCCCTCCACTTCAAGCAGGTCGTTCAACGAGTGGATAGGCAGATGAGACAGGTTTTCTGGGTAGAAAGAGCTTGGAATGGTGGTAACTTGAGAGCCTGTGTCTAACAAGCAGCTGCGGTCTCTACCAAATATGGTCACTTGTGCAGTTAACCGTGCTCCAACTAGCCCCTTGGGCAGGGTTGATGACTGATTCTTAGTGTGAGAGGTTGAGCACATGTGGGAGACGCGGCGCTTCTGTTTGCAACACTTTTTCCGTCTTCCAGTCCCTGTTTGTCCCTCTGCAGGAACTGGATCTAAAAATTTTGGGGCTCTGAAGTGCTTTTCACAGCATCCCATGCTTGCTGCTTCTCCTACAGCAGTTTTCCCTTGGTGGCTACCAGAGAGGGGTTTGGCTCACTGTCACACTGCGGCTTGATGTGCCTGTCTTCTCCACACTTGAAGCAATACCAGGGCCTTGGTCTCTTTCTTGTGGCGTTCCTTTCAGGTTGGCTGTGGGGTGTGGGGGTCTGAGAGTCCAGGTTAGCTGGTGCGGGGGCTCTCAGCCTGGCAGCTGGTTTAGCCTGGCTCTTCCTGGCCCTACTTTTCTGGGTGACGCATGTGAGCTGGGTTTGTAAATCAGCTATTTGCCTTCTCAGGTCTTGGATCTCAGAAGAATGAGAAGGCGATGGTGATGTGGTGCTTTCCTCATACTCTGCACAGATGCCTTGATAGTGGACTGACACTCTAGGCCTTGAGGCACTGAGATGGTGTTTCATGCGTGAAGCCTTGGATGCTCGCCTGTCTTCTGCTGTGCGGAGCAACAGGAGCAGCTCTGCAAAGGTAGGAAGGCTGTGTTCTTTCTGCTCCAGCAACAGTTCAGATATCAAGGCGTTATCCCAGCAGCCCCTGACGAACTGTCTGGGAAGCTGCCTGTCAAGCTCACTTGCAGTGACACCTCCCCTCCTGAAGGTGGTGTTCAGCCTCACTTGCAGCCGCTGAAGGTAAGCCATAGGTTTTTTTTTTTTTAATTTGTTTTTTCATTTCGGCATGATTGTACAGTCGTTCCATGACAATTTCAACACAACATGTATCATGACCGAAAGGGTCGCGGGAGAAGCGAAATCGCTTGTCAAAGTCCCGCCCCCAACTCCCAGAAAAACAGTTTGATTATGGTTAAGATATCATAAAGATTTATAAATCACAACAGAGCTGAGTGTCTATTTACACTACGATTTAAACGTCACAACATAAAATCATAGAGATTTATGAACATCATGAAGAATTTTAATCACAATATAGCTGAGTGTCTATAAACAACCCCTATTGTTTATGCCCGTTATGGTTCCGTTTAATTTATCCAATGCCATTTTGTTGGATAAGTTTATAGTTATTCAAACATGCACATTTCAAAAGATACTTAAAGTCCTTCAGATTGTCTGCCATTCTAATATTGTCTTCAAGTATGTTCCATGCACTGACTCCAGCCACAGATAAGGAGTGCTCACTCCGAGTCGATTTGACCCTTCTAGTTTGCAACAACATTCTGCCTCTTAGGTCATGAAGGCATTCACGTTGGAGAAATAGGCATTGTATATTTCTAGGCAATTCTTTGTGGTATCCTAAATATACAATTTGCAAGGAGTTGAATTTTATTATATCCTGCAATTTAAGAAACTTTGCCTTAATAAACAAATCGTTTGTATGAGTTCCATAGGAACGTTATGAATAATTCTAAGGGCCTTTTTTTGGAGTTTAAACAATGATTCTATTGTATTATTATAAGTGTGTCCCCATACTTCAGTGCAGTAGTGTAAGTGGGGTGCTATGAGTGCTGAATAGATTATTTTAAGAGACTAGTGTTTTAATAATTTCTGCATTTTCCAAAGAATAGACACGCTTTTAGCTAACTTTCTTTGAACCAAGTTTACATGTGGTTTCCAACTTAAGAGATTATCTAACATAACTCCCATGACTTTATATTCGTTTACCCTTTCAATGCTGGTACCATTTACCTTTAAGTCTATGTCGTCCTTTAGGCCTTTTTTCCCAAATATCATAAATTTGGTCTTTGTAAGATTTAATGATAATTAGTTTACATTAAACCACGTGTGAAGTTTAGACATTTCTTTATTAACCAATTTTGTCAATTGCTTGAGATCGACACCTGAGCAAAAAATAGTCGTGGTAATAGTCTGCGAATAAAATTAGTTTTAGGATATCGGACACCTTAACAATGTCATTTATGTAAATTATGAACAACTTGGGACCTATGACCGAGCCCTGAGGAATTCCACAGGTAATGTCCAAGCAATTCGATTTGCTATTGCCCATCTGCACAAATTGCGTCCTACTTGTTAAGTAATTTTTGATCCATTTTAATGCGGTCCCTCTTAATCCATATTTGTAAAGTTTTTCAATCAATATATCGTGATTTATAGTGTCGAATGCTTTCTTCAGATCAATAAATATGCCTATAGAATATAAGCTTGAATCTAGTGAATCTTTAATCATTTCAATAAATTCTGTTAGGGCTAGTGCTGTCGAATGCTTTTTCCTGAACCCATACTGGCTGTCACACAGTAGTTTGTGTTTATCAATGTACTTGTCCTGTTAGAAATCAGTGATTTGTATGCTTGTTTTTAGTTTCTAGTTTTTAGTATTGCTATTATTTATTTTATTTATTATATTTATTCATTAGAGCATGTGTGTTTCTGGATGATTGCTCTGTCTCTGGTCTTCAGTGTTTTCCTCCCGTTTCTGTCTCATGGCATCTTGTCTTTTTCATCACACTCTCTTCCCTGTAATTTCGGTTTGGTAATTCCTCTTCCTTCTCTCTTGCTGTTCTGATTGGACTATCCACACTTAGAGCAGTTCAGTTAGGCATGGGTGATTAGTTAGTTCAAAGTTAGGATCCCACCTACTTCTCTCTCTCTCTCCTATCACCGTCCTTGCTTTTCTAGATCCGCCTCTTCTCTCACCTGTTCTGAGTTTAGCTGGGCCTCCACTTAATTTGTTTGTGTTTAAAAGACCCACTTTCCGTAGTTTCTTGTCGACTTCGTTTCTACCACAGCTCGTTCTTGGTCAGTCTCGTTTCTCGCTTATTCTGCTCGTTTGATTGTTGAAATCGTTTCTTGTGATTCTCCCGTAAGTTTTGTATTTGATTGTTTGTATTGCGTTGTGAGATTGCTATTTGAGTGATTAGTACTTCGTTCTCCCTAATTCCCATTTTGTATCCATCTGTTTAGTTTCTCCTGTGTTCTCCCTTGTCCCATCCAACTCCCCTTTTCCTTCCCTTCCATTCCCTTAGTTTCAACCCTCTTTGTTACTGTCTTTGTGCGGATTGATTATTCTGGTTACTGGATCTTTTTGCTTGTCCCTGACTTCGATTCTGCCCATCCTGCATATCTCTGTTTGCCTGGCTATTGATCCATTTCTGTCTTGACCATGAGCTTTGTGAATCCCAATAAACGCCCTGCCGATGCTGAACTGCATTTGGAGTCTATGCCCGTTCCTTTCAATGCATTCGACCAGTACAGACTCCAGCGGATACTGCTGAACTTCAGCGACTTTTTCAACAACAAGAGGTCGTCATTCAGCAGCAGCGTCGCGACTTGCAGGAGATGAGAGCTACTCTTCAGCATCTCCTCGGGGTCCCACCTTTCCCAGTCCTGCAGTCGCACCGGCAGAGGCAGCTCCCATTCGGGAGCCCGTCTTACTCCCCCACGGGAGTATGAGACCCCACCACCTGCAAAGCATTCCTGTCCCAGTGCTCGATCATATTCGAGTTACAGCCCCTAACCTTTCCTACCTCACGTTCCCAGAGTGGCCTCGTCATCACACTTTTGACCGGCAGAGCAAGGGACTGGGGAACCTCAATGTGGGACGCTGGCCACCCCCTGCACCCGCACCATTGAAGATTTCATGGCGGAGATGAGGGAGGTGTTTGACCGTCCTACCAGGGCGAGGCAGGAAGTGCACTACTGAGTTTACGGCAAGCCGGCTGCAGTGTCTCTGATTCGCCATCAATTCCGTTCGTTGGCCGCCTCTACACACATTGCGCCCAGTTTGATGTGTTCTACGGGGTTGGCAGAGAACATCAGGATGAGTTGGCGTCCAGCGAGCTTCCATCTGATCTGCAGGGGCTCATCAGAGTGGCCATCCAGATTGACTCTCGGATCCAGCAGCGTAAAGGGGCGCCAGAGCCATTCAGAGTCCCGACGGTCAGACCAGCGTGGCAACTTTCGATCTCCCGGGCGACTCTCCTATCCAGGAGACCGGCGAGCCCGGGGTCGGGAGAACCCATGCAGGTCGACCCGTTTCTCGCCACAAGAGTGAGCTAGGAGACTGCGCGCGGGCGTGTCTGTACTGTGGGCTGGCGGGTCATCGTATCCAGTGCTGTCCCTACTCAAAAAGGGGGGTGAGTGGGAGGATCGGACAGCTGGTTCAAGATAACAATGACCCCGCAAGCTGGTTCCTGTCCTCTACTTTTCGGCAAGCGATCGTTGACTACTGATGTTTTGTTTGATTCAGGATCAGACATCAACCTGATCGACGCCAACCTGTGCAACCAGCTCAGCTCCAGCCCCAGAAGCTACCACGCCGTTCCAAGCACTTGGTCTTTGTGGGCAACCGCTAGGTCAGGTGACCCAGGTTACGCCCCCACTCACGCTCATTGTCTCCGGCAACCATCAGGAGCTGATCGGCTCCATGTCATCACCTCCTCCTCTGCTCCCCATCGTCCTGGGCCTCCCTTGGTTGAAACAACACAACCCCACCATCAACTGGAGGACTGGACAGGTGGCTGAGTGGAGTACTCATTGCCCTGCGTTCCTGCCTCCGCAAGGCTCCGCCAAGCAGGACGAGGGAGGATCAGTGAGCCTCAGTCACTCCCGGATTTGTCAAGGTCCCCAGTGAGTACCATGATCTAGCAAGTCTTCTCAAAGTCTCGTGCCCTGTCTCTGCCCCCTCACAGACCCCTACGACTGCGCCATTGATCTCAACCTGGCACAGCGCCCCCCTAACGGGGGGTCTCTATTCTTCCAGAGCAAGAGGCCATGGAGAAATATGTGGAGGAGTCACTGGCTGCTGGCATCATCCGTCCCTCTTCCTCTCCTGCTGGCGCTGGCTTCTTCTTCGTTAGCAAGAAGGACGGATCTCTCAGGCCATGTATTGACTACAGGGGACTCAATAACATCACTATTAAGAACCGATATCCCTTCCTCTAATGAATTCTGCTTTTGAGCTGTTGCAAAGGCGCTACTATCTTCACCAAACTTGACCTCAACGCTTACCACCTCGTCAGGATTAAGGAAGGGGATGAATGGAAGACAGCTTTCAACACCGCTAGGGGCACTAAAAGTACCTGGTCATGCCGTTTGGGCTAGCTAACGCCCCGCTGTCTTCCAGAACCTGGTTAACGACATCCTGCATGACATGATTAATCAATTTGTTTTTGTATACCTTGATGATATATTAATATTTCTCGTTCCAAGGAAGAACACATTCGTCATGTTCGTGCAGTCCTGCAGCGCCTCCTGGAGAACCAACTCTCGCCAAGGCAGAGAAGTGTGAATTCCACTTGGACACAGTCCCTTTCCTCGGATTTGTGGTCACTCCAGAGGCATCCTAATGGACCAGGAGAAGGTGAAGGCGGTAAAGGACTGGGCTACCCCTACTACACGCAAGGAACTACAGTGCTTCCTAGGGTTTGCCAACTTTTACCGTCGATTCATTCGCAATTACAGTACCGTTGCTGCTCCACTGACCTCTCTGACTTCCCCCCAAAGTTCATTTTGTGTGGACCCCCCTCGGCGGAGAAGGCTTTTCTAGAACTAAAGCAAAGGTTTACCACTGCTCCTGTTCTCCAACAGCCAGATCCTGAGAAGCAGTTCATCGTTGAGGTAGACGCCTCTAACACCCGGCGTGGGGGCTGTCCCGTCGCAGCGTAATGGCAAGGATTACAAGGTACACCCTGCGCCTTCTTCTCCGCAGACTTAGCCCAGCCGAGCGTAATTACGACATCGAAATCGGGAGTTACTGGCGGTGAAGATGGCACTAGAGGAGTGGCGTCATTGGTTAGAGGGGCTAAGGTTCCATTCAGGTCTGGACCGACCACAAGAATCTGGAGTACCTCCGTACAGCTAAGAGGTTAAATTCCGCCAATCTTGTTGGTCACTGTTCTTCGACAGATTTAACTTCACCTTAGCTTATCGCCCAGGCTCCCAGAACAAGAAACCTGATGCCCTGTCACGTAAATTTTCACCAGACGCCCCCCCCAAGGAGCCTCAGACCATCTTACCCAGTCGTGTTGTGGTGGGAGTATTAGCTTGGGAATTGGAGGATCGAGTCAGAAGGTCACAACCTTCTGGGGGGCCACCTACTAACTGTCCCAAGGACTGCCTCTTTGTTCCAGACTGCCTCCGAGCCGAAATTCTCCAGTGGGCCCATTCTTCCCGTCTCGCCTGCCATCCTGGTGCTAACCGGACCTTGGCCATGCTAACTCGCAGGTTTTGGTGGCCAACGGTCCGGAGAGATGTGAAGAACTTTACGACTGCTTGCTCGGTCTGCGCCCAGAACAAGGCCACCCACACTGCACCAGCTGGTCTCCTGCAACCGCTTCGGTACCTTCAGACCATGGGCCAATATCGCGTTGGATTTTGTCACCGGCCTTCCGCCCTCCAGAGGTAACACCGTCATCCTGACCATTGTTGATCGCTTCTCCAAGGCAGTACATCTCGTCCCGCTTCCCAAGCTTCCCTCTGCCAGAGAAACAGCTGACTTAGGTCAACACGTAATCAGAATACACGGCATCCCTTCTGACATTGTTTCCGACCGTGGCCCTCAATTCATCTCACAAGTCTGGAAAGCCTTTTGTCAAGCCCTGGGGATAACGGTCAGTCTAACTTCTGGATTTCACCCGCAGAGCAATGGGCGAACAGAGAGGGCCAATCAGCAGATGGAGAGTGTCCCGGTGCCTCACTTCCGAGATCAGGGGACTGGAGCGAACAACTACCCTGGGTCGAATATTCCATCAACAGCCTTCCCACGGCTGCCTCAGGTGTGTCCCCTTTCAAGCTTGTCTCGGTTACCAACCACCTCTGTTCCCCTCACAGGAGGTCGAAGTTGATGTTCCCAACATCCAGGAATTTCTACAGAGGTGCGAAGGGCGTGGGAGGAAACTCGTTCCGCTCTCCTGAAAGCTGCTGCTGACGAGATGAGTCGCCAGGCCAACCGTCGTCGCTTTCAGTCCCGCCGCAATATCAAGTAGGACAAAAGTTTGGCTTTCTTCCAAGGACATTGCACTGAGGACTGAAAGTCCAAGCTAGCCCCCGTTTCATTGGTCCTTTTGTGATTGAGAAAATTATTAACCCTGTCTCTGTTAAACTCAAGCTACCAGCCTCTATGAGCCGTATCCACCCAGTCTTTCATGTGTCGTGCATTAAACCTGTACTGTTTTCCATCCACACCCCTGCCCCGACCAATCCTCCTCCCCCAAGGCTCATCGATGGAGGAGAAACATACACAGTGCACAAGTTGCTGGACGTTAAATCGGCAGAAGGGGCCTACAGTACTTGGTGGACTGGGAAGGATCGCCCGGAGGAACGCTCATGGGTTCCTGCTCGTCACATCCTCGACAAATCGCTCATAAAGGACTTTCACAAAAAGGACTTTCAAGGAGCTTAGACCGCCAGGTGGCGGTCATAGAGGGGGGTTCTGTTAGAAATCAGTGATTTGTATGCTTGTTTTTAGTTTCTAGTTTTTAGTATTGCTATTATTTATTTTATTTATTATATTTATTCATTAGAGCATGTGTGTTTCTGGATGATTGCTCTGTCTCTGGTCTTCAGTGTTTTCCTCCGTTTCTGTCTCATGGCATCTTGTCTTTTTCATCACACTCTCTTCCCTGTAATTTCGGTCTGGTAATTCCTCTTCCTTCTCTCTTGCTGTTCTGATTGGACTATCCACACTTAGAGCAGTTCAGTTAGGCATGGGTGATTAGTTAGTTCAAAGTTAGGATCCCACCTACTTCTCTCTCTCTCTCCTATCACCGTCCTTGCTTTTCTAGATCCGCCTCTTCTCTCACCTGTTCTGAGTTTAGCTGGGCCTCCACTTAATTTGTTTGTGTTTAAAAGACCCACTTTCCCGTAGTTTCTTGTCGACTCGTTTCTACCACAGCTCGTTCTTGGTCAGTCTCGTTTCTGCGCTATTCTGCTTTCGTTTGATTGTTGAAAGCTTCGTTTCTTGTGATTCTCCGTAAGTTTTGTATTTGATTGTTTGTAAGAGATTGCTATTTGAGTGGTTCTCCCTAATTCCCATTTTGTATCCATCTGTTTAGTTTCTCCTGTGTTCTCCTTGTCCCATCCAACTCCTTTTTCCTTCCCCTTCCATTCCTTAGTTTCAACCCTCTTTGTTACTGTCTTTGTGCGGATTGATTATTCTGGTTACTGGATCTTTTTGCTTGTCCCCTGACTTCGATTCTGCCCATCCTGCATATCTCTGTTTGCCTGGCTATTGATCCATTTCTGTCTTGACCATGAGCTTTGTGAATCCCAATAAACGCCCTGCCGATGCTGAACTGCATTTGGAGTCTATGCCCGTTCCTTTCATGTCCAATCTGTCATTGAAGAGCTTTTCTAGGACCTTCGAGCATTGAGGTAAAATCGAGACAGGACGATAGTTTGAGAAATCATATTTATCCCCACTTTTGTAGAGATAACTTTCGCTATCTTCATTTTATCTGGAAACACTCCGCAGGAGAAGGATAGATTGCATATATGCGTAAGTGGAGTTACAATTGCGTTAGTTAGTGTTTTCAGTAATTTCATATCTAATTGGTTTACATCAACAGATGTCTTAGCTGTACAATTTTTCAGAATTGATCTGATTTCAGATTCGGTAACAGGAGTTAGTGTCATTGTGTCTTGGATTTCCTCATCCTTGTCAAGGCAGTCCCATCTTAGGTGTGAGGATTTAATACCCTTTGCTAGTTCTGGCCCAACATTCACAAAATAACTGTTACAATTCTCCATGACCAATTCCATGTTCTCTACCTTTTTGCCATTTATATTAAAGAATGCAGGGTACTCCCTCCTCAGTGTCCTCCCAGAGACGTTCTTTATTATATTCCAGAGATTTCTGGTGTAATGTTTATTTTCTAATAAAAGCTTTTCATAATACTCTTTTATGTTTCCTTAGTAAATGTGTCATTTTGTTTCTGTAATTTTTGTACCTAATTTCTGCTTTCTCAGTTCTTTCTCTCAGAAACTGTTTATACAATGTATTTTTCTTCTTACAGGCATTTGTCAGTACTTTTGAAACCCAAGGTTTTCTCTCTTTGTTTTGCTTCAGTTTGTTCGTTATTTTGACTAGACAGTGTTTATCACACAGGGAGTTTACTGTCCATAGAAAAGCCTCATAGGCTCTATTTGAACTTTCTCTGCTAATACATGATCCCAATTCTGGTTCAACATATCTGATTCTAGTTTCTTTAGCCATAGGTTTCTCACCATTGTCTTGCATGGTGTTGAGATACTTTGCAAACAGGTCATCTCCATCTTCAACGGTGCTGAATGCAGAGTCTAGGATCTCCAGATACACACTGGGAGGGGTTTCTGGTGTCAGGTGTTTCACAATGTCCATAGCAGGTGACAAGAGGCTTTCAAGGAGCTTTCGTGACTTGAGCAGGTCTGGCTGTCTGCTGTCTTCGAGCAGAAGTCCAACATTAGAGCGCCAGGTCTCATAATCCACCTCATTGCTGGGTCAAGGCACACGCCCAGAGAAAGGCCTAAGTCTGAGAGATGTGTTGACATGCAGAGCAGAGTCATCACTCCTTACTACATGCTCAACTATCACTTTCTGAATTTCAGGTGGATTGACATCACAGGGTTTCAGAACTGGTCATGTTGCTTTGGACAGGGCTGGTGCTGGAGCCCAGTTATGGTCTGGCTGAGCGCGCCGCTCTGGAACTGTGGTGTAAGGTGAAGCTCTTTGTGGAACATGTTGCACTGTTGCATGAAATTCTGTGTTGTCACTCGGAGCTCCTGGGTCTTCAAAGTCAGCAGCTAAACTAATGATGCTGAGTTCTTCTTTGAGAAGAGTTGCAAGGTCCTTGCCGGTCCATTTTGCTATCTCCTTCAGCTCGGAGAGGTAAGTCTGCGTAGCTGTTCCACTGTTATCAGGAGATCTAGCAATAAGCTGGTAGGGCAATAAGGGGGAAAACTCTTGTACAGCCATGCTATCTCTGAACTCTATAATAACATGCTCGTCTGAGTGTGGAGAATCTATTGGGATTTGCCTTTCAATTGAGCCATATTGTTCAAGAAAGTCATACAGTTCTTTTTCTATATCAGTGTCAGTTATTCCACTAACTATGACTGAGTTAGGGATTTTTACATTGAGTCTCTTAACTACTTCCATGTCTATTTATGTTTTGAGACTCTAGTCTTTAATCTTATGCTAGTTTAAATTGATTTAAACCACTCCTGGCTGCGCTCGCCAAACTTTATGTAGCACTCTTGTCACTGTTTATACAACAATACAAAATGCGGCTACTGGACCAGTAGCTAGGTTCGAGGAGAGTGGCGAAATAAACTAGAAATGACAAGACCAGAGACAGGGGTTTTGTATAAAATAAGCCGGCAGTTTACTAAAGAAGAATAAATATTCAATAGATCAATAAATAGGTAGAAAAATAAATGAAATAAATATAAACAATAAATATTCTTAAAAACTCTTTTTGTTAAATCTATTCTTATGTTAAAAAGTTAAAATATCTAATTGGTGTGTTCTGGTTTGATTGCTCTATCATTTTAAGATGTTAGATATTACAGGTATATATATATATATATATATATATATATATATATATATATATATATAGGCTACAGGGCTCTCGATGACCCGAGGTCTCGGGTCAAATGCACACGAACTCAAGATTTGACGCACAATCGAAAACTGCAAGAGTCAGTGCGACGTGACCCGTCATCTTGAATAAATGACGCGCAGCCTAGTTTTCGGACCCTTTTCCAGTCTTTGATACGTAGTGATCAGGAAATGATGCGCAAAATTGTTTGATCCGCCTGATTTGGGAAAAGACGCATGGCAAAGCCGCGCCGACGAAATATCTCCCGATTTCACAGGCTGAAAAGAAAGTTTTCACGCAGCGTCGTAATCCTGTGAGCTGACTCAAGGATACACTTCAAAACGGGTGATGTGCCCGTCACGGGCCGAACAGACTGCTGAAACCACCTGAAGCGGGAAGTGCGTGACAAGTCAGTCTGATGTTTGTTTGTTCCGCGAACTGCCCTCGTCCATTTAAAAAAAAAAAAAAAAAAAAAAACAACAGCTGATCAGAATTCACTCTGCGCACTTCCCGCGTCAGAATACTAGCTATGGACATTCGGAATTTCTTCGGAGGTAGGCCAACCTCTCGGTCTACTGACAAACAGCTCAGCTCAACTTCTAATAATATTAATGAACATGATGATGATGCTGCGAAAATAATGCTGTTGTTCATGATGCGCTAGAGTCCCTTAACGGTTCCGATGATGGGGGGCCTGACACTGACGCCGGGAGTGGTCGCGGGAAGCTTTCAACAGGGTGCGCACAGTCCTTGAAACTCCTTAAAAATCCTGGAAAAACAAAATTGTGAATTCCAGTACTGGAAAATCCTGGAGAACGTAAGAAACTCCTGGAAAGTCCTGGAAAATTATACGTTTATGTCTCGGGGGAAAATTGCCGCAAATCGCTCTGCCGATCTCCATGAAAATCGGCTCTGAATCAAATAAACTGAGCTGGACTCCACTTGTGAACCCCGATAATTGGTGTGGTATAGCTTTTAGTAAATGATTGACCAATGGGAATGTAAGTGGGTCAATTAACTGACTAATCAGCTGAAGCGTGTTCTGGCTGAGTTTCAATGATTCATCACGCATGTCCGCCGGTGTCACTGGAAAATCCCGATGCCTACAAAGAATGGAAAACGTTTGAAAAGAACGTGAACTATGTCGAAAATGCGTCACTTTAGGGGGCGCTGCTGAGCTTTAATGGAGTGAGACGTGAGTTTGGAGGCTCCTGCCGATTTCGATCAAAATTGTAATTTATTTGCGCTTTTCTATCACATTTTCGGTCTGGTCTTGCTGCGCAGCACTTTTTGTGGGGACGTACAATTTTGGACTGCATAAAAATGTCTGGAAAGAACTCAAAAACTCGTAACACTATTCAGATGCAATTGCGGCCTGGTCTGCAAACCGCGTCCACGCCCTCGAGTGAGCTGTCTGTTCCTGCGGAGGTCGCCTCGGTGCATGCCATTCCTGACATCGCCGCCCTTAAGCTCGAGTTGCTGGCTTCGTTAAGGAAAGATATTGCTGATATTTTTAAAAAGGAACTCCAGGATACTCTTGGGGATGCTTTGTCCACTATCAAGCTCGACCTGCAAGCGGTGAAGACACAGTTGGCGAATGATAAAGCTGCAACCGATTCAACTATGTCTAAACTCAAAGGTGCGGTCGGAGAGATGGAGCACGCGCTCACCGAGTGCTCCGATGACATTGCCGAGATGAAAATTGCTATCCGGTCCCTCACAGCTAATGTAGCCAAGCTGGAAAATAAATGTGAGGACTTGGAGTCCAGATCACGGCGCAACAATGTTAGGATAGTGGGAGTACCGGAGGATCCTGACACTTGTTCCACGACTGCCGTAGCCGCCTTACTGAAGGAAGCATTCGATCTGGTAAAGGAGCCGCTTTTGGATCGGTCCCACCGAACCCTCCAACCGAAACCCAAGCCCGGTGATCGTCCACGCGCCATTGTGTGTAGATTTCACTATCACAGTGACTGTATTGACATTTTGCGCCGCGCTAGAGAGCTCAGGCAGATTAAAGTCAGAGACTTGGTCATTTCAGTCTTCCCTGACCATACTGCCAAGATAGCTCGGGCTCGGGCTGCATTTAATGAGGTTAGGCGTCAACTTCGTGGCATAGACGGTGTTCGGTATGGCTTGATTCATCCAGCGCGACTTCGCATTACATACAATGGTGTCGAGAAGGACTTTGTCTCAGTGGAGGTAGCCAGCAACTATGTCAAAACTTTGATTTCTGGGTGAGCTCTAATAGCTTTTCAGACCTGTGCTCTGCCATTGTGTAGAGCTTGTGGAATCGCTGGCCTTGCCTTTGCCGTTTTTCGGTTTGTTGCACTAATAGGCTGGTGTTACTATGATTTGTTTTTGGTGGGCAATATTCTCCCTGTATCCTACTGGATCCTGTTATAAAGTAAGGTTGTACTATATTTTATATTTTTGTACTTTAGATCAGCACAGTCTGATTTTATGGGTTTTTTTTTTTTCCTTTTTCCATTTGTACAGGACGCAGGGTCTACTGTTATTTGCCAACTCGTGTTTTCGCGTGTTTTATTGTATCTATCCGCTCTATGTGGAAATATGCTTTGTGTTGTCAAGGCGGACATTTTTGTTTTGTTGGAATGCTCACCTTATAGATGAAAAAATATTTTGCAAGGTGAGTTCTTTCAATATTGTGCGTTTATCAATGTGTGCATGTTGTTAAATGGAGCTGAGATCGGCGGGAGGTTTCTTTTTCTCCTTTTCTCTCTTACTTGGTTTTGCCTAGACTCCGGGTTGTTCAACATTGTTGTGGGCAACTTTTGGTTATTGTGGGAAACACTGCTGTCTCCTTTGTTCTGTGGTTATAAGGGGACTTTGGGTGTATTTGTGTTTTGGGGTATGTTGGGGGGAGGGTGTCCCTACTCGGCTCTTTATGATTTTGTACATTTTTGTTTTTATTATTTAAATGGCTAATGGTAATATCGACCCCAGCATTGCTGGGTCAGGCACACCTCTCAGATTTATAAGTTGGAACATTAGAGGCATGGGGAATCCCGTTAAGAGGTCTCGGGTTTTTGCACACTTGAAACGTTTAAAGTCTGAAATAATATTTCTACAGGAGACCCACCTTCGTGTTAGGGATCATCGTAGATTATGTTGCCCTTGGATAGGTCAAGTCTTCCATTCGAATTTTAATTCAAAAGCCAGAGGAGTCACCATTTTGGTAAGCAAGAAAGTTCAGTGCTCGTCCACTGATGTTATTGCCGATAGAAATGGCAGATACCTCATAGTTGCTGGTACCCTGATGCAAAAAAAGGTTTTACTGGTAAACGTATATGCCCAGAACTTCGATGATGTTGAATTTGCTAACAGATTGCTGAGTAACATCCCCTTTTTGAATACTCACCTGCTGATCCTCGGAGGGGATTTTAATTGTGTTTTTGACCCAATCCTAGACCGATCTAATCCTCATAATTTGTCTCAATCTGCAATGTCTAAAACATTCTCTGATTTTATGAAACAAAATGGTCTTATTGATCCGTGGAGATCTCGTAACCCCTCTATTAAAAAATTTTCTTTCTTTTCTCAGGTGCACCATTCATACTCTCGGATTGATTATTTTTTTATCGATAATACGCTTAATTCATGTGTAAATTCTTCTGATTATTTAGGTATTGTAATATCCGACCATTCACCTTTATTATGAGATATTCAATTTTCCACCTATAAGCGTAGCCGACCACTTTGGAGATTTAATTCTCGTCTTTTGGCAGATAAAGATTTTTGCGAATTTATTTCAAATTCTATAGATGAGTTCTGGTCTTTCAATCAAAATGATTCCTCTTCATATTCATTGTTATGGGAGACACTTAAATGTTACCTGAGAGGTCAAATCATTTCCTATTCTGCTTTTTCTAATAAAAAGATTAATGCTAGGCTTAATGAACTTACATTGGCGATTAGTAACCTGGATCAAAATTATGCATTGAATCCTTCTCCAGAATTGCTTAAGCAGCGTTTGAATATGCAGGCAGATTTCGATCTCATTTCAACTAAAGAGGCGGAGCGCTTATTACTATATAGTCGTGGTTCCTATTATGAATATGGCGATAAGGCAAGTCGTTTACTGGCACATCAGTTACGACGACAGTCCACTTCCCGTTTGATATCTAGTATAAAAAACACTTCTGATACTACTACTACAGATCCCTTGGAAATTAATGCTATTTTTAAATTATTTTACTCTTCATTATATAAGTCTGAATTTCCTACAGATAACACTAAAATGAATGATTTTCTACGTAATCTTTCGAATCCTGTTATTGATACTAATACTGCTGAGCAACTGGACTCCCCACTCTCCCTTGAAGAAGTTTCAAATGCAATTAAAGCTACGCAATCCAACAGAGCCCCTGGCCCAGATGAGTTTCCGATTGAATTTTTTAAAACATTTATTGGCAAATTAGCTCCGCTACTTTTATCCATATTCAATGAATCTCTGGAAAGTGGTTCTTTACCACCAACCTTGACACAAGCCACTATTGCTCTCCTTCTTAAGAGGGACAAAGATCCAACCTCCTGTAGTTCTTATAGACCATTATCTCTACTGAACGCGGATGTAAAGGTGTTGGCTAAAGTAATTGCATCCCGTTTAGAGAATGTGCTTCCTCATATAATATCCGAAGAGCAAAATGGATTTATAAAGGGACGTCAATTGTTTTTTAATACCCGTACACTTTTCAATATAATTTACTCAAAATATTCATCTGTACTCCCTGAACTTGTGATTTCCTTAGACGCTGAAAAAGCGTTTGACAGGGTGGAGTGGGAGTACTTGTTCGCAGTTTTGAATAAATTCGGATTTGGTGATAAATTTATTTCCTGTATTCGTCTTCTTTACTCGTCCCCTAAGGCCAGCGTCCACACGAACGACGTTTATTCTGATTATTTTGCCCTTGGACGTGGAACTCGCCAAGGTTGTCCCTTGTCACCTCTGCTTTTCGCCATTGCTATTGAGCCTCTGTCCATTACATTAAGATCTTCCTCCATGTTCAAAGGAATAGCTCGTAATGGGGTTGAATATAAACTATCGCTGTATGCGGATGATTTGTTATTGTATGTAACCGACCCTATGCTCTCTATTCCTGCTGTATTGGGTATTCTGGAGAATTTTAGTACCTTTTCAGGGTATAGATTGAATTTGGGGAAAAGTGAGTGTTTTCCTATTAATATTGCAGCATGTCATCTTCCACAGTCAGATTTACCTTTTCAACTTAGTCCAAGTGGGTTTAAATACTTAGGTATTAACGTGACTCATTCTTTATCTAGCCTTGCATCTGCCAATTTCACTCCTCTTATTTCAAAAATTACATCCGATTTTCAAAGATGGGGTAACCTCCCTCTTTCACTAATCAGTAAGATCAATGTTGTTAAGATGAATGTTTTACCTAAATTTTTATTTTTGTTCCAGTCAATTCCTCTTTTTCTGCCTAAATATTTTTTTGACTCACTGGATAAGATAATTGGTTCTTTTATTTGGGGTGGGAAATCGCCTAGGGTTCGTAAAACTTTATTGCAGAGATGCAGATTTAGTGGAGGACTTGCATTACCTAATTTTTTAAATTATTACTGGGCAGCTCATATTCATAAGCTCTGCTACTGGTTAAAATCTCCTGGATCTTCTTGGTGTAAATTGGAATTATCATCCTGTAGGGGATCTTCTATACCTGCCCTACTCTATTCTTCTTTGCCTACAAAACCCTCTTTATATACTGACAGTCAAGTGGTCCTTAATACGCTCAAGGTCTGGTATCAATTTAGACGGCACTTCAAATTTGTAGCTGCATCTTCCTTGGGTCCTTTGGATAACAACCATTTATTTCCTCCATCACTTTCGGATCCGATATTTTCAACATGGCATGACAAGGGTATTACACAATTCAAATATTTATATGTAGCTGGTGTCTTTGAAAGTTTTGCTAATTTGTCAGTCCGCTACGGCCTCCCTGTTACTCATCTGTTTCGTTATTTTCAAACTCGTAATTTTGTGGCTAAGTGTTTCCCTAATTTCCCCTCCTTACCTTCAGAACAGCGGTGGGAAATTATGCTTTCCTTCGTTCCTCACCATAAAGGAATTATTTCAAAGCTGTATGATATTATATTGGCCTTTAGCAATCATTCAGATGCTAAACTTAAGTGTAGTTGGGAGGGGGAATTGGGCATACAAATATGTGAGGAGTCCTGGGAACAGGCCAGAGTGAGGATACAATCTACCACCTCTTGTGCCCGTCTTGGACTTATTCAATTTAAAGTCTTATATAGGGCGCATTTTTCTAAGACCAGACTATCTGAATTATATCCGGAAGTGGAAGATAAATGTGATAAGTGTCATGGCTCTCCTTGTCATCTTAGCCATATGTTTTTTCTCTGTCCTGATTTGAAAGGTTTTTGGGCTAGTTACTTTACTATTATGTCCACCTTTTCTTGAGGTAAATCTTCAACCTTGCCTTCTGATTGCCATATTTGGGATTCCTGACCCCGGACTTGCACTTAACTCTATACAAAAGGATATTATAGCTTTCACATCCTTACTAGCAAGATGTTCCTAATTGTTACATTGGAAGTCTACTAAATATCCTTCTATTTCCCGATGGCTTACGGACGTCATGTTTTTCTTAAAGCTTGAGAAAATTAAATACACATTGAGAGGATGTACAGTTAAATTTTTTAATAAATGGCAACCCTTTATTTCTTACTTTAATAATTTGGAGGTACTACCCAATTGAATGTGTGCCTGTTATTGTATCTTTTATTGTATCTTTTATGTCATAAATAATCGTAATATGTGTGCTGGACGCGATGAGCTGAGTGGGGACGTGGGTGGGGGGAGGGGGGCGGTTATTGTTCAATACATGGTATTCTGAAGGGAAAAAAAATAGGAATAGGTAAATGGTATGTCTGTGATTGTATGTACTGTAAATTTCCTCAATAAAAATACTTATAAAAAAAAAGAAGAAAATGTGTCACTTTAATCTTTCGTGATTTAGCCACCCAGATTACCGCGACAGACCGGCTAGGGAGTCCTCTCACAAGGCAAGGTGTACGGTGTGTGAGAAAACATTCCATATAGGAAATATGGGTGAAAGAGGACTGAGGAGCCATGCAAAGGGGGCAAAGCACGCTTTTCTGGTGGCACAGAAAGATGCGAGCGTCCGTGGAAACCAGCTTATAACAGAATTTTTGGCTCAGATTCCCAGACCGGTAGGTCCAGTCAAATAACCTTACATTGTTCATAACCGAACGTGTTTATAGTGCTGGTAAAATGCGAACGTTTGTTCTGCTTGTTGAAAACTACACTCGCCCGCCTTTTTTGAGCTATATCTCAGGGCCTGCACCAACACTGAAAATTCGGGGCCAAAGATGCGTACACCCCTTTACGGCTAGAATTAGTCCAAGCTACTTATCAATCGTTTTCCTTTAACACGTTTTCCAAATGTAGTAATAATCAAGTGGCAAATGAAGACACGGCTTCTCTCTCCCATGCGATCTAACAGCGACTAATGGGCTGCATTCAGTACAGTAAAATAATTTAATTATTGATACACGACTAACTTGCATGTTAAGTCGTGTGACCAAGCCAGTCTACAGAACACGGACTCAGGGACTGACGGAAGAAAACCCGCATACGCAATAGCAAGGGACATAAATCTTTTAGCTTACGATACGGAAGTTAGTAACATATGTAGTGCTGTTGGTTTTTTAAGTTTTATTGACGTTTTATAGTATCATTTTCCGGGATGTTATGGGCCAGGCTCACGAAATGTGCGGCAGCCATCCCCCCCAAATGTGTCCACAGGCTAGCAAATCTTATATTTTGCTTAGATCATTCCAGAACCACCATGATAGAGCTCACCAAGAGCAACTTGGAACACCCCACTTTTGTCAGTCTGCGATAAATATTTCCCTGTCTTTTTTGCCCTTAAAGTTGGAAAAGTGGCCAAAAATGGCACTTTTTTGATGTCCATGTAAAAAGTGAAATAGTTCACTTTTTGTTTTTTTTATATTTAAGCGTGTTCTCTTTTTTTCTGTGCGTAATAGACATGCGTAGGCTATGTCTGACAGTCGGCATACGTCCCTATCGTCGTTTTGTGTATTGCGGTGACATTTAATAAATTGTCCACAAGGTACTGGTTTCTGACTTAGATTTTACATTTAGCACTCTAGAAAAAAAAAAAAAAGGTCCCGACACCTAATAATTCTTCAGGATGAAGCAAATATATGGTGCATTAGGGCAAAAAAAAAAAAAAAACCCTCCAACCTACAGGGATTGAGTGGGATTTTATGCCCCAAAAAACTGACCTTTTAAGAAAAGTTTCTGACTTAGATGTATTTTTAAAAACTGTAAAAGATATAGCCAAATGCAATTCAGGTATTGTTGTTGGCCTAAATAAAAGTGGAAATCACTGTTTAGATCAATTATTTATTGAATAACGACATAGCTACAGCCTTGAAAGCATTTTTGGTCGGTTTCTGACTTAGGGTTTCTGACTTAGATTTCTAAGTCAGAAACCCGGGCATCTCAGGCAGAAACCGGGCGTATTCGGCCAAATGTGGCCGCAGTCGTTACACAGGTGGTCAGGTACTTGATATTCCATGTTTGTTTGACATGCTAACATGTATTTTAGCAAATTTGATCGAAAATACAACCCCAATTCCAAAATAGTGGGGACAAAGTGTAAATTGTGAATAAATCAAAACACAATGACTTTCAAATCACACCAGCCAGTATTTTATTCACAATAGAACAGAGATAACGTAGCAAATGTTGAAACTGATAAATTTTACAATTTTATCCACAAAATGAGCTCATTTTGTGCATAAAAATGTAAACTGTCTCAGTTTCAACTTTTGAAATGTTATCTATGTTCTATTGTAAATAACATATTGGCTCATGTGATCTAAAAGTCATTGCATTTTGATTTTATTCACAATACACTTCGTCCCAACTCTTTCGGAATTGGGGTTGTATATCGATGGCGTCGGTCGGAGGGCCTTCGAGTAGATCCTCCGCCCATCCGACTCTGCTGAAGTGCAGCCAAAGAAGATAAAGACTGATGCAAAAAAGTACTAAGGGCACTCTCAGGATAATGCAGCTGAACTTTTATTAAACAAAAAAAGGCAACAAAAAACCAATGACTTTCGGTCAGAGAAGGTCATTTGACCGAAAGCTTGGTTTTTTTGTTGCCTCTTTTTTTGTTTAATAAAAGTTCAGCTGCATTATCCTGGGAGTGCCCTTAGTACTTTATTGCGTCGGTCGGAGGCCCGACATTGGACTGATCGGCCCACGCTCTCAGTCAGAAACCAGGATCTCAGGCAGAAACTGATGCGGGGCGTGGGCGGCCGCTGTGGCCGCAATCGGTGGCCAATCAGTCATAAACTTGGTCAAATAACATGCATGGGTGGTCGGGGACATGATATATTGTGTTTTCTAAACGTGTTGACTTGTATTTTTGAAGATTTAATCGAAAAATATTGGTGGCGTCGGCCCACGTTCTCAGTCAGAAACCGGGATCTCAGGCAGAAACTGACGCGGGGCGTGGCGGTCGCTGTGGCCGCAATCGGTGGCCAATCAGTCATAAACTTGTTCAAATAACATGCATAGATGGTCGGGGACACCCGACAACACCTACAACAAAATAACAATAACTAAAAGACAGAAACATGCAATCATAATAAAAAAACTCCCGGGGCTCAGGCTAGGGGAACCTAGGACCCCAAATAAAAAAAAACATGAACTGTCAAGCAGCCTGTCCAGCAGTCTACAAGTGGCATCTTCCATTTGTAAGTGATCAATTACCTACTTGAGACTCTTATTCTATCTATTAGTTAAGTACTATGGCAATAGCAAGTCAGTTGGGTTGAGTTTGGTACACTTTGACGGGTTTCTGACTTAGTCGCGGTTTCTGACCGATATACCAATATTTTGAGCTAATAGACACCTGTTCTGGCTTGGTATTGCCTAGGCTACATACGTTTAAGCCATAAGGAGTGTTTCTAGGAGATTTTTGAGTTTTGATACAGGTTTTTATAACATTTTTCAGGTATTTGCAGACCAGAATTTCTTTTTTTCAGCAGCGACGGGATCCCGAGGGAAAAAAATCACTTAGGGTTTCTAATTTCAGGTGATATACCTCTGGACATCACTTATATACAATTATAACACTGATTGGAGGCTTAAATAACTTTATTATCACTAGTTATAGGCCTCTGGATGGATCATAGGCAAACAGTAGGTTTTCGAGTTTCTGACTTAGACGAGCAAGGGGATAGGGAAATGCGTATAACTCACCAAATATTCCACCAATGACCATGATATTTGGTATTCAGAGAGTAGACATATACCTACATCACATACAATTACCACTGAGAGCACTGGATTGCCTGAATTAATTTTACACATTGTGTTAGAGAGCAGTTTGCACTCGCACAGCAATTTTGCAGCTGCACGCAAAACGTACCCCGACTTCAGGGCCATGGCAGGGTTGACAATCCCAACAGCATATTACCTATATACCATTTTCCATCAGCTATACTAACCTTCTATACATATCAGGGCATTTTGAGAAGATATAGCTGTATCTATGCATGTATGAGGTTTTAGAAGATATGCATGTCTTGAAACTAAGGCAGAAACCCGGCCCAAAAAATGAGGGGGGGGGGGTTTGCACATTTCGTGAGCCTGGCCCATATGTATGCAAGTCCGTTTTCATAACTATAGGAGTCACTAGCGCGGGAGGGGGCCGGGCTGCAGCCCCTTTTGCAGCCCCTCCTGATGTCGGCTGCGCGGTTGGCCCTTTCGTATACGGTCGTCATGTTCCCAAAAGGTCGTCATGCTCTCAGAGATATAAAAAAAACTAGAGTGGACAACGTCATTGGCTGGACCAAAGTGTACACGGCAGAATTGCTCTGCCATCTTTTGTATGTATGAATGTCCAATGAGGCACATGCAGCCTAAACAGTACACATGGGTGTTGACAAATTATTTTTTGGGTGGGGGACTTGTTTTCCGTGTTCTTTTTAATCTTTTCACACTTAAATAAGAACACGAATAAAGAATTGTAAATCAACAATATTTACGCTCCATTATTTGGCAAAGCTAAAGAATAAGCTCTGCGATTGCCTTACCTTTATATTATCGCTCAGTTACCGACGTTTTTGTTTCGTTCAAAGAAAAAGCGTTCGCATCCAGCTGTGCCTGTGAGTCTGACTCAGGTCTATACCTGGAAGAAACTAGTCGTTATATGCATAAATGAATTTATGCTTTGTGTATTACGATCGGAACAACTTCATTCTGAAGTGTTCATAGCCTACCTTCTTGTTGTCTTCATTTAATCCGTCTTTGCCCAGACACAATGGATAACAGGATGATTTTGCGTGTTAATAAATAAACGAATAAACTGAAGCCTTTTTTGCCAGGTAATTTAACTGGCACCTTTTTGCCAGTTATTTTAACTGTAATTTTACAATAAGTTTACCACAGAGTTCAGTGCATGTTCAGTGTAAACCACGGTTAAATGCGCGAAGGACTCCTCTTACAGTCAAAATGACAAGGAGACAATGCGTTAATTTAACGGTTAAATTCAGTCAGTTTATAACAGTGTAGAAAAGCCGAACTTCATTTCGTTGCTCTGTTGCGACTGCGTATGTGCATGGTGCGAACCAGCTTGCCTGGTATAGGCCTACACGAGTGCTTTTGAATGGTAATGCATTGTGACGGGACTGGACATTTTGTCCGATGTAAGCGAAAATCCGTCATATAAAATCCGATATATTCCATGTTTATTTAATGGAAAAACATTACAGAATTTTTATTTATTTATTTATTTATCAGGGACAGTGTGAAAAAAAACATTAAGCTCAGCAGAGTAGATGTTCCAGATTCTATCTTCTTTAGCTAATTTCCATCTGTTGTCGACAATACTCATTCAATAACAGCTTCCATCACATACATTCATTATTGTTGCCTACATTCAGAAATTAAACACACACACACACACACACACACACACACATACACACACACACACAAATATACTGGACAAATAAAGTTAGGGATCACCCCAAATTTTGAAATTGAAATATTTGATAGTTTGTATTTTTTTCCATATCATATTTTAATATTGAAAAGTTGGGTGATCCCTAACTTTCTTTGTCCAGTATATACATACATACAACCCCAAATAGTTGGGACAAAGAGTAAGTTGTGAATAAAATCAAAATGCAATGACTTTCAAATCACACCAGCCAGTATTTTATTCACAATATAACAAAGATAACATAGAAAATGTTGAAACTGAGAAATTTTACAATTTTATCTACAATATGAGCTCATTTCAAATTTGATGGCTGCTACAGGTGTCAAAAAAGTTGGGACAGGGGCCTGTTTACCATGGTGTAGCATCCCCTCTTCTTTTTGACACAGAGTGGAGGCATCTGGGCATTGAGGAGACAAGTTTCTTGAGTTTAGCCATTGGAATGTGATCCCACTCTTGTTTAAGACAGGTTTCCAGCTGCTGGAGAGTTTTGGGTCTCCTTTGACGGACTTTTCTTTTAATTATGCGCCAAATGTTCTCAATCGGTGAAAGATCAGGACTGCAGGCAGGCCAGTTCAGCACACGGACTCTTCTGATACGAAGCCATGCTGTTGTAATAGCTGCAATATGTGTTTTTGCATTGTCCTGCTGAAATACACAAGTCCTTCCCTGGAAGAGATGTCATCTGGAGGGGAGCATATGTTACTCTAAAACCTTTATTTACCTTTCAGCATTCATGATGCTTTTTAAAACATGTAAGAGTCCCACATCATATGCACTAATGCATCCCCATACCATCAGAGATGCTGGCTTTTGAACTGAACGCTGATAACGGGGGGGTGGTCTTTCTCCTCTTTAGCCCGGAGGACACACGGCCCATGATTTCCAACAAGAATGTCACATTTGGACTCGTCTGACCACAGGACACTTTGCCACCTTGCTGCAGTCCATTTTAAATGAGCCTTGGCCCACAGAACACGGCGGCACTTCTGGATCATGCTCAACAATGGCTTCCTTTTTGCATGATAGAGTTTTAGGTGGCATCTGTGGATGGCACAGCAGACTGTGGTTACAGACGATGGTTTCTTGAAGTATTCCTGGGCCGATTTAGTAATGTCAATGACAGAATCATGCCGGTGAGTGATGCAGTGGCGTCAGAGGGCCCGAAGATCACGGGCATCCAGTAAAGGTCTTAGGCCTTGTCCTTTACGCAGAGATTTTTCCAGTTTCTCTGAATCTTTTGATGATGTTATGCACTGTCGATGATGAGATTTTCAAAGCCTTTGCAACTTGACGTTGAGGAACATTATTTTTAAAGTATTCCACAATTTTTTAGGCAAGCCTGCACAGGTTGGAGCCTCTGGCCATCTTTACTTCTGAGAGACTCAGCCTCTCTAAGACATCCCTTTTATAGCCAATCATGTTACACACCTGATGCCAGTTAACTTAATTACTTGCTAAGTGTTCTTTCTGCTGATTCTCTAATATATTAATTGCTTTTTCAGCCCTTTTTTGCCTGTGTCCCAACTTTTTTGAGATCTGTTGCAGCCAGAAAATTTGAAATAAGCTAATTTTGTGGATAAAAATGTAAATTGTCTCAGATTCAACATTTGAAATGTTATCTATGTTCTATTGTAAATTACATATTGGCTCATGTGATCTGAAAGTCATTGCATTTTGATTTTATTCACAGTTTACACTTTGTCACAACTATTTCGGAATTGGGGTTGTATTTATGTGTGTGTGTGTGTGTGTGTGTGTGTAGCACTTAATTTCTGAATGTAGGCAACAATAATGAATGCATGTGATGGAAGCTGTTATTGAATGAGTATTGTGGACAACATATGGAAATTAGCTAAAGAAGATAGAATCTGGAACATCTACTCTGCTGAGCTTAATATTTTTTCCACATTGTCCCTTATAAATTAAAAAATAAAACATAAAAAATTTCTGTAATGTTTTTCCATTAAATAAACATCGAATATATCGGATTTTATATGACGGATTTTCGCTTACATCGGACAAAATGTCTAGTCCCATCACAATGCATTTCCATTCAAAAGCACTCGTGTATTCCAGTCAAGCTGGTTCGCACCATGCACATACACAGTCGCAAAAGAGCAACGAAATGAAGTTCAGCTTTCCTACACTGTTATAAACTGACTGAATTTAACCGTTAAATTAACGCATTGTCTCCTTGTCATTTTAACTGTAAGAGGAGTCCTTCGCGCATTTAACCGTGGTTTACACTGAACATGCACTGAACTCTGTGGTAAACTTATTGTAAAATTACAGTTAAAATAACTGGCAAAAAGGTGCCAGTTAAATTACCTGGCAAAAAAGGCTTCAGTTTATTCGTTTATTTATTAACACGCAAAATCATCCTGTTATCCATTGTGTCTGGGCAAAGACGGATTAAATGAAGACAACAAGAAGGTAGGCTATGAACACTTCAGAATGAAGTTGTTCCGATCGTAATACACAAAGCATAAATTCATATATGCACGTAACGACTAGTTTCTTCCAGGTATAGACCTGAGTCAGACTCACAGGCACAGCTGGATGCGAACGCTTTTTCTTTGAACGAAACGAAAACGTCGGTAACTGAGCGATAATATAAAGGTAAGGCAATCGCAGAGCTTATTCTTTAGCTTTGCCAAGTAATGGAGCGTACATATTGTTGATTTACAATTCTTTATTCGTGTCCTTTTTTAAGTGTGAAAAAGATAAAAAAGAACACGGAAAACAAGTCCCCCGCCCAAAAAATAATAATTTGTCAACACCCATGTGTGCTGTTTAGGCTACATGTGCCTCATTGGACAAGATGGCAGAGCAATTCTGCCGTGTACACTTTGGTCCAGCCAATGACGTTGTCCACTCTAGTTTTTTTTTTATATCTCTGAGAGCATAACGACCTTTTGGGAACATGACGACCGTATACGAAAGGGCCAACCGCGTCGGCTGCAGGCTCGTCTTGGATGTCACAGTAATTTTAACAGTAAAAATTAAAACAGAAAAATAAACGCATCAATTGGCTTAAAACCCTTTTTACAGTCTGTGTCAAATACCTGTGTTTAAAAAATTTGGATTGAAATATTTTCAAATTATTCATTTATGTATTGAGGAAACGCTTTCTCAAAGAAGCGGAAGGCGCGGACACAAACGCATTGGCAAGCAAAAACGGCGAACAGCAAGCAGAGAGGGATATCTGATTTTTTTTTTCCTCCAAACAATATTTCAGAGAAAACTAAAGTAAGTGATACAAACACTTACATTACTCGTGGAGAGTGATGAAAGAACAGTACAAATGATGGAAGCAACACTACTATCATCGCAATAGCCATCACCCAGGACTAGCTAGCTTGTCGCTCTGGTAGAGAGCATCAGCAGCGGTTCACTCACTTAAGCACTGCCGTGCACTCGGGATCCTTTCTAGAGAACATCGTATTTCCTGGAAGCGAATTCGGCACGGTGTGATTTGACAGATCGTTTCAATGAGGTTTGTTTGAAAATGGCGATGATTGCATTGTGTTAAAGAAATCGACCTCATTCTTTGTTTTATCTGCACAACCTCAGTGACAATTCGTTTGCTATAGGGGGATTTAGCAACTGGGAAAAGGCAAAAGTAAGAACTTGGTCAGCATGAATAGTCAGACCTGCACTCTGATTCATTACGTGTGTTAGCGATGCTTTAAGTAACTCCAGTCAGTGCTATGTTTTGGGAGTTTGCAGCTTGGAATCAACATTCTGCAAGGACAGTGTTGTAACATTTATTCAGATCGACTAAATTCCTGGGCCATGAAGGAATACCGCTCAGAGGGCACCATCATCGCGACACGTACCGCAGCAGCTTGTGTGACAGAATGCACTTTTTACGGAAAACTCGAGAATGGCTTTAACGTACCCGCTGTAAAAATATGTTAAAAAAAAAAAAAAAATTGTCAGTTTGGGAGAATTTTAAGAATGCTAATTATGATCCCAAAGGGCACGATTATTTTCGCCTTTTATGGGATTAGTCTGCTGCCTGGATGTTGGCGAAACTGACAAGCTACATTCATTAAGGATAGTTGATTGAATTAAAAATTACTAATGCGATGAATCACTTTATTCAAATGGAGGATTTTGTCCGAGGATTATTTGTTTATTTTTGGGGCTGACGACCTCCTGTAGCTTATAAAACGGCGCATAATAGCTAGGCTTACAAAGTGAAGTCCTTCTGCGCCAATGTTTTATAGAGCGCGACAGGAAGATGTTTCTATTCTAAATATAAAAAATGCTTAAACGGGAGATGGAATTCAGAGAAAGGGAAATAATTCCGTATCCAACCTAAAAAGCTAGAACAATTTTAAAAGGGGGCTCGCCTTTATATTTTGGAGGGTTTTATTTGTGAGAAGGTGGGGTAGGCTACTTAATGTCATCCCTACAATTACGTGCGCGTTTTCAATGTAGCCTCTCGGTGGTTTCTTGGTCATTTCCTCACTAATAATTTCTTAATCATTATACGATGATGTATTGGTCTTGTGAATTCAAATAATAAATTGTTTGATTGTGAATCATGCGATGTCAAACTGGGAGGGGTTGTGAGCCATCATGTGTGAGACAGGCAAATCCCGGCAGTATTACCGGGAGTTGGGGTTGAAGAGGATGAGACAAATAAGGCAACAAAAGCATGATAGCTTTTTAAATGACACATGCGTACAAAACAAAGGAACTTATTGGGATAAAAGCGTAGAAAAATTCAGGCCCCAGGACAACAAAACGATTATTAATTATAATTTTTTGTAATCGGTCATGATTTATATGACGAGTATTCTTTTATTCCAGTACTCGTTTGCACCCTTAGTTGCTATGACCGCTGTTGCAAAGACCAACATTGTCATAACGCCCTCATGCAGCGCTATTTAAAAATAAATTAATAAATTTTTTTAAATGACGTCACTCTTCTACTTTCGGTTGGCAGCCCCCCCAATTCAAACATCTTCCCGCGCGCCTGATAGGAGTCCGTTAGTTATTGTCCGTGGGTTCGCGAGTCCATGAGTTAGGGTCAGTGTGTGTGCGTGAGTTACGGTCAGTGAGTTCGAACAGCAATGTCCGTGAGTAGCTTACGTACGTATTCATCCTTGTTCATAACTACGGTAGTCCATGAGTTATTTTAAGTCCGTAAAAAAGTCAGCAGCTTGTGCATTCGAACAAAAATTCATGCTCCGACACTCTGCAGCAGCAATAGAGATAATTGGTGTGGTTTGCCACGGACAACGACGCATCCCCGATGTAATGAGTAATCGCAGTGCCCTGTAAATGTTTTTAATTCCGAAGCCTTTCATCAGTAATTCTTTTCAGTTGGAGATAATGGTCATGTTTTCGGTGCTCGCTACTTTTTTTCCTTTCAGTTTTTTACTTCCTTCATGCGAAAAATTGTGACCATCTGTTTCACGGTCTAGGATATTTCGTGTATCCAAAATGCACGAGGCAAGATTACATGTAGTAACACTTTAACTCCAGTAGATGGCATTCTAAGACCATAAATCACCATTAATACATCCATTGTCCGCCAGTCCGCGGCATTTGGTTGTCCATGAGTTGAATTCCGTCAGTCCGTGAGTAGCCTTTGAGTCCGTGTTTTGTCAACCACCTGTGACCGAAGAATTGGAAGGTTTCCTGACACCCCTTCTGCTGTTAACTCGCTGCTTGTCTTCGCTTGCCGTATATCATGTCTGATTTTCTCGAAGTTTACCGGCTGTTGACTCTCATGTTACCGTCACTCGGTATTGGCTCTGGTATTGGGTCCTGAATGTGCATGGAGAAGTATTGGCGAGAAATTGAGCCTAGTGCTAAAAGTACTTAAGTCACATTTTCACACCCCTTGAGTGAAGGACGGGAAAATGTTTTTAGTAATTACCAAAGTCAATTTTTTTCTAAGTGGATGTTTTGTGACTTCAGTAGCTACTTTTAGCACTTGGTTCTTCAATTAGCAGATTCTATGGGTCTATAATATATTCAGACTGTATTTTCTAAAAATGAACATTTTGTACTGTACGTACGTTTAGCACTAGGGTCTTCGATTGGTGCTGGAAAATAAAGTTTTACTCCTGGAAAAGTCCTGGAATTTCATTGACCCAGAGCTGTGCGAACTCTGTTTCAAGAAGGCACGACCATCACCAGAGCCAGCCAAAAAGGGAAAAGATGAGGGGACAAAAATGAAAGAGAAGCGGAATCTAGGGGAAGCTACAACAACTACCAGCAGTGCGCCCGACAAAAAGCCACCTAACAGAGTTTGGCGGGCAGCGCGGCTGAAAGATTTCCCCTGGCTGAAGCGAAAAGATAATGAGGACAAGGCAGTGACAGCCGTATGCACATAGTGTGCCACAAGGTAGGCTACGTCGAATGTTAACTCAATCATTTAACTTCAGTACTTTACCCACAGCCAAATTCATGACACAGTTTTGATATTACCCGAGGGTAAAATCACTTTCGCGATCATTTCAATGACCGAGAGCGTGGGGGAAAAAATCGCCCCGCGCCACATCATGCTGTTGGCTAAGATTTAGCCAAACTGAATATCGAGTGTAACTTTGGTTCAATCGTTATGGCTCACCGCTGTAGCAAGCTAGCCAGTTGCCGCTTAGATAACCAATCACTAGGGTTGCCACCTTGGATTTGTGAAAAAAAGGGACACTCGACCAAATGTTTGGGGCGGAGGGCTCGGCCATTATTACCAGTTCAGACTGACCAAATGAACATAAAATTTGGACATAGGAGACAGAAACAAAGTCACGTTAATACATTTATTCGTTCAAGGGTCAAAATCTCACACACACGATGCTGACTGCTAGGCAAACCAGGGTGGATGTAGGCCTACACCAGCTGATAATTTTGATGAATCACCCCAGCCTTGAAACATCTGAGTTCAGCAGCCATGCCAACACGCTAGAACACAGAGAGAGACATCACAGGAGAGTTGTGCAGTGGAGGATGTGACAGGAGCATATTTGCATTGCCAATACTAGGTTAACTATACTACATTGACTACTAAGTTATCTAGGCTATACCAAGTTGTAGGACTCCCTGTTGCCCCTCTTATTGTACCTTTGTTTTCTTCTTGACACAGGTTGTCTCTCTGACACAGATGTTCTTGATCCTGTTGCATTGATTCTGGATGGACTCCTTGGTCTGCTGCTGCTACTCCATTCTGCATTAATAGATTAAAAAATACAGATGAAAACATCATTAGTGATTAGATGTGCAGATATACTAAGAGAACTGTTAGGACTTCCCACAGCTACTCTTACCTCTTTGTTGTCTCTCTGACACAGACGTTCTTGAGTTTGTTGCACTTATTCTGGATGGGCTCCTTGGCCTGCGGCTGCCATCTTCTACATTAAATATAAATGGAAAAAATACAGATTAAAACATGATTGGATGTGCAAATATACTAAGTTCACAGTTAATGGACTCCTTATTACTTTGCTTACCTCTTTGCTGTGACACAGGTTGTCTCTCTGACACAGATAGCCATTTTTTACTGTGATATCCACAGTTTGCTCATACATAGCACTGCTAGTTTCATGGGGGTCCTCGTAAAATTCCAACAGCCCATATTTAACGCCCTCCTCTGCGTGGAAATACTGAACTGTATATGGATACAGTTTTGCGTTGCCCGAGTTTGATGCGTCAGAGCAGACCGAAAAATATGGTGCATCTTGCAGTTCTGTGGCTAAATGCTCCTGGCTGTAAGGAGCTAGGACATTTTGAACTAAAGCCTCACTTTTTGTTCTTCCGCATTACATTTTTGTGGCAATAGTAGAATCATTAAAGATCTTCGCACTTACTTTATTGCCGCAATCCGTTGATAAGTAGCTGTGGTCGTGTTTCACTCCGTGGTACACAGTGGTAAGCTCTGCCACTGCAATCTTGTCTTCTTTTGGTGAACCTTTTTTGGTCATAAAAGTTGCAATGGCAGCCCGCTTTTGTTTGTTTCATACCACAACTTGATGCTTTTTTGTTTTTGCGTGGATTTCCAATGGGTTTTTCCTTTCATATTTTACGGAGATTTTCGCCGGACACAAAACGCATGTGGCGGTCTCCCTGGGTCGGCCGTACCCATTCAAACTCGGAAAGTGTCGCCCAGTCAGGATTGTAACGACTGTATCGTTTTTTTCGTGCTGGTGGCTTCATCTCCTTCCTCGTCAGTCGTCTCTCCTCCCATTTCAAATGAAGACGCCAAAACTTGGTGAAAAGACGACCTCAGCGAGGACGTCGGTTAATTCCAATTCAGATTGCTGTCTCTCTTCGGTCAAGTTTCCCTACCTGCTTGCTAGAGCCTCTTTGAGCGCTGGGGCGCGTGCGTATGACGTACGTGTAACCCAGGAAAAATAAAGACACCATCAACCCATGTAGTTTTGGAAAAAATGCTAGGGCATCCCCGCCAGAATTGCCCGCTGCTGAGGCAGACTGTGCCATTTCCCCGAGCAGGGGGGTTATGTGGAAAGTTCGGTAGTTCTGTTTTCCATGGAGATTTGGAGCTCAGCCAAGAGTTAACGTGTTTACGAAGTGTAATAAATGTATTGATGTGTTGAATATATCGAACCTGTGGAGTGGGAATAAGGAAATGAGTGGAGTTTGGGATGCGCTCCCCTTACTCTCGGTAGATTTTTGACTGTTCCACGGCTTGTCCTTTCAGTTTGAAAACCGCGACTGAATGGACAGTTTGGTGAAAGTTTTCGCCTCAGGATTATAAATTATGAAACTCCTGGTTTTCGTTTAATTAAGAGACTATGCATTGCACACGATGTCTGAAGAAGTGGGCGTTAATATTTCTGCAATTCTGTTTACCTTGTACATGTGTTTCACTGAAAAATCTCGAGGGCAACTATTGTGTAGCTTACTATTTTCGAAGGAAATCCTTGCAACTGTTTGCCTAGCTCTCTACTTCGGTTGAAAATACTGCAATTACTGAAAATGCTTTTGTGAAAGCGCTTTTCCTTTTGATTGTATATCTCACCAGTGATTCTGCATGGCTGGGACCGTATTGTCTGCCCGTGTAATCACTGTGTGATTCCGTGCTACCGTGCTACAGGTGCGTATGCAATGCAATGTGATAAAAGTCGCTAGTGAATTACTGTGTATGCAATGCACTGTGGTAAAAGTTGCTAGTGAATTACTGTGTAATGTGCTGCCAGTTAACATAAAATTCTGGATAAGAGGCACAAGAGAAATGCTGTACATTATGGAATGATACTGTGTAGGTTTATTTTGACTTTATGAGAGCTGTAAATGAACTATGTACATTATCGAGTGCAGTTTGAAAACCGCGACTGAATGGACAGTGATTCTGCATGGCTGGGACCGTATTGTCTGCCCGTGTAATCACTGTGTGATTCCGTGCTACCGTGCTACAGTGTCGTTGCAACCTGCTGCAATAAAGTGAGGCCCTCGACTCCCTGCTGTGTGCCTGCCTGTTCTTCTGTGTCCCCTGACTTCGGTCACATTTGGTGCCGTGACCCGGATACACCAGATCAGCTCAGCCGATCGCCGGGAGCTACAGCTACGGAGAGCTGCGCAACGCCGAAATACACAACGCAGACTGGGTGAAGATTACAGTGACTCGCATTGAGTTTAGAGGGACTTTTAGCTTTGTTTTGCATGATGAGTCATCACTATATGTCGACACCTGTTATGTCCTGTGATGTGAAGTTAGCTCCTCCAATATTAGAGATGTCTGATCTACACAGGGGGGTTCATTGTGATGGGGTTGTGAGTCCTAGCATTGGGAGGGGGGCTCAGATTTCAAGAATGGTTGAACAGAGCATAAATGGGGTTGGGGGCGTGGCTTCCCTGGGGGCGCCTGAGTTTGGTGAGCCCCACCCCCCTAGTCAGGGGAATGTGGATGATAGCCGGAGTAATAGTAATGGGCAGTCTGACCAGGCCCAACAGTCAGTGATGATAGAATTGGTCAAACAAATGGGTCAGGAGATTGGTAATAGCATTGTAAATTGTCTATCAGCCAGCAATGTACAGTCGCCGAAAGTTACAATGAGTGCAAACCCTGTGTTTCCTCACATGCCCGACTGGTCTAAAGTTAACCTCATTGTGAAGTCTGAGGTGCGTGAACCGCCCACCTTCCGTGGCGACGGTACTGACAAGTGTACTATCCACGAGTGGCAGGAAATGATACAAATGTACCTGAATAGGAAGCGGTTTAGTGTCTCTGAACAGGGGGCGGAGATAATGGACAGGCTGATGGGGAGGGCGAAGGACCTTGTTAAAATCAGTATACACAGTAGCCCTAACATTGATGTTAGCAAGGACCCAGAGGTCATCTTTAGTATTCTTAAACAACATTATGGCGAAGCTGTCTCGTCCACCACCCCGGTAGCAGACTTCTACCTGACGGTACCATACCAAGGGGAAAGTGCACTAAACTATTGGGTACGCCTCAATAAAGCCGCAGACCTGGCTAGTGAGCTTCTGCAGAGGCAAGGTAAACAGTTGGATGACATGAGTCATGAGCTTGCTATGATGTTTATTAGACATTGCCCCAGTAGTGAGCTTCGCACCGCATTTAGATGCAGACCCAGGGAAAGGTGGACTGTGGGTGAAATTCAAGAGTTGCTGGATAGCCATCATAATGACCAGCGTTCCAGTACAAGAGGGGTGCAAAATCATATGAGTGTACATGAGGCTACCCAAATTGCGGAGACGACTCAAGTTCTTTCCTCCGCTGTGCAAGGGGTTAGCGGCGGCGAGCGTGGGTCAATGGACAAACTGGTGGGGTTGTTTGAAGAGTTTCTGAGGTTTCAGAAAAATTTTGGCCCGACACCGGGCGCTACTGTACAACCGCCTCCCCAATTTGCATGTGCCATCTGTAAGGATCCGGCTCATTCCACCAGGTCCCATTGCATTAATGACCGTTTGTGCTTTAATTGTCATAATCCAGGCCACTTAGGGGCGAGTTGCCCCCAAAATCGCGGGCACAGGAGGGATATGCCAAATTCGCAGCAAGCGGCTGACCAAAGGCCGTCTGTAAACTAACTAGCCTGCCCCTGGGGGGGGAGGGTGCAGGCAAAACCACAGACCTGTTAACCCCTGATTGCCATGAAGAAGGCTTTTCAGCGTATGAAAAGAATGTATGTGACGACCCAAACGTGATATTTCAGCGCACACAGAAAGTGGCGAGTTATGACAGTCTGTTTTATGTACCAGTGGTTGTGCAAAACCTGGTGGAACTTAAGGGTCTCTTAGATTGTGGATCCATGGCATGCACTATCAGCGAACCTACTGAGGAAATGTTGCTTCGTAGGGGGGCTATATCAGAAAGCTTAAAGTCACCTACCTCCGTGGTCTTAGTTGGGTGTGGAGGCTTACGGGCTTCACTAAAGTGTGAATACGAATTGATAGTGAAGCTTTTTGATTGCCGCATGATTGTGCCGGTGTTAGTTGGTCCTGGCCAAGAAGAAAACATAATCATCGGAACAAACGTGTTAAAACATGTTCTCCACCAACTAAAACGCACAGAAGGGTATTGGCAGAGGATTGCAAAGCCCGCAGTAAGCCCACCCAATGACTCAGATGCTTTGCTTAATGTTCTGGCTAATGTCGAACGGTGGAAAGGGAGTAGGTTACCTGCAAAGGTTGGCACAGTCGTTCTGAACCAGTGTGTCACTCTCTCTCCGAAGCGCGAGCACTTGGTGTGGGGCAAGCTGAAAAGCAAGGGCCCTTTATCCATAGGCAGTACTGTTGTCGTTGAGCCCACCGCCTCACGTGCAGCGCCTAGGAGCGTAATGGTGGGCCGTACAGTGTGCCCCTTATGGGGAGATAAATGGGTCCCCATGAAGGTGGTAAATTTACAAGACCGACCGGTGACATTGAGGCGCAATGCCAAGCTGGCTGACCTATTCCTTTGTATAGCACTAGAGGATTTGGAGGCAAACAGTAGTTGCTGTGGCCAATGCGACGAAGTGCCGGTTGTCTCACAGAATGTAATCAAGCCTAGCCAAGGCAGCGAAGGGGCTTGTGGGACATATGCTGACATGTTGAAGGAGATGAACTTGGGCGATATTGACATAGACTCTTGTGAGGTGTCTGAGGAGTGGAAAGGGAAAATGGCTGCACTTGTGGTGAAATACGAGAAAATTTTCTCAAGGGGGAAAATGGATTGCGGGGAGGCTAAGGATTTTGTGCACAGAATTAGGCTTAAGGATGCGAGGCCCTTTAGGCTTCCCTACATGAGAGTGCCGCCATCTGATTTTCAAAAGTTAAAACAAACGCTGGATGAAATGGAGGAGCGTGGCATTCTTAGGAAATCAAACAGTGAGTGGGCGTCTCCCCTCGTCCTTGTTTGGAAGGCTAATGGCGAACTCAGGCCCTGCACTGACTTTCGGTGGCTTAATGCACGAACTGAAAAAGATGCGTATCCTCTTCCGAACCAGACGGACGCATTGGCATCTTTAGGGGGAAACTGTCTGTTTAGCACTATGGACTTGACTTCCGGTTTCTTTAACATCCCCATTCACGAGGATGACCGGAAATACACCGCCTGCACTACACCCGTTGGTCTTTTTGAGTATAATCGCATGGCTCAGGGCCTCTGCAACAGCCCGGACACATTTGCCAGAATGATGATGTCGATATTTGGGGACCAAAACTACCTCTCGTTATTGTGCTACTTAGGCGATTTGCTGGTTTTTGGGAAATGTGAGGCAGAGGCTATTGAGCGTTTGGAGATGGTGTTTAGTCGGTTAGCAAATAATAACTTAAAACTTTCCCCAAAGAAGTGCTACTTCCTTCGTCGTACTGTTAAATTCCTGGGACATGTGATCTCGGAGGGCGTTCGGACTGACCCCTGGGAAGGTCTCGGCCATGGGGGGAGATTACAGCCGCTGACCTTACAGAGGCGGATGGGAGAACCCCTGCTGTGAAAAAAAAAAGATTCAATCATTCCTTGGGTTGATTAACTATTATTCCCACTTTATCAAAGGGTTCTCTAAGATTGCGGCCACTGTATCGTTTGACTGCGGGACTTAAGAACGGGAAGAAAAAACCAGCATAGGAGGGCACAAAGCGGGCCCATGCGTGAGGCTCACCCCTGAGGATTGGACGGAGGAATGTCAGCAGGCCCTTGAGCTGTTAAAGTCGGCTGTTGCAAATGCAGTAGTCTTGGTGCACCCCGACTTTAGCAAACCGTTCGTGTTGTCTACTGATGCATCCTATGATGGTCTTGGTGCGGTTCTGAGCCAGGTTCCAGAAGGCGAGAGCAAGGCTAGGCCGATCGCCTTTGCTAGTAAATCTTTGAACAAATCCCAGGCTAAATATCCAGCCCACCGCCTAGAATTCCTTGCATTGAAATGGGCAGTGTGTGACAAATTTAGTCATTGGCTCAAAGGTGTTAAATTCACTGTCCAGACGGATAACAACCCCCTCACTCACATACTAACAAAACCCAAACTAGATGCTTGTGAGCAGAGGTGGGTGAGCAAGCTTGCGCCATATAATTTTGACCTGAAGTACATTGCCGGGTCTCAGAACGTACCAGCAGATCTGCTTAGCCGCATTCCATTTGTTCGAGGGAAACACAGCATGTAGGGGGCTGATAATGTGCAGGATATACTCCGTCTGTCAGTGAACAAACAAACTACCCCTAATTCCAGTTCAGCGGGGCAGGTTGATTATGCCAAGGTCACTAATGAAGAAGTTAGAGCCATAGTGGAGAACTGTTTGGACCACCGTGGTGTTGCGTCAATTTACCATGTCCCATTAATCCAGCAGTGTCAGCAGCAGTTAAGTGTCGGTCAAGAGGCACTCCCAGCCTACTCCCTGGGAAACTGAAGGAGAAGCAGCAAGCCGATCCTACCCTGTCACGTGCCAGTTACTATGTTGAAAGGAAGCGCAGGCCGTCCCTCCGTGAATGGGAACATGAAACAGTGGACGTGCAGAGGCTTTTAAAACACTGGGAGCGGTTAGAGATCAGGGATGGAATTTTGTATAGGCGGTCTAAAGACTATGGTGGGAAGAGGAGATATCAGTTTGTAGTGCCCTGTCGCTGAAGGCAGAGGTGCTAAAGGGGACACATGATGATGCCGCCCATCAGGGGCAGGCTAGGACATTGCACATCGCTAGACAGCGGTTTTTCTGGGTTGGTATGGATGAGCAGGTCAAAGATTACGTCATGAGGTGTCCACGTTGTGTTGCTAGCAAATCGCGGCAGCGGGTTGAGGGCTCCTTGAATCCATTAAAAGCAGCGCACCCTAGAACTGGTGTGCATTGATTTTTTGGTCCGCTGAGGGTAAGAATGGTGAGGTTATTGATGTGCTCGTGGTAACCGACTACTTTACTAAATTAGCCCACGCCTTTCCATGTCGAAACCAAACGGCAAAACAGGTTGCACAGAAACTGTGGAACAACTTCTTTTGTATCTATGGGTTTCCCCAGCGTATTTTAAGTGACCAGGGGGCAAATTTTGAGAGCAGACTCATTTCCGAGCTGTTGGAGCTCGCAGATGTGAAGAAATCACATACAACGCCCTACCACCCCATGGGTAATGGTCAAACAGAAAGGTTTAACCATACCTTAGGGGGCATGATTAGAGCTCTACCCCCACGGTCGAAAGATAGGTGGCCGCAGATGGTGCAGACCCTCACGTTTGCTTATAATTGTACAGTACACGAGACGACTGGGTACCCCCCTTTTTATTAGATGTTTGGGAGGACCCTTCGGCTGCCCGTCGATGTAATGTTTGGCAGTGTTCTAAAGGATGAGACAGTGATAAGTTATGATGAATTTGTTGCATCCTTCCAGAGGGATCTACAGGAAGCCGTCCGCGTGGCACAGGGAAATGCGTCAAAGGCACAAAAGAAGCAGGCCAGAGAATATGACAAGAAGGCTAGGGCTTGCCCTTTGGAGATAGGGGACAGGGTCTTGCTTGCAAACAAAAAGGAGCGAGGTAAATGCAAATTAGCAGATATCTGGGACTCCGTAGTTCATGTGGTCAGCTGGAGGAATACCGATTTGGTCAGCTGGAGGAATACCGATTTGCACATCTACAGAGTGGTTGACCCCTCCACAAACAAAAGCAGGGTGGTGCATAGGAACTTCCTACTACCTGTGAACTTCCTTCCGCTAGGCGAGGTAGAGCAAGAGACAGTCCCTTCCACTTCCTCTGAGGGTAGCTTTGAGATGGAGCCGAGCCGACTCCCTGACGTAGATGAGGAGAGTGATGACAGGAGAACTGCAGTTTGGGTTCTCTTGAGTCGCAGCCCAGACAGGGAAAGAGTTGTAGGTGACGACACATGCCTAACAGCAGTTCGAGACTGCGGAGCTGAAAGTGGCTTACCTGTAGGACAGTGTGCTAACACTCAACCGCAGTCAGATGGCTCAGATTCTGAGAGTTCCGGGGATGTGGGTCATGAGTCACCCTCTGAGGATGGGGCGTCCCATTCACAGGGAGACAGTCTACGGGCCTTCAGTGACAGGGGGGAGGCCCCACTATCCCATAGCAGCAAATCACTGGGGCCCAGAGCTGAAGATGATTCTGCGAATCAGGGTGGGGATGATGTTAGCATTCAATATGGCCCTGCAGATCTGAGGGGGGATGACGCTAGTGCAGTGCTCTTTAGGTTGAGTGAAAGGGAGGAGTCCTTGGCCACAGATGATTGCACATGGGATGGCGGTACTGTGCGCACAAGGTACGGTAGGGTTGTCAAGCCAGTTAAGAGGCTTATTGAGGTGATGAAGATGCTAGTTGCTGAGCCAAGTATGACAGAGGCTGTTGAAGCCCTCCTGGATGTGTTGGGGAGAGTTGTGGGGGACTAAGCGGTTAAGTGTATTTGTCGCGAGAGAGCATAAAGTGCTCTGCAAATCCCAGGTATAGGGGTGAAGGGGGCGTAGAAGGTGATATGTACCAGGCATGTCGCTATCCTTGTGTTTGTTACAGTCCTACGGACAGCCATGTGCTAGGGTTACCCTCCTGAGAAAGGGTATGGATCCGAGACTCTTCCCAGGATAATGCATCGTTGTGATGTGTTGATGGAGTTTTGGGGGGGGTGAGTGTAACCCAGGAAAAATAAAGACTCCATCAACCCATGTAGTTTTGGAAAAAATGCTAGGGCATCCCCGCCAGAATTGCCCACTGCTGAGGCAGACTGTGCCATTTCCCCGAGCAGGGGGGTTATGTGGAAAGTTCGGTAGTTCTGTTTTCCATGGAGATTTGGAGCTCAGCCACGAGTTAACGTGTTTACGAAGTGTAATAAATATATTGATGTGTTGAATATATCGAACCTGTGGAGTGGGAATAAGGAAATGAGTGGAGTTTGGGATCGCTCCCTTACTCTCGGTAGATTTTTGACTGTTCCACGGCTTGTCCTTTCAGTTTGAAAACCGCGACTGAATGGACAGGTTGGTGAAAGTTTCGCCTCAGGATTATAAATTATGAAACTCCTGGTTTTCGTTTAATTAAGAGACTATGCATTGCACACGATGTCTGAAGAAGTGGGCGTTAATATTTCTGCAATTCTGTTTACCTTGTACATGTGTTTCACTGAAAAATCTCGAGGGTAACTATTGTGTAGCTTACTATTTTCGAAGGAAATCCTTGCAACTGTTTGCCTAGCTCTCTACTTGCGGTTGAAAATACTGCACTTACTGAAAATGCTTTTGTGAAAGCGCTTTTCCTTTTGATTGTATATCTCACCAGTGATTCTGCATGGCTGGGACCGTATTGTCTGCCCGTGTAATCACTGTGTGATTCCGATGCTACCGTGCTACAGGTGCGTATGCAATGCAATGTGATAAAAGTCGCTAGTGAATTACTGTGTATGCAATGCACTGTGGTAAAAGTTGCTAGTGAATTACTGTGTAATGTGCTGCCAGTTAACATAAAATTCTGGATAAGAGGCACAAGAGAAATGCTGTACATTATGGAATGATACTGTGTAGGTTTATTTTGGCTTTATGAGAGCTGTAAATGAACTATGTACATTATCGAGTGCAGTTTGAAAACCGCGACTGAATGGACAGTGATTCTGCATGGCTGGGACCGTATTGTCTGCCCGTGTAATCACTGTGTGATTACGTGCTACCGTGCTACAGTGTCGTTGCAACCTGCTGCAATAAAGTGAGGCCCTCGACTCCCTGCTGTGTGCCTGCCTGTTCTTCCGTGTCCCCTGACTTCGGTCACATACGCATAGACGGGAAGAAAACAGACAATTTTAAATAGCCACAGAAGCACGGGGGACCTTTCTAGATTACAGAACGAAGGAAGTCAAATGAGGTTTTTGCATTTTCCCAAAAAAACGGGACAAATTGCGTCCCGGGAGAGCGTTTTTTCTCCCGGGACAGCTGGTGAAAAAGAACAATTATGGGAAAAACGGGACGGGTGGCAACTTTACCAATCACGTTACGTGGCTAGCAAGCGTGTACGCAGTACGTTTACATAACCATAATGTAACATAAATCCGTTAGCTAGGTACTAAGTTAACTGGGTATGGAACGCCATCCAGGTCAAATACACGCGAATTCTAACACGTAAACAACACGTTAACAACACGTTGACAACACGTAGACAACACGTTAACAACACGTAGACAACGCGTCAATTTTTCACGCGTTGTTAAAGTGTTGTTAACGTGTTGATAACACGTAGACAACACGTAGAGAACACGTTAACAACGCGTTGTCGACGCGTTAATTTCACGTGACTGTAAGCCCTTTGGCCACTTGTCCAGTTTGAACGGCTGAGAGTCCTAAGTTCCCATTGGCTCCTGCAGTAGGGTTAAATCATTTCTGTAAGCCTGGGGGGGTTTCCAACCACTATTTAACATAATGAGGAACCTCTTCTTTCTTATTGCCATTTTCTTCCGTTATTGTGCAGCTTATGAAAATAAAACATTTTTATTGCAGTTTTATAACTTAATATTTGTTATTAAGTTATAAATTATTTTTATCAGGATAAAATTGCCTCCGATTTTTGTCGTTTATTCTTGCAGGTGTGTAAATGTCACCGAAGCACCTTTAATGTTATAAGTACCTAAATTAGTCTGTCTGTATTGCTCTGTTTAAATTATTGTGCTTTCTTATATTAGTAACGTAAGTGTTTTGTACTGTTAAGGACGGCGCTATAGTGGAAACAGCCGTCAATTAAGCTGGCGTAACTCCGATCTACGCATTTATTATTCTAAATATTATATCACAACTTGTGACAATACATTGGTTAAGGTCCTTAGGATAATGGCTGTTGATGGTTAGCGTTGATTTTATTTACTTGTGCCAAATTGTCATTTTATGGGTGTTTATTGATCCGGCGGCTGCGCTAATATGTTACCGGCAGCGTTCACCTGTCATAGCAACTGGAAACATCCTGTTAGCGGAAACAGGCAACGTTGATTGTGATACATTATAGGCTATTAGTTGGGCGGCATAGCTCTCTATATAACAATTGTTCATTTTGTGATAAAAGCACTAAACTTGGCAGATGTGTTGATAGATTTATTGGGAACAAAACTGGATATCGGGCCATCACAAATTCATACCGTGGTTGCCGTGGGGCTGAGGGTTTCTCAGCAATATAAAGAACAGAAGTGCTCGCCATCAGATCACTGAAAATACAGAAATCTCCTACATTACTAACGTTTTTTAAACCAAATCACAGCATGGGTTTTTCTATGTTGTTCCGAAGGTCTTGGTGTATTGATGTAATATTCTGGAGGGATTTCCGATCATTTTTAAATATTCTTGATATTACAAAAATGCCTAATTCAGCAACAAATTTGTGTACCAAAGGGTATCCACTTCAAAATTTCTGCAGCAACTTATGGGACAAAGTTAAGCATGGAAATGGACTTCAGAAAGAAAAATATTACTGTTCTCAGATCGTTTACAGTGCTAAGCTGCATCTCAAATTAATCTTCAGGTTCATGGCTTTTAGATGATGTCCACCACTTTTATGTGGCATTTATTGTTGATCTGCTATCTCCCCCTTAAACATCCACTGCCTACAACCTCCAAATCTCTGTACAGTGGGTTGTAACTGCAGCACTGGCAAGTACAGTTGCGAATTAACATAGGCCATGTTACATTGTTGTAGTAAATGTAGTGACACCATTAACTATGCTACTGAAGTTATTTCAAAAACACCAGTGTAACACTAAAATGTACCTGCTTTCAGCATTCACTACACTATTGTGCTTTTTAACATTGTTGCATACATGTGTTGTGGTTTTCATTCAGACATATTTTCAGATTATGAGGTTCCCCCATCCCCAAGCAATTGGAGAGAGACAGATTCTTCAGACAATTAGGCTTTTTTGTGGCATGTTGATAAATAGAAAGCCGAGTTCTTTTTGTGCAAGAAGAACTCACATCTTGCCTTTCAAACCTAGTTTTTATACCTTCATCACAGGAAATATCTTCCAAATATGGTCTTTCTGCTTTCTTGCCTTTCATACCCAGTTTTTATACCGTCATCACAGGAAATATCTTGCAAATATGGTCTTTCTGCTTTCTCATTCTCACGCTACAACGGGATAGGCAAACCAAAACACTGCCCACTAGCCTTCAGAACTTCAAGCAAAGATAAGGATGCACATCACTACAAAGGACTGGAAAATTACAGTCAAGAGAGGAAAAATACAGCCAGATGAATAGGATACAAGTAGATACATAAATGATTCAATTGATTATGTTTTCAGTGACAACTAATGATTTTACTGAACAAATATTGATCAAAGCTACAGAAATCAAATGCATCAGCTGATAATGTTTTCAAATCAACTAAACAGAAGCCCGCTTACTAATCAAAGCTACAGAAGCCTGCTGCTTATGTGTGAGTGAGCTGCTCATGTGTGAATTGAATTGCTTGTATGTGTATGTGCACGTGTGTGTGTGTTTGTGTGAACTGCTTGTATGTGTGTGTGTCTGTGCATGTGTACATGTACGTGTGCTGTGTGTGTATGTGTGTGTGCATGTGTCTGTGTGCACTGCTCGTGTGTGCGAACTGCTTGTATGTGTATATGTGTGTGCGTGGGTGTTACTGCTGCATACATAATATGGATACTGATTATGATTATTGATTATGGTTATTCAACATGGCAAGTGATCTACTGATGAATATGATGAGAAATATTGAACTATAATCTTCAACACATGCCAACTCTACCACTTTTGGCGGTAAACTACCGCTTTTGGGGCATTTTTTTTAGAATGAAAGGCCCCGAAAGCGGTAGTCTACCACCAAAAGCGGTAGAGTTGCCATGTATATTGTTGTAAGAGAGAGGTTGCATCACAGTGATATAGAGGATAAATAAATATACCATGTCTGACTTTTCACCACAATTAAAATGGTAATCATTGAATAAATAAAAACATGTTTTCTGCGCTTAATCAGTGTGCCATTGTCAAAACTGTTGCTTGTGGCTGGACTGTTTATGCATCCGTAGATTATGAAGTTGCCCTTGTTTGCTAGCATGTGGGGGCAAATTAGGCTAGCTGTTCAGTAATGCCCTAAAAGTGGATTCGCAATTTCTTTTCCAAACTTCTCTCTGAGCCAGCAAAGCACCAGAGAGAGAGAGATGCCGAAACTTCACTTTGACAACAGCACAAGCAGTACCTCACAGATCTGTGCCAGTAGGCCGAAAGCAACAGGGGCCACAGCAGAGAGCCCCATTCTGTAGTAGGCCTACTACACTCCTCTCCTTCCTTCCTGAGACTACTCAAAAGGCAGTTGCAATGTCCTTCAGACCACCAGATAATTACACATTCCCTGCCCAGAAATTTACCATGGAGAGCTGCACTCGCTCCTGTAGAGCCACCTGATGCAAAGAGTGGCAGTGGCTTTAATACAGTTCAGACTGTGACAGCATTGTGCGCAGTGTGTACAGGTCAGCCATCAAGAGCAAGCCAGAGTGGCAAAACCTGGAGTTGGCTATGGTGGGAGATATGTGCGAAGGCTGAGAGGTCACCGCCATCAAGGATGTCCATCCTCCAGGACCTGCAGCCACAAACCCAAAGCATGATGCCGGAGGTGCAGAAGCTCATAAAGCTATACCTGTCACTCTCAATCTCTGTCGCAACGACACTATGACAGAGGAGACTCACCCACTTGGCAATAATGAGTGTTCTTGTGACATTTTGGATGTCATCAATATTCCCACCCTGATAAAGGACAACTGAGTGAAGGTCCACTTTTGGCAAAGCATGAGACTGAGACAAAGTGAGATAGCCTGCATTGGTGGGTAGAATAGGCCTACTGAAAGGCTTTGTTTTGACATCAACAATGGTACCATTAGAGGTCCTATGAAATAGGCAATACAGCTGCTGACTCTTGAATTATTTTAGATGCAAGTTGCTGAAAAATCTTGTGCACAGTTTGATTTGGTCCCCTTTGTTTTGATAGGATTGAGCTACTGGATTAAGGTTTTTCTCTCCTCACACACAGATCCACACCTGCACCCATTCCCAGTCCCTCCCTCTTATCCCCCCCCCCCCCCACACACACACACACTCATTCCCAGCCCCCTCCCCTCACTCATACACTCTCACATCAATATCCTCCCACAGTGAGGGGCGCCTGGCACCTGGTCACACTTGGTAATTGCTGTATTGTGCTCAGAAGAAGGTATATGATCAAAGGTAATATCAACATCCTGTAAGTTTGGCTGGATGTTTAAGGGAAGGTGTTACATCCACCATTTGCTCTAGTACTGATCTTGTACTTAAACCCCGAGATGTGAACAGTGTGTTAGGAGTCTCTGCGAATGCTATGTCGGACGCTAGAATCCTCCCTTGCGCATTGTAATAAAAGCCTTTTCAATTGGAAAGTGGTCATTGGTGTGTCACTTCATCGGTTCCAACTTGACTCCACAACAGAAAACAGTCTTAACAGTTTGTAATTGTAAATGATTTAGTAGACTATCATTTTTTGTTCAGGTGTTTTTTTGTGTGCCTATATGAAATAAGCACTCATTTAATTGCATTGGTTAATACGTCATAAGGTCAGCAGATGTGTACAGTCACTATTTATGAGATGATTTATGATGATGATTGAGCCTTTTAATTTGGCTTTGTTTACCTCCCTAGAGGCTCGGTCCACAGCACCCCCTCCCAGAAAATAGTTCCAATGGCCCTCTACCCACAGGTGATCTGTACCTTTAATACTCAAATTGAAAATGCTTAAATTGAATGGGGGTCTCTGTAAACATGCAAAATAAAGTGCATACATATATTAACACATGTAACTGAGTAATTACTTAAAAAAAAATCTGTACCACATTTGCTCTACTGTCCACCATCTGAAAAAAAAAAAAAAATGCACAAAAAATGTAAGTTTCTTCTGATTCAAGGCACAATATAATAAAATTATATGAGATGACTGATTAATTTGTAAAAGTCACCAAAATTGTGAATGAGTATTTTATTTGGATCTCAGGATTACAGGATCTAGATTATCTCCATTATTGCACCTGGGTCCAATGGGATAGGAAAGTTTAACCAACTGCTTGTAGTCATTTAAAAAATGACTGCCACGGCAACCAGGGTTTTTGGCGCTGGTCCGGCTTCAATTTGCTTTGGGGGGGGAACCCGCCGGTTCAGCGCAGTGAGGCGTTTCCGCCAACGACAGACAAGCTTCTGCAACACTGGAGAGCGGACAACGGCACTCCTATATCCCCGCTACCTAACCATAGCCCTGCCCCACGCCGGAACCTCGCCCTGACACCCAGTGCCTGTCTTCACCGCCGGCAGCCCTAACTGGCATGCGAGCGGCACCCACCCCCCAGTAATGAGTGCAAAATACAGGTTGCTCGGCTGGGCTACTGACATTCACAAAGCTCCACTCCCAAAACACACGAGCCGCCGCAATTTTTGCATTTAAATCTTCTCCATTCATTATCTCCCCCCCACCCCCGCAGGTGCAATCACTTTCTCCCCATCAATCCAATTACTCATTACAGTATTGTCATAAGTTGTGACATAGCCGAATAGCCTATTCAGAAAAATAAATGCGTAGATCCTTGCGGGGTTACGCCAGCTTAAATGACGGTTGTTTCCGCTATAGCGCCGTCCTTAACGGTACAAAACACTTAAGTTACTAATACAAGAAAGCGCGGAAATTTAAACGGAGCATCTCTTGTAGTGCACGTTTGCTATGACAACAAGTGAACGCTGCCGGTAGCTCAACCGCCGGATCAATAAACACCCATAAAATGACAATTGGGCACAAGTAAATAAAATCAACGCTAACCATCGACAGCCATTACCCTAAGGACCTTAACTAATGTATTGTCACAAGTTGTGATATAATATTTAGAATAATAAATGCGTAGATCCTTGCGGAGTTACGCCAGCTTAAATGACGGTTGTTTCCACTGTAGCGCCGTAATAACAGCACAAAACACTTAACGTTACTAATATAAGAAAGCACAATAATTTAAACAGAGCAATATAGACAGACTAGTTAACGTACTTATAACATTAAAGGTGCTTCGGTGACATTTAACCACCTGCAAGAATAAATGACAAAAATCGGAGGCAATTTTATCCTGATAAAAATAATTTATAACTTAATAACTAATATTAAGTTATAAAACTGCAATCCAAATGTTTTATTTTCATAAGCTGTACAATAACGGAAGAAAATGGCAATAAGAAAGAAGAGGTTCCTCATTATGTTAAATAGTGGTTGGAAACCCCCCCAGGCTTACAGAAATGATTTAACCCTACTGCTCAGGAGCCAATGGGAACTTAGGACTCTCAGCAGTTCAAACTGGACAAGTGGCCAAAGGGCTCACAATCACGTGAAATTAACGCGTCGACAACGTGTTGTTAACGTGCTCTCTACGTGTTGTCTACGTGTTATCAACACGTTAACAACACGTTAACAACGCGTGAAAAATTGACGCGTTGTCTACGTGTTGTTAACGTATGGAACGCCATCCAGGTCAAATACACGCGAATTCTAACACGTAAACAACACGTAGATATGGAACGCCATCCAGGTCAAATACACGCGAATTCTAACACGTAAACAACACGTAGACAACACGTTAACAACACGTAGACAACACGTTGACAACACGTTAACAACACGTAGACAACGCGTCAATTTTTCACGCGGAACGTGTTGATAACACGTAGACAACACGTAAACAACACGTAGAGAACACGTTAACAACGCGTTGTCGGCGCGTTAATTTCACGTGATTGTGAGCCCTTTGGCCACTTGTCCAGTTTGAAGGCCTGAGAGTCCTAAGTTCCCATTGGCTCCTGAGCAGTAGGGTTAAATCATTTCTGTAAGCCTGGGGGGGTTTCCAACCACTATTTAACATAATGAGGAACCTCTTCTTTCTTATTGCCATTTTCTTCCGTTATTGTGCAGCTTATGAAAATAAAACATTTGATTGCAGTTTTATAACTTAATATTAGTTATTAAGTTATAAATTATTTTTATCGGGATAAAATTGCCTCCGATTTTTTGTCATTTATTCTTGCAGGTGTGTAAATGTCACCGAAGCACCTTTAATGTTATAAATACGCCTGTCTGTATTGCTCTGTTTAAATTATTGTGCTTTTCTTATATTAGTTAAGTGTTTTGTGCTGTTAAGGACGGCGCTACAGTGGAAACAATCAATTATTTAAGCTGGCGAACTCCACAAGGATCTACGATTTATTATTCAAAATATTATATCACAACTTGTGACAATACATTAGTTAAGGTCCTTAGGGTAATGGCTGTCGATGGTTAGCGTTGATTTTATTTACTTGTGCCCAGTTGTCATTTTATGGGTGTTTATTGATCCGGTGGTTGAGCTACCGGCAGCGTTCACTTGTTGTCATAGCAAACGTGCACTACAAGAGATGCTCTGTTTAAATTACTGCGCTTTCTTGTATTAGTAACTTAAGTGTTTTGGACTGTTAAGGACGGCGCTATAGCGGAAACAACCGTTATTTAAGCTGGCGAACCCCGCAGGATCTACGATTTATTTTTCTGAATAGGCTATTCGGCTATATCACAACTTGTGACAATACTGTAATGAGTAATTGGACTGATGGGGAGAAAGTGATTGCACCTGCGGGGGTGGGGGAGAGATAATGAATGGAGAAGATTTAAATGCAAAAATTGCGGTGGCTCGTGTGTTTTGGGAGTGGAGCTTTGTGAATGTCATATGGGGCAGTAGCCCAGCCGAGCAACCTGTATTTTGCACTCATTGCTGGAGGGTGGGTGCCGCTCGCATGGTAGTTAGGGCTGCCGGCTGTGAAGACAGGCACTGGGTGTCAGGGCGAGGTTCCGGCGTGGGGCAGGGCTATGGTTCGGTAGCGGGGATATAGGAGTGCCGTTGTCCGCTCTCCAGTGTTGCAGAGGCTTGTCTGTCGTTGGTGGAAACGCCTCACTGCGCTGAACCGGCGGGTTCCCAAAGCAAATCTTGACGCCGGACCAGCGCCAAAAACCCTGGTTGCCGTGGCAGTCATTTTTTAAATGACTACAAGCAGTTGGTTAAACTTTCCTATCCCATTGGACCCAGGTGCAATAATGGAGATAATCTAGATCCTGTAATCCTGAGATCCAAATAAAATACTCATTCACAATTTTGGTGACTTTTACAAAGTAATCGGTCATCTCATGTAATTTTATTATATTGTGCCTTGAATCAGAAGAAACATATTTTTTGTGCATTTTTTTTTGTCAGATGGTGGACAGTAGAGCAAATGTGGTAATTTTTTTTTTTTTTTAAGTAATTACTCAGTTACATGTGTTAATATATGTATGCACTTTATTTTGCATGTTTACAGAGACCCCCATTCAATTTAAGCATTTTCAATTTGAGTATTAAAGGTACAGATCACCTGTGGGTAGAGGGCCATTGGAACTATTTTCTGGGAGGGGGTGCTGTGGACCGAGCCTCTAGGGAGGTAAACAAAGCCAAATTAAGAGGCTCAATCATCATCATAAATCATCTCATAAATAGTGACTGTACACATCTGCTGACCTTATGACGTATTAACCAAAGCAATTAAATGAGTGCTTATTTCATATAGGCACACAAAAAAACACCTGAACAAAAAATGATAGTCTACTAAATAATTTACAATGACAAACAAAGGGGACCAAATCAAACTGCGCACAAGATTTTTCAGCAACTGGCATCTAAAATTACTCAAGAGTCAGCAGCTGTATTGCCTATTTCACAGGACCTCTAATGGTACCATTGTTGATGTCAAAACAAAGCCTTTCGGTAGGCCTACTCTAACCACCAATGCAGGCTATCTCACTTTGTCTCAGTCTAATGCTTTGCCGAAAGTGGACCTTCACTCAGTTGTCCTTTATCAGGGTGGGAATATTGATGACATCCAAAATGTCACAAGAACACTCATTATTGCCAAGTGGGTGAGTCTCCTCTGTCATGGTGTCGTTGCGACAGAGATTGAGAGTGACAGGTATAGCTTTATGAGCTTCTGCACCTCCGGCATCATGCTTTGGGTTTGTGGCTGCAGGTCCTGGAGGATGGACATCACATCCTTGATGGCGGTGACCTCTCAGCCTTCGCACATATCTCCCACCATAGCCTACTCCAGGTTTTGCCACTCTGGCTTGCTCTTGATGGCTGACCTGTACACACTGCGCACAATGCTGTCACAGTCTGAACTGTATTAAAGCCACTGCCAGTCTTTGCATCAGGTGGCTCTACAGGAGCGAGTGCAGCTCTCCCTGGGAAATTTCTGGGCAGGGAATGTGTAATTATCTGGTGGTCTGAAGGACATTGTAACTGCCTTTTGAGCAGCCTCAGGAAGGAAGGAGAGGAGTGTAGTAGGCCTACTACAGAATGGGGCTCTCTGCTGTGGCCCCTGTTGCTTTCAGCCTACTGGCACAGATCTGTGAGGTACTGCTTGTGCTGTTGTCAAAGTGAAGTTTCGGCATCTCTCTCTCTCTGGTGCTTTGCTGGCTCAGAGGGAAGTTTGGAAAATAAATTGCGAATCCACTTTTAGGGCATTACTGAACAGCTAGCCTAATTTGCCCCCACATGCTAGCAAACAAGGGCAACCTCATAATCTACGGATGCATAAACAGTCCAGCGACAAGCAACAGTTTTGACAATGGCACACTGATTAAGCGCAGAAAACATGTTTTTATTTATTCAATGATTACCATTTTAATTGTGGTGAAAAGTCAGACATGGTATATTTATTTATCCTCTATATCACTGTGATGCAACCTCTCTCTTACAACAATATACATGGCAACTCTACCGCTTTTGGTGGTAGACTACCGCTTTCGGGGCCTTTCATTCTGAAAAAAATGCCCCAAAAGCGGTAGTTTACCGCCAAAAGCGGTAGAGTTGGCATGTGTTGAGGATTATAGTTCAATATTTCTCATCATATTCATCAGTAGATCAATTGCCATGTTGAATAACCATAATCCATAATCATACTCAGTATCCATATTATGTATGCAGCAGTAACACCCATGCACACACATATACACATACAAGCAGTTCACACACACGAGCAGTGCACACAGACACATGCACACACACATACACACACAGCACATGTACATATACACATGCACAGACACACACACATACAAGCAGTTCACACAAACACACACACACGCACACACACACATACAAGCAATTCAATTCACACATGAGCAGCTCACTCACACATAAGCAGCAGGCTTCTGTAGCTTTGATTAGTAAGCGGGCTTCTGTTTAGTTGATTTGAAAACATTATCAGGTGATGCATTTGATTTCTGTAGCTTTGATCAATATTTGTTCAGTAAAATCATTAGTTGTCACTGAAAACATAATCAATTGAATCATTTATGTATCTACTTGTATCCTATTCATCTGGCTGTATTTTTCCTCTCTTGACTGTAATTTTCCAGTCCTTTGTAGTGATGTGCATCCTTATCTTTGCTTGAAGTTCTGAAGGTTAGTGGGCAGTGTTTTGGTTTGCCTGTCCCGTTGTAGCATGAGAATGAGAAAGCAGAAAGACCATATTTGCAAGATATTTCCTGTTATGAGAGTATAAAAACTGGGTATAAAAGGCAAGATGTGAGTTCTTCTTGCACAAACAGAACTCGGCTTTATATTTATCAATATGCCACAATAAAGCCTAATTGTCTGAAGAATCTGTCTCTCTCCAATTGCTTGGGGATGGGGGAACCTCATAATCTGAAAATATGTCTGAATGAAAACCACAACACATGTATGCAACAATGTTAAAAAGCACAATAGTGTAGTGAATGCTGAAAGCAGGTACATTTTAGTGTTACACTGGTGTTTTTGAAATAATTTTAGTAGCATAGTTAATGGTGTCACTACATTTACTACAACAATGTAACATGGCCTATGTTAATTCGCATCTGTACTTGCCAGTGCTACAGTTACAACCCACTGTACAGAGATTTGGAGGTTGTAGGCAGTGGATGTTTAAGGGGGAGATAGCAGATCAACAGTAAATGCCACATAAAAGTGGTGGACATCATCTGAAAGCCATGAACCTGAAGATTAATTTGAGATGCAGCTTAGCACTGTAAACGATCTGAGAACAGTAATATTTTTCTTTCTGAAGTCCATTTCCATGCTCAACTTTGTCCCATAAGTTGTTGCAGAAATTTTGAAGTGGATACCCTTTGGTACACAAATTTGTTGCTGAATTAGGCATTTTTGTAATATCAAGAATGTTTAAAAATGATCGGAAATCCCTCCAGAATATTACATCAATACACCAAGACCTTCAGAACAAAACCCATGCTGTGATTTGGTTTAAAAAACGTTAGTAATGTAGGAGATTTCTGTATTTTCAGTGATCGGATGGCGAGCACTTATGTTCTTTATATTGCTGAGAAACCCTCAGCCCCACGGCAACCACGGTATGAATTTGTGATGGCCCGATATCCAGTTTTGTTCCCAATAAATCTTTCAACACATCTGCCAAGTTTAGTGCTTTTTATCACAAAATGAACAATTGTTATATAGACAGCTATGCCGCCCAACTAATATAATGTATCACAATCAACGTTGCCTGTTTCCGCGAACAGGATGTTTACAGTTGCTATGACAGGTGAACGCTGCCGGTAACATATTAGCGCAACCGCCGGATCAATAAACACCCATAAAATGACAATTTGGCACAAGTAAATAAAATCAACGCTAACCATCAACAGCCATTACCCTAAGGACCTTAACCAATGTATTGTCACAAGTTGTGATATAATATTTAGCAAAATAAATGCGTAGATCCTTGCGGAGTTACGCCAGCTTAATTGACGGCTGTTTCCACTATAGCGCCGTCCTTAACAGTACACAACACTTAAGTTACTAATCGGCCTTTAAGAAAGCACAATAATTTAAACAGAGCATTGTAGATCACTTTTGCTATGACAACAAGTGAACGCTGCCGGGAGCGTATTAGTTCAACCGCCGGATCAATAAACACCCATAAAATGACAACTGGGCACAAGTAAATAAAATCAACGCTAACCATCGACAGCCATTACCCTAAGGACCTTAACTAATGTATTGTCACAAGTTGTGATATAATATTTAGAATAATAATGCGAGATCCTTGCGGAGTTACGCCAGCTTAAATGACGGTTGTTTCCACTGTAGCGCCGCCCTTAACAGTACAAAACACTTAACGTTACTAATATAAGAAAGCACAATAATTTAAACAGAGCAATATAGACAGACTAATTAACGTACTTATAACATTGAACGTGCTTCGGTGACATTTACACACCTGCAAGAATAAATGACAAAAATCGGAGGCAATTTTATCCTGATAAAAATAATGTATAACTTAATAACTAATATTAAGTTATAAAACTGCAATCCAAATGTTTTATTTTCATAAGCTGCTCAATAACGGAAGAAAATGGCAATAAGAAAGAAGAGGTTCCTCATCATGTTAGATGGTGGTTGGAAACCCCCCCAGGCTTACAGAAATGATTTAACCCTACTGCTCAGGAGCCAATGGGAACTTAGGACTCTCAGGCGTTCAAACTGGACAAGTGGCCAAAGGGCTCACAATCACGTGAAATTAACGCGTCGACAACGCGTTGTTAACGTGTTGTTTACGTGTTGTTTACGTGTTATCAACAGGTTAACAACACGTTATCAACGCGTGAAAAATTGACGCGTTGTCTACGTGTTGTTAACGTGTTGTCTACGTGTTGTTTACGTGTTAGAATTCGCGTGTATTTGACCTGGATGGCGTTCCATATTAACGTGTTGTCTACGTGTTGTTAACGTGTTGTTTACGTGTTAGAATTCACGTGTATTTGACCTGGATGGCGTTCCATAACTGGACTGACGAACTGTTGCTAGTTCAGGCGCAAATTCCGCGACTCAGCGGCTGGGTTAAGTCAATTGATGTTGTTGTGCTTTAAATTTCAGAACTTTTCATATCCACTGTGCAAGAAAATGGTGAAGAAAAAATCAGTGTCCTTTAAAAAGGAGCTAAAAAGGCGTTTTAAATTTCAATATTCTTACGTTTTAGTCGTAGATTATGGAATAACGCATTTTAAAACAATCAATTTGAGAGATTTGGGTGAGAAATACGTTTTCACAGTAACTTCGTTTCTGCGCCTCCACTGCCAGAAATCCGAACAGCGCGACATATATCCTCACAAAGACAAAAAAAAAAAAAAAAAACCGATTTAATATATAAAAGCTGCTTTGTTAGCGGAGCGATGGAGTTAGCCGAGTACTGTCACACAGTGATGGCTGCTTTGTGATTTTGGTGTATGACCTTTGTTTGACTGCTGTAGCTTAATTTCAGATTTAATTCCACTCATTCATTTAATTCATCACACTATAGGTGGCCAGGCCAAGAGAAAAATAATCCATTTGTGTCAGGATCCCCCAATCTCCAATACTCAGCGTTCAGACAGCATGAAGAAAACCCTGACCACATTTGTGCCACTGATGTCAAGCATGCTGCTGCGAAAGGCCACACTGTTGTCCAACAGTTTCAAAAGAGCCAGGCTTCCAGTCCAGATAATGCAACCAAAGAAGCACAGATGAGGACTGTCTACATGGTAGCAAAAGAAAACCTTCCTCTGGCGCAGATCAACAACTTTGTAACACTTCAGGTATTAAAATTACTAAACACTAGCATTGTAGGGAAATTTGATTAAACTTATTTTAATTTTTGTTAATTTTGTTAGCCTCCCCTGCTTGCTTTAAAGTGCATATTGCAGGTTCGAGTACCAACTGAATCAAAGCAAAGGAAAATTAGTTGGAGTCACAATTTTCAGCGCAGATTAATCATGAGTAATGAAAAATATAAAAACCTTTAAAAGCACTTTAAATATAGCTAAGCTGTGTAGCTAAGTATGTCAGTCTCTTTATCTTTCAGAAACTCAATGGATGCCCGGCATTGCAAGATGATGCCAAGCTCTACACATCACCAGATGCAGATATGCTGATTGCCATCAACCATGTGATTTCAAAAGAGGTTGACAGACGACTCAAAGACTCTAAATTCCTCAGTGTTATCTTGGATGAAACTACAGATGTCACCATTAAGAAGAAGTTGAACTTGTATTTTCGGTGCACAAGAGGTGGTAAACCATCAGTGCTTTTTGTTGCAAATGTTAAAATACCTGATGGTAAAGCAGAAAAAATCACACAATCATTGGTCACATTCTGTCAACAGAAAGAGCTTGATTTTGCAAAGATAATATCAATGGCCAGTGATGGGGCCAGCATGATGTTGGGCAACTGCAGTGGTGTTAGGGCTCGATTTAAAGCTCTTAATCCTAGGCTAATTCATGTGCACTGCATTGCACACCGACTGGCATTAGCAGAAGGGCAGGCATGTAAGAATGTGAATTCATTTGATTCATATCAGCAAAGTGTGAAGTCTGTGTAGAAATTCTTTTCTGACTCTGCTGTTCAGTATGAGAGCCTCCGTGCAGTGGCAGTTGTACTGACAGATGAGAAAAATGACACAAAGTTCATTGCTCTCAAGGAACAAGCAAGTTTCAGATGCCTGTCTCTGCACAGCGCTGTTGATGCCATTTATTCTTGTTATCCTGCATTAGAGCATTAAGCCACAAAGCGAGACGTCGGTAGGGCAGGAAATGAGAAGACAAGAGGTATACTGAAGAGGGTTCAGTCAGCCACATTTGCTTACTTTACTGCTTTCTTTGTCGATGTACTTCCAGTTCTGTCAAAACTATGTAAGCTCTTTCAAAGTGAGGTGGTTGATGTGTCTGTTGTGCAGCCTATGGTAGATTGTACCATTGACACAATTGAGCAATTCATTGACAACAAGGGGGAGAAACTGGCACAACTATTCTCAGATGTGGCAGATGCTGAAACTCCTGGTAAGTACCGTGGGGTCAGTCTCACAAATATTGATGACATCAATGGGGTATGTCCCCGTGAGACTCGGGCATATATAAGAGAGCTTGTCGGAAACCTCAAAGATAGATTCACTCCAGAGTCTGAGTATTCTTACAGATCTAGACCAAATACTAAATCCTGCCCATCTAAAGAACCTTACTGCTGAAGAACTCCGAGGCCATGGAACTGCTGGCATAGATAATGTAATAGAGCACTTTGGTTAAATGTTGAGGTGAAGTCAGTGCAGGAGGATGGTCAGATAGTGGATGAGGTCACCAATTTTCCACCACTGATAGAAGGTGAGAGATTATCAAGGGACTTCATACAGTTCAAGTTCCTCTTGAAGTCATTCAGCAGGAAGAGCCTTGCTGAAATGTGTGAGTGTATCATTATAGTTTAGCAGAGGAGTTTCCGGATTTCTGCACCCTGGCAGAAATTGTGATGGCTTCACCCATCACTTCTGTGGCTTGTGAGAGGGGCTTTTCGGCCCAAAATCGCGTGAAGACGAAGGGTAGGACTTGCTTAAAGGAGGAAACTGTGGAAAGACTAACGAGGGTGATGCAGGAAGGCCCAAAACATGAAGAATTTGATCCTTCACATGCTGTTATGGCCTTCAATCTCCAGAAAAGGCGTATAAAGTAGTAGTACTGGGATATTAGCAAAGATCATTATGAGAGGCGTTGACAAAAGACTGAAAAGCACTAGTCTTTGCGGTGACCTTCCGGATCCAATACATTTATTACAGAAACTGTAATGTCTGATCTTTATAATTACTCATCCAAGACCCCACTGGCCCACCCAGTATCTGCTTAACTTCCTCAAAGTGACAGCCTCTAAGACAACAGCCTAGTGTTGTGGTGATGAGTTGAGTTAGTTAAAGCATAATTAAAGGAACCGTGTCACGATGACTGCACATGCTCAGAACTTGCATCCCAAGGAAGTGAATGGGGTTGACTGCAAGTCATAATTTGATTCCATCCTTGCCAGTTCGTCTTCGTTTGCCATGCCATGTCAGCAGCATGCTTGCGGTTCGGTAGACCTGCCAGTAATTTTAATGCAAAAACGTCCTTAAAGGGGACCTATTATGCTGATCCTTCTGTTAATACATATTAGTAATGTTATAATATTAGTTGTCCATACACAACCTCTGAAAAGTTTCTAAACCTAAGATACAGGGGTTTTGCCGTAATCCAAGAACGTGATTTCGTGAACATGATTTCCTCTCTTAACGGCTCCTCCCGAGATCTTCGCGAGATCTGGGCAAAACCTGACGTCAGGTTGTGCAGTCCAATTAGTACAGACCTAGCCAGAGCCAATCACGGCACTGGACCTGCCCACACCGGAAACTATTCTAGCAGGCACTAACAACGGCAGATCATACTATGCCGTAGTAGCGTCGACACTTTTGGAAATACAAAAGAAGAATCGCAGATCATTTGAGGTGCAGTTTTGTCAGTATCTCTCTCAAAGCTGCTTGTCCGCTTACTTTTGGATGCGAAGAAAAACACTTATTTCTCTTCCAAAAGAGGATGCCACCAGAAATCAGTGGGTAGCTTTTTTTGTTTGCTGGCAGCAAACAGCCACGGCCAAAAGGAACGTTGGCTGCTTGTGCTCAGCATTTCAGCAAAGACGGGTCATTCTACAGAAAAAGCCACTTTCTTGTCCCTTGGCTTTGCATACTATTTGCAAATTAAATATAGCTAATATTCACATTAGATGTATATATTGGAGTAATATAAGATGTTCTTTGAATAGTAATACCAATTTGAGCATTGGCATTGGGTCAAATTCATTTTTAACTAATCATACCAAATTTGAGGCACATGAAAATTGCATGTCCCCAGGCTGATGTGTGGAGGTTTAATGTCAGATTTGAAGTTTTAAAATATATTTTCCCCAAATTTTGAATTCAAAAATTTTTACATCAATATCACATTTATGAAATGGATAGCATAATGTAATAAAATTCCACCTCATTGTTAGAAATAATTGAATGGAAATGGCTGTCCCCGGGTGTCATGTCACTGGTGTTACCACTTCACAATAACCCCTATTCTGAAAACAATAAAAACATAACATCATTTCCTACTGAGCAAACAACTTGTTGAGAGACTGTCATGGAATGAACATGATAAGTCTGCTGCCTCTTTTCATATTTTGTAAAATTGACCCTTAATCTCACAATTTCATGTGGGGATTTTAACATAACATGAATGCAGGGATGTGATTTGGGTGAAGTGAAATTATCTGAAAATTTAGCCAGGGGCCCCCAGCTGGGTCTGAGGCAGCGCCCTGGTGGGGGGACAAGGGGGGCGAAGCCCCCCAAAGCTCCTGGGTTTTAGTCATTTTTACTGCCATAAGTGTACTAAGAATTCAATATAATAATAAAAAACAGAATTATTATCCAATGTATATTCAAGCCAACAAACATGCAATCTTTGATTTCTAGGTCAAGTCAAAATTAGTCACAAGCTCCAAGCTTTTAAAGAATTTAATCTGCCACTATTGCACTCACATAAAAGTAAAATAACATTCATTAAGTATAGCCAATATATCAATAAAATCATTGACTTCTTAGTCAACTCCAAAATCATATCACAAAGTCACATGTTCATGGGATTTTATGAATTTAGACTTCCCTAAATGTACTGTGTAATAGCAAAAATGAACAAATAAGAGAATAATCACTGTAGATACACAGCTCCAATAAATCTTTTTTCTTTATCCAATCATCTGTAGAAACCATCCATGAGTTCTGTGAGTATTTTCAGCTTCCAAATACTGACTAAAAACACAATCCTGATGGAACTCCTGGAAATATGTATTACATATTAACCTAATTAATAAGCCAAACGGCAACGGAAAACAGTGTCACTAACCAGCCACGTTCGGCTATATTCGGTGTCCAGTGACGCTCCATTTACACAAAAAAACAAAAGTGAAACTAAGAGGAAGGGCTTCAGTCGAGATCCTGAAGCACCTTTAATTATACGACGCGATAGAGAAGTTATGTGTCGTAGTGGTATCGTTCGCTAATATTGCTAAAGGTCATGGATTAGCTGGGCAGCTGATGAAATAACCATGATTTAGTTTTGGAGCTAGACGCCCAGCTGCGTTAGCACTGATAACCCGTGTGTATGCTGGCCACAGTAACCAATTAATTCAGCATTCACCGAAGTCAAAATGTAGGGTGCTAATGTTTCATATCAAAATGTGCGAGAGTGAGGTAGGAAAATGAAGGTCCATCAGGTTTGTCGGTAAGGTTACGTAATGCAATGTTATGGTTTGACTGGCCATACTACCGTTAATGGGAGCTGGCGAAGGTGCGTCAAAAAGCTAAAACGAGCACCCGCTCTCACTCGCAGGGGGATACTGATAATCACTGAGCCAACCGCGCAACTTCCCAGCGCTGTACACCATTTGTCTCGACGAGGTACATAAAGCAGTGTTCAGCCGTCGACCACTCACGCCGCTGAAACTTAGGCTACTAGACTGCTTCATCCTCACTCCACTAGCCTAGTGGGCTACACAAAATACAAGTATACTGACTTAATTATTATTACTATACTATACCACAAGCTATCTGTCGTCTCGAATATCCGCAATATCTCCGTCGTTTGTTTTCCGCAGTGTTGAAACTTGCCGCCGCGGCACCGCCCACACCCACACAGCATGACATTTGACCGGAAGTGCCTTAGCTGGCTGGCTAAGTTCTGTGGAACGCATCGTGCATGAGGTCAATTCAGTTACGGAAGTACCAAAAGTCGGAATGCTGTAGATACAAAATCGGATTTTCATGACTGAAAAATCGGAGTTTTAATTTTTTAATTTTTGGAGATTAAAAAAAGCGGAATTCCGCGAATTAGCGGAAAAATCACATCCCTGTGAATGGCGAGAACAGGCCGTTCAGCCCAACTAGGCTCGCCAGTTTCTTTGTACTATCGTGAATATATCACTTCTGATACTCAATGACTCAATGGTATCTAACTTTAAGTCAAGCCTGCTCTTGAAAACTCCCAAGGTCTCTGCCTCAACAATATGGTCAGGCAAGCTGTTCCACACCGAAATTACTCTTTGGGTGAAGAAATATTTCCGAATATCAGTGCTAAATTTACCTTTGGTCAGCTTCCATTTGTGACCCCGAGTTCTACTAACAACACTTGGTTGAAGGAATCCTACATAATTCACTTTGTTAATCCCTTTAACATATTTAAAGACCTCAATCAGATCACCCCTTAGTCTCCTTTTCCTAAGACTAAAGAGATTAAGGATCTTCAGCCTCTTCTCATAGCTTTCATCTTTAATACCCGGAATTAGCTTCGTGGCTCTTCTCTGAACTTTCTCTAAAGCCTCTATGTCTTTCTTAAAGTATGGTCCCCAGAACTGTACACAATACTCTAGATGTGGTCTGACGAATGTGTTGTACAAAAGAAGCATCACCTCCTTGGATTTGAACTCAATACTTTTGGCAATGTATCCCAGCATCCGATTAGCTTTTTTAACTGCTACGGCACAATGGCTAGAGCCTGTGAGGGTTTAGTCAACAATCACTCCCAGATCTTTCTCTTGTGGAGCACATTCCAGTTTAAAACCTCCCATGAAGTAATCCCGTCTAATGTTTTTATTACCTACATGTACTACTTTTACATTTCGCTACATTAAATTTCATTTGCCACATTTCTGCCCAATTCTGGATTCTATCCAAATCATCCTGAATCACTTTAGTGGACTCTAAACTATTTGCCAAACCTCCCAATTTAGTATCATCTGCAAATTTCACTAATCTGCTCTCAATATTCCTATCAAGGTCATTAATGTAGATGAGGAACAGCAGGGGTCCCAACACCGATCCCTGGGGGACGCCACTCCCCACCATACCTAGCTCAGATGAGATACCACTGACCACCACTCGTTGTGTTCTGTCCTGCAACCAGTTTTGAATCCACTTCAGAATACCTCCTGTAACTCCAATGGAGCTCATTTTAAAAATTAGTCTCTTATGCGGTACTGTGTCAAATGCTTTCTGAAAATCCAAATATATGATGTCATAAGCCCTGCTCTGGTCATAAGTCTTGGTGGCCTCTTCAAAAAATTCCAGAAGGTTTGTCAGGCATGACCTTCCTTTACGGAAACCATGTTGGCTATCCCTCAAGATATTGTTACGTTCAAGAAATAAGTCCAGCTCATCTTTTATGATAGATTCCAATATTTAGCACGCAATGCAAGTTAAACTGACTGGCCTGTAATTACCTGGCTCAGTACGGTCCCCTTTCTTATATATTGGTATTATATTACCCTGTTTCCAATCATTTGGTATTTCGCCAGTTTCTAAAGACCGTCTAAAGATGGCGGATAGCGGCTTAAAGATGATCTCACTAACTTCCCTGAGCACTCTAGGATATAAGCCATCAGGACCCGCCGCCTTATCTGCCTTTAGTTTATGCAACTTGTCTAATACTACGTTATCCCTAACCTCAATTTCCGCTAAATAATCTTGAGCATTGGACATGCCCTCTGGCCGAATAAAGACCCGCTCTAAGGTAAAATTCTCAACAAGGTAACCGTTTAAGGTGTCCGCAATATCCTTGTTATTATATAGCAGCGATCCATTTTTATTCTTTATGCACTTAACATGCTCTTTGACTTTCCTTTTTCTACTACAGTACTGAAAGAAGCGCTTAGGGTTAGTTTTTGCCCCCTCTGCAATTTGTCTTTCATACAGTCTTCTAGCATTCCTCAGCTCTTTTTTGACCACAGCCCGCATTTTACAGTATTCGGCCTTAGTAATCTCATTGTTATCCTCTATGTACATCTTATAAAGATTCCTCTTTTCCCTCAAACTCCTACGAATAGCTGCGGTCATCCACTGAGGATTCTGCTTTTTCAGCTTACTTTTGGACACCTTTGGAATGAATTTGCATTGTGAATCAAGTAAAACCCCCTTAAATCTTTCCCACATCTCAGTTACAGACTCACAGTCCAGGAGTGTCTCCCATTTTATTTCACTTAGATATGAGCGCATCCTGTCAAAGTTTGCTCGCCTAAAATTGAAAAATTTTTGTTTTTGAATACACCTTTTAACTTCCCATGAAACCTCAAAATTAATAGTAGAGTGATCACTTGTCCCAAGTGGCTCCCTGCCTCAACATTGCTAATTCTATCTGGGTCATTACAGAGCACTAAGTCTAAAATTGCCTTCTCTCTTGTAGGTTTATTAACATACAGCACCAAAAAATTATCATTGATGACATCATGAAATTCTTCCTCCCCCCTCCCCTGTCCTTTCACCTTTTCCCAATCAATACCAGGATAATTTAAGTCTCCCATAATAATAGTCCCTCCTCCTCTACAAGCTTGCGTAATCCTCTTAAAGAGCATTTTATTGACTGTACTGTCCAAAGCTGGTGGTCGATAGCATACACCTATGTTTAAACCAGTCTCGTGGTTTGCCAGTGAGCCTGACCCAGATATCTTCGCAGGGCAAGGAATGTTCAATTTCAGGAATTTCCTGCACATTTATGTGTTCGTTCACATAGAGTGCTACACCCCCTCCTCGCCTATTGCATCTATCCTTCCTAAAGAGCTTATAACCTTCTACATTATATTCATCTCCATCCTCTTCACTAAGCCATGTCTCTGTAATCCCAACTATGTCATAGCCTTCACTAATCATAACGGCCTCAAGTTCTCGAAATTTATTTTTAATGCTTCTTGCATTTAGATAAAAACATTTCAGGTTATCACGAACGCTCTTCCCTTCGATTTCCCATGTGCCCGCTGCTCAAAGCCCCTCACCACGCTTTTTTGCTTTAAAAATATATCATCAATAGTGCATGTAACGCTGTCAGCTTCCATCAGGGCAGTCTGCATTTCCCTCTGTAAAACACTCTCTAACCTCCCTGCCCCCAAGTCCCTAGTTTAAATAACTCTCTGCTACCCTCAACATACGCTGACCCAGTGCAAAGGTACCCCTCCGGTTCAGGTGTAGCCCATCTGGCTTGAACAGGTCACCCCTGTCCCAGAAGTAGTTCCAGTGCCCCATAAACCTATACCCCTCTTTCCTACACCAGGTTCAGAGCCACGTGTTAAACCTCCAGATAAAATTCTGCTTCCCTCTGCTTGCACGTGGTACCGGTAGAATCCCGGAGAACACTACCGTGGAGGATCTGCTCCTAAGCTTTTCAGCTAATTCAACAAATTTGCTTTGCAGAACCTCAAACCTACCCTTACCTATGTCATTAGTCCCAACATGGACCATGACAACTGGATCCTCCCCGCTCTGGCCAGGAGCTTGTCCAAGACGCTCCAGGAGGTCTCCTACCTGGGCACGAGGCAGGCAACCCACCGTTCGAGACTCTTTGTCGCCTTGAACAGACTAAACTGTCTATTCCTCTAAGTATTGAGTCCCCACTATCAATAACTCTCTTTTCTGAGGGGTAGAGGCCAACAGGGTGCCCTGCTGCTCATCAGTCCCCTCACTCTCAGGGTCAGGGGCCAATTCGAGTTCCTGCAAGGGCCGGAATCGGTTGGACACCTCAACCACTGGAGGAGCTGTCGCTGTATGGTGTGCACGCCCTTTCCTGCGCTGGACGCCCCACCGTCACCCAACTTTCTCTCCCTGCCTGCTCTAGGGTCCCCACACCACCCTGCTTTGGCGTACAAACCATTTCTTTAAACGACATACTACTTAGTTCCTCTAGGAACTCTACTGATTGCGAACTATGTCGTGCCGCCAACTGGCCCTGAAAATCAAGGATCTTGCTCTCCAGATGCTCAATTAGCTGGCACCGTGACAGACAAACCCACCCTGGAAATCTCTTTCCAAAAGTGCGATCATCCTGCAACCGTCACATAGTTTTGGCCACATTTTGAACCCCCTACCTAATGACCTCGCTCACCCTAGATAACAAAGAAAATTACTAATGCCGAGACAGAAGCTCAGGAACCACAATTTATTTATTTATTAACCTGAGAAGCCCTAAGCAGCAGTCACAATAGAAACCGTGGGGGAAACCATGTGAATGGATAATAAGCCTCTTTTAACAGGGGCTTAGTTTCAGTTAACAGAAATGAAATACCAAATTGAGAAACTCTATGGATAATAAGCACTCCTAATAAGCCAACTTGAATTTATCTAGTCCGGTACTATTAATATACTAACCTAAAAATATCACAGGGCTTAGCTGAGAACCCAGATAAAAAAAGACTGGCTACTACGCCCAAGAGAAACTGGAGGAGGGAGGAGGCGGAGCACTCGGTAAAAAGCTTTTCCGTTTAAATTCCAACCAAACCGAATGGACGACTAAAGTGACTGCTGCCCTACTAACTAAATACTAAATCTCAGATCCCCAGCCAAAAATGCAAACAGTAACTATCTAGCTAGCTAGCCACAAATACAACCAAGGGTAACCGAGATAAGAGTAAAGCCTCGGTTCCCTTTAATTAAAACGGACCGAATAAACAAGTCGTTTACTTCGTGAGCGAACTATACTCGGTATCTCCCCCAACAAGCTGTCGCTGAGCACTCAAACAAGCAGTTAAACTTTAATCAGCTGATCAAGGCACCACAACCGGAGGAAAATACAAAGATAACGTAATTTGCAATGTGTTTCATCAGAAGAGCCCTTCGATGATAATAAAATGCGAAAAAGACAAAAACCCCGGTTCGCGTTAATATTCAAGCTTGGCAATGCGTTTATGCGGTAATGCGGTCAGAATAGAGAACGAAGGGGACTAAAAAACCCCGGAGAACGTCAATATTTATTGGCTAGAAGACTGTATGAAAGGCAAGCGACCAAGTATGAAACCAAACCGGGTTATAGTTAGATATCCCGGTAATTTGATATATTCTTGGCGTTGAGAGCTTACTATAGTTCGTTAGCTAAATCAGCTACAGAAAGAGCAGGCGACAGTGTACCTCAGTCCTTGAAAACAACTCTGTTTTACTTTGTATAGCACACACTTCACTTAGTTAGACAATTATTTAGCGTTTAATTTATTCTTTAAATTTAGCGTTTAAATTTATTTTACTTTACCTTACTTTGCTCCCGGGAGACTGAAACCCCCCAAAAAAACCCCAAAAAACCCCCGTCGCCTTTGTTTGACCAGATTAGCGACTTAATTTGGCTGTTTGCTCACCGAGTTGTTACAGGGGAAAAAAGGGAAAAAAGAAGGAGGAAGATTCTCCCTGCCCCTAATGCGACAAAGGTTATACCTCGGGAGCAAATTGTCTAATCTCTAATACTGTTTGAGCCTTAACAGACGAATTATTTTCAGAAAACTCCGTTTAGACAAGAGTAAATCTTCAGCTTAGATCCCACACGTCTTCCTCTGTCTCAACTCAAGCAGAATGAACACCAACGAACAGCGCTACAGCACAGAAGGTGTCACTGGTGTTACCCATTTTATGAGAAGGGAAATGCAAAGAAATGTAATATAATTGGATTTTATTATGCATTTTAATGAGGCCAACACAAATAGCAACATTTGGTTTGAATTACTATTACTGCCATTTTGTAAAATGGCCTTGACATGAAAATTGTCGCTGGTGTTACCGTCACTGGTGTTACCATCATTTATGTTACTATGATTATCTTTGTTCTAAGCCTTTGAAAAGGCATCATACATATATTTTTTTGTTTATCTATGTGTACAGAATATGTTAAGCAAATATTATTTCTTAAAACTATTGAAAACTTGTGAATTTATGAGGTAACACCAATTACAAAAAATACAGCAGAAGCATGTTTTAAGCGAGTGTAGAAAATGAATGGTAATCGATTAAGCTCTAATTTTTGTGGATTCATAAAGCAAAATGGTTAACTAAAAGTGTTACTGAAGTTTAAATGTATGAAAATAATTTTTTTTTGACATAATGCTATCCCAAAAGTGGCCGTTTCTGTAGAATGACCCACAGCTTTATAAATAAAGGATAATTCGACACAGGATAAGCGTTTCAGCTGCTTCTCAAACCTGAAGCAGCTGCATCGATCAAGCGCTCGGAGCCACAAGCTGTAAGTAACCATATAACAGCAAATAATGTAAGTGAAGCTAACGTGTTACGGGTGACTAGCAGGACCGCTACTGATAGTTAGCACTAACAACTGGCCTCAAACGCAGGCTTTGTAAAATATCTGAAGATAAAGCCGGTATCGGTCGCGACTGTCCGTGACTCACAGACACAGAAGCTGTAAGCTGCTTTTACTGCATAAGCCAGTGGTTCCCAAACTTTCTCTGCTGGGCCCCCCGTTGGTACATAAGAAAATGTTTGCGCACCCCCCCCAAAAAAAAAACAGGACATGCATGCACATATTTTGTTTTCAGAGTCCATTGCAGTTTATTTCACACATTGTAATTAATATAAACCTCAACCTTTTTTGAAAAAATAAAAGTAAACTGCCATAAACTGCAGGTTGTAATAAACTACAACTACTTTTAGAGTTAGAAATAAATAACAAAATAACAAACCGCCTTTACGGTGTAATTATTTTAAGTGTAACTGTTTTCAAGCACCTTAACTGTGTAATTATGTTCAGTGTAACAGGTTTCCTTTTTTTAACATTCAACAACATTGCTATTAATGCAATTTTGAAAAACTGTCTCTCTGCAAAAATGGGTTTTAAAACATGACCAACTCCCTGAGAGGAAAAAAAAAAAACAAAAACCTAAAGGTTTGTTTAAGGCAGACAACACACTGCGGGCTCTCCTCATTACCCACCGTTGTACAGGTGAAGCCAAAGGCAAGATATGTGTCGTCATATTTTCTAGTCTTTGCCTTGGAAGGAAATTGCTTTAGAAGCACATTTGGCCGTGCTTCATCCTCTGCTTTTGCGTTTACGTGGGAGCTCCAAAAAAAAAAATTTGTCCATGTTATGGTAGCAGTGTCATTTACTGTATTTATTTATTCATTCATTTTTGCCGTGCGTGAAATTTTTTTTTTTTTTTTTTTCCCACGACAGTTCCGGACACCAACAGAAACTTACTTGCATACAGCCAATCAGCGACCTTGTGCCGGACCTCTGAAGGAGTGTCTCGAGACAGTTAAATTTTTCTCGCTTCACTGGCCTTGCACTTATGAAGTAAAAATAACCGAGATTGCGTCAGCTTATTCTAGAAAATATGAATGCTCTGAACAGATGATTTTTGTCTAGCCTAGCTGGAAACATTAAAAATGATTGGCAGGTTTGGAAACGGCCACCGCATTTTCAAATGAAGGACACGAAGATTTAATAATTCAAAACCTCTTTTAAAGTATAAAATCATTAGGCTGTATCACACCCCTCTGCCTGAGTATAGCCGTCTACTTAAAATTGTGTTTCTATGATGCAGAAAGAAAGCACCATAATCAACCTATATTAACAGCCGGCAGCGAAGTGCGAAAAAAAATTCATGAACACCACTTGCTAAACCTGCCGATATGTTTGTTACGTTCAGTAGCTAGGCTAGATAAAAATAATCTGTAGGCCTACAGAGCATTCAAATTTTTGAGAATAAGCTGACGCAATCTTGGTTATTTCTTCTTTATATTCTTCGGATTTTGTTCGGTGTCACTAACTAGTTCATTATTAATATGCCAGATCAGTGCAGGATAAAAAAAGCGGCGAGTTGGGTATTACTAGACTCCATTGATTGTAACCAGCTCATTTTACCAGCTTCAAATATTTGAACAACTACATTCATAACAATTTATTTATGGAAATGGCAGGCTAGATGAATGATTTGGCCAACGGTTATGCTGAGATTAAGGCAGGCATTTACGATGTAATCGCAGTATTCTGGGCAGCGAATGGACTGTGCAGTTAGTGGTTCCAAGACCGTACCTCGGTGCAAGGCCAGCAAAGACAGAAAAAATTCAACTGTCTCAAGACACTCCTTCAGTGGTCCGGAACAAGGTTGCTGATTTACTGTATGCAAATGATTTTCTGTTGGTGTCCGGAACTCCAGTGGAGAAAAAAAATTTGTGCCCCGCGCCCCCCCTGCAATTGCTCTGCGTCCCCCCACTTTGGGAACCACTGGTTAGCACAGCGGCTAACGTAGCCAAGTAACTGTTGCTAATGTTTGTGTCCTAAGTATGCAAGAGTGATATCAGGGGAAATTCTACAGAAGGTGTGTGAACATAAACCTCATTTGAAGCTAACTTTTAATACTTGTTGTAATTTGGATGCTTGGTACAACTGTTCACAGTAACAGAACTTGCTGTCTGTAAAACCTGTATTGCAAGGGTTTGTCTCTGTGGTTATGACCGCTCGGTTAACAGCTACTGCATGTTAGTTTGCGTGCCGTGCTAATTAAAAATGCTCCTGGTTAACTTATATGAAGTAATTCTAATCGATATGCTTGTGTTACTTCGGTAAGCATCAATGTGGCAGTTTCATCATAACGTTGCCCAATTGTAGCCACTACAGTTAGTGATCACTTCACTTATCCATGACCGGGATCAGCTGGATACTTCACAAATGTCTGAGCAAGCTCTCTGGTGCTACCGTGAAAGCAATGCGAAACGCAGAAGCTCTGCCGGTTTACAAATGATTTCTCTGCACTACCTTGACATAATTTCATCCCCCTTTAGAAATTGTTGTAGCTAATAAAAAGGCGGAGATTAAATAGGTAATTCTTTCCTGTAGAAGTGATCGATTCGCAAGCTCCACATAAGCAACTTGTCCGCGCTAACGGAACTTACGGTCTGCAAAACCTGTATTATGTTCATAACATAACCGAGCTCTCTCTCTAGCTGTCGCATACTATCCATAAAGCTGCTTTCACATCGGACACGAAACGATTTTTTCGCAGGACAGATTAGCCTACATTCAAAGTCAATGCAAAGACGCGAATTCAGGCGTTATGGGCGCGTTAAGCAGCTTTCACACCGGACGCGAAACTAATTTTTCGCGTGACTGATTACATTCAAAGTCAATGCAAAAATGCGAATACACGCGTTATGGGCATGTCAAGCCGCTTACACACCAGACGCGAAACGAATTTTTCACACGACAGATTAGCTACATTCAAAGTCAATGCAAAGACGCGAATACACGCGTTATAGGCGCGTTAAGCAGCTTTCACACCGGACGCGAAAGTCAATGCAAAGACGTGAATACACGCGTTATGGGCGCGTTAAGCAGCTTTCACACCAGACGCGAAACAAATTTTTCGCGTAACAGATTACATTCAAAGTCATGACCGCTTATCAGCTACTGCATGTTAGTTCACGTGCTCTGCTAATTAAAAATGCTCCTGGTTAACTTATATGCAGGAATTATGATCGGTATGCTTGTGTTACTTCGGGAAGCATCAATGTGACAGTTTCATCATAACGTTGCCTGATTGTTGCCACTACAGTTGAAGCTAACCGGAGAGGTGCTGTATGTGTCTGCCGAGTTGGGCTGCAGTTAGACCAGACGTAGGTTTTGCAAAGCTTGGGGTGCGTTTTTGGGTGCTTATGAAACGATCGCTTTACTTATCCATGACCGGGGTCAGCCTGATACATCTCCAATGTCTGGGCAAGCTCTCTGATGCTACCGGTGAAAGTATTAGGGAAGCGCACAGGCTATAACGTGTCCGGTATAACAAACGATTTCTCTGCATTGCCATCGATTGAATATTAAATTCTTTCCTGTGAAAGTGATCGATTCGCTTGCTCCACATAAGCAATGGTTCACGCAGACGGAACTTACTGTCTGTAAAACCTGTATTATGTTCATGACATAACCAAAGCTCTATCTAGCTCTTGCACACTTTCCATTTTCCGCGAGGAAAAGCTGGTCATTCCGAAGCAATAAGTAAACCATTACCACGGGCAATTTCCGAAAAGGCCGTTTAGCCTGGAGCTTTCGCCCCTCCGTCATATACCAGCGTTTCTCCATGCTAACAACACACCACAGCTATGCACACGAACCAGCAGGTCGTAATACACACCGAAGCAGTCCATAAGCTGTTGGTCCACTTTTAGCTGCTCCTCACAATCCATGTTTCCCTCTAAACTCAGACCCGCCGGATTTCTACGGTCTCCGGTCTACACTTGGGCATATCGACCCGTTCTATAAATGTGTCTATATGGGGTGGATTCTAGCTTTCCCTGCATCCTAGCTACAGAGTAGAAAAACCGCTGTACTCACCACTGTTGCAGATTCATGCTTGAGCTGCCAGACTTTCGCACTGCGTCCTCCACTTTCGCCGTTGCGTTTATTAGAACAAGTTAATTTAATTAGATCTATACTGTACTGCGTTAGATTGCAGAATATGCCCGTCGATTCCTTCAGGAGACGCGTCAGTTTCACTCTGAAGAACCGGCCCAGGAAAACTGCGTTCTGCTGCCTCGTCCCGCCTAGATCCCCCCTCCACAGAGCTGGCCAGTCAGAAGAAAGTGGGCACACGGGGAGTGGGGGCCATAGCGGAAGAGCCACCCCAATGAGGCGTTTCAGGCAGAGACTACTATGGACTACAAATGGGGTTTTTTGAGGATGGCAGTAAGAGCGAAATAAGTGCCCTTTTTTTTACTTTGCATGATCAGGAGTACTCTAGGGGAGTCAAAGACCAAAATATAAACTTGGAAAAATAGCATAATAGGTCACCTTTAAGCTGCCGGAGGATTTTCAATGTTCTCTGTGTGCACAATAATTGTGACACAGCTCCTTTAATATAGTTTCCATTGAGTGTGGTTTTAAAAATTCATGTATATTTACCTGTTGATGTGTGAAACAATCTATGTATTCATTGCTTCAACTTCACTTGTGTTTAAGCAGTAAAAGGGCCTACAAGAATAAGGGGCCCATTATGAACTAATAAAAAAAGCTCAGTTTTGTAATTTGTCGAATTTTCTGTCCAATCATTCAATATTCATGTTTTTGGCTGCTGATTGATCAAATTTATAAGTGACTCACGTGGGCCCTATGACACATCAACCTTTCAGAATGTAGAGGGATGGTTTTGGCATGTGATGTAATAAAATATCGGGGTACCGATTTACTGTGCTCACGGAATCACGGACGGAATCATTGAACGAGCATTCATCAACGGAGTCCCAGATTTTCCATGGAAATTCCCCAGATGGAGAAATGATGTTTCAAAGAAAGGTCTTTTTCCTCTGAAGCACATGCCAAACCAAGTTGGCTATAAACTAGTAAAAATGTGTCAGAGACAGGAGTCCGAACACCCTCGTGAGTAACCGTTTTCAGTTGGCGGTCTATTCAAGTCAATGCAATGAATAATTTGCTAGCTAGCATGCTAACACTTTTGCCCCATTAAAATAATAAGTTACAGGTGTGACAGTTGTCGTAGAAAGTATTAATTCAATGATCTAAAGTGTTAGCAACCTAGCTAGCAAATTATTCATCCCATTGACTTCAACAGACTGCCAATTAGAAGCTGTCTTCATTCTCCTTATGATATGACCTGACATTTAAGGGATAAATAGGATCTCAAGTAGGAGCCTGTGATATCAGATATATGGAACTCGAGTAGTAGTTTTCATTTATTCCTCGCCAAAGGACTCATTTTACTTCAGAAAGAAAAACAACAAAAACCCTAATTAAATCATGAGCAGAATTTTATCTTTTATTAGCGGAAATGGCAATTTTCATTAACTTTGATTTGGTTGCGGAGTGGAGTCAAACTTTTGTGCATCTTGAATTTATAATCAACAATCTGCTCTGTCACTATTAGTTTGCTGTGTGTATGGTTGTTATTGAAAGTGTTCAGTCATAGACTGACTTTTCTGTTCTTTTGTGTTTATTGTGTAGGCTTAAGCAAATTGGTCATCTGTTTAAACTCAAAATTGGTTTTGATTATGGTTAGTTGCTGGAGTTACTTAAATCTTTAAGCAAAGCAATGCTCAACCCAAGTCCAGCTTCCATGACTCAACTTCGGTAGCAACACTGTGAAACAGAGTGGTCAGTCACACTCTTACTCTTGAATAGATATTGAAGCTGTACTTGGGTTAATTGAAAAGCAAAGCAAACTGCAGGAGAGGAAATCATGATAAAATGAGAGGAAATGAGTGCATCCATATTTGACCCCTGAAAAGTTGTGAATAAACATTTTTGACCCCTGAGATCAGAGGGTTGACCCCTGAAAAAAAAAGTCACAGGATTCACCGACCCTTGACACCAAAAAAACAGTGAGAGCCCTGTATATATATATATATATATATATATATTAGATGCTAGATATTATAGGATTCTATATATATTAGATATTATAGGACTCTATATATATATTAGATGTTAGACCGGTCTTTTATGTTCTTATTAATAGCTTATTTGGAATAAATTGTGTAATTTAGTGTCCAGCCATTTAATTCTATTTTGTATCTGTTTCTTTCTTTGAGTTAACTCTTTCTTTCCGGTGAATACAGGTAAGTATTTTTAACAGGTGATTATTTCATTATACTGGTTTTCTTGACAGGTAACCCATTAAAAGAAAATAAAATACAAATGCAGTACATACATTCAAAATGTTCAAAATACTCAAAATGTTCAATGTTCAGAATGTGCATATTAATAATCAGTTCAATTTCACCAATGAGATCTCAATAATTTAAATGTCTTAAATATAATATCACTCAGTTCAGTTCCGTCGTTCAATCCGATCCAATTTAGTTCAGTTCAGTGTGTTCTGTTCAAACCATGCGGGTTAGGGTCCAGTTGTGTTGTTCCACTTCGTTCAGGTTGCAGTTCTTTGGGTAAGCTCGCCATCAGATCTAATCGGGGTAACAAACCTGGCCTGCACAACGGCCATAACTATACAGAAAATAAATAAAACGTCTTTTCAACCGAAAGAAATGGGTTACTCTCGATGTAAGCTACATGGCGATGGCAGGGGAATAACTATTTTCACTCGCCACTGAGTGTGTTGCATGGTTACTTGATAAAGTCTGACAAGACGTTACAATCACTCAACATAAAATAAACGATCATTTAACATAAAATTATCAAACAAAATGTAAAACTACTGGGATTACTCAGGTAAAGGCAACACCTTCTGACAACAAAACAAACAAAACATATCAGAAATATGTATAGATCGTGTTACAATGGGTTTGGTTGACCATTGACGTCGCTAGTTTTCAGTGTATCACGTTCATTCAAACATAAAAGACAGAAGAAAAAGGTGAAAACTCACCAAAACCGACTTCAACACTTTCATGAATCGCCACTAGGGTGTAGTAGAGTAGATTCTCAGTTTGGTAAAGGATCATTTTTCTCAATGATGTTCGTATTTATGTTAGATCTTGTGCTGATTGATTTCGTGCTGTTAGTGTCTTTTCCGTTGGTGTTCTGAGCCAAGCTAGTTAGTGGGCCTGAGCTGAGTGCAGGCCCACTACTCTCCCCGGTAGGGAGTGTAGTGGGCCTGGGCAAAGCCCAGGCCACTTATATTATTCTGTGCCTATATTTTTATTATTTATTCTTCCGTAAAAATTTTGGTTCGCCACTAGTCTTACAGCTTTGAGAAAACCCATACAATATATATATTAAATCTTGCGGCTCGATCGGGAAAGGTGTGGTATGTCTTTTCTAAGCGATCCGACTTACGGATTTCCCACAATTCCCGAAAAACATGGATTTTCATCCCTCCCTAGCAACCAGGCAGAACTCCATAGCAACCGCCTAGTTACGCACAAGCAATCACCCACACCACCATAGCAACTGCCAAGCAATGCCTTAGCAACCATCAGGAATACCATAGCTACCGCCTGGCAATGCCCTAGCAACCACGAGGAGCACCATAGCAACAGCCTAGCAACGCTCTAGCAAAAGCCCAGAACACCATGAAATATGTCTTGCAATACCTTGCCAACCACCAGGAACAACATAGCAACTGCCCAGCAACACCTTAGCAACCACCCAGAATACCATAGCAACCGCCTAGCAACGCCCAGCAACCACCCAAAACACCATAGCAACCGCCTAGCAACCACCTGGAACACCATAGCAACAGCCTAGCAACGCCCTAGCAACCACCCAGAACACCATAGCAACCACCTAGCAACCACCCAGAACACCATAGCAACTGCCTAGCAACCACCCAAAACACCATAGCAACCGCCTAGCAACCACCTGGAACACCATAGCAACAGCATAGCAACGCCCTTGCAACCACCCAGAGCACCATAGCAACCACCTAGCAACCACCCAGAACACCATAGCAACCGCCTAGTAACCACCTGGAACACCATAGCAACAGCCTAGCAACGCCCTAGCAACCACCCAGAACACCATAGCAACCACCTAGCAACCACCCAGAACACCATAGCAACCACTTAGCAATGCCCTAGCAACAACCGGGAACACCATAGCAACCGCCTAGCAATGACCTAACAACCACCTAAAACACCATAGAGCAACCACCTAAAACACCATAGCAACTGCCTAGCACGCCCTAGAAACCACCTGGAACACCGTAGCAACCGCCTAGCAATGCCCTAGCAACCACCTAGCAGCAAACTAGGCTTCCCATGTTTTGAATAGGGCAATAACCATAACTTCACTATTAATGGTCACAGAGACATAAACCCACACATGTCCAATCAGCAGTCAAATCTGATTTTAAAAAAAAAAACTAACAGTTCGATGACTTTACCCCAAAGTATGGTTAAAATTGCCTTTTCCCTCCCCATTGGCTTTCAAACCCTTACTTTACGGCTCAATGCAGAGCGTCCTGACAATTCCAACTGTCAAAAATCAGTTGTAACTGTCGTGAACCTCAACTGAGGGCTATGTTCTCACTGCAGGCCTTAATGCTCAATTCCAATTTATTGCTCAAATCGGATTTTTTGTTTGGCTGTTCACATAATACTCTTTGATTCAACGCAACATGGCTGTTCAGACTGTGGTCGCCTTCAAAAGAATCCAATTTGAATCCGATGCAGTAACACATTTGAAAATGGCCCAGATCGGATTTGAAAAGATCAAATTCCATGTGACTTGTCCTGTTCACACTGTCATAAAAGAATCTGACCTCAGTCAGGGGGTAAAAGGGGGTAAAAAAATTAGATTTGGGCCACATTTGCCTGCAGTGTGAACATAGCCCTTGCTTGTTTTAGTGCAGCAACGCCATTGGCTAGATAGGTTTTATTTCAGCGCCATATATGGCACTGGATGAAAGTGATTCATTTGTCTCTGGTAATACCTGCCTGGCAACCAGTCATGAGCTGATTGTAATTGGAGCTGCTGTTAGTCTGTCAGACAAGCCGGCAATCCTAATTAGTCCATTGTCTTTTGGATGTCATCAAAATACTCATATTGGCTTGATTTGATCCCCTTTGACCTGGGTCTGAGGTAGGTGAAGTTTGTCTACTAGTTATGTGTTTAACGAACTTTTTAAACTAGCTTGTTTGCATTTCGTCACAGCTGCTACTGAATTTTTTGTAAAGTGTAATTTTACTCAGTGAGATTGTGTTTGCGCCAACCATTGAATAATGAATAATGACGCGCTTTATCGGCATGGAAACGCGAGGCGCGTCTGATCTGTTTTTTTGAAACCAACGTCGTAAAAAGGCGCTGGACGCCTCTTTTTTGTGTTGCTAAGTAACGTTCCTGTCACTCATCTGCGAACATTCTGAAATTAACCGTTTCAACGAACTAGTCAGCGAACTTATTTCAGGTTTTTTCACGATTGGACAGCAGGGAAAAGACTGACAATGACGTGAAGCGCCTTTTTTTCGAGGCGCCTCAAAGAAGCGCATCAAAAAACAGCGAGGTGCCTGGGGCGTTTAAATGCGAGGCGCTCGGTGCGCAAAAGCAGCGTCCAGCACGCGTCTAATCATTGAGAATATTAACAAAACGGGTGCCCCACGCCGATAAAGCGCGTTCGGTGTGATCAGCCCCTTGCCCGTAACCTTAACCCTAACCCTTAAATGTTCCAATTGATTTTCAACTGGTTTATATTCTTAGCTTGGTTATGAAAAAAATTTTGCAGGAGTGTCATCAGTATCACAACTGCCGCCGTTGTATGCTATTACCACGTACAGCAGCACTACAAATTAAACTCAAAAAATTCTTGACTGGATGTAAGCTTGACGTTTTTTCGCACCCGAATGGTTCGGTACCCAAACACCGAAAAGGTTCTGATTTTATTCGATATTGATGGAGGCTTTTTCCAACACTGTTGCTCCAAAACAAACTCCACAATCGGCGAAAATAATGCATTATTTACATTAGCACGAAATCTGTGTTTCCGTGAAAACTGAACAGTTAACCATAAAAAAGGTTGCAAAATAACTTATTTTTACAAAACAAGAAGCCACTGCACCTGCAAAATTGGCGTGAACAACATTTTCGGCGCGAATGTGATATCTGACCTGTTGTGATTTGAATCACTGCGATACGAGTAGTAACGGCCGTTGCGGCGGTTTAACCCATTTCAGACAGAAGGTGACGCGAATCTGCTGCCTGCGCCCCGGCCTTGCAGGCCAAGGGGCTCGATCCCTAAATACCTTGAAATATAATCACTGACAAGGATGAAAGTGCTATTCATGTATGTTAGCGGTATGGTTCAGGAGCTGCAAGGCATATGAACAAAGGCAGCTTAACAGAATTGTGAAGACAGCCAGCAGAATAATTGGTGCCCCTCTCCCCTTCCTGATGGAGATCTACCAACAGTGCTGCCTACATCATCAAGGTTGTTCACCACCATTCTCATGGCCTGCTTTCCCTCCTGCCATCCAGAAAAGGGTACAGAAGCATCTGTTGCAGGTCCAAATGGACCTGCGAATGGACTGAGTTCCCGCCCAACACCACCTCTGACACCCCCCCCCAGCTTGACAACTAGCCACCTGTCAAGGACAAATTTTGAACTGTAATGTAAACGGCTCTTTACGAAGTTAATGCACCTTCTTCCTCACCTCTGAACTGCTACTAAACACGGTTTTCATTTTTTTATACGCTAGTGTTTTTTTACGTCTAAAAAATGTAGACAAAATATAGACAGAGACAAAATAGACAATTGAGTGGTCCCAGCAGCATCCCAGGGCACCCCTGTGTCCCGACCTGCAGAGGCCAGGCCCACTCTTACAATTTCTGCGGGAATTGTCTAGTTCGCATTTACCGTTTACAAAGTAGCTCGCGACTACCGAGGAGTCTTAAAGAGACAGTAAATGAAAGGGAAACGTCAACTTTCAAAACTTTACTTCAGAGATATGAAATTAACATTTGGGAGGGTTTTGAGCATGAAATAGCTAGTATATTTATATATTTATGACTATTTATTTGGCTGGTATTTAAATAAACAATTCATAACTGTATTTTAACTATGGGTTACATTTAACTATGGGTTACATGTGTCTGTGTGCACTGCTCATTCGTGTGTGAACTGCTTATATGTGTGTGTGTGTGTGTGTGTGTGTATGTTTGTGTGCACTGCTCGTGTGTGTGAACTGCTTGTATATGTGTGTGTTTTGTGTTTTGTGTGTTTGTATGTCTGTGTCTGTGTGCGTGTGCGAGCTGCTCATGCGTGTGTGAACTGCTTGTATGTGTATGTGTGTGTACTGCTCATGTGTGTGTGAACTGCTTGTATGTGTGGGTCTGTGAGCATGTGCATGTGTCTGTGTGTGTAAGTGTGTTACTGCTGCCTACATTATACATAATATGATTATTGATTATGGTTATTAAATACGGTAATTTGTTTACTGATGAATATGATGAGAAATATTGAAATATGATCCTCAACAGTCCTCTCGTTGAGGCCATCCCAATCATGGCCTCACATCAATCATGGTCGAAAAATGGCATAGCATTGTCTACCCCTGGTCTATGACCCCATACTACACACAAGTGAATTTCTTATGAGTCCGAACATAAAATATGTTTGCTTGATCCTTTCTGACTGTAACACTTAGAGTAAAAACAGTCTGTCTTGTACACCATCATGTGAACTCCAATTGTTTTTGTGTAAGGGCTTCTCAAGGCCTTCTGTTGCTCTGGTAAATTAAGTCCCAGTCTGATGTCCCACTTGAATCCAGTCCAAAGATAGTCCTAGTCCATATTCAACATTGATTTGCAGTTTTTCCATCTTATTGTTTTGGTAAAGGAGCCTTCATGACTGGAACAACTGTTTCAGCATATTCGTTCAAAACTTCAGGGAGGCTCCAGGAAGGTGCTGGCCATGACCGGCTGGTACGCTAGACTGCCACCCGCTCGTCACTGGAGTGAGAAAATAAAATACAAACACAGACACAGGCACATGCAGATCCACTATGCACTCGGCATATACAGAACGAGGGTTACCTGCACCTGTCATGGTCATGTGTTTTGATGCCATGCCTTATGTTATGGTTATGTCTTTTTTTTATTCTTTTTGGTTATTGTATATTCCGGTTTTCTGTTCTTGCCATTCTAGGTCTCATTGCACTTGTTCTCCCCTGTCTTGTGATCAGTTGGTTCAGTCCATCTTCCCAGTCTGTGTGCATACCTGCTTCGGGTGATTTCAATGGTTTCTGGCGTTTCATATTATTACTTCAATTCTCGTTTACTTCTTTTGCCTTGCTTTCCTAGATTACTAATAATACGAACAATTATATTGTGTATCATAGTCTACTAACTCAACTAATCCATGTGTATATTTCTAACTTACTAATGAACACTTCGGTTAATTTGTAAAGCTGCACCTCTACTAATTATTACTAATTCAATCTCAGCAATCGCCCTGTTCTAGTCTCCGCCTCTTGCTTTGCTTTCTCTGCCTCTCCCTGCGTTTCCGCGAGATCTCTTGCACGTGCTTAATTGCTTTCCTGCACTCTTTGTCTGTGCACTTAGAACTCCTTGACCGGAGCTGTTTATCTGTCATAGGTTGTCTGCGTGGATCCCGTCCGTGTCTTGGCTTTTGCCAATTGTTGTGGTTTAAGACTTCCCCATGTGTGCCTTCCTCTGTAATTAGTTCTTATCCAATTCACCTGTTCCCTGCATAGCATGTGACTTCCCTTGTGTCTATTTAGAGTCCTCACTGCTGTTCAGCCCTTGTCAGAACGTTGATCAATATTCCTTTGTGCAGAGCTCCTTGTATGCCAATCGATTATTGTTTCTCCACGACTGTTTCGTCCGACCTTGGTTTTGCCTAAGCCCTTCTGTTCTTGTTTTTGTCTTTTTGGATTTTCGACCTATTTTCTGTACGACTACGTTTACTGTTTTGGATGCCCTGTGTATGACCCTCTGCTCTGGATTCCGACTACGATTTTGGCCTGCTGTCTATGTACCGTCGCACTTCTGCTTTACTGGTTTTGACCCCGGCCTGTCTAGTCGACTTTGCTTTTTGGATTTCGTTTTTGGCTTGGCAATTCTTGTGTCTTTTGGTCCTGACCCTGCTCTCAATAAAGGCATACGATTTTTGGAATTCCTGCTCTCGCGAGTGGTTCCTGAGCGCACCGTCACAGCACCTGCATAATTTAACATTGCATGTATCAGATTTTATATTTACTTTTGCTGCAAAGAATGTGCAGACAATTTGGAGTCAGAACATTTCAAGAACAGTTTCATCCAGGCCTTCCCAAGGACTTACATTTAGAATACCATGCTGCCTCCATGCAATAGCCAATAATAATAATCTCCCAAAATACTTCTATTTCAACAATAACCTGGGGGTCAACTCACCCCTGCCTTAGGTTGTCTCCTCTATAGGGGATCTTAACCGTCTCTGGAGTGAGTCACAACGCGCGCACACACAGGTGTTCAGCATTGAGCTCTGTACTGTGGAGGGGATAGGTTTCCTCGCCCCTCATAATGGGATAGTTAGGAGATGATTCCAGTGGAACTGGTGCTACTGCAGTAGCTTTGTGGGAATAATTGATAAAACAGTTAATGTTACAACTCACCAATAACAATTTGAAACAGATCACTTAGATCCTTTCTTTACCCGCCAAATAAATCCCAATGCATTTTGTCCCCTTGCTCTGGATGTGCTTTACAAAAATCATTAATTTCATCTTAATTATTTGGAATACAATGCCTTGTTGACCACAGTACATGTGCTACCCTCATAAATTAATATTATTTAAAAATTCATAATTCCCAAATTGCTCGTCCTCACATCTGGGCTCCTGTCAATTTTAAATCAATATTTTTGGGCAGTGTACTCATAATTTTGTGTTTTAGTGTATTCTGGGTCAAAAATGGGGCAGTAAAAATAATATCTTTACAAAGCGTTTTTTTTTTTTTCTTCAATGAATTATGATTGAGAAATCCACCTCTGTCTAGGGTTCTGCTAAAAGCATGGAGGAAATGCACAGTCAGGGCTTATTAGCCCCAGCCATTGTGACAATTAACCTTGTCATCAGCAGAACCGGGTAGAGTTGCTTTACACTGTGAGTTACAATATGCAAAAAAAAAAAAAAAAAAAATTTTAAATTCACCAAAATGGGCACATATTGAATATTCAACTGTAATATAGTTTTATAGTTTTTCTGTTTGGCTCCCAGCACATAAAGGTAAACAATCGTGCCAAATCTGGTCAACTCAGTCAGTACCTTTTATTTGAAAATGCAAGTTTCTGTCCCTGTCACGGTCCCCATCTCTCTCATTACGAGTCAGGGGAAAAGATTTTGTCAACCTAATCAAACATAAATTTAGAATGGGAAGAAAAATAATATTTGATCACGTTATTAGTCGACTTTTTCATTCATATGGTGGTACCACCTTTTGAATTTAGTCTTGTGATAATACTCCAAATTGGATTTCCCCAAATCTATTTCAGAAGGTAAACTTTTAAGTTGCAAAATTTGTCTCATTTTGTCTCAATTTGTTCTCCAAGTTCATTTCTGATTCTTCAATAGGAGTTTTCACTTGCATCATTTTCCCTATCAATTTACAGTTAATCCTAATCTTAATCATTGCTTGATGGGGGGGCATACGGCGGTGGGTTAAATATTGTCAGTAAACTTTTCAGATGGCTTTGACTGAGACGCAGCTTCACTTTGCTTTGCAAAATGTTTATCCTGATCCTAAATTTTTAGGCTTCCCCTTTCTCTAAACAGTTCCAGAATTGCCAGCTCATTTTCTTTTTTTTTCTTTTTGCAGCCAGGGTTCTAGCCAGCCTTCGCGGGGCTCCGTCGCTCTGAGACTTCATCCCGCTGCGCTGAGAAAACTCAAAAATAGGGTCCAGGTCTTTGCTTTCTTGGATCAGTAACTTGTTATGATGGTTACCATTAATATAAACAAACTTTTTTGGCCAAAACACACTGCCTTTCTCAAACGAGCACACGGCATGGAAGCTGCCTTATTGTAGCTATGTGAAAATCCGCCTGGTCCGCATCAGTTATTTTCTTCCCAAATGCTGTTTCCGCCCTTTTGTCGGGATATTTCCCGGAACTAGGCTACTTAAATATAGAGTAGCTGGAAACTGCATTTTTAGCTTAATCTTTGAATTTTAAAGATCTGCGCACATTATCCGTTTCGATGAACAGTTGGAAGCATACGTTCGTTTTCAAAGTGTATAATTTACGCCGAATTGGCTACTGATCAGACACTAAATAGACGTGATCTTTAATATTTCAGTGTAAATTCGGTGAAATTTCATCGCATTTTATCAGAAACTTTTTTGACTGACTCGAACCGTGACCGAATCCCGAAACCATTATTTTTGTGGGCAATTTAATGCGGCAAAAATTGCATGAGCTAGCTAGACAATACTTTGAAAAGGACATCTAGGATTGACGATGTTATACAAGACATAAAAGCTCACCGTTGGCCTCTATTAAATATTCAAAATCCCCGGGTGCTACATGCGAATTGCTTACTTTTTGGCTTAGAAGCAAGTATTGCCCCGTTTCAAGGATAGCACCGCACCGATGCGTTCATATCCCTTTCAGAAGCTTCGTAATCCAACCTTAAACTCGGGTGTCTTAATGGAAATTTCCCATAATAAATCCGCAATGTTAATCTAACATCGTTAGTTACGTATTACAGTATATCTCATTTCCCTCGCTGAAAAAAGCTATTTTCGTCCAATAAAAATCCACTGTCTGTAGACTGACGGCTGTGTGTTCTTTACTTTAGAGCAATTACGTGACTATTTAGCCCCATTACAGATCTATCCCATAGTGGGCAAGAGTTCGAAAAAATTAGCCATTTATAAGGGAATAAGACATTTTCCACAGAAAAGTTCAATTTTGGTCTCAAGATCATAAATCATTCCCATTCAAAAAATAAAGTCTAATCACCAATTATAAAATGTGTGAGCTTTTCTGTTTGTAGCAGAATACTACAAAGAATGTCAGACGCTCATGTCCAGCGGAGGCTTTTTATTCAACTGAGTATATGAATGCCGGCCAGTGCGCCAACCAAGAGGATGAGGTGCTACGTTGTTCGTTCCAGATCAGCCAATGTGTGCAGAGCTGACCGCAACCTTATGACGGGCGTGCCTGCCGCTGGAACCCATGCAAACAAATACGCTCAAGTTAATATTTCGGTAATTATCAATAATAATCATTCAGCAACGTTTTGATTTCCGGCCTTTTTCTGACCGATAACTAGAGAAGAGTCAGCTTAAAGCACCATTTCTGTCTATTATCGCCCATTGCGTTTACCAAAAGCATAGTTGCTAATTAAGTTAGCAGCTAAGGTTCATTCATTGTCAATGGTTCCTACGACGTAAGTTATGCTGCGTTCCAGCGGAGGTTTGAACCTGTGAATCACGACTTCAAAGTTACGAGTCACGACTTCATAGCGTTCCAGGCAAAAGTAACGAGTTACAACTTCATACTTGACTTCACTTGAAAAAAAGCCGGTGCCACCATTTTAGTTGAGCTGCGTGACGTCAAACAAGAAAGTCGGAGTACGTTGGGCACGATCGAGTTCACCGGCGTGAATTCACAGGTTTGACGGTAGCTCCGCCCACTTTTAACCGGTAAATCACAGGTTACGAGTTGCCTGGAATGCACCCCTAGCATCTGTGATTTCGGGAAACGGACCCCTGAGCAATTGATATTTTTCCATAGGGAATGTTTGAAAATTCGGTGGTATATATCCAGGCCATCTTAAAACCCCTTCGGTACGGTAATATTAGGACTGATCTCGTTCTGTCAGGCCGTGTCTATTTCTCTAGCAGTACAATCAAGGACGAGGCACTTGTTAACTAGTAAGATAAATTATCATCGCAAATGCCGGGAACCTTGATAATAGGTGTCTTATTGTGACCGCAGCCAAGTCGTGAAACTATTTTGTTAGTTCAGAAAAAAAAAAAAAAAAAAACCACTGGTTTGTAATTGAATCTGACACGTATCTATGAATTTTTATTTTTTATTTTTTTTTGTTTGTTTAATACAAGCTGCATGGTGCAGACCTGGACACTAACATTACGATGGACAAGGAACAACTAAACCTATTTGCTTCAGCGGCTGCTGATTTCAACGGGTTTTCAGATGTGCCTAACTCTTAAGTCGGGAGTGATTCAAAGTACTGCGGTATTTTCGCTTGTTAGGACTGTATGGCACTCAGTGGAAATCAAAATTTCTGGAAGGCATGAATCCACTTTGCTGCACCTTTCTGTGATGGAGGCCCGTCACAAGATGCCGGCCAGACTTGCACATTGAAATCGTAACATAGCACCTCTACTTTATATAGCTTGTTGGTGCCAACATCAGGGGTAATGTGCATGCTCCAGTCTGACTAGCCAATAACAGATATCATCGATCTAACTATAACCCAGAACATTGTCTTTATACTCAACCAGTATGAATGGTTATGGTGTCAGACTCATTTTAAAGTGTTTTTAAAGCACTTTTCAGTGGTGCCAGTTGCACTGGTATTGGCGGAGTTTGAATTTTTTGTTCACATAATCTACATATTGTTTATGCTTGACATACGCCAAGAATGGACATTCGGCTCCTGCAGCATTCATGGGTCAGCGATTCTTGCCGGATAATCCCGCTCTGACGTCGAAAAAGTTAAAGTAAGTTGAATATTTAGATTGAAATATGCCTTCATTTGAAGCAGATTATGGAGACTCTTTCTGTAAGCATGGATTGACTTTCTGTATCAGGGAAAACTCATTTGACAAAGGGAGATTCTGGTAAGGATTTCATGCAAAATACTTCACCAAAACGCATCAAATCACTTCCATTTTATAAAAATGTCCTGGGGGGGCATTCCCCCAGAAACACCACATCCCACCCCACCACACACACAAACCCCCCACCCGGTATGGCTTTGCGAGTCGCGACTGCTAGAACACTTGAGTAGCACCACTCTAAGGAAAAATCCTGGCTAGAACACTGAACCTGTTTTGCCGATTCGTCCACCAATGCATAATTTGTTATTATACCTATCATCATTTTTTCACATACTGCAAGATCAAATGTCCCCTCTGCTGGCCACTTTGTTACTGTGCTTTTTCTTCTTTTTGCCCACTTATTTGAGAAATTTTTAATATCATTCTCAAAGGTCAGAAATTGCTCTCTTAATTCCTCCCCAGGCATTGCCATTGTTATTTATCTATTATTCTAAATTTTATTACTTAGCCAAATTATCTTTGCCCACATATTAAATTGCAATATTTCTATTTTTACAGTTAGACTTCTTAGTAAACAGTCTTTATTATAAACACCTTTCGCTGATTTTTCCTCTTCCTCTGAGACAGATATGATAACTAGATAACTCGGTCGCCACAGGGACCGAGTCGTGTATCTCCCTAATCCCCAAATTTCGAACAAAATGGCCATTGGCAGCCATATTGGACGTCCGAAATTGACGAAAATCGGTCTCGAGCATTGTCATATATATATCTTCGCCTGTGTTAAAAGAAAACATTCCTGTAATAATTGTGGCTTCCAGAGCCCAGAACATAAAAAATTATGGACAAAATGGCCACCAGCAGCCATATTGGACGTCCGAAATTGACGAAAATCGGTCTTGAGCATTGTCATAGATATATCTTCGCCTGTGTAAAATTTGAAAACATTCCTGTAATAATTGTGGCTTCCAGAGCCTGGAACATAAAATCTCTGCGGCGGCGGCAACCCCAGAACTAAACCATAGTATCTCCCGACTATCGTCGTCGGGGAGATACAATAATAACGCTTAGATAATCAATATTTATTGCATGAAATTTACTACTTCTTTAAATCCACCAAATAGTAATGACCATTTATAATAATTTTAACACTTATTACATGCAGACTAGGGGTTATGCTGTTATGTTATATTTTAGTGCACTCCTAACAAATGCTATACACAACAAAACCACTGTTCACATCCACTCTACACTCATTCAAAAGGGCGCCGCACCCCACAGTACAGACTTCCCGTCCAGGTCTGTTCAGGACTGCGCGATCCTCACCTCCCATCTGTCCTCCCATAGGACCTAACAAGCAAACCTCACTCCTGTCAATGTCCTCGCTAGACCCACTAATCTGCCAGCTCCTATTACGCCAAATGTGCTGCGCACCCTTTTTAAAAATAATAAACTACAACAACAAAAAGATAAAAGTGATCCTGCATTTAGACCTCTCTTAGGTCTCTGTCCAGGCCCAACCCGAGAACCTGCAGGTTATTCCCTTACCTTAGGGTCCAGCACAGGCCTCACTCCTAACAAACTCAAAAACCTCAGAGAAAGAGAGCCTGCAGGTTAATTCCCTTTTTACCATAGGGTCCCAGCACAGGCCTCACACATAACAAACAGTCAGACACCAAACCAATTACAGAACTGCTCTGAGTTCCACACAATCACTCAGTTAGTTGCACATGCAGTGTTAGTAGTTGCTTGATAACTCTGCAGATCTTGTCACTCTCCTTTTTATTTCCCCCAATTTAGTGCCTAGATTCTTTGAGTCGAAAGGTCACTTGTCTCCAGTGCTCCAGATCAGGGCCAGGACAACACAAAACAACACCCCTACTTGTCTATCTGAGCAAGATAATTAAATCAAATTAACTTAATTAAATTGCTCACCTTATCCTTAGTTTGCTGGCAGCTTAGGGTGTGTGTGCATGTGTGTGCTCCGAGCACCATCTCCGAGCACCAGAAGACCTCCCACCCTTCCGAGTGTAATCGACCTTTGCTGACTCCTGGCTGGCTGCTAAATTTGTTGTCTTCCCAACCAGATGTTTGCGTATTTTTGACGTCCCCTTGTTCGTGAATAATTGGAGAGAGACAAAATCTTCAGAAGTTATCTTTATTCCAGCCTTGAATCGTGAAATAACCCAAACCCGGAGAGTAGTCCTTGGCCAAGAAGTACTAACTCAGCGTTCCTTACAGAGCAAAATTTATGGGAAAAACTCAACCAACTTTGTTCCAATCACAATAGATGGGTTGTACACTGATTATCTCTTAAGTTTTTTCTTTCCCCTATTGGTTGGCAAGCTCTCTATGGGATTCTCTGAAAAATAATGGTGGTGCACAGAAGTATTGGTCTCAGAAAAAATGAAAGAAAATACGCTAAAAAGGAGAGGAAAATTACAGTCGAGAGGAAAAAATACAGTGAAAGGAATAGGATACAAGTAGATACATAAATGATTCAAATGATGATGTTTTCAGTAACAACTGATGATTTTACTGAACAAATATTGATCAAAGCTACAGAAACTAAATACATTTAAATGTCTCACCTGATTATGTTTTCAAATCAACTAAACAGAAGCCCGCTTACTTATCAAAGCTACAGAAGCCCGCTACTTATGTGTGTGTGAGCTGCTCATGCATGTGTGAATTGAATTGCTTGTATGTGTGTGTCTGTGTGTGAACTGCTTGTATGCGTGTGTGTGTGCGCATGTGTTTGTGTGCACTGCTCATGCATGTGTGAACTGCTTGCATGTGTGTGTGTGTGTGTGTGTGCGCGCATTTGTTTGTGTGCACAGCTCATACGTGTGTGAACTGCTTGTATGTGTGTGTGTTTTATGTGTTTGTGTGTGTGTCTGAGCTGCTCATGCGTGTGTGAACTGCTCATATGTGTGTGTCTGTGTGTGTGTGCATGTGTCTGTGTGCGTGTGCCTGGGTGCGTGTGCGTGTGCCTGTGTGTGTGTGTGTGTAAGTGTGTTACTGCTGCTTACTTAATACATAATATGATTATTGATTATGGTTATTAAATATGGTAATTGATTTACCGATGAATATGATGAGAAATATTGAAATATGATCCTCAACATTGCATGTTAAAATAGTTGTCTGTGTGGGAACTATGTGGGATTTTAGCTACTCTGACACCAACTAGTAGGCTAGCTACAGGCATTTCTAGGTCTGATTATTGCAGCAGTTATTGTGTAGCTGGCATCAATCTGATGCTAGATCATACGAAACTAATGTTAGTTATCGAGCTAGAAAATAGATTATAGTAAGTATAGAAATGTTAGCTAATTGATTATGCTACATACTATTGTGAGGTCAAATAAAATGTAAAATGATTTTTCAATTTTTCAACATTGTCAAGGTTCATAATAACATTAAAAGTGAATAGCATTAGTAGCAGTTATTTACTTGTAAAGTTTAGCATTAGATGGCTGGCCTGCTGATCTGTAATGTAAGATCTTGGGAAGCTATTTTACATTGGGCTTTTCAACTTACATAAGGCAGAGACACCAAAGACACCGAATCAAGGACATGCATGGTGTCTTTCCTCTCACATACATATGCTGAGGTGATACCTTTATATTTTGCCAGTATATTGCTGTTAGTGGGTGCATTAGTATGCCCAAACTAAGAGAATTGGATCAGGTCGGAATGTTGTGATTGTGTGGACTAGGGGGGACCCAATAATAATCCCTGCACTTGGGCCCATCATCTCACTCTTCCTCCACAGGAAAGTTGCCATGAATTTTGCAGAAAATGGGGCCTGACAGGCTAAGAGTGGTACCAGCAAGGAATGTCTCTCCACCAGACCAGAAAAAAGCCTCTTGTCATGGACTCATAACTGTATGGACACATAACTGTCTGACACACTAGTGCGGGGTGGCACCTGTGTGCTGGCTCGCCGTAAGGGCAAAAGGGGCTCTGGAACAGCACAATGCTGTTGCGACAATGCGAAAGGCAAATGGACAATAACTGGGCGAGTCCAGTCCCCCCAGGAGTGGGCTGAGAATGCAAAAACTCCTCTCTTGTCAGCCTGTTCAGCTGCAGCACGCTCTGCACCAGCAGGACAAAGTCAATCTTGAAGTCTTGGCCCGCCCTGATAGACTCTGCAAGGAGACCAGGGCAACACTTAAAGTTACAGCAGCCCATTAGTTGGGACGCTTCCACAGGAGATGCTGTCTGGCACAGACTGTTAGCATTAGCATGTCCAAGACAGACACTTTTAGCGTTAGCGTGTCCAGTGCATATAGTGCTAATGTAAGCATGTGCAGTGCACGGACTGCTAGCATTAGCATTTCAACTGCAGACCCTGTTGACTTTAGCAAGTCCAGTGCAGATGTTATTAATATTAGCATGTACAAAACAGCGTTAGCATCAGCATGTGTCAAGCAGCTGTTTATGATTTTCATAAGCTGTGCAGGAAATGATGGAGTAGGTTTCTGCACATGGCTGCAGTCGGTGTAATCCATGTGATAATTCCTCTTTGGTCTCCACCACTTTCGGTGAAATGCCTCTGCTTCCGATCCACACCATCCCATAGTCGTTCTGGAATCGCTGTGGACAAACACACATACACAAATATATTTACACACAAACACACACACAAACACACGCACGCAAGCACGAACAGCATCCCACAGTCATTCAGAAGCCACTACTGACACAAACACATGTACATATCCTCACACAGACACACTGCAGAGACTCCAACTCTCCTGTTTTAGGCGGGAGATCTCCCGTTTTTAGCTAAGCAGCCCTATTGGCCGATAGCTATTGTGGTGGTGTGGCATCCGTCTTCCGGAGCATTTCTTATCTTTTTTTTGGTCCAATGAATCTTCGTATAAATTTGCCATACCATACTACGACACCGTATCTCCAGATGTTTTTTTTTTTTCGGATTTTTGATTGAATAATTTTTGTCCGTTTTATGGGCCCTTGAAATTTTGGCCCCAGCGTTAAAGATAAAGACATTTTTAAAAAATTATTTCTCAAAAACTGCCCGATACATTTTTTTCTAAATCAGGCAATCAACTTACCTTGGTACCATCAATGTACGGTGTGAGCACGATTTTGATTGAATCGACGAAAGTGGGTCTCATGGGGGCGCTGTACTTTACTTATGAATATGCAATATAGCCTATGGAGGCCAAATGGTTGCAGATGGAGATTAAGTTTGTATTATCAACATATAGGAAGTCATATATGACCAATATTTTGACTATGTTAAAGTAGACCTCGGATGACTTTGAAAGGTCAAACTCGAGGTCAAGGAAAATATTAACACTGTTAAAACATAGGACTTGAAATTTAAAAAAAAATATTTCTCAAAAACAGTCTGATAACTTTTTTCTAAATCTGGCGATCAACTCACCTTGATACAATTTCTGTACAGTGTGAGTGCCATTTTGATTAAATCGACAGAAGTGGGTCTAGTGGCGGCGCTGTACTTTAACATTGGGTCTTATGGGGAATGGGAAAAATGGCCTGTGGAAGGTAAATGGCTGCAGATAGAGATTAAGTTTGTATTATCAACATATAGGAAGTCATATATGACCTATAATTTGGATGTGTTAAAGTTGACCTCCGATGACCCTGAAAGGTCAAATTTGAGGTCAAGCAAAATGTTACAATTTTCAAAGGCTTCTAGGCTTGAAAATATTGAAGATTGGGAACATATATGTATTGAACACTTATAGGAAGTCATATATGAACTTTCATGTGGTGGCCTTGAACCTGACCTTCGGTGACCTTCGAAGGTCAAACTTCACATAGTGAAATTCAATTCCTTCTATCATCAAAACTATTACAGATAGAGCTTAGCTTTGTATTGTGGGCATATAGGAAGTCATGTATAAAGTTTTATTTAGTGACCTTGAACTTGACCTTCAGTAATCTTCAACAGCCAAACTTTACAGTGAAATTTCAATTATTTAAATCAGCAAAATTGTTACAGGTAGAGCGTAGGTTTGCATTGGAGACGTATAGGAAGTCATATATGAACTTTCATTTGGTGACCTCATATTGACCTTCGAAGGTCAAACTTGACCTAGTGAAAATTCAATGACATCTATCAATAAAAAGGTCCCCGATGGAGCCTAAGTTTTTATCACAGACTTAAAGGAAGTCACACATAAACATTCAACTTGACCGTTGGTGACCTTTGAAGGTCAAACTTGACCTAATGCAATTGCAATGACTTGTATTACCAAAACGGTCACAGATGGAGCCTAGGTTTGTATTAGAGACATTTAGAAAGTCATATATGAACTTTCATTTGGTGACCTTCATATTACCTTCGAAGGTCAGATGTGACCTGGTGAAAATTCAATGACTTGTATCACTAAAATGGTCACAGATGGACCCTAGTTTTGTGTTACAGACATCTAGGAAGTCACATATGAACTTTCATTTGGTGAAATTGAACTTGACTGTCAGTGACCTTTGAGGGTAAAATTTGACAGGAAAATTACAATGACTTGTCTTACCAAAATGGTCAGAGATTGAGCCAAGGTTTATGTAGAGACATTTAGAAAGTCATATATGAAGTCCACTTGCTGATCTCAACTTCATAATTGATATAATGAATTTTCAATGACTTGTATCACCAAAACTGCTTCAGAAATTAGGATTGCATTACAGGAGGACTTATTAGTGTGCTTGCTCAGAGCACAAAGGCAAGCACACTGTTGTTCTTCTTAAGTTTTCTTATTCCTCTTATTAGTGTGCTTGCCCGGCTGCTGTGCGATTGCAAGGCAAGCACACTCAGCCCTCAAAATTTGAAAAATCTGCTTAACCAGAAAACGGGTTACGTGGAATTTACCTTGCGTAACCCATAGTTCGGTTAAGCACTTTTTTTTTGCGTAACCCATAGGTTATGCAAGCGGGTTACTCAAAGCAGGTTTTCATAAAAAACGGGTTTCATGAGGCGAAATGTCTCTTCGTCGTTCAAATCGATAGAAAAGTCGTCTTTAAACCACCATTTTCGAAAAGTTTTGACGTTCACCAGTGTTTCCACTAGAATTTTTTGTAGCAGCGGTGCTATGTGTTGGTAACCTAGCAACAGTGGGGGGGTCCGGGGGAATTCTCCCCCGAAAGAAAATTTTGAAAAATTGCACTTTAAATGGGGACTTCTGGTGAATTTTCTGGGCAAATTACGATTTACCAAACAATCAACAGATTCAAGTTATCTGCTGACACTAGATACTGATTATAATGCATGACCATAGTTGAACTTGAACTAGTCACAAAGTACCATTTTTGTATTGATTTTAAGCTTTTCTTTGTAACAAAAGATACTCGCAAAATGGGGTGGCTTAACACAGAAATTTATTGAAGCCAATTTCACGTTGCCTGCCCTAATTTCTTTCACTAACCTTAGCGCCTCTGTGGTCACGGTCCGCCTTTCTCTTTAACCAGTTTATGAGACTCATCTGAAAAATCGCATTAGTGTTTAATAGTACTATCAGGATATGACTTGAGATCTTTTTATTTGGAAAACGTTCATCAACAAGGTAGCTGGTGGAATACCAACATCGTTAATGTTGCAGGCCTAATATAGGCCTACATTTTAACCTTACATTCAAGAACAGTTTACCCTATTAATAAAAGAGTAGGCCTAGTCACAGCTAGATCGACAGTATTAATTCTAACGTCAACTCATTCACTGACATTCACGACTGAAGTGGTCAGAGTGCGCCACAGCGAGCTAACTAGACAGATTCCCGAGTGTCTGCTAGCCAGCAAACCGCGTCAATAAACACAGAATTACACTTTGTTTATGATCAGGCTTAACGTTACAATAACAGGGCTGCCAACTTTCTACGCAATCTCACGCATACGGAGTAAGTTTCCTGCATTTTGAAGGCGTATTCACCGTAGTCAGCAATTATTCAACCAACGAATATTAATGAGATTCTTATGCGTAATTAAAGTCCTTGTGAGTAGAAGTTTCAGTTTCACTTGCGTTACGTTGGATTTCACCGCGAGTAACATGGGAGCGATTTTGACTCCAAACGTTGTGCACTTTTCCTCGCTCAGGGGTTGGAAGCAATGTGTGTTTTCGTGATTGTTTAAATTGTTTAAACGAAATAAGACCATTTGAAACGTCTTTATGCAATTCCATTGCTTCCAACCCCTGTGTAAAGACAAACGTGAGAATTCCAGAGTCATAATTGATTTCCACATCTCTAGCGGTGAAATCCACCGTAATGCACGTGAAACTGGTTAACTTCCATGCTCAAGGACTCAATTGCGCGTGAGTACTTAAACTTAAATACGCGTCAATTGAATAATTGCTGACTGCGGCATGGGAACGTGAATGCCTCTAACCCCTAGTCTCCACCGGGCGCGTCATGTACGCGACGCGCTCGCGAGGCGACAGCGTTCATGCGTTACTGAAGCGAGTGTCTCCACCTACTCCGTCTTGCTTTCGCGTCTTTCAAAGAGAAGCGTCGAGCAGCAAAGGAGAAGCCGAGTCACCCTCCGTTTTACGCGCGTAATGTCGAAAAAAATAGACTTGAAGCGTAAAAAAACGCTTCAGGTCGCGTTTGCGCTCGTGAAGCGCAGCTGAAGCGCACGCCTGACGGAGCCGGTGGAGACAGCTGCAAAGATAATAATGAGAGCGTATCTGCCGCGTCATACGCGCGAGTTAAAAACGCTTCAGAAACGCGCCCGGTGGAAACAAGGGGTAAGAGGCGTGAAACTCACGGCGCATGCGTGAGAGTTGGCAGCCCTGCAATAGACAGGAAGGCTGTTACCTTCTGTAATTTCCTAACTAGTCTGTCAGTCACTTTGTTACGAACTGAAGAGATTTAGCGAGGCCTAGGGAATGTCGTCCCATAAAAATAAATAAATAAATCGTTCCCCTATCATTATACCGCTAACCTCTCCAACACAACAAACGATGACCTACGTCTTTATAAAACATAATTATATACACAGTCTACAGTAAAACTCGCGTACAACGGATTCAATTGGACCAGCTGATTTTGTCCGTTATATGCGAAATCCGCTTTATGCATAAAACGGACAAAATCCGTTGTAAGCATAAAACAGATTATATCTACTTTATGTGCATAACAGATTATATCCGTTGTATACATGTATGAATTGAATTTATACATTTTTTTTGTGTATTAAGATCAGAACAACTTCATTCTGAGTGCACATACCTACTTGTCTTCATTTAGTCTGTCTTTGCCCTGACACAGCGGATAACAGGATGATAGGCTACCGCCAACTGGAATCAATGACGAAGACAAAAAAAAAAAAAAAAAAACTAGTGTGTAAATGAAACCGCGCCAGTTTCAGTTTCCACAAACACACCGTTATAAACTTGCACATTTTTGCCAGTTATTTTAGCTGTAATTTTACAATAAATTTACAACAGAGGTCTGTCCAAATTAAGTGTAAACCACGGTAAATTGCGTGCAGGACTCCACTTAGGCTGCAGTTAAAATTATAAGGAGACAATTCTTTAATTTAACTGTCCGTCCGTCCCATCCCATTTGTTGTGAACGTGATATCTCAATAACAGTTCAACCAATTCCATTCATCTTTGGTGTCAAGGTGAATTAGGGGTGGGGGACATAATATTCAGCTCCATTCGTCCACCCGGCCGTCCGTCCGTCCGTCCCATCCCATTTGTTGTGAACGTGATATCTCAAGAACGGTTTGACCGATTCCATTCATCTTTGGTGTCAAGGTGTATTAGGGGCGGGGGACATAGTATTCAGCTCCGTCCGTCCGTCCATCCATCCATCATGTCCCGTTTGTTGTGAACGTGATATCTCAAGAACAGTTTGACCAATTCTATTCGTCTTTGGTGTCAAGTTGTATTAGGAGCGGGGGACATAGTATTCAGCTCAGTCCGCCCATCCGTATGTCCGTCATGTCCCGTTTGTTGTGAACGCGATATATTAAGAAAGGTTTGACCGATTCCATTCATCTTTGGTGTCAAGGTGTATTAGGGGAGTGCTCACAGCCCACTCGATCTACGTGACCTTGCCATTATTCTCAAGTTCATTACGACCATTTGACCACTTACGAATACCTTGTCAACATGATATCTTAAGAACAGTTTGACCGATTCCATTCATCTTTGGTGTCAAGGTGTATTAGGGGCAGGGGATATAGAATTCAGCTCCATCCGTCCGGCCGTCCGTCCGTCCCATCCCGTTTGTTGTGAACCCGATATCTCAAGAACGGTTTGACCGATTCTATTCATCTTTGGGGTCAAGGTGTATTAGGGCCGGGGGACATAGTATTCAGCTCCATCAGTCCATCCGTCCGGCCATCCGTCCGTCAAGTCCCATTTGTTCTGAACGCGAAATCTTGAGAACGCTTTGACCGATTTAATTCATCTTTGGCTTCAATGCGTAATTTTGTGATACGCCGACCCCAGTCGATTTCCGTCATCTGGCGGGGGACATGGCCAAGTTTAGTGCCAACACTTGTTAATTAAGCTGTTAAAGCTTTCAACTACTAATGGTCTTTTGTGGCTTGAACCCCGGAATTGCCGCTTGCGGCTATATTTATTATTATTATTATTTTACTTGCATTGGTTTCTTTGTGGGAATGTTGAGGATCCTCTTTAAGCAAGTTGACAGCCAGAGTCAAAAGTTACCTCAGAATTGGCGGTGTGGCAAAAAACCTTATTCCTGTGCTGTGCCCCCCTAATTCCCCGTTGACTGTAATGTTATAGCCAAATAGATGTTCGCCGATGTAACGAGCGGGGCCATACGAATGGGGTGTATTGCCTCCCTTTCTGAGCTCTCCTGGGTTTTATGGAAGAGGAGGGGAAAAAAATCGAGCTGAACATGCTTTGTTTTGATTGCCCCTCAAGAGAAATCGAAGATTTTTTTTTTTTTTTTTTTTTGCTATGTCGTTTTGCACGAATGGGAAAATGTTCGCCCGTTTTTGAATTTGCGTAACCTCTGCGCGAACTGAACGATCGTTCGCGCCAATTTTTGAGGGCTGACACTAATGTTCTTCTTAAGAATTCTTATTCTTCTTATTAGTGTGCAAGCACACTATTGTTCTTCTTAAGTTTTCTTATTCCTCTTATTAGTGTGCACACTATTGTTCTTCTTAAGTTTTCTTAATCCTTTTATTATTAGTGTGCTTGCAAGGCAAGCACACTATTGTTCTTCTTAAGTTTTCTTATTCCTCTTATTCCTCTTATTAGTGTGCTTGCCTTCCTCTTATTCCCTTTTCACTCGTTTCTGTGGTCCCCTACTCCTCCTAGGGCTTTCGAGATAGAGACACCGTTCCAACTCTGAGACGTCCAGGCCAATCTGAACATGATGGCTTGTTCAAATGGTCACGATATCCGTTGTCGTTCGTTCGGTATTGGCGTTTTTCCGGAGAAATTGGGTGCCATTGAAATGAATGGGTAGAACTTTAGAGTGATGATGTCATAATGCACTCCTCCACTCTAGACGTTAGAGTGGGAGCAGCAGAGAAAAGACTGGGAAAAAATTTTTTGAAATCGCTCCCCCGGCCACAATTTCCAACGTACACACACAATTTATACATCAAAACGTAGGAAAATTTGTGCAGGCCTGAAAAATGTCACTGTGGAAGAAAACGGATAAAGGCTTGAGACTCTAGGCGCCCTCAAGCGACAGGAGCGCAGACCAACTGCCCCATAGACAGCCATTATAACAGGAGCAGAAAAGTTTGAGAAGAGAGCAGACAAACTCCGCTTTTTTAAATCGCCACCCTGACCACATACTTTACAACAAGAAAAAAAATACATGGGGACGATCAGCAGAGTCTCCTCTCACTCACCGTATTTTTGTTTTTACCATAGGACCTACGGTCTGCCAGAAAATGGCAGTAGTTCGGACAGTGTCACTGACCAACTCCCCCATAGGCAGCCATTATAAGAGGAGCTAACAGTGGAGATACACCTTTTTGAAATCGCCACCCTGACCACATACTTGACACCACAAGAAAAAAAATACATGGGGACGCTCAGCAGATTCTCCTCTCGCTCACGGTGTTTTTGTTTTCACCATAGGACCTACGGTCTGCCAGAAAATGGCAGTAGTTCGGACAGTGTGAATGAAGAATTCTTTGAATTCTTCTCTGTCTCACAGCGCTTGTGAGGCAGCAAGCAGACAGGGGTGCTGCTGTCTCCATAGAGACAGGCACACACGCTTAGGAGCTGCTGTGTCAGACTCACGCGCCCGCGCACACACACACACACATCTGTCTGTGTTTCTCACTGGTAAAAATACTGTGTCAGCGATTAAATTGGCCAGTATAGACAAATTTCAGAGCGCGAAGTGCTCTGAAATTTGTCCTTTAAACAATGTCAGATTATACCTGTGTGTGTTTGTGTGTGTGTGAGAGAGAGAGAGAGAGAGAGAGAAAAGCAGAGACTGACAGTTATAACTGAGTGTAACTGTCATTAGAATGTTTGGTTTTTAAGCTACTACAAACATTCTAGATTAGGATTCTATAGAACACTCTGCACTGGAAGACAATGCAGGTGCTGCTGATAAGAGACTCAGGCACAAACAAACTTACAAAAGCCCTGCCAGACAAAATACACGCACACACACAAAGCAGACACACACACTCGCACACACAAAAATTCTGTGCCATAAAATGACTAAAGGAAGGACTCCTTTTAAACCATGACAGTGTGTGTGTTTCGGGGTCGTGATTCGGAGAGAAAGAGAGAGAGAGAAGAAGAGACTGTGGCAGTTCCAGCTGAGTTTTGAATGAAGTTGAAAAGCATATAAAAGGGTAGAAAGGAGAAATCTCCCTTCTAAATGATGTTAAAGACACTTCTATGTCTAAACCATGATCATGTGTGACAGATGCAGAGAGAGAGAGCACACACACACACACACACACACATCTGTCTGTGTTTCTTACTGGTAAAAATACAGCGCCAGCTATTAAACAGGCCGGTATAGACAAATTTCAGAGCACGTAAGCGCTCTGAAATTTGTCCTTAAACTAATGTCAGGTGATACCTGTGTGTGTGTTTGTGTGTGTGTGAGAGAGAGGGAGAGAGAGAGAGAGAAAGAGAGAGAGACACAGACAGACTAACTACCTACACTCTGCCAGACTGCCACTCTAGTGTGTGCGTGTTTGTGTGTGTGTGTGTGCGTGTGCGTGTGAGTGTGAGAGAGAGAGAGAGAGAGAGAGACATCCAATCACTGTTGCTGGCAACATTTGAGCAAGCACACGTTGCATTTTCTCTTGGAAATGCAGTCTAGTTCCTCTTATTCTTCTTTTCTTATTCCTCTTATTCCTCTTATTCCTTTTCACTCCTCCTAGGGCCTCCTCGAGATAGAGACACCGTTCCAACTCCTGAGACGTTCAGGCCGATCTGAACATGATGGCTTGTTCAAATGGTCACGATATCCGTTGTCGTTCGTTCGGTATTGGCGTTTTTTTCGCGAAATTGGGTGCCATTGAAATGAATGGGTAGAACTTTGGATTGATGATGTCATAATGCACTCCTCCACTCTAGACGTTAGAGTGGGAGCAGCAGAGAAAAAGATTGGGAAAAAAAAAAATTTTTGAAATCGCTCCCCGACCACAATTTCCAACGTACACACACAATTTATACATCAAAACGTAGGGAAAATTTGTGCAGACCTGAAAAAATGTCACTGTGGAAGAAAACAGATAAAGGCTTGAGACTCTAGGCGCCCTCAAAGCGACAGGGCGCAGACCAACTGCCCCATAGACAGCCATTATAACAGGAGCAAAAAAGTTTGAGCAGAGAGCAGACAAACTCCGCTTTTTTAAATCGCCACCCTGACCACATACTTTACACTACAAGGAAAAAAAAAATACATGGGGACGATCACAGAGTCTCCTCTCACTCAACGTATTTTTGTTTTTACCATAGGACCTACGGTCTGCCAGAAAATGGCAGTAGTTCGGACAGTGTCACTGAGCAACTCCCCCATAGGCAGCCATTATAACAGGAGCAGACAGTTGAGATACACCTTTTTGAAATCGCCACCCTGACCACATACTTGACACCACAAGAAAAAAAATACATGGGGACGCTCAGCAGATTCTCCTCTCGCTCACGGTGTTTTTTTTTTCACCATAGGACTACGGTCTGTCAGAAAATGGCAGTAGTTAGGACAGTGTGAATGAAGAACTCTTTGAATTCTTCTGTGTCTCACAGCGCTTGAGAGGCAGCAAGCAGGCAGGGGTGCTGCTGTCTCCATAGAGACAGGCACACACGCATAGGAGCTGCTGTGTCAGACTGCTTGGCGCCACACACACACACACACACACACACACACACACACAGACACACAACTGTCTGTGTTTCTCACTGGTAAAAATACTGTGTGTCAGCGATTAAACTGGCGGAAAGACAAATTTCAAATTTGTCTGAAATTTAAACAATGTCAGATTATACCTGTGTGTGTTTGTGTGTGTGTGTGAAGAGAGAGAGAGAGAGAGCAGAGACTGACAGTTATAACTGAGTGACATGCTGTCATTAGAATGTTTGGTTTTTAAGCTGCTACAAACATTCTTGATTAGATTCTATATTCTGGAGAGAACACTCTGCACTCTTAGAGGTGCTGCTGATAAAAGACTCAGACACAAACAAACTTACAAAAGCCCTGCCAGACGAAATACTGGTAGACAATGCAGGCAGACTGCTGATACTCACACACACAAAAACAACTCCTTTTAAACCATGACTGTTCAGGGGTAGTGATTCGGGAGAGAAAGAGAGAGAGAGAAGAAGAGACTGTGGCAGTTAAAGCACCCAGTTTTGAATTAAGTTTAAAAACATGTAAAAGGGTAAAAAGAAGAAATCTCCAATCACACACTTCCAAAAACCATGTGCCATTGAAATGACAGATGCAGAAAGACTCCTTCATAAACCATGACAGTGTCTGTGTTTCTTAGCCAGCTAGTTAAACAGGCAGTATAGACAAATTTCAGAGAGAGAAAGAGCTCTGAAGCAGAAGTGTGTCAGGTGATACCTGTGTGTGTGTTTGTGTGTAAAACATGAGGGAGGAGAGAGAGAAGAAAGAGAGACACAGACAGACTAACTAAAACACTCTGCCAGACTGCCACCAGTGTGTGCGTGTGTGTGTGTGATGAGAGAGAGAGAGAGACATCCATTCACTGTTGCTGGCAACATTTGACAAAGCACACTTTGCACACATTCAAACACAGTCACACACAACATCTTGTCTGTGAGCAGCCAAAAATGCTGTGCCTTCTAAAATTAAACAGACTATTGTTCTTCTTAAGTTTTCTTATTCCTCTTATTCCCCTTTTCACTCGTTTCTGTGGCCCCCTACTCCTCCTAGGGCTTTCGAGATATAAAGACACCGTTCCAACTCTGAGACGTACAGGCGATCTGAACATGATGGCTTGTTCAAATGGTCTCGATATCCGTGTGTCGTTCCGAGAAAGAGAAAGAGTGCCATTGAAATGAATGGGTAGAACTTTGGAGTGATGATGTCATAATGCACTCCTCCACTCTAGACGTTAGAGTGGGAGCAGCAGAGAAAAGACTGGGAAAAAAAATTTTTGAAATTCCCTCGGCCACAATTTTCAAGATACACACACAATTTATACATCAAAACGCCCAGGAAAATTTGTGCAGGCCTGAAAAATGTCACTGTGGAAGAAAACAGATAAAGGCTTGAGCCTCTAGGCACCCTCAAGCGACAGGAGCGCAGACCAACTGCCCCATAGACAGCCATTATAACAGGAGCAGAAAAGTTTGAGAAGAGAGCAGATAAACTCCGCTTTTTTAAATCGCCACCCTGACCACAAACTTTAGACTACAAGAAAAAAAATACATGCAGACGATCAGCAGAGTCTCCTCTCACTCACCGTATTTTTGTTTTTACCATAGGACCTACGGTCTGCCAGAAAATGGCAGTAGTTCGGACAGTGTCACTGACCAACTCCCCCATAGGCAGCCATTATAACAGGAGCAGACAGTTGAGATACACCTTTTTGAAATCGCCACCCTGACCACATACTTGAAACCACAAGAAAAAAAATACATGGGGACGATCAGCAGAGTCTCCTCTCACTCACCCTATTTTTGTTTTGACCATAGGACCTACGCTCTGCCAGAAAATGGCAGTAGTTCGGACAGTGTCACTGAGCAACTCCCCCATAGGCAGCCACTATAACAGGAGCTGACAGTTGAGACACCTTTCTGAAATCGCCACCCTGACCACATACTTGACCCTACAAGAAAAAAAATACATGGGGATGCTCAGCAGAGTCTCCTCTCACTCACGGTGTTTTTGTTTTCACCATAGAACCTACGGTCTGACAGAAAATGGCAGAAGTTCGGACAGTGTGAATGAAGAATTCTTTGAATTCCTCTCTGTCTCACAGCGCTTTTGAGGCAGCAAGCAGGCAGGGGTGCTGCTGTCTCCATAGAGACAGGCACACACGCATAGGAGCTGCTGTGTCAGACTCACGCGCGCACACACACACACACGCACGCACACACCTGTCTGTGTTTCTCACTGGTAAAAATACTGTGTCAGCGATTAAACAGGCCGGTATAGACAAATTTCAGAGCGTGTGTTTGTGTGTGTGAGCTTGTGAGAGAGAGAGAGAGAGACAGACAGAGAGAGAGAGAGAAGCAGAGACTGACAGTTATAACTGAGTGTAAAACTGTCATTAGAATGTTTGGTTTTTAAGCTGCTACAAACATTCTAGATTAGGATTCTATAGAACACTCTGCACTGGTAGACAATGCAGGTGCTGCTGATAAGAGACTCAGACACAAACAAACTTACAAAAGCCCTGCCAGACAAAATACACGCACACACACTAGGCAGACACGCACACTCACACACACAAAAATTCTGTGCCATTAAAATGACGAAAAGAAAGACTCCTTTTAAACCATGACAGTGTGTGTGGTTAGGGGAAGTGATTCGGAGAGAAAGAGAGAGAGAAAGAGAAGCAGAGAGTGTGGCAGTTAAAGCTGAGTTTTGAATTAAGATTAAAAACATGTAAAAGGGTAGAAAGGAGAAATCTCCCTTCTAAATGATGTTAAAGACACTTCCATGTCTTAACCATGACCGTGTCTGACAGATGCAGAGAGAGAGAGATGCATACGCACGCACGCACGCACACACACACACACACACACACACACACACACAATACAGCGCCAGCTATTAAACAGGGAGTATAGACAAATTTCAGAGCGCAACGTGCTCTGAAATTTGTCCTTTAAACAATGTCAGGTGATATCTGTGTGTGTGTTTGTGTGTGTGTGAGAGAGAGGGAGAGAGAGAGAGAAAGAGAGAGACACACAGACAGACTAACTACCTACACTCTGCCAGACTGCCACTCTAGTGTGTGCATGTGTATGTGTGTGTGTGTGTGTTTGTGTGTGATAGAGAGACAGACAGACATCCATTCACTGTTGCTGGCAACATTTGAGCAAGCACACTTTGCATTTTCTCTGCGGAAATGCAGTCTAGTTAGTGTGCTTGCTCAGAGCACACAGCAGCCAAAGGCTGCTGTGTGCTTGCAAGGCAAGCACACTATTGTTCTTCTTAAGTTTTCTTATTCCTCTTATTCCTCTTATTCCTCTTATTGAACCCTTTTCATCCGTTGTCGTTTCTGTGGCCCCCTAGAACTCCTCCTCTAGGCTTTGGGAGCAGCAGAGAAAAGATAGAAGACAACCGTTCACAACAATTTATCTGAGGAAAACGTGCAGGCCTGAAAAAGCTGAACAGAGATGACCAACTCCCCAATAGGCAGCCATTATAACAGGAGCTGACAGTTGAGACACCTTTTTGAAATCGCCACCCTGACCACACACTTGATCCTACAAAAAAAAAAAATACATGGGGATGCTCACAGGGTCTCCTCTCACTCACGGTTTTTTTGTTTTTCACCATAGGACCCACGGCAGGGTCTGACCCTCAGACTCAAATTGTTTTTCACCATAGGACCCACGGTGTGCCAGAAAATGGCAGTAGTTCGGACAGTGTGAATGAAGAATTCTTTGAATTCTTCTCTGTCTCACAGCGCTTGTGAGGCAGCAAGCAGGCAGGGGTGCTGCTGTCTCCATAGAGACAGGCACAAACGCATAGGAGCTGCTGTGTCAGACTCACGCCGCACACACACACACACACACACATCTGTCTGTGTTTCTCACTGGTAAAAATACTGTGTCAGCGATTAAATTGGCCAGTATAGACAAATTTCAGAGCGCGAAGTGCTCTGAAATTTGTCCTTTAAACAATGTCAGATTATACCTGTGTGTGTTTGTGTGTGTGAGAGAGAGAGAGAGAGAGAGAGAGAGAGAGAGAGAGAGAGAAGCAGAGACTGACAGTTATAACTGAGTGTAACTGTCATTAGAATGTTTGGTTTTTAAGCTACTACAAACATTCTTGATTAGGATTCTATAGAACACTCTGCACTGGTAGACAATGCAGGTGCTGCTGATAAGAGACTCAGGCACAAACAAACTTACAAAAGCCCTGCCAGACAAAATACACGCACACACACAAGGCAGACACACACACTCACACACAAAAAATTCTGTGCCATAAAATGACTAAAAGGAAGGACTCCTTTTAAACCATGACAGTGTGTGTGTTTCGGGGTCGTGATTCGGAGAGAAAGAGAGAGAGAGAAGAAGAGACTGTGGCAGTTCCAGCTGAGTTTTGAATGAAGTTTAAAAAGCATATAAAAGGGTAGAAAGGAGAAATCTCCCTTCTAAATGATGTTAAAGACACTTCTATGTCTAAATCATGATCATGTGTGACAGATGCAGAGAGAGAGAGCCGCGCACACACACACACACACATACACACATCTGTCTGTGTTTCTTACTGGTAAAAATACAGCGCCAGCTATTAAACAGGCCGGTATAGACAAATTTCAGAGCGCAAAGCGCTCTGAAATTTGTCCTTTAAACAATGTCAGGTGATACCTGTGTGTGTGTTTGTGTGTGTGTGAGAGAGGGAAAGAGAGAGAGAGAAAGAGAGAGAGGCACAGACAGACTAACTACCTACACTCTGCCAGACTGCCACTCTAGTGTGTGCATGTGCGTGTTTGTGTGTGTGTGTGAGAGAGAGAGAGAGAGAGAGAGGCATCCATTCACTGTTGCTGGCAACATTTGAGCAAGCACACTTTGCATTTTCTCTGCGGAAATGCAGTCTAGTTCCTCTTATTAGTGTGCTTGCAAGGCAAGCACACTATTGTTCTTCTTAAGTTTTCTTATTCCTCTTATTCCTCTTATTCCCTTTTCACTCTTTTCTGTGGCCCCCTACTCCTCCTAGGGCTTTCGAGATAGAGACACTGTTCCAACTCTGAGACGTCCAGGCGGATCTGAACATGATGGCTTGTTCAAATCTTCTCGATATCCGTTGTCGTTCGTTCGGTATTCGCGTTTTTCCGGCGAAATTGGGTGCCATTGAAATGAATGGGTAGAACTTTGGAGTGATGATGTCATAATGCACTCCTCCACTCTAGACCTTAGAGTGGGAGCAGCAGAGAAAAGACTGGGAAAAAACTTTTGAAATCGCTCCCCCGGCCACAATTTCCAATGTACACACACAATTTATACATCAAAACGTAGGAAAATTTGTGCAGGCCTGAAAAATGTCACTGTGGAAGAAAACGGATAAAGGCTTGAGACTCTAGGCGCCCTCAAGCTTACAGGAGCGCAGACCAACTGCCCCATAGACAGCCATTATAACAGGAGCAGAAAAGTTTGAGAAGAGAGCAGACAAACTCCACTTTTTTAAATCGCCACCCTGACCACATACTTTACACTACAAGAAAAAAAATACATGGGGACGATCAGCAGAGTCTCCTCTCACTCACCGTATTTTTGTTTTTACCATAGGACCTACGCTCTGCCAGAAAATGGCAGTAGTTCGGACAGTGTCACTGACCAACTCCCCCATAGGCAGCCATTATAACAGGAGCTGACAGTTGAGACACCTTTTTGAAATCGCCACCCTGACCACATACTTGACCCTACAAGAAAAAAAATACATGGGGATGCTCAGCAGGGTCTCCTCTCACTCACGGTGTTTCTGTTTTCACCATAGGACCTACGGTCTGCCAGAAAATGGCAGTAGTTCAGAGAGTGTCACTGACTCACTCCCCCATAGGCAGCCATTACAACAGGAGCTGACAGTGGAGATACACCTTTTTGATATCGCCACCCTGACCACATACTTGACATCACAAGAAAAAAAATACATGGGGACGCTCAGCAGATTCTCCTCTCGCTCACGGTGTTTTTGTTTTCACCGTAGGACCTACGGTCTGCCAGAAAATGGCAGTAGTTCGGACTGTGTGAATGAAGAATTTTTTGAATTCTTCTCTGTCTCACAGCGCTTGTGAGGCAGCAAGCAGACAGGGGTGCTGCTGTCTCCATAGAGACAGGCACACACGCATAGGAGCTGCTGTGTCACACTCACGCGCCCGCGCACACACACACACACACACACACAGACACACACACATCTGTCTGTGTTTCTCACTGGTAAAAATACTGTGTCAGCGATTAAACTGGCCGGTATAGACAAATTTCAGTGCAAGAAGCGCTCTGAAATTTGTCCTTAAAACAAGGTCAGATTATACCTGTGTGTGTTTCTGTGTGTGAGAGAGAGACAGAGAGAGAGAGAGAGAAGCAGAGACTGACAGTTATAACTGAGTGTAACTGTCATTAGAATGTTTGGTTTTTAAGCTGCTACAAACATTCTAGATTAGGATTCTATAGAACACTCTTCACTGGTAGACAATGCAGATGCTGCTGATAAGAGACTCAGACACAAACAAACTTACAAAAGCTCTGCCAGACAAAATACACGCACACACACACTTGGCAGACACGCACACGCTCACACACAAAAATTCTGTGCCATTGAAATGACGAAAAGAAAGACTCCTTTTAAACCATGACTGTGTGTGGTTAGGGGTAGTGATTCGGAGAGAAAGAGAGAGAGAGAAGCAGAGAGTGTGGCAGTTAAAGCTGAGTTTTGAATTAAGTTTAAAAACATGTAAAAGGGTAGAAAGGAGAAATCTCCCTTCTAAATGATGTTAAAGACACTTCCATGTCTAAACCATGACCCGTGTCTGACAGATGCAGAGAGAGACGACACACGCACACACACACACACACACACACACATACACACACACCTGTCTGTGTTTCTTACTGGTAAAAATACAGCGCCAGCTATTAAACATTCAGATAGACAAATTTCAGAGCGCAAATAGCTCTGAAATTTGTCCTTAAACAATGTCAGGTGATACCTGTGTGTGTGTTTGTGTGTGTGTGAGAGAGAGGGAGAGAGAGAGAGAAAGAGTGAGAGACACAGACTAACTACCTACACTCTGCCAGACTGCCACTCTAGTGTGTGTGTGTGTGTGTGTGTGTGTGTGTGTGTGTGTGAGAGAGAGAGAGACATCCATTCACTGTTGCCTGCAACATTTGAGCAAGCACACTTTGCATTTTCTCTGCGGAAATGCAGTCTAGTTCCTCTTATTCCCTTTTCACTCATTTCCTGTGGCCCCTACTCCTCCTAGGGCTTTCGAGATAGAGACACCTGTTCCAACTCTGAGACGTCCAGGCCGATCTGAACATGATGGCTTGTTCAAATGGTCACGATATCCGTTGTCGTTCGTTCGGTATTGGCGTTTTTCCAGCGAAATTGGGTGCCATTGAAATGAATGGGTAGAACTTTGGAGTGATGATGTCATAATGCACTCCTCCACTCTAGACGTTAGAGTGGGGAGCAGCAGAGAAAAGACTGGGAAAAAAATTTTTGAAATCGCTCCCCGGCCACAATTTCAACGACACACACACAAATTATACATCAAAACGTAGGGAAAATTTGTGCAGACCTGAAAAATGTCACTGTGGAAGAAAAACAGATAAAGGCTTGAGACTCTAGGCGCCCTCAAGCGACAGGAGCGCAGACCAACTGCCCCATAGACAGCCATTATAACAGGAGCAGAAAAGTTTGAGAAGAGAGCAGACAAACTCCTCTTTTTTAAATCGCCACCCTCACCACATACTTTATACTACAAGAAAAAAAATACATGGGGACGATCAGCAGAGTCTCCTCTCACTCACCCTATTTTTGTTTTGACCATAGGACCTACGCTCTGCCAGAAAATGGCAGTAGTTCGGACAGTGTCACTGAGCAACTCCCCCATAGGCAGCCACTATAACAGGAGCTGACAGTTGAGACACCTTTCTGAAATCGCCACCCTGACCACATACTTGACCCTACAAGAAAAAAAATACATGGGGATGCTCAGCAGAGTCTCCTCTCACTCACGGTGTTTTTGTTTTCACCATAGGACCTACGGTCTGACAGAAAATGGCAGTAGTTCGGACAGTGTGAATGAAGAATTCTTTGAATTCCTCTCTGTCTTACAGCGCTTGTGAGGCAGCAAGCAGGCAGGGGTGCTGCTGTCTCCATAGAGACAGGCACACAGGCATAGGAGCTGCTGTGTCAGACTCACGCGCCCGCGCGCACACACACACACACACACACACACACACACACACACATCTGTCTGTGTTTCTCACTGGTAAAAATACTGTGTCAGCGATTAAACTGGCCAGTATAGAAAAATTTCAGAGCGCGAAGTGCTCTGAAATTTGTCCTTTAAACAATGTCAGATTATACCTGTGTGTGTGTGTTTGTGTGTGTGAGAGAGAGAGAGAGAGAGAGAAGCAGAGACTGACAGTTATAACTGAGTGTAACTGTCATTAGAATGTTTGGTTTTTAAGCTGCTACAAACATTCTAGAATAGGATTCTATAGAACACTCTGCACTGGTAGACAATGCAGGTGCTGCTGATAAGAGACTCAGGCACAAACAAACTTACAAAAGCCCTGCCAGACAAAATACACGCACACACACAAGGCAGACACACACACTCGCACACACAAAAATTCTGTGCCATAAAATGACTAAAGGAAGGACTCCTTTTAAACCATGACAGTGTGTGTGTTTCGGGGTCGTGATTCGGAGAGAAAGAGAGAGAGAGAAGAAGAGACTGTGGCAGTTCCAGCTGAGTTTTGAATGAAGTTGAAAAGCATATAAAAGGGTAGAAAGGAGAAATCTCCCTTCTAAATGATGTTAAAGACACTTCTATGTCTAAACCATGATCATGTGTGACAGATGCAGAGAGAGAGAGCCGCGCACACACACACACACACACACACACACATCTGTCTGTGTTTTTACTGGTAAAAATACAGCGCCAGCTATTAAACAGGCGGTATAGACAAATTTCAGAGAGCTAAAGCGCTCTGAAATTTGTCCTTAAACAATGTCAGGTGATACCTGTGTGTGTGTTTGTGTGTGTGTGAGAGAGAGGGAGAGAGAGAGAGAGAAAGAGAGAGAGACACAGACTAACTACCTACACTCTGCCAGACTGCCACTCTAGTGTGTGCGTGTGTGTGTGTGTGTGTGTGTGTGTGAGAGAGAGAGAGAGAGAGAGAGAGAGAGAGAGAGAGAGAGAGACATCCATTCACTGTTGCTGGCAACATTTGAGCAAGCACACTTTGCATTTTCTCTGCGGAAATGCAGTCTAGTTCCTCTTATTATTCCCTTTTCACCTGTTTCTGTGGCCCCCTACTCCTTCTAGGGCTTTTGAGATAGAGACACCGTTCCAACTCTGAGACGTCCAGGCCGATCCATATATCATGGCTTCTTCAAATGATTACGCTATCCCTTGTCGTTCGTTCGGTATTCGCTCCCAAGCGACAGGAGCACAGACCAACTGCCCCATAGACAGCCATCATAACAGGAGCAGAAAAGTTTGGGAACAGAGCTGAAAAACAAATCGCTGTCCCGACCACATACTTCACAGTACAAGAAAAATAAATGTATGGGGACGCTCCTCAGAGTCTCCACTCGCTCACAACGTTTTTGTTTTTACCATAGGACCTACGCTCTGCCAGAAAATGGCAGTAGTTCGGACAGCGTCACTGACCAACTCCCCCATAGGCAGCCATTATAACAGGAGCAGACAGTTGAGACACCTTTTTGAAATCGCCATCCTGACCACATACTTGACACTACAAGAAAAAAAATACATGAGGACGCTCAGCAGAGTCTCCTGTCACTCACGGTGTTTTTGGTTTCACCATAGGACCTACGGTCTGTCAGAAAATGGCAGTAGTTCGGACAGTGTGAATGAAGAATTCTTTGAATTCCTCTCTGTCTCACAGCACCTGTGAGAAAGCAAGCACAAAGGGGTGCTGCTGTCTCCATAGAGACAGGCGCACACATAGAGGAGCTGCTGTGTCAGACTCACATGCGCACACACACACACACACACACACACACACACACACACACACATCTGTCTGTGTTTCACACTGGTAAAAATACAAAGGGTTGAGACTCCAGGCGCCCCCAAACAACAGGAGCGCAGACCAACTGCCCCATAGACAGCCATTATAACAGGAGCAGAAAAGTTTGGGAACAGAGCTGAAAAACAAATCACCGTCCTGACCACATACTTCACACTACAAGAAAAAAACATACATGGGGACGCTCCTCAGAGTCTCCACTGCTAACGACGTTTTTGTTTTTACCATAGGACCTATGCTCTGCCAGAAAATGGCAGTAGTTTGGACAGAGTCACTGACCAACTCCCCCATAGGCAGCCATTATAACAGGAGCAGACAGTTGAGACACCTTTTTGAAATCGCCACCCTGACCACATACTTGATACTACAAGCAAAAATAAAATAAATGGGGACACTCAGCAGAGTCTCCTGTCACTCACGGTGTTTTTGTTTTCACAATAGGACCTACGGTCTGCCAGAAAATGGCAGTAGTTTTGACAGTATGAATGAAGAATTGTGTGAATTCCTCTGTCTCACAGCACAGGGGTGCTGCTGTCTCCACAGAGACAGGCACACACATAGAGGAGCAGCTGTGTCAGACTCACGCGTGCACACACACACACACACACACACACACACACACACACACACACACACACATACACACACACATATCTGTCTGTGTTACACTGGGTAAAAATACAAAGGGTTGAGACTCCAGGCGCCTCCAAGTGACAGGATCGCAGACCAACTGCCCCATAGACAGCCATTATAACAGGAGTAGAAAAGTTTGGGAACAGAGCTGAAAAACAAATCGCCGTCCTGACCACATACTTCACACTACAAGAAAAAAAAAATGTATGGGAACGCTCCTCAGAGTCTCTACTTGCTCACGACCTTTTTGTTTTTACCATTGGACCTACGCTCTGCCAGAAAATGGCAGTAGTTCGGACAGTGTCACTGACCAACTCCCCCATAGGCAGCCATTATAACAGGAGCAGACAGTTGAGACACCTTTTTGAAATCGACACCCTGGCCACATACTTGACACTACAAACAAAAAAAATACATGGGGACGTTCAGCAGAGTCTCCTGTCACTCACGGTGTTTTTGTTTTCACAATAGGACCTACGGTCTGCCAGAAAATGGCAGTAGTTTGGACAGTATGAATGAAGAATTGTGTGAATTCCTCTCTGTCTCACAGCACAAGGGTGCTGCTGTCTCCACAGAGACAGGCACACACATAGTGAAGCAGCAGTGTCAGACTCACACGTGCACACACACATACACACATATCTGTCGGTGTTTCATACTGGTAAAAATACAGTGTCAGCGATTAAACAGGACAGTACAGACAAATTTCAGAGCGCTTCTTTAAACAATTTCAGATGATACCTGTGTGTTTGTCTGTGTGTGTGAGAGAGAGGGAGAGAGAGAGAAAGAGAGAGAGACACGGACAGACTAACTACCTACACTCTGCCAGACTGCCACTCTAGTGTGTGTGTGTGTGAGAGAGAGAGACAGACGCGCGCACACACACACACACACACGCATGCATTCACACACACACACACACACACACACACACACAAATACATGCATAGGATATACTGTAAATATGAAATTAATACACACATATAGAAATGCTTGTGAAAATATTAGATAATATGAATATTGTCATAATGAAATCAATTTCATTTATTTATTTACTTATTAATTACTTATTATTTGTATTATTTTATGTATATCATCACTCACTGAATTGTTCCCTGTCTGTCCAAAAATGTTTTGGCAATATTGTATTTAATACAGTCGTGCCAATAAAGCTTATTGAATTGAAAAAAATAGAATTGACAGACAGACAGACAAACTAATGTTTCTGATGTGTTCGCATGCATTGTTTTCACATGTTGATATGGAAAGATGATGCCATTGTTGCCTGCATCTGGTAAGTATGACTGGTGATGTATTCATTCAACACAATTAACACGGTCAAAACTTTTCTCATACCTGATCCATTCACTGTTGCTGGCAACATTTGAGCAAGCACACTTTGCATTTTCTCTGCGGAAATGCAGTCTAGTTAATGTATGCAAACTTTTATTTAGTGACCTTAACATTGACCTACAATGATTCAAAGGTCAGACTTCACATGAAATTTTCATAACTTGTATCATCACTATAAGATTGCTTGCCGATAAGCTACAGTACCCTTGGTCCTATTTTTTTTTTCAACTGTCCCTTAATCTCCTGTTCTCCCGCTTAAGTTGCATTTTTTTCCCACCAAAAATTAAAAAGCGTCTTAACTATTTAGGAAAATTATAATTCCATCAACTTTTTTCAATTTATTGTGCCATTGCTTTGTAAGTTTGTGCTGTATATGAGCAGAGCACCTGACATAAGGAACAAAATGGAAAACATTTAAATCTAGAAAGCAGCGTGACTTAATATCTGCATCAGTCCTGAGCATAGGAGCGGAATTTGATTTGATTTGATTTCAAATGTGGGGGGACACAGTTAGTACTGGCACAAATCCTCAAAAGGGCTGTAGTTATTCAGATACTTCTTCGCAATTATGAACAAAAAAATAGTGGCAAAGCCACTGTGACCGCTTGGCCTATTGCAACATGGCCAAAATCAAACTTGGCCTAGATTTTTATCCCATCTACACACATATACGTAAAATATGAAAAGGATCCATCAAAAACGGAAGGCTCGAGAGTGCTGACCAGGCAAAATGTTTACAGACGGATGCACAACAGACCACCATGAAGGAATCAAACCACAGTATAAGCTTGATTGCCCAAAAGGCCAAGCGGGCTAACAATCATACTTTTGGATAGTTGTACCAAAGACACTCTATTCAGCAAAAAGTGATGAAGTGCTCCCCAGAGATGGAAAAGTGTATAAACTCTAATTCCAATGAAGTTGGGACATTGTGTAAAACGTGAATAAAAACAATGATTTGCAAATCCTTTTCGACCTATATTCAATTGAGTACACAACAAAGACAAGATATTTAATGTTCAAACCGATAAACCTTATTGGTTTTTTTTCTTTATATTCACTCATTTTGAATTTGATGCCTGCAACATATTCCAAAAAATCTGGGACAGGGGCATGTTTACCACTGTATTACATCACCTGTCCTTTTAACCCCTTAAGCCCTACGCCCCGGTACCGGGGTGCATTGGTTACGCATAATAAATTCAGCATGTTTCCAAATTGCAACATTCTCATACGGCATATCCACATTTCGCGAAGAAACTAGGCAAAAAGCTCATGTAGACCATTTTTACCTCAACCGAACACAATTCAAGCACCAAGCAAGTACATAAGCATATAGCAAAACATAGGATAAAATCATAACAGCGCTGAATCGCTAGAATTTCTCCTGAGTTTGTGCTTTGCATGAAAACGATACCTCAAATGAAAGAGGAAAGTCCACAGAATCCAATGATATGAGCCCTGTCATTTTAAACCGACACCACACTCAAAGAAAAGCAGGCATACACTTTACAGTCTACAGAGATGAGCAAAGAAATTTCTTACCTTTGATATTTTGTAATAAAAAAAACTGTTTGATTGTAAATCCGTGCTTGCTATTGTTAGCTCAATGTGTCTGTGTTATAACAAAACTAGATCTGCAAGTCTCAAAGCATGTTTTTCTTCTCGAGCATTACTTCAAAGTTCTCAGTTCCTCAGCATTCAGCTTGCTTGCAATATATTTTCCTCTCTGTGATCGGTTTGTGATGCTGTCAGTAAGACTTTGCCGGTAGCCATTAAGTTCAATGGCTTCTGACGTTTCCAACGAGCCCTAAAGCACCTTTATCGCACAAAGCTAGCCTGAGCTAGAGCCTTGCGTTCCCAGTGCGTCAAACCGAGTCCATGGGCCATTCCAATGTACTTACATAGCGCGACAACATAAACACTTAACAGGTTTGTTTGTGGTATTTTCGGTATAATTATCCGCTAAATATTCAACTGTTGTTTTCAAAGCCGTTTTCTGACAGAAACGCGTGAATACTGAGGGCACAACAGTACAAGCAAGGTGAGTGACTTGTTGACTCACTCTTTATATGGGCAATTTGAGAGCACTGTTACTGTCAAATGATATAGTCTAGTGGGTAGGGCGTAGGGCTGCAACGCAGGCGACCAGTATTCGAGTCCCTGGTCAGGTGTGTTTTGGTAAGACAATAGTACCATTTTGCTTATATAAATAATTGCTGGGGTTTTTATTCTTTTGACTTTTTTCCCCAATTTTTTTTAACCCTTTTAGTATCCATAATCTTATTAATTTGCGTTTTTTTAATTAAAGGAGGACTATCATCAAAAAATTTCTGCCCTCCTGTTATTTCAATTTGTTAATCTCCTGCTAGTTAAACTGCATTCATATAACTCAGTTGGCTAATTGACAAAAAAAATTGAATTTAATTAAGCCCATTGGGCAGCGCCACTATTTTCCATAGCACCTGTCGCATCTAATTCTGGGGCGCGAGATCATGACGTCAGCGCGGAGGTCTGGGGCTTCCAGGCAAATTGGCCATGCATTCGATTTAATGAGATTTTCTCGTAAGTGAACAGATCCGAAATCACTTTGAAAATGCTGTATTGTCAGGCATACGATTGTGTCAACGACACTAAACAGAAGATGGCCAGTGTGACAATGCACACATTCCCAAAGGACAGGGATTTAATTCGCCGTTGGGTTATAAACTCGCACAATGGAACAATGCAGATCACTGTTCAGGGATGCTTTGTTTACACTCTCAGCCGCCGCATTCACGTCACGATTCCGTGCTTTCACAGGCTGAAACTCTGTCTCGCGTAGCTTGAGTTCAAAATAATGGCGGCCTCCGTTTTGGATTTTATCATGGAAATCAAGGGCAATTATCACCAATTACGTGGAAAGGACTAATTATCTTGCGGAAATACTTGAAGCGGGTGCTGTTGAACTTCAGTGCAGTTAATACAGGTCGAAACAGGTAAGCGTGATAATCCTCCTCTAAATCTGCTCCAGTGGAGCCAAACTTCTTTTTCTTTGTATTTATTGTCTTTGAATGGGAAATTGTATAGGCTATAGGACTGGCAGAATAAATTCTAAAAATTAAAAACTGGTTGTATTTGGGTGGAATGTATGCCTGTAGTGACATAAGTGTATAAGTGAAATTAGATGAGTTTTACAGTTTAATATCTGAGAAATCTGATTTGGCACCCAAGGTGCCTGAATTACCAATTTGGAGAAGCCACCTAGACATTCCTCTCCAATTTTGTTCTGATTTACTTGATTAGCACAGATAATAGTGAGATTCTGTTCTGTAAATTTTTAGAGGTTTCAGACTGCAACTAATTAAGTTTACAAGGGATAGAAGTAAAACTTTGTTTGGTGCAAAATGAGGTCTTTGATTTATACTGTGTTCCATCTTCATTTACTCTGACTCAGTGACATATACACTGATTTTTATACCATGGCAGAAACCCCAAATGGTTTTACCTTTATTATGATACCAAGATCATTCAAATGGACCAAATACTTGCAGAGATATACTCATTTCGAGCTTGCCATTTTCGAAAAAGAGGCTCAGGGCTTAAGGGGTTAACAACACTCAATAAGCGTTTGGGAACTGAGGACACAAATTGTTGAAGCTTTGTGGGTGGAATTCTTTTCCATTCTTGCTTGATGTACGACTTCAGTTGCTCAACAGTCCGGGGTCTCCGTTGTCATATTTTGCGCTTCATAATGCGCCACACATTTTCAATGGGAGACAGGTGCCATGCTGTTGTAACATGTGCAGAATGTGGCTTGGCAGTGTCTTGCTGAAATAAGCTGGGATGTCCCTGAAAAAGCTGGATGTCGCTTGGATGGCAACATATGTTGCTCCAAAACCTGTATGTACCTTTCAACATTAATGGTGCCTTCACAGATGTGCAACTTAACCATGCCATGGGCACGAACATATCCCCATACAATCACAGATGCTGACTTTTGAACTTTGCGTTGATTACAATCTGGATGGTCCTTTTCCTCCATAGCCCGGAGGACACAACATCCATGATTTCCAAAAACAATTTGAAATGTGGACTCGTCAAACCACAACACACTTTTTCACTTTGAGTCAGTCCATCTCAGATGAGCTCGGGCCCAGAGAAGCCGGCAGAGTTTCTGGGTGTTCTTGATATATGGATTTTGCTTTGCATGGTAGAGTTTTAACTTGCACTTGTAGATGTAGCAAAGAACTGTGGTAACCGACAATGGTTTTCTGAGGTGTTCCTGAGCCCACACGGTAATATCCTTTACAGAATGATGTCAGTTTTTAATGCAGTGCCGCCTGAGGGATCGATGGTCACGAGCATTCAATTTTCGGCCTTGCCGCTTACGTGTAGAGATTTCTCTGGATTCTCTGAATCTTTTGATGATATTATGGACTGTTGATGATATCCCTAAATTCCTTGCAATTGCACATTGAGAAACGTTGTTCTTAAACTGTTGGACTATTTGCTCACGCAGTTGTTCACAGAGTGGTGAACCTCGCCCCATTCTTTCTTGTGAATGACTCAGCCTCTCAGGGATGCTCCTTTTATACCTAATCATGACACTCACCTGTTTCCAAATAACCTGTTCACCTGTGAAATGTTCCAAATGTTGCCCTTCTGCACTGTCACTTTGATCACCTGGCTTGAACTCAGGCTGTTAATAAAGACCACGATTTTTGTATTCTGGACTACTTGCATTTGATTCCTTGCACGAGACATAACAAGGGGAGAGTCTTGTACATGAACGATGTATGAAATCAATTCAATTTTCTTCAAGTTATCTCAAGGAACTTTACACAAAGAGACCATTCTCATTCAATTAAAAGAGACAACAATAACAAAACCAAAATGTGTGAAAGTCCACAGTGGGGGGTTGAGTTGAAACAGCCTATCACCGAGCCTTGTAATCTGATCCACCGTGTGCATCCTTGAGCATGGGAGTGCATGCGTGCACGTAGACAATGCAGCATGGCATGGAGGCCTTATAGATGGAAAACCATCTGTGATACTCTGGCGGCATCTTGTGCAGAAAGGGGGGTATTATATTACCGCATCAAAAGGGCCATAGTTGTGACATAAAAGTACAAAACTGAGGTCCCATGATTGGGGTTTGAAATGGTCCCCCAGTTTTACGCATGGGCATAGCCATAGAAAAACGGGTCTCAAATTCTCAGTTTTGCTTATTTTGTTTTGAAATTTGACAAGGGAATAGCCAAGGCCTCATTCTGTTGGCATACAGTGTGTTTTTGGCCCTAACCAGCAGGTCCAGCTCTGTTCCACCAGTTTTACATGAAAAAAATCCAGGCGCGGAAATTTTTTTATCAACTTCTGTGTGTTCCAAAGTGTAGAACTTTTTACCAGTTACAATTACAGTAAATTCAACTGCTAAGGCAAAAACCAGAGAGTGTTACCTTCACAGAAAGCCCAAACACTTATATATTCTCCAAAGGGTTAAAGAATTGCCTCAATTTTAATTTTGGAATGTGTTTTTCCGGCGGATTGGGCAAATTTTACATCATAACAGCATAATCACAGAGCAGTAGCAACAGATCAAAGTAGGACTCTCTCCTCAGGTCTAAGTGGGCCCTCTGAGCCAATCACATGCACTTGCACACAGACATACACACACTCCATTCAGCACCATGGATAGCAACATGGCCTAAATGCCAGATACCAGAAGATGAAACTGATCAACATTTAGAGAAGATTTACTGTATAATCTAGACAACAAGTGTTGCCACTAAATGTGGCCATGTCCCCCGCCAGGTGACGGAAATCGACTGGGGTCGGCATATCACACAAATACATGTTGAAGCCGAAGATGAATAAAATCGGTCAAAGCGTTCTTGAGATATCGCGTTCACAACAAACCTGACGTGACGGACGGACGGCCAGACGGATGGACTGACGGAGCTGAGTACGATGTCCCCCGACCCTAATACACCTTGACCCCAACGATGAATGGAATCGGTCATACCGTTCTTGAGATATCATGTTGACAAGGTATTTGTAAGTGGTAAAATGGTTGTAATGGCCTTGAGAATAATGCCAAGGTCACGTAAATCGAGTGGGCTGTGAGCCCCCCCTAAAACACCTTGACACCAAAGATGAATGGAATTGGTTGAACCATTCTTGAGATATCGCGTTCACAACAAACGGGATGTGACGGACGGACGGACGAAGCTGAATACAATGTTCCCCGCCCCTAATACACCTTGAGACCAAAGATGAATGGAATCGGTCAAACCGTTCTTGAGATATCGTGTTCACAACAAACGGGACGTGACAGACGGACGGCCGGACGGCATTACATCGAGTGGGCTGTGAGCACCCCAATATACCTTGACACCAAAGATGAATGGAATCGGTCAAACCGTTCTTGAGATATCATGTTGACAAGGTATTTGTAAGTGGTCAAATAGTGGTAATGACCTTGAGAATAATGCCAAGGTCACGGAAAGCGACTGGGGTCGGCGTATCACACCAATACACCTTGACATCAAAGATGAATGGAATCGGTCAAACTGTTCTTGAGATATCGCGTTCACAAGAAACAGGACGTGACAGACGGATGGACGGACGGAGGTGAATACTATGTCCCCCGCCCCTAATACACCTTGACATCAAATATGAATGGAATCGGTCAAACCGTTCTTGAGATATCGCGTTCAGAACAAACGGAATGTGACGGACCGCCGGACGTGACGGATGGACGCAGCTGAATACTATGTCCCCCGCTCCGCTCGCTACCACGGTAGCGGGGGACAAAAATCTAAGCAAATATGCATTCCTCTTAAAACTATGGACAGCTACAACAATTTAAAATTTACAACTGCACAGTCTAGCTTTTTAGAAGTGCTTTCATCTGGTCTTCTGTGAAGAAAAAGCCCTGATTATGTCCTTAAAGTCCAAATTATGAAGGATGTCATGCTCAATGGACATCAGTGTGAGATTACTGACTCTGTCTTGCAGTATGCTTGATCGCAGTCTATTTTTCACCGAGCACAGTTTGGAGAAGGACCGCTCTCCGCTCGCATTAGTCGCTGGCATAGTCAGGAATAGCCGTAGAGCTATGTCTGTGTTGGGAAACACTGTGTGGAGTTTTCTTTTTCTTAAAAATTTCAGTAACCCCACTGCTGATGTGTTGCTCACCTTCTCGCCCTGTACAAACTCTCTGAACTGTACAAGCTCCTCCACAAAGTCCTCTTCCAAGTCACCGTTGTATTTCCTCTGCAGCCTCGACGCTGCTGAGCGGAGGTCTTGGGGGGAAATCAAGCGCAATCCATGTAAAAAGCCGAAGTTTTCACACACATCATTGCATGACTGGTATCTTCTGTCCAGTTCTGACACTAACCGGTCAATGATGCAAATATACACAGATGTGCAGAAGCGGCTGCGGCCTGATAGCTTACATTCAGGCTCAGATGACTCGTCAGCCTGTCTCTTTCTTTTTTTTTCGTTGAGTGTCTGCTTTGTACTTATGGGACACAGTGGGGGACATGCTCCTTGCAACTGTCTCAAAGATTGTCATGGTCCACATTGTCATGTGGATGCACGACTAGAGGAGCGAAGACGGTCGAAGCAACCCAGTGCTTCCCCTGACCTCCCCATCATGTCCCAGGTGAGACGGCAGCTTCCTCTCCAGACCTCTGCGGCTCCCAAGACGGCACCTGAGGGGGTTCCTACGCAGATGGACCGAGCCAGACTGACCAAAGAGGAGCGGGAACGCAGGTTCAGGGAACGGGCCTGCTTCTACTGCAGCAAGGCTGGGCACATTGTCTCCCAGTGTCCAGCTAAAGGCCAATGCCCACCCATGAGCAAGGGGCCGCTAGTGGGCGTAACACCGGTTGAGACCTCCTCAATCAATCGTACCTGCCTGCCGATCAGTTTGGAGTGGGAAGGGGGGTTTAAGCAGACCACTGCCCTGGTGGATTCTGGAGCTGAGGACAGTTTTGTGGATGCAGAAACGGCGCGGAAGTGGGGAATACCTCTGGAAGAGGTTTCATGTTCATGAGTGGCTAATTCTGTGAATGGTCAGAGGATCGGCCGTATCACCCACTCCACTGCCCCCATCAAGTTGCGCGTTTCTGGCAACCATCAGGAGACCATCCGATTGAATCTCATTGACTCCCCTCACTCCCATGTTATCCTAGGCCATCCTTGGATGGCCAAACACAACCCCAAAATTGATTGGGCTACCCATGAGATTAAGGGCTGGAGCCCTAACTGTTCACAGTCATGCCTTGCTAATGCTCATGTTCATGTTCATGTGCCCTCTCCTGCAGAGATCCCTAACCTGGAGAAGGTCCCTCAAGTTTATCATGACCTCAGGGAGGTGTTTTCCAAGTCTCGTGCCACGTGTTTACCCCCTCATCGCCCTTATGACTGTGCTATTGATCTCAAGCCAGGTACCATGCCCCCTAGAGGCCGTCTGTTTTCCCTGTCCCGTCCCGAGACCCAAGCCATGGAGAAGTACCTGAGTGAGTCCCTCGCTGCCGGAATCATCCGCCCTTCCTCCTCTCCTGCTGGGGCGGGGTTCTTCTTCGTGGGTAAGAAGGACGGGACCCTACGTCCATGCATTGACTACAGAGGCCTCAATGAGATTACCATTAAGAATCGCTACCCATTGCCGCTCAAGACCACTGCTTTTGAGCTTCTCCAGGGGGCCACCGTGTTTACCAAGCTAGACCTGCGCAACGCCTACCACCTGGTCCGCATTCGAGAGGGGGATGAATGGAAAACGGCGTTTAACACCCCCACGGGGTACTGGGAATATTTGGTTCTTCCCTTCGGATTGACTAACGCCCCAGCTGTGTTCCAGGGTCTCGTTAATGATGTATTGAGGGACATGATCAATAAGTTTGTTTTTGTGTACCTTGACGACATTCTCATTTTTTCCAAGACCCTGGAGGACCATGTCAAGCAGGTTCGACAAATCCTGAAGCGCCTCCTGGAGAACCGCCTGTTTGTGAAGGCCGAGAAGTGCGAGTTCTCTGTCCCCACCACGACTTTCCTGGGTTTTGTTATATCAGCTGGTGCCATAAGCATGGACCCCTCCAAGGTGAATGCTGTCACTGAATGGCCCAGACCCACGGACCGTAAGTCTTTACAGCGCTTTTTGGGATTTGCTAATTTCTACCGAAGGTTCATTCGTAATTATAGTTCTGTCGCTGCCCTCTCACATCACTAACTTCAAGTAAACTCAAGTACCAATAGAATGATGAAGCTGAAAATGCCTTTAAAGACCTAAAGTCACGTTTCACCACAGCCCCTATTCTTTCTATCCCTAAACCTGAAGCCCAGTTCATTGTGGAAGTCGATGCTTCTAACGTTGGCATTGGAGCCATTCTGTCTCAGAGATCTGAGAAGGATAACAAGATTCACCCATGTGCTTTTTATTCTCACCGTTTAAGTCCCACAGAACAGAACTATGACATTGGCAATCGGGAGCTGCTGGCAGTCAAACTGGCACTGGAAGAGTGGAGACAGTGGCTAGAGGGCGCCAAACTCCCGTTCCTTGTTTGGACTGACCATAAGAATACATAAGAGTATTTGCAAACGGCTAAGAGATTGAACCCTCGTCAAGCCAGGTGGGCTTTGTTCTTTTCTCGTTTTAACTTCCATCTTGCCTATCGCCCAGGCAACAAGAATGTCAAGCCGGACGCACTATCCCAGATTTTCGAGCCCCCTGACAAAGAACCTTGTACGGACACCATCCTTCCACAAGAAGTTTTTGCTAGTGCCATAGCCATGGATATCGAGAAAGAGGTGAGAAATGCGCTCAATGACTCTGCCGCTCCCAGTACTTGCCCCACCAATCGCCTGTTTGTCCCCATACCCAAATGTCCCCAAGTTTTGGAACGGGGACATGCCTCCAACCTAGCCTGTCACCCAGGAGTCAACCATACTTTAGACTTCATTGCACGACGTTTCTGGTGGCCAGATATACGTAAAGATATCCGGGACTACATCTCTGCCTGCTCGGTCTGTGCCCAGTCTAAGGCCTCTCACCAGCCCCCTCAAGGCCTACTCCAACCACTACCCACATCCCATCGCCCTTGGTCGCACATATCACTTGACTTCACCGGTTTACCCCCTTCCAATCACTATAACACTATCCTCACTATTGTAGATCGATTTTCCAAAGCTGTTCATTTCATTCCCCTCACCAAACTCCCCACTGCACATAAAAACCGCCTCCCTACTCATCCAACACGTTGTCCGACTTCATGGAATTCCCACTGATATCGTTTCTGATCGAGGTCCCCAGTTCACTGCCAAATTTTGGAAAGCCTTCTGCACCTCACTTGGCACATCAGTCAGTCTCACATCAGGTTTTCATCCCCAGTCCAATGGCCAGACCGAGCGGGCGAACCAATGCATTGAAACTGTTCTCAGATGTCTCTGCTCTAAGAACCCAGCCTCCTGGAGTCACCAATTGCCGTGGGCCGAGTACGCCATCAACAGCCACACCTCCTCCTCCTCCAAGCTGTCCCCTTTCAAGTGCTGCATGGGATACCAACCGCCACTGTTCCCCAGTCAGGAGGAGGAGGTGGCCGTCCCGTCCGCACAGGCCTTCATTCGCCGATGCAAACGCACCTGGAAGACCACACGCATCGCCCTGCTGAAGTCAGCGGCCAGAATGAAGCGCCTGGCGGACAGAAGGCGTACTCTGGCCCCAAACTACCGGGCAGGACAGAGGGTTTGGCTGTCGTCCAAGGACATTCCCATTAGGGGTGGTAACCGTAAACTGTTTCCCAGATTTATTGGTCCCTTCACTATAGATCGTATCATTAGCCCCACTGCTGTTCACCTTAAATTGCCATTATCCATGCTTAGAATCCACCCCACTTTCCATGTTTCTCAAATTAAGCCTGTTGTTACCCACCCCCTGTGTTCTGGTCCTGATCCCCCTCCACCCCCCCGTATTATTGATGGTGGCGAAACCTATATGGTTCGCGCCATCTTGGACTGTCGTCGTCGGGGCCGTGGCCTCCAATACCTCATTGATTGGGAGGGTTACGGTCCCGAGCATCGGAGTTGGGTTCTTTCATGCTTAGTCCTTGACAAGGATCTGATTAAGGACTATCATGCCCATCACCCCAGACCCAGTCGTTAAAATGCCAGGAGGCGTTTCCTTGGGGGGTACTGTCATGGTTATGGTTTTTGGTCATGTTTACGTTCATGTTCAGTGTTCATGATTTTGTCTTTTATTTATTCTTTTTTGGTTATTGTAATCCTCAGGTTTTTAGTTCATTCCATTTCTCAGTTCCATTGCACTTGTCTCCCCTGTCTTGTGATCTAGTTGGTTCAGTCCGTCTCCCGGTCTGTGTGCTCACTTACCGGGTGATTTAAATGTATTCTGGTGTTTAACGCATTCCTTCGATTCTCGTTTACTTCCTTCGCCTTACTGTTCTGATTACTAACAAAACTAAGGTTTGTATTTTGTATCATAGTCTACTAACACAACTAATCCATGTATATAGATTACTAACTTACTAATGAGCGCTCTAGTTAAATCTGTAAAGTTGCACCGCTACTAATTAATACTAATTCCCTCTCAGCAATCGCCCTGTTCTAGTCTCCGCCTCTTGCTCAGCTTTAACTATCTCCCCCCTGCGTTTCTGTGAGATCTCTCGACGTGTTTAATTACTTTCCTGCACTCGTTATCTGTGCACTTAGAACTCCTTGACCGGAGCTGTTTAAATGTCATAGGCTGTCTGTGTGATTCCGTCCGTGTCTTGGCGTTCGCCAGTTTTCGCGTGGTTAGGGTTTCCCTCATGTGATTCTCCGTTGTAATTAGTCTGATCCATCTCACCTGCTCCCTGCATAGCATGTGACTTTCCTCCCGTCTATTTAAGCAGTCTTTTCGCAGCCAGCTCCTTGTCAGAACGTTGATCAATATTTCTTTGTGCAGAGCACCTTGTATGCCATTGAGTATTGTTTTTCTTCGACTGGTTTGTCCGACTATGATTCTTGCCATAGCCCTTCTTGTATTGTTTTGTCTTTTTGCATTTCGACCTATTTTTGTATGACCACGATTTCTGTGTTTGGATGCCCTGTGTATGACCCTTGGCTTTGTTCATCGACCACGACTTTTTGCCTACTGCCTAAGTACCTTTGCTCATCTGTCTTACTGGTTCTGACCCCTGCCTGTCTAGTCGACACTGTTTTTGGATTTCGTATTGTGGCTTGGCAATTCTTGTATTTTTTGGCTTTGACTCGGACCTCATGAAAGGCATACGTTTTTTGGATTTCCCTCTCTCGCGTGTGGTTCCTGAATGCACCGTCACAGTGATATCAAAATGATCCCGCAGGCCTGCTACATATTCACGCAATGACTGAACCAGATCCACAGCATTGAACAGGTCCAATTCCACTGCTTGTAGTGCAGCACTCACACCTTGGAAGCGTTGAAGGACGGCATTCCACATGTTGCACATTAATGCAATTTCTAGTTTATGCATCTTTTTGTGCAGTGCCCTAGTCTCCTCTCTTGCGCTAAAATTCTGGTGTTCATCATCAGCAATGTTGAGTAATGACTGCTGGATCCCTGCGTAATTCTGACATAGGGCTTTGGTTGCAACAGCTTGCGCTGAACATCTTGTGTCAGAAAGCGATTTCAAAGTCTCTATTCTTTGATTAGGCTGCAACCCTGCCCTGATCGTCTGCCAGTGTGAGGTGGTCTTTGATGAAAAGTTGAACAAAGCTTGTACAAAACTGAAAAACTGTTCAGTCTCCTCACAGCAGTTCACTGTTTACTCCCACCAGGTTTAGGGTATGTGCTGCGCAGGGTACCCACTCTGCCAATGCGCTGATCTGCTTAATGCGGGCCTGCACACCTTTGTAGACTCCTGACATATTACTGGCATTGTCATAACACTGTCCTCTACAGTTATTAATGTCAATGCCCATCTCCTCTAACTCACTAAAAAGTGAGTTGTACAGTGCTTCTCCTGTATGGCTTTCAATGGGGAGAAACTTTAAAAAGCGCTCCTCTATACAGCTCGCTGGTGATAAATAACGCAGGATGAAGGTCAGCTGGCCCACATGTGTGATATCTGGTGTGGAGTCCACACTGATAGTGAAATACTTTGCAAGTTTCACTCTGCTGATGATTTCATCCATCATCTTCTGTCCCATCAGCAGTATGAATTCCTCACAAACATTCAGGGAGAGGTAGGATGGTGTTCCTCTGCCAGTATTTCCATATTTTTCAATATGAAAAAGGATAAAACTGACTGATCAGCTCCATGCTGCCTAAATAAGTGCCATTGTTGGCGTCTCCAAACCTGTGGCTGTCACCCCTGAAAGCAAGTCCCTGTTCAGCCAAATACTTCACAACAGTGACAACCTTCTGTAGAACCTGTGTCCAGTATTCACACTCCTCATTAAACTGTCTCTTGAGGTCTGAGTCCACTGTCCCACAGCTAGCTGCTTGAGTGATGTAGGCAATCGTGGCTCTTCTGTGAACGCCACAGCTTTCATGTTCACCAATACGGTCACTGGCATGTTTCCAGTCAGAGTAACCCCTATTCACAAATGCTGACTGTTCCTTATTCCCGCCAAATATTTTACACGCAAAGCAAAACACTGTACCTGATGATGGAGAATAGCATAGCCATTCTCTAGGCACACACTCCCCGTAAGTCAGTTTGCGTCTAAATAGCATTTTTGAAAAAAATCTTCTCTGCTGTTTATACTGGTGCTCCGAGGCAGAGAGGTCAGCGTCTTTATTTTGACAGGAGTCCGGTCCCATTTTCGCCCAGTAAGCGTGCACTCCTTCGTTGTCGATGTTGTTTCCCCAGCGGCCCGGGTCACTGCTGTAGGGGATATCTGACTCGTCTCCCCCTGCCTGGTTTGCTGCCTGGTCCTCACCTGCCTGGTGATCGTGTGATCCCCTCTCCTCCTCCTCTGCTCCCCCTGTCTGCACCGCAGCGCTGCAGATAGTCCCCTATTCCTCTCCCGTTGCCTCCTTCTGCGCGGCCGCGGGCTGTGGCTCGTCCACTCCCTCCAGTGACTGAGGGAGCAAGCTTCCTCCACCTTCCACAGCAGCAGGTTTAAAAAATCCTGTGAGCTTTGGTAAGCTATTGATTAACTCCTTTTCCCTTAATTCTTTCACAAACCATTTTTCTTTTGTGGGCACCACTCTCAAACTTCTTTTTCCCCGACATTTTGCACCTGCCAATCAATCATAGAGGGACACACCCCAACACTAGCAATACACATTCTGATAGGTCAGCCAACGGGCCATACACCATAGAGCCCACGTGGGTCACGTGTAATTTGAATCAATCAACAGCCACAGATGTGCGAATAAAGTGATTGACAGACAGTGTTGCCAGATTTGTTTCCTGCTCACTTGGGCTGATTTCGATTGAATTGTGCGGGAAAAATGGCGGGTGGACCGTGGACACATTTTGGGCTGGTTTGGGATGAACTCGGCGGTTTTATTTAACATCCATAATTTGCGTTTGTTAAGCGCGCACGCAGCGTTAAAGACGAACCAGTACGTCAGTGTATTCATTAAAAAATGTATTGCCTTTTAAAACATTGACGTACATGTTGGCCACTCTCATTGAGAGGATGTAGCCAAGGCCATGTGGTTACGCCCAAAGCCTGGTCATGCCTATTCCTTGCGTGGCTACGTAGATGAGCTGTGCCCCTCCCTCTCCTCTTGACCCCACAACATTAGTGCAAAATGTTATCCCAGAAGACAAGCGCACCTGTGCAGTCGCAAGCCCCCGACTTTAGCCAGCCAAGCTCACTACCCTGCCAAGATAACGGCCATTACTGCATTATTGTAATCATACAAGTGAGGGGAAAAGAGCTAAATGTATTGCAAAGAGTGGGAAAATGTCGTTGGATTATAGCAGCGGATGCTGTCTGTCAAAGCGAAGCCCATTGCAAAATTTGGAGCGCCTAGCTAGCCATTTTAGCTAAGCCCCTTCCAACTGTAAAAACGTTTCTGTGCCAGTGACCGGATCAGGGACATCACTGACGACCATCTGAAACGTTGTGAACTACGAAAAGCCTCCTTACTTATGTTGCATTTCTTGAGTCGATAAATGCTGCAATTATTTATCGGACATGGCTATGAAACAGCAGCGCTAAAGATACAGGCAACAGTCCCAACTAAGTGCAGTCTATATTTCAGGAGAGAGCGCAGAGAGGATATTGGTGAGTCCCTAGATTTCTAAACTGCACATTTCCTTGGGCATAATCGGTTCAGTAAGCAGTATACAGTACGGGCATTGAATGTGGAATTGACGTTGACAACAGCCTATAGTTCTGTGTGATTGAGGTGTTGCATAGTCGCTTGGTTGTACTTTAAAGGTGCCCTGTGTAAGAACTGAGGTCAAAATATCCAAAAAATGAGCTAGACACAACAAAAGAATAAGAAATAAGGGCAATGATGTCATAAAAAAGATGACAAGGTATAGTGCAGCAGAGATATCAACCTGAATTAGCACACTAAATCACTAGCTGAGCACCGTCCTGTGTCATAATACCAGTTTCTGCCATGGGTGGCGGCATGCGGGCAACATAACAGCCAGCCAAACTGCAGTGCACGAATAAATCGCACGGCTTGAGGGCGTACTTGAACCTGATGTCAATCGTGTGGAAGGTACATTAGCTAAGAAGCTTGAAATGGCTTCGATGATAATGAACCCTAAATGAACGTATGAAATGTAACGGAAAACTTTGCATAATGCAATGAAACATGACAGAATGTTTAGTTGTGACTAATGATACTTGATTGCTAGAAGAGGTCTTGCTAATGAAGACTGCATATCAGGCAAACTGGTTGCACACTGTGAAATTATCATCAGGCAGGCGGCATACGTAACGTTCTAAAATGATCTTGTCCCTAGTTTTACTTGTATATGTGCAGCTAAGATTACTTCGTAATTTTGAAGTCCGCTATAACTGTTTTGACGACGTACGGTAAAGTGATGGTCAACTAACAGTGGCGATCGACTGGCCAGCTGATTTTGGGATCAGAGACTGGTTATGGTAAAGTCCGGCATCAGATATATTTATTCACTCAAATGTTTGTAGCAACCAGAAGTATGTGTTAGCTAGTTTCTACACCAAAATGAAAGAAGAACGAACTCTAAAGGTGGACCAGTGACTCAGAAGCTCTAGACCGCTCGGGAGAAGTGGGTATCGGCAGCTAGGGTGAAACAAGACACCGACCCAAGGGTTGAAATTGAAAAGGTAAGAAAAAGTAACATTTATTTTCTTTTCTCTTAGTTCCTTCTCTCTTTCTTCAATGAGTGTGCATTTCTTATCAGAGCAATATTCAGCATAGGAAACATCAAATAAACAACAAATGAAATACCCTCTCACTCCTGTGTTATCTTTCCCTTTTTAGGATTATTTTGAGATCTACCTGTCAGGTAAGTGCTTGGTTTATCAGAATTTCCCATTTTAGATTGAAGTAATATTTTAGTTATTTACTATTAGTTAGGCACTCATTACATTGTTATTTCCGATTATGTCTTTTTTTGTTGGGCTGGCTTTAGAGTCCTATTTTGTAGTGCCTTTAATTGAACAGGTGGTTCCTTTGATTTTAGATTCTCTCCCTAGCACCAGTAAACCAACCAGTACCAACCAGCAAACATATATACACAGAAAAAATGAATAAAGTTGTTTCACATCCAAAAAAAAAAAAAAAATATTTAACACACCTCATAACCGTATCTTCAATAACAAAACTGATACTGTGTTAACAATGCAATGTTCAAAGAGGTCAGTTCAATGAGTTACTGGTCAAATCCAGACATAGCTATATCAGTTCAACATCAGACTGTGCGGTTTCCTGCAGACTGTGAAAGGTGGTGTGACAGTGTCTTTTCGAACCAACGAATAAAGCAAGGGTTTACCTGTCAAGCAGAAAAGTCGCCAACTCTGCGTCGGTTTTTAAATCCTTCCAGATCACGGAGTTCCCTCCACCTCTGAAAAGCCACTCTGATGTTCACTCTTGTTTTATCCCGGGCTTTGTCTAATTCTTTCTTTTGTGCTTTTTTTTCTTCTGGCTTCCTCTTCTTACTTGTCTTAGCCGTGTGTGCTGTTGTCGGTAACGGAGGCATTGGTATTTTTTTCCTCGCTGATGGCTGTTGTTGCGCCATTAGTTTCTCTAAGCTCCTGAACCCTCTCTCGGAGATTTGAGCTTGACTGAGCACTGGCGTGAACTGAGGAGGAAGGGGGAGGAGGCTGTCTGCAGCGCGTGCATGTGCACTGTTTGACGGCTGTCAGACACCATCCTGGGTCTAATTGGTTCTTTTTGGTCGGTCCAAACGATTCTTTTAAAGTGCCCCTTCCGTGAGAAAATGGACTTATCGGTTAGTATTTGAATATGGTAGGTCCATAATCAGTTTGTGACATGTCGTGGTTCTTGAACTCCAACAACACTTGAAGTATTGGTTTTTGCAAATAAAAGGATATAGGCGGAGAATTTACGCCAGTAAAAAATGTGTTGCAGTGTTACGAAACACCGCAAATTGAATATTCATATTCTCACCGGTTCTCACCCACTCTGGAGTGTAACCGCCCACACAAAGATTCGAGCAACGTGCCAACTGTCATCCACAGTCTACGGCAGGGGTTGGCAACCTGCGGCTGTGGAGCCGCGTGCGGCTCTTCAGCTCTTCCACAGTGGCTCCCTGCAGCTTTGAAAAACATTAATAGTGACTATTTAAATTTATTGTTTTCTTTCAAACAAAATATCGCTTATTTTGGAGATCAGGGTGATACTGTGACACTGAAAAAAAGCATTTAATATTTGTGACCCCGCCCGTGAAAACCCCGCCGCAAAACTCGCCTGATCTAATTTTTGAGATATAGACCGTCAAGTAGTCCCTGTGATGAAAAGTGACAAAAATATGAAATGTGAGTTTATGGCTGTAAATGATAGGTTACACATTGGGGTTTCGAAATAAAGTTCAAAAATTAATTTCTAACATCAATACATATTAAAATTAATGAATTTATTTACACTTCGTTTACGCGGAAGTTGCTTTCCACAAGCCTGGTCTATTATGTTTTCAATCGGCTTTTAGTTTACCTTCGGCGGATGAACGCATGATGGTTTGGGTGTCATTCGGTTTAGGAACTTCTTTTCTACCATTGAAAATGAATGTAGACGATAATGCGCACCATCATAAAGCAGGTCAGTCGAAGTTACGGCAAAAGAGTTGCGCTTTAAGCCGGGTGCGGATTTCTCCACGGATTGCGTCGTATTACCACGGATATTTCAGAAATGAAGCATTTGCATTTGTAGATTAACGTCTTGTGAAGCTAACCAGCCTAGTTTGAGGACATGTCATGCCTGCCAAAACTTTAATATTGACTGAGTGGAGGTCATTTTAGAGATATCAGTTAGATTTTTTCACGGAATATTCCTTACATGATGTAGAATGACCTTGTGTAAAAAAAAAAAAAAGAAAACAAAAAACTGTTCATCACCAGAAAATGACTTTAGCTGGGTTATCACAGGCAGGGATATGGGTGACCTATTGGCAATTGCAAATAACAAGACATCTGTCTCGTTGTGTTTTCAATTTTGGCAAGGAGGGATGATGCATTGGGGCTCGATGCATAGGCAACTAACATGAAAGCCCATCCGGGTAGGCTATTCCGAGAGCTAGGCCACTTTTAGAATGGTTTAAAAAATCAATTGCCCAATCGCAGGGCTGCCAAATTTCTTCGCATTCTCACGCATACGGCGTAGGTCTCATGTATTTTCGAGACATATTCACCGAAGTCAGCAATTGTTCAATCAGTGCGTATATTAATGAGATTCTTACGCGTAATTGAAGTCCTTGTGCATGACAGTTTCAGTTTCACTAGCGTAGCGGTGGATTTCACCACTAGTAACACGGAGCGCGATTATGACTCTGGACCTCTTGCGCTTTTTTTTACTTGGGGATTGAAAGCAATGAATGCGTTTCATGATCGTTTCGATTGTTTGAATGGAATAAGACAATTTGAAATGTCTTTATGCCATTCCACTGCTTCCAATTCCTGAGTAAAGAAAAGCGTGAGAATTCCAGAGTCATAATCGATTTCCATGTCACTAGTGGGGAAATGAACCGTGATGTACGTGAAACTGATAAACTTTCATGCACAGCGAGTGTAATTCTGCAAGAGAATCTCTTAAATGCGCATTAATTGAATAATTGCTGACTACAGCACAGGAACGCAAATGCCACTAAGAAGCGTGAGACTTGAGCCGAATGCCTTGGAGTTGGCAGCTCTGCAATCGAGAGGGCTGCAAGACATTTCGTCTAATTTGTTAGATAGGCTAGTAAAATTACCACTATGAAACGTCCATTGTTATATGTGTTGATGGCATTTCCAGCATTGCATCGGCCTCCTCTTCTTCGCAGAAAATCTTACTATGCCACCTGTAAAATCTGTTGTCTTTCACTGTCTATGGTTGTAGCTAGCTAGGCTCTGGGCCAGTAGGGCGTTGGGGCTGTACACATATTGAATATTCACGAATGTAGCTGAACTATCCAATCAGCGCGAAGCTCATTTAAACGCCGGATATTCACGAGGGAACTCACCCGTCTTCTCAGACTGCCTTTCAGTGATGGTTAGAAGGTCATAAAATAAGCGATCCAAGGCACTTTTCCCACAAATAATGGTATGAATACGATGGCAGGGCATTGGGGATTAACACAAAATGTCGGGATATGTCTGGAAGGGGCACTTTAAATTGCAGTAGGAGCAGTAGGTGGGTTTAAAGGAGCTTTTTTTTAATTACAGAGTACTAGTTTTATGTAATACTGTCTGTTCGCAGTGACAGTTTTAGCAAAAATGACAAAAAGTTACTTTTACAAGACTTACCAACTGCAGCTTTAAGGAGCTCGGCTGTGTGATGTTTGTTGCAATACCGTCGGCAGCGGTTTGTATGCTTGCGCACAGGAAATCCCCATGTAGAGGTCATTCTTCGGTCGAGTTTCAGGCATGCGCAGTTCGGACGTTCTCCGAGCTTCGTAGTAGTGCAAGTGCGAATTTGCCTCGTGTGAATGTGCGCAAAAAAAATGATTTTTGGATCACGATCTAAATCACACTCTTTTGCCTCGTGTGTGAATGCACGCAGGAAAAATGGATTTTTTTGGATCGCGATCTTTCTCCTGTGTGAATGTGCCAACAGTTTCCATGCCTGTCATTGTTACTGAGAACAAAGTTACAAACCTCCCTTGCAATAATTGCTGCAACTGCTGTCTTTTACAACTTTGTCAGAAAAAGCAATGACCCCCAAGATCCACCTGCACAGGATGATGATGATGGCAATGATGATGATGAGCAATTACTGGCTCCCCAGTATCAAGTGGGAGGTTTGGGAAACGCAAGACGGCGAGCCATTATTCAACAAAATTCTCACTAACAACTAAAAAAAATTGATATCTAAAAATAATCTTGGTTTATTACAATGCCAATTGTTGGTTAAATGTAAGGGTTTGACCTTACAGCCCCTCATGTGTTGCATTCTTTCACCTCCACATTGACAGGCAACAGGTGCAGCCCGTTAAGGTGGAGGTGATGGCAGAGTATAAAGGGCTAGCAACTGCCAGCCCCAATTGCCTCTACATTTTGATTTTACTCCGTCTTGTTCGACCTGTGCTGCTCCCTGTATTTTAAGCTCTGTTTGGTTTTTAATGATTTTATTATTAAATCTTTATTTCTTGAACCAGCCTTGGCATTTGAGCCTTTTTTTTCTTTCAGGCCCTAGGTCCTAGTGCCGGCCATATTGTTTTACGCATCCGGCGGGACAAAAACCATGACAGTTAAAGGTGGTGTTGCATCAGTATGGGAAAATTGCCCATGAAAGCTTTTGATTCCTTACCATGTTGACTGTGTGGAGAGATGTATGTGGGCCTAGAAAATGCATTTGTTTTTTGAATCATATGTGCTAGGACCAGTGGTGGCCTTAAGCATCTGGGGGCCCATTTCAAAAGCAAATGAGGGGCCCTATGAAACATAAGAACTTCATAATTTTGCTGAACGAAAGCTCACCCCTTAGCCTATCCAGTGAAATTTCAACATTTCTGGATGAAACTTGATGTTTATTTGTGATTTATTAAAATATTGGCAATGAAATATATGCATGTGTAAATGTGAAATTTCTCAAACTGAAATGTGTAACTCACCCCAACAAGCTAGTTGCATTGCAAACTGCGGTCGTCTTCGTGTACTTTATACATCACTGAATTTGAATTTAAAAAAAAAAGTTGCCACCTAAAATGATCAAAAGTTTAAAAACAAACGGCGCAAAGAGCCCTTCTTATTCTTTGTTTTCTTATGAGGGGACGGAGTTACGGGATCGCTCTATTATCACTGGGATAATGATACGGTAAAATCTGGATGTAATTCAAACTTCAAAATCCTGTCAACATAATTTAATGTCGCTTGAGTAGACTAGGTTTCGAAGCATACGGTGACTCGTATTGCTAGATCAGAATTCAAATTTGCATAGCTATAAACAACACGCAACACTGGGTGGCGCAGTATCCCTCTGCTTTGTCAGAGAATGAGGCTGGCTTTGCCATAGCCATGAAGATGTACATAAAACCACGTTTTCAGCTTGCTCACCGTTTTAATGTTTTCATTCAATTGCGACGCCATGTGACTTAAGGAGCACGTTTTTTTCGCTCAAAGTACATGTAGCTAATGTTATATTAAAACGCAGCACAGTGTGTAACGTTAATGACAGGCGAAAATCGAACAGGTCCGCACCGGTCATTTTCTGCCCGCTGTTTTTGCGTGGAGATGCTTGAATTCCGAATTGTCTCAGAAAACTCTCCTCTCGTTGGCTTTGGTTGGGTTATGTCCCGAAACTCCTTAGGTAACTTCTGGCTACTCTATATCCAAGAGCCTAGCCCCATTCGTGCCTCCGAGGGCTTGTTTTAACATTCTGACATTTACTGGCCCAGCGGAGTCACATGCCGTGCCATTGACAAAACCTGCAAAAGTGGAAATCGCCAACACCACTTGTCTTCTACCGCTGCTAGCGTCAAAACTTTCTTTTGTCTTACCTTGTGTCTGGTATCGGCGTAACAACGACATATTAAAAGTTTAGATTCGCACCAACCATTCATCGTAACTCCCTCTCGTTCCGAAAAATAAGTCTGGAAAAGGCAAAACTTCACCCCTGAAATCTAACTTCTGCCCAGAATCGTTCACGGCACAGCAATGAAATTGTGACACGCGCGCTGATTGGCTGGCGCTTGAGAGACCTGGCAAGCGCCAGCCAATCAATTTCAGCTTGCTCTTCTGCTGCCATCATTTGCAGAAGATAGAAATTACTACACTTCTTTTCCAGCTCAGTGTCCATGCAACTATCATAATTTGACGGAGAAAACCCGTAACTATGACCACCGCGAACCGTAAATTCTGCGCATTCGCCGCAACTCAGAGAAGGGGCCCCGTCTAGGGGGATTTCGAGGCACCGGCTGGGGGTGCGCTACAATGCCTTCATAGAAGGCTTAATGGGGTTTTTATGAGTCATTGCAAAATGTGCCAATTTGAGTGGCCGTCGGGGATCCAGAACATTTGCCTTTTTTGGAAGACTCAAATATTTTCCCGATTTGCCTTTTCTGGCTGTGTGCCTCTGCATGTTTTCATACAGCCAACGTATAGGATGTTAATTCTTGCCTGGCAGCTGGGGGCCCCCTGGAGGGCAGGGCCCGTTTCAACTGAAACGGTTGAAACATAGGTAAGGCCGCCTATGGCTAGGACAGAATATGGGCCAAATTAAGATGAGCACCCCCCAAAAACCAACATTTGGGGATAAATCAATGAATAACTCCCAATTATCACAGTGCTAGTTCTAAAATTAATAACTTTTATTGTTGCTGCCATCCCAAGGAACAATTTGACACCAAACAGCTTAATTGCTTTGAAAATATGAGACCGAGGAGGAATTGAAGCCGTAAAAAGCATAATTTCGCAACATTTTTCATCACAGATTGAAAGTTTAACATTAAAATTAATACAGATCCCAAAGTGATCCACCCTAAATATTTGGTCAAAAGTAGGTGCAGTATGCCAAGTTTGTTTGCACAAAGTTTCAAGAAATTCTTTCATCGGTAACAATGTAGTAGGACGGCTGTATGTACACCATCCTCGGAAGTGCTGATGTTGAGTTTCCTGAACTTTCTTTGGAATACTTACTAACTTTGGCATGTGGATGTTATCAGATCAAACAGGCACCAGGATACATAACTGAAAACTGTAATGATGAGGGAGACTATGAAGTTTGGGTGTACAAACACCTTGATAACCTTATACGTTGTCAGAAATATTCACATCACAGGAGTCAAACTAAGTACAACATATGGATTGAGTTTAATGCCACTCTACTTAATGACCCTATTACAGACTATTATTGCACATGCCCTGCAGGGAAATGAACAAATGGCATGTGCGCGCATGTTGCAAGTGTATTATACTACCTGGGTTATTTCAGGTCTCAGACCAAAGACATTCAGCCTTACATGTATATATTTCGACAAGCTCTCAACAAATGAAAAGAAACATATGTGGCTTAGACGTCAACTTAAGATTAGATATTCAACTAATTGAACCACAACATATTGCTGACCATAAATCTTTCATCTTTATAATACTCAACACACATGATACATGGGTCATTCTACACACAACCAACAATTTGGCTAGCGTACTTAACAAAAATTAAGATGTAGTCTAGACAATTGATTTCAAAGTATTTTATTGCTAACATATCAAGGGTCAACCAGACAGAGTATGCAAGCTTAATCAAGTTCATAATATATAATATTTATTACAACAGGACAAATAAATTTGACAGAAAGTAACTTCTGTTACTGGACAAATACTCCCTTTATGCTATAATATAATCATCAAATATTATACACCTTAACTGAGATTTAACTCCTTCATGTGTCCTAAAAGTAATTTAAATAAAATATACCAATTTGTTTTGAAGTGGTAACATTCAGAACAAAAAATTATACTGATCACTAAACTCAATTGTTCCTTGAGATTCAGAAAATATGGCATATTGTAACAATCTGACCTTTAAATTTTACCACCTGCCCAGAAAACTGTTGCTTCCAATGGTCTTAATTATAGAAAAATAGTCATCATATGACAAATATTCAGTGTACCTTCATAATGGTCTCCTTGGGTAGAGTAACAGAAATTACATGTACGTAACAGAAGATACCAGTGGTAACAGAAGATGCAGTAACATAAGTTACTTCTAAGAGGATATTTCTAAGAAATGGAGGAGTAATCCTCTATTATCACCCAATGAACACATTTATGACAACATAATTCATTAACAAATTATTTTGAACATGTTAATGTATGGTTTCCATGATCTATGAATGACATATGGTCATAACAGAAGTTACTTGTCATATCAGTACTCCTGAAATGTTAAAACTAATAAGACAGATAAATCTCATGGCACTGACTCTCCTTTTCAAAACTGCTAAACAATGATGTGCTGCCCTCTAATGGGCTCCAGGGGATCTCTTGTAAAAAAACTGTCAGACTGACACCTGTGTATGGAAGCGCATAGTGGACAATATTCAAATGAAAATGTAATCCCACTATTGCATTATAATTTTCCACTTATGAATGATTTATTTGAGACAATATTAAATTGAAAATGCATTAATCCAATTATCACTTTCATTTTCACATACACATATGGGAAATCTATGACTATATTCAAATGATAATGAAAAGCTGATTGACATTTCATTTTCAAAGTCATGCTCCGTAATACAGTGGACAATATTCAAATGCAATAAGCAAAACAGCACCCCCAGCCTATTGCATTTACATTTACATGTCATCACGCTCTTTTAGGGTCAACATGATAATGAAAATGCTGTTTTCTAATCACTTGGAAATAATAATGATATAATAATGATGACGACATTTGACATTTCATTTTCAAAGACTTATCCTGCAATACATGGGACAATATTCAAACGCAGTAAGGGAAACAGCGCCTCCCAGTCCATTGCATTTTCAAATACATGTCACCACGCTCTTTTTGGGACACAATGAAAATTAAAATGCAATCTGTCAGCGTCTCATCAAGGCGCGTCTTCCGCTAGGACGTCACTCATTAGGGGTGTGAGCGGAAACCATGTTTCTCATTTGCATACCAACCAATCAGCAAGGTAGTGCTTGTACGCACGGAGGCTTACTGATAATGTCATGATGGCTAGGCTGCTATGTATTGTGTGCCATCGCGCATTAGGCTATGTTGCGCTTTGGATGTAGCCATCTTGGCAGCTAGTTTGCTAGCTAACATTAACTAAGGAAAATATTTGTAAATGATCCTCACATTAAAGCGATATGATTTGATTTTTGCCCCAACTCTATTATCTGAGCTAGCTGTAATATGCATGAACTTATCCGAGGCTTCGCGGCAGTGTTGTACAACTGCAACCCAAGTGTGCTTGCAGATTTCAGAGACGTTAGCTAGCTTGCTAGTGAGTCTAAAAGCAATCGCTTAGGTACAGCTGGCTGGCTATGATGCCTACTGGAGAAGCTCTTAGCCCTGATTTGTCACTTTAAACGCCATCTCACACACACGACCTCTTTCACCATTGATTAGCAGCTTCTTTTACCTAAAGAACAAACTGACAGTTCAGCCTGAGACATGTTATTTCATAGCTAGTTAAAGCAGCATTATCCTTCCATGCGTGCTATAGCGTATTACATTACTCCAGATAAAACGCTATTCGTCTTCCCACCCTGCTGACGCTAGTTAGGGGAAATGTTTGTCATCATTTTTATACTTAATCGCTGTGATTCGGTTTTTGCCCTAGCTTCACAAGCTAGCTAGCCGACAGCGATTGCTCTTGTGCTTGCCGATTGTTCTTGAGCTAGCCAGGTAATGAGCTATCCGTTTAAATCTCCCAGAAATCTGATAGTACTCTTGGGACGTACAAAAGTGCTGCCAATCATATCAAATCATATTTCAGCAGGTTAAGTTAGCAAGTGAGGAACATTGTTTTCAGCCAGTCATCAAAACTTCTCCCATTGCTACATGGCTTGGGAATCGCGATTAAAAGGAACAGCGGCAGCCTGACTGCTGGCCGTTTATCGGACTGTTCTGCATTGATGCGCATATTGTGCATGTGTTTCAGGAGAAATTGCAACTCGGCAAGCACAAGAGCAATCGCCTAGCAAAAACCGAATCACAGCGATTAAGTATAAAAATGATGACAAACATTTCCCGAACTAGCGCCAGCAGTGTCGGGAGGACGGATAGCGTTTTATCTGGAGCAATGTAATACATTGTGCATGGAAGGATAATGCTGCTTTAACTAGCTATGAAATAACATGTCTCAGGCTGAAATGTCAGTTTGTTCTTTAAGTAAAAGAAGCTGCTAATCAATGGTGAAAGAGGCCAAGCGAGATGGCGTTTAAAGTGACAAATCAGGGCTGTAAGAGCTTCTCCAGTAGGCATCATAGCTAGCCAGCTGTACCTAAGCGATTGCTTTTAGAACTAGCAAGCTAGAAGCTAACGTCTCTGAAATCTGCAACACACTTGGGTTGCAGTTGCACAACACTACCGAAGCCTCGGATAAGTTCATGCATATTACAGCTAGCTCATTTAATAGAGTTGGGGCAAAATCAAATCATATCGCTTTTAATGTGATGATCATTTACAAATATTTTCCTTAGTTAACGTTAGCTAGCATACTAGCTGCCAAGGTGGCCACATCCAAAGCGCAACATAGATAATGCGATGGCACGCAACACATAGCAGCCTAGCCAACATTACATTATCAGTAAGCCTCGGCGCAAAGCGACCCAGAAGCTGATTGTTGGTATGAAAATAAGGGACACTAACAAAGTGACGCCCTAGCAGAAGACCCGCCTTGATGAGACGCTGACAGATTGCATTTTAATTTTCATTGTGTCCCAAAAAGAAGACATGTATTTGAAAATGCAATGGACTGGGAGGCGCTGTTTCCCTTAATGTTTGAAAATTGTCCCATGCATTGCAGGATAAGTCTTTGAAAATGAAATGTCAAATGTCGTCATCATTATTATATCATTATTATTTCCAAGTGATTAAAAAACAGCATTTTCATTATCATGTTGACCCTAAAAGAGCGTGATGACATGTAAATGTAAATGCAATAGGCTGGGGGTGCTGTTTTGCTTATTGCATTTGAATATTGTCCACTGTATTGCAGAGCATGACTTTGAAAATGAAATGTCAATCAGCATTTCATTATCATTTGAATATAGTCATAGATTTCCCATATGTGTATGTGAAAATGAAAGTGATAATTGGATTAATGCATTTTCAATTTAATATTGTCTCAAATAACTCATTCATAAGTGGAAAATTATAATGCAATAGTGGGATTACATTTTCATTTAAATATTGTCCACTATGGGCTTCCATACCTGTGGGCATTATGATTCAATCAGGGTAACAGAAGTTACACAAAAAAGTGTGGACAAAAGAAAAATTACTCCAAAATACACAAAGAACATGAATAGATGGGAAAAAAAAGTGTTTTTTATATAGATAATTATCTTGTGCAGTGCAAGGAACACAAAAACAATCATTTATTGGGGAAAAAAAACAGAATTAAACCAGAAGTATCTATGCAACTTCTAATCTGGGGACACAGGAAGTGGGCTAGCTTTGTCATAATAGTCATCCTAAAAGCAAATCAAGAATTTTTTTGATCATAGATTTCAGTGTATTATCTGAATGCAATTTGAATAAATATTGCATTTTGTAATAATGGCTGCACATGCAATGTTGGTATAGCTTTGGAAAGTGCACTCAGTTCTGGGGACAGTATTTGTTGGTTTCATGTAGAATCACCCACATGCTGGATCTTTTCGAGGGAGATCTGATCCAGAAGAGATCCAGATATAATCTCTGCTTTTTAAAATTATTCTAGTGATGGTAAAGGCCCTGAATGACAAATACTGGATCCACTGTGACCTATTTATTCCTTGTTTTCATGATCTAGTTTGCCTTTGCCTCAAAATGGCTTTTCAGATTTCTTCTATTTTCCAAGGATGGTGTACATGCAGCCGTCCTACTACATTGTTACCAGTGAAAGAATTTCTTGAAGCTTTGTGCAAACGAACTTGGTATACTGCATCTACATTTTACCAAATATTTAGGGTGGATCACTTTGGGAACTATTTTAATTTTACTGTTAAACCTTCAATCTGTGATGTAAAAATTGAGCGAAATTATGCTTTTTACGACTTCAATTCCTCCTCGGTCTCATATTTTCAAAGCAATTAAGCTATGTTTGGTGTCAAATTGTTCCTTGGGATGGCAGAAACAACAGTTATAAATTTTAGAACTAGCACAGTGATAATTGGGAGTTATTCATTGATTCATCCCCACATGTTGGTTTTAGGGGGGTGCTCATCTAAATTTGGCCCACATCTGTCCTAGCACATACGATACAAAAAACAAAAGCATTTTCTAGGACCACATACATGTCTCCACACAGTAAATATGATAAGGAATCAAAAGCTTTAATGGGCAATTTTCCCATACTGACGCAACACCACCTTTGTGTCAGCCGAATTCCGGCAGATGAACTGAAAAAAAAAAAAAAATAGGACCAAGGGTCCCGTAGCTTACCGGCAAGCAGTCTTACAGCGATGATACAAGTTATGAAAATTTCATGTGAAGTTTGACATTTGAATCAATGAAAATCAATGTCAAGGTCACTCAATAAAAGTTCATACACATTTATAAAACCTTCTGTAATACAATCCTAAGCTCTGAAGCAGTTTTGGTGATACAAGTCATTATAATATGTCAATATGTATTCAATATGTCAAGTTGTGGTCAGCAAATGGACTTCATATATGACTTTCTAAATGTCTCTATACAAACCTTGGCTCAATCTGTGACCATTTTGGTGATACAAGTCATTGTAATTTCACTGTCGAGTTTGACCCTCAAAGGTCACTGACAGTCAACTTGAATGTCACCAAATGAAAGTTCATATGTGACTTCCTAGATGTCAGTAACACAAACCTAGGCTCCATATGTGACCGTTTTAGTGATACAAGTCATTGAATTTTCACAAGGTCACATTTGACCTTTGAAGGTCAATAGGAAGGTCACCAAATGAAAGTTCATATATGATTTCCTATATGTCTCTAAAACAAACCAAGACTCCATCTGTGACCATTTTTGGCAATACAAGTCATTGTAATTGCATTATGTCAAGTTTGACCTTCAAATGTCATCAACAGTCAAGCTGAATGTCACCAAATGAAAGTTCATATTTGACTTCCTATGTCAGTAACACAAACCTGGGCTCCATCTGTGACCTTATCAGAGACAGAAGTCATTCAATTTTCTGTAGGTCAAGTTAGACCTTCGAAGGTCAATATGAAGGTCACCCCATGAAACTTCATACATGACTTCCTATATGGCCACAATACAAACCTAAGCTCTATCTGTAATACTTTTGGTGATAGAAGTCATTGAAATTTCACTATGTGAATTTTGAACTTCGAAGGTCACCGAAGGTCAAGTTCAAGGCCACCAAATGAAAGTTCATGTATGACTTCCTATACATCTCCAATAAAAACCGAAACTATCTGTAACCATTTTGCTGATATAAATCATTGAAATTTCACTGTGAAGTTTGGGCATTCAAGGTCACTGAAGGTCAAGTTCAAAGTCACCGAATGAAACTTCAGACATGACTTCCTATATGCCTGCAATACAAACCTAAGCTCCATCTGTAATAGTTTTGGTAATAGAAGTCATTGAAATTTCACTATGTGAAGTTTGACCTTCGAAGGTCGCCGAAGGTCAAGTTCAAGGCCACCAAATGAAAGTTCATACATGACTTCCTCTAGTATTCAATGCACATATGCTCCCAATATTCAATATTTTCAAGTCTAGAGACCTTTGAAAATTGTAGCATTTTGCTTGACCTCAAGGTTGACCTTTCAAGGTCATCTGAGGTCAACTTTAACACAGCCAAAATATAGGTCATATATTACTGCCTATTTGTCAGTAATACAAACTTAATCTCTATCTGCAACCATTTAGCTTCCACAGGCGATTTGGCCCATTCTCCATAAGACCCAATGTTAAAGTACAGTGCCCCCACTAGACCCACTTCCATCGATTCAATCGAAATGGCACTCGCACTGTACATAAAGTGTATCAAAGTGAGCTGATTGCCAGATTTAGAAAAAACGTTATCAGACAGTTTTTGAGAAATAATTTTTTGAAATTTCAAGTCATATCTTCTAACATTGTTAATATATTCCCTGACCTTGAGTTTGACCTTTCAAAGTCATCAGTGGTCAAATTTAATATTGCCAAAATATAGGTCATATAGGACTTCCTATATGTTGATAATACAAACTTTATCTCTATCTGCAACCATTTGGCCTCCACAGGCCATCTTGCATATTCATAAAGTACAGCGCCCCCAATAGACCCACTTCCATCGATTCAATCAAAATGGCGCTCGAACTGTACATTGATTTTACCAAGGTAAGTTGATTGCCTGATTTAGAAAAAAATTTATGGCGCAGTTTTTGAGAAATAATTTTTTTAAATTTCTCAGTCCTATCTTTAACATTGGAGCCAAAATTTCAAGGGCCCATAAAACGGACAAAAATGATTCAATCAAAAATCCGAGAAAAACGTCTGGAGATATGGTCTAGTAGTATGTTATTGCAAATTTACACGAAAATTCATCAGGCCAAAAAAAAAAAGAAATGTTCCGAATGACGGACGATGGACGATGGACGATGGACGCTGGACGACGGACGCCACACCATGACAATAGCTTATCGGCCCATAGGGCCGGCAAGCTAAAAAAACTGACAGCAAAATTGTCATTATACGTAGGGTCCATTTAAATGAAAATGCATGACAATATTTTATTTGTCTGTGCAGCTATAATATTATTTAGTATGCTCTTTTATCTCAGAGAAATGGTAATGAACGTTGCAATGCTGATTCCAGCGAGGAACAGTATATAGAGCAATTATATTATTCAGCCTCTGTCATCAATAGCTAAGCCTTCAGGATCTGTAGAAGATGTGGCACGGTCCACAATAAATATTTTAATTTTTATAACGTTTAAGTTTTTATTTTGTCTCAGCATTTTGGCGGACCAATATTTGTATTCCAGTTCTAATACTTCCATTTTCTTGTTATGTTCTTTCTCCATGTATTCTAACTTTCTATTCAATATCTCCATGTCTTTAGCATGTTGCTCTTTTTGCATTTCCAGACATATGGCCTGGGCTTTGGAGATGCCAGCATTTGCAGTGTCAACCTTCAGTAAACGTTTGGATTGATTGACTATTTTCAGTTGTAATGGTGCTTCATCGCTTGAAATGCCTTCTTCTTGCACGTATTTGTCCAATACGTGGCCTTCCCTCACTAGGGACACATTTACTGAAATCAGAATAATATTCATTACGATTAACAAAAGAACCCTGCTGTTGGCCTGAGAGTATTTAAATGACAGATTGTAATTCTATCTGTAATCCAATAGAAGAAATAAAACCTGTTTCACAAACCTTCACTTCCTGTGGGTTGAATGGTGTCATCATCAAATCCAGGCACTTAACTTGGGATGGGATGATTGAAACCACTGCTCGAGTTTCTTCACTCATATGTGTGGATGTCGTGCCATCCCCAGTTAATTTTGCTTCTCGTTTTTCTTTCGCCAAGACCTTCTTGGCCCTCGCTTTGATATATTCCCAGCATTTTTTCAGTTTGGCGCAATCCCTGTTGCAGACACCTTGTAGCGAATGGAATTCCTGGCTTATGATTTCCTAAGTGTCAGCTTTGGCTTTTATTGACCGAAAGTCATTTCTTTTGCACTCGATGATATCTTTGTGTTTAGCAACTAGTTCCATCAAAATGGATCTTTCCATGTTAGAAAAGAAATTCCGCGCAGCAATGATGATAATGATGCCGGTAACTTGCTGACTGACCACCTGGTTTCAGTGTTTACGAACTGCACTGTGGTGAACTCGAGCTAGGTTAGCATTTGTGTATCCACCAGTGGCTACTGGTGAACTGGCAATATGGGAAGCTCAAAACCATCCCTTAAAAATAATGATTGGACATGACCTGTTTTCAATCATTTAATACAATGGAATTTACTTGACCTCCAAAAATCCTAAAGACCATCATGTGTCGCCAGTTCTACTTGTTAAGTTAGAATGAGCACTAATAATTCTTGCCCTGTTTTCAATAATTCATTTAAATTACCAATGCAGAAACTCCGAAAACTCTCAATATTATCAGGTGTGGCCAATTTTCATTAATGACGCATACCTGTCAACTCACATGCATTCCATGGCGGAAGGGCCACCCAAACGTGACGTTTCAGGCAGAGACTACAATGGACTACAAATGGAGTTTTTTGAGCATGGCAGTATGAGCTGAATAAGGACCCTTTTTTGGACTTTGAACGAACGGGAGTACTCTAGGGGAGTCCAAGATCAAAATATAAGCTTGGAAATGTAGCATAATAGGTCCCCTTTAAGTACCAATGTGAGATGCAGCAGAGAAGGAAGGGTGAGACTGTTAACAGAAAAGCAAATGAGATCTAGAAAATAGCAAATGTGGGAAATCATGCCAATCAACACTCTATCTAAATTAGTAAGAATTAGTGTATGCCTGTCTAAAGAAACACCTCCCATGTGAGTTAGTAAATGTTAGCAAAGAGTAAAAATAATCAAGAGGCAATCAAGCTTAGAACAGCCCTGGATTCAGAACAGCTGTGAAGGCAGTGGAAACACCACCAGCAAAACCAAAGCAATGAAAGGTGCAGGCACGCAGGAACAAAACATGGCATGGAACGCGGACTGGAGAGGTGGATCCCAACTGGCAGACCAGACCGGAGCTAGAAGATAGAAAGAAGACACATGAATAAACAAGGACACATGGCAAGAACTATGGGCATGGCTATGGCAGAAACACGGCAGGAACTAAAAATGCACTAGACAGGCAGACAAACAGAGCAAAAACACAACATCTGTGCAAAGGGGTTAATAGTTTGCTTCTTGTTGCTGTTGTAAGGTTTTCATCCTGAAGCAGAGCCTCTGCATTAGTGCTCTCACTCTTCTGCACCTTCACCCTGCTTTCTGGGGACTGCTGATGTAGGTGACCTTTGTGTTAGTACTGCTTTTCAAAGCGCTTTGATTTTGAGAGACATTGTTTGGCAGACTATATTAACCCCAAAATAGATATAGGATCTACCCATAAATAACCTGACCATGTTAGGGGCTGCGAGAAAATTTACTTTTTAAGCACACTCGCATTTTCACCTGAAACCTTAGAACGCCTTTCACTTACTCTTTATCACAATGATGTTCACTAGGCGACTGCATTTGTATTTCCCATGGGAGTATCTTTTTTCAAGAGTTTCCATCCTTTGTTGCTTAATTTTCCCTCTCTGTGATAATTCTCCTTCGAAATCTGCCTTGCATAATTCGCCCTCTACATGATAATCATTATGATAATAGTCCTCAGTGAGATCTTTTGTTTTTCATCCATAGTTAGTGTAGTTCGCTGATCTTCAATATGGTGAGTGCCTCTGACTCCAAATAAAAATATTCCAAGCTAAAAACAATGGCAAGAACAATACTACTCATTCATAGCTCTTTTGTGTGAGCAATTCAAACAAAAGCACAGTTGGTACGGGTGACACCTGTCACTTATCAGCTAAATGTTGAACATAGGGGTACTTGACTCAAAAACTTTTGTTTCTGTAAATTAATAAAACACATAGGCATGTAAAATATCATGAAATTAAAAGTTTGCAACAAAAAGTTGATGTCTCCAAATGCATGTTATATTACATATATAGAACCACATGAACTCTTCTAGAGAGCTTTGCCTGCAGCCGCCCAAGAAGAGTTGAGACAGGAAGTGAGAGTAGAGCATGTCACACACACACTTCCTGCTGTCACTCACCGCAATGCACTTTCTTTGCAGTTGCTATGGTGCTCTGTGAGCTGCTGGAGTAAAGGAGAACTGAATGTGTATGAGTAAGCAGAGTTTAGCCCATAGTGATGGCAGAGAGGCTGTGGCGCAGTATCAGAGACTCCAACCCTAAGCATAACCTAAACAGGATTTTCTCCCTCCTGGACCCCTTGGCAAAATGGAGACCATACTCTGAGCATGTGGGATGACAGAATACAAGTGCCAAAGGCTTTTTTAAATGCTCCTGGATTTTAAGGTTTTTTTTTTTTGTACAGAAACAAGCTATCTTTTACATGTTTGTTTGTTTCATTTAATTAAAGAAACAAAGTGAGATAGCATCTGTAGTCAAGGTCAAGGTAAACTTTATTATTCCCGTAAGGACAATTTGTTTTACAGCCAGCAGAAAATAAGACAACAATATAACACACAACATACACATATCTCATACACACAATAATAAGACATCACACTATAATACCAATGCTAACAGGGATGAATGAGCTTTTAAATCTAGACGTTTTACATTTTGGTGCCATGCAGTGCATGCCAGGAGAAAACTGCGCGGGCACTATCAATCACTCCTGCCAATTCCATGGCAGGCACTATTTTTTTAACTCCTGCCATATGTTTGGCAGGCATGTTTTTCACCTGCTGGCTCCCATTGTACTTGAGCTTTAACTGTACATGTATATGTAGCCTATTTTATTTCTTCTTTGCTTGATACACTGAAAAGAAAAGTCTGTTGAATTTACATTAAAAAGGTATGGACATCGGTTGCACACAATAAAATTATGTTACACCAACATGAATATTGCACATAATAAAATCATGTTACACCAGCATGAATATTTCTTTTTTACTACAGCTAAGAATTTTACATTAGACAAACATGATTTCATCATGCAATTATCCCCAATTTGTTCACATTTAACAAACAATAAAATCACGTTTTACTAGCACAATTATTTAATTGAAATATAAATAATTTTACATGATTGCAATTGCGTTTTTATTATGCAAAATTTCAGCCCTTTATATTTGTGTCCAACAAACATAATCTGCCTATATTTTCTGCAAGAACCACACGCATTTTTAATGTTTATTATACTATATTATTTCAATTAGAATTTACCAAATATACATTGAAATAAAATGTATACCATTTAGTATGATGTACATCTTTTAGTTGCCAACTGATCCATTAGTCATTGATATGAAAAGCAAAATTCATCAAACACAGGACACTGAACACGAGTTAAGGCACTTCAACCCTTTTATTAATCCAACTACAAAAATATCTTTGCAACAGTGCAAAAAGTTGAATCTCATCAACTTGAATGGTCATTCACTATTAACTGAGCACTGAGAAAACATTGAGAAAAGCTCTCTATCACGCCCTGTTTACGGCGCTCTCTACGGCACCACCTTTACGGGCTGGCACTCTTTGCAGCGCTCTCCTTGGCATTTTCTTTAAAACAAACCCTCTTTACAGCGGTGTCTTTACAGTCCACGGCACTCTCTCTATGGTGCTCTTTAAAAAAAAAAAACCTGGTCAAAACCAAACTAAGGCGAAGTGAGAGACTAAGGCGCTCTCACAAATTGCAAAATATAAAAAAAAGAAAGAAAAGAAAGAAAACTAAGACATTTTCTAAGGCACCGTCTCTACTCAAAGAGTCGGATCTTCAGAGCCTGAGCCCTTTTTGACAGTACGTTGCCTTCCAACTCCATTACGACTTTCTGTATTACCTCAAAAGAGTATCCGAGTTGAGGACGGTAGTCCAGGTTCAAGTTATAAATAAAACCAAACAGCATGGCAACCGCCACTCCCACGCTTGGTAGGTCGACCAACACGGCCTGGCCTTCAAGGACCACGAGGATGTCCTCTACCTCACTATTGCCACTTTGCCTTATGAGGAAAATTCCCACTGTGGTGTCCTCGATTCCCTCCTGTATTGCAGCATGGTCTTCATTCTACAGGACACAGACAATAATTTAAATAAAGTTTTATAGGAGCAAAATATGACCAAGCACCACCTGAAGGGGGGGTAGAAAGGTTTCAAAGCATTGTTTCACACACATTCCCACACCAAGAGCTGGGACTCAAACTACCAACTCTATAACATTTTTCCTTGTAAAGTAATCTTAATTCTGCTCTCAATAATACGTTAGTTGGACTCACCTCATATTTCCTGAACAGGTGTGCTGGGTCCTTGCGCAGATATACACACAGTCCCTTTATGATTAGTTCTCTTACAACCTCAGTGTCCTCACTCTGGAAAGAGACAGTCACTTTATTAGCTGGTTTTGGACTTATGCAGATTTTCCAAATCAATTTGATTCAACAAGGCCACAGATTGATCCAATTCACGATTTGGTATATTTCATTTAAAATACCAGTTTTGCTTGGATATAGCTGAATTCTCTGAGAACTTAAGCTGTAAATATAACAAGGAATCCTCTGATCCAGTGCATTATCATCACAAGTAATATTGTTCACATTAAAGTGCCCCTACCAGACATATCCTGACATTTTGTGTTAATCCCCAATGCCCTGCCATTGTATTCATACCATTATTTGTGGGAAAAGTGCCTTGGATCGCTTATTTTATGACCTTTTAAGCATCACAGAAAGGCAGTCTGAGAAGACGGGCGAGTTCCCTCATGAATATCTGGCTTTTAAATGAGCTTCGCGCTGATTGGATAGTTCAGCTACATTCGTGAATATTCAATATGTAAACAGCCCCAACGCCATACTGGCCCAGAGCCGAGCTAGCTACAACCATAGACGGTGAAAGACAACAGATTTTACAGGTGGCATAGTAAGACTTCAGCGAAGCAATGGCTACACAATGTTCACAATATTGCCTATATATATATATATATGACCCCGAAACTGAATAGGAGGCCGATGCAATGCTGGAAATGCCATCAACTCGTCTGACAATGGACGTTTCATAGTGGTAATTTTACTAGCCTATCCAACAAATTAGACGAAATGTCTCGCAGCCCTCTCGATTGCAGAGCTGACAACTCCAACGCATTCGGCTCAAGTCTCACGCTTCTTAGTGGCATTCGCGTTCCTATGCTGTAGTCAGCAATTATTCAATGTGCATTGAAGAGAGTCATAATCGCTTTCCGTGTTACTAGTGGCGAAATACACCGCCACGCTAATGAAACTGAAACTGCCACGCACAAGGACTTCAATTACGCTTAAGAATCTCATGAATATACGCGCTGATTGAACATATGGAAGCCCATAGTGGACAATATTCAAATGAAAATGTAATCCCACTATTGCATTATAATTTTCCACTAATGAATGAGTTATTTGAGACAATATTAAATTGAAAATGCATTAATCCAATTATCACTTCCATTTTCACATACACATATGGGAAATCTATGACTATATTCAAATGAAAATGAAAAGCTGTTTGACATTTCATTTTTCAAAGTCATGCTCTCTGCAATACAGTGGACAATATTCAAATGCAATAAGCAAAACAGCACCCCCAGCCTATTGCATTTACATTTACATGTCATCACGCTCTTTTAGGGTCAACATGATAATGAAAATGCTGTTTTTTAATCACTTGGAAATAATAATGATATAATAATGATGACGACATTCGACATTTCATTTTCAAAGACTTATCCTGCAATGCATGGGACAATTTTCAAACGCAGTAAGGGAAACAGCGCCTCCCAGTCCATTGCATTTTCAAATACATGTCACCACGCTCTTTTTGGGACACAATGAAAATTAAATTGCAATCTGTCAGCGTCTCATCAAGGCGGGTCTTCCGCTAGGACGTCACTCATTAGGGGCGCGAGCGGAAACCATGTTCCTTATTTGCATACCAACCAATCAGCTTCTGGGTAGTGCTTGTATGCACGGAGGCTTACTAATAATGTCATGATGGCTAGGCTGCTATGTATTGTGTGCCGTCGCGCATTGGGCTGTGTTGCGATTGTAGCCATCTTGGCAGCTAGTATGCTAGCTAACGTTAACTAAGGAAAATATTTGTAGATGATCATCACATTAAAGCGATATGATTTGAATTTTGCCCCAACTCTATTAACTGAGCTAGCTGTAATATGCATGAACTTATCCGAGGCTTCGCGGCAGTGTTGTGCAACTGCAACCCAAGTGTGCTTGCAGATTTCAGAGGCGTTAGCTTGCTTGCTAGTGAGTCTAAAAGCAATCGCTTAGGTACAGCTAGCTAGCTATGATGCCTACTGGAGAAGCTCTTACAGCCCTGATTTGTCACTTTAAACGCCATCTCGCTTTTACGACCTCTTTCACCATTGATTAGCAGCTTCTTTTACCTAAAGAACAAACTGACAGTTCAGCCTGAGACATGTTATCTCATAGCTAGTTAAAGCAGCATTATCCTTCCATGCGTGCTATAGCGTATTACATTACTCCAGATAAAACGCTATTCGTCTTCCCACACTGCTGACGCTAGTTAGGGGAAATGTTTGTCATCATTTTTATACTTAATCGCTGTGATTCGGTTTTTGCCCTAGCTTCACAAGCTAGCTAGCCGACAGCAATTGCTCTTGAGCTAGCCAGGTAATGAGCTATCCATTTAAATCTCCCAGAAATCTGATAGTACTCTTGGGACGTAGAAAAGTGCTGCCAAACATATCAAAGAAGTTCATATTTCAGCAGGTTAAGTTAGCAAGTGAGGAACATTGTTCTCAGCCAGTCATCAAAACTTCTCCCATTGCTACGTGGCTTGGGAATCGCGATTAAACTAGGAACAGCGGCAGCCTGACTGCTGGCCGTTTATCGGACCGTTTTGCATGATGCATACATTGTGCATGTTTCAGGAGTGGCGAACTTGCTAGCAAAAACCGAATCACAGCGATTAAGTATAAAAATGATGACAAACATTTCCCCTAACTAATGTCAGCAGGGTGGGAAGACGGATAGCGTTTTATCTGGAGTAATGTGATACGCTATAGCACGCATGGAAGGATAATGCTGCTTTTACTAGCTATGAAATAACATTCTCAGGCTGAACTGTCAGTTTGTTCTTTAGGTAAAAGAAGCTGCTGATCAATGGTGAAAGAGGTCGTGTGTGCGAGATGGCGTTTAAAGTGACAAATCAGGGCTGCAAGAGCTTCTCCAGTAGGCATCATAGCTAGCTAGCTGTACCTGAGCGATTGCTTTTAGACTCACTAGCAAGCTAGCTAACGTCTCTGAAATCTGCAAGCAGACTTTGGTTGCAGTTGCACAACACTGCCGCGAAGCCTCGGGTAAGTTCATGCATATTACAGCTAGCTCAGGTAATAGAGTTGGGGCAAAAATCAAATCATATCGCTTTAATGTGATGATCATTTACAAATATTTTCCTTAGTTAACGTTAGGTAGCATACTAGCTGCCAAGATGGCTACAATCGCAACAAAGCCCAATGCGCGACGGCACACAATACATAGCAGCCTAGCCATCATGACATTATCAGTAAGCTTCCGTGCGTACAAGCACTACCCAGAAGCTGATTGGTTGGTATGCAAATAAGGAACATGGTTTTCGCCATGCCCTAATGAGTGACGCCCCTAGCGGAAGACCCGCCTTGATGAGACGCTGACAGATTGCAATTTAATTTTCATTGTGTCCCAAAAAGAGCGTGGTGACATGTATTTGAAAATGCAATGGACTGGGAGGCGCTGTTTCCCTTACTGCGTTTGAATATTGTCCCATGTATTGCAGGATAAGTCTTTGAAAATGAAATGTCGAATGTCGTCATCATTATTATATCATTATTATTTCCAAGTGATTAAAAAACAGCATTTTCATTATCATGTTGACCCTAAAAGAGCGTGATGACATGTAAATGTAAATGCAATAGGCTGGGGGTGCTGTTTTGCTTATTGCATTTGAATATTGTCCACTGTATTGCAGAGCATGACTTTGAAAATGAAATGTCAAACAGCTTTTCATTATCATTTGAATATAGTCATAGATTTCCCATATGTGTATGTGAAAATGAAAGTGATAATTGGATTAATGCATTTTCAATTTAATATTGTCTCAAATCATTCATAAGTGGAAAATTATAATGCAATAGTGGGATTACATTTTCATTTGAATATTGTCCACTATGGGCTTCCATATGAACAATTGCTGACTTCGGTGAATAGGCCTATGTCTCGAAAATACGTGAGACCTACGCCTTATGCGTGAGAATGCGAAGAAATTTGGCAGCCCTGCGATAAGGCTATTGATTTTTGTTTTTTTTAAGACATTCTAAAAGTGGCCTAGCTCTCGGAATAGCCTACCCGGATGGGCTTTCATGTTAGTAGCCTATGCATCGAGCCCCACACTCATTGGCCCCAATTCATCATCCCACCTAGCCAAAATGAAAACGCAACGAAACAGATGTCTCGTCATTTGCAATTGCCAATAGGTCACCTATATCCCTGCCTGTGATAACCCAGCTAAAGTCATTTACTGGCGATGAACAGTTTTTATATTTTACGCAAGGTCATTCTACATCATGTAAGGAATATTCCGTGAAAAAATCTAACTGATATCTCTAATATTGGCTGAGTGAGGTCATTTCAAAGTTTTGGCAGGCATGACATGTCCTCAAACTAGGCTGGTTAGCTTCACAAGACGTTAACCAACATATGCTAACGCTTCATTTCTGAAATTTCCGTGGTGATACGACGCAATCCGTGGAGAAATCCTCACCCGGCTTAAATCGCAACTCATCTGCCGTACCTTCGACTGACCTGCTTTACGATGGTGCGATTATAAATCTACATTCATTTCCAATGGTAGAGAAGAAGTTCCTAAACCAAATGACACCCAAACTATCAGGCGTTCATCCGCAGAAGGTAAACTAAAAGCCGATTGAAAACATAATAGACCAGGCTTGTGGAAAGCAACTTCCGCGTGAACGAAGTGTACATAAATTAATTAATTTTAATAGCCTATGTATGATGTTAGAAATTAATTTTTGAACTTTATTTCGAAACCCCAATATGTAACCTATCATTTACAGCCATAAACTCACATCTCACGTCTTTGTCACTTTTTATCACAGGGACTACTTGACGGTCTTTATCTCAAAATTAGATCAGGCGAATTTAGCCTTGTTTTCACGGGTGGGGTCACAAATATTAAGTGCTTTTTTCAGTGTCACAGTATCGTCCCGATCTCCAAAATAAAAGATATTTTGTTTGGAAGAAAAAAATAAATTTAAATAGCCGTTATTAATTTTTTTCAAAGATGCAGGGAGCCACTGTAGAAGGGCTGAAGAGCCGCACGCAGCTCCACAGCCGCGGGTTTCCGACCCCTGCCGTAGACAGTGGATGACACTGACAGTTGGCACGTTGCTCGAATCTTTGTGTGGGCGGTTACACTCCAGAGTGGGCGAGAATGTGAATATTCAATTTGCGGTGTTTCGTAATACTGCAGCACGTTTTTAACTGACGTAAATTCTCCGCCTATTTCCTTTTATTCGCAAAAACCAATACTTCAAGTGGTGTTGGAGTTCAAGAACCACGACATGTCACAAGCTGATTATGGACCTACCATATTCAAATACTAACAGATAAGTCCATTTTCTCAGGGAAGGGGCACTTTAATAATGTACTCTGACGGTTACATTAATCATGTCCTTTTACCAACATGACCTGATTAATACACAAAAATAAAAAAATATATAAATTAAGACAAATTTGAGGCAGTCAGTGTAAATAAGGTAGCTACAAACATACTGTAAACTGGGGACATCCACTGTGCTGTCTTTGGCTGTCTCAGTGTGTTTCAACACACATCAACTGTAGAGGTAAAGCTAGTCAGTATTAAAGGGATATTTCGGATTTTTTGACATGAAGTTGTATGAGATCCTCACCATCAGTGTGGTTCATCTGCAGTGACTTTTCCCCCACTACATCCTGTTAGCGGATTTCTGGCCCGGTTTCGATGTAGCAGAAAGTAGTTCCACTTTGTTGCTTGGGTCACGGAGATAAAGCGTTTTGCTCCAAATAACAATATGCGTTCAAAAGAGTAATCCATTTGCATTACGAATTCTTGGCCGTGAAAAAGTCCAACCTCGCAATCAACTGGTACTATTTTCCCTCCGTTCGTATCACTGTGCGCACCATCATCAGCTGAGGGAGGAAGGAGGCGGAAGGAGACCGCTGCCACGGCAGAGAAGACGCGTAGCAGCGGTCTCTTTCCAAGCATGTAAAGCCGTGAAACAGCTGCCACGCGTCTTCTCTGCCATGGCAGCGGTCTCCTTCCGCCTCCTTCCTCCCTCAGCTGATGATGGTGCGCGCAGTGATACGAACGGAGGGAAATAAGTACCGGGTGATTGCGAGGTCAGACTTTTTCATAGCCAAAAATTTGTGATGCAAATGGATTACTCTTTTGAACGCATATTGTTTTTTGGAGCAAAATGCTTTATCTCCGTGACCCCAGCAACTTGACGGAACTACTTTCAGCAACACTGAAACCGGGCCAGAACTCCGCTCACAGGCCGCAGTGAGGGGAAAAGTCACTGCTGATGAACCACACAGATGGCGAGGATCTCATACAACTTCATGTCAAAAAATCTGAACTATCCCTTTAAACGTTTTAGGAGTTAGAACCAAATGGAGTGAATATTTTTCAGCAGCTCAGCACGCTGAACCACTCCAGCTTCCTCTAAGGGGACTATGACTGCCCGATTTGCGTACCTACCGGATTTGCTTCACATATGCGCGAGCGGGTCCGCCACCTTGGACAGCTACGTACGACAACGCCACTTGGACAAACTTCAATAAAGTTGCATTCTGTCACTGCCCGATTTGTGTCACACATGAAAGGTCGCTGTCAGCGGTGCCGCTGCATCAGAGCGGTGATTGGCGCTCCACCCTTCCGGTGGATGAGCAAGGCGGTGAGTCTCTCATCCATCCGGGCTGATTGGAACCCTGACCAGCCTCTGCCACTCGGACTCCGGGACACAGGAATGTCGCAGCCACAGGAGCCGGTGGATCATGGTGGCGCAGGAAGTCACTGTTGACGCTGCTGCCGCCGTCGCTGCACAGATGGACAGCCCCACGCTGGAGATCCCCGCCAGCTCTGACGCTTCCTCCGGGAGATGAGCACATTGCGCAGAGACAGAAAACTACTCTCCTGAAGTTTGTCCGAGTGGCGTTGCCGCACGTAGCTGTCCAAGGTGGCGGACCCGCTCGCGCATGCGCGAAGCAAATCAGGTAGGTACGCAAATCGGGTAGCCACAGTCCCTGTAGAGGAAGCTGGAGTGGTAAACTGTGGTATTATTTTCAGATGGGAGCTCTTGTAGGCAGAGAAAATAGCCTGTTTATTTGGTACAATACTTCCCTGTTTGCGGCTGGTTCTGCGTCCCAAAGTTTGAGCAATTGTGGCTTACTGAGGGATAGGAGAGAGCTGTGTGCTGAAACTAATGTACTTAGTGGCCATATGGAGCTAATACAACCCCACTTCAAAAAAAGAGAACTATCCCTATAAAGAGGAGATCTATTCAGATCGATTAAAATCAATTTTTTGGACCCAGCCCTGTCAAACACCTCCTTACCCCCCCAGGATAAATAAAGTAAATCAATCAATCAATCAATCAATACTTGCCTTCCCAACCTCTTCCAGGATGGGCTTCAGTTTGGTTCCAATCAGTCCTCCTCGTTTCTCGAATAGCTTGATCAGCTGCCCTGTGTGGATATCCAGCTGGGAGAGGAATCTTTACTGGATCAGCATGGTGGTGATCCTCTAGTACTCTGCATTTATCTGAAAGCACACAGATAAAGAACTGATACGCACAACTACAATACATGTCAATGCAAAGTCAGCCTTGACTTCTAGCAACTCCAAAGCAATTTCCTGAAAGCACACAAAGAATTAATGCATTGCACAACTGCAATACATGACAACGCAAAACCAAACTCAGCCTTCGACATCTAGCCGGCCCAGGCAGACCCACTTCTAAAACAAATGTTTTCAACCACTCAGCAGCCACGTACCAATTAGAGGCTGCATTTCACTGGGGAGAGAATACCAGTTAGTATCAGTAGACCTGGTTAGCATACATTTCACTAGGGGACAGAACAGTAGTAGTTAGATGTATCATTGATGTTTATAATTTGAAGAAAAATGCTAAAGTAACACATACCTCACTCAAGTGAAAGAATGCTGGCCATCTTGCCTTGAAGTCATCAACCATTGGCTCCTTGGAAATGACTTTTCGTCTCCGGTATGAAAAGGTTTTCTCCATTTTCCTTTTGATCACTTCCCTGTTTGTTCTCGTCACATCAGAGAGAAGTTCAACTCTGAGTCTTTCCAGGCTTGTGTCAGATTATCCAATGGGATGCGGGGGGCAATAATTAACTTCTGACCGCCGAGGTTTCTTGATGGCAGCTGCAGGACTTGCCTTTCCCTCTGGCTTGCTCTTTAGGGAATTGACAGTCACTTAAGTGCATCCCAGTTTTCTCAGCTGGGTGCGGTACATGGCAAGCTTATTTGCCAAACTAGCCTTCCATCCGGCATGTCCAGTGAGAGAACCTATCTTATTCAAGCAAGGATGCTTTGATACAAGGGCCTTTGCCACAGCGTTGAAGTCCTGGCCACTGCAGTAAACTTTGTATTTGACTATATCTTGCACTAGGGTCTCAAGAATATTTGACTGAAGTTTTGGATCAGGGATAAGTGGGGTGCCATTCTTTTTGTAAGTAGCATCGCCTCTCTCAAGTTTCAACTCTGAATCATATGAAAACTGGGGCACAGGAAAATTCACAGGCCATGATGTTCTTGAGCTTGAAGAATCAGATGAGGACAGAATATTTGTGTCAATAAACCCTGATGACACTGACACAGAACTAGCAGAAAGTGGAGGCTGAACTAGAAGATGACTGACGGAGGCCTCAGCACATTGGGAACTCTCAATCCGGATTACTTTAATTGTCCCCTTATCCTTGAGTTCCTCCACTCTTAAGGTTGCACTGTCTCTTTAACTCCTGAACCACTTCATCAACAGATCCAGGGAAACCATCTTCCAACAGCAGTCTTTGGGAGTGTTCAGCATCCAAGATAACCCTCAGCACTTTGAAGGCAGACATGGCCGATCTTTTAATCTGTGGGAAAAAAACAGAACGGGTCAGATTTAGTGATTACTCTCTGCATAATAGACAATTTGCAAATCAGAAGGGGAAAACATGAAATGGGGAAAATTGGGGAAGCCAATTAGTCTGCCATTTGTGATCCTCCACCCTCACCATATCACTGCAACCATGTGTTCAAAAAAATAGTGTTGATCAAATCTTACCCCTAATGATGATGTGCCTTTTTAAGGTTGCCATGCGGCTTGTTCCAACTCGGTAATCGCTCAATGGATAGGCATCCATCAGTTCTTCAAGTGCAATAAGTTTCATTGCTTTTGATGGCTGCTCTATTGCAAAGGCTCTGTAGTGCTCATTGTACCACGCATACAACACATTCACAATGAGGAACAACCTATCATCAATGACACACATTTGAAAGATTTCTGCGAACTCTGGTAATCCAGATTCTGACCCATGAACAACTATCATACCCTTGCAGTATGCAATGCCACAGCTTGATGTCTTCTTGGCTAGATGTACTTCATGTGTGTCAGGGTACTTCTGCTGAATAGCCTGAGCCATTTCATCTTTTACCACATCTATTGTGACTGTGGAAACATCAGAAACCTCTCGGGGAGATTTAACATGAGATGAAAGTTCAGATGGAAAGCTATTATCAGCTGATGTTTTGAAGCCAAGGTCAGAGGTATATTCTTGAAGCAGCTGGTATGTTTAATAATCTGCTTAAAAAAACTGTTTAGCTTCAAAGCGCATTGTCCAATGACAGACAAGAGGGCCAAGAGCACGGATCATGAGAGGGTAGTGTTCTATATAGTGGTGCTTCGGCAGAAGTTTGATGCCAGGGAACTGCTCTTGATATCTTTGCCTGTGCTCAACAATCTTACTTTCAAGGTACGAAATGGACTGATCAGTATGTATGGGCGCGACAACGAGTTCAACAATTTCTTTCAAATCCATGAGCACAAGCCATGCTGGCTCAACCTCTAGTACACAATGCCCTATCAGAAATGGAAGCAACCTCCACAAAGCCCAGTTTTCACAAGCATTTCTGCCTATGGATTTACGACTTTCAAAACTTCCTTGTACTCGATGTGGCTTGTTAATTTTGTCCGTCTATTTGAAAGGAAAAGACAATTTGGCTGTGTTAAGGCCATCCAATGTGAAGAAACGCTTACATATAAAGTGTGCAAGGCAGTGAGCAAGCTCTACTGGTACAATTCCTTCAAGAAGGTCGTGAGCCAGATCAGGGGGGTAGCCACCAACTACATGAAAGAAACTCAAATGTTCTGATAAGATACACCCTTATTTAACTCCAAAGCAACTTTTGTTTGTCTCCTGTGCAGACTTTACATGTGAATCATGCTGCTCCTTCGTTCTTGGGTCAAACACACCTGATGCAACGCAATGGTATTGAACAACGCAACTCATTGCTGTGCACTGTCTGCAGTAGTAGTCTCCAGAAAAGCTTTCCTGAAATCCAGCTAGGCTGTGAGCTCCCAGGTTGTCTGCAACCACAATCTGAACAGTACCTTTCAAAGATTTACACAACAATGGGATGTATACACCTTGATCCTCTAGGATTTTAAGGTCCTGTAAGAGAGGCTTGAATACTTCTGCATAGCCATACTTTTTGATATGATCAGTTTTGGCAAGTAGCGCCAAGTAGATAGATGATGAAGATGAGTGGGACCCAGGTGGTAGGTTACCAAAGATCCAATATACTGCACACAGCTTGTGCTTCCTCCTAGAGGTGCCGAGAGGGTTACATGTCTCAAAGTCATCAACATAAAGGCCTAGAGAAATTCTTAACTCGTCGTTATTCAATAAGCTGTTCTCTTGAAAATGAGAACCATCTTGGGGGGCCTTGTGCTCATAAAACTGATCTGGTTGAGTGTGCTGCGCTCCTCTATGACTTTCTAAAACCTTCTCAACTATAGATTTCCGACTTAAAATTTGCTGCAGAGACTTCATAATTGGCACAAACTGAAATGTATGCTTCTCTTTCGCATTCAAAACATATATAACAGGTTCAACAACTCCAAAGTTTTCATTATAATAACGTCTGCGTTGATATGAAGTACTTAGAGGTCCACCCTTTTCTAGAGCCTTGTGCACAGGGGTAGCTGAGCAAACTGCTGTGACAATTTCTGCTATAATCGATTCGTCTACTTGGATGTTGTTGCACTGAAGTATGTCGCTAACTAAACTTTTAGATACCGCGCTCGTTGGAGAGCTAAGTAAGTGGTGAAGCTCTTGTAATAACTCGTCAATGGCTGTTCCAGGCACATGGACTAAATATTTTAATTTTAATAAACCAGCTCCAAGTTGTTGTTCAACTAAACTAGAGAGTTCCCTGGGCTGTGTGTTTATATCTGTTGAAGAGGATCCGCCAGAAACCTCTTCACCATCATCTTCCTCTCGATCAGAAGATTGTACATCCGTTTGAGTTGCTAGTCTTGTGGTTCTAACTATACCTGGCTTAAAGTCAACTAAGGTATGGGGTGTATGTTTACAGCTGTTGTGACTTTTGAATTTGCCATAAATATTACTTTGAAATGAGCAATCTAAAAACGGACAAGGAACATTCTCATTCCGCTTAAGATGTGTGGTAATATGACTGAAGTAATCTCTTTCTGTTGATAAAGACTTACATCCACATACGTGACAAGAAAATACAGTATGCTCTGTTGGTCTTTGATCTATGCGAGTGGAATGAACCCTACTCTGGTGAATAATTAAAGCATTCCATGTTTTGAATGAGTATGGGCAGCTTAAAATAAGTACAGGGGTAGTGGGTGGTGCATCCAAAGTGTGGATGTTTAAGTTTGTAATGAGCAAGAAGTTCACATCTACCTGAAGTTGATTCTGAACAAGCCTTACACTGCCACGTACTTCAAAAAAAGAGAATGAGTGTGACCAGTGTGTGTCATTGTATGGGTGAATGTCAAGTCACAGTGTACATGTTTAGTGAAGTATTCACAATTTATGTTGTTAAGTTTAAATAAAATGAAAGCAAAACATTTATGGGGAAAAGGGCAGCACTAACCCTTAGTGGGTTATAGAGCAACTGTGGCCACTGTTTACACATAGCCTCCAAGTTGCAAATAGGAACACACGCCTATTCTGCTGTGTATGTGTAGATTACACTACTCACCCCTACTACAGAGCCTTTGCATAAACCCCTGCACTGGCAGCTACTGGCAGGAAAGGCAGCAGTCTGGCAGCAGTCTGGCAGCACACAGGAGAGTCAGTAATTATGAGAATTCATATGCAGACTTCAGAACAAATACGAATCTTTACTGTGTGTTAATTGGCTCACAGATAAATGTGTAAGGTTATTGAGTTAACAGAATTATACTGTTTTTAAAACCACAGAGACACCTCTGGTCAATTTGACCCAAACCATCTTAAGGATCAAAATGTTAACAGAGGTTAACAGAGGAAATGGGATAACTTGAACTTTTGGCCATGGGCTAGAGGCAAGCTGAGCAGAGAATAAAAAGGAATTAGTTACTATAAATTATATTACATTTATCCAGTAATAATGATAAAAGATTGACACTTAAAGGGCCAGACCAGTTAAGATCTAAAAAACAAATACTAAAAATATGACCAAGGGTCCTGTAGCTTACCAGCAAGCAGTCTTACAGCGATGATACGAGTTACGAAAATTTCATGTGAAGTTTGACATTTGAATTAATGAAAATCAATGTCAAGGTCATTAAATAAAAGTTCACATACATTTTTAAGACCTCCTGTAATACAATCCTAAGCTTTGAAGCAGTTTTGCTGACACAGGTCATTAAAATATGTCAATACATATTCAATATGTCAATTGTGAACTTTAAAGGTTACAGAATGTCAAGTTGTGGTCAGCAAATGGACTTCATATATGATTTTCTAAATGTCTCTATACAAACCTTGGCTCATCATTTTGGTGATACAAGTCATTGTAATTTCACTGCGGAGTTTGACCCTCAAAGGTCACTGACAGTCAAGCTGAATATCACCAAATGAAAGTTCATATGCGACTTCCTACGTCAATAACACAAACCTAGGCTCCATCTGTGACCTTTTCAGTGATAGAAGTCATTGAATTTTCTCTAGGTCAAGTTAGACCTTTGAAGGTCAATATGAAGGTCACCAAATGAAAGTTCATACATGACTTCCTATACATCTCCAATACAAACCTACACTCAATCTGTAACGATTTTGCTGATATAAGCCATTGAAACTACACTGTATAGTTTGGCCGTTCAAGGTCACTGAAGGTCAAGTTCAAGGTCACCCAATGAAACTTAATACATGACCTCCTATATGGCCACAATAAAAACCTAAGCTCTATCTGTAATAGTTTTGGTGATAGAAGTCATTGAAATTTCACTATGTGTAGTTTGAGCTTCGAAGGTCACCAAAGGTCAAGTTCAAGGCCACCAAATGAAAGTTCATGCATGACTTCCTATACATCTCCAATACAAACCAAAACTATCTGTAACCATTTTGCTGACATAAGTCATTGAAATTTCACTGTGAAGTTTGGGCATTAAAGGTCACTGAAGGTCAAGTTCAATGTCACCATATGAAACTTCATACATGACTTCTTATATGCCCGCAATACAAACCTAAGCTCTATCTGTAATAGCTTTGGTGATAGAAGTCATTGAAATTTCACTATGAAAAGTTCTTGGAAGGTCGCCAAAGGTCAAGTTCAGGGCCACCAAATGAAAGTTCATACATGACTTCCTATAAGTGTTCAATGCACATATGTGCCCAATCTTCAATATTTTCAAGCCTAGAAACCTTTGAAAACTGTAACATTTTGCTTGACCTCAAGTTTGACCTTTCAGGGTCACCTGAGGTCAACTTTAACACAGCCAAAATATAGGTCATATATTACTTCCTGTATGTCAGTAATACAAACTTAATCTCTATCTGCAACCATTTAGCTTCCACAGACGATTTGGCCCATTCTCCATAACACCCAATGTTAAAGTACAGCGCCCCCACTAGACCCACTTCCATCGATTCAATCAAAATGGCACTCGCACTGTACATAAAGTGTATCAAGGTGAGTTGATTGCCAGATTTAGAAAAAAAGTTATCAGTTTTTGAGAAATAATTTTTTGAAATTTCATGTCATATCTGTTAATATATTCCCTGACCTCGAGTTTGACCTTTCAAAGTCATCTGAGGTCAACTTTAACATAGCCAATGTATTGTTCATATATGACTTCCTATATGTCGATAATACAAACTTAATCTCTATCTGCGACCATTTAGCCTCCACAGGCCATCTTGCATATTCATAAAGTACAGCGCCCCCAACAGACCCACTTCCATCGATTCATCAAAAAATGGCCAGACTGTACATTGATGGTACCAAGGTAAGTTGATTGCCTGATTTAGAAAAAAATTTATCTCGCAGTTTTTGAGAAATAATTTTTTTAAATTTCTCAGTCCTATCTTTAACATCGGAGCCAAAATTTCAAGGTCCCATAAAAGGGACAAAAATAATTCAATCAAAAATCCGGGAAAAAAGTCTGGAGATAGGGTCTAGTAGTATGTTCCTGCAAATTTACACAAAAATTCATCAGGCCAAAAAAAGATTAAAAATGTTCTGGACGACAGACGCCACACCACGACAATAGCAAAAGTTGATTTGCTTGGTGTAATTGTTTTCAGCACAACCTCACATTTGTCACTCAAAAGTGATTTTTTTCATTTTGACACACAATATTGACACATTGGACCTAAAACCACACAACAAACATAAAACTGGAGTAAGCAAAAGGTTACACACACGAGCTCCACCATGAAATCCTTCACACTCACACTACACGCTGCCCTCACCTCAAACTCCTTCGCTACTACCGGTCTCTCGCCGACGCCATCACGACTACTACACTTTGTTTTGCTGTTGTTGTTGTTAGTGGGGGAGCTCAGGCGTCCAACTCGTGTGCGCATCCCCGTGCCTACCACACTAAAACGGCTCTCACCATGCTCCCAGGACAAGTGCTGGCTGTTGCAGATAAGACTTAATAATTTTTTTTTTTTAATTGTGTCTTTATTTAAATTAGTGTAAATTTGTAAGTGGTGTACAGAAATGCTGATGGACAATCAATTGGCGCACTTGTGCTGCTCTCCTCAGAGGAAGCATTTGCCAATGGCGCAAGACTTAGTCCAGCCTCAGAAGTGCGCAATGGGAAAAGCGCTCAAGTCGAATGGAGAATGCGCGTAAGGCCAGAATCGTCAGGAAATGCCCACATTAGAGGGTCGCTCCACCCAGAGCGCGCATCTCCAGCAGAGGTGCTTATGTGACAGACGTAAGTCAGTTGCAGAATCACAAGAACCTGAAATGCCCCACTTACGCGCATGGGAGAATAGAGGCCTTAGTCTCTAACGTTTCAACCTGCAACAAACATGCACCGAACGCAGCGACAATATTCGAAAAAAAAAAACAAGAGTAAATGATTCACCATAACTCTGGATTTATTTGGCCAATCAACTCAATTTAAAAACTGATATGTATTTTGAAGCCCGCACATTCGACGCAAGTTGCAACCGAGTCTCGGCGTCTCTAACACGCCGCAGAACCCTCACTCCGAACCGTAGCTGGGAGCGCTGCTTACTAGTGGCGTGATTTGGCACGACACACACATATGGAACGCCATCCAGGTCAAATACACGCGAATTCTAACACGTAAACAACACGTAGACAACAACACGTAGACAACACGTTAACAACACGTTGACAACACGTAGACAACACGTAGACAACGCGTCAATTTTTCACGAGTTGTTAACGTGTTGTTAACGTGTTGATAACACGTAGACTACACGTAAATTACACGTAGAGAACACGTTAACAACGCGTTGTCGACGCGTCAATTTCACGTGATTGCGAGCCCTTTGGCCACTTGTCCAGTTTGAACGCCTGAGAGTCCTAAGTTCCCATTGGCTCCTGAGCAGTAGGGTTAAATCATTTCTGTAAGCCTGGGGGGGTTTCCAACCACCATATAACATGATGAGGAACCTCTTCTTTCTTATTGCCATTTTCTTCCGTTATTGAGCAGCTTATGAAAATAAAACATTTGGATTGCAGTTTTATAACTTAATATTAGTTATTAAGTTATACATTATTTTTATCAGGATAAAATTGCCTCCGATTTTTGTCATTTATTCTTGCAGGTGTGTAAATGTCACCGAAGCACCTTCAATGTTATAAGTACGTTAACTAGTCTGTCTATATTGCTCTGTTTAAATTATTGTGCTTTCTTGTATTAGTAACGTTAAGTGTTTTGTACTGTTAAGGGCGGCGCTACAGTGGAAACAACCGTCATTTAAGCTGGCGTAACTCCGCAAGGATCTACGCATTTATTATTCTAAATATTATATCACAACTTGTGACAATACATTAGTTAAGGTCCTTAGGGTAATGGCTGTCGATGGTTAGCGTTGATTTTATTTACTTGCGCCAAATTGTCATTTTATGGGTGTTTATTGATCCGGCGGCGGTTGAGTTTAATACGCCCGGCAGCGTTCACTTGTTGTCATAGCAAAAGTGATCTACAAGAGATGCTCCGTTTAAATTACTGCGCTTTTCTTGTATTAGTAACTTAAGTGTTTTGTACTGTTAAGGACGGCGCTTATAGCGAAACAACCATTATTTAAGCTGGCGTAACCCCGCAAGGATCTACGATTTATTTTTCTGAATAGGCTATTCGGCTATATCACAACTTATGACAATACTGTAATGAGTAATTGGATTGATGGGGAGAAAGTGATTGCACCTGCGGGGGGTGGGGGAGATAATGAATGGAGAAGATTTAAATGCAAAATTGCGGCGGCTCGTGTGTTTTTGGGAGTGGAGCTTTTGTGAATGTCATATGGGGCAGTAGAGGCTCAATCATCATCATAAATCATCTCATAAATAGTGACTGTACACATCTGCTGACCTTATGACGATAACCAAAGCAATTAAATGAGTGCTTATTTCATATAGGCACACAAAAAACACCTGAACAAGAAATGATAGTCTACTAACTAATTTACAATGACAAACAAAGGGGACCAAATCAAACTGCAAGACAAGATTTTTTCAGCAACTGGCATCTAAAATAATTCAAGAGTCAGCAGCTGTATTGCCTATTTCACAGGACCTCTAATGGTACCATTGTTGATGTCAAAACAAAGCCTTTCAGTAGGCCTACTCTAACCACCAATGCAGGCTATCTCACTTTGTCTCAGTCTAATGCTTTGCCAAAAGTGGACCTTCACTCAGTTGTCCTTTATCAGGGTGGGGAATATTGATGACATCCAAAATGTCACAAGAACACTCATTATTGCCAAGTGGGTGAGTCTCCTCTGTCATGGTGTCGTTGCGACAGAGATTGAGAGTGACAGGTATAGCTTTATGAGCTTCTGCACCTCCGGCATCATGCTTTGGGTTTGTGGCTGCAGGTCCTGGAGGATGGACATCACATCCTTGATGGCGGTGACCTCTCAGCCTTCGCACATATCTCCCACCATAGCCTGCTCCAGGTTTTGCCACTCTGGCTTGCTCTTGATGGCTGACCTGTACACACTGCGCACAATGCTGTCACAGTCTGAACTGTATTAAAGCCACTGCCAGTCTTTGCATCAGGTGGCTCTACAGGAGCGAGTGCAGCTCTCCCTGGTAAATTTCTGGGCAGGGAATGTGTAATTATCTGGTGGTCTGAAGGACATTGCAACTGCCTTTTGAGCAGCCTCAGGAAGGAAGGAGAGGAGTGTAGTAGGCCTACTACAGAATGGGGCTCTCTGCTGTGGCCCCTGTTGCTTTCGGCCTACTGGCACAGATCTGTGAGGTACTGCTTGTGCTGTTGTCAAAGTGAAGTTTCGGCATCTCTCTCTCTGGTGCTTTGCTGGCTCAGAGGGAAGTTTGGAAAAGAAATTGCGAATCCACCTTTAGGGCATTACTGAACAGCTAGCCTAATTTGCCCCCACATGCTAGCAAACAAGGCCAACCTCATAATCTACGGATGCATAAACAGTCCAGCCACAAGCAACAGTTTTGACAATGGCACACTGATTAAGCGCAGAAAACATGTTTTTATTTATTCAATGATTACCATTTTAATTGTGGTGAAAAGTCAGACATGGTATATTTATTTATCCTCTATATCACTGTGATGCAACCTCTCTTTCAACAATATACCTGGAACTCTACCGCTTTTGGTGGTAGACTACCGCTTTCGGGGCCTTTCATTCTGAAAAAAATACCCCAAAAGCGGTAGTTTACCGCCAAAAGCGGTAGAGTTGGCATGTGTTGAGGATTATAGTTCAATATTTCTCATCATATTCATCAGTAGATCAATTTCCATGTTGAATAACCATAATCCATAATCATACTCAGTATCCATATTATGTATGCAGCAGTAACACCCATGCACACACATATACACATACAAGCAGTTCGCACACACGAGCAGTGCACACAGACACATGCACACACACATACACACACAGCACACGTACATATACACATGCACAGACACACACACATACAAGCAGTTCACACAAACACACACACGCACACACACACACACATACAAGCAATTCAATTCACACATGAGCAGCTCACTCACACATAAGCAGCAGGCTTCTGTAGCTTTGATTAGTAAGCGGGCTTCTGTTTAGTTGATTTGAAAACATTATCAGGTGATGCATTTGATTTCTGTAGCTTTGATCAATATTTGTTCAGTAAAATCATTAGTTGTCACAGAAAACATAATCAATTGAATCATTTATGTATCTACTTGTGTCCTATTCATCTGGCTGTATTTTTCCTCTCTTGACTGTAATTTTCCAGTCCTTTGTAGTGATGTGCATCCTTATCTTTGCTTGAAGTTCTGAAGGTTAGTGGGCAGTGTTTTGGTTTGCCTGTCCCATTGTAGCGTGAGAATGAGAAAGCAGAAAGACCATATTTGCAAGATATTTCCTGTGATGACGGTATAAAAACTGGGTATGAAAGGCAAGATGTGAGTTCTTCTTGCACAAAAAGAACTCGGCTTTATATTTATCAACATGCCACAATAAAGCCTAATTGTCTGAAGAATCTGTCTCTCTCCAATTGCTTGGGGATGGGGGAACCTCATAATCTGAAAATATGTCTGAATGAAAACCACAACACATGTATGCAACAATGTTAAAAAGCACAATAGTGTAGTGAATGCTGAAAGCAGGTACATTTTAGTGTTACACTGGTGTTTTTGAAATAACTTTAGTAGCATAGTTAATGGTGTCACTACATTTACTACAACAATGTAACATGGCCTATGTTAATTCAAGATCTGTACTTGCTAGTGCTACAGTTACAACCCACTGTACAGAGATTTGGAGGTTGTAGGCAGTGGATGTTTAAGGGGAGATAGCAGATCAACAATAAATGCCACATAAAAGTGGTGGACATCATCTGAAAGCCATGAACCTGAAGATTAATTTGAGATGCAGCTTAGCACGGTAAACGATCTGAAAACAGTAATATTTTTCTTTCTGAAGTCCATTTCCATGCTCAACTTTGTCCCATAAGTTGTTGCAGAAATTTTGAAGTGGATACCCTTTGGTACACAAATTTGTTGCTGAATTAGGCATTTTTGTAATATCAAGAATGTTTTAAAATGATCGGAAATCCCTCCAGAAATATTACATCAATACACCAAGACCTTCGAACAACATAGAAAACCCATGCTGTGATTTGGTTCAAAAAACGTTAGTAATGTAGGAGATTTCTGTATTTTCAGTGATCGGTTGGCGAGCACTTCTGTTCTTTATATTGCTGAGAAACCCTCAGCCCCTCGGCAACCACGGTATGAATTTGTGATGGCCCGATATCCAGTTTTGTTCTAATAAATCTTTCAACACATCTGCCAAGTTTAGTGCTTTTATCACAAAATGAACAATTGTTATATAGACAGCTATGCCGCCCAACTAATATAATGTATCACAATCAAAGTTGCCTGTTTCCGCCAACAGGATGTTTACAGTTGCTATGACAGGTGAACGCTGCCGGTAACATATTAGCGCAACCGCCGGATCAATAAACACCCATAAAATGACAATTTGGCACAAGTAAATAAAATCAACGCTAACCATCAACAGCCATTACCCTAAGGACCTTAACCAATGTATTGTCACAAGTTGTGATATAATATTTAGCAAAATAAATGCGTAGATCCTTGCGGAGTTACGCCAGCTTAATTGACGGCTGTTTCCACTATAGCGCCGTCCTTAACAGTACAAAACACTTACGTTACTACTAGGCCTATAAGAAAGCATAATAATTTAAACAGAGCATCTCTTTTAGATCACTTTTGCTATGACAACAAGTGAACGCTGCCGGGAGCGTATTAGCTCAACCGCCGCTGGATCAATAAACACCCATAAAATGACAATTTGGCACAAGTAAATAAAATCAACGCTAACCATCGACAGCCATTACCCTAAGGACCTTAACTAATGTATTGTCACAAGTTGTGATATAATATTTAGAATAATAAATGCGTAGATCCTAGCGGAGTTACGCCAGCTTAAATGACGGTTGTTTCCACTGTAGCGCCGCCCTTAACAGTACAAAACACTTAACGTTACTAATATAAGAAAGCACAATAATTTAAACAGAGCAATATAGACAGACTAATTAACGTACTTATAACATTGAAGGTGCTTCGGTGACATTTACACACCTGCAAGAATAAATGACAAAAATCGGAGGCAATTTTATCCTGATAAAAATAATGCATAACTTAATAACTAATATTAAGTTATAAAACTGCAATCCAAATGTTTTATTTTCATAAGCTGCTCAATAACGGAAGAAAATGGCAATAAGAAAGAAGAGGTTCCTCATCATGTTAGATGGTGGTTGGAAACCCCCTCCCAGGCTTACAGAAATGATTTAACCCTACTGCTCAGGAGCCAATGGGAACTTCGGACTCTCAGGCGTTCAAACTGGGCAAGTGGCCAAAGGGCTCACAATCACGTGAAATTAACGCGTCGACAACGCGTTGTTAACGTGTTCTCTACGTGTTGTTTACGTGTTGTCTGCGTGTTATCAACACGTTAACAACACGTTAACAACGCGTGAAAAATTGACGCGTTGTCTACGTGTTGTCTACATGTTGTTAACGTGTTGCCCACGTGTTGTTTACGTGTTAGAATTCGCGTGTATTTGACCTGGATGGCGTTCCATACACACACGCCAAGCCAGCGTCTTGAAGGCGACACGGCTGGCCGGTAACAGACGGTTCAGAGCGATCACGTGATTCGGAAATGCCGGCGCTCCACGGACTAGCTCGGCTGGACAGCTTCTCGGTGCTTAAGCGCAACCTCTCCCCAGAGGCACTGCTGGGCGCACTTCCCCGCTAAACCGCGCGGCGCGGCCCCCCCACCCCACCCAACTTTCTTTAAAGACCTAAAACTTTCTAATAGACGCATGCTATATACCGCACATTTCACACTACACAAACACACGCTGTGCTCACATTTCAAGGAATATCATGAGAAAGCATATAGTTATATTCCAGGTGTTATGTCCCAACTGGTTCCAAACTAACTGGTTCCCTTGCGCGTGCACGCACTGCATTTGCCTAAACATCTGCTGCTCTGGTGGCTGTCATCCGCAGATTCGTCAAACATTCACTTTCATAATACCGGCGATTTTTAAGTCGCAGTTCATATCTTTTACAGCAAACTTGATTGCATCAATGAGAACTAATTTTAAAGGCCCCTTTAAAAGAAAAAAATACTTGAAAATAAAATGTTTGAAAGATCGCGTCAGACTGGATTCGATCCTCCATGTGTAAAAGAAGAAAATTACTAATCAATTATTCTAACCTTCAGGCCATTATTAACGACAAAGTGAAGAGTGTTAGACCAGTATACATTAATAACGTCAGCATCCTGGTAACATTTTGTTTTGGTTTGATCTAAAACAACTGGTTTCCTTTAGAAACATTCGAGCGTGTTTGTCAAGCTGTTTTTCTCGAGGTTGCGGCCACATTGTCCAAAACATCACAGCCTTTACTGCACGACACATGAGTACAAATAAATACTTTTAAATGGTGAAAATCTTACACTGCTAATACTTTCAAAATACACAAATAATTGCCAATGGTTAGCCGCAGGAACTGCAGAATGCGAATGGTAATGTTCTACCCACAACGCTGCGCCGAGGTAATGGACTGAGTGATGAATCATTCTACCTTCTTTTGTGTACAACGTATCGTAAAATATTGGGGCACCCACTCGTATCAACTTTTTCTTGGGATGCTTTTCCAATGTGGAATGACTCAGACTGTCGACAGATAAAGGTGCCCAATACAGCAGTGCACCAGCTTCGTGCGGTGAAATGGTAACCTGGTTAGGATTTTAATTAAGCAATCGCCAACATCTGGCACAGGACAATACGTTTATAAAAGGAGAATGGGGCAGATGGTAGAACGTTTTTTTTTTTCTCAGTAGTGTTGTGGAGCGTTTGAGAAAGGAGACTGAAATGGAGCCGTGCAAAGTGAAGGAGATTTTAGATTTTAAGACGAAAAACATCTACCCTCCAAACTTCACGAAAAGTCAGCGTTACGTTTTGAAACGAAGGGCAGAGAGTTACCAATTAAAAGGTAAGTCGAACCACCCAGCAGCACAGTATCCATTGCATTTTATTTTTTTTAAATGACATCTCTAATGCTCATGGTAATGTAATCCCTGGATGGTGAACTCTATTACCAGTGCCTAAGAAAGCGTGATGAGGCGCAGCATCATCTTGCAAAGGTAGTTTGTTCTCCGCAGGAAGCTAACAACATCTTTATAGAGTTTCATGCCAGTGCTATCGGTGCTCACTGTGGAGTAGACAAGACCATGCATGCAATTCTTCAGCGGTATTACTGGCCTGGTATGAAAGTTGACCTCACAAAATGGGTGAGAGCATTACTATCCCATATTTCTGCGGTGATTATGGATGTAATGGAGCACTTCCTGAGTGTTGGTAATTTTTTTCACTTTTTTTAGGTTGCCCAGTGTGATGAGTGCCAGAAAAAGAGGGCTTCCATTAAGGAAAAAACTCAGTATAAACCAATCGAGGTGAATAATCTCCTGGCATGTTGCATGATGTTAAATAGTTCTGAAGTGTTGGTCATGGGGGCCACTGCCCTGCATGTGCCCTGCTGAATCATGTGCATGTAAGATGAAATGTTCTAAAATGAGCAGGGCAGAGGGTCTATTGTACTGGTTTGGTAAAACATTCCATTGTGCTTTGTTTGCATTTAAGGTGTCCGAGCCCTTTGAACTGGAGGGGATGGACCTTGTTGGCAAATTGAAGCGCTCCAACAATGGACATGTATACATCTGCGTCATGGTGGACTATTTCACAAAATGGCTGGAAGTCTATCCTCTGAAAACCAAGAGGGCTGAGGAGGTAACGGACTGCATCATGGATTTCTTTTATAAGTATGGCGCACCAAAACGAATCCTGACTGACCGTGGTAAAGAATTTGTCAATAAAGTAAGTGATTACCGACATGTGACGTTGCTGTGCTTTTGTCTGCAGATAAAGGGGGGTGGGGAGCAACGATACTGAACATGTTTTCCTATCCAATGTATATGCTAGATCAATCTGGACTTGTGCGGAAGGCTTGGCATTGCCAGAAGCCTCTGCGCACCATACCATCCACAAACAAATGGCTTGGTAGAAAAGCTGAATGGCACCATTCAAGGGTAAAAACTTATTATTATTATTATTATTATTATTATTATATATTTTTTTAAAGCTCTCTGATCATGTCTGAAGGGTAGTATTTTCCAATTTCAGGGCACTGAGAAAAATGGTGCAGGATCATCCTAGTGATTGGGATAGTCACATCAAACCCACTGTGTTTGGACTACGTACAAAAAAACAAATAACCACCAAATATTCCCCATATTTCCTCATGTATGGGAGGGAAGCCTGCTACCCATCAGAAATTCCGGAAAAGTGCCAGGTATGAGAAATTTCCATGCAAGAGGAGCTGCTTTGAAAACCATCTCTGCCATAATGTGTTGATCTTTAATTTTTATCTATTACAGATTAGTGATAGAGTCCATGCACTGGCCGAAAATGAAGACGTATGCATCCAAACTAAAAACCTCAAAGACGTGTATGCGAAAGTGGAGGCCAATATAACCGAAGGACAAGCTAGGGTGCGGAAGAGGAAGCTATCGAAAGGGGAAGATGACTGCTCTGTGGTGGGGGATCAAGTGTTGCGAAAAAATATTCGCCAAGAGCAAAGAAAGGGCGGGAAATTGGAAACGGATTTATTGGGTCCATTCACCATAACAAACATTGATGGCAAAAGTGCAGATTTAAAAACGCGGAGGGGGAACACTATTGAGAGAATCAACATTGACCATCTGAAGAAATATGTGGAACCACAGCCACGAATCCCCGCAAAATGGATTGGATCCACTTCTCCAGCACTGCAGCCCAGCCCCTTGAGGTCTCCTGGAGTTCCCCAATCCCCCACCTTCACAATAAGCCCACAATCTTGCCCCCTGTCCTCCAGTCTCCAGTCATGGGACCCAACTGCGTGTGAACCATCAACTGCAGTCTCCCCAGAAGATTGTAAGTATAGATGTCAATTCAATATCATTTTTGCAACAACATACTGAAAAACCTCTGCATATTTACTGTAGTTTCAGTCCTGAAAGGACCGAAAATTTGGAATGGACCTATTAAATTTTGAGGTCAAGGTGATCAACATTTTTCTCATTCTCAGTAATAGCTGACATCTGGCTGAATAAACGGAAAGGTGTGCTGTGGAGCAAAGTTGGACCATATAAAATATTTGTCATGGACTTGCAAAATCTGGCCCCTGGACGGGAGGTAGAGAGTGAGGTAAATGCATGCTTAAATAAATTTGTTGGCAACAATTTGTAGAAACTATTGACACAATTATTGGTTCAGGTCTTGAATGCATTTATCTATGCCATCATTGCGAAGTTGCAAGAAGAAACTGAGCGAAAGGTTTATTGACTCGTTTCAAATGACTGCAATGTGGCAAGGATCATTCCGGGGATTAAACAAGGTAACCATTTTCAAAATGTTTGCGGATGACTTACAATACAAACAAGTATTTATTCAGTTTGTTTACAGCTTGACCCAATGGCCTATGATGTCCTCATCGGACCAGTCTGTGACAAGCAGCACTGGACACTTGTGAGTATTCACACCATCTCAGCATAAAATTCGATATACATGTTGGTGTTTCGAGACTTGAGGCTCTCTAACTTGATTTTAATGTGAATTCATCTTTACATGACTTGTACTGAAGGTCATTTATCCAAAAGAGAAGCGGGCACTGTACATTGACCCATTGGGTGAAACCCCTGACCACATAACCAAATGCAAGAATATGACCAGGTAAGTCGATCTGTGGTAATGTCTTGAACAGTTCATGGCTAAAATTAAGCATTTGCTATTCTGCAGAGCTTTCATGAGGCACAAAAATATTCACATCTCGCGGTGGACTTGTCATGCTGTAAGCCATCCGCGTCAGCAAGACTCTACATCCTGTGGGGCATTTGTCTGCAAGGTATGAGTGCAGGTGACCCTTTGAATGCTGTTATGAATGCAACTGATTGTATGTCTTTTGTAGTTTGCAGAGCTTCTCCTGACTGGTGGGGTCCTGGATTTCAGCACTGATGAAGCCTCCATCACTCAGTTGAGGAAGGAAATTGCTTGCAGACTGGTCACTGATTCAGGTATATTCTGTCATATTTTGTGTGTATGTGTGATTGAGACATTAATTGCATTTGTGATTTAGAGGACCTTTCAGAGGTATGCCGAGCATGTGGGAATGCATGTCAAAGTCCAGGGAGAGGGAATGATGCAACTGATGACTGGGTAAGAATACACTGAAGGTTCTGACATAATTACAAATGTCATGTGGTGGTAATCAACAGCCATGCCTCTCCTCAGATCCAGTGTACACCATGCGGTCTATGGTTCCATTGGATTTGTGTAGGGAGACCACCACTGGAGCAGAACTTCTATTTTCCAGCATGTGGATAAGTAAAGGTTCAGCATTTCTCCACTGCATGATTATGAACAGTTGCTTCAGAGTTGGTATAAGTAGGAACTTTACTGAAAACCCTTTTAGTCCAGCACTGAATCAAATTAACAGCACTCTAACCACCTTTTGTGTGTGTGTCTGCGTGTGCGTGCATGTGTGCGTGCGTGGTGTGTTTTTTTTTTTTTTTTTTTAAATCCGCCTCCTTACAGTCCATGGACCACTGAAGCAGTGATCCTCCCCGTGTGGGCCCTGGCTGCTGCTGTCCTGATCTGGTGTTATACCTGGTCCACACTTACACCTCACCCTATCCTGGAGTGATTGATGCCACTGCTTGGTTTTCCCATCCGCTTTTTATTTTTATCCATCTTTAATTGGCTGGCCAGCGGAGGATGGGCTCCCCCACTATAGCCAGGTTCCTGAGATTTCATCCACTGGAGATATAATTTTTTTTTTTTTTTTTTAAACCACCTGAGGATTTTTCTCCTTGCTATTTTTGGGATTGGGTACCCTAGAACTATAAATTGCTTGTGACTGTCCTATGTCCAGTACTGTAAACTTAATGTATGCTGCAGAAGGAGTCTCTAAACTCTTTTCCTGAAATGTGTTTTTGTTGACTGATAACCTCTGCCGCAACTTCGTTGGCGGAGGTAATGTTTTTGTCTGTCTGTGTCAGTCTCTGACAAAGTTCCTGGCTACAATTAAACACGCAGAGTGGTGAAATTTGCAGGGAATAATGACTTATCTGTCAGTGATTCAATTCTGAAAGGTCAAGGTCACGGTCAACCAAAAGGTCACATTCACTTAATTGGCAACAACTTTGGATCCAATTGTCACAGAGCTTTCAGACTTGGTTCATATTTTAGCTTGTACTGGCATATAGGACGTTCGGGGTGGCGGAGGTATGTGCTCTACTGAGTGATAAATCCCACTTGGTCCCTCATTTTGTCTACTCTCATTTGGTCTACTTCCCATTTGGTTTACTCATTTTGTCTATTTTTAAAATGACCACCCTTTCCCATTTTGTCTACTCTCGAGAAAACTATTTTTAATATGAGTAAGTGCATTATGAGGTGCACAAAATGAATTAAAAAAAAAAACTTCTCTCATAGTAATGGTAACAAAACACGTGAATCTTTGAATGAAAAACCCATCATTATGAGAGTGGAACTTCAAACAAAACATCAGGGTGAAACAAGTAAAAACAGGAGCCCAAATGGAAATTGTGCTAAAAAGTTGTAGACAAAATGAGAGTAGACCAAGTGGGAATAAACCTACTGAGCACCCTTCTAGTTTGAAGTTGCTTTGGATTGTACCGTTTAACACCATGCTGGGCTCATAGTGAGATTCTCTTAACATAGTAGCTCACTGACCAGTTCATAACAAATGAAAAGGTCTAGATGGGTGGCTTCGTGTTAAACAGTATACCCATGGAGGACTGTGTCAGGTCCACGCCCTTGGACCTGAATTGTTGAATATTACCACTTGGATCCCTGTGGCTCTTAACAGTTTTGGCACCGTGCATTAGTAGGTCTCGCCCGCCCCACCCACCATGTGTAGTCGTAGGGATCCAGTGTTGGGGTCCAGTGTTGCAGTCAGTATGTCCAACTTTGAGTAAAGGCTTAACATGTTTGGGTACTTGGTTAAGCCGAGGGAACCATTTGTTTTGGGTCAACTCAATGTTACCTGGATGCTGATGTTGTTAGTACTACAAGCAGAGATGAAATTTATTGGTTGTGCTCAAAGTTTTTTTGCATTTTGCTCGGAGATCGAATCCAGCTTAGCATTGTGTAAGCAATATATTGCTGGTAGCAGTAAATGTAGTTTTGTTATACACAGTAATCTGCTTCTGGACCGCGTTCGATCGTTACACTATACTTAAACACTTTTTGAAAGTAGGGGCTGTAATGACGTGGTCTGTACAGCTGCAGCCTCAAGAAAGCATTTGAGTAATATGTTCTAGTATTTGCCAAAGGGAACCAGTTGTTTTTAATCAATCTTAAAACAAACTGTTTCCTGGTGCTGACGTAGTTGATTAATATAAGACTGGTCGCTCGTGGTAGCTGTCGTGCGATAGCACAGGGGTTCCAGTAGTCGGCAAATTATGTATTTTTGCTGGAAGGGGATCGAATCCAGCTTTGCGCTATCTTGGGAAACTAATGTCCTATCTGCCCCATTCTCCTTTTATGAATGTATTCTCCTGTGCCAGATGTTGGCGATTGCTTCATTAAAATCCTAAATGGGTTACTATTTCACCACAAGAAGCTGGTACAGTTCTGTATTTGGCACCTTTTATCTGTCGACAGTCTGCGTCATTCCACACTGGAAAAGCATCGCAAGAAAACGTTGATATGAGTGGGTGCCCCAATATTTTACGATACGTTGTACACAAAAGAAGGTAGAATGATTCATCACTCAGTCCATTACCTCGGCGCAGCGTTGAGGGTAGAACATTACCACTCGCATTTTACAGTTCCTGCGGCTAAGTGATAGCAATAATTTGTGTATTTTTAAAGTATTAACAGTGTAAGATTTTCACCATTTAAAAGTATTTATTTGTACTCATGTGTCGTGCAGTAAAGGCTGTGATGTTTTGGACAATGTGGCCGCAACCTCGAGAAAAAAAGAGCTTGATAAACACACTCAAACGTTTCTAAAGGAAACCAGTTGTTTTAGATTAAACCAAAACAAAATGTTACCAGGATGCTGACGTTATTAATATATACTGGTCTAACGCCCTGATTAATATGTCTGCTAATGGTCTAGAGGCTAGTCTAACAATATAGTACGTTTCCTCTTTTACTGATGGAGGATCGAATCCAGTCTGACGTGATCTTTCAAACATTTTATTTTCAAATATTTTTTCTTTTAAAGGGGCCTTTAAAATTAGTTCTTATTGATGCAATCAAGTTTTCTGTAAAAGATATGAACTGCGACTTAAAACACGCTGGTATTGTGTAAGTGAATGTTTGACGAATCTGCGGATGACAGCCACCAGAGCAGCAGATGTTTAGGCGAATGCAGTGCGTGCGTGCGCAAGGGAACCAGTTAGTTTGGAAACCAGTTGGGACATAACACCAGGCATTAGCATAGGTAGCGCTAGCTCGCAGTAGCTAACACTAGCATTAACATTGACTTGCTCGATGTTAATAGCAGATTAAAAAACTCTGCTTAGTGAAAACAACGCTTCTGAAGTGATGTCTCCCAATTCCTAACGATAATTTATTAGAGTGAATTACAATTACCTATGACTCCTGGTGCTTGCATCACGGTGGTAAAATGGCGGACCGCAAAATATCCCACCGGTGAAAGTTTCCCGATAGACGGGGTCTCCCTCCTGCTGCTCCAAGGGGACGGAGGCAAAACGTAACTATTTCATTTGGTATTAACATGATTTAGATATTAAGATGAAAAACCCCTGAAAATGAAGTGAGATCTTCAAGATTGGCATATGTTTTGAAGGGGAACATAAATTGTTCATGTCATTAAGACCAGCTGAATATTTGTGAATTGAACAACCCCACTACTCCCCTTTTTTCAGTGTAACTATACTCATATTGTGCATGTGATGGTACCTTCTAGCACTAAGCCATCAACTCCATTCTCCACCTGTCCTGATGTCCTGTCCTGTCCTTGGCTTGTAGACTGCCTTTACTATGTTGCAAAGAGTATAGCCTATTGTCCATACATGTATTTTATTTTGATAAACTCACAACTGTATCAGTTAGGGCCCTGTCCCATACTGCCGTTTAACGATTCCGTCTGCCTCCGTCTAAATATTTTCGTCAGACGGTGTCATACGGCGGGAAATTCAAATTTTTTGGCCATGGACGGTTAATAGAACAGCATGAGTAACGTCTAAATACGTCTGAGAAATGTCTGCTTAAGTATGAGTAACGTCTTCATTAAGCCAATTTTACGGAACATCGAACTATCTATCTAGTCCATCAACATCCGGTTTGCGTCTTATAAAAGGCCACGCTCTGCCCATCGCCTCCTCACAACAGTTGTAGTTCCAGGACGGTCCACATCGCTCGTTTTGAAATTATATATGGAACACTATTATCACGAGTATGGTGCGTTCCATGGCTGGAGGCGGACGAGCTGACCGCCTGCCCAACAGCCATAAAGGTCTAAAAACCGGCAAGATTCCGCCCGACTAACGGTGAAGACGTCAAAAAAAAAACAAAAAAAAAACGCCAGAGTAACATATGAGAACTGCCAACCACTCTCAAAAGCTGGCCGTCGGAAATTTTGAATATGTCCAAAGTTTGGAACGGCTAGCGCCGTCTGTCAACGTCTAGATACGTCTGTAAACGAGCTGAAAAACGAATAAAAAAGTCCAATAAACGTATGCCTTCGTTTTTCAGACAGCATCGTTAAACGGCGCAGTGGGATAGTACCTTTACCATCATTACCAGTACAAGTACCAAGCTTAAAAATGCAGATTTGCTTTAACTACTGCTTCCAAGCAGACATCCATCCATCCTCACCCAGTCCCAAAATGTTGTAAGTTTGAAAGAACCATAATGTTAAGAGAAAGGAGGGAGAGAGATTTTCCATTGTCAGGACTCTAGAAAACCATTTTCCTTCAGATATATTGAGATGAGAGGTAAAGAGACCCCTATAAGAGATACATGATTTGATATCCTTATACAGCCGGTCACAGCGTTGTGTTGCGTGTAATGAATAATAAGGCGAAAACACTCCTTTCTTGCCAGCCAAAAGATTTTTATTCTGCGTGCAACACATGAATAGTACAGAAACTTCGCATGTCACGTTTCTACACCCACGGCTCTCAACAGCAGAGCTTAACTAGCTGAGTATACAGCGTGTCATAACATTTTCCAGTTAACGGGACTGAAAACATAATCTCCTTTTACCTTAGATGACGGAGGTAATTTAGAAATGCGGAGCTCACATACCTGCGTGCAACGCATTAGTCAGTACAGCAACTTCGCATGTCACGTTTCTACAAGCGCGCCTTTAAATTAGAGATGGAAGAAACGGCAAACTGCACGAGAAACCACCTAATGCTCCATTAGCCTGGACTTACGATAGGTAAATTAGCATGCTTCACAAAAGTGCTGTACAAGATGAAATAACAATATATAAACCCCAATGTCACCATCGAAGCTAGGGCTGCTCAATTAATCAAATCTCGATTATTTTAAGCGCAATAAAAGTAACTGCCACTATGAGTCAGGCAGACGAGCTTGCTTATTACCTTTTCTATGACACATACCTAATGCGGTCATTTGAAATGCTTCCAGGAAGAAAACTGTGATTTGAAGTCCGCTAATTACCAGCGAGGTTGGACAGACTCCATCGCTTTGGCATAATTGGCTTACCTTACATCAATTCCCATGTACTTCGTCTTACTTGCAATCAAACCATTTATTCAGCCAACTGACCAATCAAAACCAAAATGTGGCCTATAATGATTAGGAAGAGATAATGAGAAGCAGAGAGACCTAACCAGGCTGCCGTGTTCGATTGAACGAATGTCAATAAGCTGAATAAATAGCAGACCTCTGAATTAACGTTATGGAGATGCTGCATACACTAGGATCTCACGGATCAGCACTCGCTCAAGCTCACTGTCCCCCTCCCTTCTCCTCGCTCTCATATAAACAGACAACCTGGTTAAACCAGCAGTTCAGCAGTAACGCGAGGGATGTCTGACCCCTCCAAAATTACAGAAGACTAAGGACTCTTTTTTCAAAAAAAAAAAGTGTGATTGAGAGTCACATTATTCCCAATTAACTTACGCACATCTTGCTGGGGACTGCTTGCTTTCTTCTCATCTAAATAGCTAGCTAGCTACAAAGTAACTCATATTGATCCTCAACGCATAGCTGATTCGGGCGATTTATTGTTGCTAAACGAAGTAAAACCGATCAAACCAAGTCAGTCAAAATGGTTTAATCACAACCCGGGAAAGACGCATAAAAATTAAGTTAACCTACATGCTGGAAATGAGTTTACACATCATATTTTCATGCTTGCTGGATGCCTCTCTCATTCAGCAGTGTTGCTTTGTTAACCTTCGAGTTTCTAGTTTTAATATTTGAGAGGGAGGTACATTTTGAAATCCTGAGCTCCACTAGGTTTAATGCATGTTGAATTCTATTTTTGCTTTACAATAAAAGCATAAAAGAGATGAAAACAGCTTATTTTTTGCAAACTTTTCAAGATTCAAGATTCTTTATTCAGTAATTTATTTAACCCTTATTTAACCAGGGAAGTCCCGTTGAGTCTCTCTTTTTCAAGGGAGCCCTGGGGGTTGAGGTGGGGAGGGAGAGGGCAATTTGCACAGCCAATTAGATCAGTGGATGATTACGTGGTAGTATGGAAGCCCATAGTGGACAATATTCAAATGAAAATGTAATCCCACTATTGCATTATAATTTTCCACTTATGAATGAGTTATTTGAGACAATATTAAATTGAAAATGCATTAATCCAATTATCACTTTCATTTTCACATACACATATGGGAAATCTATGACTATATTCAAATGAAAATGAAATGCTGATTGACATTTAATTTTCAAAGTCATGCTCTGCAATACAGTGGACAATATTCAAATGCAATAAGCAAAACAGCACCCCCAGCCTATTGCATTTACATTCACATGTCATCACGCTCTTTTAGGGTCAACATGATAATGAAAATGCTGTTTTCTAATCACTTGGAAATAATAATGATATAATAATGATGACGACATTTGACATTTCATTTTCAAAGACTTATCCTGCAATACATGGGACAATATTCAAACGCAGTAAGGGAAACAGCGCCTCCCAGTCCATTGCATTTTCAAATACATGTCACCACGCTCTTTTTGGGACACAATGAAAATTAAAATGCAATCTGTCAGCGTCTCATCAAGGCGGGTTTTCCGCTAGGACGTCACTCATTAGGGGCGCGAGCGGAAACCATGTTCCTTATTTGCATACCAACCAATCAGCTTCTGGGTAGCGCTAGTACGCATGGAGGCTTACTGATAATGTCCTGATGGCTAGGCTGCTATGTATTGTGTGCCATCGCAAGATGAGGCTATGTTGCGCTTTGGATGTAGCCATCTTGGCAGCTAGTATGCTAGCTAACGTCAACTAAGGAAAATATTTGTAAATGATCATCACATTAAAGCGATATGATTTGATTTTTGCCCCAACTCTATTAACTGAGCTAGCTGTAATATGCATGAACTTATCCGAGGCTTCGCGGCAGTGTTGTGCAACTGCAACCCAAGTGTGCTTGCAGATTTCAGAGACGTTAGCTAGCTTGCTAGTGAGTCAAAAAGTAATCGCTTAGGTACAGCTAGCTAGCTATGATGCCTACTGGAGAAGCTCTTACAGCCCTGATTTGTCACTTTCAACACCATCTCGCACACACGACCTCTTTCACCATTGATTAGCAGCTTCTTCTACCTAAAGAACAAACTGACAGTTCAGCCTGAGACGTGTTATTTCATAGCTAGTTAAAGCAGCATTATCCTTCCATGCGTGCTATAGCGTATTACATGACTCCAGATAAAACGCTATTCGTCTTCCCACCCTGCTGACGCTAGTTAGGGGAAATGTTTGTCATCATTTTTATACTTAATCGCTGTGATTCGGTTTTTGCCCTAGCTTCACAAGCTAGCTAGCCGACAGAGATTGCTCTTGTGCTTGCAGATTGTTCTTGAGCTAGCCAGGTAATGAGCTATCCATTTAAATCCCCCAGAAATTTGATAGTACTCTTGGGACGTACAAAAGTGCTGCCAAACATATCAAAGAAGTTCATATTTCAGCAGGTTAAATTAGCAAGTGAGGAACATTGTTTTCAGCCAGTCATCAAAACTTCTCCCATTGCTACGTGGCTTGGGAATCGCGATTAAACTAGGAACAGCGGCAGCCTGACTGCTGGCCGTTTATCGGACAGTTCTGCATGATGCATACATTGTGCATGTTTCAGGAGTGGCGAACTTGCAACTCGGCAAGCACAAGAGCAATCGTCAGCTAGCAAAAACCGAATCACAGCGACACGTATAAAAATGATGACAAACATTTCCCTTACTAGCGCCAGCAGTGTCGGAAGACTAATAGCGTTTTATCTGGAGTAATGTAATACGCTATAGCACGCATGGAAGGATAATGCTGCTTTTAACTAGCTATGAAATAACATGTCTCAGGCTGAACTGTTAGTTTGTTCTTTAGGTAAAAGAAGCTGCTAATCAATGGTGAAAGAGGTCGGTGTTAGATGGTGTTGAAAGTGACAAATCAGGGCTGTAAGAGCTTCTCCAGTAGGCATCATAGCTAGCTAGCTGTACCTAAGCGATTGCTTTTTGACTCACTAGCAAGCTAGCCAACGTCTCTGAAATCTGCAAGCACACTTGGGTTGCAGTTGCACAACACTGCCGCGAAGCCTCGGATAAGTTCATGCATATTACAGCTAGCTCAGTTAATAGAGTTGGGGCAAAAATCAAATCATATCGCTTTTAATGTGATGATCATTTACAAATATTTTCCTTAGTTGACGTTAGCTAGCATACTAGCTGCCAAGATGGCTACATCCAAAGCGCAACATAGCCTCATGCGCGATGGCACACAATACATAGCAGCCTAGCCATCAGGACATTATCAGTAAGCCTCCATGCGTATTAGCGCTACCCAGAAGCTGATTGGTTGGTATGCAAATAAGGAACATGGTTTGCCGCCCCTAATGAGTGACGCCCTAGCGGAAAACCCGCCTTGATGAGACGCTGACAGATTGCATTTTAATTTTCATTGTGTCCCAAAAAGAGCGTGGTGACATGTATTTGAAAATGCAATGGACTGGGAGGCGCTGTTTCCTTACGTTTGAATATTGTCCCATGTATTGCAGGATAAGTCTTTGAAAATGAAATGTCAAATGTCGTCATCATTATTATATCATTATTATTTCCAAGTGATTAGAAAACAGCATTTTCATTATCATGTTGACCCTAAAAGAGCGTGATGACATGTGAATGTAAATGCAATAGGCTGGGGGTGCTGTTTTGCTTATTGCATTTGAATATTGTCCACTGTATTGCAGAGCATGACTTTGAAAATTAAATGTCAATCAGCATTTCATTTTCATTTGAATATAGTCATAGATTTCCCATATGTGTATGTGAAAATGAAAGTGATAATTGGATTAATGCATTTTCAATTTAATATTGTCTCAAATAACTCATTCATAAGTGGAAAATTATAATACAATAGTGGGATTACATTTTCATTTGAATATTGTCCACTATGGGCTTCCATATGGTAGGTCGAAAGAGCCAGGTTGGGACTTTAGCCATGACACCGAGGAACCTCCTACTCCTATCGAAGAGCGTCATCGGATCTTTAATGACCACAGTGAGTCAGGACCTCGGTTTAACGTGTCATCCGAAAGACGGCGTCTCCTTCAGTACAGTGTCCCGGTCACTGCACTGGGGCATTGGGGATTATTCCACCAGTGGGAAGATTGCAACCTAATGGCCCACCAACACCTCTTCCAGCAGCAACTTGGTTTTCCCAGGTGGTCTCCCATCCAAGTACTAACCAAGCCCACACCTGCTTAGCTTCAGCCACGCGGCTGGAGCAGATCGAAAAGTGATATGGCTGCTGGCAATTAGGGCCACTGATATGGCCATATGGCCTAATTTACAATTTTGGCTGGAATTTATTTATTTATTTATTTATTTATTGAGTTTATTGAAGTAGGACAATGCACATTAATCAACATATCAGCAATATGCATCAGTGTAAATATGCCGGAATTGGCACAATAGCTAAATTTCATCCGCAGTCCTAAGGCAGGCACTTACAAAAAAAAAAAAAAGCGTACAAGTTTTCCGAACGACAGAACACCTCACAGAAAAGCCCACAACACAGCACACGGGAGGGGGGGAACACAGTAGTGTTCCACACAAGACACATTCACAACATTACAATTAACACAACCATGTATATTGTAGTTAAAATGCGGAGTGAACGGGATGCCCCCGGGTATGGGCATAGGAATAAACAGATATTATACATGCATGCATAACTGATGTGATTTTAAGCAATGTTTAAGCTCGTTTTTAAAGGTTGCATAGCTGTCACAGTTCCTGATATGTACTGGTAAATTGTTCCAGGAATGTGCGCCTCTGACGGACACCACCGCTTGACTAAATTTAGTTCTGCGCCGAGGCATATAGCAGTCTCCCCCAGTTTGTGCTCTGGTTGTCATTGCATTTTTGCATTTTTTATGAATAAAATTATTTAATGGAGGTGGGGCAAGTCCATTTAAAACTTTAAAAACAAGACAGGCATCCTCAAAAATTTGGAATGATATCATTTACACAGGACTTAAATACAAAATTCATAAATGTGGCAACAGCTGTGATTATCTTAACATTATTAGAACTGAGCATATTATATATAGTTGTAACATGTGAAGTAACTGTGGTATTCCAAGGGAGATCATTCTTCCCTAATTTAGCATATCTGGTGCAAACACAAAGTACATGACACTCATCCTCAATGTCACCAGTATCACAGTGACTACAAAATATTTTATTGTCAACTATATTTAGTCTCTTTTTCCATAACATATTAATCTTAAAGTCGTGAAGAGAAATTCTAAGTCTACAAAAAGCTCCTCCTAATGACTTATCAGACACATAGAAAATTCAGACTGTAACAGAGACTTTACAGAAGATGTAAATGTACTAAAAATTGTAAGATGAAACAGAATTATGCCACTCTTGATAGTACATGTCTTTAAGTCTTTGTTGAATCTGACATTGAAAAATATTTTCATTTCCAACAGTCTGAGAGAGCCAGACACAAGTAAACCCACATGTAAACAACAGCATTCTTACTTCTGTAACCCAATTATGCTTACCAGCACCGTTCAAACATTTCATCCTAATCTAACACTGGTATGGATATCGAGCAGAGTGAATTTTTAACAATTTCAACCAAGATTTAGTAACTCTTAATCTGCTTTGCACAAATTCACTTTAATGACCAATTTCCCCTAAAATAGCTTTATTTGATGCATATTTTCCGAAATTAAAAAATTTCATGAAGTAGTTAATCTGAACTCTCTCAATAGTATTTTGATGAGAAAATCCCCATATTTCTGAGCCATACAACAGAATAGGCAATATTTCGCGATCTAAAATAACACCGGCAGTTCTAAAATGCTTATTTTTATTTTAAAGGTGGTAAATAGAATTTGCAGCTTTACAAGCTTGAGAGGCAAGCACTTTAAAGGCCGAAGACCAGTTTAATCTTGATGAAAACATAAGTCCAAAATATTTGTAGTATGTTACCACTTTCACTTGAAAATGACCAAAAAACAACTGTTTCTTTTTAGAAATTATACTTCCACGTCTAAACACAATAATATTAGTTTTCTCCACATTAACACCTAAACCCCATTTAGTACAAAATTTGGTGTGGTCAATAGCCTACATAAAGCCAACAACAAAAAAAAAAAAAAAACGAAAAATGCTACTGCATCAAGAAAATGGAACGGCTTGTGACACAGGAGAGAGAAAAAGAGCCTTTGGCATGTTACGGGCAGATCTCAGCCGCCGAGAGGTGGTGCGTCATTTGCACTGTCACTGTTCAACAATCAGTCGGCTGTCTATCCGAGAATGGAACACAGGCACTGTCACTGACCGACCCCGCTTAGGGCAGCCACGAGTGATGATGGCAGCTCAAGAGCGCCACATCTGGTTACAGTCTGTATGTGACAGATTCCGGACAGCAACCAAAACTGATCGTGAGATGAGGGGTCCGAGACGATTGAGGGTGAGCGCAAGTACCGTTTGACGCCGTCTACGTGAGCAAAACATGCGTGCACACGGCCCCTACAGAAAACCCATTTTTTTCCCATCAACAGGAGTAGGAACTCTTCACTTCTGACTGTGGGCACCTGCCTCTGTGTAATTTTTTGGCACTTTATTTCCCTGTTTCTGTCTGAGAATGGAAAACAGGGACTGTCGCTGACTGACCACGGTAAGGGCAGCCATGCGTAAATGGGCAAAAACTGGGACAGCAATCGCTGTCAGCTAGCTAGCTTGTGAAGTTAGGGCAAAAATCGAATCACAGCGATTAAGCATAAAAATTATGACAAACATTTCCCCTAACTAGCGTCAACAGTGTGGGAAGACGGATAGCGTTTTATCTGGAGTAATGTAATACGCTATAGCACGCATGGAAGGATAATGCTGCTTTAACTAGCTATGAAATAACATGTCTCAGGCTAAACTGTTAGTTTGTTCTTTAGGGAAAAGAGGCTGCTGATCAATGGTGAAAGAGGTCGTGTGTGTGAGATGGCGTTGAAAGTGACAAATCAGGGCTGTAAGAGCTTCTCCAGTAGGCATCATAGCTGTACCTAAGCGATTGCTTTTAGATTCACTTGCAAGCTAGCTAACGTCTCTGAAATCTGCAAGCACACTTGGGTTGCAGTTGCACAACGCTGCCGCGAAGCCTCGGATAAGTTCATGCATATTACAGCTAGCTCAGTTAATAGAGTTGTGGCAAAAATCAAATCATATCGCTTTAATGTGATGATCATTAGTTAACGTTAGCTAGCATTCCAGCTGCCGAGATAGCTACATCCAAGGCGCAACGTAGCCTTCTGCGCGACGGCACACAATACATAGCAGCGTAGCCATCATGACATTATCAGTAACCCTCCGTGCGTACAAGCGCTACCCAGAAGCTGATTGGTTGGTATGCAAATGAGGAACATGGTTTCCGTTCGTGCCCCTAATGATTGACGTTCTAGCAGAAGACCCGCCTTGATGAGACGCTAACAGATTGCATTTTAATTTTCATTGTGTCCTAAAAAGAGCGTGGTGACATGTATTTGAAAATGCAATGGACTGGGAGGCACTGTTTGCCTTATTGTATTTGAATATTGTCCCATGTATTGCAGGATAAGTCTTTGAAAATGAAATGTCAAATGTTGTCATTTCCAAGTGATTAGAAAACAGCATTTTCATTATCATGTTGACCCTAAAAGAGCGTGATGACATGTCTATATAAATGCAGTAGACTGGGAGAGCTATTTATCTTAATGCATTTGAATATTGTCCTCAGTAGAGCAAAGTCAAGTCTCTGCAAATTAAATGTTGAATGCCATTTTCAATATCATTTTCAAATAGTCAGAAAATAGCATTTACATTTTCATGTTGACCCTAAAAGAGCGTGTTGACATGTAAATGTAAATGCAATAGGCTGGGGGTGCTGTTTTGCTTATTGCATTGGAATATTGTCCACTGTATTGCGGAGCATGACTTTGAAAATGAATGTCAAACAGCTTTTCATTTTCATTTAAATACAGTCATAGATTTCCCATATGTGTATGTGAAAATGAAAGTGATAATTGGATTAATGCATTTTCAATTTAATATTGTCTCAAATAACTCATAAGTGGAAAATTATAATGCAATAGTTGGATTACATTTTCATTTGAATATTGTCCACTATGGGCTTCCATAGAACTCGGCTTGCTTGTGAAAATTCAATAACTGATCCGGGTGTGCCATCTAGTGATAGATTATTGTAACTGCGTGCATAAATCTGTAGCTCCGTGTCCACTGGCGGACACATTTGTACAAAAGGGTTTAAATCATGGACCTATAAGGAGAAAGGTAATAAATTAGCTTGCCAGAATTGGCAAAAGTTTAAGGCTCCTGACTTTAAAACATATCGGTTTATAAGGCACATTCAGAGCGTTGTGTGTTTGGTTTATCGTCTTGAATCCGGAGAATATAATGGAGTTCGCACGCAGAAAAGCAAGAATCGTCTGACTCTATTAATGTGGTTATTCATTGTTGAACTAAAGAGGACACGAGCCTAGGGCGCGTTTCCAAAAGCAACTTACATAGTTCGTCCATTCACAGTCAATGGTTCCAAGTGGCGGCCGGCCAGTAGAGGGTGCTAGGGCGCCGCCCCCCTTCAAATATGAAATGAAAGAGATGAAAATGTACTTAAATATGTTAAATAAAATTTAGCTGTATAATTCAAATAATTATGAAATAAACGTGTTTTTCAGTCTGTGAGCGCCTGTCAACAGCCCCTAAATATCGGTTCCAAATGGTATTTGGTTGATTTCTCTGTACACATATACTACCTGGGTGAGGGACGCCGGCCAAACCGTACCCAACGTAAGCTCTCGTGGGGTGCGTTCGAGCGCGTCTGCAGGTGAGCCGGTTTGTTGAGATTCGAAAAAATTACGCGAGAATCTTGACACTTCGGCAAGATTCTCGTAATTTTTCGGGGAATCAACAAGAGCCGGTTTATTTGCAGACGCTCGAACGCACCCAAAGTTTTGGTGAGCACGTGACCCGAGGCTGCTGTTTCATTGGTTTTTTCAGATTTCCTGCAGGGCGCGCTTCTGGCTGCAGGGTGAAGTTGCCTTCAGACGTCGACTTCCAGGCTGCTCAGCCTGTCAGGCTGCGTAAACACCGCCCCCAAGTACAGCCAATCAGATCGCGAACTAGAGTACAACCAATCCACTCACGAGGCAGCCAATTCAATTCGTAAGCCTTTAGTCGGGAAGTGGGCTTAAGAACAACAATATTGTTAATAACGAATGCGTTCAATCTTCTTTTCTTATTAAAGAAACTGATTAGTGAGGTAACGTTAGATATTTCAGCTATTTTGATTATGTTAACCAATGCAAACAAGTGCTATTTTTTTGTCTTACAGTTAACTCATAGACCTAACCTTAGCAAAACAAGTAATACTCGTTAACTTAAACACTTCTACAAGATAACTTCAGGTGTAACTCTGTTTGAGACATAAAAGTGGCCTACTTGTGAGATATTTTGTTCAATAAGCTGTCTAGTTGAGCTTCTTACAAACTTCAACTGCAAGTTGCTATAATGTTAGCTGCCTTCAAGGCTGATTGTAGAGACTAGTGCCTTGCAGGCTGGTTAGAAGGCTAATGTTGATTTGATATTGTATAATATTCAGTAGTATTGCCTCAGATGCCTTCAAGGCTGATTGTAGAGACTAGTGCATTCCAGGCTGATCGTAGAGACTAGTGCCTTGCAGGCTGGTTAGAAGGCTAATGTTGAATTGATATTGCATAATCTTTAATAGCATTCAGTCAGATGCCTTCAAGGCTGATTGTAGAGACTAGTGCCTTACAGGCTGACTGTAGAGACTAGTGCCTTGCAGGCTGGTTAGAAGGCTTATGTTGATTTATATTGTATAATCTTTGATAGTATTCAGTCCGATGCCTTCAAGGCTGATTGTAGACACTAGTGCCTTCTAGGCTGACCGTAGAGACTAGTGCCTTGCAGGCTGGTTAGTTGATTTCATATTGTATAATCTTTAATAGTATTGCCTCGGATGCCTTCAAGGCTGATTGTAGAGCACTAGTGCCTTCCAGGCTGGTTAGAAGGCTAATGTTGACTTCAAATTGTATGATCTTTAATAGTATTTCCTCGGATGCCTTCAAGGCTGATTGTAGAGCACTAGTGCCTTGAAGGCTGGTTAGAAGGCTAATGTTGATTTCATATCGTATAATCTTCAATAGTATTGCCTCAGATGCCTTCCAGGCTGACCGTAGAGACTAGTGCCTTGCAGGCTGGTTGGTAGGCTGATGATTTCATATATATATATATATATATATATATATAATATACAGTCGTATGCAAAAGTTTGGGCACCTCAGATCAAAATTTCTGTTACTGTGAATAGCTAAGCAAGTAAAAAATGACTGCTCTCCAAAAGGCATAAAGTTAAAGAGGACACATTTCCTTTATATTTTAAGCAAGATTACTTTTTAATTTCCATCCTTTTACTGTTTAAAAATGGCAAAAAAAAAGGAAAACGGTCCAAAGCAAAAGTTTGGGCACCCTGCATGGTCAGTACTAAGTAACACTCCCTTTGGCAAGTATCACAGCTCGTAAACAATTTTTGGTGCCAGCTAAGAGTTTTTGAATTTTGGTTTGGGGGATTTTGCCCATTATTCTTTTTCAAAGGCTTCTAGTTCTAAGAGATTCTTCGGCTGACTTGCATGGACTGCTCTTTTGAGGTCCATTCACACAGATTTTCAATGCTGTTGAGGTAGGATACCTTGAGGGCTGCGGTGAAACCTTCAACTCGCACCTCTTGCGGTAGTCAGTTGTGGATTTTGAGGTGTGTTTAGGATCATTATCCTGTTGTGGAAGCCATCTTCTTTTCATCTTCAGCTTTTTGACAGATGGTGAGATGTTTGCCTGCAGAATTTTCTGAAATTTAATTGAATCCATTCTTCCTTCGACCAGTGACATGTTTCCTGTGCCACTGGCTGCAACACAAGCCCAAAGCAGGATTGATCCAACCATGTGCTTGACAGTTAGAGAGGTGTTCTTTTTATGAAATTCTGCATCCTTTTTTTCTCCAAACATACCTCTGCTCATTGCAGCCAAAGACATCTAGGACTTGTTTCCTAAATGCATCAGTCTTGTTCAGATGTTCCTTAGCAACCTTCTGATGCTGAATTTCATGGTGAGGATGCAGGAAAGGTTTCCTTCTCATGACTATTCCATGACGGTCATATGTGAGCAAGTGTCGCTGAACCAGAGGGCAGTGCACCATGATGCCATGGTGTGCTAAATCTTGCCAAAGGTCTTTTGTTGTCAAATGGGTGTTTTGATTTACCTTTCTAGTAATCCAATGAGCAGTTTTCTTGGTCTTCCAGACCTCAAGCTGACCTCCACGGATTCTGTTGACTGCCATTTCTTAATTATATTATGAACTGAGGAAATCGCAACCTAAAACATTTGCTATCTTCTTATAGCCTTCTCCTGCTTTGTGGGCATTAATTATTTTCATTTTCAGAGAGCTAGACAGCTGCATAGAGGACCCTATGGCTTCTGATTGTTGGGCCGAGGATAGAGAAGTCTGGGTATTTTTAAACTTCAAAATTTGCATCACCTGGCCTTTCCTAATGATGATTGTGAACAAGCCATAGCCCTAACAAGCTAAATACGATCTGAGACTATAGTCAAAGCTACCTGAGAGCTCAAATCTTTTTGGGGTGCCCATACTTTTTGCACGGTGCTCATTTTTTTTTTTTTTTTTTTGCTCTAGAATTGTACAAAACAAAAGTAATACACCAATACTGCTTAAAATGTCCAAAAAAAGTGTTGTATCTTTAAATTTATGCCATTCAAAAATCAGTTCATCTTCTACTTGCTTAACTATTCACAGTAACAGAAATTTTGATCAGGGGTGGCCAAACTTTTGCATACAACTGTATATATATAGTGTGTGTGTGTGTGTGTGTGTGTGTGTGTGTTTACAATTCTGATGCCTTCAAGGCTGACAGTAGAGTCTCCCTCAGCATTACTGAGGGGGGCCTCAACTGAGTCGGAGCCTTCCAAGGCTAATTTAAAATCTTCTATTTTTCAGCCCATAGATTTACTACAGTTCGAAATCAACGTTACCTCAGAAAATGACAGCGGTGTTGTTGCATATTGACATCGTCTTTACTTTTTTTACACTCTTTTTAGGAGTTCAAACGATGTTTGGCGCCAGTGGAGCCCTATCTCCCTGCCCCGCTAAAAAAAGCACCCGCCCCAGCACCCACCCGGGGCCTTGATGTTCCTGCAGCAGCAGCCGCCCTAACACCCACTCCGGGCCCTGATGCCTTGAAGGTATCTGACTGAATGCTATCAAAAATTATACAATATGAAATCAACTTTAGCCTTCTAACCAGCCTGCAAGGCACTAGTCTCTACAATCAGCCTGGAAGGCACTAGTGCTCTACAATCAGCCTTGAAGGCATCTGACTGAATACTATTAAAGATTATACAATATCAAATCAACATTAGCCTTCCAACCAGCCTGCAAGGCACTAGTCTCTACAATCAGCCTGCAAGGCACTGGTCTCTACAATCAGCCTTGAAGGCAGCTAACGTTACAGCAACTTGCAGTTGAAGTTTTTAAGAAGCTCAGCTAAACAGCTTATTGTACAAAATATCTCACAAGTAGGCCATTTTTATGTTTCAAACAGAGTTATACTTGAAGTTATATTGTAGAAGTGTTTCAGTTAACAAGTATGACCTGTTTAGCTAAGGTTCAGTGTATAAGTTAACTGTAAGACAAAAAAGAAAGCACTTGTTTGCATTGGTTAACATAATCAAAATAGCTGAAATATCTAACATTACCTCACTAATCAGTTTCTTTAATGAGAAAAGAAGATTGAACGCATTCGTTTTTATCAATATTGCTGTTCTTAAGCCCACTTCCCGAGTAAAGGCTTCCGAATTGAATTGGCTGCCTCGTGAGCGGATTGGTTGTACTCTAGCTCGCAATCTGATTGGCTGTACTTGGGGGCGGCGTTTACGCAGCCTGACAGGCTGAGCAGCCTGGAAGTCGACGTCTGAAGGCAACTTCACCCTGCAGCGCAGCGCTGTGCGCCCCAGACACTCCCACTTTTATTGGCAGCGAATTGGTATTGTTTTAATGATTTTTGATCTAATGTGATTGGACAATTCTTGTGGCTGTCAATCATGTTCACACCCACTGCGACGCTTCGTCTCGACCATGGACCTATGTCGGCGTGCTGCGCAAGGATGTTTTTTATTTCACTGGATATACAATTGGAAAATGGCCGCCCATTCATTTCAATGGAAATTGCTCAATTGCGCAGCACGCCGACATGGGGGCCAAGCTTCCGGACCCACGCGGGCATGCGCTGTGTGACTTTTTGCTCACACATGCATAGTGTGGGGCTCATGAACGCGGTGGTATCCGAGGTGTCCATGATAACGGCTCGCACTCGTCGATTCCCGACCCAGGGTGCGTGTTCACGATCACTTTTCTCCGGAAATGGAATTCTTACCACTGCAGACTGCACCCTGATGTAAGTATGAGCGAAAAAAAAAAAAAAAAAAAAACATAGCCGCCGGTAAAGGTATATAGCTTGAGATACAATTTTAAAGCACAAATGCAATATCAAATGTTTAAAACGATTGTTATTTAACAGGGAAGTAATACTATTGATTTCAACTCAAAAATGTCGGCAAAATAGTTGACTTGCTGTTGTGTAACGTGACATTGCTCAGGGGTGCGTTTCCCGAAATCACAGAAGCTAACTTCCATAGTTGGAACCATTGACTGTGAATGGACGAACTGCGTAAGTTGCTACAACTACGCTTTTGGGAAACGCGCTTCAGGCTCGTGTCCTCTTTAGTTCAACGATGAATAACCACATTAATGGAGTCAGACGATTCTTTCTCGTCTGCGTGCGAATTCCATTATCTTCTCCGGATTCAAGACAATAAACCGAACTCACAACGCACTTCACGCGCCTTATAAACCGATATGTTTTAAAGTCAGGAGCCTTAGGGCCGGTTCATACTCTACGCAAGGTACGCGAGCGCGAGCGCAAGGCAACGCATCGACCAACGCAAGGTAGCCATCCTGCGTCCTTGCGTAGCAAAGTGTGTCGTCCAAATTTTTGTAACGCGACGCATCGACGTGTGTATTTCCGTGAGATTCCAATAGGGGAGATAAAGCAAATAATGCACCATGAGCTCTGTTCAACACACCAAAAAGAAAAAAGAACGAGGAGGAGAAGGAGAAGACTTTGCTACCCCCTATTGCATGAGCAGTGTACTGCTTTTTAACGAGGCGCAGCGCAGCAAGGGACGCGCGTTCAGGCTTCTCTGTGAACGGAATGGAACGGACCTGTGCTCGCGTTCGCTCGCGTATCTTGCGTAGAGTATGAACCGGACCTTAAACTTTTGTCACTTCTGGCAAGCCAATCTACTTTTAGCTAACGTAACTTAGCTTTGCGCTACTTATAACCATTCCGTGGAGTATAGTAAAATGTGGGTCTGCCATGAAATGTTACGCACATTGCACTGCTTTATTTTTACCTTTGTTTTAAAGCTCCTTTTTTCTGTCTTTCCCCAGAGATATCTGAGCCTCTTGGAGTGCATTGAACAGTTCATCCATGAATTTCTGCATGTCAGCGAACCGGAGGCCGTGCCTTTCTATCCTCCCCCCAATTCCCTTTCCAATAAAGTCTGTCTTGATTATAATTTGAATACTGTCTCATTACATTTCTAAGTGCGAGTTAGCACCGATTGTAGTTGTGGCACTCAATTGTATGATAGTGGCCGGCTCTGCGTAATTTAGGCTAGCCTTTTCAGGCCTCTTTTGCCTGTGTCCCAACTTTTTTGAGGCCTGTTACAGCCAGAAAATTTGAAAGAAGCTCATTTTGTGGATAAAAATGTAAAATGTCTCAGTTTCAACATTTGAAATGTTATCTATGATCTGTTGTGAGTAACATTGGCTCGTGATCTGAAAGTCATTGCATTTTTATTTTCTTCACAATTTACACTTCGTCCCAACTATTTCGGAATTGGGGTTGTACATCTATTCGATCTTCGTCTCATGCTCAACTTTTGCATTTTTTAAGGATTCGTTTTATCTTCGTTCAGATGAAAATCAGCCACACCGTCGAATCTGCCTGCATCACTCCCGTTGATCTCAGATGCTGCCCACGAACATTAGATGTTCGGATTTCATATACTCTGACGTTTCCACCTACCAAAAACTTCGATCTAAGTAAGGCTGTACCACGAATAACGAGTAAGTATGTTCAGTGCTTGTTCGGATCTTGCATAAAAAAGTTATCATTTTGGATCTCATCTGTCAAGTTGCTGAAAAGTTTTGTCATCAAGTATGAAGGTCTGTAACCAGTGGCGGGTGGTGGACAGAGAACAAGGAGGGCGATAAACGTCTTTAAACTGCTTATTAGTCTTGATCTGTTTTCAGTCAATTTCCCTGGTAAAAGACATTTGAACTCTCCCCTCTCAGGTGTAGCTAATTGTCTTCGTCAAGACCAGAAATCAAACGCGCCAGTTGAACGCAAAAAAGAGCGCATTTCAATCTTTTTCAATTAAACAATCATTACGCACAGGTTTGACGACTTGCTTAGGCTGTGACAAAATTTAACGCGGAAAATCCACAGTGGTTTTTTTCGTGAAGAGTTGCCTATTTGCATGTGAATTAAACATTTTATAGAATTTATTATTCACTCGCCTAAACATATAATTATAAGGGAGGCTAACATGTTGGCCAAGAACAATGATTGAGATCGGGTCACTAATCTCATCCGTTTCAAGGGATGTTTTCTGTCCACCACCCGCCACTGTCTGTAACTAATTTAAGAATAAAGAATGGTTAATAAATGGTTTGCTAAGCAGTGTTCGAACTGAATTTATGTTGTGCTATAAGTGCACTCATATGGACATTACGTTAGATGCTACTCAGCTGACACATTATGGATACCAGGCGCGTCGCTAGAACAGGGAATTGGGGGGCACAGACACGTCCCTTCATGACAAGAATTAGTCCTGGCAAGTTCTCAATCATTTTCCTTTATTGGCGCGTTTTCCAATTATCGTAACTGGTAACTGAAGACACGGTTTCTCTCCATATGCGATCTAACAGCAATGAAATCATGGGCTAAATTCAGTACAGAAAAATAATTTATGTACTAATAGGCCAATGCTTCGCGTTGATTGAACTGGTCTTTGTTCCAATGAAATATCGCCTTTCACTCTCGGTATTGCGTGGGTTGATAAAACAAAACGTGGCACTCGGCGGTTAAATAGGCTATAAGAAGCATGCGGCTCAAACTATTTGCGCAGGTATGCAATTTTGAATAACATTGATTTAAATGAGCAAATACGCGTCCAGATGAATGATTGTAGTCTTACCTAATCGGGGAGAACAAGCAGCACCTGTTAAGTGTGGAGTGCTCTCGGAGTGAACCTTTTGTTAATCATGAAAATGACTGAGAACAGGTCAGGACTAATGACTGTTTTAACGGATGTTTTGTGCAACCCAATTCTCTGTTCTTGTTCATAACCGTACTGAATTTAGCCCATCATCTAATCGCTGTTAGATCGCATATGGGAGAAACCGTGTTTTCAGCTGCCAGTTACGATAATTGGAAAACGCGTCAGTAAAGGAAAATGATTGAGAACTAGCCAGGACTAATTCTTTTCATAAAGGGAAGTGTCTGTGCCCCCCAATTCCCTGTTCTAGCGACGCGCCTGATGGATACCGCATCTAAATACAGTAATGTGAATTGGCGCTATTCAAAGTAATGGAAATATACAACTCAGTTCATGGATATATCCATATCATTTTAATACGAAAAAGTAAGGTGAGTGTTGGCTGCGTACATGGTTCTAGGATATCACAACAGCGGCCTTAGCTTACTGTACATTTTGCCGCGCTACATGAAGTGTGGCAATCGAGTTGCTACATATTATGGCCATTCATCATTAAAATAAAATGGCAAAAATATACTGAGCAACAAAAGAAACGCAAGTTAGCAAGTTAGTTAATGTGCTCTTATGGTTACTCAAAGTGACCGCAAAACAAAGAAAAGTTTGATGAAACGAGTGTAAATGTGCACACGCTAGTAATAAATTTGATTTTCAATAATTATGCGCAAACTTATTCACCGGTCTGCCTTTGATTAACTTGCGTTTCTTTTGTTGCTCAGTATATTTGCACCGTAACGCCAGCTCACTTTACCGGCTTGGCTACGTCTATAATGTTGACCACAGACGGACGGCAAGGAATGCCCATTTCTGGTCTCCCCATATCCAGCGGCATGTGATGCGCAACATACGGCTTATCATTAGCAAGTGGCCGCACTACCTAGCCTCTCACATGCCGAGGACCGCATGCTGTGCCCTAGTATTGCAAAACGCGGTGTATCTATGGGAGTAAACCCTGAAAAAAATCAGGATCAGCCCCTGCTTGGGTTAGCCCACTGGTCCTTTCAAGATAGGCATGGGCAATACAAATGAATAAAATGACAACATTTCTTGAGTTGCTGAGAACAAAGTTTTTACTATTTTCTAATGATTTTTTGCAGGTAAGTACAGAAGACACAGACAAGGAGTTTGCCACAAGTCCAACGCCTTTACAGGAAAGGGTCTCAGAGCCACAGGGTCCCAAAAATGGCTGATTTCGGCATTTTTCAACAAAACCCATTGTGAAAATGGGGGGGTGAAACCTGAGGGCATTTTCGAAAATACAGCCTATTCAGAAATAAACCAGGCCAAATTATCCATTAGGGTACCCTAACAGAAATAATTGATGTTAAAGTCATCTACCCCTTTTCTGAAGTACAGCAGCGCCCCCTAGGCCCTTTTTAATAGAAAATGCATTGAATTTCACCCAATTATGTTCAACAAACATTAGGTTTTGCATTGATATTAAAAAATGGTATGAAAGGGTTGCCTGTGTTTTTTTTTTTTTTTTGAATCAATGGCCTGCAAAATGTCAAAATTATCGGTGGGAGGGCAAACATTAACACTACTCGCCCATTACTATATAAAATGCAGTGAAGTCGCTGATGCGGCAGTTGTTTGCCCTCCCACTGCTACTTAAATGAATCAAACGTTCCCCTTCAATAACCTGTGGTGATTAAAAAAAAAAAAAAAAAAAACTTTGCACTGTTTTTTACTAGCCTATGTCCATATATCCTTCTCCTATGATAGATTCAATGAGCTACTGTGAATAATTCAAAGTAAAACACAGTGACGTGCAGTCGGAGGTTAGTTTGGTGAGGCAGAAACCTCCCCTTTGCTTGATTAGCAATCAGACGATTAACTAGTTTAGTAAGACTATTCGGCAGAATCACGGGCCAGTTTAAGTTTCCGCGGCGTTATTACTCAGAAGGCTACATCAAACTTGAAATGCTCACCAAACTGCAGATTTGCGAGCACTTTCTTACAGGAAGCCAGAGACGTGCAGTGAGGTAAGGCAGTCACACAAACTTTTATCGCAGGATTTTGTGAACCTGTTCCCTCGTACTATTCCTGATTGACAATCATAACAATTAAGACCAAGCCTATAGGAAGCAGGTATACTGATAGAGGAGATAATGACAAAAAGATTCATTCACGTATACGCTTTAATTCGAGACTGCAAGGATGGAAATCTGAATAATCAATTAGGAAAAATTCTCGGCTCTCGGTAATTCTGTATATCGTTTAAACATTTTGTTAATCGAATTATGAAAGAAGACTGAAAATAAGCGCCCGCTTTTTGTTTGGGTGTAAAAGCGCGTATTTAAAGGAGAATACATTGTATATTGATTAAGCATTGAACTCTGCATAAATCGAACTGTTTTAATATTTGTTGATGACATTGCTTCGGCTTCCTGGAAGCAAGTACCCGCAAATCTGCTGTCTAGTGAGCATTTCAGGTTCGATGAACTGAGTAATTACGCCGCGGAAACTTAAACTGGCCTGTCATTCTGCCGAATAGTCTTACTAAACTAGTTAATAGTCTGATTGCTAATCAAGCAATAGGGAAGGATTCTGCCTCACCAAACTAACCTCCGACCGCACATCACTGGTAAAACAATTCATTTCACACACTGATGAAATCTGGTCGAGCATCACAGCGCTGGCGTCCAGCCAGTTGAAGTGAAGATAACGCGAATTGTGACCAGTGAGCTTCAGAGGCCTGGCGCCGGTTTATTCCTTGGTATATTTTACTGAAACTTCACAAATAGGGTCACAGGATATTCTGTCAACAAACTTTGTAGGGTAGAGTAAAAATGAGCTCACCTTTCTTGCTATTATTGAGAAGAAATCATGGCGAACTCGCGACGAACTTCACCAACTTCTGTCGAACTTATTTCACATCCCCTGGAGGTCTAGCCTGGACGAACAGAATCGTAATTTCTCAAATTAGATGGCTGTAAGCCCATCAGGGCCGTAGCTGAGATATAACGCCGGTGCGGGCTATTTGAAATCCAACTCCAAAATGGATATTTTTGCCACGCCGTGCACTTGAAAATTTGTGAACACGGCGCAAATAAAGGTCACGCATTCATCCAACGGGCGAACAATAGCTCTGTTCAAATCGCGTTTTTGGCTGTAATACGCAGAGTTCATGTATGAAATGCGGGTATCCTATTGAAAAGATTGCTTTTAATCAAACCATGGTGTTCGTTTTGTATGAAAATGGTATTTACACCATTTTTTATAAGTTTTCTGAGGCTTGTTTACCACCCCAGTTCAGCTGTTACGCATTGCATAAGAGTTTATGCAGAGCGTTGCCCATGCCTATTCAAGATAGCCTCTCTGGTGTTAGTACTGGTGATTTGTGTTTCTATGATTCCACTCCAGAAGCTACCCACTGAGGAACACAAGTACGGAAGAGGGCAGCCTGCTTGCCCACTGCACAGGGCCAGCAACCCTTAGTAGTGGTATTTAACCCGCTACGGACCCAGAAACATCTTATAAGCAATCACATCAACATCTGCGTCGTAAATCTGGGCAGCATAATAGCAAGCATAACAGACCCCGGGTAAAGCCTGGAGGACCTCGCAGTTCTGATCAGCCCAGATCTGGCCATTTTCCAATTGTATATCAAGTGAAATATAAAACATCCTTGGTTTAAATACCCTGCCAGCAGCCGCCAAATCTCATTCACAGCAGTGCTGTACAAAGATTACAGGTTGTTGCTAACGTTATTACTGTGGACAGAAATTTTTACCTTTTTGATGAGGGACACAAACGCGAGTTGGTGAAAATTCTAGAAGGCCAGGAAGTAAACAACCACTCACGCATGCACTTTACTCCGCTTTCAGAAGACCGGTTGTTATAAAATAGGGACATCAATGCCGAGTGCAGGGCGAACGTTACGACCACACATCGGACAGAAATAAAGTTTGCGGCCAAAACTGGCTTCACGGCATGAAACAGGGCTCAGGATATTTCAAAACGGGATCTAGCATGGTAATATAAAGAATGGGGAACATATTCCTGGCCAGACCTTCAGTAGTAGATGTACTGTTCTTTTCACAGTGGCCCTGTTGCTAACGTTACGGGACTGTACAGAACGTGTGTTACGTTCACTGGATAAATGCATTGGATTCATTGACTGGGACAATTTTCCGTCCTGATATCGCCCAATTCCAGAATAAAGTCATCTTTTTAGGCTAAAGTAAAAAAAAGAACAACAATAGCCATGCTTTTACAAGTAAAACATTTATTCTTTATTCTGTTGACATATCTTATTGAAAATACAGTGAGATGGAACATTTTATATTGGTTCAAAAATAAAAGTTGTCAATTGGTCACACTTTCTGTGGAATCTGTCAAATTGGAACAGCAACAGGGAAAGCAATAAAAGGCACTGCTAACGCCACATCCAGCTAGCCAACTCCGTTTGTCGTAACAAGTGCGGGAGAAGCCCCGGGTGTAAGCTCATCCACGATCACTTGCCTGCTGCTGAATCTTTAAATCGGGTCAGTCCGGGCCAAGCTCCTTTACTTTCCTTTGTTCCTCCAGTGAACGCCTTGAGAAAGGCTATTCTTGTAAGGAAAGAACCGAATTGTGTTCAGTTTCCGCGCTTCCACTTGGAAATGCCACCTCGCTCAGTTACCAGATTGAAAAGGTGGAGGATGATTTGACAGTCCAGACGAAGCACCGCAGTGGGTGTGAACATGATTGACAGCCACAAGAATTGTCCAATCACATTAGATCAAAAAACATTAAAACAATACCAATTCGCTGCCAATAAAAGTGGGAGTGTCTGGGGCGCACAGAACTGCGCACTGTCAGGAAATCTGAAAAAACCAATGAAACAGCAGCCTCGGGTCACGTGCTCACCAAAACTTTGAGAGTTTACATAGGGTACGGTTTGGCTGGCGTCCCTCACCCAGGTAGTATATGTATACAGAGAAATCAACCAAATACCATTTGGAACCAATATTTAGGGGCTGTTGACAGGCGCTCACAGACTGAAAAACATGTTTATTTCATAATTATTTGAATTATACAACTAAATTTTATTTAACATATTTAAGTAAATTTTCATCTCTTTCATTTCATATTTGAAGGGGGGCGGCGCCCCAGCGCCCTCTACTGGCCGGCCGCCACTTGGAACCATTGACTGTGAATGGACGAACTATGTAAGTTGCTAACTTAGTTAGCAACTACGCTTTTGGGAAACGCGCCCTAGGCTCGTGTCCTCTTTAGTTCAACGATGAATAACCACATTAATAGAGTCAGACGATTCTTGCTTTTCTGGGTGCGAACTCTATTATCTTCTCCGGATTCAAGACAATAAACCAAACACACAACGCTCTGCATGTGCCTTATAAACCGATATGTTTTAAAGTCAGGAGCCTTAAACTTTTGCCAATTCTGGCAAGCTAATTTACTTTTAGCTAACGTAACATAGATTCGCACTAGACTCATAAACATTCCATGGAGTATAGAAAAATTTGGGATGTGCCCTGAAATGTTACGCACATTGTACTGCGTTATTTTTACCTTTGTTTTAACGCTCCTTTTTTCTGTCCTTCCCCTGTTATCTCATAATCACCATCTCTGTTCTAAAATGTACATCTAATTGATCTTCGTGTCATGCTCAACTGTTGCATTCTCTTTTAGGACTTGTATTATCTTCGTTCAGATCAAAATCAGCCACACCTTCGAATCTACCGGCATCACTCCCGTTGATCTCAGATGCTGCTCACAAACAGATGTCCGGATTTCATATACTCTGACGTTTCCACCTACCCAAAACTTCGATCAAACAAAGGCTGTACCACAATGTGTATATGTGTTCAGTGCTTTTGATGGAAGTTTGGATCAAGCACAAAAAATAGTTATCATTTTGAATCTCATCTGTCAATTTGCTGAAAAGTTTCGTCATCAAGTATGAAGGTTTGTAACTAATTTAAGGATGAAGAATGGTTACTAATGGTTTGCTAAGCAGTGTTCGAACTTAATTTATGTAGCGCTATAAATGCACTCATATGGATATTATGTTAGATGCTACTCAGCTGACATATTATGCATAACGCATCAAAATAAGGTAATGTGAATTGGTGCTATTCAAAGTAATGGAAATATACAACTCAGTTTATGGATATATCCATATCATTTTAATATAAAAAAGTAAGGTGAGTGTTGGCTGCGTACATGGTTCTAGGATGTCACAACAGCGGCCTTAGCTGACTGTACATTTTGCCGCGCAACATAATGAAGTGTGGCAACCGAGTTGCTACATATTACGGCCATTCATCAATTAAAGTAAAACGGCTAAAATATACTGAGCAACAAATGAAACGCAAGTTAGCTAGTTAGTTAATGTACTCCAATGGTTACTAAGTCAAAGTGACCGCAAAACAAAGAAAAGTTTGATGAAACGAGTGTAAATGTGCACACGCTAATAATAAATTTGATTTTCTATAATAATTACGAACAAACTTACAACCCCAATTCCAAAATAGTTGGGATGAAGTGTAAATTGTGAATTAAATCAAAATGCAATGACTTTCAGATCACATGAGTCAGTATGTTATTTACAAAAGACCACAGATAACATTTCAAATGTTGAAACCGAGACATTTTACATTTTTATCCACAAAATGAGCTTATTTCAAATTTTCTGGATGCAACAGGTCTCAAAAAAGTTGGGACACAGGCAAAAAAGGGCTGAAAAAGTAATTAATATGTACGAGAATCAGCTGTAAGAACATTTAGCAAGTAATGAAGTTAATTGGCATCAGGTGTGTAACATGATTGGCTATGAAAGGGATGTCTTAGAGAGGCTGAGTCTCTCAGAAGTAAAGATGGCCAGAGGCTGTCCAACCCGTGAAGGCTTGCGTAAGAAAATTTGGAAATACAATGTTCCTCAACGTCAAATCGCAAAGGCTTTGAAGGTCTTGTCATCGACAGTGCATAACATCATCAAAAGATTCAGAGAAACTGGAAAAATCTCTGTGCGTAAGGGACAAGGCCGAAGACCTTTACTGGATGCCTGTGATCTTCAGGCCCTCAGACCCCACTGCATCACTCATCGGCATGATTCTGTCATTGACATTACTAAATGGGTCCAGGAATACTTCAAGAAACCGCTGTCTGTAAACACAGTCCGCCGTGCTATCCACAGATGCCACCTAAAACTCTATCATGCAAAAAGGAAGCCATTGTTGAGCATGATCCAGAAGCCCCGCCGTTTTCTGTGGGCCAAGGCTCATTTAAAATGGACTGTAGCAAAGTGGCAAAGTGTCCTGTGGTCAGACGAGTCCAAATTTGACATTCTTGTTGGAAATCATGGGCGTCGTGTCCTCCGGGCTAAAGAGGAGAAAGACCACCCCTTCTGTTATCAGCGTTCAGTTCAAAAGCCAGCATCTCTGATAGTATGGGGATGCATTAGTGCATATGGTGTGGGACACTTGCATGTTTTAAAAAGCACCATGAATGCTGAAAGGTATATAAAGGTTTTAGAGCAACATATGCTCCCCTCCAGACGACATCTATTCCAGGGAAGGCCTTGTGTATTTCAGCAGGACAATGTAAAACCACATACTGCAGCTATTACAACAGCATGGCTTGTAGTAGAAGAGTCCGTGTGCTGAACTGGCCTGCCTGCAGTCCTGATCTTTCACCAATTGAGAACATTTGGCGCATAATTAAACAAAAAGTCCGTCAAAGGAGACCCAAAACTCTCCAGCAGCTGGAAGCCTGTATTATACAAGAGTGGGATCAAATTCCAATGGCGAAACTCAAGAAACTTGTCTCCCCAATGCCCAGACGCCTCCATTCTGTGTTAAAAAGAAGAGGGGATGCTAGACCATGGTAAACAGGCCCCTGTCCCAACTTTTTTGAGACTTGTAGCAGCCATCAACTTTGAAATGAGCCCATTTTGTGGATAAAATTGTAAAATTTCTCAGTTTCAACATTTGCTATGTTATCTCTGTTCTATTGTGAATAAAATACTGGCTGGGGTGATTTGAAAGTCATTGCATTTTAATTTTATTCACAATTTAAACTTTGTCCCAACTATTTCGGAATTGGGGTTGTATTTTCCGGTCTGTCTTTAATTAACTCGCATTTCTTTTGTTGCTTAGATAAGCACCGTAACGCCAGCTCACTTTACCGACTTGGCTACGTCTATAATGTTGATCACAGACGGGCTGCAAGGAATGTCCATTGCTCCACCCACTCGCATCCGCTGCAGTATTAAATTCGGAGGAGACGAGAACGCGCTAACAAATGAGGACCCGTTGGTGTTCACATAGCCTGAATATAAATAAAAATTTTTGTTGTTGCCGGGAAACGAGGCATCAATGATTTAATAGAGAAAAATAAACAGCTTCGGTATTGATAATTTGTGACTTAAAAAAAATTTATTCACAAATTTATTTTTTGTGAAAAAAAATTTTTTTCAGTTATTCCCTATGGAGAAATTTCTTTTTGGCCCCCATGGCATCACGTGACTTGCAATATCAGCTTGACCGCTAAGCCCATATCGGCGTACGATCCTGCCTTCGTTGTTTGTCCAGTTCTCCTAATAGGTCCATGAGCTATACAGTCAAATGGTCCAATATACCGAAATCACTAATGATGACAAACCCTCGGGGAAGAAAACAGCAGTCAGAAGCGAACAAGCCGACTCGCCCCCTCTTTTGCTTCTGTGTTTTTGGGCGATACTTCATGCATGTATTTAAAAGTTAAAAATCAAGACAATTGTAGGCAAAGTTTTTGCGCTTTCTGACTGACGCGGGTATACACAAAGCAGTTAACCCTCTTTACCCTAACTTCCCAAGTTCCCATAAATAGGTTCAAAGTCAGAAAAATAATTATTTTCATATTGTAGGAAAATGTCACATACGTATTCTGTATCCACTGATGGTAGCGCTTCAGTGAGGCCACATCACACTGAGATTGAGAGAAATATTCATATCCAGGATGCCATGATTTTACGGCCACGGCATTACATCAAATGGAATATCTAGCATATCATTTTATTCACATTTCCCTGTAAGTCTACAAAAAAATTGGAATCGTTGGAAACCTTGGGATCTCAAACAGCTAAAATTTAAAAATTTCCCTGAAGTTCCACAGGTCTGAATACAGTAGCTGCGCATCTTATAGGGTTAAAATGTCAATAATCCCAGGATAAGATCCACGACGTAGTCTACTTCTTTTTCAACATATTTGTCATTAGAAGATGCAATTTTAATGTCCTCTATTGGGCCAATCGCTTTCCAGCATATTTCCTCCCCTCAATCCTTTTTTCAGTGGTTTAGACGAACTAATACTAACGAGTATACGTCATGATAATTGGCACATTCTGGTCTTTCTGCTGGTTATGTTCAATGTTCGGACAGAGAAGCAAGCTTGTATTTATAATTCCTGCAGCCGTTTTAAGCGAACTTTGAAATTTTCGAGAGGGAAAACGGAGTCTCCTGTCTGGTCATCTCCGACCTATAGGCTATTGATAACTTGTTTTCTGTACGTACATACCTAGCATAAATCCACAAAGTGCTTCTGTGCCGTTTGAATTTTATCTCAAATGTTGCCGCATTTACCACAAACAAAAGAATATGAAAGCCAGAGCCCCTCTATCTTGTGGGATTTCTGTGTAGCGCAGCCATGCTCCCACGTGAAATGAGTGGCGTAGCTAACATAACCATCAAGTTATGATGACAACGTGCGCACACATGTGCCAGTCTGTATACACAAACGAGCAAGAGCGGATAAACAGCCGATTGCGAAACACCGGATGTTGGCCTGCGCGATAGAAAAAAAAAAAATTTTCAATTAGCGATTCCGTTCACACACACTGCCTGGGCAAATAATCGCGCTGATTACTGAAAAATTGGAAAAGCTACTTCGAATTCAATGGCAATCAGGATCACGCTAATTAGTGAGATTTTTGTGTCCACACACAGAAAAAATCGAAAATTGAATCGCACTCGGAAAATCTATTTTAAAATCTTTTTCCCGTAGGTGTGAACGTCCCTATTCCTTTCCAGATGCCAAATAGTCTCTCCACTGTGTTCCTCGTCCAGCAATGTGCCTGATTGTACCTTGTCTCTGGAATGGAATCCAGGTGAGCCAATTAGGTCATTAGGTAGGGTCTACATGGATACCCAGCATCTCCAAGTAAAATTCCATTAATATCACCATTCTCGAATTGTGCACAGAGGCGGCTGTTATCAAAGATTCGTGCATCGTGCTCGCTACCTGGCCGCCGTGCAACAATGTTCGTTATCTCAAGTCCAGAGCCACGCATTGCTCGGACGTTCATGGAAAAGTAGCCCCTTCGGTTATGAAAGAGTTCCGCACCTTGTCCTCTGGGACACAGGATTTTAACGTGTGCAGTCTATAGTACCAATTACTCCTGGCATACCCCTGATTGCCCAAAAGTCCCACTTCATTTTGGGCAAATCACCTTCTCTGGGATAAATAATATACTGTGGTTTTAGTCATGCAATAGCTTCTGAAACACATTTGATTATCCTGCTTGCCGAAGGCTGGGAAACATTACACTGATCGCCACAAGCCAATTGGAAGGAACCAGTGGCATAATAATGTACAGTGAGCAACAATTGCACATGTGCTGGGATGGGGTTTCCACGAGCATTGTGGGGTTGCTGTATATCAAGCAGTATCATTTACAATATCTCTTCAAATGCACCTTTGGTAATTCTGTACCGCTGCCTAAATTCTTCAGCTGTATAAGCATTATACAACCCCAATTCTGAAATAGTTGGGACAAAGTGTAAATTGTGAATAAAATCAAAATGCAATGACTTTCAAATCACACCAGCAAGTATTTTATTCACAGTAGAACAGAGATAACATAGCAAATGTTGAAACTGAGAAATTTTACAATTTTATCCACAAAATGAGCTCATTTCAAATTGATGGCTGCTACAGGTCTCAAAAGAGTTGGGACAGGGGCCTGTTTACCATGGTCTAGCATCCCCTCTTCTTTTTAACAAAGAGTAGAGGCGTCTGGGCATTGAGGAGACAAGTTTCTTGAGTTCAGCCACTGAAATTTGATCCCGCTCTTGTTTAATACAGGCTTCCAGCTGCTGGAGACTTTTGGGTCTCCTTTGACGGACTTTTCGTTTAATTATGCGCCAAATGTTCTCAATAGGTGAAAGATCAAGACTGCAGGCCGGCCAGTTCAGCACACGGACTCTTCTACTATGAAGCCATACTGTTGTAATAGCTGCAGTATGTGGTTTTGCATTGTCCTGCTGAAATACACAAGGCCTTCCTTGGAATAGATGTCGTCTGGAGGGGAGCATATGTTGCTCTAAAACCTTTATACACCTTTCAGCATTCATGGTGCTTTTTAAAACATGCAAGTGTCCCACACCATATGCACTAATGCATCTCAATACCATCAGAGATGCTGGCTTTTGAACTGAACACTGACAACAGGATAGGTGGTCTTTCTCCTCTTTAGCCCAGAGGACACAACGCCCATGATTTCCAACAAGAATGTCAAATTTGGACTCGTCTGACCACAGGACACTTTGCCACTTTGCTACAGTCCATTTTAAATGAGCCTTGGCCCACAGAACACGGCGACACTTCTGGATCATGCTCAACAGTGGCGTCCTTTTTGCATGATTGAGTTTTAGGTGGCATCTGTGGATGGCACGGCGGACTGTGTTTACAGACAGTGGTTTCTATTCCTGGGCCCATTTAGTAATGTCAATGACAGAATCATGCCGGTGAGTGATGCAGTGGCGTCTGGGGGCCCGAAGATCACGGGCATCCAGTAAAGGACTTCGGCCTTGTCCCTTACGCACAGAGATTTTTCCAGTTTCTCTGAATCTTTTGATGATGTTATGCACTGCTGATGATGAGACTTTCAAAGCCTTTGCAATGTGAGGTTGAGGAACATTGTTTTTAAAGTATTCCACAATTTGTTTTACGCAAGCCTTCACGGGTTGGAGAGCCTCTGGCCATCTTTACTTCTGAGAGACTCAGCCTCTCTAAGACATCCCTTTTATAGCCAATCATGTTACACACCTGATGCCAGTTAATGTAATTACTTTTTAAATGTTTTTTCAACTGATTCTCTTATATATTAATTGCTTTTTCAGCCCTTTTTTGCCTGTGTCCCAACTTTTTTGAGACCTGTCGCAGACAGAAAATTTGAAATGAGCTTATTTTGTGGATAAAAATGTAAATTGTCTCATTTTCAACATTTGAAATGTTATCTCTGTTCTATTGTAAATAACATATTGGCTCATATTATCTGTGAGTCATTGCATTTTGATTTTATTCACAATTTACACTTCATCCCAACTATTTCGAAATTGGGATTGTAGTTAAAATTCACATAGTTACGATTACGTCGAGCACTTTGCTGTAAATGATCCAGAGTTTCTAATGTTTGTAACCACCTGAAAGCTATGACAACAAAATACCGGCGCAAGTTAGTGCGACTCAAGGGAGGTGTTCCCTGCACTCAGCCTTCACTCAGAAAGGGACACTAATTTCAGCGTGAGTGAGGTCTCTGAAAGCAAATGAGTGTTAGGGCAACCTCTGACTCTTTTAGTATAACCTGACACTAAGTTTTAGTACTGTAATGTGGTAAATAGCCACTAGATGGCAGTATTGACTTTTTTTTGTGAAGCCCAGTCTGAAGCTAGGTTGGGCATGTCCAGGGCATGCCCAGAGGGGAAAGTCCCAGAAATGGGAGGGGGCTGGACAAGAGTATATAAGGTGAAAAATTGAGAGAGTAGAGTAGTAGGATAAATTGCAAGAAGGATACATTTGACCAGACCTGTCACTCTTTTCAAGACCTTTTAAGCTTTTTGTGGATTTTTGCCTGTGTTGGAGCATTTTCCTGTCCCAGGACATCACAACAGAGCAGCCCATCTCCATTACAGGGAACTGTAAATATCTCATTTTTTAATTTTCTTTTCAATCTTGGTCAGTAGTGTAGGGTGTAGATTAGTTCTATGTGTTTGTTTAATTAAATCTGTTGAACTTAAAGGATTTTGTCTGTCATCCCTTGCTGTCCGTGACGCCATAACAAATTGGGGTCATAACAGTACTCACTCACACTCAATTAGTGTGAGTGTCGTTTCTGAATACGAGTCTCAGTCTCAGTTGAGTCATCCGAATCACCATGATATTTTTGAGGAGGGACCAATACTCTCTTGGTCAGCTCTGCAGGTTCATTTGCCTTCAGCAGTGAATTAGGTTTACAATTTGCCTCAAAAGAAGTGGCTAGAGAACACAGGAAGAACACAAACAAACAGATTTCTACTCAAACAGCTGATTACTCAGGATCAATTTTTCATAAAACCAGGCTATATTAATGATTCAGGCAATTTCAGCTAAGGGGTAATGACTGAACAACATTGTTGCACAGTGGACTGGTTCTTCTTCCCATGTGCATGAAAGAGAGGTAACAAGGCAAAGAGAAGAAAAAAGAACTGTGAAGGAATAGACAGAAAAACTCAGAGTGAAACAGACTGTGTGTGTGTGTGTGTGTGTGTGTGTGTGTGTGTGTGTGTGTGAGAGTGTGTGTGTGTGTGTGCGTGTGTGTGTGTGTGTGTGTGTGCATGCGTGCGTGCGTGCGTGTGTGTGTGATTGACCACTGCAGTGTGACTTCGGGTTGGATTTCCCAAAAGGTTGAGCCTTTTCAACTTATCTCACCACAGGACTTTGCATTTTTTTTCAGGAGCCCCTGTGGTGCCCACAACCACAGCCTCAACACATTAGCCCCATTACAGTTAAACTAGAAGGACTGACGTTTTCACTTGCAGTGCCAGACTGAAAATATACTTTATCGTGGCGAGCACTGCTTGCATACTCTAAATGTATTGCTCACTAACTGTTAAGACCTTCTTTCCGACTAGGATAATAATATAAAACTTTATTTGAATGGGTTATGCACAGGGCGTACACCAGCGACGGCTGGTGAACTGGCTATAGGGGAAGCTCAAATCAATCCCTTAAAATTAATGATTGGTCAAGTCCTGTTTTCAATCATTCATTTAAATTACCACTACAGAAACTCCGAAAACATTCAACATTATCAGATGTGGCCAGTTTTCATTTATAACGCATACCGATTACGACTCCAGACTTCTCGCGCTTTTCTTTATTCAGGGATTGGAAGCAATGCATGTGTTTCATGATCGTTTAAATGAAATAAGATCATTTGAAACGCCTTTATGCAATTCCATTGCTTCCAACCCCTCCAGTGCACAAGGACTTCAATTCTGCGCAAGAATCTCTTACATACGGGTTGATTGAATAATTGCTGACTACAGCAGAGGAACGTAAATATGCCACTTAAACTCACACCAAATTTATTTATTATTAGATCCCCATTAGCTGCTGGAACTTAACCGCAGCTACTCTTTCTGGGGTCTCACCAATTTCTTCAACAAAAAAAAAAATGCAGTGAACATAAAATACAATTACATTAATTCACATTTATACCCACAAACATACATGACACAGACACCTGCTCAAAACCTAATGCAAATACAGTAGCTCTACATATTGGCAATTCATTTCACTTTGACGAACCATAATACTCAAAGGGAAGCAAAAATAGCTCATTTTTACATTTTCCAACCAAATGTATAAAAATCCAACATATAAAACAGTAAAAAATAAATAAATAAAATAAATGAAATCATACCTGCTGAGTAAATAGAAGTAATTTAAGCTTTTTCTTAAAACTCATAACATTGCCTTCTGAGATCAGAAAACGAGGTAATTCATTCCATGCCACCATTGCTCTGTAATGCATTGTTTTCTGTTTTAAACCAGTTCTACATAGGGGCAACAAAAATCGACCCTGCGACGACTGTCGAGTGAAATGATGGTGTGTGCCTGAAAAAAATGCTAATGTCCTGTATAATATTTCTGGTGTTTTTGTTGTTATGTTCTTTTTTTTTAGATCATTTTTTTGGGAATTTTTCCTTTATTTGATAGTTATACAGTGTAGAGAGACAGGAAAGTTGGGGAGGAGAATGGGGGAAGACATGCAGCAAATGACCTGAGCTGGATTCGAACCCAGGTCGCCGCGGGAATGACACAGCCCTCATGGTACGCGCACCCAGACCGATGAGCCACCAGGGCGCCCCATGTTGTTATTATGTTCTTTTTACACTTATCTATTATGTTACATTTTACACTTAACCATGCTAATCGATCATTCATTATACTTACATTTCTTTGGTATGGGCATTGACGGACTAAACAAGCTGCTTTATTTTGGGCCACCTGTAACCTATTCAAATTACTTCCTGTTGTACTGGACCAAATTACCGAACAATAGTCTAAGTGTGACAACACCAGTGCCTGCACCACTTGCTTTAATAAACGATTAGACATACATTTCCTGCAGTGTTTAATCACAGCCATACCTCTACCCATTCCTTTAACTATTTGATCTACTTGGTTGTTCCAGGACATTTGACTATCTACAGTAATTCCCAATAGTTTTATCTCAGTTACTTGTTCTATCTCTGTATCATCCATAGATATGTGAAGCTTAGGAGCTTCTCGAAATGAATATTTTGAACCTAAAACAATACATTTTGTTTTTCCCCTATTTAGAACTGGCATATTTCTTATCATCCATTTTTCTGTTAACTCTAATTCCTTATTTATAATTTTAGTCAATCCATCAGTTGTATAGGCTGATGTGTAGATTGTCGAGTCATCGGCATACATCGCAACAGTGGCATGATTCAAAATCAAAGGAAAATCATTAATAAATATTGAGAAAAAAGCGGACCAAAGAACTTCCTTGTGGCACCCCACAACTCACAGCTCAGAATAATTACCATGCGTGAGAGTTGACAGGTATGTGTTATGAATGAAAACTGGCCACACCTGATAATGTTGAGAGTTTTCGGAGTTTCTGTAATGGTATTTTAAATGAATTATTGAAAACAGGTCGTGACCAATCATTTATTTTAAGGGATTGCTTTGAGCCTCCCCCTATCGCCAGTTCACCAGCCGCCACTGGCGTACACAACACCTGACATACCATACTTGCATAAATGACAAAAAAAACATGACAAATTCAAACCCTTTCAAAAAAGACTGTCAAAGTGTTATGTCACTTTCAGCATCATAGGCAGATGCTATTTCAAGTGACATAGTTGTAAGTTTGTTGTAAGTAACATTAGTTTGTTAGCTAGCTGGCTAGTCAGTGTTGACTGTGAATTTAAAAACCATGGCAAGTTCAACCGTGAATGTCTGCTACTCATTACAGCGCATCAGTACAAACATAAAGCTCGCAACAAACACAAAATTTACTCAACTCCTTTAATAAGTTTCATGTGACACGCTTACTCGTAAGATTCTGTATATCATATATATCCCTGGGGTAGGCTACTGCAAGCACGAATTAACCACCGGGCCGATTTGGCCGCTGCCCGGGGGCCTCCGACCTCTAGGGGGCCTCCAACCACCCACTGCCTTATTTATTCATTTATTTTTTGTTTTTTTGTGGACATAAAATCAAATAAATTAATTGAGTGAGTTTACGCTCGTATCTGTTGAAATACAAAACAATCAATGGAAAGTTACACAAACAAGAAAAATATTATGGTTGGTTTGCTGGCTGTGTCTGATGAATCAGGTGGTTAGGTGGTGTCGTGAGCTGGTGGTGATCTTTTGTACTTTTCCCGCCTTGCAACATGTTCAATAAATGGTGGAGCAGCAAAAAGAAAAATGATTGGCGAGTCAAGACGATGCTGGGCAATAAGAGGATGGAAATGCCACAGCAGCCGTCACTGCCTCATTCTCATCTCCAACTGAGCCCGTCTCGCCCGACTGATTCGGTCCGAGGAGACTTGGTGGCAGGTAGGTTACAGGTTCAGAAGCCCCACAACTTATCTATTACCCATTTCAGCCGTAATTTTAGCTGTTTCAACCGCTCTAACCCGGCGCCAGGGTGAAGTGACTGGGCAGGCTGTAAAAAAAATTCGAGCTGGCATTTTCTTTTTTTTATTAAAATAAAATTAATCGATGAAACCGCATGGCTAAATAACAAATAAATAAGGGCTTGGGTCCATTTAGTGTTTTTCTCCGACAGAAAAGCGATGGCAGAGTGCTAGGGAAGGCTGGGATGAGGCGGTGAGTTTTTTCCCCTCACCGGACGAGCGCTTCAACCTCATTCCAGCACCGAGGGCTTGTTGCACTGTCTGTGAACAGTACATGGGCAGAACACTACCCCTGAGGCTACTATTAAAAATTAATACATTTATTTATTAGACCACTCGCATAATAAGGTCTGTCTGTGCTAATGTCGATATTGTCCTTCAGGTTGTGGTCATAGGTTGTCGCCTGTCAGTGTAAATCCTGTATAAGCCACAGGTGTTTCATACAGATAATTGCCTGTGCTTAAAACTTATAATTCAAAACCACACACGCACGCTCAAGTGTACATGTGGCGCCGGGCGGGGGGGCCTCCAAGAGGGCGCCCCCCCCAGGGGCCTCTGCATTCTTAATCCATGTCTGAGCTACCATACCACACAGTGAGTTTGTGTCATTTGTCATGTATGCTTATATGTCAGTCATGCAGACGGAACCTCAGTTCCCTTTTATTTCTGCTTGACCTGCAACATCTGTGACCACTGCCTTGCGATGTGGGCATAATAATAAATATACCAAAACCCATTCCTGCGCCTGAGTCCGGTCCTCCTCCTTCCTGCCTCTGGCACAAGGCTCCAGATGTGACACACGCACAGAACCTCTGTTATAAACTGATTATAAAATTACAGTTAAAATAACTGGCAAAAAAGGTGCCAGTTTATCACAGTGTAATAGCCCACCATATGATTATAATTGAAGCCAAATGTGAGCTGAAATGGTCTCTTTTTTAGAAAGGCATGAAACATAGAACACTTTTGCAGTGTGGGGCCATGAACACTTCGATGTATTTTGCACTATGCACTGTTATAAACTTGCATCTTTTTTGCCAGTCATTTTAACTGGTACCTTTTTTGTCAGTTATTTTAACTGTAATTTTACAATCTGTTTATAACAGAGGTTCCATATATGTTAACTGTAAACCACAGTTAAATGTGCGCAGGACTCTACTTACAGTTAAAATAACAAGGAAACAATGTATTATTTTCACTGATAAATTCAGTCAATTTATAATGGTGTGTTTTGATAAAGAATTACAGATACAGTATACAACATGGTAAGTGATGTATATCTGTCATGTGAATAATTAATGGTAAATTCAGTGTGGTCTTGAGAAGGAAATCCCAGGCTAGGCCAGACTTCATAATATTTCCATTGCATTCCATGTGATGGTGGCAAATTTAATATACAAGGCAGTGGAAGAAGGAAAATTACTGTTTGTTTTTTTTTTTTACATAAACAAAACATGTTGCAGTGTTGTTCAAAAACAACCCGCCAACCATGAAGGACAGGGGAAGAAAACTGCATTGTAATTGTTTTCTGGGGAGGTGCGTGGAATCTGTCTCTAAGGAAATGGTGATTTGTATTGTTTTGAGGAAAGTGATGAAGATGCAAGCCAGAGAGAAGAGAGAAGAGCAGAACCTCTCAGACTGGCACAGGTGAGACAAAACTACAGTATTAAACAATATTCTCTCTCTCAGTCCCTCAACCTCACAGACAAATTATAACTACAACCCCAATTCCAAAAGAGTTGGGACGAAGTTTAAACTGTGAATGAAATCAAAATGCAATGACTTTCAGATCACATGAGCCAATGTTATTTACAATAGATCATAGATAACATTTCAATTGTAGAAACTGAGACATTTTACATTTTTATCCAAAAAATGAGCTTACTTCAAATTTTCTGGATGCAACAGGTCTCAAAAAAGTTGGGACACAGGCAAAAGAGGGCTGAAAAAGCAATTAATATATAAGAGAATCTGCTGAAAGAACATTTAGCAAGTAATTAAGTTAACTGGCATCAGGTGTGTAACATGATTGGCTATAAAAGGGATGTCTTAGAGTGGCTGAGTCTCTCAGAAGTAAAGATGGCCAGAGGCTCTCCAACCTGTGAAGGCTTGCGTAAAAAAATTGTGGAATACTGTAAAAACAATGTTCCTCAACGTCAAATTGCAAAGGCTTTGAAGGTCTCATCATCAACAATGCATAGCATCATCAAAAGATTCAGAGAAACTGGAAAATTTCTGTGCGTAAAGGACAAGGCCGAAGACCTTTACTGGATGCCCGTGATCTTCAGGCCCTTAGATGCCACTACATCACTCACCGGCATGATTTTGTCATTGACATTTCTAAATGGGCCCAGGAATACTTCAAGAAACCACTATCTGTAAACACAGTCTGCCTTGCCATCCACAGATGGCACCTAAAACTCCATCATGCAAAAAGGAAGCCATTGTTCAGCATGATCCAGAAGTGCCGCCGTGTTCTGTGGGCCAAGTCTCATTTAAAATGGACTGTAGCAAAGTGGCAAAGTGTCCTGTGGTCAGACGAGTCCAAATTTGACATTCTTGTTGGAAATCATGGGCGTTGTGTCCTCCGGGGTAAAGAGGAGAAAGACCACCCCTCCTGTTATCAGCTTTCAGTTCAAAAGCCAGCATCTCTGATGGAATGGGGATGCATTAGTGCATATGGTGTGGGACACTTGCATGTTTTAAAAAGCACCATGAATGCTGAAAGGTATATCAAGGTTTTAGAGCAACATATGCTCCCCTCGAGACGACATCTATTCCAGGGAAGGTCTTGTGTATTTCAGCAGGACAATGCAAAACCACATACTGAAGCTATTACAACAGCATGGCTTCGTAGTAGAAGAGTCCGTTTGCTGAACTGGCCGGCCTGCAGTCCTGATCTTTCACCAATTGAGAACATTTGGCGCATAATTAAACAAAAAGTTTGTCAAAGGAGAGCCAAAACTCTCCAGCAGCTGGAAGCCTGTATTAAACAAGAGTGGGATCAAATTTCAGTGGCTGAACTCAAGAAACTTGTCTCCTCAATGCCCAGACGCCTCCACTCTGTGTTAAAAAGAAGAGGGGATGCTAGACCATGGTAAACAGGCCCCTGTCCCAACTTTTTTGAGACCTGTAGCAGCCATCAATTTGAAATGAGCTCATTTTGTGGATAAAATTGTAAAATTTCTCAGTTTCAACATTTGCTATGTTATCTCTGTTCTATTGTGAATAAAATACTGGCTGGTGTGATTTCAAAGTCATTGCATTTTAATTTTATTCACAATTTACACTTTGTCCCAACTATTTCAGAATTGGAGTTGTATTATTTCTCTCTCTCTCCCCTCGTTCTTATATCTTTTTAATAAATAATGTACTTTTGTTCCTCTTGGGAAAGTGATGAAGATGCCACCCAGAGAAAATAACTGAGAGCAGAGCCTTTCACATTAGCACAGGTGCGAAAAAAATATAGTTTTATATGTCTCTCTCACTCTGTCTCTCGCGCTTACTGTTAAACTACTGCTACTATCTCTGTTGGTCATTTGCGTCATTCCTAGGAAAGTGACGAAGATGCCAGCCAGAGAGAAGAGGAGAGAACAGAACCTCTCATACTGGGATAGGTTAGACAAAAATATAGTATTATACAGTCTTCTCCCTTTGTTTCCCTGTCCTCCTCTTTAATAAGTTGTTGATTGGTATCCTTTTCTGGAAAACATTAAAGATGCCAGCCAAAGACAAGAACAAAGAGCAGAATCTTTCACAATGGCACAGGTGAGGCAAAACTACAGCATTCACATATGAAGTTAACTGTAGCCCCCGGACGAAGTCGGGCAGCTTCTGTGGATTCATGCTTGTCGTCTCCGCCGCGTCCACCTCCATAGACACTTCCTTGTGAATGCTCTACAGGCTGTAATTTTTGACCGATTACTTTCATATTTGGTATTGACATGTGTTATACTTCAGTTATGACATATATCGATTTTGGTTGCCATGGCGACAGTATTGGCCGAATTATGCCAAAAAAGGGGAAAAGTGGGCTTTTGGGGGCAACACCCATGCAGTTGCGGCCAACCGGACTGTCTGGTTACAATTTTCAACATTAAATTCAGTTGTCAGTGGACAAAGCGTGACATAATGCACACATTCATTTCTGTGGTTCATTAAAGAATACACTTTCTATCCATTCTCTTCTTTTTTGTTTCTCATATTGCGACTTCTGTTTATTCACCTCCGCCAAGGAGGTGTATGTTTTTCTGGCGTTTATCTGTTTGTCTGTCTGTTTGTCTGTTAGCAGGATATATCAAAAACGGCCATATAGATTTTAACCAAACTTTGCTGGATCTAAGAGTAGCACAAGAGGAACATGTGATTAAATTTTGGCATATCTAGGCCAAAGTACAGCTGAGATACAGGCCAAAGTTCAAATCCAGCTATGCTGGTAGAGATTTGAAGTCTGTCCAATGGGCTGGATTTCCAATCGTCGTGCTTTTGGGTTTTGCTGCCACCTGGCGGTGGAATGCAACAACACCTTACATCAGCCAACGAAAATAACTAATGCACAGAGCTCCCTTTGCATGGCTGAGGTGCTGCACTCTGAGTGCTCTTGTTTTCTATGCTATGTGTGAGGGGGGAATGGGACAGAGGCCATGACGCACAGAAGATAGGGTTTCTAAAAGCCACCCACGAAACGCGAGTGACCACTAATAGGGGAAATGGTAACAGAAAAAAGGAGCATAACTCCCCAGCAATTTCGCCAACAAAAAACAACCCAGAAAAGGTGGGCGAAAATCCTCCCAGAAAATAAGAGCTTTCTCATAAGAGACAGAGTAACCACTCCCTCCTGCTAGAAAATGAGCGAACTGACAGTGGTCTGCGAGCAAAGACAAGGCTCCAACAAACAAGACCTTCTGCAGGACAGAACATATACTCTGACAAACAGAACAATAAATCGGACGGACAACCAATAAATAGGACAGACAAACACCAAATCCTAAACTCTTTCAAGGAGATTCCTCCGACTAAACGCTAAGGGCTCCGTAGTCCTCGCAAGAAAAAAAAAAAAAAAAAAAAAAAAAAAAAAAGGAAGGGACAATTCTATTCTTCGTATGAAAAATGGTGTTTATCTCCAGTAAAAATGGCAGCGGTCAGAAATACGGGTAACGTACTCTGGGATCAGCAGAGTCAAAGTGAACCCCGAGCCTCCCCAAAGTAGATTTCTTATACATGAGAAAAACTTGGAAGTTGGCTAGACATGTTGATTGTATTAATTACGTTGTACTTAAACAATGCTGATCACAGTCTCTTTGGATGAAACGGTTCTTCAATTGTTCACTCCCGGGCCGCTACACTGTAATTGATGACTATGCCAGGTTCGACAAGCCGTTGTCAGAAATTACCAAGTGTATTGTACTTATGGTAAGTGGATCCTGACCATGTGGTCAACAGATTTGACTGAATCACAGTGTTTGTGACTTGAGTAGATTAGAACAGGAATGAGAATCTTACACAAGAGAGACACAAAACCACCAGACAGTGCTGGAAGAGCTTCTTAAATAGTCTCTCCACAGCTGCAAACAATAAGCAATCAACCACCTGATCAGAGAGCAGGATAGCCCCAAGGTGGCGAAGAAAATGCACACCAGGCAGCAACCCCCAAAATCGAGACAAAAATGGAGCGTGATGTAAATTCTGATCAGCCACGGAGTCAAGCTTGCTAATGTAGAGGAGCCGCTTCTCCCGTCGGAGAACTGTCTGGGTGCACATGACTGTCATCTGACTTTGTCGTCACATGATTGCTTGACCGATAATATGCTAGATTACTTAAGATTGTCATCCTGAGAGCAGCCCCTCAGCACATAAGCTTAACAATGGCTAACACAGGAGGCATTCACCTGCTGCAAGGTTTGTGGTTTTCATTATTGCTGCAACTTCTTTATCACTGTTTATTTTGGTGACCACACTTTGGCGGAGTTGATGTGGCTCTTGGGATTCGATGTCATGCTCACCTATGCTGCCACGCAAAGTGCTTGGTTAGGAAGGCTAGTGTCATGGCAGACAGAAGAACCAAACGCGAGTCAGGAAATCCAGAAACCGAAGTCGTTTATTCAGGCAATGGGTCGGGAAGCCAGGGGTAGCACAGAGACGTAGTCAGGCAGGCAAGGTTCGTACACGATAATCAATAAATGAGGCAATCAAAACAAAAGGGCTAGGCAAAAGAGTAATCGGTCAGACACAGGCTAAAGTTGTACACGGGAAGCAAAAACAAGAATACTGGCACTAAGCACAGGCAAGGGAGAAAAAGGAATGAAGATCTGACGGGAATCTGTAGTGAACTGAGACAATATATACACAAGGAAATTACTAAACTAGGCGGGGAATAGGATTGGTGGGAGTTACTAAACAATCAAATCTAATAAGCACACGAGGGAAAGACAAACCATGATCACGCATCACCATTGACAAACCAATCCTAAACATGAAAACAGACTCCAATCAGGAGTTGCCTAAGTGCATAATAGAACGGGAGGCAGCTCGAGGTAAAAAACAGGTGCAGGAGATCGCAGTAATCAGCAGAGTCAGGGATAGGAACAGGAGGGCGGAGTTTACAGACTAGAGCGTAATGCAAAGAGTATTAGTAAAAATGAACAACGTGATATTTACACACCATTACATGACAGGTGAATGTTAATACACAAAATTACTCAGGATGAGTATATTAGTCTATGTTAGTAATGACATAACGTAACATGAAGTATTAGTCTTAATTAATATGTTAATACGTGAATAGCGGAAAAACAGGAAACGAGACGTGAAGGAAGAATTTCGAAACCACAGAAACCAACGGAAATACCCGAATAGATGCATGAACGCGGACAGGGAAGTGCATGGCTCAAATCACATGGAAGACGTACATGACGCGACTGGGGCAGACGAGGTGCAACCCTAAACACATGAATGATAAATGAAACAATAAATGATAAACATAACCAAGCCAAAAAACACAGATTATGACAGCTAGGCTGTGAAAAAACCTACTTGTCTTAAATGTAACTTGTTTCGAAAACATTGCCCATGTGTTTGCTGGAGGAACTTTTTTTAAATTAGTGTGTTATTTGTTAAACCATAAATTCAAAGCAGCACATACTAATCCGAATGCAGCCTCGAATGCTTGTCCACTCATTCCAGTTCTCGCTTAGCGAGGCAGTATTCTTATCGTCAGTGAATGATTACCTCCATGGCAAAAGAAAAAACATTGTATAAAGTGGATGTGGTCCCTATCAAAAAAAATAATAATTCTAATAAATGCTGTGGAATGATCAGGACTCACAGCAGCCATTTAGGTTGGCATTAGAATTTCTGCAATCAAGCAGGTCATACTCAACCTTGTTAGTAATTAGCTTATATCGTTTTTGTGTTACCTTTCTAAATTGGCAGGTTTTCCCCATAACATTGGCAGTAATGTTCTGTGTATAATTGTACACGCACTAGCACCCTAGTTTAGGGTAAAATTTATAATGGCTGTGTTTTTTGCTTGGCAAGTAAGCCTTAGAGTGCTTGCTAACTTCAAGCTTGCGTCCTCAAGCTATGGCTTATCTTGCTCACACTCAGCAATGCCATGGTGCGGCAGCATGTTGCTGATGCTTCGCTAATTTTTACCCCATGTCAGCTGTAGTGGCTACTCAAAAATTAAAAACCTTTCTCCACTTCAGCAGGATGTGAGGTTTCTGATTCGTGCCTTCCAACAATGTAATCCAAGAAAGGAAACGAGGCTGAAATATAAAAGTAAAAAACCGTCGATTAATTCAGAAATTTGACAGCTAACAAACGGAAAGCACTGATCCAGTACTATCAACTTTTGTTTAAAAAGATAACACGACAATCTCCTTGACCGAATATAAGCTACAGTCAGAAAGTCTGTTGCTCCTCGTCCTGCTTGAATGCAAGCCCTTTTTGGGCCGGGCCGCGAACAGCGGCCCAGCCCCTATAAACGCAAATGTCGCTGAGTGAGTGAGTGACTGACTGCCTGAGTGATCAAGTTCAATGATTGGCTGGCCGGCGGGGAAGAAGTTCAGCGATTGGTCGGCTGGCGGGGAAGAACTTAAACGATTGGTTTGCCGACGATTGGCTGGCTGGCTGTTCAGCGATTGGCCGGCTGGTGGGGAAGAACTTCAACGATTGGTTGGCCGACAACTGGCTGGCTGGCTGGCTGGCCAGGCGTTCACGTCATTCGTATTTAATGTGTTAAAGTGTACAAAGGCGCCCCTCCCTTTGCAGCACTTCCTGCGGACTTACAGCATTCTCAATGTAACAGTTACTTTAAACAGTAAAAATTAAGACAGAAAAATAAAAACATGAATTGGGTTAAAACTGTTTTGGACAATCTATGTCTAAAACCTTTGTTTAAAAAAATCTGGGTTGAATTTTTTAAACATTTTTAATTATGTATTGAGGGAACGCTTTCTCAAGGAAGCGGAAGGCGCTGACACAAAAGCAGTGGGAAGCAAAAACGGCGAATGACAGCAAGCAGAGAGGGATATCTGTTTTTCCCCTCCAAACTACTTAAAAAAAACTTAAGTAACTGATACAAACACTTACGTTACTCATGGAGGCAAGGACAGTGATGAAAATAACATTACAGATGATAGAATTAAGCAACAATACTATCACCGCAATAGCTTGAACTGAGCACCAGTTAGCTTGTTGCTCCGATGAAGAGCATCAGCAGCGGATCATTAACTTTACCGCTGCCATGCACTTGGGATCCTTCTAACCAAGCATTGCATTCCCTGGAAGAAAGTTTGGCACGTTGTGATTTGACAGATCCTTTCAATGACGGTTTGTTTGAAAAATGGCAAAAGTTGCATTGTGTTAAGGAAACCACGGTATTCTTTGATTTATCTGCACAACTACGGTGACAGTTTGTTTGTTAAGGGGGAATTGAGCAACTGGGAAAAGGCAAAAGAAAAACTTGATCAGCATAGGCTGTCAGGCCTGCACTCTGATTCATTACATGTGTTCGCTATGATTTAAGTAACTCTAATCAGCGCTATGCTGTCGGAGTTTGCTGCTAGGAATCAACATACTGCTAGGACAGTGTTGTAAAATTTATTCAGATCGTCTGAATTCCTGAGCCATGAAGGAATACCACCCAGAGGGCACAGTCATCACGACAAGTACTGCGTCAGCTTATGTTTGAGAGAATGCACTCGTTACCGAAATGGTTTTCGGTTGAGAATGAGAATGGTTGAGAATGGTTTTCACGTACCCGCATTAAAAAGATGAAAATAAAATAAAATCGCTGATGATAAGTCCAAAGGGAACGATTATCAGGCTATCATTATTTTATGCCTTTTATGGGATTAGCCTGCTGCCTGGATGTTTATGTTGGCAAAAGTGACAAGTTACATTCATTAAAGATAGTTGATTGAATTAAAAAAGTAAGTCATATATAATGCGATGAACCACTTCATTCAAATTTAGGATTTTTTCTGAGGATTATTTGTTTATTTTTGGGACTGCAGACCTGGAGTAGCTCATAAAACGGCACATGTTGGCTAGGCTTACGAAGTCACGTCCTTCTGCTCCGATGTTTCATAGAGTGCGACAGGAAGATGTATTAAATGTAAAAAAATGCTGAAATGGAAGATGAGATTCGTAGAAAGTGTTATGATTCTGCCATGTTCTGTTCTGTTTTTGCCATGACCTGTTGTTTTTACCATGCTCTGTTTTGTTTTTGTCATGTTCTGTTTATTCTAGTTCATTGCCATGTTTTTATATTTGCCATGTTTTGTATTCCCTGCCATTATCCATATTTCTGTAGATTCCGGTCCATGTCTTTGTTCATGCCCTGCATTGCACTTTGTCTCCCCTGTCTGGTCTTGTGTTAAGCTACAGCTTCTCCCCTAGTCCTGCGTGTCACATGCTTATGTGATTTCATGGTTTCTGGGTTTCCAACCATTCCTTCTAGTCTCGTTTGCTTCCTTCGCCTTGCTTTTCTATTTTACTAACCAGTACTAACAGTTTGTTTTTTTTGTTAAAGTACTAACCCAAACTAACGGTGTATATTGTACTAACTTACTAACGAGCACTAGGGATTGTATAGCTGCACTTACTAATTGATTAACAAGCTCTCAGCATTCGCCCTATTCTAGTCTCCGCCTCTTGTCTCTCCCTAATCTTCTCTGCTGCGTTTCAGTGGATCCTCCACACTTGTTCACGCTGTCCTTTCTCTTAGTATCTATGCACGTTAGAACTCCTTGACTGGAGCTGTATATTTGTCTATAGGATTGTCTCGTGATCCCTGTCCGCGTTTTGGCAGTTGCCTATTTCATGTGATTAGGTTCTCCCTCATGTTCCCTCCTTTGTAATCAGTCTGACTTCTTGCACTTGTGTCTTGTTAAGCATGTGACTTCCCATGAGTGTATATTAGGAGTCTTCTCTCAGCACTTCCTTGTCAGAAAGTTCTCCTTTGTCTGCTTGTGCCACGCTTTTTTCGCCTTGTTTTCATTGTGATTACCTTTCTGACTGGACCGTCCTTGATTTATTTATTTTTGCCTATTCCTGTACTTTGCCACATCCTCTGTTACCGAACCCATTTTGTACGACCTTGATTTTTGTGATTGGTGCCCTGTTTACGGTTCTGGATTTCGCCCTTTGGATTCTGATTTTTTGGATTGTGGACATTGTACCATTGCCTGCTCTGTTGGGGGTTTCCCCCCTTCAGAAATAAAGCCTCCATTTTTGTACTCACTGGTTCTCGCTTTTGGTTCCTCACGTAATCCTCACAGAAAGGTAAATAATTACATATCAAACCTCCACTTTTTTCGGCTTTTTACTCCCCAGAACGATTTTAAGTAAACTCTAATCAGCGCTATGCTGTCGGAGTTTGTAGCTAAGAATCAACATACCGCTAGGACAGTTGTAAAATTTATTCAGATCTGCTAAATTCCTGGGCCATGAAGGAATACCACTCAGAGGGCACAGTCATCGCGACAAGTACTGCGTCAGCTTATGTTTGAGAGAATGCACTCGTTACCGAAAGCTTAAGAATGGCTTTCACGTGTCCGCAGTAAAAAGATGAAAATAAAATAAACCAAGTGACTATTCGCACTTATTTAAGTGCGTGCAAGCACAAAAATTGATCGAAATTCGCGTTAGACGCACTTATAAGTGTGGCGAAGATGCACGTTGCTCCATTGCCCACACTTATTTTAAGTGTGTCCAAAGCCAAAATTTTTTTTCTTGGCCAAACTTATTACTGTGGCTAAGGGAAAATTTCTGCATTGGCCGCAGGTATAAGTGCAAAGTGTGGCCAAGAAAAAAATTCAGCATTGGCCACACGTATAAGTGCGAATATCATCGGCCTAAAATAAAATCGCCGGTTTCGGAGCATTTTAAGAATGCTGGTGATGAGCCCAGAGGGAACGATTATCAGGCTATCATTATTTTATGCCTTTTATGGGATTAGCCTGCTGCCTGAATGTATTTCTGTTGGCGGAAATTACAAGTTACATTCATTAAAGATAGTTGATTGAATTAAAAAAGTAAGTCATTTATAATGCGATGAATTGCTTTATTCAAATTTAGGATTTTTTCCGAGGATTTTTTGTTTATTTTTGGGACTGCAGACCTCCAGTAGCTCATGAAACGGCACATGATGGCTAGGCTTACGAAGTCACGTCCTTCTGCGCCGATGTTTCATGGGGTGCGACAGGAAGAGGATTCTGTTTTAAATGTAAAAATGCTCAAATGGGAGATGGGATTCAGAGAAAGGGAAAGAATTACATATCAAACCTCCACTTTTTTTGGCTTTTTACTCGCCAGAATGATTTTAAAAGGGGGTGCCCTTTTAGGCGGGAGAAGGGAGGTTTATAATTTCAGATTAATATGTAATATCATCAATGCGCACCCTTTTCTTGGGCCCAGCCATACACTAGGTTGCACCTAGTCTTGTGTCCTATTATGCATGTTAATGTTCCTATTTACTCCAATAGCTGCACTTTGCGACAGTAGAGTCGATTTATGACATGGTACAAATTATGATAGCAGGACAAATTACAGGAGCACATATCCTAATCCTCTATACAAATGCATAAAATATCAATATGAGAAAAGAATACATATAAATGAATTATACAAATAAAAATAAAGATTAAGTCACCAATCACTATGAAACCAATCAAGTAATGCTCAATATAGACTAATATATCCATATGGCTCTAACATTCCGGCCCCTAATTGTTCTTGTGAGCCACAAAACAATTCCTCTTTTAAAAATTCCGAGGAGCCATACAGCAATCATCTCAAATTCGACAAACAACAAAAATTAATGTCCATTGTGTAACAATATCCAATGTAGACTGATCTTCCACACTAGGGAGTCTTTAAAAACAATCTTGCCAATGAGGGTGTGGTTGAGTGACAATAAAAAAGAAAGAAAGAAAGGGGCTATATATCACCCTCCAGTAAAAAGCAGAGCTTGGTCACAGGTCATAAGAGGACATTTGTGCCGGTTTTCACCCTAGCCTGGCAAACTTGTCCTCTGCTGTCCTCAACTGTCTGAATCTCTCATCCCATGTTCCATAAATTTTGTGGGGCTGATTCATCCACAATCAGAACTATGCCATCTTCACAGATATTCCTTTCTGGGCGAAACCACTTTTGTCTCTCTTGCAAGTTTGGCAAGTAGTCTTTGGTCCAGCATCTCCAAAACAAGCCTGCCAAGTATTGAACTTAGACGCCGCCATCTGTGCCTGAAGTACATGTCATTCACATCGAATAAGCCTGGAAGTATTTTGGCCTTCATCAGCAGCAGATGATTAGGGGTCAAGGCTTCTAGGTTGTTTGGATCGTTTGAGACTCCTGTAATGGGGCGGCTATTGATAATCGCCTCAACCTCACACAGCAAAGTGTGTAGCCCCTACTCATCAATCCTTTCCTGCTTCACAATAGAGTTGAGTACCTTTCCTATTGTCCATAGCTGCCGCTCCCACACTCCTCCAAAACAGGATGCAGCAGGGGCATTGAATATCCATGTGACACTTTTATCCACCAAGGTGTCTTGAATCTTTGCATTATCCAAAGCCTGTACTGCCTCCCGCAGCTCACGTTCTGTGCTGACAAAGTCTGTTCCATTATCAGAATGAATCAGCTGGACCTGTCCTCTCCTAGCGATGAACCTGCGCAGCACATGAATACAAGAGTCCGTGTCCAAAGAACTTGCCACCTCAATATGCACAGCTCTCAGTGTCAAACAAGTAAAAACCACGCCGTACCTCTTGATTGTGGTTCTACCATTTTTGATAACAAAAGGACCAAAATAATCCACGCCAACGCTTGCGAACGGTGGTTCATCAGGTAAGACTCTCTCCCTGGAAAGTTCTGCCTTAATCTGTCTGTCTGTTTTTCCATTCTGACGTCTGCAGGTCACACATTGTGACAGAATTTTCTGGACAGCTGCAGCTGCATGTGATCTTAATATCTAATACTTCTGTTGTACCATTGCCAAGACATCATTCCTGCCACTGTGTCCAAGGTCTTCATGAACGGATCTAAGTATGACAGAGGTGATATGCAGGTCTCTGACTAAAATTGCTGGATGTTTTCACTCCTCTTGCATTGTTGAGTTCTTTAACCTGCCACCCACTCTTATTATGCCATTTTGTATGACTGGTGATAGCCAATGGAGAGGATTACCTTTTGGCACCAATCTTCCTTCCTCAAGCAGAGCAATTTCCTTGCAGAACCTGTCTCCTTGACAGAAGCAGACTACCTCCTTCTCTGCCTCTGCAACATCACTTACAGAGAGGGGTAAAATGAAAGTTGTAGCTTTGAAGCCTCTCATTTTTTCTCAAGCTCCAATCTTTGACTTTCTTCATCCATTTTTCTAGCCTTCAGAGATGCTGACAAATCTTTTCTCTTTTGAGCAAGATGCTTCGGTATGTGCTTGAACTTGAGGATCAAGGTAACACCTCTTTTTGGACGATACCAGTTTGAGTAATGATGAATGAACTTGAGAGTGGCATTTGAGTTCTTTTCGGCACTGAGTGCATAAACTGAAACATCTTTGACCTCTAGATCATTGGAGAGAGACTGACATATGCCATCTGGCATTTCCAGCCAATCGGCCTCTGGCTTTGTTAAGAAATCTGGACCTGTGATCCAAGTCTTTGCCTTGAGAATGGCATCCATGGTAAGCCCTCTGGACGCACAGTCTGCTGGGTTGGCGGAGGTATTCACATATCCCCACTAAGAAACATTAGATTTATCCTTGATTGCAGCAATCCGATTTGCGACGAACATGCGGTATCTTGTCTTGTTCTTGAGGTACTGAATGACTGAAATACTATTATTCCAAAAGACCGCCTGCTCCAGATTTAGATTCAATTCAGCTCTCATCATCATGTCCATCCTAGCTGCTACAACCATGGCGGTGAGCTCAAGTCGTGGTATGGCAACTGGTTTCGATTGTGTAGATTTACCAATCACAAAGACGCTGGCTGGGTCTGACTGACTGTGCCATACCCCTTCTCGCTTGCGTCGGCAAAGTGGAGAAGTTGAGCTGAAGTGATCTCCCTAAAGTTGACTGGCTTTACACATCTCTTGACCTTGAAACTGGCTAGGTGATGTAAGTTTGACACCCACTGTTGCCACTAAAGAGACAGAAGCTCTAAGTTATCTTCCCATCAATGTTTTGTTCTGCACAGCTCCTGGAGGATCTGCTTCACCGGAAGGATGAGTGGAGCCAAAAACCTAAGTGGATCATATATAGTACTCACCATTGAAAATACTCCTCTCCTTGTCAATGGCTTGTTCTGAATAACAACTCTGAACTTCAGCATGTCTGACTCCACACACCATTGAACCCCTAAGGCTCATGCGATAGGGAGGCGATCCTTTTCCAAGTCAAGCTCTTGGACCACCTTGGCTATATCATCCTCATGTACAGATGCAAGCACGGCTCTGCTATTGGAAATCTACTTAGTGAGCTTGAAACCTCCTGCACCACAAAGAGCCCTGAGCTCCTGAATGAGAACAACTGCCTGTTCCGGAGTGCCAACAAACTTCAGGCAGTTGTCAACATAAAAGTTCCTTAGGACAGTATTTATTGCCTCAGAAGAAAATTCTGCCTGATTGTCCTCAGCACACTTTCCTAATGCATAACTCGCACAGCTTGGTGACAAGGTTGCACCAAATAAATGAACGATCATCCTGTATTCCTTCATTTCAAAACTGAGATCTCCCTGTGGCCATCATAAGAACCTCAGCATGTCAGTGTCTCCAGCAGGAACCCTGACCTGATGGAACATGCCATCAATATCAGAAATGAAAGCGATAGGCTGCCGTCTGAATCTCATAAGCACACCAATGAGCGAGCTTGTCAGGTCAGCCCCTTGCAACAACTGTGAATTTAGGGACGTGCCTTGGTATGTGGCTGCACAGTCAAATACCACCTGTAATTTGTGCTTTGTCGGGTGGTACACCCCATGATGTGGAGTGTACCTTATCCTGTCACTACTTCTATGTATTTGTGCTTCTTTGAATCTCCTCAGCATAGCCCTTCTCCAGTATTTCTGTCATGAACTTTGTGCAATCCTAATGAAGCTCCTGGTTTCTCAATAATTTTCATTTCAGGCTATCTGCTCTCTGTGCTGCAACAGCATGGTTGTTCGGGAATGTAATGTCTTTGTTCTTTAAAGGTATGTTATGCAGAAATTTCTCCCATCAAACAGTGAAATTGTATTTTGCATTCAAATGAATAGTGCTCTCTAGTGCCTCGCTTTTTCAAAGGTGTGTGGCAACTATGATAGCCGTTATGTACCATGGCTATGACACCGTGTCATCCAATACCACTTCACAACACCAAGCTGAACTGCAGTCTACGGCGGAGTATTTGTTTTTAATACAAACTCTCACCCTGGATTTACACCGGACGCGTATTTGCAGCGTGACGTGAGTGACGCTATTTTGCTGCGACTTGTAGGCGACTTCATTTCCACGGAACGCGGAACATCAGCGCAGCGTCCTGCCAGCTGATACAATCGACTTGCTCAGATTTCGCATATTTCATCATTTTTACCAGCATATTTGTGCAACGACCTTAAATGCTTTGTTATTTTTCTGCATCTGGTGTAAACAGGAGCATTGACTAGAATGGCTGCGTATTTCTCCGAGTGCCGCGGCGCAGCCGCGCCTGGTGTAAATTGGGGGTCAGACCGCTTTCGCACAAGGTACGATTGTTCGGTACCGTGCCAAAGTGCGATTGTCCCCTCTCCCCACTGGTCAGCTTACTAATATCGTACCATAACCGAGTATGCCAAAATTCCAATACAGCGCGTTGCAGTATGCACCTTGGTCATTTTAAATGGGGAAATATATAGAAAGGAGTAGTTTACTCCTGTGTAGAAAGAATTCCGTATCCAATCTTCGCTTTTTTCTGGCTTTTTATTTGCCAGTACGATTTTTAAAAAAAGGCGCCAATATGTTTTGGGGGATTTTATTATTGAGAAGGGGCTTTAGAATATTGATATTGTGAATGCGTGCTTCGCGTGCCCTAGCAACCCAGTGTGTCATCAGTAACATGGATAACCATGTATAGCAGCACAAGAAATTAAACTCAAAATTTTCTTGACTGAATTTCAGTGGCTAAATCATCAAAATTGCTAAAATTGCTCCCTACAACTGTCAAACGCGAGTCTGTCATCCTGGATTTGCCTGGAGATGCCTGTCAAACAATAATATTACAACTGGATGGCAGGCGTGAGACCATCATTTACCACCGTTGTCTATTTTCCTAAGAAACGTACTGATGGAGGTACTGGGCATGATGAAATGCAACCCTTATTCCATCAAACATAGCCTATGCTGCTATTCACCAACGACGCTGTTTACCTATACATGTTTTACTGTTATGCTGCCTATATCACAAATTACACAACCAAGCAATGAAAAAACCTTGTAATTTAGACAGTAACATTTACTTACCTGTCGAGAAGAAAGCAGGCAACTTCAGCATCCCTTTGAAAGTCTTTCTACTTCATTAGCTATTTCCACCTGGGAAAAGCTACCCTGATGTTTACCCTTGTTTTTTTTTTTTTATTCGCCGGTCACGTTACCTTTTTAATTCCCTTTTTTACTTTTGTGACGACGAGGATTCCTTCTCCTGTGGCTGGCATAAGTATGATCCTCCATTATGAACTAGAGTGCAGTGCAGGCTTTCAAATTTTCCGGGGCAGTGACAAGCGCCTCTCGGTGATCTCCTTCTCCGTTTCAGCAAGGCTGGCTCCGAACGAAAACGCGCGGTGGCTAATTAGCTAGTACCAGGTAGTGCTTTATGTCCCTCTCGGCGATATTAGTTTTTCAAAATGGCAGAACAACATGGACGCATCCTTGGACTTAACCATGCAATGTAAATATAGATAAGAAATTCTTCACTTACGAGGATAAGTCAGATTATTGGCAGAGGAAATATTACACCAATAACGACATATATTTATTTATTTTTATTTTATTATTTACTAAAACCTCTGCAAGGGAGAATGAACACATTTACGTCTTCAGAATTTTTATAAAATAACATCAGTAAAACAAATTAGTCCACGGTAATACAATTTAGGCCTATATGGCACGCATAGGTAGCTCCCACCAGCTTCCACTTACAGTCACATTCATTGACTTCAAGAAGGCGTTCGACTCCATTAACAGAAGGGTCATGTTCTCCATTCTCTGACACTATGGTATGAAGTGAATGCCATCAGCGTACTTTACAGCCAGTCCAAAAGCGCCTTCATGGTGGATGGCAACATTTCTGAGACATTCCAAGTCAACACAGGGGTACTTCAGGGGGACGTTCTTGCACCCTTCCTGTTCATCGTGCTCATTGACTACCTGATGAACAAGTCTACTGAGGACACTGACTCTGGCGTGGTTACACACCCCCGCCAATCTAGGAGACATCCAGTTAAGACCCTGAATGATCTAGACTTCGCCGATGACATTGCCCTTATTGAGTCATCCACACCCAGGGCACAAGTACAACTCAACAGAACAGCTGTCATCAGTGCCTCAAAGACTGAGTACATGGCCATCAACTGCAGCCCACTGCCACCTCTTGAAGTCTATGGTCAGCAAATTAAGCATGTGTCGAACTTCAAATACCTTGGATCCATGATGGCCTCCAGTAGAAATTACCTAACAAGACGAAAGGCCCTCGCCTGGTCTGCATTCTGGAAGCTCGAAAAGATCTGGCGAAGTTCTATGCTAGACATTGCTACAAAAATTAAATTATTCAACACTACCTGTGTGTCAATCTTTCTCTATGGATGTGAATCCTGGATCATATCTGGTGAAATGGAAAACAAGATCAATGCATTCGCCACCTCTTGCCACAGGATCATATTGAACGTTAAACGCCTTGATCATGTCAGCAACATACAGATATGTAAGTCAACCAACACATATCCCCTCATCAGCACAGTACGACAGCGACAGCTGCACTTTATTGGTCACATCCTCAGAATACCTGCGGAAGAGCTATGCAGGACTTATGACTGTACGTCCCAACCCATGGCAAAAGGCATCCAGGTCAGCAGAGGACCAACTATCTAACCTATGTCCGGAAACTGCTGGGGGATGCAGAGGGTGACCTGAGCCCTGAGGCCATTGCTGCCCTGGCAGCAGATTGAAAATCCTGGATGAGACTTGTGGTCGACTGCGCAGCAGCCGAAGGATGATGATGATGATGTGCTCGACTGAACCAGACTGGCCATACCCGCTACCGAGGAGGAGACCACGCAAAGAGTCCACGATCCCATCCTCTGCCGCGGGGGCAGCCGGCCGGACCAAGGAGCAACCCCGTGGAGAAAAGGCTAATGCAACTGGTGATAGGCTAATATCAACAAGGGATTAGAGAAGAGTGCCCTTTATACAGCCGTCCCCAGAGACCCATTTGGCCAAAAGGACACAATTAAGGGTTCTTGCGGGTCACTCCCACCCAAATATTCTATAAAACAATGAGCATTTAGAATTGTTTATACTCTCCACCACATTTTCAATACCTAAAGCCTCCAAGAGCCAGCTATGATGACTCCTTTTAGAAAGTCCTATCATACATTTCACCTAATTACTCTGGAATTTCTCAAAATATTGCTTTTCAGAGGCACAAAGATACAGGCAGTGGCATCCATACGTTAAAATAGGACGAACAGTACCCTTCCATAGTTATATCTTTATATCAGTTGGAAAACCTGGATAACACATCCCTTCCTGAAGTAAACTAAAAGCTCTACAACGCGCTGACGAAACCCTTTTTTCCACATGAGCATCACCTGTAAGACCAGCGGTGAACTTAACTCCAAGGATATCCACTTGGTCTGCATTCTCAATGGCATCAGGGCCTAAGATCCACACAGGGTTCTGCACCAGTAGGCTTGGCCCAAATACCAAACACCTCGTCTTAGCTATACCAAAAGAAAAACGCCATTTAGTAGCATACTCAAAGCACTTGTCAATAAGAGCCTGTAAACCAGGGACCGTGGCAGCCAATAGTGTTACGTCGCCTGCATATGCAAAATTATTGAAGAGGTGTTTAGCTATACGTAAACCTTGCTCGGAACTCGACAGGTCGTTTAGAAGATCATCAAGAAACATAATAAAAAAGATAGGTGACCGCAAACTACCCTGTCGAATACCCCTGGTTACATGAAAGTAGTTGCTGTAGTTACCTTTCCATTTCACAGTAGCTTTAAGATTAAGATTCCATGCATACAAAATAAGCCAGTGGCACATAGGGATTCTAGGTGTAAGATGATAAAAAAGCCCATCATGCCAGACCTTATCAAAGCATTTGTGTGCATCAAGACTACAGACAAACACAGGGCTACCATTGTCATTAAAGTACCTGACGCTGTCATGCAGAAAGGAACAGGCCTGGTCGATGCCACGACCTTCACGGAACCCAAATTGGGTGTTACAACAGCTCACATTCTCAGGTTTCACAATGATTTCCACCAACCTAGAAAAATTGAAACCCACTGTTATAGGACGATAGTTGGCTGGACCTTCTGGGTTTAACCCAGTTTTCTTAAGAATAGGTACAATCACCCCAGTGCACATATCCGATTCCACAACATGCTAACTAAGCATGGCCGAAAAGAGATTGGCCAATACATTATATAGGGTAGTCGATAAACCATACTGCACATGTTCAGAGGTGACACCATCTACGCCAGCAGATTTGCCACGCGTCAGTGTCAAAATAGCTTTATAAACCTGTTCCAAGCTGATAACAACTTTCTCATGATTATATCCATTCGTCTCAAATCTCCGCTTGACCTGTTCACTCACTGCAACTTACTCGTGATCATAATCATAATCGTCTTTCATAATATTACTAAAGTGTTCCGAAAAATCAGATTCAGTAAGTGTAGCACTTTTACACAGTGGCCTCTTTTTCAGTAAGTTTCAAAACTTGCCCATATTCCCGGCTCGGAAAAGGTCATCTAGAGCCATAATGGGCTGTCTGAACACCTTTCTGAAGCATTGACGAGTGGTTCTGCGAAACTTCTTTTTTGCAAACTTATAACAATCAAAAACCGCCCCCTGCCTGGGCCTGCCTTTATCGCACCAAACATGCCACCAAAACCTTTTCACATCTCTCAAATAAGAGAGGTCTGCACTCCAATGAGCTTTTGGTTTATATCGTCGCCTCGTGGTGCAGCCAGCAAACGAGGCTGCACGTTTAATGCTGTTAACCGGTAATGCAAACATACTATCGACCACACCCTGAGCTTCATCCCTATTCCCAATAGTATCCAATTTATCAACCAGTAACTAAGACAATTCTTCACAGAGCAAGGAATTATATAGAGCACACTTTTCTCTATTATCCCAACACACAGTTTCGCCAACACGCTGAATAGGGGAATTACTCATGTCATTAGGCTTAGTCTTGGCGGAACATGTAAACATAAACCTCATTGGCAAATGGTCACTCACATTACATGCTTCAAGGTCCACGATCTTACAGTTACAGCTGTCATAGCCGAAGCAAAGAACATGATCAATCCAGGTATATACTCCTCTCTTATGGCAAAAATACGTGTAGTCAACTGTCTGACTAAAATTCAAGTCTGCGCAAACCATGTCATTTGAACAAATAAAATCATACAATAACTTTGAGCACATGTTAAAACCTTTACCCCTGTGCCAGGAGCGCCCCAGTGTGTCATCACGGGGAAGCTGTGTAGTAAAAGCTCCGTACACCTTGAGAGGGGCTGAGGCACCAATTTTATCAATGCACGACTGTAGACTATCGAGACACTCAATATAAGAAGTCATATTTTCATGTATGGCACTTTAAAAATACGGCATGTAAACATTTAAAATTGTTTGTACAGCCGCTGAACCATCACAGAGGGAAACACCAATAAGACGGTCATTTTCCAGGTCGATTTCCCTCCATGTTAACCCTTCTATTTTCTTGCATATGATAGCAACACCACCAAAAGGTCTGCCAGTATAGTGTTCATCAACATCAGTCATACTATATTTTGAGAATATCACATAGGAAGAAGAGTCAAAATGGGAATCTACAGCAGCCAGAGCATCAGCAATCATTGGCAGCTCATGGGGGGGTCAACTAAGTCTCACTGAGACACATAACAGAGCAACCCCAAAAGCGTCTTAGCAATATACGGAGCACTGGCCTTAAAACTATGACAGTTAAAACTTTCACAGTACACAGTTAGTTCCTGACTATCGGAGTATTCAACACCCTTACCACTAGTACTGCCAGTCTTGGAACCGCTCGTCCCCGTACTGTTCATCGTTCCTGTGCCCATAGTACAATCCTTCGAACTCGTGTTTGTTACCTCTGTACGCGGTGTAACTGCTTTGGCCTTGGTTTTCGTATCCGTATGATGCACGTCCACGTTCCGGAGCACGAGGCCTGGCCAACATGTACCAAGAGCCGCACAGGCGAAAGTCCCTGCCGCGACTGTACGCTGGCCGTTTCGAGTGATCATTCGCCGCGAGAGCGGCCTTAAAGCTGCAGTTGGTAACTTTGAGGACAGAGAGGACTTGGCATAAAAATTTGAAAAAATGCAACTTTCAGATCCCTCCCCCTCCCCTCTCCACTGCACTCCTGCCCTAAGACCCTCCCCCAGAAGACTGCCGTGCACGCGAAGGCACGCGAGCTGTTATGCATGCGACCAAGTTACCGAGGCTAGACATTATTGTTGTGAACAGTCAACACTGCTGGCCAACAAACGAGCAGAAATAAATCATGTCGACATGAAAAGTACTCTACAGCAGTATGTATTCAGTAAAAACCTAGCACACACTTATTTCAGTAAGTTACCTATTTTTTTGAGCACAGAAACTGTTGTGAATCCTGCTGAATGGCCAGTAAACCATGTATGACAGCATTTAGCTGTGAGAGCACAGAAACGTTACACATATTTATGAGGACAACAACACAACCGATAAGACTGCCAGGTCACTTCATAAAGATATTTTCTGCTACTTTCTAATAAAACGACCCCAGTAACGTTAGCCCTAGCATCGGAAACAAGCTAACGTTAGCTCGACTGCAACATCACAGTAACATCACATGCACTACGGAGTACTGTAACAATTACAAGACGCTGGCTATTTGAACAGCGACTGTGCTTGTAAGCGACGTTCACTCGCTTATTTGCAGAGCATTGCGGAGCAAAAATGAACCAACAAATAAAGCAGGGGTTTACCTGTCAAGCAGAAAAGTCACCAACTCTGCGTCGGTTTTTAATCCTTCCAAATCCAGGAGTTCCCTCCACCTCTGAAAAGCCACTCCGATGTTCACTCTTGTTTTATCCCGGGCTTTGTCTAATTCTTTCTTTTGTGCTTTTTTTTCTTCTGACTTCCTCTTCTTACTTGTCTTAGCCATGTGTGCTGTTGTCAGTAACGGAGGCATCGGTATTTTTTTCCTCGCTGATGGCTTTTGTTGCGCCATTAGTTTCTCTAAGCTCCTGAACCCTCTCTCGGAGATTTGAGCTTGACTTAGCACTGGCGTGAACTGAGGAGGAAGGCGGAGGAGGCTGTCTGCAGCGCGTGCATGTGCACTGCTTGACGGCTGTCAAACACCTTTCTAGCTCTAATTGGTTCTTTTTGGTCGGACCGAACGATTCTATTAAATTGCAGTAGGAGCAGTAGGTGGGTTTAAAGGAGCTTTTTTTATTACAGAGTACTAGTTTTATGTAATACTGTCTGTACACAGTGACAGTTTTAGCAAAAATGACAAAAAGTTACTTTTATAAGACTTACCAACTGCAGCTTTAAGTTTTGACGGGGCCCAAAAAGGCCGGATAATCATACCCGGTGGCCAGGCCGAATCAGTCATAACTTTGTTATAGTAAACACTAGGCACCTCCAGTCTGAACGATCTGTCGTGCCGTTTGTCAGCTAACAGCTTGACAGTGCAGCCCCCTACTCCGAGGGAATCAATATGAGACTTGATATCCCGTACAGAGTGTATGGGGCTAACACGGCCAAGGTAAGCCGATTGCTTTGGCTGTTCGTCGTTAGTAGCTCAGTTGAAGACTTCAGAACCCGCGGGGGTTCGACACGTTTCCGTTTTCTCCTCCTTTGTTTACGCCTCTTTGCAGTTGGGACAGTAAACCCAGACAGGTCGTCACCGACGTGTTTGGCCTCTCCCGTGGCAGCATGATCAGGGACATCATCATCCTCATCAGTGTCCGCGTCGGTCTCCTCAATTTCCTCAATATCACCGTTGTACTCAACCTCAGCTTCACGGGTCGCAGAACCCGAGCTCATGACCTCCATTGCCACCAAGGATGCCGTAAGGCGTTTATTGTCCGCTTTCAGCGTCCTGACCTCAGATTCAAGACGTGTTAGCCTCTCCAACTGCTGAGCGTACTGAGCTATCTGCGCAGCAAGGTGGTCAGCGTTGTGTTGGATCATCCTCCTGATCCATCGAACCATTACCGATCTCAGCGCCTCCCCCTTTGAACATTTTATCAAGGTCCTTCACTGGGGTCCCATTAACTACACTGCATCCAATATTGAACACATCGTCCACCAGCTTATGTTTCGCCTACCAGTTTATAAGCTGTTTGCCCCTAAACTGGGGGAACTTATCGACACAGATTAGGGACATTTTCTTTCGGAGTTCACACAGCGTTGTCTGAATCATTCACGAGAATGCCTTTTTAATACCACCTTGCGCGCATTGGTAAATAGTATCCATTGATGCAACAAAGACATTGGTAATGTTCGGATCACCTATCATATCGTTCAGCTCTGACAGTTTTACTTTTTGGGGAAATTGCTCCCTCGGGCACCTTTTCCTGGTCCAAAGGGATAGAATGTCCCTTGTCCAGACCATTCTGATCCTGGGGAAAACGAACGGCTTTACATTTTGCACATAGAAGCAAATCGCCCTGCCTAAGACATATATCCGACAGTTGCCCTTGTGTATGCGGGAACGGTCCATTTCGAAGGCCTTCACATTTAGTCATCATGATTTACCTATGAATCAAGTCTTGCTTGACCGGCCAGACGGTCTACACGACACTGTGTCTGCACAAACACACAATGTAATGCTATACAATAGCGTGTAGGCCTACTCCCCGCACACACAGCGCAGGCGACTCACATTGTCACAATACGGGCACCGCTTCAGAATCAAGAAGCACACCAAGTTCTTCAAAATTGGCTCACTCCTGTCTATGTGGCAGTATATCTACGGTTACTACAATATTCTTCAACAATTCACTGCTACCTGTATTAAGATTTAGATCCTCGATGTATCCTCTATGTAGTCAAAAATCAGCTTCTCTTCCGAAGCGTAAACATATATATAAACGTATACTTTGTTATTAAAGGGGACATCTGTGTGGACGTCGATGTTCAGTAAGGCCAGTGATTGCTGCCTGTATATTTCGGTTGAATTATTTGAAGAACATTAGCCATAGGTGGAACCCATGTAGCATGAAGATAGCTTCAGTCCTGACATATAAATGAATGAAGGCAATGATTTTAGCGAATAAATTACTTAAAACACTACACAGTGTCGCTTTAAGGGAAAACCAAGACAATAATGGCCATCACTCAGCTTCACTGACTGTGATACAAAGTCCATGAATTGTCTGTCCTCACAAGACATTTCCAACTTCTCATTCAGATGATGCTTCGGGAAGTCATAACTTGTTTGTTGCTGAGTGAGCTCCTCCAACTTTGCCACTGAAATTCTATTCACTGTTACTTCTGGCCCCTCAGGGTCTCCTTTGTCGGTGTTTCCTCCTCTCAACAGAGGCCCGTTGATTGTCCATCCTAGTACAGTCTTTACGGCATATGGACCCTCGTTCTCACTGTTGATGACCTTCCATTGCTCGAGCGCTTTCAGCATGTTTGTTCCTATCAAAAATCCCATTACTGCATCAATCTTCTTGAGCTGAACCTCCTTCAAATAAGGTCAGTTGTCAGCATCACTCTGTTGTGGAATGTTCTCCTTTTTTACTCAAATTTCTTCTGTGAGAAGATTTGGGGGAGCTCCAAGAAGTTGTTGTCATTCATACCGCTGACCTCAAGCCCCTTGACAACATGTAATAACTGTTTCTTCTTTTCCCATGGTGCGGAGCACAATGTTTACCTTCCTTCCTGTTACCTTTAGGTCCCTCTGTGGCGAATAATGACTGAATTTGTTGCCGACAACACCGCCTAGGTTTGTAAGAGCCTAGGAACTCTAGTTTAGCATTAAACTTTGTAGCTTCAGGTTCTTTACAAGGGGAGAGCAGTGTAATGTAACCCAAAGGCAGAGACCAGAGCAGAAGGTAAGGAAACAACAGTTTATTGTTCCCCAGAGTTCTTAAGTGAAATCAGTGTGCAAAACAAAACAAAAATTAAAAATTTGCTAATACTAAATTGGCCTTAAAACACAATAGACATTCACTGGCTGAATGCGAGTAAAAACACAACGAACATTCACTGGCCGAATGCGCTTCCTTGGTTTGGCGCTGTCGGGATCCATGCTTTGTCTCCGCACCCCCACCACTGTCCCGTGGCTGAGTCACCGGCCGGCTAGCAGACCCTCTCCCTTGACGGTTAGCTCCTCCTGAAGCAGCACCGTAACACCCGTGCCCGTGGTGGCTCTATTTAAAAGAGAGATACTCGCCAGTATGTTGTTCAAAACTAATCACTAGCCTGCCGCTAATGCAGATGCTGAAGTTCACTGTACTTGCACTGCTGTCCCGAAGCTCCCAGTTAAGCCGGCACTAGCGACCACAAACAACTGTAACCCAGGTACTCACAGGTCCAGGCAGAGGCTCCAACCTCCACCCAGCAGCAGTCAAATCAGACCTGTAGTGCCGGCTTGGCTTCCTCAACCGGGTTCCGTAGGTTGAGGAGGTGCAGCAGTCGTGTAGCAGCAATGGCAAAGTACTCGGTTGGGCTGGCTTCTCTCGAATGGCGTCCTCGTGTTGATTTAAGCAGCTTCCTTCAATGACTTGGCTTAATTCAATTGGTTAACTCTACTTCTGAGTTCAAATGACCGGTCCCTAATTCACAAACGGCTTATCGGGGAGTTATCAATTGTCACTTTGATTTTCTTTATATGCAGAATGCTCGCTAGTTTCTTTGCACGGTCAGGGTATACGATTTGCAAGCCTAACAAGCGCATCATGATCGTTATCTTACCGCGGCACTGATAGCGCTTTCACACCGGCAGGGCTCCGTGCCGGTTCTGGTTCCCGAACCCAATTTTGAACCAGCCGGCGCGTTCATACCGAAAAAAAAATAGGTTCGGAACCTGAAAAGTCGGTTTGCAGTGAAACCAAGAAATAGCTGGTTCTTTTTTGTGAACCGTGAGATCATCCGTGACATCATCAGTAGGCGTGTCATATTCGAGTCATATTCTAAGTGTACAGTGAAGACAAGCAGGAAGTAAAAGCAGTTGTTGAAGAAGTTTGAGTCGGAAAAGCAATAGTTGAAATAGAGAAGAAATATCTGCAGTGGTCTGTTGAGGAGACAAAAAGTTTGGTGGCAATTTGGGCATCAACAGAATTTCAGGAAAAGCTGGAAAGCAGTACCAGAAAGAGCAAATTATATGCCAGACTTGCGAAGGAGATGGCCAAAGGGAGGTTCAGTCAAACGCCAGACCAAATTATTAACACACTGAAAAAACTAAAGAAGGAATACAGAGACAGTAAGAAAAACCTGAGCAGAAGTGGAGCTGGACGTGGCGATTTATTTCAGTGTTTTGAGATACTGGACAGCGTGATGGGTCAGAGGCCAGCAAACAGGGGCACTGAATTCGGCCAACGCTGCTCCAACAATGGACGCCGACCCTGGACTGCGTGTTACGCCTGGGTCTGCCACACATGATGACGATAGGTTTACTACAAACCAATCGTTGAAAATGATGTCCAGATAGGCTAATTTACATTGATTAAACAGTGCAATAATTCATTTTGCCTGACAACACAAATGTCCATCAATTGTCAACATTAGCTCAAAAATTCAGTAACTTAGCTAACGTCAATCAGCTTTGTCATTGCGTATGACCTAGCTACGCAGCTAATTCATGACTGTTTGCTAATCTACCACTAATTAAGTAGCAAAATAATTGTGATTCACTGTTTTTAACATATGGGCTCTAATTTCTTGGCGCAGCGCAGGGTGGCGCAGCGTGGCGTAGTCCACGCAGTGGTAATTTTGTCCGGTGCAGCCCGCGCAGTGGTAATTTCGTGCGGTGCAACACCGTGCGCAGCCACTTTGGCAATTTGGTAGACGGACGTGCGCCGAGAAAGGTTTGGCGGCGTAGTAGGGGGAGGTGTCACATATTCATCATGACGCAGTGGATCAAGGCTCCGCCGAAATTGCGCAGAGAGCTCGCCAGCTCCAACCTGGTTTACTTTCTGTGCAGTGGTAATTTGGCTGACCGGCGCACAGTGCGCACACGTCACTGAAACCTCACAGGCAGGTTTCCAGAATGTCAGGCACATTTCAATGTAATAAATACTTACAGCAACCACTATTTAATGTAACTATCTGAATCAGGACATTAATTATAGTATCTATATCGATTGTCCTGATGTCAGATTAAAGGCGGTTGGCACGCATAATGGAAACTCGACCTGGCTTAATCAACGCAGCTGAATCTGTGATGCAAACTAACGACTTCACATCTTTCTCAGCCAACCACAAACTGCCTCGGCATCAGGCAGTGTGTATATATAATGCTTGCGTTCTATGCTCAGTAAAGCCGCTTGCACACTGGACGCGAAAAAATTTTTCGCACGACTGATTACAGTCAAAGTCAATGCAAGACGCGAATACACGCGTGTCCGAAAGTCGGACAGGGTTTTAATGTATCTCCGTGTCCGACAGTCGGATGGTTTCAATATAAATCCGTGTCCGCCAGTCGATTATTGTTTTTAACCCTCCTATTATGTTCTGGGTCAATTTGACCCGACTCACGGTTCAATGTCTCAAAAAACATGGTTAACATACTTTTTCAGTCAGAGTTATTCCCTGACTTTACAAGTAAATCATGAATTTAACTGAAAAAAAGATTTTATATTTTGTACATGTGTTATAAGCATCAGTGTCGTTTGGCTCATTTTGGCAGGTTCAAATAAATTTCTCATTCATTTCACATTTGGTCTCAGTAATTTTTCTATAATCAAGTAAAATCGATGGATAGGGGTGTCGTGTTTTATTTACTTGGCCATTAAAATGGTCAGAGAAAGGCATAAATCAACCGAGAGGAGATTGAACAACACTTACAATTACAGACATCTGCAGTTTCACATGGCGGGGATCAAACTGACCTCGAGCCAAAAATGGTTTATTCATTTGAACATAATAGGAGGCTTAATTTCTTCAAATCTACTGAATCTTTTAGATATTAAACGTGAATGTTTTGATAAGAGGGCTCAGTTCTTCAAGATGAGTACCGAGAATTTCAATCAATGTTTCTGTTTAAGCTCTGCTCAATCAAGTGAGTCGACATTGGCACGGGACTTTGTGCATTTATGACGAATTTAGCGACTGTCGGACAGAGATCCTAAAATACTCCGTGTCTGGAAGTCATAAAAGTTCTACATTTTCGAGTATTCCAGGAATTATTAGACGTACAAACTTGGCCATGTTTGTGTTCCACCTTCACAGAATGCCAATTGATAGCTATCGACTTTTCTTGGTCTTTTTATTCGTCTGTTTTTTTCCGTTGAAGATAGACAAGTCTTTATTCGGTCTCTCTTTTGAAAATTAGTCAGATGGATCGAACAGATTCACGTTTTATTTCCACACCAGAGATAAAATAGTGCTTGTAGTCAGTGAGCAAATCAATTCCATGACCATCGACATTGTGAATTAAATATCGCATGCACGATCAAGACTGTCCGACGCGAAATGCAAAATACTCCGTGTCCGGCAGCCAGCAAACAGAACGTATTGATATGAGAACAGATTTATTACGAAATAAAGAATAAAAATACATCACCAACAAACAGAACATCCAAAAAAGATGGCCCGCAAATAAATAAATCGCACTGTTCATTGGATGTTCTGTTTGTTGTTCAAATGTTTCTTTTTATTCTTTATGTCGTTATCAATCTGTTCTAATCCACCTCTTTTTTTTTTTTTTTTTTTTGGCTGTCAGATACGAAGTATTTTGCATATAATGTTCGACAGACATTGTACATTGTCCCGCGCCAATGTCGACTCACTTTATTGAGCAGAGCTTAAACAGAAACATTGATTGAAATTCTCGGTACTCGTCTTAAAGAACTGAGCCCTCTTATCAAAACATTCACGTTTAATATCTAAAAGATTCAGTAGATTTGAAGAAATTAAAAACAATAATCGACTGTCGGACACGGAGTTATATTGAAACCATCCGACTTTCGGACACGTAGACACTGCGTTCAATGCAATTTGTCATGCGAAAAATTCATTTCGCGTCCGGTGTGCAAGCGGCTTAATACTACTATTATTGTCACTTAGGTTTTATCGTTTTTAGTGGGGGAAAGGAATACAGCCTGATTGCTATGATCTCGTACCGAGTTAAGATCACATATTGAAAATAAGTGTGTTACGTATCTTGCATTGTTGTCCATGCATGTTAATCCCAAAATTTTAAGCAGCAACAGGGTGTAGGCCTAATAATAGGAACACGCTATCCATCGTTTCTCTTCCCAATGATGCAGGCAGAAGAAATAAATGAGCAACCGTCGTATTTCATTCCAACTTCATAAGTTTGAATGATCTGACGTAGTTTCATTTTGAAATTCTATTCAAGTTCGCTAATGGTAATAATTCGAGAATGCCGTAGCTAGCCAGCTAACTCATATTCATAATGCTTAATATGGACGTAAGCGGTGCGGAAAACATGCCCGAAGCAGCAAAATAAAATGCAACATTATCGCATCATGCAGATATAGGACAGAGGCTTCTTTATTTCAACACTTTAAAGGTGAGGAGACTCATTTTATTGGTGAAGATTTGACTCGGCTGTGTTAAACCCACTTACGCCGTCTCTCCTCCCTCTTTGCCACTTGCGCCGGCAGGAGGGACAGAGGCGGGACAGAGGAGTACTTGCTCCAGGCTACGCCGGGCACGAAATTGCAACATACGCCTGGACACACCCCGTTGGCGTGGCGCTCCCCCCATTCGCCGCGCCTGCGCCTGGTCTACGAATTTAGAGCCCATGGACACAGTAATGAGCTAACTAAGCGGGTGAACTAGCTTGCAAGCCAAGCGTGCGAGCTAACATAGTTTGTTGGTTTATGTAGTCAATGTTAGCTGGCAAACTTCATATTTGATGCGTGTTAATGCCAGCCAGCGAGCTGAATGCTTGCGGTTCCACTCTACCTAAGTTACTAAGCGAAATGATGGCTATTCATGGATTTTCTTTGCATTACATGCCCCGAATAAGGGTTAGCTAGTCAGCCAAGCAAACGAGTTACCTAACGTTAGCCCGCTTGCTAGTTAGAAAACATTGGATCACTTCTATTGTCTTGACGTTGCAATGCATGTTTTTGCAGTGAATTTTTCCGAATTGGAGTTGTTCTGCTTACTGTACAAAGGCCTCATGTGTGACGTAACCTTCCTGATTTAATTATCACCCTCAGAATTATCCGAGACCGACACCAGTTTTAGTGAGCCCTCCACCAGCAGTACTGTTTCCGAGAAGAGGGACATCTCCGACCAGAGGCAAGCAAGGAAAAGAGCAAGTAAGTATTTGGGGCTGAACCCCAACTATTGATATTTTTTCTGTGCAATTTATTTTTATCCAATAGCACTTAACATTAACAAGCCAAAGGACTACAGATGGAAACGAGCCTATGGCTATAATCTGGCATATTTGCCCTAGCACTGCTCAGTATGGCATTGTAGTTTTGTTGCTCCTGGGTCAGTCGGCCTGTGTCAGAAAAAGGCTTCATCAGCTAAGGTTGCAGTGGGTATGCAGGGTCTCCAATTATGTAGTGTCCTATGTCACGTCCAGCAATATTGCTAGTATGCTGATTGAAAAACTGTCCATCACTCACAATTTCCCAGAAATAGGACTGCCTCAGCACGCATGCATCATGTACACTGCCAGGAAACCCTACACAAACGTCCCAGAACAATCCGTTTATTCACTGGAATAGGCAAACGGTAGTTGGTGGTCTTCCTTCGCAGGACAGGGCCTAGACGACGACAGATGTAATTGTAGGACTCCCGCGACACCCGAAAATTCCTTACGAACATATCGTTGTCAAAGCCAGGAACAATGGTATCCCACCATTGCTCTGTACATGGATGTGCCCACACTCTCCGTCTTCTCATGACGTTCAGAATTATCTGTAAAGTTAAAAGTTCCATTAAATCTTTACTTTCCTAGCATGCTTTATTATCTCCCGTGTAGGCTAGCTAGGCGAGCTACGTCGCCAAAATATATACAACATGTACTTTTTGCTTACCATTTGCCTTACACGCAATTGTCTTCTACGTCCTCTCATCATCAACAGTTGGCGGCTGCTGGATTGCAGGATGAACACAAATAACTGAAGTAACAGAATGAAAGCTTGCAGATAAATTATGCAATCCGCCATCTTGCCGCTATTGTGTGTTTACTTCCGCCTGTCGAATGCGATATACTTCCGCCTGTCGAACGCGGAGTTCCGTCCTCCCACTTTGGTTCCGCCTAAACTGGTGTGGACGCGGGCCGGTTCGCAAGAAAGCACCAAGGTTCTTGAAACTTCAGAACGGAGCAAGAGCTAGAACCAGAACCATGGCAGTGTGACAGCGCTATGAACGAGCTCATGGCTTTTATCAGAACCCTTATATCGAGTTGCATTCTTGCCTGATACTTTATGGATTACAACCAATGATAACTTTTGGCCTTCCTGTTGGACCTAATTCACTGGGCTACAATTAAGTATTTAGAGATGGCAAATTGAAACTTTTGTAAACAACCACTGGAATGGATGCTACTTCTTGGTCAAGAGACTTGGTTTCAAACTGCTTGGCTTAATTCATTTGGTGAACTCTACTTCTACCTGGGTTCACGAACATGCCGTCATATGGATCGCCTGCTCATGTTCATTCGAGTTTTGCTTGAACAAGCTCTAAGGTTTGGTGGATTGCAGACCCTACTTAATTTGCCTTGTCTCAGGCCTATTCGTAGCAATTCATCGGCAGAATTACTACAATTTGCCTGTTATTCCCGTTAGAATATTCGATTGATGTACTTTGTGCATTGTTTTATGTACATTTTGCATGGTTTTGATTTGCTTCATGCTTTTTAAATATCATGGAGATAAGGCTTGAAATTTGCGAACTTGCTATTATGTCAACCCTGCCATGTTATCTTCCACAGGACCTATGCTCACTTTTTACTTGTTTTCCCTGGGACACTACAAAGCCTCTCCTCTTCTGTTCGGCTGTCCTCAGAGTCTCCCCTCCTTATCCATCATTGTTCCAACATTTTTGAAAAAACAAAATTCTCATTAAAATTGTTTGAATGTGTCCTCAATGTTAACATTGTAAACAACCACAATACAGTATAAGTAATGCAATAATTGTTTTGCCTGATCTGTAGAATACAATATGGCTCTTCATGAAACCCTTGAAGTATGAAAGGGTTCTCGGTGGAACTCTGTGGATGGTTTCTAGATGAAACCCTTGAAATATGAAAGGGTTCTCGGTGGAACTCCCTGGATGGGTTCTAGATGAAACCCTTAGAAGGTGGAAAGGTTCTGGATGGAACCTCCAGTAAGGGTTCTTTGTAGAACCTATCATGGGGGGTTCTGGGTGGAACCTTCCACAGACGTTTCAAGGTATAACCCTTTTGTTGGGTTCTAGGTAGAACCCTCCAAAAGAGTTCCAGATGTAACTTTTATAAAGGGTTCTACCAGGCACCAAAAAGGGTTCTACGAGGACAAGCCAAAGAACCTTATGTGGTTCTAGTTAGCACTTTTATTTCTAAGAGTGTAGGTCGAAAAAAGGATTGCAAATAATTGCATTCTGTTTTTATTCACATTTTATACAACGTCCTAACTTCATTGGAATTGGGGTTTATATATAATCATATTTCATCTCTCTTTTTCCCAATCACATGCACTATATCTCATCAACATCATCATTCTTTATGGAGGAATGTCATGTTGTTATCACACCATTGGCATTCGTCCTTGTAAGGGTGTGCTCTGAGCACTGGTGGTGTGCAGGGAGATCAGGAAATGTAGGATTGGACACAGGTGCGAAGATGGACTTGGTTATTTATTATGCCTTTACGGCACAACAGGAAGGCATATAAATCACGAGACAAAAAGAACTAGACAGCAAGGTTCCTGAATAGTCAATGAGTAATGCATATACTGCAACTAAGACAACAGTACTATGTATTACTGATATAAAGAAACTAATGTTGGGGAAAAACTAGGACACTCTAACAGAGCATGAAAACATAATGGATATCTTTTAAGACTTTATTAAATATTGCAGCAATACAATAAAGAATGTAGAGCGTCACCCAACTCACTAAGAAATCAGGAAAGACTCTCTCTCCGAAGCACTTTCCCAGCTTGCTTAAATACCCAGGGAGGCACATTGTTTGTTACATACTCATTGTCCAGTTCCTCATTATCTGTCAAAAAAATAATGTCAGGTCTCTATATTTTAGCCACAATATGCTCTGTGCCTTCATTCTGCTGTGTATGTCCCAGATGTTTACTTTCCCTCTTTGTTAACAAGCACCTCATACATACACGCACATACCTTCATTGTGATGCTTGATCTCGACCTCTGATAAGACACAGTCTGTACCCAAATGCTTCTCCATTAAACTGAATACACTGTCTCAAGTAGAACACAAAACAACCCTCTGTGATCTTGAACATGTTATGGTTCTGCCTCATGTGTGCTGTTTTGTCATTGTGCTTATTACTTTTATATTTGTGCTTGTGCTTTTTCTCCCGTGCCTTACTCTCGCTTTATTTTTCAGCTTTCATTCTCGCCGTCTGATGATTGATTCACTCTTGCCCAAACTCCTGCGATGTCGTGTGACAGCCTTCAGCATGCCCGCGTCTCGTTGTCCAATCACGTTTCCTCATTCGGAATTGGCTGTGGTATTTCATTCATTATTTCCACCTGTGCTTAATTCTGGGTCTCGCTAAACTCTGAGTGAATGCATTCTCTGATAGGATCATTACAAACCCATACTAACCAGCACTTATTTGAGGGTGATTTTATATATTTCGTCACGTAGTATTAACCTTAATTAACTCATTAGCGAGTGCGAGTGTTTCTAGCTTTTGTAATTTCTTCCTAAGCTTTCACTGATTAACTGCGTTTAAAACTATGCTTTCCTTTGCTTCTCTCGTGGTGCTTTTATACTTGCCACGTTTAGACTACCTTAATCTAAACCGTCTAGTTTGATTGATTGTCTCAGCGTCTTGTCTCGAGTCATCATTGTTACCCGGTTCTCGTGAAATTGTTTATTAATCCCATGTTTCTGTTTCTATCCAAGATTGCCTTCTAAGTCCCCGCCTCCTCCCGTGTGTAGTTCAGTGGGCGGGAGTGAAGCTATCGTCAGACGAAACTTTGCTAGACTATGCGCTACATTGTGAAATCTCAGCTCCTGTGCTTTCCCGAGTATTTCCTTTGTGCGATTTCCGAGTCTTGTGTTTTGCTGCGCCCACGTCTTGTCTCCCCTTTGTCTAAGTCTCCCAGTGTTTCCGTCACTTTAATTAGGTCTAGTTTTTGTTTTCTAGTTAGCCACTCATTGAGTGTGTATTTCTGTTTCCCCCTGCCTTGGGCAGTGTACCTTAGTTTCTCCCAGTCGTTCAGTGCATGTGCACGGTGTTTTATTTCTGGCTTGTTTGCCTACCTTTCTCATTTAGTATTTGTGTTTTCAGTAAACACTTTTTGTTCCTGCATCTGGTGTCCCCCGACTACTTCCTAAGAAACCAGTTCACACAGAAAACAAATGAGCAATAATAATTTTCCACCACACTAGGAAGCGAGGTTCCTGTATTACAAAAAGGAAGCGCTGATCATATAATTAACAAAATGAACAGTGCTTAATTAGAGATTTACGATATTACACACGTAATGAGGGAGAAAGAAGACTATAGTATAACAACAGGCTTCAGGCTTATGAGGCTTACGAGACTTCGCCCCGAATGAGCGCGAGAGTCTCTCTTTAGTAGAGAACACTATTGTAGGCACACAATAGGGAACAGCTGTAGACAATTAAGTGGACTGTGGAATGCGGCCCGGGTCTTAATAGATTTGTGAATTGGAGGGCTGGGGGCGTGGTGTTACAATCGTACAGACTCTCATTTTATAGTTCAGTGTGAAATGGGAAGTCTTACTGACAACATTTAAATTTTAGTACAGCATGTTTATTAATGAGACAGAGTAAATATTTCATTTTTAGCCATGGAAATCTGAGTGCGGTGAATTAATTCATGTGTGCACTTCAGGGGCGTGGCCAAGGAGAGGCCTAGGGTGGCACGGGCCGCCCCTGGAATCTGATTAGCCACCCCGGGTGCCACCCCATTATCCTAAACTATAATTTGCTGTTTCTCCATTCAGAGTCGGCACTGAGTTTGAACTGTAAACCGCATTTTCGTTTACAGGTCGAATTCAGACTTAAACCTGAGAGGCAGTAATGTGTGTCTTACCAGCCAAAAACCCAGAGAGGGAGTAGAAGTAGAAGTTTCAGTTTCAATTGTGAGGATTAATTAAACGAATATAGGTTGGCGAGAAGTCTCCGCGGTTTGCGGCCACGAACTTGCCATTCCCAAACTACAAAGTTATGGGAGAAGTTTGGATGACTCGGATTGGCTGAAAAACTGTGTTTCTCAGTCGCATACCTGTCAGTTTCTGGGGAAGGCATGCATGCTCTGGGGAGGTGTAATGATTATGTCACAGTGGCTGGACAGCGCTATACTGCAATGTGTGCTATCATTATTCTTAAGACTATATAACAATCTAGTGTTGTGGTTTTCATTCAGACATATTTTCATATTATGAGGTTCCCCCATCCTCAAACAATTGGAGAGAGACAGATTCTTCAGACAATTAGGCTTTATTGAGGCATATTGATAAATATAAAGCAGAGTTCTTTTTGCGCAAGAAGAGCTCACATTTTTCTTTTCACACCCAGTTTTTATACCTTCATCACAGGAAACATCTTCCAAATATGGTCTTTCTGCCCTCTCATTCTCACGCTACAACAGGACAGGCAAACCAAAACACTGCCAACTTCCCTTGAGAACTTCAACCAAAAGATAAGCATGCATAACACTAAAAAGGAGAGAAAAATTACAGTCAAGAGTGGAAAAATACAGTCAAAGGAATAGGATACAAGTAGATACATAAATGATTCAACCGATTATGTTTTTTCAGTAACAACTAATAGTTTTACTGAACAAATATTGATCAAAGCTACATAAATCAAATACATCACCTGATTATGTTTTCGAATCAACTAAACAGAAGCCTGCTTACTAATCAAAGCTACAGAAGCCTGCTGCTTGTGTGTGTGAGCTGCTCATGCATGTGTGAATTTGATAGCTTGAATGTGTGTCTGTCTGTGAACTGCTTGTGTGTGTGTGTGTGTGTGTGCGCGTGTAAGTGTGCTGCTTGTGCCTGTGCATGTGTATGTGTATGTGCATGTGTCTGTGTGCACTGCTCATGCGTGTGTGAACTGCTTGTATGTGTGTGTGTTTTATGTGTCTGTGTGTGTATGTGCATGTGTGCGTGTGCCTGTGCATGTGTATGTGTGTTACTGCTGCATACATAATATGGTTACTGATTATGATTATTGATTATGGTTATTCAATATGGTTATTGATTTACTGATGAATATGATGAGAAATATTGAAATATGATCCTCAACACTCCTCCCGATGAGGCCATCCCAATCATGGCCTCACATCAATCATGGTCGAAAAATGGCACAGCATTGTCTACCCCTGGTCTATGACCCCCATACTTCACACAAGTGAATTTTTTATGAGTCCGAACATAAATTATGGCTGGTTGGTCCTTTCCGACTGTAACACTTCGAGTAAAAACAGTCTGTCTTGTACGCCAGCATGTGAACTCCAATTGTTTTTGTGTTTTGGGTTTCTCAAGGCCTTCCGTTGCTCTGGTAAATGAAGTCCCAGTCTAATGTCTCACTTGAATATAGCCATTTTGCTTATTGCAGATAATCAGTCCAAAGTTAGTCCAAAGTTCAAGTCCATATTCAACATTGATTTCTGATTTTTCCACCTGATTGTTTTGGTGAACAAGCCTTCATGACTGGAATCACTGTCTCAGCATATTCGTTCAAAACTTCAGGGAAGCTCCAGCAAAGGAGCGGGCCTTGACCAGCTGGTACGCTAAACTGCCACGCACCCGTCACTGGAGTGAGAAAATAAAACATAAACACAGACACCACAGACACAGGCACGTGCAGATCCACTATGCCCTCGGCACATACAGAACGAGGGTCATCTACACCTGCGTAATTTCACTTAGATGTACCAGATTTTATAATATTTACTTTTGCTGCAAAGACTGCACAGACAATTTCCAGTCAGAACATTTCAAGAACAGTTTCATCCAGGCCTTCCCAAGGACTTACATTTAGAATACCATGCTGCCTCCATGCAATAGCCAATAATAATAATCTCCCGAAATACTTCTATTTCAACAATAACCTGGGGGTTGACTCACCCCTGCCTTAGGCTGTCTCCTCTATAGGAGATCTTACCCGTCTCTGGAGTGAGTCACGACAGACACTCAGGTGTTCAGCATTGAGCTCTGTACTGTGGAGGGGGTAGGTTTCCTCTCCCCTCATTATGGTATAGTTATGAGATGACTCCAGTTGAACTGGTGCTATTGCAGTCACTTAGATCCTTCAAACCTCCCTCTCCCAGGGCGCAGTTCCAGGCTAGATCCCTTTCCACAGAGATCTTCGCCCAGGCTCCCCCAGGTTGAGAACTCTGCCTTCTGCTTCCCGGTGTCTTCTTTTCAAAGCCCACCAATCACAGAAGCACCACTCGCCTACTAACGCATTCGCTTTTGGCTTGAGGTGGCCTGACTGTACATTGAGCCGAGCACGGTGGCCACCCCTCTCTGTGGTCTTACTGCCATCTGCGACCAGACCGGCCGGTGACCCAGTTGATAGCGATCCCCGAATCCAATAGTGGTTACCAGCCACCCAGGTGGGAACCGACGCTCTGATCCCTACTCCATTTTGCTATGGGTATAGAAACTTTGACCGTTTTCACCAGCCTCGCCTGTTCACAGAGGTCGTCTCCAACGCCCCTCGGCTAGGTGTAGGCTGTCACCCACGTACCACGTGTTGCCCTCACACTTACATGCGACAAACACGCCGACTAGACGGTACCACGGCAGTATGTCAATTCATACTTCACTGGCCACGGGGGCCTTCAGTCCTCTCCCCTGCACTATATTCCATTTTTAACATGCCCTCAGAACTTTGCAGTCCTGCTGCCGCCTGTAAAAGCCAAGGTTCCGGGGGCCCAATCCCCTACCCTAGCTTTGTGGGAATAATAGATGAAACAGTTAAAGTTACAACTCATCAATAACAATTTGAAACAGATGCGACAATTATAGTTCTGACACTTAGATTCTTCTTTAACCAGCCGAATAAGTCCAAATTCAAGAAATTTGTCTAGTGTGTTTTGTCCCCTCGGTCTGAATGTGCTTTACAAAATCAGTAATTTCATCTTAATTATTTGGAATACAATGAGTTGTCGACCACAGTGCATGTGCCACCCTGATACATCAATATTATTTATAATTCAGTTAGATCCCTCGAACCTCCCTCTCCCAGGGCGCAATTCCAGGCTAGATCCCTTTTCACAGAGATCTTCGCCCAGGCTCCCCCAGGTTGAGAACTCTGCCTTCTGCTTCCCGGTGTCTTCTTTTCAAAGCCCACCGATCACAGAAGCACCACTCGCCTACTAACGCATTTGCTTTTGGCTTGAGGTGGCCTGACTGTACATTGAGCTGAGCGCGGCAGCCACCTCGTGGTCATACTGCCCTCTGCGACCCGACCGGCCGGTGACCCAGTCGATAGCAATCCCCGAATCCTGTAGTGGTTACCAGCCACCCAGGTGGGAACCGACGCTCTGATCCCTACCTCACTTCGGTATGGGTATAGAAACTTTGACCGTTTTCACCAGCCTCGCCTGTTCACCGAGGTCGTCTCCAGCGCCCCTCGTACCACGTGTTGCCCTCAACTTACATGCGACAAACACGCCGACTAGATGGTACCATGGCAGTATGTCAATTCATACTTCACTGGACACGGGGGCTTTCAGTCCTCTCCCGTGCACTATAGAGCGTCTTTAACGTACCCTGGAAGCTATGCAGTCCCGCCGCCGCCTGTTATTGGCTAGGTTCGGGGGGCCTACTCCCCTCCCTAACCAAATTGCTCATACTCACTACTGAGCTCCTGTCAATTTTAAATCAATACTTTTGGGCAGTGTACTCATAATTTTGTGCTTCTGTATATGCTGGGTCAAAATATGGGACAGTCACAATAATATCTTTTCAAAGTGTGTTTTTAATTAATTATGTTTGAGCAATCCACCTCTGTCTAGGGTTCCGCTAAAAGCATGGAGGAGATGCACAGTCAGGGCTTATTAGCCCAGCCATTGTGACAATTCCCCATGTCATCAGCAGAACCGGGTAGAGTTGCTTTAGACTGTTACAATATGCAATTTTTTATTTTTTAAATTCAAAAACATGGGTAAATATTCAACTGTGATAGTTTTTTCATTGGAATCCCAGCACGTAAAGGTAAACAATCATCCCAATTTTGGTAAGCTCAGTCTGTTTCTGTTATTTTAACACTCAAGACTCAATTGTCGTCACTGTCACAGTTCCCGTCTTTCTCACTACTAGTCAGGGATAAAGATTTTGTCCGCCTAATCAAAAATAAATTTAGAACAGGAAGAAAAATAAAACATGATCACGTTATAGGTTGACTTTTTCAATTATATGGTGGTCCACCTTTTGAATTTAGTCTCGTGTTAATACTCCAAATTGGATTTCCCCAAATTTCTTTTTGAAGGTAAACTTTTAAGTTGCAACCCCGCAGCTGAATCCTTAGCTGGCCAGCTTATCATTTTCACTCAAGGTTTTTTTTTTAATCTCTCTTCTGGAGTGCGCACTCTGTGGAAAAGTTCCAAGAGCATGAGTTAGATGCATACAACAGTGAACAAAAACTCAATCATCATAATTTTGCAGCTTTTCCTCTCGCTTGGGCTTGGATCTTTTCTGTAAAAGTTAAAAAATCAGAGAAAGTTTATTAGTCAATTCGTTTCCTTGAATTGTAGCTCACAGTGCACTTAATTCCTGTTCAAAGACAGATAAGAGATCTTCCATTACTCATTCAATTAATTTCTTTCCTCAGGAAAGCTTTCAGTCACCTTTTTTAAATCACAATGCATCATTTGTTAAAAAACTGATCCTTCACATGGCTCTCCTTGCTGGGCAGGACTTATTCTTGTTAAACAACTGAATAAAATTCCACATGCAATTGCATTGCTTAGACCGCCCTTTCTCCCTTTCTGTTCTCTGACTTCTGTATGTCGACCTTTCACCTATCTTCTTTCCCTCATCTTTTTTTGGTCCCTAATTCCTCCAGTTGCGGTATTGTTTTGACTCTGTGTACTTTTGTTTAAAAACCCATTCAGTCTTCAATCCCACGATAGTTCACTTGATTTTAATTCATTCTTTTAAAACCCCAAAATTAACCATTACATTTTATGCTATATTTTATATTTACTGCTACCTTTCTGATCATTTTACTCTAATTGTTTTACCTTCAGATAGCACTTGAAATTTTTCAATACTTGGAACAGAAAACTATATCAATTAAATTTGGCACACAGTCTCTTACTGTATGTAGTGTTTGGCAGTACTTTGGCAAATTTTGAACGCTTTGTATTATTCCTCTTGGTTCGATCAGCATTATTTTACCAATCAATTGACAGTTAATCCTAATCTTAATCATTGCTTGCTCATCTGAGAGCCAAATTAATGAATTATTTGAGTAAAAAATTGCATTACTTCAGCCCTCTTTACCATTGACCCTAGATCCCTATAGGCTGATAACTCAGACTTATTTTAAGTGTTACATGAGGTGCTGCATCTTTCAGTCCAAACCATTCCCTAACCCAGTCTGTTTTCTCTTCTTTAAGAGCTGTTCCCTCCTGTCCTTTAAAGGAGCACTACTGATTGACTGTCCTGTTCCAAATTAACATTAAGGGCCCATTTTTTTCTCTAACTCTGGGTCCTGAGTGGGGTCAAATATCATTGAACAATGCAATTCAGTTTCTGGCCATGTAGCCTGGGGTATTTGGGCCTCTACATATTTTCCCTAGGTACCCCAAACTTGCTCTTTAATTTGGTCTTTAAATCCCCCAACCAATAAACATTTGCTAATTCACTTTTGTATACTACAGTACAATCGCCGTTAAAACCAAAGAAAATGTCGTTAATCCGGCAGTAGGGGGGCGTAAGGCTGTCGGTAGGACCGGGAAATCTCGTCGTTTGCTGTGCGGTAGGACAGGCGTCTTGACGCGCAAGAAGACAAAAGAAGACCTCCCGCCGCCTACCGCGCACGCGGTAGCTGGGCGATAGCCCGTTAGCCGGGTGTTTATTTAATCATAACTGAGCCACGAGGGCAGTTGGGGCGGTTGTGTTGACAGTAGTCCGTACATGTAGATAATGGCACAGCTTTTTGGCGATTTATTTCCATACATGAATGCAAGAGTAACGTTAGCCTACAAAAAATATTGATTTGCTTTGGCGGGGGTGATGTTGCCGGTAATCATTTCTGCAAACCTTTTTATATTAGACGATACAGTTTGCTCAACCTGTGCTACTATTTAAAACTTAAGTGCGGTATAATATGCAATTGGATTATTAAATATCATGTTATTTTTGGTGAGGATTTTGTTTGTCAGGTATCATTTCTGCAATATTTTATGTTCGGAGATAATGTGTGCTTTTATATACTATTATTTTACACTCAAGTGCCGAAATATATTATTTTTCCAGTTGCAAACCTGTAATTTAGTAGCTAATATCCATTCCTATATCAAAGATTACTCGCACCCCGTCTCAGTAAAATTCATTTACGGAAAGAACTTGAATGTTTTTCGATTTAAATACTGTTTCATTTTAAAATGCTAATAGGCAATTTTTAACCAATTTTTCATGACAAAATGTTTTGCATCGTCTGTATTTGTTTTAATGATTCGTCATAACCATTCAGATGTTCAAATACAATGTTCGCAAAGCTTGCAACTAGAAAAGAATTGTGTACAATATGAAAACGGCACTCCTATATCCGCGCTACCTATCTAACCATAGCCCTGCCCCACGCCGGAACCTCGCCCTGACACCCACTGCCTGTCTTCACCGCCGGCAGCCCTAACTGGCATGCGAGCGGCACCCACCCTCCAGCAATGAGTGCAAAATACAAGTCGCTCGGCTGGGTTACTGCCCCATGACATTCACCAAGCTCCGCTCCCAGAACACCCGAGCTGCCACAACTTTTGCATTTAAATCATCTCCATTCATTAAAACCACTCCCCCCTACGCAGGTGCAATCACTTTCTCCCTATCAATCCAATTACTCATTAGGGCCCGAGCACCGACCGGTGCCAGGGCCCGGAACGGGTCCTGGCACCGAAGGTGCGAGGAACCTTTTGTTTTTGATGGGATTTTTATTATTCTTCTTCTTCTTCTTCTTATTATTATTATTATTCTGCTGCGAGAACGCATTTTTGAGAGCTTTGCCATGCGCGAAAACTCACAAAAATTTGCATATATGTCAGGCGTGCGAAAAATTACAAACTTTTGGTGTTCTTGAGCTTGGGCGTGCCTCGATGGCTCTATAGCGCCACCAAACACGCGGCCATTTTGGAATGCACTTGCTCGGATTCTCAGGAAATTTGGTGGGGCCATAGCTGTCATAATGAAGTTTTTTGTAAATTTTTAAAAAAATTTTTCGCCTCACAGGAAGTGAGCTATGACCCATTTCCTGCGTTTTTCCAGATTTTATGAATACATTTTTGAGGGCTTTATCATACTCCAAAACTCACCAAACTTTGCTCAGAGGTTCAAAATATGAAGCTCTTCGAATTGATATCCCATTTGGCACTAGATGTGACATTATGGCTCTATATCCTTCGGATATTCCAAAACGTTGCACAAATTGTCAGTGTCTTATGATCTTCGACGTGATATCCCAATTGGCATTTACTATGGCACAATGCCTCTGTAGCCCCCCTTAAACATTCTTTTAAAGGAATTGCCCCTTTGAGGGTCTCAACATGCATTGGTTTTACTCCCACAGACTTTGAGAGATTTGCGTGAAACTTTACAGGCTTGATAACAGTCTCCTCCAAGTATAAATATATGTTGACATTAGATTGGGTGTGGTCAGGTGGCTCCACAGCGCCCTCTAGATACGGCAATGTTAAGATAAAAGTGCTTGAATGTTCATGAAATTTGGTCTGATCATTGCATTTGTCATATCGGGTTATGGTAATTTTTTTTAAATTTTTTGGCCCAACAGGAAGGAAGTAATGAGCCATTTCCTGCGTTTTTCCAAATTTTACAAACACACGTTTGAAGGACTTAGAATGCTCGAAAACTTGCAAAACGTAGCAGAAATTATAATTGGATTATCGTCTTCAATTTAATCTATCAATTGGCACTAAATGTGGCATAATGGCTCTACAGCGCCCCCAATCAGAATTTTAAAAGAATTGCCCTTTTGAAGCTCTCAACCTGATCGAAAATTCACAAAATTTTGTACACGTATAAAGCCAATCATGCTTATCACTATGATAAAAAGCTTACACATAGGCGAGGAAAAATGGCATTATAGCACCCCCTGGAAAATTTCAAAAAAGCAGCCCTCGCAGCTCGGAAAACCTACATGTACGAAATTCGGTGGACATGTGATATATGCTGAGACCTAAAAAAAAAAGTATCTTGGTGCCATGACCTAGACTCAACAGGAAGACCGCCATTTTTAATTAAAATTTAAACTTTTAAAAATTTTTCATCATTAACAGGCGTCGTACTTTAACGAACTCCTCCTAGAGATTTTATGCGATCAACTTAAAATTTGGCGAGTGACATCTTAAGACCTATCCGATGTTAAATTGCAAAGGTTTTTTGGATATATCGAACGATGTATCCGTGGTGTCGCGGCGAATTTCGATGTTTCGCCATGAAACCGGAAGTTGATTTTACTCACACATATTTTGTGAGATTTGCCCGAAACTTTACAGGCTTGAGAACGGTCTCCTTCCAAGTGTAAATATATGCTATTATTAGATCGGGTGTAGCCAGGTGGCTCCAGAGCGCCCTATAGCCACAGCCATGTTAAGATAAAAGTGCTTGAATGTTCATGAAATTTGGTCTGGTGGTTAAATTTCTCATGCAAGGACATGGTAATTTATTAGAATTTTTTTGCCCAAACAGGAAGTGAGCTATGAGCCATTTCCTGCGTTTTTTTTTTTTCAAATTTTACGAATACACATTTAAAGGCCTTTGGATATTCCAAAGCTTGCAAAACGTTGCACAAATTGTCAGTGTCTTATGATCTTCGACGTGATATCCCAATTGGCATTTAATGTGGCACAATGGCTCTGAAGCGCCCCCCAAACATTTCTTTAAAGAATTGCCCTTTTGAGGGTCTCAACATGCTTGAAAATTTGCAAAAATCAACACACTCGTGGAGCCTGGTAATGCGATTACTATGGTATAGGTTTTGCACACAGGCATGTCAAAATGGTATCATAGCGCCCTCCAGAAAATTTTTGCACTCCCCTCAGGAAAACACATTGTACACAGTCTAGCAGTGTCCAATGGCTGTGAATGGACGCCTGCACCCATCAACATCTCGCCTCCACCCCAACGTTCACGAGGGGTGCGAGGGCCCTTTCAACACTGCTTGCAGCTTTAATTACAATATTATTTTCTTCAAGTTAGCAGTTGGTTTGGATCAATTACAGTTCACACTGTCTAAGCTATATCAGAGTTATATTTAAACACGTCATCTATAATCACAATTTGTTCATTGTGGTTGGCTTTTCAAAACCAATAAATCAATTGCGGCACACTTCGCTGAAGGTCTACCCACAAACTCTCAGAATCACAGTTTCTGCAATAAAAAGACATATATTTAAAATACCAAAAAAATTTCCCTCAAGAATACAATTGCTTATATTAGCTACACTGTCGAATTTATCATAATATTTTTTTTCTTGTTCCTGCTAGGCTTTTTAAACCGAGGAAATGATCAGCCACACGCTTTCCAGAGGTCGCATAAGCTCACTTCCACTTCAAGAGAAAATAAAAAGATGTTAAAATACATAACAGCAAACACAAACGTAATTCTAACAGTCAAAATGCCCTCTATTCTATAACTTACATGCGGTACTACATTCAGTTCCGCAGAGCCACATGTGGTTATTCCTGGTGGTTAATTGTCCTGTGATACGGCTCATTGGACAGCAGTGTGAAGTACCGTGTTATCGCGCTAGATCGTGGTTAGAAGGGCGAAATGTCCAAGGTAACCGGGCGTTAACTAACACCGTCTCTTCGGTTTTAACGGCGACTGTACTGTATACATCCCCGTTAAATCAATTCCTCCTTCTGCACAATTCAAATTCAAACCTAAAGCCAAAATTGCATCCCTTCCCAATAAACTTATAGGAGTTCTTTTACACACTGCCAACCGCAATTTTGTTTCCTTGCTCCCTACCCTTATAGCCACCAGCTGTGTTGTCCAAATCTGATATTACTGGCTACAGGTTTTTTCAGCTGCTGTCTCCCCCTCTGCTCCTGAATATGGGGGGGCATAAGGCGGTGGGTTAAATATTGTCAGTAAACTTTTCAGATGGCTTTGACTGAGACGCAGCTTTACTTTACTTTACAAACTGTTTATCCTGAGTCTGAATGTTTAGCATTTCCCTTTCTCTATACACTTCAAATTGCCAGCTCATTTTCTTTTTCTTTTTCTTCAACCCTTTTTGCTGCAAAGCACAATTTTTCATTCAGACATATTTTCATATTATGAGATTCTTCAGACAATTAGGCTTTATTGAGGCATATTGATAAATATAAAGCCGAGTTCTTTTTGCGCAAGAAGAACTCACATTTTTCTTTTCACACCCAGTTTTTATACCTTCATCACAGGAAACATCTTCCAAATATGGTCTTTCTGCCCTCTCATTCTCACGCTACAACAGGACAGGCAAACCAAAACACTGCCAACTTCCCTTGAGAACTTCAACCAAAAGATAAGCATGCATAACACTAAAAAGGAGAGGAAAATTACAGTCAAGAGTGGAAAAATACAGTCAAAGGAATAGGATACAAGTAGATACATAAATAATTCGATTGATTATGTTTATTCAGTAACAACTAATGATTTTACTGAACAAGTTTTGATCAAAGCTACAGAAATCAAATACATCACCTGATTATGTTTTTGAATCAACTAAACAGAAGCCTGCTTACTAATCAAAGCTACAGAAGCCTGCTGCTTGTGCGTGTGAGCTGCTCATGCATGTGTGAATTGAATTGCTTGAATGTGTGTCTGTCTGTGAACTGCTTTGTGTGTGTGTGTGTGTGTGTGTGTGTGTGTGTGCGCGCGCATGTGTAGGTGTGCTGCTTGTGCCTTTGCATGTGTATGTGCATGTGTCTGTGTGCACTGCTCATGCGTGTGTGAACTGCTTGTATGTGTGTGTTTTATGTGTCTGCATGTGTATGTGCATGTGTGCATGTGCCTGTGTATGTGTGTGTGTGTTACTGCTGCATACATAATATGGTCCCTGATTATGATTATTGATTATGTTTATTCAATATGGTTATTGATTTACTGATGAATATGATGCGAAATATTGAAATATGATCCTCAACACTAGCTGACATTAACCAAGGAAAATCTTTTAAAATTGTCATCATATTTAAGCGATATGATGTGGTTTTGCCCAAACTTTACGAACTTGGCTTGCTGTAATTTGAATAAAGTTCGCAGATTTGTTTTTCGGCGGTTTCGTGCATCCACACTGTACCTTCAGATTTTTGGCACATTGGCTAGCTACCGACAGCAACAGCAGCTGTTGCTGCTTGGTAGCTAGTGAAGTTAGGGAAAAAACTAAATGACATTGCTTCAATATGATGATTATCTTCAAAGATTCTCCTTAAATAGCGTTAGCTGGCTAGCAAGGTGGCCATATAATCTGAAGAGTAATGTAATACGCGATCGCATACATTGCGGTGTTGCGCAGCTGAAATTAGCAATGAAATAATGTCTCAGTCACACCTGTCTGCTTGCTCTTCAGTTTACAGAAGCTTTTAATCAAGATTGAAGGAGGTTGTGTGGATGTGATTGCGTGACCAATCAGAGTCATCAAAACTTCTCCTATAGCTATGTGGTTTGGTAATCGCAAGTTTGCTTCTGGGCCTTATGTTCTCTGGACTCGCTGTCGCGCTCGTGAAAGATGTGAGTAGACTTTTTGGTACGCATTATGTGCCAGTGGTTAAAAATGTTTTAGCCGTAGTAAGCAAAAAAGAAAAAGTTTCCCCCATCTTTTTTTTATTTTCATGACAATGTGGAGCAGGCCATCTTTTCGGCTTGCTAGCAAACCTGTCGTCATTGTTTGGTTACTGTCAAAGTTACAAATCTTAGCCATGTAAATCTGTCTTGTGTTGCTAACTCTGCAGGCCTGTGTAAATATTGGATGTCGCAAATTATTCATGCTTACTGTACATATTTAAATTTATAATGTAAAATATAAAGTGACATTCACCATGCGGCTATTGCAGTATGAAAAGAAATTACAAAAATCAGGATTTCTTTATACGTTAGAAATCCAAACCAGCAAAGCCGGACAGTTGTCAGAAAGCAGCAACCAGCTTGACACTGGCAGGGATGTACATCAGGAGCCTCCAGGTTCAGTTGTACACATGGGTATGTGAAATCTTGACAAGTTAGTTCCAGATTTCTCTTGAGTAAGCACTTATTCAATTGCCTTGGTAATATCAATGACATTGTGGTTAATTGTCATGCATTGAAACTTAAGTTGAAACTTATCAATTACTGTATGTGTAGAAGTGCAACAGTCAGGGGTTAAAGTGGGCCGGAACGGTCTGGAACTGCGTTCCGCCACCTTAGTTTGAATTGAAATGTTCATTTGACTACCAGTAGCGCCGCGAACTACAGATCGTTTTTGCATGCTGCTTTCAGTTACAGCCTGCCTGGCACTCTCTCAAAAACACCAAGATGCTCAACAAATCAGAGCGCAACATCAGTCTCTGCTAGCCCCGCCTTCACTAAAACGCAGCTATATCGTATGCTGCATTTCATTTGAGTGAGAGCATCGGTCACGTACCAGCCTGCGAGGAATCGTCAGTGAAAGCGGCATTTTTAGCCAAAGTAAGTGGATTAACTTAAGTTGAAGTCGATGGTGAAGTTTTGTAATATTCAACAATTCAAATCGGCCAACTAAAAGAATTTAAATTTAAAAAGGGTTAACTTTAGCTGCTTTAGGCTATGTGCAAAACGCTAACCAAGCTGCTTACCAGCTAGCTAGTGCATTAATAAAATTATTAGCGATTCAGTCAGTCTGACAAAGGCTCAATTGCACCGATACTTATTCGAGCAAAGTTGGTTTGTGTCTCTGGCTCAGCAGTAAAGTTACTTGCGCATATCTTTCTTTGACATCTACAGTCGCCAGCTAGTTAGCGGCAGAGTTACTTAAAAATCATTGCGTTGAGCAGCATGTTTTTTTTATGTAGCAAGCAAGCAAGCTATATTATGCTGGCAGCATCCCAGCGTCCTGTACTATCCAGGGATGCATTTCCTAAAAGCATGGTTCCTAACTGCATTAGAGCATAAAATTATTAGAGATCCAATTGAAGCCTGACTACTTACATAGTTTGTCCATTCAGTCAGTGGTTCCAGCTATGTGAGTTAGCCACAGTGCTTTTACCAAACATCAGTTTTTGATGGTGAGTTTCAACAAGCTAAGTTTTTTTATTTGGTTCATGTGTGCAGTGTAAGGACAGTGTCTTGAAATCACAAAAAGATTCATAGATTTCTGTTACTAGTTCATTATGTTAATTATGTGATAGTTTTGATTTACTGTTTTAGGAAATGAAAAATACTGTAACAGTAGAATATCTTCACTGTCATACTTCCCTATATTCTGCAAGTTTTCAGCCAAATCCATCACTGCTTTTCTCTTGTTATGCCCACTTCCTGATTATGTGAATACGAAAATTCAATGTCATAGTCCCAATGGGCCAAAAATAAAGCAAATACAGTTATTTGCAATCATTTGTCTCATTTTTCTTTACTGCGCCGCAACACCAAATTTCAGGGTTCCCCCACCTGTCAAATCCCACTTTAACCACTGGCAACAGTCATTATTTAATTTTAGTCATCTGGGCTGGGTAACATACCACTTACAAAAAGGCTGATTTTATTATCATTCCAATCACAATTTATGTGTTTATGTGCTTTATATCACATTTGAATGGTGCAACTCAGTTGTGTTTTGATCTGTAGGTCAATTAATTGTTCAAATCACACTACTTCAAACACAGGAATGTGCGACACTCTTCTGTTGGTAACTAAAGTAAATGTAGATAATGGAGACAAAAATTGTGAAATCATGTTATTCTGACGTGTATGTTTGTGTGTGTGTGCGCGCGCGTGTGTGTGTGTGTGTGGTAGGTGGTTGCATGCACAGTTCATGCCACCCCAGCTGTAGTCAGTGCCCCACTTGGGCCACCCCAATCAAAAAAGTCTGGACACGCCACTGGTGCACTTCTACAGGATACAATGATTCTGAGGGGGAGTTATTTCCTTTCAAATAGTTTCTGTTTCTCTGAAGTCGTGAAGATATCCGGTCGTTCCTGAGTCAGATAAAAACACCTTGCATACACCACCTCGCAGACCACAAAGAAAGCAGGAGCAACAGCTAAAATCTAACGTTAAACCGACCAAGACCGGAAAGCGCTGGCATCCTCTCGCAGGCAGACCCACACATGGAAAAATACAAATGCTGTTGTACTTCACGAAGCAGAGGGGAAGGCAAACATGCAGGAGGAGAAATATCTTTGGCCAATCAGCGAATGGTCCAATAGAATTAAGTAATGTTTCTTTGATTGCTGTTTAATGGTGAAGGCAGGGCTCTTTAAAGAGTCAGTACAATGTTTTTTGTTTTTTTTTAACTCGAGGAATATTTTTAACTTTGTCGAATATTCATCTCATGAGCATCAATGTTTCAGCTTCAGATGTATCATTTCATTTGTTATGAAACTGTTTTAATGAACCCTCTCTAAGTACAGACAACTCTCAGTACGCTGAGTCGGCGTGGCCCTCTGTTCATTTGAGAAATGTTCATAAAGACTTCTCTTGTGGTTGTTGTCGTTTTGCCAAGCAGCTACATGACCTCTATTGTACCATATATGTGTCAGCCACAAAGACGCACTCCAGCCCAGGAACAGTTTTAGCCTCTATTGACTGTTCATGAGCCGTTAGCTGGCACAGTTTGTTAGTAATTTACTGAAAGAAGCCTTTACAGCAAGCAACTTGAATATTAATGACCAAAGTATCCAGAATCACTCACTTCTGACATTCGGTCACGCAGATCCAGAAAAACAGATGGCACCACCCCCTTCATCAGTCTCAATTTAAAAGCTAACCTGTACTGTTCCCCATACTGCTTTTCATTCCAATTAATGAAATTATATTCTTTGAAATGGGCAGCGCAAACAAAACTAGATTGACGGATACAGATTATAATTTTTTGCTCTAATTGTGTCATCTATTTCTTACAGAGTTTTGTCTTTATCCAGTGGAGTTAGAGTACCCACTCAAAATACACACTGGAGTATTAAGCTGGTATTACAGGTCAGCTTCGACAGTAACGACTCTGATTCCTTTGATTAGCTTAGTAAAGGACAAGAAAATTTTTATTAAATTTCACATCCACTATCTGTGTAATGGACTTATAGACAACAAATGACAGACTACATTTTGAAGTGGGATTGACTGATGTGCTGATCAGGTTAAGTCTAGTACTTTACATAATATCTTCCCTATTCCTCATATCTTGAAGGACGTAGATTGGATATCTGAAATTGCTTGATTTTCGTGATATCCAGGGGACTTAAAATCAAACGGTTTTAATCATAATTTTCAAAACAACAATGCATCTAACATTTTGGTTGATTTCAACAATTTTGGTTGTCAACATTCCTCCAGTTAAAAATGCAATGAAATTGAAAAACATTATTTTCATTGTACTGAACCTTTAAAGGCTCCATGTGGCCTTGAAATAATTTTCTAGCGCTTGTAAAAGTTTCTGTAGGGTTCAGTCATAGTTCTCTCTCAAGTATTATAAAATTTTTCAGTAGTGTCCTACAATGGTTCTACAGAGTTCAACAATAGTTTTCTAGGATACTTGAATAGTTCTGTAGGGCTCTGTAATGTTTTGGGAAGCATGTTCCCTTGTTAATCCATAAATTAGTGGGTTATAACAGTACAATTCCCACCCCCCCACGGAGGGGCACCACCTAGCAGCCTAGTGGTGAACCCTATTTATTTATTTATTTATTTATTTATTAACCTTTATTTAACCAGGTAATTAGCCCATTGAGATCTAGGACCTCTGTCGCAAGGGAGACCTGGCCAAGAAGGGCAGCAACACACGTCTGTAACGCAAAATTAAAAACAATACACACAACATTCAGAAGCAAAAATGTAGCAAAGTATAGAGCAGATATACAAATAATAAATAGTGATCATATAAAATGCAAATTATTGATGATACTGATAATATTTAAGTACAGCAACACTGTCCAATGGATTTACGTTCAAGGTCCTTTAAAATCATAGCGAAGGCATCATAAGTAATTAATTCTGGCAGTTTTAAATCTTTTTGAAGGGTGTTCCATGTAAAAGGGGCAGCATATTTGAATGCTCTTTTTCCCAACTCTGTGCGGACACGCGGAACAGTCAATTGCACAGTATCCTCTGAGCAAAGCCCATATTGGCTTTGGCTTCTCAGGATATATGTTCATCAATACGAAGGGACCAGCCCAAGGAGAGTTTTATAAATAAAACCCAACCAATGCATACGTCTGCGTACATACAAAGAAGGCTGTACGAAAGCCTGCCAGTCTTGCTTTAATTAGGTGACGTCATGAGCATGCTCCGTTTGCCTCTCTTCAGTGCAACACGCGCCTGCTTCAACAAGCACACGGAAATAGTCACTGAAAACAAAAGCGAAGTTTAGCCGACCTGAATGCAGTAATTAAGGAGCGAAGTTTCCTGCCGACGTGACGGAAACCCACCAGCAGAGATACCGACTGCATAAACCCTATGTGTGCGTAACGGACAGATATGTAAGCCATAACATCTATTTACGCATATTTTGCTTAAATAACCGTTTGGTTGTCATGTTCTGCCTTTGGTTTGTTGCCGCATTGTATGAGTGTATTTGCCGACCATGCTTGTTAGCTTAATTGTTTCTAGTTCAAGTAGTAGTGGATGGAGCTAACGGTTTGTAAGCTAACATGCTTAAAAATTTACTGCAGTGACGCTGTTAACTGTTTATGTTGCTTGGATAGCATATTTGCAAACTGAACAGAGTAATTGTAACCAGTTGATGCGTTATTATTTGTCGAATTGAAACTTAATTATTTCCCTCTGCAACTGTTTATGTTCAGACCTGTGGGATAATCTGTGAAATATCATTGTCCTTAAGTTTACAATGTATAGTTAGCAGAAGCATGTGCTATTAGATTCAGTAAAACTCATGATGGGTTTTTCTTTATGTTTATTGCAGACCACACACCCACAGATATACCATCACAATTTAAGCGGCTCTTGTATGTACCATTCGCCTTGGAATAAACAAACCTTCATCAGACAATGGATTCTCTAGCCGGAATCATTTCATAGTGTACCAACCCATACTAGTCCACGAGGTCAGACTTCCTCACATTGGTCCTTCGAGCCGGATTGGGTTCCAATTACACACTATGGAGTCACGACCCCCGAACATGCAAGAGTCGCAATCCAGTCGACCTCACCGTGACCGCCGTCCACCGCAGCATTTGGCCTCATACGACGTTGAGTATCTCCCTTCTCAGCACCTTGCCGCCAAACCCTCCCACTCCCAAGTAGGACAAACTGGCCAGACCAAGAAAGCATCAGAGAAGAGTGCACCCAGCTCACGGTCAAGTGGGACCTCCCGACGGTCATCACGGTCATTACGGTCATCACATGGATTATATCCGAGTCAGGCCTTATCCAGCATTCATGCAGCAATGCTAGAGGAGAAGATCAAGATTATGCAACTCGTTGACCTCCAGGAGCAGCTGGCGGAGGAAAATCAGGCTGACATTGAGAGTGAACGCCTCAATGCCCAGGCCAGAGAAGGGCAGCGATTACAAGAAGAAGCCCATCAGGCTAAGGAAGCCATGACAAGACAGCTAGAGGCGTCGTGGCGGCTCAAAAAGGGCTGAAAATGACCTAGCCATTGCTAAACTTGTGACTTCCTTTCTGCAGGAATCTGAAGAGGACCCACAGTCTGCAGCTCCTTCGGTGGCTAGTTTTGTACCCTTGACGCCAGTAGTAGGTGCCAACCAAATTAGGCCACATCGTCTCCTTCCTGCTACCCCCTTCACTTCAACACTGCTGCAGCAGGATCAAAACCACACGCAGGTGCATCCTCCACCTTCAGATCTGCCTACATCTAGTTTAGCACTTACTTCCAGGGTGGTAACAGGGGCGCAACCACCAACCTGCTACTACGTTGCTGTCTGCTACTCCTGTGTATGCCCCCGTCTCCGCAGCTCCTGTGCATGCCCCCGTCTCTGCAGCTCCTGTGCATGCCCCGTCTCCGCAGCTCCTGTGCATGCCCCTGTCTCTGCAGCTCCTGTGCATGCCCCCGTCTCTGCAGCTCCTGTGCATGCCCCTGTCTCTGCAGCTCCTGTGCATGCCCCCGTCTCCGCAGCTCCTGTGCATGCCACTGTCTCCGCAGCTCCTGTGCATGCCACTGTCTCTGCAGCTCCTGTGCATGCTCCCGTCTCTGCAGCTCCTGTGCATGCCCCCGTCTCTGCAGCTCCTGTGCATGCCCCCGTCTCCGCAGCTCCTGTGCATGCTCCCGTCTCTGCAGCTCCTGTGCATGCCCCCATCTCTGCAGCTCCTGTGCATGCCCCCGTCTCCGCAGCTCCTGTGCATGCCCCCGTTTCTGCAGTTCCTGTGCATGCCCCCGTCTCCGCAGCTCCTGTGCATGCCTCAGTCTCCCAGTCAGCAGTCCCTGGGACCCAATACATCATGCCTGCCTTTCCAGCAACTAGTCGTGCTACATTGACAGTTCCCAGCCAAGGAGCTCTACTGAACCCGTTACCTCCAGTCTTAATTCAGCTTCAGGGCGAAGATGCAGGGACATCATTACCAGGACCAGAAGGTACTATGCCGTCATATCCAGCAGCGCCTCCTTACCTACCCACCGCTGGTTCTCACATGGGCCTGATTCCAGCTGCAACAACTCTAACCGCAGTTGCACCTCCCTGGCCTTATCCCGGAATGGAGACCCTAATTGCTTCCTCTTACGGCATTCCCAAGCCAAAACTTCCTGTCTTCGAAAGCGGACGAGAGAGCGATTTTGCACTGCTAAAAATGGCTCTTGACAATCTGATGAATGATCACCAGCATCTGAGTGAGCATTATAAATATCAGGTGCTACTGGGACAGCTTAAACTTCCAAGCGCCCTTCAACTGGCAAAATAATTCATGTATGACCCCAGGCCATACACAGCTGCTCTCCGCGCCCTGCAGGATAAGTATGGCCAGCCAAGGCAGCTGGTGCAGAGTGAATTGGGAGCCATACTCAACTCCCCCGCCATTAGATCTGGAGATGCAGAAGCATTTGACAACTTTTCACTTTCCGTCCAGTCTCTGGTGGGCATGCTTCAGACTTTGGAGGGGCATGGTGGATTTGAACTCAAGTGTGGATCCCACGTTGACCGCCTCCTGAGTAAAATGCCCCCTGCACATAGAGATGGATTTGTGGAGTACTGCCTCTGCCGTGGTATTCTCCAGACAGGCACAGACCTGACCTACACCCTGCCAGATCTTGCAACATGGCTGCAGATGAAAGCTCAAGCTAAGCGTCTGGCTAGTCGAGCCACCTACCTCTATCAAGCTGGAGCACCTGTACTAACTAAGAGAGAACAGTATAGCACACGTCCCAAAGAGAAGGCAGCAGCTGTTCTCCTTTGTGCTGGCGACTCATCAGCCTCTGAAGAACTTAGTCACCCGAAGCAATCTTCTTCTCCTTATAAACCCAAACCTTATTGCCCATTTTGCAACAATAAGGACCACTATCTAAACTCGTGCTCAGAGTTCAAGAAGCTCAACACTGCCGAGATCATGAAGTGGATCAAAGAAGGTGACCGATGTTGGAAATGCGGTCGTAATCACAAAGCCACTGCATGCACTCTTAAGCGACCGTGCAAGACATGCAAGGAGTTACATCTCACAGTACTGCACGAGGCAGTACAGGAGACGTCCCAGAAAGTCCTGATGGTGAGTAGCTCTGGCTCCAAGGTGTACCTCAACCGACCCAGTCGTCCACAGAAGGTAATGCTTAAGGTGGTCAAGGTTCTTCTTCACCATGGCGACCGCTCCTTAGAGACATACGCCGTGCTCGACGATGGCTCTGAGAGAACGATTGTCCTGCCAGAAGCCGTAGAGCAGTTGCAACTTGTCAAACAGTCGGAAACACTCCACCTGAGGACTGTCCAGCAGGAAGTGATCGAGCTCCAGGGTGCCTCAGTCAGCCTGCATATTTCTCCACTATGTAAGCCCAGTAAGAAGTACTGGATTGACCAAGCTTTTACCGCTGACAGCTTGAGTTTATCTGAGCACACTTACCCAGTAGCCGCTCTACAGTAATGCTACGACCATCTCAAGGGATTGTCATTGCCCTCCATTCATCGTGCCCAACCACTCCTCCTCATCGGTTCAGATGTGCCACACCTGCTAAACCCAACACAGCCAGTGCGTTCAGGACCTGCTGGTGGGCCTATAGCCATCTGCACCAAATTTGGCTGGACTCTCCAGGGTCCCACTGGCTTCATGCAACTCCCGTCAACTCAGTCTTCGTGTTTGCACACCACTACCGTGTCCCCAACCACAGAACTTCTCCGAACGTGGAACGCCTTTGGCAAATTGACACACTTCCTTATGTGAGTGAGAAGACAGCCCTCTCAAGCAGGATCAGCAGGATCAGCAAGCGATCAGCCTTCTTCAGACAGCCTCTGAACGAGTAGACGTCGATGGTATTCAGCGTTATGCTACCCCCCTGCTGCGACGTCACCCATCTACCACTTTACATGCTCCTAAGGAAGCTGTACTGCCAAGTTTACGCAGCACTGAGCGGAGGCTGACTAAGGATCCCAGTAAGGCAGAGGCTTACTGTCGGGAAATGAACAAACTTGTACAAGCAGGCTACGTGGCAAAGATCTCTTCGGAGGAAGCTGCACTGACAACAGAGTCATGGTACATACCACATCATATGGTACACCATAACGGAAAGGACAGGATCGTCTTTAACTGTTCCTTCTCCTACTATGGCCAGTCGCTCAACAATGAACTCCTGCCAGGACCAACTCTGGGCCCATCCATGATTGGTGTCCTACTGAGGTTCCGCCAGAATGCTGTAGCAGTAAGCGGAGACATTAAGTCAATGTTTCACCAGATCTGCTTATTGCCCAGTGACAAGCCGCTGCTCCGATTCCTTTGGCGGGATATGCAGAGGACCCAGGAACCAAACATCTTTGAATGGCAGGTGCTGCCGTTTGGTACAACGTGCAGTCCCTGCTGTGCAGTTTATGCCTTGCAGCAGCACGTGAAGGACCAAGTACCGGCAGACTCTGCGCTTCGTGGAAGTGATTGAACGCTCATTCTACGTGGACAACTGCCTGCACAGCACCCGTGAAGCTGGAGAAGCCAGGGCCCTGATTGACGGTCTCGACAACTGCTCAAAAGGGGCTTTGAGATCAGGCAATGGGGCGAGCAATGTCCCAGAGGTCATTGAACACCTGCCCCCTGAGGCTTGGTCAGCAAGCAGTGAGTTGTGGTTGTCGAAATCTTGTAATGACCTTCTAGAGCCAGCCTTGGGACTACGATGGGATTGTCTCAATGACACACTTGGTTACCAGCATCGTTCGACCGAAGTGTCTACACCCACTCTCCGAAACGTGTACAGTGTTCTGGCTAAACTCTATGACCCACTTGACTACATCGTGCCATTCACTACGACCTGTAAGGTGCTCATCCAAGACCTGTGGAAGGCAGATGTTGGGTGGGATGAGACCATTCGACCACAGAACCTGCTGGAAAAATGGCAGAGCTGGGAGCTGGAAATTCTCAATCTGCTACACCTCAAACTGCCCCGCACCTATGCTCCACAGTCTGCTGACACTGTCACAGCCACCAGATGCCTGCACATATTCTGTGATGCTTCGGAACGTGCCTATGGGTCTGTCGCTTATCTGCAGACAATTGATGATAACCAGCAGATTCACGTGTCTTTCGTTCTTGCAAGATCACGCGTTTAACCAAAAAGCAACTCTTCATACCCGGCTAGAGTTGAGTGCAGCGCTCACCGGGGCACAGCTTGCCAGGCAGATTCAAACAGAGCTTACTGTCCCTCTTGAGCACACCACCCTGTGGTCCGATTCGACCACAGTGCTACAGTGGATTAAGTCGGAGTCCTGTCGATATAAGGTGTTCGTCGGAACCCGGGTCACAGAGATCCAGACCCTGACTGATCCTACACAGTGGCGTTATGTCAACTCTGCAAATAATCCTGCGGATGACATAACCCGAGGACTGAGCCTGGAAGAGATGACACACTCTCATCGATGGAGCCGAGGCCCAGACTTCCTCTACCTGCCAACTGAACAGTGGCCGACTATGCCTTCTGTTGAGACGGAGCCCGACATCACAGAGCTGAGGAAATCCACCTTCATGGGAACCATCTCCAGTGCCTCGTCTTCTCTCCACTACCTGACGCCAGTAAGTTCCCTACATGGAAACAGCTTCTTCAGGAAACAGCCAGGTCCCTTCAGCCAGCAAAAACAGCCTGTAAAGGTCAAGCTCCCTGTTGAAGTCTAAACTTTCCCAGAGGAACTAATTAAGGACATGGATCATGTCCCTCTCTCCAGAACTTGATAAGGCCACAGGACTACTCAGGGTCGGTGGGCGACTGGGCATGCAGAAACGCTGGAGATGGACATGATTCACCCTGTCATATTGGAGCCGAATAACCCTGTGACTAAACTGCTAATTCAGGACATGGATGAGTCTCTCCTTCACCCGGGGCCTGAAAGAGTACTTGCGGAGCTCCGACGCAGATTTTGGATCCTGCGAGGGAGAGAAGCCATAAGAAAACATCAACATTCATGCTTCGAATGTCGAAGATGGAAAGCGAAGCCTGCTATTCCGAAGATGGCCAACCTCCCATCTGCTAGGCTTCGACTCTACAAGCCTCCTTTCTATTCAGCCGGAGTGGACTGTTTTGGTCCGTTTCAGATTAAAATCGGTCGCCGGGCCGAAAAGAGATGGGGTATAGTCTATAAATGTATGACTACTCGCTCAGTGCACCTAGATCTGCTGGAGAGTTTGGACACAGACGCCTTTTTGATGTCCCTCAGGCGATTCATTGCCCGGCGAGGCAAGCCCTTTGAACTCCTCATGGACAACGGCACCAACTTTGTCGGTGGAGAACGGGAACTGCGGGAAGCTGTAGTATCCATGTCTCCTCAGCTGAGGGACAGACTCGCCGAGCACCAGATTCAGTTTTGCTTCAATCCTCCCAATGCACCACACTTCGGTGGAACCTGGGAGAGGGAAGTCAAATCGATCAAGACAGCACTGCGAGTAGTCCTCAAGGACCAGACTGTTCCAGAACCTGTCCTACAAACAATGCTGGCCGAAGTTGAAGGCATCATGAACGCCAAACCTCTGGGTTACTTGTCCTCCGATGCCATGGACCTAGACCCAGTCACGCCAAATCTCCTCCTTATGGGCCGGCATGACTCGTCACTTCCCCAGGTAATCTACGACCCCCGTGACCTGGGAAGAAGACGCTGGAGGCACAGCCAGGCACTAGCGGATAATTTCTGGTCGTCCTTCATCCGGCATTATCTGCCAGGGTTACAGGAACGCACAAAGTGGCGTAAGGACGCTAAGGCACCTGCTGTTGGGGACGTAGTTCTGATTGTGGATCCACAACTTCCTCGGGCATCATGGCCTGTAGGTAAGGTCACTCACACTTACCTGGGAGAGGATGGGCGTATTAGAACAGCTACAGTTCAGGTGAAGAACCGAACATATGTACGCCCAGTAGCGCGACTCATCTCACTTCCACTCCTTGAGGACACTGAAGATCAGGAGGCTACTGGCTAGACTTTCTCCCTGTTATTCAACTGCCCAGCTCGACAGTTGGGGGCGGCTGTGTACGAAAGCCTGCCAGTCTTGCTTTAATTAGGTGACGTCATGAGCATGCTCCGTTTGCCTCTCTTCAGTGCAACACGCGCCTGCTTCAACAAGCACACGGAAATAGTCACTGAAAACAAAAGCGAAGTTTAGCCGACCTGAATGCAGTAATTAAGGAGCGAAGTTTCCTGCCGACGTGACGGAAACCCACCAGCAGAGATACCGACTGCATAAACCCTATGTGTGCGTAACGGACAGATATGTAAGCCATAACATCTATTTACGCATATTTTGCTTAAATAACCGTTTGGTTGTCATGTTCTGCCTTTGGTTTGTTGCCGCATTGTATGAGTGTATTTGCCGACCATGCTTGTTAGCTTAATTGTTTCTAGTTCAAGTAGTAGTGGATGGAGCTAACGGTTTGTAAGCTAACATACGAAAATTTACTGCAGTGACGCTGTTAACTGTTTATGTTGCTTGGATAGCATATTTGCAAACTGAACAGAGTAATTGTAACCAGTTGATGCGTTATTATTTGTCGAATTGAAACTTAATTATTTCCCTCTGCAACTGTTTATGTTCAGACCTGTGGGATAATCTGTGAAATATCATTGTCCTTAAGTTTACAATGTATAGTTAGCAGAAGCATGTGCTATTAGATTCAGTAAAACTCATGATGGGTTTTTCTTTATGTTTATTGCAGACCACACACCCACAGATATACCATCACAATTTAAGCGGCTCTTGTATGTACCATTCGCCTTGGAATAAACAAACTTTCATCAGACAATGGATTCTCTAGCCGGAATCATTTCATAGTGTACCAACCCATACTAGTCCACGAGGTCAGACTTCCTCACAAAGGCCAATCTGATTCTGCGTACAAGATACAGTGGTGGGTGAGACGTTTACATCCAATGACAAATCTTAAAGCGCAATGATACACAGAATCCAGTGATCGCAAACATTGGGCTGAAGCATCCATGTATTACACATCCCCGTAATCTATCAAAGGCAAAAAGGTTGATGATACAAGATATTTTCTGACTCTAAATGAAAAGCAGGATTTGTTTCAAAAATAGAAGCCAAATTTCACCTTTAGCTTAGAAACCAGATTGGCAATGTGAGACTTAAAAGAAAACTGCCGATCAATGACAAAGCCCAAGTACTTATAACTGGATCCCAGTTCAATTACTTCTCCTTGAGCGGTCAGAATGTTTGGGAGATTTGGCGGTAATTCAGCAGAGTTTGAAAACATCATAAGTTTTGTTTTGCCTGCGTTTAAAACCAATTTTAGTTTCTGTAAGCGAAGCTGAACAACATCGAATGCAGATTGTAATAATTCAAAGGCATGTACAACAGTTGGCGAACAACAGTAAATAATAGTATCATCGGCATAAAAATGATACACCGGCGAAAGGAACCCTGGACCAGGGATGGGCCCAGAATGCTGCGCACAGGGACAAAGGAACGCTCTGCCCACGTCCCCTATACCGAATGTTCAGGATCCAACACACAATGTTGGCGGGGCCACAACGGGGGCGTGTCTACAGGTGGGAGAAAAGCCTCGCCCACCCTGAGGCATCCTCTATCCATGCAATGAAGATATGATAAAACCATTATAGAAGTTTTTGAACATACCTTATTAAAGTCATTCATCAGCAAAAATGTACTGCTTTCCTATTGGCCATTTTACGACGCAAGGCTGGTTAATCACACCTCCTTCGACCAAATATTGCCAAACCACCATCTTCGTCGCTAAAACAGTATCAGATTCTGTGACTGTCGATGTTAGTTGCGCTCACATTCAAATAAAATCACAGCAATACTTTTTATTCTAAGTTTTTTCTCCTATTTTTATGCAGAGTAGATTTTTCTAAGTTCCATTTTACATCATCTTGGAGTTGATTTAAAAGTTGATTTTGCATATTTGAGAAATTTTGTGCTGGTCATTTGTTTGATTAGGCAAAGTGGTCGTTAGCTAGCTAGTTAAGAGGAACTGGTGGTTAGCTTCATGGATCGCGTTTACTTATTGACAATTCATCTGTCGAAATCACATCGTCTAGAACAAAGGTAACACGCAATTCTTTTTATTTTGATAAGATTCTTAAATTTGTATTCCAAAATCTGCCAAAATAAGATGGATAAGTGGCTCATTAAAAAGCAGGCATACGTGCATGTGGCTGCCACTGCTAAACCCGGCACATCTGCTGATAGCAGTAACATTGCCCCTGGGTCTGGGGCTGAAGACTTTAGTGTAATGTTACCGCAAAGAGTTGAAACACCGTCCACCAGCTCTGCTGTGCCTGCTCCTGACTTAAGTATGGATAATCCATCCCTGCCATTTTTAAGTAGTTATCCCGAGCGCTCATTTAGGCAATCTGTATGAAGCTTTAGTGCAGGTACCAGACAAGACCTTGGCTTGAATATTATGTCTCGCGTGATGCAGCCTTTTGTTTTGCTTGTAGGGAATTTAGCTTTTCCAGTTCCGTTTGGGAAGAAATGTTCACCAAACGTGTGTATATCAGTTGGAAGAGAGCGCTGGAGCGAGACAGTGGTTTTCTTAAACATGCCTCCAGTATTTCGCACATTAAAGCAACGTCTGCATGGAAGGAATACCAGCATCGCTCAGAGACGGGAGAGCATAGCGCAGCTATTGGGTCATACCCAGATAGAAAAGAACAGGAACTATGTTAAGAGTATAGGAAAAGTCATTCAGTTTCTAGCCGTGAATGAGCTCGCTTTTTGTGGGCATCATCACAGGGATGGGGATGAGGCAGGTCTTTTAATTAGGCTGTTTGATTATACAATTCAGAAAGTAAATATCTTTTTATTGGTGTCAGCAAGTAACAAATATAGTACAGTCACTCAAATATCACCATACTTTTTAAATGATCTACATCACAGTGTAATAAAGAAAAAAAAAAAAAGGACCGACCAATAAAACAGAGCAAAACACAACAGCAAGACAAAACAAAACACAGAAAAACAAAACAAAACCGACCAAAACTAAACAAAAAAAAAAAAGAAAGAAACGTGTGTGTCGGGGGAGCGGGGGGAACTTGTCAGGCAAACAGTGTTACAATAAACCGCCATGCCGAACTGACCGTTTACAAAGGCATTCAGTATACTTAAAAGTAGGTAGCGGCAGAGGATAAATACAGGTCACTTAACAGGCCAGAAATCAAAAATGAGATCCTTATTCTGCAGGAGGAGCTGATATGTTGTTAAAATAAACAATAAATGGTTTCCATACTTTATAAAAGCCGTTGGTGGATCCCCTGAGAGAGAATTTTATTTTTTCCAGGCTTAAAAAGGACACTGCATCATTCAACCAGACTGAAAAGGAGCGTGGCTTCGGAGATTTCCATGATAGCAATAACTATCTTCTAGCTAGGAGTGTTGTAAAGGCAATTATATCTCTATTTTTGGCTGTGCAATGTATAGGTTCTGAAGGCACACCAAATACAGCTAACAGCGGGCAAGGTTGTAAAGGTATCTGTAATACAGTGGACAACGTATCAAATACAGAGAACCAGAATCGTCGCAGTTGTGGACAGGACCAGTACATATGTGCAAGATGTGCCAGGGGCTCACCACAGCGGTCACATTTTGGATCAGACTCAAGATACATTTCAGCTATTCTGGCTTTACTAAGGTGAACTCTATGTATCACTTTCAGCTGGATTAGACTGAGCTTCGCACAAGACGAGGACGAGTTGACTTCTTTCAGGACGTCCTTCCACCAGTCATCCGTCAATTCCAACTGCAGTTCCTCCTCCCATTTAGATTTAATTCTATATATTTTGTCATCAGACATAAGCATAATATTAGCATCAATATTAGAAATAAAACCATTCATACTTGGAGAGAGCAAAACAAGTTTCTCCCATTTTAGGTCATCAGGAAGATGTGGGAAAGAGTCAAATGTCTTTTTAGCAAACTGACGGATCTGGAGGTACCTGAAAAAATTATTGCTGGAGAGACTAAATTTAGCACAAAGAGAGAAAACGCTATGGAATGTAACACCATCGTAAAGATCTTTAAAGCAATTCAGTCCTATATTGCTCCATTTAGTGAATGTCGAATCTAGTGTTGATGGTGTAAATAAGTGGTTATTTCTAATAGGGGCTTGTGTAGATGGTGAAAAAAATTTAAAATGACGTCTAAACTGAATCCATATTTGTAAAGTATATATATTTGTATACAATTCAGAAAGATCACAAACTCACAGAACTCGCCAAATGCATTCTTCAAAATTAGAAAGCACTCAGTAGAGCACATACCTCCGCCAATAGCGCTATCAGTATTGGCAAAACTTGAATCATCCACCATCACTTTGACCTGAGATCGTACAATGTTAATGTTAATCAATTTGTGCTGGGCCCATAGTTCCTCCTTCCACCAAATTTAATCCAAATCCATTAGCAATGGCTTTTTATTCATCAGTTCAGATTTATTTTGGTGTTCTGACGAGTTGACGAATGGGCTGCAGAAACCCAGGAACCGCGTAGAGTGGTAAAGACGCACGTAACAAAATACCCCCGAATTCCATCAGCCAGCGTTTTACAATTGATACCAAAAAGTCACAGTAGCGTTCAAGTACATTTCAAAAATGAAAAATTAATAAAAACCTGCCTAAAACTTAAAAGCCACACACGCGATCCACTCCTAGAATGCAAGCAGATCGCCATTAACTCACGCCCTCGTTATCCTCTCCTGCTTACCCCAGGGTCCTAATGCTATGCTGTCTAAACCCAGGGTCACTACTAAAAAGGGCCACCCTGACCTTGTCCTTTGATGTACATGCATCAAAAGTGAACCAGTTTGTCCTTGACCCATACTTCATCCTTACACCAAGTTTCATCCAAATCCACCCCCAAGTTTTTGAGTTATTCTGTTCACAAACAAACAAACCAAAGAACCAACAAACCAACAAACAAACGGAGATGAAAACATAACCTCCGTGCTCCAACTTCGTTAAAGGCGGAGGTGATGAAAAGTACACATCAAATGTCATTTAAAATAAAATAATAGGGACCCTAGCCAAAAGGGTTTTAAAAGACATTAGAGCCAAATATGAGGAAGTGGATTCTCCTGGTCTGTGCAATAAAAGTGATGGGACCAGGGATCGAGGTAACATTGAGAATTGGTGAATAGTGTTAAGATTTGTTCAAAACTCCATCCCTGGGGGGGCGCTAGCGAGCTATAATGGAGTAAGACGCGCTTTCTCGAGCTCCCGCAGAGTCTCTCTTAATAATATATTTAATGACATCTATTCTCAAAATTACACGCAAAATGTGGTACTATACAACTAACACACCTCGACGAGGTTAACAGGCGGAAAAATAGTAGTAGATGGCATCAAATCTCCGGAAATATAAATACGAAGGTCGGTCCAGCACAAGGCCAAAAACCTCCTCGACTCACGAGTCTAGAGCGAATCCGACCCGCCCCCACCCGTGCCTGGAGTAAGTACGAGCATGGATACCGCAACAATTAAAGCTGATATCCTCTGTTCGCTGAGAAAGGACATATCGTCAATAATTAGAGAGGAGTTGAGGAGTGCGCTGGCAGAGGATTTTGAATCGCTGAAGAAGGAAATAAAGGACGTGAAAATGGAGATAGCTAACAACACCGCGGCTATCCGTACAGAGGTTGAGCAGGTGAAAGCTACCATGAAGGACGTCGAGGTTGGACTTTCAACGTGGTCGGATGAGGTTGTATCGGTACAGACTGTGGTGGTGGACCTTAGGAAGCAAGTCGACGAATTAAAAGAAAAGTGTGAAGACATGGAGGGGAGGATGAGGAGAGGGAATATCCGGATCGCGGGTGTAGCTGAACAGCCTGGGTCGAGCTCCCCCACCGCGGTTTCCAAACTCCTAAAGGAAGTGTTGCAGATGGACAGAGAGGTATTAATCCAACGTTCACACCGCAGCCTGACACAAAGAAAACCCGGAGACAAGCCTCGTGTAATTATTGCGAAGCTACATAATGAGGGAGACGCCATGGACATTCTGAGAAAAGCTAGGGACCGGGGCGGCCAGCTCAACTTTAACGGTAATCCGATCGCTATTTTCCCGGACTACATGGCCAATGTTGCCAGAGCCAGGGCGGCTTTTACACCCGTCAGGAAGATGCTTCGGGGGAAACCAGGGGTCCGCTACGGTGTACTATATCCAGCTAGGCTTCGCATCTCCAATAACAACGAGGAGCGGGAGTTTGTGGATGCTACCAAGGCAATGGACTATATCAAGAAACACATTCTCCCAGCTGGTGTAATGGAGGACTGACAGAAAATTTCCGCCACAGGCTTCAGGTCTGTATAAACATGCCTTATATTAAACGAGCTAGGACTACAATCTGTGAAGTAATGCGTTAGGATATGCGATCTCTTGTGAATGTCGAGGAGTGAGCTGGTTGAAATGGGTGTATTTTATTATTATTATTATTATTTTATGTATGTGTGTGTGTATATGTGTGTGTGTATATATATATATATATATATATATATATAATGTATGTGTGTGTGTGTATGTATGTGTATATATATATATATATATATATATATATATATATATATATTTTTTTTTTTTTTTTTTTCTGTTGCACAGTGTAGTCAGTGGGCTAAGTGTGGACCCGTGATTATAGAAATACTTAAATATACACACATATGTCTGCTGTTATGGCAATTTTCCACATTTGAAGTTTAAGTAATTGAGCTTATGATGTCTTTATTTTATTTTTTTATATGCATATTGATCTGGGGCTCTGCGGGGGCCTAGGGTGCATATCCATAGACTCAGAAACACTGTTTGGCTTTAACCCAAACCATGGCGAACTTTCTTGTGTAGGAACTGTTTGCACAGCTGTATGTTTGAGCTACAGCCTGGAATTGTGTCCCCACAGGACCAACTGGACACTTATGTCAGCTAAGTTCTTGGTTCTTATAGTTCTGTGTTCAGTTCTGTTTTTGAAGATTCCTTTGTTCCCCAGGGATCCTGTAAGAATAAGAGCAACAGAGAAAGCTCTTATTTTCATCCTTTCTCAAGACAAGAATCTTCTGTTAAAGTGTAAAAACTACAAGGTGCATGCTGTTGTTCTGCTTGCAGTTTTCAGTTATTTTACGTGTAGCAATCAGTCTTTATCTGTACACCCACAATCTTATATACTTGATTTTATTTCATCTACGATCTTTATGAATCTACTTTATGTTACTTTGCCTTTTTATTATCGTTTCCCCCTTATATTCAATTGCTCAACCACCGTACTTCTTCCTCTCTACATAATGCAACAATTGGTCTCTAATCACTCACTCATCCCAACCCACACTGTAATAAATCTAAATTCTAAATTAGAATTCCGCTCCACCTTTAAGTCCTACCATCTGAGTATGTTACCTGCCTTGACCATCTCACTGTGGAGGAAAATTAATATTCTTCTAATCCTGCCTTAACTATGGGGCCTCTTAAGGTGATAAGCTATAACGTTAATGGCCTCCATAGCCCAATCAAGAGAAAGAAAATCCTTAACCAACGAAAAAAAATAGCTGCCAGATTGCATTCTTGCAAGAAACTCACCTTTCAGAAGCCGAACATGAAAAATTAAAGAAGTCGTGGGCAGATAGAGTATTTTATTCATCACACCCATCTGGTAGGAAAAGAGGGGTATCTATTATGATACATGCACAGTCAATTTCACATTAACTAAAGTCCATAAAGACTCAGCAGGGAGATTTATAATGATAAATGGATTAATTGATGGACTAGAAGTATGCCTTGTGAATATATATGCTCCAAACGAGGATGAGCCCGGCTTTGTTCGCACAATCTTCTCCCTAATACTACAACATAGCTTGGGTATTTTGCTGCTAGGAGGGGATTTTAATTGTGTTATGTCCCAACACTTAGACAGACAACCTGTATCTAAAACTCCCACTTCCAGGATGAGCAACATGCTTAGACATCTATCGGCAGAAGCTGGTCTGGTGGACGTCTGGAGGGGCAAATATCCTAAAGGCAAAGACTTTACCTTTTTCTCACATAGGCATTCTTCCTACTCCAGAATCGACCTTTTTTTTACTCCTAAGACAGAATTGTATAGGGTAGAGGACATAAAGATTCTTCCAATCACATTATCGGATCACGCACCCCTTGTAATGTCATGGAACATAGGCCACAGACCATCAACTAAACAATGGCGACTGAATGCATCACTTCTCAACGATAGGGAATTCATCACATTTGTAAAAACTGAATTAAAAAACTACCTTGATACAAATACTTCGCCCGAAATTACACCCCTTACTCTCTGGGACTGTGCAAAGGCATATATTAGAGACCGCATTATCTCATATTCAAGTGCTAGGAAAAGAAAAAGGGAAGAAAGACAGCAAGAATTAGAAGATAAAATAAAGCAGCTTGAACAGCAACATAAAAGAAATCCAACCTCGAGCCTACTAAATGCTCTTAAAGAGTGCATGAGAGATCTAAATAGCTTAATTACTGAAAAAAGTGGAGGGCAATTTAAGGTTCACCTGCCAAAAATACTATGAAAATGGTAATAGGGCGAGTAGGTTACTAGCACTTAGACTAAAAAAAAAACAATCTTCTAACATAGTACAGAAACTAAAGGACAAGAATGCAATTCTCACAAAACCGGACGAAATATCGCAGTCTTTTGCAGAATTTTACAAAACCCTATACAAAAATACAGACACCTGCACAAATGACGAGGAATTGGCATATTTTTTAAAAGACATTAAATTAAAAGAACTACCTGAATCTTTGGCAAGAGAATTGGATGAACCAATTAATGAGCTGGAAATACGTCAGATAATCTCCACACTGAAGAATAATAAAAGCCCGGGTCCAGACGGATATATTAACGAATTTTACAAAGTTTTCGCAGATATGTTATCACCTCTATTGCTACATGCCTACCATCATGCATTACAAGTTGGAACAATGGCCCCCTCCTGGAAACAGGCTACTATTGTGGTAATACTTAAAGATGGCAAAGATCCCGCCCAATGCCAGTCATACAGGCCGATCTCGTTATTGAATACAGACTTGCGGATTTTAACAGCTATTCTGGCAAGACGTGTCAACAAAATTATCACAGAAATTATCCATCCTGATCAGACAGGGTTTATTAAGGGAAGATTTTACGGGGATAATATTAGAAGATTATTAAATTTAATGACACACCCAAAAGTTAAGGAAGAGGAGTCAATGTTATTATCTCTAGATGCCATGAAAGCGTTCGATCGGGTGTCCTGGCAATACCTAATTCAAACCCTAAAACGTTTCCAATTTGGTCCGAACTTCATTAAATGGATAGAAACATTATATTCAAATCCACAATCTGCAGTAAAGGTGAACGGGCCAATGGATGGTATCAGATATCTCGGTATCCACATACCATTTTCATTAGAAAAACTGTATGATGTTAATTACAAAAGCTTAATCCAAAACATTAGCAAGGACTTGGACCGATGGACAATATTGCCCTTATCTCTATTAGGCCGCATTGAAAGTGTTCGAATGAATGTGTTGCCTAAATTACTATATCTGTTCCAAATGTTACCTATTGACATCCCCAAAACCTCATTTGACAAATTGGACAAGCTAATCTCAGTATTTATTTGGCAAAGAAAGCGACCAAGAATTAGACTAAAAACACTACAATTATCTAAAGCAAAAGGTGGGCTCAAACTCCCAAATTTGAGATATTACTTTTGGGCTGCGAAACTAAGACCATTAACAATATGGATTCAGGACCTGTCAGACACACGCTGGCTCAATATTGAAAAGAGCTTATGTGAGAGACCTCTACAAGCCCTGCCATTTTTGGAGGCCAACGCAAATGAAATGGATATGGGTGAATGGACCAAAGTTACATTAAAAATATGGAAGACTATGAAACTTAACTTTGGCCTACCTAAAACAATTTCAGCACTCACAAATATCGGATTTATAAAGGGCTTTGTGCCTTCAGGAATGGATACTGGTTTCAGGGAATGGTCAAAATACGGGCTCACCAATGTACATCAACTTCATGATGACGGCAACTTTAAATTATTTGCACAACTGGTGGTGGAATTTAAGCTATCAAATACGGATTTTTTCAGGTTCCTACAGTTAAGGGATTTCTTGCTAAAACATGAAGAATGGGTCAGAGTGGTGAAGCCTATGCCAATTGAAGAACTATTGATAAAAGTACAAACAAGAAATTGGAATAAGAAATTAATAAGCTATTGTTATCAAATATTTCTAGATATGAATTCGAATAATACAACACAAATTAAAGAGAGATGGGAAAAAGAGACCAACTTAAACATATCACAGGATATGTGGGAAGAAATATGTACTGAAGCACATCTGATAACTAACTCGAATGTGTGGAGGGAATTCAAATGGAAGGTAGTCATCAGGTTCTTCCGGACACCGGAAACTATGGCAAAATTCGGCACTACACATTCAAATAAACGCTGGAGAAATTGTGGTCCACACATTGGCAATCAGACTCACATATTTTGGTCATGCCCGAAACTAAAGATATTCTGGGAGGAAGTGTTCGGAACACTCAAAAAAGTATTTGGTAGGAATATTACAATGGACCCAACAGTGGCTCTGCTGGGTCTATCACCAAGAGGCATTGAAGGAAGAGCCAAAAAATATCTCCTACAAATATTATTAACAACAGCAATCAAATGCATTACAGTAAGGTGGCTGAAGCCGGACCCTCCAACGCACAATGGGTGGATTGAGAAAATAAAGGAAATATATCTGATGGAGAAAATAACTTACTCTCTAAGACTCCAAAAAGACCTATTTATCAAAAGGTGGAGCGGTGTCATGAGTATACTATAATATTGAGGAATGCCTGTATACACTTCAAATTCAATCTGCATTATTAATAATTTTATGATAATTTTTTTTTTTTTTTTTTTAGTTTGGATTCTATAAATTATTTTTTTAATTCTTTTTTTTAGCTTACCTTTTTTTCTTTTTATTATGAATACTTTCATGTATTTATTTATTTCTCATTATTTCTGTTATTATAGTCGTGGGTGCTTTTGCTGAGTCCTAATTGTCATTAATATTACCTTATATTGGAAATTTGTCCTGAGAAAATGGTAGATATGATGAATATGATTCTGTATGTGTGATTATATATGTAACTGAAATAAAAATTAAGTTCAAAAAAAAAAAAAAAAAAAAACTCCATCCCTGAAGAACATTGAATTGGCCTTATTAAATTGAACCAGCTTGATGCTGAACATATTTGCAATCAAATTCTCAACTCTCTGACCTGGGATACAGTGCCGACAATTTGGTGTGTCAGTGCTATGATGGTGCTTCAGTGATGTCTGGTGTTAGGGGTGGTGTGCAAACTTTGCTGCAACAAAAAGTGGGCTAGAAAATTCCTTATGTGCACTGCTACAACCACCAACTCCACCTGGCAGTCATTCATGTAATGCAGTCTGAACCTCTTGCAAAGAAATTCTTTGATTGGTCCAATTCATTGAATACATTCTGTCACAGACATTATATTGCACACAGGTACACTATTCCCACACTCAAAAGATTACTGGAGATTCGCTGGACCAGTCATTATGATATCACCAAGTTCAATGTAGGCAATGAGGAAACCGGCACAGACAACATTCCTTTGTAGCATACCAGCCAATTACATCGCTCCGGCGATTCCCAAACCATTTTGACGCAATCACACCCACATGACCGCCTTCAACATTAACTGAAGAGCAAGCTGACAGTTTGACCTGAGACAACACCTCTTTGCTAATTTCAGTTGTGCGACACTGATTTATACGCGATCCGTGTATTACGTCATTATTCAGATTATATAGCCATCTTGCTAGCTAGCTAAAGCTATTTAAGGAAAATCATTGTTAATCATCATATTTAAGCGATGCCATTTGGTTTTTGCCCTAACTTCATAAGCCACCTCACTGTAACGGAGATTGCTCTTGAGCTAGCCAGCTAGAAAATTAGCTAAAACGTCTTAAAAATCTGAAAGTACGGTTTGGATGCACGAAAAGGCCACAAAATATATCAAATTTATTATTTATTTATTTATTTATTACCCTTTATTTAACCAGGTAATTAGCCCATTGAGATCTAGGACCTCTTTCGCAAGGGAGACCTGGCCAAGAAAGGCAGCAACACACGTCTGTAACACAAAATTAAAAACAATACACACAACATTCAGAAGCAAAAATGGAGCAAAGTACAGAGCAGATATACAAATAATAAATAATGATCATATAAAATGCTAATTTTTGAAGATATTGATGATATTTAAGTACAGCATCACTGTCCAATGGATTTACATTCAAGATCCTTTAAAATCATAGCGAAGGCATCATAAGTAATTAATTCTGGCAGTTTTAAATCTTTTTGAAGGGTGTTCCATGTAAAAGGGGCAGCATATTTGAATGCTCTTTTTCCCAACTCTGTGCGGACACGCGGAACAGTCAATTGCACAGTATCCTTTGAACAAAGCCCATATTGGCTTTGGCTTCTCAGGATATATGTACAGAAATACGAAGGGACCAGCCCAAGGAGAGTTTTATAAATAAAACCCAACCAATGCATACGTCTGCGTTCATACAAAGAAGACCAATCAGATTCTGCGTACAAGATACAGTGGTGGGTAAGACGTTTACATCCAACAACAAATCTTAAAGCGCAATGATACACAGAATCCAGTGATCGCAAACATTGGGCTGAAGCATCCATGTATAACACATCCCCGTAATCTAGCAAAGGCAGAAAGGTTGATGATACAAGATATTTTCTGACTCTAAATGAAAAGCAGGATTTGTTTCAAAAATAGAAGCCAAATTTCACCTTTAGCTTAGAAACCAGATTGGCAATGTGAGACTTAAAAGATAACTGCCGATCAATGACAAAGCCCAAGTACTTATAACTGGATACCAGTTCAATTACTTCTCCTTGAGCGGTCAGAATGTTTGAGAGATTTGGCGGTAATTCAGCAGAGTTTGAAAACCTCATAAGTTTTGTTTTGTCTGCGTTTAAAACCAATTTTAGTTTCTGTAAGCGAAGCTGAACAACATCGAATGCAGATTGTAATAATTCAAAGGCATGTGCAACAGTTGACGAACAACAGTAAACAATAGTATCATCGGCATAAAAATGGTACATAGCATTTGACAGATTTTCACATAAATTGTAAACATAAATGGAGAACAATATTGGCCCCAGAACTTAACCTTGTGGTACACCCTTTGAAACTCTGAGAAAAGAGGAGGTAGATCCTGCCACCTGAACACATTGCATTCGATCAGACAAATAGTTGGCAAACCAAGATGCTGCATGCTTAGATATTCCAGTGCGATGAAGGATACTGATCAATATACTGTGGTCAACGGTATCAAATGCTTTTGATAAATCAATAAATAGCGCCAAGCAAATTTTTTTGCAGTCTATTGCCCCAATGATGTCATTAATTACTTTGAGAGTAGCAGTGACAGTGCTATGTTGTTTCCTAAAACCAGATTGATATTTGGATAAAATGTCATTTGCATCTAAAAATTTCTTGAGTTGAGCACTAACAAGTTTTTCAAATAACTTTGCCAAAATATATAATTTGGAAATTGGTCTGTAATTATTTACAATAGAGGGATTCCCCCCTTTAAGCAGAGGAAGAATGAAGGCAGTTTTTCAAACTTTTGGAATCTCATTGCTAAAAAGACTAAGGTTAAAAATAAATGATAAAGGTTCAGAAATGAAATCTGCAGCCAGCTTAAGAAAGTAAGGATCAAGCTTATCAGGACCAGCTGATTTCTTGGTGTCTAACTTTTTTAACTCTGAATGGACATCCAGGGCAGAAACAGGCGTAAAGTGAAATACACGGTCAGTAGATCCATCATCTCCACAAGACACAGGGAAAGCATTTTCAGGTTGCACATTAGAATTTGTCATTACAGGACATAAAGAATCAAATAAAAACCAAGAGAAATGAAGTGCTCATTAAAACAGTTCAGCATATCTGATTTATCTGTCAGAATGCTGGAATCTTTTATGATGTGAGTCGGAAGGTCACTGGAGGACATGTGACCAGAGCTAGATCATGGAAAAAAGCTTGCTCGCAGAAAAATTTTAAATCTCTTTTAAAAAGAAGTTGATGTTTGACTTTTGGCAGTTTGGCATTTCTGATTGTTGCTATGACACAATGAAGTCTAAGAAGTTCATGCCTATAACAGCAAGCTAAGTTAGCAAAGTTTGGGCAGAACCAAATCATATCGCTAACGAAGACTGTCCTCAGTTAACATTAGCTAGATAGCTAGGTGGCTATATTTTCTAATGAGTAGCGTATAATCAAAGACGGAACAGAATAGCCAATATTTGGCTGGTTTGCCAATAAGGAACATCGTCTTTCAGCCATGTTCCAAATTTATGTTTACTGTTGCGATGTATATACTTTGCTTTCAGCGTACTTTGTCAATAACCGAAAGTGACGCCCCCAACATAGTTGCAATAATTAAAACAGGTAGTTAGGCATCACTGGAGCTAATAGGCCAGTATGCATGGTTAATGTGATTGGCTAGTATGCTTATGAGGCACGTCGTCTGTGCGGACTGGAACAATGTAGGATCAACACTTTGACAACGGTCATGACAGTTTTTTGTTTGTAGTCTTAAAAAGTCCCAACCGTTTAAAATTTAAGCTGCATGAAATGATTAACTTTATAATCTTTGCCCAGTGTTCTAAAGTGGTCTTTTGTGCCTTTGAAATATTATAATTCGCCACCTCCGTGCTGCGGCAAGGGGACCCACTCTAAGTAAGCTGCGGGGGGGTCTCACATGTTTTCGTCATGGTGCTGCCCCTAAGAGGAGGTGGACAGTGAGCTCACATCTCGACAATAGTGTTGTCTTGCCAACTATTGAGCATGGGGAATCTTATGGCCAAACTTGTACGCCAAATTAGTATTTCAAAAGAGCTATGTTCAGCATTCTTGATACAGCGATGGTGGAGATGGAGAAAAGATTCTCTAAAAAAAATCTTGATTTAATGAGGGCCACATCATGTTTGCTGCCAAAATCAGCATCCTTTCTTGACCATTCTCTCCTGAAGCCACTTCAAGTTCTTGCAGGCACTGAATAAAACAACTCAGTACTTGCAAAATGAAATTGCTGTTGCAAAAGTAATGTTGCTCAATAAGCTGCCCATTGATGCTGGCCTTACTGAAGTATGCAAATTCATTCAGGAGTACATTCCCTATCTTGCACAGGCTGTATGTCACAGCACTCATCATTAGTGTATCATCAGCTGCTTGTGAAAGCTCTTTTTTGACCTTGACCCGCATTCTCATCCCTCTCTGTAGATCCACGTGTCATTCTAGGAAAAAGGATTTAAAGGTTACCTATTATGCTATTTTTCCAAGTTTATATTTTGGTCTTTGACTCCCCTAGAGTACTCCTGATTGCGCAAAGTAAAAAAAGGGTACTTATTTCGCTCATACTGCTGTCCTCAAAAAACCCCATTTGTAGTCCATAGCGGTCTCTGCCTGAAAGACCTCACTGGGGTGGCTCTTCCGCTATAGCCCCCACTCCCCGTGTGCCCACTTTCTTCTGACTGGCCAGCTCTGTGGAGGGCGGAGTTGGGCAGGACAAGGCAGCAGAACGCAGTTTTCCGTGTCCCTCTCCCCAGAGTGAAACTTGAGACACGGCTGCCATCTGATAAGGAAACGGCGGGCAAATTCTGCAATCTAACGCAGTACATGTGTATAGATCTAATGAAACGAACTTGTTCTAATAAACGCAGCGGCGAAAGTGGAGGACGCACTGCGAAAGTCTGGCAGCTCAAGCACGAATTTGCTATCGGCTACAGTTTGCTACGGCGACAGTGGTGAGTACAGCGGTTCCTCTATTCTGTAGCTAGGATGCAGGGAAAGCTAGAATCCACCTTATTAAGACACATTTGTAGAACGGGTCGACATGCCCAAGTGTAGACCGGAGACCGTAGAAATCCGGTGGGTCTAAGTTTAGAGGGAAACATGGACAGTGAGGAGCAGCTAAAAGTGGACCAACAGCTTATGGACTGCTTCAGTGTGTATTAGGACCTGCTGGTTCGTGTGCATAGCTGTGGTGTTTTGTTAGCGTGGAGAAACGAACAGCTTCTGTGCTGGTATATGACGGAGGGGCGAAAGCTCCAGGCTAAACTGCCTTTTTGGAAATTGCCCGTGGTAATGGTTTACTTATTGCTTCGGAATGACCAGCTTTTCCTCGCGGAAAATGGGCGAGTTATGGATAGTGCCGAGAGCGAGATAGAGCTCCGGTTATGTCATGAACATAATACAGGTTTTACAGACCGGTAGTTCATTCCGTTTGCGTGAACCGTTGCCATCGTTTGTTACACCGGACACGTTATAGCCTGTGCGCTTCCCTATTGCTTTCACCGGTAGCATCAGAGAGCTTGCCCAGACATTGGAGAAGTATCAGGCTGAGTATCATGGATAAGTAAAGCGATCGTTTCACAAGCACCCAAAAACGCAGCCCAAGCTCTGCAAACCCTACGTCTGGTCTAACTGCAGCCCAACTCGGCAGACACATACAGCACCTCTCCGGTTAGCTTCAACTGTAGTGGCTACAATCAGGCAATGTTATGATGAAACTCTCACATTGATGCTTACCGAAGTAACACAAGCATACCGATCAGAATTATTGCATATAAGTTAACCAGGAGCATTTTTAATCAGCAGAGCACGCAAACTAACATGCAGTAGCTGATAAGCGGACATGACTTTGAATGTAATCTGTCGCGAAAAATTTGTTTCAAGGGTCGATTAAAGCTTAACGCGCCCTTAACGCGGCGTGTATTCGCGTCTTTGCATTGACTTTGAATGCAGGCCAATCTGTCCCGCGAAAAATTTGTTTCGTGTCCGATGTGAAAGCAGCTTTATGGATAGTACGCGACAGCTAGAGAGAGCTCGGTTATGTTATGAACATAATACAGGTTTTGCAGACCGTAAGTTCCGTTTGCGTGGACAAGTTGCTTATGTGGAGCCAGCGAATCGATCACTTCTACAGGAAAGAATTACCTATTTGATCTCCGCCTTTTTCGGCTTTTTATTAGCCACAACAATTTCTAAAGGGGGATGAAATTATGTCACGGTAGTGCAGAGGAATCATTTGTAAACCGGTAGAGCTTCTGCATTTCGCATTGCTTTCACGGTAGCACCAAAGAGCTTGCTCAGACATTTGTGAAGTGTCCGGCTGATCCCGGTCTTGGATAAGTGAAGCGATCACTAACTGTAGTGGCTACAATCGGGCAACGTTATGATGAAACTGCCACATGGATGCTCACCGAAGTAACACAAGCATACCGATCACAATTACTGCACATAATTTAACCAGGAGCATTTATAATTAGCACGGCACGCAAACTAACATGCAGTAGCTGGTAACCGAGCGGTCATAACAACCACAGAGACAAACCCTTGCAATACAGGTTTTACAGACAGCAAGTTCTGCTACTGTGAACAGTTGTACGAGTATGGCGTTAAATTAGTCTCAAAACTCGAGCGCATGAAAACCGAGAGAGCGCGTGAAAACCTTGGGTGTACGACCCTCAGTATCCGCTCTCAACTTCAAAATGCGCTCACAATATAAAAAAATGCTCACAATATCAATAAATGCTCGCAATCTCACCACACGCGTGATTTCAACACGCGCTCACAATGTCAAAAAATGCTCGCAATCTCAATGCTGGCAATGTCAATAAATGCTCGCAGTCTCACCACGCTCGTAATTTCAACACGCGCTCACAATGTCAAAAATGCTGCAATCTCTCACGCCGCAATGTCAATAAATGCTCTTAATCTCACCGCGCTCACAATCTCAATAAATGCTCGCTTGTCGATTTGTCTTCTGAGACTTTGGAGGCGGGACTTACAATGCTGACCATGAGCTTTGATTGGATGTTTGATTTTATAACTGGTTCTCAACTGCCGTAAACTACAGAATATGAAATCAAAGACAACCATCATTATCATGTTGGAGCAAGAAAGTTTTTCACAGAACGAAATCTTTCATTGATCTCATTTTGATATTGTCTGAAGGTATTGGTTTCATTCACTGTGCGTAGCTACGATGATGTTGCATCATGGCTAGCTAAATATTTTATGTTAGAAAAGCTCGCTTACATCAGTCCCCACATCAATTATTTTACTATGCTATTTTAGCGCCAAATTTCTGGTAGACGGACACTAAGCTCAAGCTCACTTAGGCCGTTTACGTAGCAATATAATTTTCCTGAGTTGTTCTTATTCATCAGGTTCTTCAAGCAATATTCTTCTCTGACGCTGAAGACCCGGTAATCTGCCGATTTGTGCTACCCATCTAGAGACAAATAGAGATGCTGCTTTGCGGTTCAGCGCATATACAGACCCAAAATCTCGGGCTGTTTCTTCACTGACATCATAAATATCTTTATAGCTATATCTTTAAAATATTTTTTTTCAGTGCGCCTTCCTACCTGTAAACATTCGGATACGTGCACGCACACACTAACGTTTCCTGAAAATGCAGGAATTAGACATGCAGCATTTTATCTTTGAACGAACGTATCCAGCTCATTAAAACATGAGCGAATGTCATAAGAAGTTAACAAAAATTATTTTGCAACAGTGGGCTGATTCATAGAGCAATATTAAGGCGAAAACAAAGACTGCCCGATCAAGCAGCGCTATGGTCGTATTTTTAGTTGAGGTAGCACAAATCGTCAGAACCCCGCCGAGAATAAAGTTTTCAGTTCGCACTTGAGCAGAAAACGAAGAAGTGGCGAATGACGAAGGAAGGGAAGGCAGTTTTCTTGACCAGACGAAGCTAAAGCCACGACATAGCCGCTTTTTAATATTTGCAATATTCTATTATGAGCTATTGGCACACTATGGTGTCGCCATTGTGCATTGCTTTGTTGGGATGATATGTGACAGTCCACAGGAAAAGGGTGTATAAGGGATATTTTGGTCAAATTGAGTTAAGTGCATCTGATGATCTCATACCATGTACAAAACATAGAAAAACAGTTTTTCTCTAAAACGTAAAAAAAATCCCTTATAGGCCTACACCCTATAACACATAGCCTATGGTTATAGGTTGTCACATAGCCTATGGTTCAAAAATATTCGCTATATTCAGGTTAATGCTTTCAACGTTTCTTAGCCTTTAATTACTGCTCGATGTCGTTTGAGCAAGTGGGTTATAGGTACTGCTGCTGTAGACTAATAGGCTACAATGTAACAAATAAATAAAATAGGCCTAATTTAAATGTTTTAGGCGTAAATAGATGCCAGTTTGCGATGAGAGCAGTGGAAGTGTAAGGGGCCAAAGGCAATTTAAAATATATATAAGTGCAGTACATAAACAGTATAAATTTACTGAACAGTTAACATTGTAGTTGTGTACAGCGGCAGTAATCGCGCGTGTCTATAAAGCCTGATTCATGCTTCTTGCGGTCGGCGCGGTTTCAGCGGTGCGGACGGCGCGCACGGTCCCCACGAACGTCCAGTCGTTTCATGCTTGATGCGGTCAAAGCGGCTCCAAGAACGGACCTGCTCTGCAGTTGCGCTACTGAATCATATTTCTGTGATAAATACGTTCATTTTCACTATTATATTGTAACCATTATTATTATTATTACTACCAAACACACGGCTCGATTATTTTGAATTACAAAACCCAAAACCAGTGAAGTTGGCACGTTGTGTAAATCGTAAATAAAAACAGAATACAATGATTTGCAAATCCTTTTCAACCTATATTCAATTGAATACACTGCAAAGACAAGTTACTTAATGTTCGAACAGGTGAACTTTGTAATTTTTTGCAAATATTAGCTCATTTGGAATTTGATGCCTGCAACATGTTTCAAAAAAGCTGGCACAAGTGGCAAAAAAGACTGAGAGAGTTGAGGAATGCTCATCAAACACTTATTTGGAACATCCCACAGGTGAACGGGCTAATTGGGAACAGGTGGGTGCCATGATTGGGTATAAAAGCAGCTTCCCTGAAATGCTCAGTCATTCACAAATAAGGATGGGGCGAGTGAACAAATGCGTGAGCTGATTGTCGAACAGTTTAAAAACAACATTCCTCAACGAGCTATTGCAAGAAATTTAGGGATTTCATCATCTACGGTCCGTAATATCGTCAAAAGGTTCAGAGAATCCGGAGAAATCACTGCACGTAAGCGACAAGGCCGAAAACCAACATTGAATGCCCGTGACCTTCGATCCCTCAGGCGGTACTGCATCAAAAACCGACATCAGTGTGTAAAGGACATTACCACATGGGCTCAGGAACACTTCAGAAAACCACTGTGAGTAACTACAGTTCGTCGCTACATCTGCAAGTGCAAGTTAAAACTCTACAATGCAAAGCGAAAGCCATTTATCAACAGCACCCAGAAACGCCCGCTTCGCTGGGCCCAAGCTCATCTAAGATGGACTGATGCAAAGTGGAAAAGTGTTCTGTGGTCTGACGAGTCCACATTTCAAATTGTTTTTGGAAACTGTGGGACGTCGTGTCCTCCGGACCAAAGAGGAAAAGAACCATCCGGACTGTTATAGGCGCAAAAGTTCAAAAGCCAGCATCTGTGATGGTATGGGGGTGTATTAGTGCCCAAGGCATGGGCAACTTACACATATGTGAAGGCACCATTAATGCTGAAAGGTACATACAGGTTTTGGAGCAACATATGTTGCCATCCAAGCAACGTCTTTTTCATGGACGCCCTGCTTATTTCAGCAAGACAATGCCAAGCCACATTCTGCACGTGTTACAACAGCATGGCTCCGTAGTAAAAGAGTGCGGGTACTAGACTGGCCTGCCTGTAGTCCAGACCTGTCTCCCATTGAAAATGTGTGGCGCATTATGAAGCGTAAAATACGACAACGGAGACCCCGGACTGTTGAACAACTTAAGCTGTACATCAAGCAAGAATGGGAAAGAGTTCCACCTGAAAAGCTTCAAAAATTGGTCTCCTCAGTTCCCAAACGTTTACTGAGTGTCGTTAAAAAGGAAAGGTGATGTAACACAGTGGTAAAAAGGCCCTGTGCCAACTTTTTTTGCAATGTGTTGCTGCCTTTAAATTCTAAGTTAATGATTATTTGCAAATTAAAAATAAAGTTTCTCAGTTTGAACATTAAACATATTGTCTTTGCAGTGTATTCAATTGAATATAAGTTGAAAAGGATTTGTAAATCATTGTATTCTGTTTTTATCTACGATTTACATAACGTGCCAACTTCACTGGTTTTGGGTTTTGTAGATTAGACAGTGCGTCGCTGTCAGAACAAATATTACTGGCCGCGCTTTCTCCACTATTACGATAATTGGGTCACTTAAAACTTCCGAAAACTAAGTTGACATGGTTTGCATTTCGGCAGTTCCTGCACCTATGTCTGGCAATGAGCATCCTTGTAGATCCGACAGGAACTGTAGTAAAGATGTTTATATTTTCAGCTGTTTGAACTTACAGCTGGCTTTTCTTTGAAGCTTTTCATTTTTATTAATTTTAATAGGTATACGTACTTCCGGGTCCTGAAGCTAGCCAATCATTGCAACGCGGGTCTATGCGACCCGGCCGCGTTGTTACAAAAATCCTCCAGGTGCGGCGGCTCGGCGTTCAGAGCCTCCGCGGACCCTCCGCGCTCTGTCGCCTTGGCCGCAATTGCGTCATTTCACCGTGTAGGCCGTGCTGACCGCGCCGACCGCAAGAAGCATGAATCAGGCTTTACTCATTTGCGCAAACGGCATCGAGTCGTAATGAAAGGCAGAGAAACGTTGAAAGCATTAGCCTGAATGTGGTGAATATTTCCGAACCATATCATCCTATCGAAACCTAGCGTGCCAATAGCTCATAATGGAATTATTGCAAATATTAAAACGCTGCCACGGTATTAGGTTCGCTTGTCAAGAAACCTACCCTTAGTCCTTCACCATTTGCATTAAATCACTTCTACGTTTTCAGCAAAAATAATGAACGAACTGAAGATCTTAACACTCGGCCGGGTCTTCAGCATCAGAAAAGAAATATTGTTTGAAGGAATTGATAATTAAGAAAAACTCGGGAACGTAGCATTGCTATGTAAATGGTATAGCCATGGGTAAATTGATGCTAAAATAGGCTAGCTAAGTACAATAATTAACGTGGGGGCTGACGTTAGCCAGCTTGAACGTGAAATATTTAGCTAGCTATAATCTTAGCTACGTATAGCAAGTGAAACAAATACCTTCAAACAATATTAAAATGGAATCAATGAAAGATTTAATTTTGTGAAAAACTTCCTTGCTCCGACATGATGGTTGACCTCTTTGATTTCTTTCTTATTCTGTAGTTTACGGCCGTTGAAACCCAGTTATAGAATCAAACATCCAATCAAAGCTCATGGTCAGCATTGTAAGTCCCGCCTCCAAATTCTCAGAAGATTTTTGACATTGTGAGCGTGGTGAGATTGCGAGCATTTATTGACATTATGAGCGTGGTGAGATTGCGAGCATTTATTGAGATTGCGTGGTGAGAGCATTTTTTTGACATTGTGAGCATTGTGAGGTTGAAATCGCGTGTGGTGAGATGCGAGCATTTATTGATATTGCGAGCATTTTTGATATTGTAAGAGCATGTTGAAATTGCGAGCGCCGTGAGATTGCGAGCATTTATTGATATTGTGAGTGCATTTTGAAGTTGAGAGCGGATACTGAGGGTCGTACACCCACGGTTTTCACGCGCTCTCTCGGTTTTCATGCGCTCGAGTTTTGAGACTAATTTAACGCCATATACCAAGCATCCAAATTACAAACAAGTATTAAAAGTTAACTTCAAATGAGGTTTATGTTCACACACCTTCTGTAGAATTTCCCCTGATATCACTCTTGCATATTTAGGACACAAACATTAGCAACAGTAACTTGGCTACGTTAGCCGCTGTGCTACAGCCACAATCAACTGGCTATCATCTCAGGTTGGCTTATGCAGTAAAAGCAACTTACAGCTTCTGTGTCTGTGAGTCACGGACAGTCGCGACCAATGCAGGCTTTATCTTCAGATATTTTACAAAGCCTGCGTTTGAGGCCAGTTGTTTGTGCTAACTATCGTTAGCGGTCCTGCTAGCCACACATAACACGTTAGCTTCACTTACAATATTTGCTGTTATATCATTACTTACAGCTTGTGGCTCCGAGCGCTTGATCAATGCAGCTGCTTCAGGTTTGAGAAGCAGCTGAAACGCTTATCCTGTGTCGAATTATCCTTTATTGACAAAGCTGTCTTTGGTGAAATGCTGAGCACAATCAGCTAACGTTCCCTTTGGCCGTGGCTGTTTGCTGCCAGCAAACAAAAAAGCTACCCATTGATTTCTGGTGGCATCCTCTTTTGGAAGAGAAATAAGTGTTTTTCTTCGCGTCCAAAAGTAAACGGACAAGCAGCTTTGGGAGAGATACTGACAAAACTGCACCTCAAATGATATTTGGTTCTTCTTTTGTATTTCCAAAAGTGTCGACGCTACTAAGGCATAGTATGATCTGCCGTTGTTAGTGCCTGCTAGAATAGTGTCCGGTGTGGGCAGGTCCAGCGCTGTGATTGGCTCTGGCTAGGTCTGTGCTAATTGGACGGCACAACCTGACGTCAGGTTTTGCCCAGATCTCGCGAAGATCTCGGGAGGAGCTGTTCAGAGAGGAAATCACGTACACGAAATCACGTTCTTGGATTACGGCAAAACCCCTGTATCTTATGTTTAGAAACTTTTCAGTGGTTGAGTATGGACAACTAACATTATAACATTACTAATATGTATTAAAAGAAGGATCAGCATCATAGGTCCCCTTTAATCATTTTGGCACAAGAAAAACATCACAAAAAATTTGAACATCGATCAATTTGTCTCAGAATTCGCCAAAGCCAATCGCAGACTGGTCCTGTAATTAACTGATGGAAACTGGGATCCTTGCTTCCCATGGAAATTACGCATTGAGTAGTGTTTTGCATTGGAATTACTAGAATACTATTTAGAACTTTAGAATAAATATGCCAAATAGTGCTTTATAATTATTTGGCTAATAATGTATTACTTATCAGCAAAATATACGTATGTAACAGATCACATTTTGGTTGTAACAATCACAGAAAGATATGGGCACATCAGCTAGTTTATGGCTTATTTTAACACTGTGAAAAGTGTGTAGAGTTGGTCATATAGTAGGGCTCTCATTGATGTGCATATGCTTCTTTTACGAACATATATTGGAGTTGATGCCATGGGCCATATTTAAACTAAATACAAAATTATATATAAGAAATTAATTTTAAAAAACTGTCTTGCAATTAGGGCACTTATCAAGCCAAATGGCAGGAATGTTATGATCTATATTCTGTATGATCTGCTTTTATGTTCATTTCCTCTTGGTTCATTAGTTTATTCATCTTGTTACATTCTGTTTCATCTGCCGTATCATGCACATTGTTTTCCCCTGTGATGTCTTGTGTTTTTGTGTTCATTGCCAGTGCACACCCCTGTCTGCAAGCTGTCACATTTTGGGTGATTTTGGAAGTTTTCTCGCGTTTCATGAGTTCCTTCACTTCTCGTTTAACTTCCTTCAACACTAATTACTAATTAAGTACTCATCCCACTAACACTCTATGTTTTGTCTAGTTTATGTACTAACCCATACTAATATACTAATCCTTTACATAACTAACATACTAACTAGCACAATAGGCTAATGTTATTACTGCATAAACTACAAACTTTACTAATAGATTCTCTCCGCTTTCCACACTAATCTGTAACTCTGCCCTCTTTGCTCTCCCAGTCCTTTGCCTTAGTTTCTACTGAGACTTTGCAACTATGTCTTATACCAATCTGTTTCTCCCCTCTCTTCCGACTTAGGCACTCCTTGAATGGAGCTGTTATTGTTTAATGATGTCTTGTGAAAACTAATCTTTGTCATTGTTTCCCATTCAGTATTGTGAATTACCTCTTGTGTTTTCTCCTCTCAGTTAACGTTTAGATTATCCCTCACGCTTGTTGCCCTGCCTAGCTCGTTACCTCCTTGCGTATAAAAGTCCCTCGCTTCTGCTTAGAATGTTGATCAACTTCTTCTGTGCCGAGCTACCTGTACGCCAGTGATTTCTTTGTGATTCAGTGACACCTTTCTGCCCGATTCCGATTTCCGTTTGTGCCTGCCTGGATTTGTTTGCCTCCTGTTCACGACTTTTTTCTGTACGACCACGATTTCTGTCTTTTGCTGCCCTAGCTAATGAACTTGGTTTTCGGACACTCGATTCTCTCACTGCTTTGCAATTTGCTGCTGTACTTTGTGCTTTTTTTTGCTTTTGAACCCCTGCCTGTTTTTGGACTCTGTTTTTGGATTGCCCTTCTGTACCTTCACTGTGATCACCTGACTTGGACTCGGATTGTAATAAAGACCACGATATTTGCTTTCTGGACTACTTGCATTTGGTTCATTTAACCAGACATAACAAGATGATTGAGCACCACTTAGAGTCTAATTGCGTATCTGTGCACATGCCTGATCTAATTAACATTTTTTTTTTTTCCTCGCCTACCAAAATGGTACAAATGCCCACCCAAATGGGACATTCTAGTAACACCACTGGGCCGCAATCGATGAGCCTGGGGGGAAGCGGTGAGTGGGAAGGAGGACTGTAGGGAGACAAAGACATGGGTTTCATTCCTGAGACATGGAGCACTAGGTGAATATTATGAAGGGGAGGAAGAAGGAGGAGCGTGACCGTGGATGAAGACAGTACGCCTGTAATCAGTGGCGGTTCTAGCTACCATGGCGCCCTGGGTAAACCCCCTCCCTTCCGATTTTCGAGGAACTGAAAAAAACAATAGGCACAAAAAATTTTACTGCACATGCGCTCAGAACTTAGTCACATAAATGAATACACAAATAAGGCAGTATGCACCCAATATGTGCATTCAAAATGAAACCGATGAATTAATAAAAAGACATTAAACAGATAGCGCTAGAGGTTGTAGTCAGATATTTCAGAGGTGCCCCTTAATTTGCAGTGAAATACAAGAAATTAGTGTCCGACACCATATGCACATGTTAATTAATTATAAATTACATTTTATCTTGTATATTATACACCTATTATGCCTTCAGAATAGGAAACAGAACCATACAACTTCCACCAACAGGCAATAGACATCCCACAAAAATACCACTATCAGTATAGTCAACATTAGATGCATCTTTTAATTAAATCTACAGCATTGAAAATGTCATTTTCTAAACTTAGGACCTAGTCAGTACTATAAATAAGCTTTACATTGTCTGCTAATGAAGGTTAACCAAATAATAAATAAAGTAACGGTTGGATACAGAATTCTTTCCCAGTTAATAGCTAACGTCATCCATAACGGTTATGTCAGCTAGCAATGAAACCTGAGACTTTCAACGGGACCTAAAAAGTATTAAACGTTGATAAATAATTATACCGAAAACTAAGGCTCTTAAAGGCATTAAAAAGGCCATTTGCGGATATTGGTCTCAGGTAAGGATAACGTTATTATTGTTTTATTTTTTTTTCGCGCTCTCCCGCCTTCTGAAGACAGAAGCTAGATCCATGCTTGAACGACTTTTTACAATTCATTACAACAGTGAATTATTTTCCATCAAGTAATGAATTCGGTTCATTTAACGAGTCTAACTTTGATACCATAATCCTCTCTTGAGCATCTAACAGCAATCATAGCGTAACTAACTTACCAAGATTCAAAGTTACTGAAGATAAAAACGTTTTCTTCGTACTCCATGTTGAGCATAAACCATATTTATATATATATATATATATATATATATATATATACACATACATATATATATATGGCTTGTTGAAATCTGTTGTTGAAATTGAGAAGTGTAAACATTATAGATTTAGAAACGGAAGAGGCTATTCGTCCCGCAGCTCTTCGGTGCGAAAGTTTAACGAGTGGGGTGGATTATAAAATTTAATCTCTTATTAGCCCAGCTGCAGGGCAAATAGCAAAAGTGCTTCTCTTATCCACACCGCTGCGGTGCGAATACCGGAAGTGCTTCTCTTGTCTGCCGCGCTACGGGACAGATAGCCACTTCCTTGAGGGAATCCACATGTCCCCCTTTTACTTGCATTTGTTTACATGCACACCCTATTCTCCCTGATATGGGTGATGCTCTGACGTATCGGAGCAATGGGCCAAAGCCGCTAATGCGGCGTCTACGTATATATGTCCATGGCTTGACCTTTCCCTTAGCTCTCCAGAGAGGCGTGTCTTTGCCAGAACGTAGGCAGCCAGCAGCCTGCAGAGTTGACTAGAGGGTGCCCAGGCGCATATTTTAAATCCACTGACTGGAGTCATCTAATCAAGTGACGAAAGCAAATGAGTGTTTTTTTTTTGCGCTCCCGCCAGTGCCCCCTGTCGAGATGCTGCCCAGGGCGACTGCCCATGTCGCCTACATCTAAATCTGCCACTGCCTGTACTGGTGAATTTATTAGGAATTAAACAGCAAAACAACTCAAAAGACTATCATGACACAAAAATCCCAGAGGATAGCACTTAAAAGCATTTCTAAAATACCTATTTCCAAAGTGGTCCTCAAAGAAAACACAAGACATAGAAAACAAAGCTAAAACCTTGTCACCCTATACCTATGGTTCAAACTCCCTCACTTAGAATTGAACCACCACCTCTCCCTGATCCCTTCACTTTTGTTTAAAAAATTATCTTTATTTGGCCTTGTTTGATATGCAGGGGCTAGTTGTTCCATGAGTAGATACCAGTATATAAGAAAGAGCTTCTTCCTATTTTACTTTTAACACATGGAACACCACATGACACATTACTTGCTCTTGTGTTACATTAATGTTGGCCTCATTACCATGGTGAATGGGCCAATGAACCATGGGGTGAGCTTCTTCGACTTCTCTCGGAGAGGGATATCTTTCAGGGCCAACTAGACCCTCTGTCCCACTAGGTAGGCAGGAGCTGGATGGGAACAACTGTTACCTTGTTTCTGGAAGGCAGATATGTGCATGAGTAGTAAGGCATGGGCTCCTCTCCATGCCTGTCAAGCAAGACAAACCAGGAGCTGAGCAGACGGAACTTTTTTTTATTATTTATTTATTTAAAGCGCGTGCTTGCATGAATCATTTTCAAGAAACGAAAAGATGGACAGACCAGATTTAGCAAAAAGCTAATTTCCATCTGTAGTCCAACAAAAAACATAAACACACTATACAATAATACACAAAAAAACATCCAACATGAAAGCACATTCCCTACAGTAGCCTAACGAACTGCTCCTGATGTTGTGTGGACCACATAGATAATGTTTCTGAGGTCTCCTTTCTGATATACAGTAATTAAATAAATAGAGGATAAAAATACAATTAGAGAAATGCAAAAATACAGAGAACGCAATTATAAATTGCAAAAGTGCTTATAGAAGTGCGGATGAGCTCCATAAAGAGGGCAATAATGACAACTATTAAATACCAGCAGGTATAAATACCAGCAATGGTAATTCAGGGTTACAGGAATACATACCAGCAATGGTAATACAGAGTTCAGCAAAGCAGCAGTAAAGTGGCAGTGCATGTTCGGCTGTAACAACCTTAAAATGTAAACAAAATGCATGTAAAATACTCTTTCTAACAACAGGAGTTTATTTACACCGTCCCATATATACCCAGGACAGAAATCCCAGACAACACCTCTTAACAGTACCTAAGTGCTGGCAGCACTGATTACTTAGAAGCCATCTTGCAGTTGCAAAACGGAAATTATTATAGTTTGAGTTATTTTTTATGATGCCAGGGAGCCTATTCCATTCTTTGGTGGCCTTATAGGAAAAGGCTGATTGAGCCAAGGCAGAGCTTCGTAGTGGGATTTTGCAGTCCCCTCTCGACGCAGATCTTAAAGCCCTCGTTCTCACCTCAGAGCAACTTCGCACATAATTTTTCAATGGAGGGGAAGCAGCATTGTGAATTATTTTGAGAACAAGGCTGATGAATGAAAATTTAATTAAATTATCAAAACTTACTAAATTGTATTTTGAAAGGATATTACAATGGTGGTACTGTCTTGGTTTCCTGTCCAGTATTTTCAAGGCTTGTCCATACAGTGATCTGATCGTATTTAGAGTGGTTTGACTTTCCTGAGTCCAACATGGCAAAGAATATCTCATATAGGAAAGAATTATGGCATTCAAATATATTTTAGCAGTTTCCGTTGTTAACGAGTTCCTAATATGACAAAAGTTAAATAAGTTGAACTTCAGTACACCAGACATTTTTTTTAATGTTTTTTAAAACTCAACTTAGTATCTAAAATAACACCTAGGTATTTGATCTCCTCAACAATTTTTATGCTTTGCCCTTTGACAAGAATGTTGGGGTACACCCTTTTCTTACTTTGTTTTTTAAAATACATAGTCACTGTTTTATCAGTGTTCAACGCAAGGCAAGCTTGATTGAGCCACTCCGCAACTCTGTCCATTGCCTCTGATAATTTGGCTGCAATCTCGTCGGTACTTTGTCCATGAAATAATAAAACCGTGTCACCTGCATACATTATTGTTTCCACATCTTTGCATGCCGTGGGGAGATCGTTAATGTCGGTGGAAAACAAAAAAGGGCCGAGGACCAATCCTTAGGGCACCCCCATACTACAGGTCTGGAAAGGAGATAATTTATTCTTGATCTTAACGCACTGGGAGCAATCAACCAAATAGGAATGCAGCCATTTAAGTATGTTGTCAGAGTTTAAAATTGGCTAGTTTAGACAGGAGAACAGAGTGGTTCACAGTGTCAAATGCCTTACGTAGATCTAAAAACACAGCCCCTACCACCCCCCCTTTGTCAAGCCTATCCTTTATGACCTCGAGGAAGTAACAACAGGCCGTTCCCGTAGAGTGATTTGAGCGGAAACCAAATTGCATGGGATGTAATAACTTTTCTTTATCAAAATGACACTTTAACTGTTCAATGACCACTTTTTCGAGTACTTTAGAAATGGCAGGGAGTATACTGATAGGCCTATAATTGGTTACTTCTTGTCGGTCACCTGACTTAAAAATAGGAGTCACGGTGGCCGATTTCAGGGTTGATGGAAACAAACATTCGTCTAATGATATATTTGTGATATGCGTTAGAGGCAGACTAATTTGTCACAATGCTTTTTAAGAAAGGCCGGGGCGAGTCCCCAGGTGTCTTTCGCTTTTGAATTGGATAAAAAAGCAAAGATTTTGAAGACACTTGATTCTGTTATGTGAGAAAAGTGTAATACAGAGTCACCAAGTGCTTGAACTGTCGGGGCGATGCAAGGCTGAGAGTCTAAAAACAATCTACCTAGTTCGGAAACTGAGTTAATAAAATAAATATTAAATTTTTTTGCCACCTCAAGACTATCACTCACAGTTCTCCCCGCAGAATTCACTCTGAGCTGTAGGTGGCCGCTTTCATTTTGCCCCCCTGCCAAATAACTTGTCGATGCAGTTCCATATTATCTTGCTGTTGCCCTTGGCTTGTTGTATTATATCTAAGAAAAAATTTGCTTTGGATTTTCTGAGCTGTCTCATTACTTTGTTTCAGAGACCTTGAAATACCAATCTGTCAATTTCTAATCTTGATTTCGGAGATTTTTTTTAGAGCTGCACCTCTACTTTTTATCAAATGCAGCAGTTCCACCGTGAACCAGGGTAGTGGCTGTCTGCATTTACGTTTAAAAGATTTATTTTAGGTAAATTTGTGCAGAAGCTCAGAGAGTATTATCTGTAACCCCTAACATGCCTGATCACAGCTTGCCGTTTTAGTTACCCTATCCCAGTTTAATAATTTAAGATCATTTTCCAGATGTTCCAGATCCTTCTTCGGGATAAAAGATGTCAAAGTGTCATCTTTTGTACCATTCTGTGCTGTATATCTTAGTTTATTTAACGGTCATGACACTAGAGTCAGATTGTGATCAGAAATACCCGTATTAAAGATTATAGCTGTTAGAAATACGATCAAGTCTATTTGTAAAACTTCAGTCCAGCAGAGTTTTAGAAGACTTAGATAGTTATAAATCCCACTAGAATAACTGAGTCAGTTGGAACTGGTCGGCCAGGTCCTTTAGTTTTTTACGCCGGGATTTGTCAAACCAGTTTTAATTTAAATCTCCAAAGAACAAGTTCTTTATGGTTGCAATTTTTCAGAATGACCGGTAGGTTATCAAAAAATGTATCATTTTCTTTGGGTGGTCTATACAGAACAATAACACATTAAAACACATTTCTGTGGACAGCATAATTGTTACCCCAACACATTCTAAAGCAGTTTTTGGGAGATCGAGCTGTTTACATAGCAAATTGTTTTTGACATATAGCAGCACCCCACCACCCTTACTATTGGTACGATCTCTCCTAAAGGTGTTATAGCCTGCAATATTCACAATGCCCGGAGGAATAGCCGGTGTTAACCAAGTCTCAAATAGACCTAAAAAAATCAACATTTGAATCAACAACCAATATTTCAAGTTGTTCAGTTTTAGATATCATGCTTCTAATGTTACTGTGGCTCCTTTAGGTTTAACTTTAGGGTCCCAGAGGACCTTAGCATGGTTTACAGTCTGAAAAAACTTGGTGTGTCTTTGTTTTAATGTTACGTTGGTAGCTGGGCAGTGAGCTTTGGGTCGAGAGCACTTGATGTTGGAAACTGCCGCTTCCCTCTCCTTGGACTGGAATAAAGGCGGTTGATAACCCAAACAACACTGGAAAAGTGGCATACCTGGACCAGCAATGGGTTGTGAGTTATGAGCCAGTTTGACCAAGGGAAGAAGACGGGACCACCTGGCAAGGCTACCCTCCATCAGGCAGCACTGAGTCTTGCCCAGCTCCTGGTTAAGCCTGTCTACCTGGGCGTTGGTTTCTGGGTGGAATCCAGAGGACAGGAGGGGGTAGCGCCCACCAGGGCAAAGAGGGCCTTTCAGAAGGGACCTTTCCGACCTGTCAATCAAGTGTAGAATAACTACCAATCAGAGTGCCTTGTCTTAGTAAGGTCCTGCCTGCCCCGACAGCACCACCATATTGTCTCACAAACTATGCAGTCATTAGCTGTGTGTAATAGGCAAGGTGTCTATTACAAGGTGTTTTTGAAAATGGATCTTCGATGCGCTTGGGGAACGTGTAATACTGACGAAAGATAACCTGCCCGGCTACAGGGAGCTCAATTAATCCTTTTTCCAAAGCCAAAAATGCAGTTGGAAAAGTATTTGCAATGGATTAATGCATGTGGAAGGCCTCATATGCAACTGAATGTGAATCAGATCAACAAACACAAGGCCGTTTACTCGAAGGTAAGAAAATGCAATTTTTTGCTACGTCGTCTTCTCTAGTTAGTTACCAACAATCCATGCATGTTTGTGCTGAGAAGACAGAATTACTCCAACAGCATCATTGATGTATACATTACGATAGTATTGTTTTTCCCCAGTGGACTTCTGTGTGCAATACCAGATGTAGCAACAAACCAGCAGCTATTCTGCTGAGAACACAATTCCTTCATGCCACCCAGCACAAGCATTTACAACTCTAGATAATATAAAACATTGAGCCAGATGGTGAAGGATTTTGTGATGGCATGATGTAATCTGCTTAGAAACTTTAACGTGAGAAAAGTTGGCTAGGTAGCTAGCCAGCTTACTAGCGACAATTGGATTCAAAATGTCAGTAGCTTAGCTGAAATGAGTAAACTTAGCTTGTCATCGATATTGGTTTGGAGGAAAATGCAGATATAACGAACGTCAAATTAATAACTCTATTATGTCTAATGTAGTTAGTTTCAGGGTTAGCTACATTGCGCAATAAGATTTATTACAAAGTGGAGCTCGCGGATTGTCTGACTCATGGCCAAATGACGTTAGACAGCATACTGGATCTAGTCTTATTTTTAGCTCAGTTATGGCAACAAACGTCTGAAAACAAATTACCCTGCATTACACGTGCAGTATGATTCCTCTATTTTGCCAGGTTTGATCTCAATGTGCAGTTTACTGGCTGTTTGGGCTTTCTGCATTGATCGCCAGCACTTTGCGGTTACTCTTGTATCTCCAGTCTGTTCCGTTAGAAATTTTGATGTCATGGATATATCCTTGCATGAAATAGTTAAAGGTCTACAAACCCCAATTCCGATGAAGTTGGGAAATTGTGAAAAATGTGAATAAAAATAGAATACAATGATTTGCAAATCTCATAAACCCACATTTTATTCACAATAGAGCATAGACAACATATCAGATGTTAAAAGTGAGATATTTTACCATTTCATGAAAAATATTAGCTCATTTTGAATTTGATGGCTGCAACACGTCTCAGAAAAGTTGGGACAAGGGCAATAAAAGGCTGGAAAAGTAAGTGGTACTAATAAAAAAACAGCTGGAGAAGCATTTTGCAACTAATTAGATTAATTGGCAACAGGTCAGAAACATGACTGGGTGTAAGAAGAGCATTTTAGAGAGGCAGAGTCTCTCAGAAGTAAAGATGGGCAGAGGCTCACCAATCTGCAAAAAAATGCATCAAAAAATTGGGGGAAAATTTCAGAAAAATGTTCCTCGTTGTACAATTGCGAAGACTTTGAATGTCCCACCATCTACAGTATATAATATCATCAAAAGATTCAGAGAATCTGGAGAAATCTCTGCGCACAAGGGGCAAGGCCAAAGGTCAATATTGGATACTTGTGACCTTCGGGCCCTCAGGCGGCGCTGCATTAAAAAGAGGCATGATTCTGCATTGTAATTCACTGCACGGGCTCAGGAACACTTTCAGAAATCATTGTCTGTGAACACAGTTTGCCGTGCAATCTACAAATTCAAGTTAAAGCTGAATCGTGCATACGTGTATGATCACGAGCCAGAAACGCTGCCGTCTTCTACGGGCCAAAGCTCATTTAAAATAGACTGAGGCAAAATAGAAAACTGTTCCGTGGTTAGATTAATCAAAAACTTGAAATTCTGTTTGGAAACCATGGACGCTGTGTCGTGCATACTAAAGAGGCGAGGGACCATCCAGCCTGTTATCAGTGCACAGTTCTAAAGCCTACATCTCTGATGGTATGGGTTGCATCAGTGCCTTTGGCGTGGGCAGGTTACAGATCTGGAAAGGCACTATCAAGGCTGAAAAGTATATAGAGGTTTTACAACAACATATTGTCCCATCCAGAAACCGTCTCTTTTAGGGAATGTCTTGCATATTTCAGCAAGACAATGCTAAACCACACACTGTATCCATTACAATAGCATGGCTTCACAGTAGAAGAGACCGGGTGCTGAAATGGCCTGCTTACAGTCCAGACTTTTCACTGATAGAAAACATTTGGCGCATCATAAAACGGAAAATCCAGCAAAGAAGACCCAGGACTGTTGAGCAGCTAGAATCCTACATCTGACAACAGTGGGACAACATTCCTGTCCCAAAACTCCAGCAATTGATCTTCTCATTTCCCAGATGTTTACAGACTGTTGTTAAAAGAAGAGAGGATGTTACACAATGGTAAACACAGCTCTGTCCCAACTTTTTTGAGATGAGCTGCTGCCATCAAATTCAAAATGAGCTAATATTTTTCATTAAATGGTAAAATGTCTCACTTTCAACATCTGATATGTTGTCTATGTACCATTGTGAATAAAATATGGGTTTCTGAGATTTGCACATCATTGTGTTCTGTTTTTATTCACGTTTTACACAACGTCCCAACTTCACTGGAATTGGGGTTTGCAGTGAAAATAGCCATGAACATGCTTTCATATGGGAGATAAACATTTAAGTTGACTGATTTGACAGGGTCGCGGGGGGGCTGGAGCCTATCCCAGCTGACTATGGGCGAAGGCAGGGACCCACCCCAGACAGCTCGCCAATCCATCGCAGGGCGCACGCACCATTCGCTCTTACACACATACCTATGGGCAATTTAGTGTCTCCAATTAACCTTTGGACTGTGGGAGGAAACCGGAGTGCCCGGAGGAAACCCACGCGAACACGGGGAGAACATGCAAACTCCACACAGAAAGGCCCCAGGCCGGATTCAAACCCATGACCTTCTTGCTGTGAGGCGGCGATGCTAACCACTGCTCCACCGTGCTGCCCCAATAGGGAATAACAAGCCTCCAGACTAACTTTCGGACCTAGGAGCACATGCGCTCACAACCTGTAAAAGTTGGGCGCGCAGGCCAAAATTTAGGCGTGCAGGCCAAAACTGTGGTCACGCAAAGTACCATGATACTTTTCTGAATATTTACAAGCCCAAATAAAGATACCTGAACAGACTATCAGTTGTTGCTGCATTTATTTAAGAAAAATTATCAGAAAGCACTTTGTGAACTGAAAAGTAGATATTGATGTTCACAAGAATGTTTGAAAAATGTATAAATGCAGTTATCATTTTGGAGAGTTATCATACAAGTCTAAATGTATGTACAAGTCTCCATTTCTCCAAGGGACAACTTTTCATCAAACCCTCCCCAGTACATAAACTGAATCATTCATAGAAAAATTATGGCCAAATTTAGATGAGCACCCCCCTAAAACCAACATATGGGGATAAATCAATGAATAACTCCCAATTATCACAGTGCTAGTTCTAAAATTTATAACTGTAATTGTTGCTGCCATCCCAAGGAACAATTTGACACCAAACATGGCTTAATTGCTTTGAAAATATGAGACCCAGGAGGAATTGAAGCCGTAAAAAGCATAATTTGGCAACATTTTTTCATCACAAATTGAAAGTTTAGCATTAAAATTAGTATAGTTCCCAAAGTGATCCACCCTAAATATTTGGTAAGAAGTAGGTGCAGTATGCCAAGTTCATTAGCACAAAGTTTCGAGAAATTTTTTCACCGGTAACAATGTAGTAGGACGGCTTATTATAATAATAATTGTTATTATTTACCAGTTTTTAAATTTTATTTCGCTATGTGGATTTTGCACATTTCGAAGGGTAACGGAAACGCACAGACAGAGTGAGGACGATGTCCGACGTTATTAGCCCCAAAAAAACAGTCTGCTTCGTGACCGTACACTGTTCGTGACACAGGCTCCTCTTTGTGGCATTGCGCTGATAAGCCCATGGTCGTCGCTGAAGTACATTGGACAGGCGTCACCAGTTAGTTTTTGAATCAGTTTTGAACATTTGTTGCAATCGACAAAATACTATTCCTCTGACAGCTGGCCAATTATCGGAACCCCAAAGAAAACGGACTATAAATCTATAAGAACCGCAGCTTTTCTCATCTTTATCGTACTCTAATGAAAAGAATCTTGCACTCGGACTAACCAGTCACCGATTTTATACATACTGCATGAATAATCATGTACAAGCGGAACTTCAGATCAGAGCGGAAGTGCGCATCCAACCTAATCCATCAGGATAGAAGGTTAGCGATTTATACTGAAACGCTAAATAAAACCACTCGCCACTGGACGCAAGCACCCATAGCTGGTATCAACAAGACTCAAAACTGTGTCACGAACGGTCACGAAGCAGACTGTGTTTTCGGGCTAATAACGTCGGACATCGTTCTCACTTTCCAGGTGCGTTTCCATTACCCTTAGAAATGCGCAAAATCTAAATAGCGAAATAAAAAACTGGTAACACTTTCTGATATCATGAAATTTGCTCACCGATCTGCAGTATTAGTCACCGAAGCCAAGGCCTAATACGTAGACTATTGGACTTCTGCAGCAGACCAGCTAGTGTTCTTGTAATTTCGCGTATTGTGGAGCATTTACATCGTTATTGTCAGACAAGGTTTTACAGATTTCCCGCGCGCACAACTCGGGAGACAGTGACAAGGTCGAATCAAGGATGTTTTATATTTCACTGGATATACAATTGGAAAATGGCCGCCCATTCATTTCAATGGAAATTGCTCAATGGCGCAGCACGCCGACATGGGGGCCAAGCTTCCGGACCCACGCGGACATGCGCTGTGTGACCTTTTGCTCACACATGCGTAGTGTGGGGCTCATGAACGCGCTGGTATCCGAGGTGTCCATGACAACGGCTCGCGCTCGTGGAACTCCGACCCTGCTGCGTGTTCACGATCACTTTTCTCCGGAAATGGAATTCTGACCACTGTAGACTGCACCCTGATGTAAGTCTGAGCGGAACGAAAAAAAAAAAAAAGAGAACATAGCCGCCGGCAATGGTTTAATCATATACTATTCAAAAAAAGTAGGGGATATTGGATTTACAAGTACCATGAAATGCAGATCATGAGGTCAGGAAGGAAACAAATGACATAAAAACATTAAGGAAACATTTGTCAATTTATTCGAAACCCTGTGTACAGTCAGTAAAGGACAGATTCTCCAGAATAAGGGTCGACACAAACACAGGGTCACACAGCAAATTTACCATCATTGAAACAGAGTCCGTGAGCGGTAAAAACCCCCTCGGTTGGCTAGACAAGCTCGAACCGGGCGTGGCATACTCCTAACGAGACGTCCCAGGTCATTTTGGGGAACGTTATTCCATTCCTGTTGCAATGCTGCAGCAAGTTCTTGGACATTGGCAGGAGGTTGTTGACGTTGGCGCAGCCGCTGTCCAAGCATGTCCCAGACATGCTCGATGGGGGAAAGGTCCGGACTGAGTGCTGGCCATGGTAATGTGGTGATATTCTGCTGCTGGAGGTAATCTGTAACGATCCTGGCCCTATGACATCTGGCATTGTCATCTTGGAAAATGAAACGGCGGCCATAACGACGTGCAAACGGCACAACATGGGGTGCCAAGATGTTGTCCCGGTAGTACTGCCCTGTGACACGTCCAGCAACAACATGCAAGTCTGTTCTGCCGGCAGCAGTGATGCCTCCCCACACCATTACAGATCCACCCCCATATGGATCATGTCTAATGACGTTAACGTCATGGAAACGTTTGTTACGTCGGCGCCAAACCCTCCTGCGTCTGTCAAGGAAGTCCACAGTGAACCTCGAATCATCTGAGAACATTACGTTGTTCCATCGGCGATTATCCCAGCGTTGATGATGACGACACCATTGGAGTCTGGCCCTAATGTGACGATCCCTCAAACAGGGAATGACACGAGGACGTCGGGCGTGTAAGTGAAATCTGTGCAGACGATTCCTGATGGTCTGGCCACTCACTACCAAGCCAGTATCCCTTTGAAGTTGAGACCTTATCTGATTTGCTGTTACCATACGATTTCTCAAGACAATAGTGCGGATGAATCTGTCCTGAGCCTGAGTTGTTGCCCTTGGTCGACCGGATCGTGGTCTATCCTGAACAGACCCTGTAGCACGATGTCTGGACCATAATCTGCTGATGACAGACTGGGAAACATTCATTGCCCTTGCCACAACGACCTGTCTTGTGCCAACCTGTAGCATGCCAAGGGCACGTAACCTCTCCTCCTGTGTTAGACGGCACATGGTCTCTGTTTAATCAACGACTTCAACCACTGATAATCTGATGCTTTCTCTTCAAAATCTTCCTTTACAGTGGCTCTAACCTTCCAATTCAGAGTCATGCAAATTTGTGGCACAACCCCCTTGATCATCAATAGCATCCCGTGCAGATCGTGAGAGTGTCATTGATGTGTTTGGGTGATGAATTTCTTTGGAAATGCTTCCTCAGTAAGGAACTATACAACATGGTTTCGTATCCCTTTGTATATGTGAAAATTTTGATCTCAAAATAAAATATCCCCTACTTTTTTTGAATAGTATAGTTTGAGATACAATTTTAAAACACAAATGCAATATCAAATGTTTAAAACGATTGTTATTTAACATTGATTTCAACTCAAAAATGTCGGCAAAAAAGTTGACTTGCTGTTGTGTAACGTGATATTGCTCAGGGGTGAGTTTCCCGAAATCACAGATGCTAACTTCCATAGTTGGAACCATTGACTGTGAATGGACGAACTACTAAGTTGCTGCAACTATGCTTTTGGGAAACGCGCCCCAGGCTCGTGTCCTCTTTAGTTCAACGATGAATAACCACATTAATGGAGTCAGACGATTCTTGCTCGTCTGCGTGCGAATTCCATTATCTTCTCCGGATTCAAGACAATAAACCTATGCAACAAACCGTACACACAACGCACAGCACGTGCCTTATAAACCGATATGTTTTAAAGTCAGGAGCCTTAAACTTTTGTCAATTCTGGCAAGCTAATTTACTTTTAGCTAACGTAACTTAGCTTCGCGCTACTTATAACCATCCCTTGGAGTATAGTCGAATGTGGGTCTACCGTGAAATGTTACGCACATTGTACTGCGTTATTTTTATCTTTGTTTTAAAGCTCCTTTTTTCTGTCTTTCTACCGAGATGGCAGTAGTACTAGATTAAAAAAACCGTTCTGCGTTTCGTCACGCTGTTAATATGTAGCTAAACTGAATACCAAGTAAGCGCAATGCTAGGATGCCTGCGAATTAACTAACGTTTCCATTAAGGCGCTGACAGAAATTACATTTGTCTTCAATTAATTTATGCTATTCTGTCAGGTGATAAACAGAACCTTATTCACTTGGTGATACCACATAACAAATTTGGCTCGTTTCATAACTTTTATCAGCACCAGACAAAAAGATTGTTGTTTCATGCTGCAAAATGGTTCTTTTTGTCTTTCATTCATTTTCTATATAGGCATGGGCAATACAAATGAATAAAATGACAACATTTCTTGAGTTGCTGAGAAAAAAGTTTTTATTAGTTTCTAATGATTTTTTGCAGGTAAGTACAGAAGACACAGACGAAGAGTTTGCCACAAGTCCAACGCCTTTACAGGAAAGGGTCTCAGAGCCACAGGGTCCCAAAAATGGCTGATTTCGGCATTTATCAACAAAACCCATTGTGAAAATTGGGGGGTGAAGCCTGAAGGCATTTTCGAAAATGCACTCTACTCAGAAATAAACCTGGCCAAATTATCCATTAGGGTACCCTAACAGAAATAATTGATGCTAAAGTCATCAACCCCTTTTCTGAAGTACAGCAGCACCCCCTAGGCCCTTTTTAATGGAAAATGCGTTGAATTTCACCCAATTATGTTCAACAAACATTAGGTTTTGCGTTGATATTAAAAATGGTATGAATGGGTTGCCTGTGAAGTTTTTTTTTGGATCAATGGCCTGCAAAAATGTCAAAATTATCGGTGGGAGGGCAAACATTAACGCTACTCGCCCATTGCTATATAAAATGCAGTGAAGTCGCTGATGCCAGCAGTTGTTTGCCCTCCCACTGCTACTTAAATGAATCAAACGTTCCCCTTCAATAAACCGTGGTGATAAAAAAAAAAAAAACCTTTGCACTGTTTTTTTACAATGTCAATATACCCTCCTCCCATGATAGTTTCAATGAGCTACTGCAAATAATTCATAGTAAAACACAGTGACGTAGTCGGAGGTTAGTTTGGCGAGGCAGAAACCTCCCCTTTGCTTGATTAGCAATCAGACGATTAACTAGTTTAGTAAGACTATTCGCAGAATGACGGGCCAGTTTAAGTTTCCGCGGCGTTATTACTCAGTACATCGAACCTGAAATGCTCACTAGACAGCAGATTTGTGCGTACTTGCTTCCAGGAAGCCGAAGCAATGTCATCAACAAATATTAAAACAGTTCGACTAATGCAGAGTTCAATGCTTAATCAATATACAATGTATTCTCCTTTAAATACGCGCTGTTACACCCAAACAAAAAGCGGGCGCTTATTTTCAGTCTTCTTTCATAATCCGATTAACAAAATGTTTAAACGATATACAGAATTACCGAGAGCTGAGAATTTTTCCTAATTGATTATTCAGATTTCCATCCTCGCAGTCTCGAATTGAAGGGTATAAGTGAATGAATCTTGTGACCAGTGTTCGCGAGGTGGCATATTTTGATAGGTAGCAAAATTTGTCAGAACACTGGTAAGTTTTGAACGCCTGGCGCTGGTTTATTCCTTGGTATATTTTACTGAAACTTCACAAATAGGGTCACAGGATATTCTGTCAACTAATTATGTAGGTAATAGTAAAAAATACACTCACCTTTCTTGCTATTGTTGAGAAGAAGTCACGGGCGAACTCATGATTTAACTTCAACAACTTCTGTCGAACTTATTTCACATCCCCTGGAGGTCTAGTTTGGACGAATAGACCCGTAATTTCTCAAATTAGATGGCTGTAAGTCAATAAGGGCCGTAGCTGGGATATCACGCCAGCGCGGGCTGTTTGAAATCTACCTCTAAAATGGATATTTTTGCCACGCCGTGCACTTGAAAGTTTGTAAACACGGTGCAAATTGAGGTCACGCATTCATCCAACGGGCGAATAATAGCTCTGTTCAAATCGCGTTATTGGCTGTAATACGCAGAGTTCATGTATGAAATGCGGGTATCCTATTGAAAAGGTTGCTTTTAATCAAACCATGGTGTTCTTTTTTTTTTTTTGTATGAAAATGGTATTTACGTCATTTTTTTATAAGTTTTCTGAGGCTTTTTACCGCCCCAGTTCAGCTGTTACGCATTCCATTAGAGTTTATGCAGAGCGTTGCCCATGCCTATTCTATACCCGCTTATTCCTCACTAGGGTCACGGGGCGAGCTGGAGCCTATCCCAGCTGACTACGGGCAAAGGCAGGGACCCACCCTGGACAGCTTGCTAATGCATCACAGGGCGCACACACCATTCACTCTCACACGCATACCTTTGGGTTATTTAGTGTTTCCAATTAACCTGATATGCATGTCTTTGGACTGTGGGAGGAAACCGGAGTACCCGGAGAAAACCCACGCGAACACGGGGAGAACATGCAAACTCCACACAGAAAGGCCCCAGGCTGGATTCGAACCCACAACCTTTTTGCTGTGAGGCAGCAATGCTAACCACTGTGCCACCATGCCGCCAAGCTGGCATCTTTTAGTGCACCCACAAGCGTGCCAAGACCTTTACATAACACCTTGTTCATCATCCAAGCTGAACATACTGGATATGAGATCAGTGCACAACTGACCCAGAAGATTAGTGTCCACGGCAGAGCTGAGATAAAAAGCTTTGTGTCTACCCTACAAAGAAGGATATGCAGTAATGCCAATGTTGCATGCTAGTGAGATAACTGAATAACACCTTTGAGGTTAGTTTCCAAATGTAACTAACAAAATAGAAGTAGTTTAAAGACTTTTTTTGTTTTTTAGGAGTCAAAGATAGGACAGAAATTGTAATTTTAGTACCTAATCTCCTGCAGACTATGTTAGAAATATCAAATCTTAGTTCAACCATTTTCAGACATGTTCTTTTTGGATATTACCACCTAACATTTATGTACTCTGGGAAGCAACTAATAGCATTACTTATACTAACCCACATGGAAAATTGGAAATAGCCAAATTAAAATGTCTCAGGGTCTGAAATGTTGGAAAAAAAAAGATGTGCAGCAACAATTGCTACAAAAAGATAAATTTGTATAGCAATGGCTGAAATTTGTATAGCACTTCTTTGTCAGGTTTTTTTTTTTTTTGTTTGCCCATTTTCTTCTATTCTAATGAGCATGTTAGCCTGCCATGCCTGTCATTAATCTGTAGCACTACTTATCACAGTGTGCTTTGTTGTATTCCCAATTGCTATGTAGTGGCTGCATCCAGGGGTGCAGTCGGATAGCAATTCGGCCCTGGCATTTTCCCTGGGGGGGTTATGTTTAAAAACAAATAATTCTATGTAAATTAATGATCATACTTATTGTCCTGAAATACATTAAACAATGATGCTGTCCCAAATTCAAAACATAACAACAGTAATAATAATACCACCTCATTAAAAATACATTAGTTTATATGCTGACAATGTTATCATTATTATTATAACTCCACGAATGAATGTGAAAAAGAAATGTGACTTTGAGGCCATTTAGACTGCAGAATTTTTCCACTAAGAACATTGCATTATTTGGACTGATGCAAACATAGCCTTTTTAAAATAATGTTACATACCTTAACTTACAGACTGTAAATAACATAGCATAGCCCACTAGCTTCAGAACTGTAGAACTCGCAGGTTACTAGTCTAATGATGACAGGTGATTCTGAACGTCATGACACGGCTTTGGAATGCAAAGTTTGGAAAGTCTTCCTGAATTCCAGGACAATATCACTTGACGCTGTGAAGGAAACTAGTAATACGCATCGATGTGCATTAAACAGTAGGCTAATAACATTGTGTCCATCAGTGGGGTCGTTTTGTTAGCTCAAACAAATTTTTACCGAACACACGCTTGCGATAGCCTATTAATTTAACATCAGTCTTACCAGTTCTGTGTCCCCCTCCAAATGAAAACTGCTTGCTACATGAGGGTCATTTTGGCCAAACTGCTGGTCAAGTTTTATCATTTGGAAGCCAGAGCCTTTAATTGCTGCCGTTTTAAGGGGACCTGGGGTGATCTGGGGTTAAATGAAAAATGACACCAGGAAACAACTCAGAATTAATCTAAAGAGGTATGTGTAATAACCACCAAAAAAGATACAAGTTGGCATTTTTATGTTTATGCTGTTGCCATGGTAACCGAGCAAGCTCATTAAATATGCAGAAAACTTCTGGCACCAATTCCTCTTTCACTCTGTGATAGAATTCAGTTTTTCTTTCATCATTTAAAAGCCATTGCTTATCCAAATGCAATGACATAGCCATTCTTTGCCCAATTTATCAGTTTTGTGATTTTGGGGCATTTTACTCAAATTTTGAAATAATTTTGCGCAGAATCTGATGAATACTCAAAATATTCAAAGTATGTAACAGATAGGGAAATTTTTCCTATGTCATTGCATTTCTAATGAAGTAAAGTACCTGCAGCCCAAATTTCATTGATTTTGAATGATAAATAAAAAAGTTATGGCTGCCACAAACATGAGAAACGTGGAAAAAGTAATACCTTACGAACTCAATGGAAAATGCCCTAGACCGCATTGAAAAGTGTAATTCAGTTTTTAATCCTTGTAGCAATTAGTGATTATTAAAGGTGGGTTATTATAGAATATTTTTATTCAAAAAAATTTTTTTGGAAAAAGAATCAAGTTTTGCCCATTTAACCCCAGATCACCCCTTAATTCTCTGGGCTTTCTCTCTCCTCCTCTCCCTTTCGACATTTTCGTCTGATCTCCATAGTCATTGATGCGTGTTTCTAGATTGTTAACACAGCAGGGGACTATAGGCCATTGGTCAAACTAATTTCCCATCAAGCCTGCCTTTGTAAACATTTGGGACGAAAATATTGAAATTAAATATTTGTTTTTATTTGCAAGGAAACGGTTTTTCGGACATTTTTATAGCGTAAGGTAAATATGCATATTGATGCAAAGACGTTGATTAGAATTGGAGAACACCCATAATAGCGTAGTGCAACGATCAAAAGGGGTCTTTAAGCGTATAATACGACAAAATTACCAGACTATACAGGTGTGTTCTGTAACAGAGCTGTGCCGATTCTGCACCGCGGTTTTTTTAAGGCGTAGTACTACCGCTTGGTGCCATGGGGTGAACATCCGAGCTTTCCCTTCTCCTTTATGGTACCTGACGCAGGTTGAACGAAAGTGCCAAACATCAATGGGCATGTGAAATTCTGCCGGAAAAAAACTTTACTAACATCAGTATTTTTTGATATCAGCCCTATTCTGTAAAGCAAGTCGGCGTTCATGACAGTTTATTGTGGAATATATATCGAGTTGTGGGAAATCAGGTCCATGAAAGAGAGTAAGCATTTAACTATGCAGTGGTTTGCCCGGATTAATTCAGTCATGTCCGCTAATCAGGCTACCACTGATTGCACCTGTGGACCGGTATATGAATAGTGCAGCAATGCTGGGAAGCGGGAAAGGGTGGCAAGCGGGAGCGTAGCGACTATATTGTTGTCGATTAAACAGAACATCAGTAACAGTTACTCCGATTGCAAATGTTGCAAAGCAAAAGTAGATTTGAATCAAGACTGTAGCCGTTTTTTGCATCGCAAATTGCGGTGCGATACCGGACATTTCGGACCCTGTGTCTTATAAAAAATAAGTGAACATTTGCTGTTGAAATGAACCATGTGATAGACAGAGTATGGACTATGTTATAAAAATTTGCTTTTTTTTTTTTTTTCCAACAGATGGCTTGGATTAGAGTTGTGTGGAAAGAAGTACAGGGTGGGAAAGAAGTTGAGTAGGAGGATGTCTGTCCCAATGTATCGGTGGATGACAAATTCATTAGATGGCCAAAAAAAGACAATCAGAAATGCATCAAGGAGCGAAGGACACCGGGCCAATTCTGGCATAGATTTCCAATCATGAAAATCAAGTGTAAATCAAGTAAGTTTTTTTTTGTATAAATTGCAACCGTTATCTCCATCTACATAGATACATCAAAGTAAAGTTCATCAGGCTATAGGCTATGTAAAAAAGTCAGTCCTGAAAGCAATATTTGAGTAACTCAGTCTCACCATAATGATTATGTGAATATATGTATATTGTGCTTTATATTTGTGACAGGTAGGGCTTTAGGACCCTGTTAAAAGTGGCATCGCCCGGCACACCACTGGCGTGAAAATGCGAGTGCTCTCGGGGTAGTTGAAAAAAAACCCATTCTCTCGCGGTAGTTGCTAAAACCCCGTTTGTAAGGAAGTGCGGCAGACAGTCCACGTTGCCGACGCTGGAAGCAGGGAGCAAACGAACCATTTAAGCTGCAGCAAATGTTTGAAATGTAAGTTCTGTCAACCTATAATGTGCTTACTAGTATTTTAATGCATTCAGGAAGTGATTTTATGCCTGGTAAAGCGTAGCCTGTGTAAGTATTTCTAGGCGAAGCTTTGAAATACAAACCCATCTTGTTAACCATAGGTGGTAGATGCATTGCGTGGAACTACAATGTAGATGGGCTACCCAGCATTGCACATTTTGTTTACATATTGTTTTTCATATGGTATTAATATTTTCTGTAAACATTGTTTTTTTTTATGGAATATATATGATCCTTAAGTGATACCAGCAGGGCCGGTTGGCACTAGGATCAAGGTGAGCATTTCTTTTAAAATAAAGCTATACATTAAAGGTTATTGTTTTAATAGGTTACATATTGTATACTAAAAGCTTCTATGTGTGTGACAGATTGCTTGTGCCAATGCCATCTACTGGCAACCACTGTTTTTCCTAACCTAGAAGTTTCAAAAATGTTTTAAGAAGCAGCCATAATATCCAGTCCTGTATTTGGGAGGGGGGATAGCGAGTACCAGTGATTCTCAGTTCAGTAACGGCACGGTTGTATTCGGTGTGTACCAGTGTGCAGTGTATTATCAAGTTGTAGTGAACCACCAGTGTGCAGTGAATTATTAGGTTGCGGTGAACTACCAGTGTGCAGTGAATTATTAGGTTGTAGTGAACCACCAGTGTGCAGTGAATTATTAGGTTGTAGTGAACCACCGGTATGCAGTGAATTATCTAGTTGCAGCGAACCGTCAGTGTGCAGTGAAACATCAGTGGACAGTGTTGTAGTGAAACCCTGACTGTGCAGGGGGATAACTGTTTCCTTCACCGTACTGTTTTGGGCTCTAGAAGCCCTCTTATGTGTGAGCCTTATCACTTTAGGTTGGGTTACTTGAGCATAGTACCTGGTTGTCTCTGCCCTCCTAAACACTTGGGTTCTGGTCAATATTTCACCTTGATGTACATGCTTACCGTGTTGGCAGAACTTTGATGTCATAGATTTGAGAATGTCCCTTCACCCATCATTTTAGATCTTACTGAATAAATATTGTTATATTTTTCTATACCTCTGCCTCTGGGTCATTTATTTTATTGAGAGTGTTGTTTGGTGGATTTGCAACGGGGAAGCACAGCTTGCTCATAGATGTTACGGGTCACATTTGGCGTAATCGGCAGGGATCCCCTATCCAGAGGCTTAGGTATTTCTTAGTGAGGTTTCTGGTCAACAGAAGTAGGGATAGTTGGCTGCATAGGTGTATAAGGAAAAACAGTGGTTGTCAAGAAGAAGACGGAGAGGACGCCAGCTGCTCTGCCACTGACGCCAGCTGCCCTGATATTGACGCCGGCTTCAGGAGGTGCCATCAGGGGAGGCGTGCAGCAGAAGAAGCAGACAGTGGTTGGTTCGGTTAAGACTGGTGTTTTCCCTCTGAGTCCACGATGACGACGGAAAATATGGAGGAACAACTGAGAGCGCTCACAGAACTGGTACAACAGCTACAGGCTGAAAATGCAAGACTCAGGGAGGGAGTCAGGAACCAGCTTTTCTGGCCGGGGAAGTGAGCGAAGTTAATCTTTTGAATGACCCTATGAATAACAGTCTAAATCCTGATTCTTCTATTGCTGTAGCAAATAACCCAGTTGAGCGAGTCTATGTCCAAGCGCCTCGAGAGAGGAAGTGTCCCAGGTTTTCGGGAAAATTGTCTCAGGATGCTATGTCTGTAGAAGACTGGATAGAGGAGGCACGCAGATCGTTGGCTACTAGGCAGATGCCTCCTAAAGAACAAGCCCTATTTCTTTATGATCTTTTAGATGGGGAGGCAAAGCGTGAGATTAAGTTTAGCTCTCCAGAGGAGAGAGACGACCCTGATAAAATTTTATCCATTTTAAACGAGAACTTTGGTTGTGCACAGTCCTACGTGGTGTTACAAAAACAGTTCTTCCAGCGTCGGCAACATGAAGGAGAGTCTATTAGACAGTACTCCCATGCTTTATCTGAGTTAATGGAACTACTTAAAGGTAGAGATCCTCATGGGGTGTTGAACCCTGATCTAGTCACTCGCGACCAATTCATAGAGAATGTACGTGATGAAATGCTACATAGAGAGCTGGTACGTCTAGTAAAGATAACCCCAAGAATCACCTTTTGTCAGATTCGCAATGAAGCTGTCAAGTGGGAGGGAAGGAACTCGCGTTTTAGTACACCACGAGCCTGGGCGTACTCTTGTGAGTCCCAGGTAGACATGAGGGAAGAAGTGGGTGTTGATTCTAATGCTGTTTATGCCAGGCCCAAGGATGAGCTACAGGAGTTGAAGGAGGGCCTCCGTAAGCAGCAGATACAGCTAGATGCCATCATGAAGCACTTAGGCACGGTATCAGTTGCCGCCCCAAATGTCCCGCCAGCTGGTGCCACCAGTGGCACAAAACCTTATCGCTTCCAGGCTGATGGAAAACCAGTATGTATGCGCTGTAATAAGAGTGGCCATATAGCTAGGTTTTGCAGAGTCCAGATGCGTGAGGGAAGCAAGAGGGAGGAGTCTACCCAGGGTCATCAGGTGGGGGCAGCAGTGAATTCCACAGAGCAGCAGGTAAACTAGCGCCCTCTGGTGTTGGGAGTCCGACACCAGAAGGGGATAATATGGACTCAAGCAAGTGGTGGTGGTTCGGCTCGGAGGTATACCCGTTTCGTGTCTCTTAGACACAGGATCAATGGTAACAACCATCACTCAAGCATTCTTTGAGCAGTTCCTTCAACCCCAGACCAAAGAACCCCTAAAGCCCTGTAGCTGGTTACGGCTTAAGGCCGCTAATGGGCTTGAGATCCCATACCTCGGATATTTAGAGTTGGATTTAGAAGTGCTTGGCAAAGTTCTCCCTAACATGGGTGTGCTAGTCGTCAAGGACCTTCCGGACACGGCCTCTAAACATCAAAAAGAAGCGGTGCCGGGCCTGCTTGGCATGAATGTTATCAGTGGTTGTTACCAAGAATTGTTACGACAGCATGGCGACAATCTCTTTCACTTCCTCCCTGCCCAGCCAATAGGCAAAGGGTGGACACGAGCAATGGCAGAGTGCCAGAGCTTAGAACGGATTGCAGAGACGGGGTGCCTTGGCAAGGTAGCTGTTCAGCCAGGGACAGCTGTGAGGATACCAGCTGGTTCGCTTCAGTTTGTTTCCTCCTCTTGCAGCCAGGGTTTTGGGCCGGCGCTGACCTCAGCATTTCTTGAGCCACTTTTCTATGGGCAAGGTCAACTTCCATCCAACCTCTTGATCCCCAGTGCGCTCCTCTCCATCTCCCAAGGCCTGGTTAGTGTACCAGTGGTCAATGTAGGGGAACACGATCAGTGGCTTCAACCCAGAACAACATTGGGCACCCTGCACCTAGTGGATGTGAAAAACCCAAAGCACCCTGTTTGAATCGAAGAGCACTGCGAGGAACAGGAGCGAGTGGCAATAGTGCAATCTGTGGATGGGGGGGTTTCTACAGCCTCAACATCTTTTGACCTCCCTGCCTTACAGTGGCCCTACAAGAACAACAGCAGGCTAGGGCGCTCCTTGAAAAGTATAGGGATGCTTTCAGTCAACATGAAGGAGACTTGGGCTGCACCACCTTAGTCCAGCATGAAATACCAGTGGTGGACGAGGCGCCTATACACCAAAGGTACCGGCGACTGCCCCCTTCCCAATTCTCTCAGGTCAAAACGCATATCCAGGAACTATTAGATAGAGACGTGGTTAGGCCAAGCTGCAGCCCATATGCTTCACCCATCGTGGTTGTTCAAAAGAAGGATGGCACTATTCATCTCTGTGTGGATTACCGACAGCTTAACTCCAAAACTAGAAAAGATGCTTACCCGCTGCCACGGATTGAGGAATCCTTAGACGCCTTAACTGGCGCGAAATGGTTCTCCACTTTGGATCTGGCCCATGGCTACAATCAAGTCCTTGTGGCTGAGAAAGATAAAGAAAAGACTGCCTTTTGTACCCTATTTGGCCTCTTTGAATTTAATTGCATGCCATTCGGGCTTTGTAATGCCCCAAGCACTTTCCAGCGCCTTATGGAGCGGATTTTTGGCGACCAGAGCTTTCACTCACTCTTGCTCTACCTTGATGATATAGTGATATTCTCATCATCGTTTGAGCAGCATCTACAACGCTTGGAAGTGGTCCTTGACAGACTCCGAAAACACAACTTAAAGTTGAAGTTGACCAAGTGTCATTTCTTTCAGAGAGAGGTCACGTACTTGGGCCATGTGATCTCGGCGGGGTTGCTACCGACCCGGACAAGATCAGTGCAGTGGCAGAGTGGAAGAGGCCCACCAACACTACGGAGCTTCGTTCATTCTTGGGGTTTGCCTCCTATTACCGCCGATTGGTGGAGGGCTTTGCCAAGTATGCAGCCTCCCTTCATAAGCTGGTTGGAGAACTGCAGGGCCGCCGTAAGAACCCGGGGCCAAAAATCAATGCCAAGCTCGACAAGAGATGGGACGATGAGTGTGAACAAGCTTTCACAACTCTCAAAACCAAACTCATCCGTGCCCCCATTTTGGGGTACGCGGATTTCACACAGCCATTCATTCTTGAAATCGATGCCAGCCATCAAGGGCTGGGTGCTGTCCTATCTCAAGAACATGAAGGGAAGCTAAGGCCAGTCGCGTTTGCAAGCAGAGGGTTACGCCCAACAGAAAGAAACATGTCCAACTACAGTTCCATGAAGTTGGAATTTCTTGCTATGAAGTGGGCGGTTACAGAAAAATTTAGAGAGTATTTGATTGGGGCCAAATTTACTGTCTATACAGACAATAATCCCTTGAGTTACTTTAAGACAGCTAAGCTCGCTGCAGTGGAACAACGCTGGGCCTCCCAGTTGGCGGTCTTCGACTTTGAGGTCAAGTATCGACCTGGCACAGCGAATCGTAACGCCGATGCCCTGTCACGCCTCCCAGCCCAATCCCAGACCCTGGAGACCATCGCAGCAGTCACTCCAGGCATCACTGTCCCAGCTTCGGTGGACAGACTATGCCCCTCTACCGCCACCACCTCAGCAGTGGATGCTATTCTAGTGCAACAAAAGGCTGACCTAAAGGCACTCCAAGCCGCAGATCCAGTCATTGGGGCATTTGGGCGCTACTGGAGAAGGGGACATGCTCCTACACGACAAGAGAGGGCAGTGGAGGCAGAGGGCGTTCTCGAACTAGTCCGCCAGTGGAAAAGGATTAGAGAGAGGGAGGGCGTCCTTTATAGGGAGATCCAACTACCTCCTGGACGGGAAACTGTGCATCAAATCCTTCTGCCTGACATTTTAAAGGTCGAGGTACTGACAAGCCTCCATAACCATCATGGCCACCAAGGCACGGAGAGGACAACACACTTGATCAGGGAGAGATGTTACTGGCCCAATATGCGACGAGACATCGACAAGTGGTGTAAAGCATGTGAACGATGTGTCGTGGCCAAGGCAGTACAACCTTCGGTGAGGACCTTTATGGGCCACCTTCTGGCCTCCAAACCTTTAGAGATAGTGGCTATTGACTTCACCACTCTGGACAAGGCCAGCGACGGCAGAGAAAATGTTCTGGTCATAACGGACGTCTTCTCAAAGTTTACCCAGGCCTATCCCACTGCTGACCAAAAAGCTAGTACAGTAGTCAAAGTCCTCACGGAGAGATGGTTCTACTTGTACGGGGTGCCGCGAAGAATACACTCAGACCAAGGCAGAAACTTTGAAGGGGAACTTCTAAAGCGTCTCTGTCAATTGTATGGGATAGAGAAAAGTAGGACTACTCCCTACCACCCTGAAGGGAACGGGCAGTGTGAACGATTAAATAGAACACTCCACGACCTCCTACGCACACTCCCAGCAGATAAGTAGAGAAAATGGCCCCAACTCCTCCCCCAGCTGTTGTTTGCCTAAACACAACAGTCCATCAGTCCACAGGCCACTCTCCTTACGAGCTTATGTTTGGCCAAAAGCCCCAGTTGCCTGTGGACCTCCTCCTGGGAGTGGGAGATGAGGAACCAGTACTGGGAATGACAGAGGACTGGGTGACAAAACACCAAGAGAACCTAGCCTCGGTGTACATCAGTGCCAGGAAACGGCTTGAAGCGGCAGCTAGCTCTCGAGAGCGACACAATCCAGCCGCCCCCTCCATTCTCCCCAACGGCACTTTGGTGTACCGGAAGAACCATCCGCCAGGACGTCACAAAATCCAGGATGTATGGGAGTCTACAGTGTATGAAGTGATGGAGTGTCTGGACGATGTTGGAACCGTGTACAAAATCAAACCAAGAGATGCTACAGGACCATGTAAGAATATTCATCGTTCGGAGCTGCGGCCCATCCCTACAGGGGTAGCCCCCAGAGCCTCAACATTCATAGAGGCCCCTTCTCAAAGGCCGATCACTTCACAGCCTTCCTATATGGATGAAAAGGAGGATGACGATGACGGTACTGCCTCAGGATTCATCTGGTTCCCTAGACAAGGGAATGGAGATATTAGAACTACTGCTGGACAGGAATCAAGTAAGAATATTACACCAGCCAGGAATATTCTAACCTCCGAGATGGCATCAGACCAACCTCAGGGACCCCAATCAGTCTTAGAGCCCAGACCGTTAGAAGAGCCCCCTAGCGAGCTAGCCGAGACACCCCCAAACTATGAGGGTCCGTCTAAGTCTGATGCTCAGCAGCAGAACTTGGGACCTCCTGAAACTGGCCTTAGACGGTCAACTAGGACAACAGCAGGCCGCCATTCCAACCCCTTTAATCTGCCACAGTCAGTAGCCCGCCCCCAGGAGGGGAACAGCCAGACTGTAATTCAGGCAGTAGCTAATGTACTGCAAGCACTGGTGGGCACCTGGAACTAGGAGGTTAGGCAAAGTGTTAGTATGTCACCGGGACGGTGACCTTCTAAAGTGGGGGTGTATGTGACAGGTAGGGCTTTAGGACCCTGTTAAAAGAGGCATCGCCCGGCACACCGCTGGCGTGAAAATGCGAGTGCTCTCGCGGTAGTTGAAAAAAAACCCATTCTCTCGCGGTAGTTGCTAAAACCCCGTTTGTAAGGAAGTGCGGCAGACAGTCCACGTTGCCGACGCTGGAAGCAGGGAGCAAACGAACCATTTAAGCTGCAGCAAATGTTTGAAATGTAAGTTCTGTCAACCTATAATGTGCTTACTAGTATTTTAATGCATTCAGGAAGTGATTTTATGCCTGGTAAAGCGTAGCCTGTGTAAGTATTTCTAGGCGAAGCTTTGAAATACAAACCCATCTTGTTAACCATAGGTGGTAGATGCATTGCGTGGAACTACTATGTAGATGGGCTACCCAGCATTGCACATTTTGTTTACATATTGTTTTTCATATGGTATTAATATTTTCTGTAAACATTGTTTTTTTTTATGGAATATATATGATCCTTAAGTGATACCAGCAGGCCCGGTCAGCACTAGGATCAAGGTGGGCATTTCTTTTAAAGTAAAGCTAAACATTAAAGGTTATTGTTTTAATAGGTTACATATTGTATACTAAAAGCTTCTATGTGTGTGACAGATTGCTTGTGCCAATGCCATCTACTGGCAACCGCTGTTTTTCCTAACCTAGAAGTTTCAAAAATGTTTTAAGAAGCAGCCATAATATCCAGTCCTGTATTTGGGAGGGGGGATAGCGAGTACCAGTGATTCTCAGTTCAGTAACGGCACGGTTGTATTCGGTGTGTACCAGTGTGCAGTGTATTATCAAGTTGTAGTGAACCACCAGTGTGCAGTGAATTATTAGGTTGCAGTGAACTACCAGTGTGCAGTGAATTATTAGGTTGTAGTGAACCACCGGTATGCAGTGAATTATCTAGTTGCAGCGAACCGTCAGTGTGCAGTGAAACATCAGTGGACAGTGTTGTAGTGAAACCCTGACTGTGCAGGGGGATAACTGTTTCCTTCACCGTACTGTTTTGGGCTCTAGAAGCCCTCTTATGTGTGAGCCTTATCACTTTAGGTTGGGTTACTTGAGCATAGTACCTGGTTGTCTCTGCCCTCCTAAACACTTGGGTTCTGGTCAATATTTCACCTTGATGTACATGCTTACCGTGTTGCCAGAACTTTGATGTCATGGATTTGAGAATGTCCCTTCACCCATCATTTTAGATCTTACTGAATAAATATTGTTATATTTTTCTATACCTCTGCCTCTGGGTCATTTATTTTATTGAGAGTGTTGTTTGGGGGATTTGCAACGGGGAAGCACAGCTTGCTCATAGATATTACGGGTCACATATTTATTAAGCGATATGCAACCCTAATTCCGAAATAGTTGGGACAAAGTGTAAATTGTGAATAAAATCAATACGCAATGACTTTTAAATCACACCAGCCAGTATTTTATTCACAATAGAACAGAGATAACATAGCAAATGTTGAAACTGAGAAATTTTACAATTTTATCCACAAAATGAACTCATTTCAAATTCAATGGCTGCTACAGGTCTCAAAAAAGTTGGGACAGGGGCCTGTTTACCATGGTGTATCATCCCCTCTTCTTTTTAACAGAGAGTGGAGGCGTCTGGGCATTGAGGAGACAAGTTTCTTGAGTTTAGCCATTGAAATTTGATCCCACTCTTGTTTAATACAGGCTTCCAGCCGCTGGAGAGTTTTGGGTCTCCTCTGACGGACTTTTTGTTTAATTATGCGCCATCAGGACTGCAGGCAGGCCAGTTCTGCACATGGACTCTTCTACTACAAAGCCATGCTGTTGTAATAGCTGCAGTATGTAGTTTTGCATTGTCCTGCTGAAATACACAAGGCCTTTCCTGGAATAGATGTTGCCTGGAGGGGAGCAACCTTTATATACCTTTCAGCATTCATGGTGCTTTTTAAAACATGCAAGTGTCCCACACCATATGCACTAATGCATCCCCATACCATCAGAGATGCTGGCTTTTGAACTGAACGCTGATAACAGGAGGGGTGGTCTTTCTCCTCTTTAGCCCGGAGGACACGACGCCCGTGATTTCCAACAAGAATGTCAAATTTGGACTTGTCTGACCACAGGACACTTTGCCACTTTGCTACAGTCCATTTTAAATGAGCCTTGGCCCACAGAACACGGCAGTGCTTCTGGATCATGCTCAACAATGGCTTCCTTTTTGCATGATAGAGTTTTAGGTGGCATCTGTGGATGGCACGGTGGACTGAAGTATTCCTGGGCCCATTTAGTAATGTCAAGACAGAATCATGCTGGTGAGTGATGCAGTGGCGTCTGAGGGTCCGAAGATCACGGGCATCCAGTAAAGGTCTTCGGCCTTGACCCTTACGCACAGAGATTTTTCCTGTCTCTCTGAATCTTTTGATGATGTTATGCACTATTGATGATGAGCCCTTCAAAGCCTTTGCAATTTCACATTGAGGAACATTGTTTTTGAAGTATTCCACAATTTTTTTATGCAAGCCTTCACAGGTTGGAGAGCCTCTGGCCATCTTTACTTCTGAGAGACTCAGCCTGTCTAAGACATCCCCTTTATAGCCAATCGTGTTACAGACTTGATGCCAGTTAACTTAATTACTTGCTTAATGTTCTTTCAGCTGATTCTCTTATATATTAATTGCTTTATCAGCCCTTTTTTGCCTGTGTCCCAACCTTTTTGAGACCTGTTGCGGCCAGAAAATTTGAAATAAACTTATTTTGTGGATAAAAATGTAAAATGTCTCAGTTTCAACATTTGAAATGTTATCTATGTTCTATTGTAAATGACATATTGGCATGTGATCTGAAAGTCATTGCATTTTGAATTTATTCACAAGTTGCACTTTGTCCCAACTATTTCGGAATTGGGGTTGTAATTTAAAAGACTATGTAAATAACGAGATTTTGCCTTAAATATATCTTTAGAGGCCAAAAGTTTTATTAGTGACACAGAAATGATAAATAATATCTTCTGTACATTAATATCTTGGTGTATTTTTGTCCCATACTAAGGGCATAAGAATGCATGATTTTTATTTGGGGTTGTGGCTTTGTAGAAATACAGTGGGCACCAAAATCACTGGCACCCCTGACTGACAATGTGCATACAAAACAAAAAAAAATGTAAACAATACTATGATGGTGAAATAGAATATACTAGCATGTGTTGAATACTTCACTTTATTAATGTTTCAGTGGAAACAACCAAAATCATATCAATTATTTAATACAAAATAAATTTCAACAAAATCAAAGTTTCATAGTTTACACCCTGGACATAGCACTTACTGCAATCACCTCTGGCAAGAAGAACAGCATTGTGTCTTTTCCTGAAATTTTTGACAAGGTTAAGGCCCACATTTTGGGGGATTTTGGACCATTCCTCTCAGCAGATCCTTTCAAGATCCTTCACATTCTTGGCTTTCTGTTATTCAACTGCCCTTTCCAGCTCAGTCCACATGTTTTAAATTGGATTTAGGTCTGGTGACTGAGATGGCCATTGCAGAACACTGATTTTGTTGTCACAGAACCATTTCTGTGTGGATCTTGAGGTTTGCTTTGGGTCATTGTCTTGTTGGAGAGTCCACCAACTACCAAGTCCCAGCCTTCTGGTGGAGGCAACCAGATTGTCAGCCAAACTATCCTGATACTTGGTGGAATTTATTCTGACATTAATCTTAACCTGTGCCCCTGGACCTCTTGATTTAAAACAGCCCCAAAACATGACTGACCCACTTTCATATTTCACCGTGGGTATGAGGTGCTTCTCCTTGTCTGCATCTCAGTTTCGACATCAAACATGCCGATGCTGCATTTGAGTGAAGCGTGCAGTTTGTTCTCATCTGACCAAAGCACTTAGTCATAATTCAAATGACATTCGGCAAACTCCAAGCGTTTTCTTCTCTGTCAGAAAAGGCTTTCTTCTGTCAACCCTTCCAAAGAGCCTGTGGTTGTGGAGGTGGCACCTGATAGTGCTTTTTGAAACCTGGTGACCCCAAGATGCCACCAAGGCCTGCGATTTCTTCACAGTGATTCTTGGGGACTTTGGTACTTCTCTCCCCATCTTTCTCAGTATCCTGGGGGGCAAAATGCAGTTGTGTCCTTTACCTTTGAGGTTCCACATCTTTGGAATTTTTTAATTATTGCCCTGATACTGCTTAGTGGCATATTAAATCAGTTGCAAATCTTCTTGTAGTCATCACCAGATTTATGGAGGTCTATGACCATCTGCCTCTTCTAAAATGACAGTTGTTTTGTTTTCCTCATGGTGTTGGATGACAAAAGGATATTGCATGTCTGTTAGCTCATTTTTGTACCCAATGAAACAGAAAGTGATGTGATGACTCTGTATATACTGACCAGAAACAGAAACGCAATTACGTAATCCAGTGCCAAATTTCGACAAAACATTGAGAAAGATGCTTTTGCTCTGAGTTATTTTTGAAGGTGAGTACTTCTACCATACAAATTTTGGCGGTGACAGTGCGTATTCTGGAGCCGCCAGAAGGAAGGAAAACCTCAACGCCGTCCGTTACCGCGATGAAATTCTCCGTCCAGTCGTCCTTCCATTTGTCCGACGTCACCAACAGAAAGTCACCGACTTTCCAACAGGACAACGCGTGTCCGCACGTGGCACGTATGTGTATGGAGTTCCTTTGGGCCAAAAACGTGCAAATTATCCTTCCCTGGCCAGGGTTTTCTCCAGATCTTTCACCTATAGAACACTTGTGGAACATTCTGGAGCGATCCGGAGACATCAACCACCACCAGCTACAGTACGTCAGCTAAGACGAGCACTGACTAAAGAGTGGAACAGCGTTCCACAAGCAACAATCAGACGTCTGGTGATGTCTATGAGGCGCAGGTGTACCGCCGTGAGCGACGCTAATGGGGGACATACGAGATACTGATAGTGTCATTTGTGTTTCGTAATGTCAAACTTCACCTTGTTAAATAAAAGCCAACAAGGGGATATTCCAACCCGATTTCCTGTTATATCTATTGTCTGAGATTCCCCCTTTCATTTGATACCAATGAAGTGTTGATTAATAACAGTTACACTCGATAAAATCAAGAAATAGAAAATTGCATTTCTTTTTTTGGTCAGTATAGATCCTTAACACTTAGATAAAACTTAAGTAAGTGGAATAGAATACCTGGTTTACTTCTGGTAGATGTTATTTACAATTGTCTTCAAGGTAGCCATTAATTATAAAACCTTGATTTGGCGGAAATTCATTTTTAATTCGATCAGTAAATGATTTTGGATGGTTCCATTGAAACATTAATATCATATAATATAGTAGGCTATATTGAAGTTGCCAGGTTAATAACAAACTTATGATATAGCATAAATGGCACAAAACTAATTGTATCTTAACAAAGAAGGAATTGAGTAAACAATTCACCTGATGTGTCATTACCAAAACAGTTTCTCTAGCTGAAGGAATGAGTAAGAAATGGAAATTTAAAGTTAACATTTTTGCATCAATAGTGCGTGATGGTGACTTGATGCAGTCTGTCCCATTCTTCCACCAACACCTGGCCAAGTTCATATCCCATGGCTGGTGGCCTTTCACGTTGAGGCACACATCGGCATAAGATGTACCAGACAATTTCAATGGGGGAAGGGTCAGGGCTCATTGCTGGCTAGGGCATCCTATGGATATTATGCTATTGAAGGCGGTTATTGACTATTCTTACACAGTGAGCATGGGCGCTGTTGTCCTGAAAGACAAAACGCCGCCCCTCACATCGTGCAAAAGGTATAACACAGGGTGTCAGTATGTTGTCCCGATTGGCCAGTGACTCTTCCTTGCACGATATGGAGTGGGGTTCGGTTAGTCATAGTGATCCCACCCCACACCATAACCGACCCACCACCAAATGTGTCATGCTGCCTCAGGTTAACATTGGCATGGCGTTCGTTACGACATCGCCAGATGTGACCACACCTATCAAGGAAGTCTAAACTGCACTGGGACTCATCTGAGAACATGACACGTGACCACCAACGATTTCCCCAGTTCCCGCATTGTGTACACCATTCGCGACTATTGGCAATGTGGCGGTGGTCAATGGCGTCACAATACGAGGCCGTCTAGCATGAAGATGGGCATCGTGTAGACCTGGGCTCCTCAAATCACGGTCCTCGAGGGCGGAGCACTGCTGGTTTTCCACCCTCCCTTCACTTGGGAGTCAGGCGAGATGACAACCTGGCCAATCAGCAGCGTTAATTGTTCACTTACTTGCCTGGAAGGGAGGAAAACCAGGACTGTATTTGGATTCGAGGGCCGGATTTGGAGAGCCTTGGTGTAGACCAGGGGTCACCAACCCTGTTCCTGGAGGGCTACTATCCTGTAGGTTTCTGCTCTATCTTCAATTCGGCACACCTGATTCAACTAATTAGCTGCTTAATTGCCCAGCTTGTGATCTTGTTAAGTAACTAATTAGTTGAATCAGGTGTGCCGAATAGGAGGTAGAGCAGAAACCTACAGGATGGTAGCCCTCCAGGAACAGGGTTGGTGACCCCTGGTGTAGACGATTACTAATAGTAGCCTGGTGTAGGTTTGCAGCAATCTGATTTGCTGTTTGAGTGCGATTTCTCAGAGCCTGGGTATGAATCAACCTAACCTTGTTATGATTCTGCTATGACTGTCATGATTCTGATCTGCTTTGCCATGTTTTGATGTTCTGTCTGATTTGGATTTGGATTTCTGCAATGTCTGACTATTCTTTGAAATGTGTATTGTGATTTGGTAACTTAGAATTGTTCATGTATTGTCTTAGTTTAGTTTTTCCATGTTTTGCATTTTGCCATAGTTACATTCCGGTCCATGTTTTTGTTATCACCATGCATTGCACTTTGTCTCCCCCTGTCTGGTCTCTTGTCTGCTCTCACAGCCCCAGTATTGCGTGCCACTCTTTTTCGGGTGATTTAATGGATTCTGGTTTTCAACCATTCCTTCCAATCTCGTTTACTTCCTTCATCTTGCTTTTTTTTTTTTTTTTTCTGGATCACTAACCAATATTAACAGTTTGTTGTTTTTGTTAAATTACTAACCAAGACTAACATTGTACATAGTTCTAACTTACTAACAAGCACTAGGGATTGTATAGCTGCACTCTACTAATTGACTAACGATCTCTCAGCATTCGCCCTGTTCTAGTCTCCGCCTCTTGCCTTCACTCAATTTACTTTGCTGTGCTTCTAGCAGATTCTCTGCACCTGTCTAATCACTGTTCTGCCACTCACTCTGTGCACGTAGAAATCCCTAACCGGATCTGTTTGTTCTGTCTATAGGCTGTCTTGTGATCCCTGTCCACGTTTTGGCTTTTGCCTATTTCATGTGATTAGGTTCTCCCTCATGTTTGCTTCCTTTGTAATTAGCCTCATTTCCTGCACCTGTGTTCTATGTATCATGTGATCTCCCAGGAGTGTATATTAGGTGTCTTTTCACAGCACTTCCTTGTCAGAACGTTTCTCTTGTTTACCTGTGCTGCTTTTCGTATTCGCCTTTGTACTCATAGTGTTACTCTTCTGACTGGACCGTCCGACTTACGATTTTTTGGCTCTGCATTTTGGATTATTGTTGCATCTGTGTTTATGAACCTTTTTTTGCCCGACAACGATTTTTGTGATTGCTGCCCTGTTAATCGGTTTGGATTCGCCCACTGGTTTTTGGTTTTTGCTTCTCTGACAAACCTGTGCCTGTGTACCGAACCTATTTTTGCCTGACCACGAGTACTGTGTTTGCTGCCCTGGTTTTCAACTCTGTTTCTGCCCTCCTGGATTGTGACTTTTGGATTGTGGACTCTGTACCTTTTGCCTTCTGCCCTGCGGGGGTTACCCCCCTCGCTCAAAATCACATTACCTGCAATCCTGTGTTCTCGCGACTGGTTCCTGAACGATACCTCACAAACCTGGGCTCTTCTTTTTGACTGTGGATGCCCTGAGCGGGGTCACTCGTCAAAATTATGGGTTTGCTGATTCCTGCTCTATTATCTGCTAATCACGTATTGGGAAACATTGAAGAAATTGGCAACCTCTGACTGCTGCCAGTTTCAAGCACACCAATTGCTCTTAGAAGTTCAGCACGTTGAAGACCTTGCATTGCGAAAAAAACAATCTAAGGATGTCTCAGATAAACAATCAACAAAGGATAAAAGTTAGAAGCTATCATAATGAAAAGTCTTGATCGCGAGGGAGTAGATGACCTTTCTTTAAAGTGCCAAAGGAGGCGTCCCATTAAGCATCAAAATCAGCCCTCCTGATTTTTCCAAATTATTTCTTTTTAGGATACTAGTGTGTGTATATACCCTCTAATATATTAAACTATTTGATAAGCATTAGCAAGCAGATTTCTTAGAAATTTTGACATTTGAGATTGGCCCTACCAGAATGGCGACTCTGTCCATTACACAGGAATACTGAAGTTTGGGGTATCTGCACACCAGACTGGACACTGTAACAGTTTGTACTTGATATCTAAGCATATTATAGGTTGTTTTGTTCTGCAGCGGTGGTCCTCTTTTTGCATAAAATACAGCAGTGGAACTTCACCATGTTGGAATGCTGTACTGACAAAGCCCATTCCAAATCTCAGCTATAAATACCACCTCTCGTGTGTTCATTGGTCAAAAATATCCCAGAGATGATTGGTTTACGAATTCTGAAACTTGAATCTGGTTTGGGGTATGTTAATCTTTTTAATATTGGTGGAATATGTCCCACAATGTGATTGGTCTGATAATTATCATGTCAATTCTTATTGGATATATTTTCCTGACATTTATTGCTCATGTCAAGAATGAGAGAAACTCATCTCATGAATAAACAACTCAGAGGATTAAGAAAGTAAAATGTTACGAGTTGCTTCTGGAATATAGGTCTCATACACAGCTGTCATGCATGAGTTTCTTGATAATTTTCACATAAGGGCCATAGTAAAAGATAATCACATATCAAGATATTCTACTGCAATAGTAATATCTAGGAGTCCATAAAACTGACATTCTCTGTCAATGACAAGTACATGTATGCAAAGATGCAACAAAAATTTTGAAATAATGACCTATACTTTCACATTATCAGCTCAAAATCAGTAATATATTGCCCATATGATTGTTATGCATGATCACATCAATATATTTTATGAATGAGTGGGGTTCTTGTTTTCTTTCTGGCCAAAACTGTTATCTGAAACATTTCAGGTCTGCCATTGCCATTTTTCATTAAAGTCTTTTTTTAACAGAGCACAACATCGGGCCAAACATTTTATTTCTCTAAAATGAAGCTAACTATATGTATATTCAAATTAGCAAATAAAAAATGGCCTTATTGTGTGCTGTTATGTTTTGCTGGCCTTAAATGCTGGAAAATCCAGTAAAATTGGTGAAAATGGCTGGTATGCCTAACTTTGAATGTGTAGAAAGCATCAACTAGATTACACATAAATGAAAATTGTCATTTCCAGATAGATTAACATCTAAATAATAGATCCCAAGCCATGGTTTGATTGAAATTGGGAGAAAAAAAAAATTCTTGAGGATTTCTTCCTGATAATGGGACGCCACCTTTGAATACGCACCCTGGCCACTTGTTCGGGATTTCCATGTGATGCACGAGCGCACCATTGGCTGCGTTTTGGTGCTCTGTTTAGAGCAGTTCATGTTATCTTCATTGCAGTCGGTTATTGTATCCAGAACACAATTATTATTTTGTTATTGACCTTGAAATTCCAATATCCCCTACTTTTTTTGAAGAGTGCAGTAATTGGAGTTGCTCAATGACTATATCTATCAGAGATTTTGAAAGTATTTTTTGTACATAGCCAGTCAGGGGTGTCAGTAATTTTTGAGGTCACTATATGGTGTTTGTTTGTATGTATGGTGAAAGGCTTGCTGAAATTAATTCCTTCTAATGGCTAAAAGATATAGCATCTCTTTTTGCTGTTATGGTAAATACCATATTTGCTGCTCTAATTAATTTAATCTTAAAATTTTAAACTCAGATTCTATGCTCATTCCGTCAGTAGCAAATTAATCAAATTTCTAAAAAATTACTAAAAATGTACATGTATTCGAGAAGAAAGTTAAAGAAAATGAAATGACATAATTTATAATATTGATGATGTGAGTGAGGTTAAATTTGAATTTATTTCAGAAAAGGAAATTTGCAATATCAGTAAAACTTTAAACTTGCATTTGCAAATTTCAGAAAAAAAAATTATACAGGATGAGCTTAAAGTCCCTTACTCGTGTGTCCATTCTGCACCTTTGTTTTCATTGTTTAAATTAACAGGCCATAATTTTCCCTTTTCTTTGAATATGTGAAGCTAGTAAAGTTTGAAGTATTAGAAATGGATAGTATTTCTAACCATGTATTAGTGGGTGAGAGATATGAGGTTGAAGTACACATATAATTTTAGAACTATCAACATTAAATTAAAGAATATTTTCTCTTAAAATTCAGCTGTCAACTTTTTCTCTAAAAATTGCATAATATTCATTACCCAAAGGCCTTAATTAATGCAAAGCACTTCCGCAATTGTACATCCATATTCTAATGCTGTTTCTTCTCTTTTCTCCAGTTGAATGAGTTGAAGAAAATAGGAAGTAAAAATTTGCGAAATGCAGTACAGAATATCCTGAACAGGTCAGTGCTCTTGCTTAAGTATGAAGGCATGGTTAATTGTATGTAAATATTGTTTATCAAATCAAAAATAAAAATCAGCATTGATTATGGTAAAATCCATTTTATGCAGTAAAAAAAAGAAACTCAGGACATTACATATAAGGTAATGCACAACATGTTATAGTAATTTTTATATCTGTCATTGATGTGTCTTTGTAGAATAATGTCGGTTGAAGTTCAGGGCAAATACAGTATGCATGGGTCGAAGGGAAACTGGCCCCTTAAAAAAGAAAGGGTTTACCGTTTACTGAGAGGTAAATATAAAAGAAGACCAATGAATTTCTAAAATAAAGTTTAGAATTATATTGAGTTGTTTTAAAATTATGTTTTATCAAGTATTGAAATGAAATTTTAATATTTCATTTATATTCTTGTATCAAGAAATACAGGAATGTTATGTCTTCCTTTCCAGATGCAGTGTTAGACAGATTTCCGGACGGCACAGACACTGATGTTTCATGTGCAACCGGGGACTATATCAAGCATGCCCCTGCAAAATGGAAGGCCATGCAGGCCAAAATACTGGAAAATGCGTTGCAGCAAGCAGAACTGGAAGATGAACAATAAATCTTTGATAATTCATCAAATTCTGTCCCTCATTATTTGATCAGTAAAATGTCAATTCCTTTGCACACCAGTGTTTTAGTGGAGATCTTCATTGAAAGGGATTACAAATTCAACTTTCATCTGGTCTTAAAAGTAGTTATTTTGCAACATCCAAAAGACGTTTTAAAACAACGTTGTGATAAGACGTCTTTTAGATATTGAAAAAATGACCATTATGAGACTGGGCCACAACATTGTCTCACAACCTCCTTATAACGTTATTACAACGTTGCCTTAAAACGTCATTTGGATGTTGCAAAAATGACCATTATGAGACTGAACCACAACGTTGTCATACAACCTCCTTACAACGTTGTTACAACGTTGTGTGCCCACTGGGGTTTGTTTTCTTAAATCTGAAATCCGCAAAAAAAAAAAAAGTGGCGTACGCATCTTTTCTGTTCGTACGCGCTGTTTATACATGAGGCCCCTGATGTGAATTGTTACAACTTCGCCATTCCAATAGCTAGCTAGCAAGTTCGCGAGCCTAGATAGCTGACAGATTCATGCATAGTTCGCCACTCAAACGTTGTCTAGCCTACTTGGTTTGGCTTACCTAGCTAGATATCAAGTTTTGCGACGAGTACTAATTTACACCAATAGCCAAGTATATAACTCTGTGGACAAACGTTAATTAGCGGAAAAACTTGCTAGCTAGCGAAGGAGCTAATCTGTAACATCAATGCGCACTTAAATGACCAAGCTGCACAGCTAATTCACGGTGACTTCCTAATTTAACACTAGTTAAGTAGCGAAGTAATTATGGTTCATTGGTTTATATGCACCGAAATTAGATAGCAAAGCAGGCGAACTAGCTTGCGTGCCAAGCATGCAAGCTGGTTTGTTTTAGTCAACGTTAACTCGCAAACTTTACCCTTGATTGATATTAATGCCCGCTGTCAAGCTTAATTCTCAGGGTTCAACTCGAGCCAAGTTTGATAATGGCTATTCGCCGATTTTCTTTTGCATAAGGCCCTACATGCACCAAATAGCTGTTAGCCAAGTAGGCCAGGCTAGCGAACTAGCTAGCAAAGCTGGCAAACTAACGTTAGGTCACTTGCTAGTCAGAAAGCATCTTGCCAACTTCGTTAGTTACATTTCATTGTGTTAGGCCGTTTCACTATATTTCTGCAAACGAAAAGCCTAATAAAAGTAATATTATCTCAAACTTAAGTAAATGGCGTTCGCATTTCGTGACAATGAGATTAATGCGCCGTGAAACGGCCCTATAATCGAAAGTTAGCAGGTCATAAAGCGCCAGGTAGTCTACCGTAGGATTGATACCTGGTATTAACAAATCAAAATACGGGATTCGCTGAATCCATCATAGAATTTTTGTTTTCTCGTCTCAGCGACTATTGTGCAATATAAAAGCAGGGCATTGCTTTGCTACTGAGGATGCGGGGTTGCGGACAAACGCTCAAATGCATGTACCAATCGAAAGCGAAGCAGGTGGTCACCCTAACACGCGCCCACACAACAGCTATCCCTCCGTACATTAAAGTCCCTCTTCATTCTGCTGACATTACTCCTTCCCGGGCTGGCAGTAGCTACTCTGACCTCCTCCTCAGTCTGTCCCTGGGTCACGTCTCTCTGTACCTCCTCCTCCTCCGAATCCTCCTGAATAGCTACCACTTCTCCTTCCTCTGAGCTACACTGTTTTTGCACATTTATGTTGGGTGCGAGTCCGACAGTGACCTCTGCACTTGACGTCGAAGCTGCTGACAGCCCAACACCCGCTGCAATCGATCTTGTAGCAAACATATTAGATATTTTTGCAAATTTCGCTGCATCCACCTGCAGTTTTTTGAGACTTTTCTCCCTAAGTTTTTCAGCACCCCCTTAGCGCTTCAGTGGTTTTTCCATTTTGATGGCCAGGAAGTGGGTCCCTAGTCAACTTTGCGAACACTCAACACGCTCACTCCAGCCGAACTCAACTCAAGGAATGAGTGGCGGCCGCGGCCGAAGGGAGAGGGGTGGGCCGAGGAGAACATGCATTTTATTCCATGTCCCCCTGCAAATGAAAACCGCTTGCTACGAGGATCATCATGGCCAAACAGCTGGTCTTTTTTTGCATTTGAGAGGCTGAGCCTCAAATGTCGTTTACTTTATTCTCTAAGCTTTCCATTGCTTTCTGACATTTTCGTCAGTAGTCGCTGAAATGCGTTTTACCGCAACAGGGGACAAGCAAGGCCATTGGTCGAATACATTTCCCAGCAAGCCTGCCTTCTAAAACTTAAGGTCGAAAACAACAAAATTAAATTAATTGTGCATAGTTTAAGTCCATTTATCGTTTTTTATTTGCAAGAAAAGAGTTTCTCGGTCATTCCTATCGCAAAAAGCAAATATATACAATTGGATCCAAATAAATTTGCAGTGATGCAAGACAACTGGAATAGGGAAGCTGAACCATTAAAAGTGGTATATAAACCGTGAGGACTATCACATCTGCCCAATGAGAGATTATCAGAGATGATGACTGCTGGAAAGTTACGCGCGTACAGTCAATTTGGGTTTAGTGAAAGAATAATGCGCGACTTGGCGGCGCGCGCACCCCCTTGGATCCGCCATTGCCTAAGGTCAGTGTGGCTTCCCCGTGGGGGAGTTGAGCCAAGAAAGAGTGACCACCCTGGGTGGAGTCATGGCAAGAGAGAGTGAACGAGGTGGGGTCCCTTGGTAAGTGTTTTATTGCCCGTTTTTTGCTTTTGACCTCATTGTATTGGGAAACATAAAATGCACATCAGACAAGGGGATGGTGCTGTAGATGTCATTTGCTTATCCTGTGGAGTGCATGGGAAATGTAGTTCTGTAGGCCCTACGTACATTTTATTATTTCTTTGAAAAGAGAGAGACAGGGAAAAGCTTTCTTTTGTATGCTATTGACAACTTGAGATGTATAATCTGCACAAGATCAGCATATTGATATCTCCCCACCGCTCTCCCACAGCTTCAGCAACTGCTGTTCTGTGGTCTCGATCTCGCTGTGTGTGTGAGTGTGTGTGTGTGCGAGTGTGTGTGTGTGTGTGTGTGCGCGCGTGCATTAATCGTCCATCTGACGTCAGAATTAATTATTTTCTCCGATTTAAAGACGCGCTCCCCCTTTTGGATGCGCATTTCACTTTAAACACTCAAGCAGCTGAAAATGACGTTGCAGACTCGCGATAAAACAGACTAGGCTTAGTTTTGCTTTTGAGACGCGTTAGAGGTAAGGTTTAGGTAGAATCTCATTAGCAAAATGAGCTTTCTGGCGCCCCCCAAACCAGGCCAGGTGCCTGTGAAAAAAGAGTTGACCTACTGGCGGAACAAGTGCAAGAAGAAGAAAAAGGAGAAATCGACGAATAAGCACTTTCACTTAGCCTCAGTCTGTTCGTGTTTTGAATACTTATTACCTCCGCCAAGGAGGTTATAAAATCACCTGCGTTTCTTTGTTTGTCTGTTAGCAGGATTACTCAAAAACTACTGAGCGGATCATCATGAAAATTGGTACACAGGTGTATCTTGATCCAAGGCAGAACCCATTAAATTTTGGTGGCGATCCAGGTCAAATTTTGGATCTGGCGGAAGTCAGAAATCTCTGATTGCACTTGTCTTTTATTCATCTTTTGTCCAAAGTGACACTCATTTTCCTTATATGACTGAGCTACTAATTAGCTATGATGTGTTCATGTTGTTTAATTTTTGATATGCAGTTTAAATAAAAATATTACTATTTACTACTGTGTATCATGGCTTGATTTTTCGTTCCTGTGGACAGAACTTTAAAGAGGACCTATTATGCTGATCCTTCTTTTGATACATATTAGTAATGTTATAATGTTGGTTGTCCATACTCAACCTCTGAAAAGTTTCTAAACATAAGATACAGAGTTTTTGCCATAATCCAAGAACGTGATTTCGTGAACGTGATTTCCTCTCTGAACAGCTCCTCCTGAGATCTTTGCAAGATCTGGGCAAAACCTGACGTCAGGTTGTGCCGTCCAATTAGTACAGACCTAGCCAGAACCAATCACGGCGCTGGACCTGCCCACACCGGAAACTATTCTAGCAGGCACTAACAATGGTAGATCATACTATGCCTTAGCAGCGTCTACACTTTTGGAAATACAAAAGAAGAACCGCAGATCATTTGAGGTGCAGTTTTGTCAGTATCTCTCCCAAAGCTGCTTGTCCGTTTACTTTTTGGACGCGAAGAAAAAACACCTATTTCTCTTCCAAAGAGGATGCCACCAGAAATCAGTGGGTAGCTTTTTTTTTTGTTTGCAGGCAGCAAACAGCCACGGCCAAAGGGAACGTTAGCTGTTTGTGCTCAGCATTTCACCAAAGACAGCTTTGTCAATAAAGGATAATTCGACACTGGATAAGCATTTCAGCTGCTTTACAAACCTGAAGCAGTTGCATCGATCAAGCGCTTGGAGCCACAAGCTGTAAGTAACGATATGACAGCAAATAATGCAAGTGAAGCTAACGTGTTACGGGTGGCTAGCAGGACTGCTAGCGATAGTTAGCACTAAGAACTGGCCACAAACACAGGCTTTGTAAAATATCTGAAGATAAAGCCTATATTGGTCGCGACTGTCCGTGACTCACAGACACAGAAGCTGTAAGTTGCTTTTACTGCATAAGCCTACCTGATGTGATAGCCAGTTGATTGTAGCTGTAGCACAGCGGCTAACGTCGCCAAGTTACTGTTGCTAATGTTTGTGTCCTAAATATGCAAGAGTAATATCAGGGAAATTCTACAGAAGGTGTGTGAACATAAACCTCATTTGAAGCTAACTTTTAATACTTGTTTGTAATTTGGATGCTTGGTACAACTGTCCACGGTAGCGGAACTTTATTGCCAGGGTTTGTCTCTGTGGCTAAGACCGCTCGGTTACCAGCTACTGCATGTTAGTTTGCGTGCCGCCGTGCTAAGTAAAAATGCTCCTGGTTAACTTATATGCAGTAATTCTGATCGGTATGCTTGTTACTTCCGTAAGCATCAATGTGGCAGTTTCATTATAACGTTGCCCGATTGTAGCCACTACAGTTGAAGCAGCTGCTTGTTATCGCTTCACTTATCCATGACCGGGATCAGCCGTATACTTCACAAATGTCTGGGCAAGCTCTCTGGTGCTACCGTGAAAGCAATGCGAAAAGCAGAAGCTCTACTGTGTCTGATATAACAAATGATTTCTCTGCACTACCGTGACATAATTTCATCCCCCTTTAGAAGTTGTTGTGGCTAATAAAAAGCCAAAAAGGGCGGAGATTAAATAGGAAATTCTTTCCTGTAGAGGTGATCGATTCGCTAGCTCCACATAAGCAACTTATCCACGCTAACAGAACTTACGGTCTGCAAAACCTGTATTACGTGCATAACATAACCGAGCTCTCTCTAGCTGTCGCGTACTATCCATAAAGCTGCTTTCACATCGGACGAGAAACGAATTTTTCGCGCGAAAGATTACATTCAAAGTCAATGCAAAGACGCGAATACACGTGTTATGGGCACGTTACGCAGCTTTCACACCGGACGCAAAACTAATTTTTCGCGCAACAGATTAGCTACATTCAAAGTAAATGCAAAGACACGAATACACGTGTTATGGGCGCGTCAAGCAGCTTTCACACCGGACGCGAAACTAATTTTTCGAGTGACAGATTAGCTACATTCAAAGTCAATGCAAAGACGTGAATACACGCGTTATGGGTGCGTTAAGCAGCTTCCACACCGGACGCGAAACGAATTTTTCATGTGAGAGATTACATTCAAAGTAAATGCAAAGACAATGCATTGACTTTGAATGTGAACTGTCGCGCGAAAAATTCGTTTCGCGTCCAGTGTGAAAGCAGCTTATCGCTCCCATTTTCTGCGAGCAAACGCTGGTCATTCCGACGCAATAAGTAACCATTACCACGGGCAATTTCCGAAAAGGCCGTTTAGCCTGGAGCTTTTAGCCTTCCGTCATACACCAGCGCAGAAGCTGTTCGTTACTCCACGCTAACGACACACCACAGTTATGCACACGAACCAGCAGGTCCTTATAATACACACCGAAGCAGTCCATAAGTTGTTGGTCCACTTTTTGCTGCTCCTCACTGCTCATGTTTCCCTCTAAACTCAGACCCACCGGATTTCTACAGTCTCCAGTCTACACTTGGGTTTGTCGACCCGTTCTACAAATGTGTCTAAATGGGGTGGATTCTACCTTTCCCTCAATCTTAGCTATAGAGTAGAAACACTGGTGTACTCACCATAGTAGCCGTAGGTAGACAGCAAATTCGAGCTTGAGCTGCCAGACATTACTTTTCGTCCTCCACTTTCGCCCGTTCGTTTGTTAGAACAAGTTAATTTCATTAGATCTATACACATGTACTGCGTTTGATTGAGGAATATGCCCGTCGATTCCTTCGGGAGAGCGTCTCCGTTTCAGTCTGAGGAGCCGGACCCGGAAAACTGCGTTCTGCTGCCTCGTCCCGCCTAGATCCGCCCTCCACAGAGCTGGCCAGTCAGAAGAAAGTGGGCACACGGGGAGGGGGGGCCATAGCGGAAGAGCCGCCCCAACGAGGCGTTTCAAGCAGAGACTACAATGGACTACAAATGGGGTTTTTTGAGCATGGCAGTATGAGCTAAATAAAGACCCTGTTTAGGACTTTGAACGATCAGGAGTACTCTATGGGAGTCCAAGATCAAAATATAACCTTGGAAATATTGCAAAATAGGTCCCCTTTAACTCAAACTTTCATCTTTTTCAACTGACATTGGCTGATAAGTAGGGAAACACTCTAAGCATACAAATAAATAAAATGTAAGTTAAAACGTTTATAATCAGTGCTAATGCATCAAGGGGAGGGTCAGGGCCAAGATATTCTAAAATAATAATAATAATAATAATTTGTTTTAAGTAATTCGACTTTAATTTGATCAATTCATAATTTGACAATCAGCATGTTTCTGAGGAAATAAACTGTTGAAACCTGCCTATTCAGTTTGTGTTGGGATGTCACTGTTCACAGTTGCTTTGCTGTGTGCTCTGTTATCATGTATTGTAGGTTTATATGAATTAGTTTTGTCTGGTGGTGGGGGAGTGGCAGTCATGATGCCATTAGTAAGGAAGATTTGCATTTAAGAAACATTGTTGGCTATGTTAAAAAGAAAGGTAATTCAAATTTGATCCATTATGGTTCAATGGACCTTTTTTTTTCCTCCAGGCAAGTGAACTTGACTGTCGGGCAAGTAGAACATGACCTGCACTTGGCCGATGGGCAAGTGCTTCTGAGACCTTATTGTCAATCCCTGCCGTGCGTTGTTAGTAATGGGGTTAGTAATTAGTACTAATAAAAAGATCAATCTATCACTGAAGCTTAGAGCAGGCCCAAATATAGGACAGCTGTGAAGGAAGTAAGAAACACCAAACACCACACCCAAATGCAGTAATGAATCCAGAGACTAAGAAATAACAAAAACATGAACTGGAATGTGGACTTGGAGAGGTGGAGTCAGGCTGGCAGATGTGGGGCCTGTTGTTCGAAAGTAGAATATAGAAATCCAGGATAAGTGAAAAAGCCAGGTTAGACAAAGTCTCATAAATCCATCCTGGTTTAATTGGTTGTTCGAACGCTGAGCCAGGCTGATGAGGGGCAGCTTTGTCAAGCCAGGTATAACTAATTTGAGTAAGTGCGCGGCCACAGCTTCCTTCAGTAGACCACAGAGGTTGATCACAGATTCACAGATGAGAGGACAGGTGTGGCTACTTTCCTCCAATGAACAGCGGATCTGAATGCTGACATAAGGTGACACGCCTCTTATAAAAGGAAGCACCGCCGCTGTCATGAAGCTGTGAGACGCACGGCGGACTGATTAAATGAGTGAGTAATCCAAAACTATAATCCCCCATAATCGCAATTCAAGTTCCTTTTGCAAATTGACGATTGTGCTCTTCGCCATAATGATAAGCAGGGGAAATTGATCCATTGCAAAAATGTCTTATAATGTAAGTAACGTTCATACTGCACAAGTGGTCAAAAGGTGAAAATTGAATATAAGAACATTATGCAGTCTGGTGCTTGAATAAATTGCTGATAATGTTCAAATGAGGTGTGTGAATTCTTTGGAAGGATCCTGCTCACACATTAATTTTATTATTTTATTTATTTATTTTCTTCAACCAGCATTTAGGTTTTACAGGCGAAATGGAGAGGACACGCGCAGCTTACTTTTCCCCGAACGAGCAACAGCTCTTAATGGAGACATATGAAGAGGTTAAACATTTTATCAATAAAAAGGGTAACACTGCCACTATAATAAAAATACGGGAGCATGCGTGGCAGACAATTGCGAACCGACTCAATGCGTAAGTAATCTAAAACAATACGCTTTAAGCTCCAATGAATCCTCATCATTGTAATTCAAGTTCTTTTTGCATTTGCTGTAGCCTTAAATATGAGCAGTGGGAATTGATTCATTGTGCAAATCTTTTCTATCTCATGTAACGTTCATACAGCACAAATACAAGTATTAAAAACGCACCTGGCAACGGGTGAAAATTAAATACAAGAATATTTTGCAGTCTGGTAAGTGCTTCAATAAATAGCTGATAACTATGCACAAACGAGGTGTATAGATTCTTTGGAAGGTCCCGCCTCACACTTTTAATTTTATTCTTATTTTATTACTTCAACCAGCATTTATATAGTTCAATATAGGTTATATATATTTTTTTCTGCTCCATGTCATTTTCGTCCTTTTACATGCCTTTTGCCACCGCAAATTCCTTGTTTGTGTAGAGTTACTTCAATAAACCATGTCTGATTCAGATTTTCATGTATGCACTGATTTTTAGCAGTCAAGAAGAAGGCACACAGGTCTGGCACGGGGGGTGGCCCACCAACCGCTGAATTGTTCAAAAACGAGGCCAATACATAGCCTCCATCAGAACATGGAATAACTGTATGAAACACATTGATTTCTGATCAGCGCAGCCGCTGACTCCACAGATAAGACAACAGAATCAACCAAGCCTGGCATTTAGCCTGGTCTGGAGCAGGCTAACTGTGGAGAATAAATCACCATGGTAACTTGACCAGGATGAAGTTATCCAGCTTTCGAACAACTGACTGCAGACTAAATTAAGCCAGGATAACCAACATATCCCGGCTGAATCCCTTATCTAGGTTTCGAACAACAGGCCCCAGGCAGGGAAAATGCTGAAATAAACAAACACACATTACAAGGGCAAGGCAAAAGATGAACATCACATGGCAGAACCAAACAGTACGAACCTCACCAGAAGAGGTCTTCAGGAGAAGTATAACCTTTTCTTGCTCAGTTGTGCTGGGCAGGTCGACAAGAGCAGAATTAATTTCCCATAAATACTGTAAAACTCGCCTATAACGGATTCAATTGGACCAGCTCATTTTGTCCGTTATAAGCCAAATCCACTATATGCATAAAACGGACAAAATCTGTTATATGCATGAAACAGATTATATTCGGCATATGCGAATAACAAATATATTATATATATATATATATATATATGAATTTAAATGTATGCTTTGTGTGTTAAGATCAGAACAACTTCATTCCAAAGTGCACATACCTACTTGTTCTTTTCATTTAGTCCGTCTTTGCCCTGACACAATGGATAACAGCACTGTTATACATTGACTGAAATTAACAGTTAAATTAACGCATTTTCCCCTTGTTATTTTAACTGTAAGTAGAGTCCTGCACGCATTTAACTGTGGTTTACAGTTAACATACATGGAACCTCAGTTATAAACTGACTGTAAAATTACAGTTAAAATAATTGGCGAAATGGTGCTAGTTAAATGAAGGGCCTGTGTGCCTGTGGCCGTGTGCACGCTTTTGGGCGTGTGCAGGCCACGAGCAAACACGAACACGAACACGAACGGGAACCAAGCCTAAAACAATATGTCTCCCCTCTCCCTCCAGGGGGGGAGACATAACTGATCCGGGTGTGTCATCTTGTGATAGAATATTATAACTGCGTACATAAATTTGCAGCTCCATGTCCGCTGGCGGACACGTCTGCACGAAGGGGTTGAGGCGACGAATGCTCTATTTGGATTGTACCTTGTCTGATCTGTTGTGTTACAGTGTCATTGACTTGATTCTATGCACTTACTGAAAGTCACTCTGGATTAAAGTGCCACTAAATATATCTTATTAATGGTGCTATTTCCCTTTTGGGTTTGTATATTTTAAATATTGTGTGCAGTTGTGCTTTTCTTGTGAGTTTTCTTGATTTTGTGTAGCTGTTCCTTCTGTTATAAAAATCAATGCTAATCTTTTCTTAATTGATAAACAAGAAAATGAAATGTAGTGTACATGAAACATAATTTGCTGACAAGGTATCAGCCTGCAACCACATGGGATTTCATGCATTGTCACTCACTTGATTAGCCCCCTGAAACAGATGCAGCGATGCTAAATTATTCAGGCGGAAAATTCAGCTGCTTTTCTGAGTAAACAGGAATTTGGCTCTGAGTGGTTTGGTTTACTGCGTTTCACAACACCGGCCCTCTGGCAGATGTTTCTGGTGCATTTTTTGAAAGCAAGATTCTCGCTAGTAAAAGTGTAAATGACTGCAGCTTATTGCCTGTACATACCTGCCGCTGTTTCTGCTGCTACGCCAAACAGTTACTGAATACTGAATACTACATTTTTTTAAAGGACACACCCTGGAACTCAACCCCCCGTCAGCCCACATTGTAAATGGCACAAAGCCACAGTGCTTCCTCAAAACACGCCACACCCAAAGACCCTGTATTATAATGAAAGTAATATGATCTATTAGAACTCCCATCTGGAATGTAAAATAGTCAGCAAAACAGTGCTCTGGCTAAATGTGGATGCATGAGGTTAATAACTGCTATACGAGGTGTACACATTTCAGTTCTGATAAATAAAAGGTTTCCCAGAGCAGATTTGACAACCTTGTAGTTCGGCTCAGTATTCTGGTCTGGGATGAAAAAGATTAGACACACATTGCTATAACCCATTATTTAATGCAAGAAGCAATCCATTTATTCATGTTAATTTTTATTGCTCTCTTTGTAAGTACTCATTCATGCACCGTGTTACAAAAATAAAATGCATGTTCTCATTTACGCTGGGGTGCGGCGTCTGGGTGTTAGTCTGAAGGGCGGGCCTGGCCGGGTCAACAGTGGGATGGGATGGTTAGGGGGATCAGAGCAGTTTGTACAGAAGAGCTGGGACCACAGCCATTCCCAGCTGCACCAGGAGAGGAGCCGGAAACACTTGAGACCCTGAATTATTCTTATAGCAGGATTCAAAATAGACACACAACATCACTTCCTTATTACACAAGTGTAAAATAAACACACAACATCACTGTGTAATATATGCAGGATTTGATGCAATATGTTCTAACTAATTTTGTTTTTCCTATATTTAATAAATACATGGCAATTTTACAGCAGCTTCCTGCCACATCTCACGATAGCAAGTACAGTGATATAAGAAGCTTCCTGTTTGATTTATAACCCAGTAATTTGTTTCCATGTCTTACTTAGCGGGTTAGGTTGGCTTTTGTATCAAGTGTAACTATATTCGATCATAACTGTTTTTAAAATATTGAATGACTCAGAAGGTGGCTGAATAATTTTTGTACATTTTGTCTAGGAACACGGGCCATAAAATTCATTTCAGACATGGCTAAGATTACATTGCAGTACAAAAGTGCTTAAAGAAGCTCAGCAGCCAGAAAATGTAAGAATCCACTTTCGTTTTTCAAATTTAAAATGTAAATAATCCCCAAGATGTTTTATTTTAACCATTACTGTACTCGGCAAACTCTTTCAAGAGAAAATCTAATATTCAGCAAACATAATTCAGCGCAACAATCCGAATAAAGACACAGTGACTCCCCAGAGAACTTTGTTTCAAACAAACAGCAAAAGCACAGAAACCCACAACTTGTCAAAAACCCTGGACATGATACTAAGTGGTAAAAAAAAGGATGTTCCTCGAATAAGCATGGAACCAAATGAAGAAGTGAAGCACTACTTTGTCGTGAACAATTTGGTAATATTTTTAACAAAAAAATCTTAAGAAGTTTACCTCTGAAGACGTTCCATTATTCACTTTATTGCTTCCATCTGCTGTCTGCAACACATGGAAAAAAATGGAACAAAATAGATTTGCCAGATTTCAACCAAAAATTCATTGCAGCTAGTGAACTATTGACAAGTAGCTTATTGTAGCTTTTTTATTGATTAAAAATAATTTCTTTGTAACATTCTACCTTTGACGCAGCAGCCATGATCTGGAGCACCATAAAGGCTAATACCATGCAGAGCAGAACTTTATTCATGTTGCAGGTTTGCTCAGACACTCTTCAGTGACTTAACTGAGATGCTCCTCACCCCAGCTCTTTTAACTGACTGTGAATGAGTAGGCGTACCAAAGCTCTCTTCCGTTGATTGCAGAAATTTCTTTCACGAGCATGTCTGTTTCAGAATACTGTCTCGCCCTGTCCTCCAATCAAAACCCAAAGTATCCACCCTCTTGTTTCAGATACACCTGAAATAACTGATAAATTGATAATGCATGGTTAAATATGGAAGCCCATAGGGGACAATATTAAAATGAAAATGTAATTCCACTATTGCATTATAATTTTCCACTTATTAATGAGTTATTTGAGACAAATATTAAATTGAAAATGCATTAATCCAATTATCACTTTCAATTTCATATACTCATATGGGAAATCTATGACTATATTCAAATGATAATGAAAATGCTGTTTGACATTTAATTTTCAAAGTCGTGCCCCGCAATACAGTGGACAATATTCAGATGCAATAAGAAAAAAAGCACTCCCAGCCTATTGCATTCACATTTACATGTCATCGCGCTCTTTTAGGGTCAACATGAAAATATACTGTTGCAATCAAAATTATTCAACCCCCATTGCAAATTGAGTTTACTGGCAAAATTTACAAACTTTCAGCTGTTTGCAATGAACAAATCAAACAAGAACAATTTAAATGGCTCAACACAACAAATATTACAAGTGGCTTCTCCAAATTCAACACAAAATGCCACTTTTAATGACTACTGCAGGCTCAAAATTATTCAACCCCTTCATGACAAGCATCTTAAATACTTAGTAGAGCACCCTTTTGCCGCTATGACTTGCTGGAAATGTGATGCATAGGCAGACAACAGCTTCTGGCAGCATTCCCAAGGAATCTTAGCCCAGTCCTCATGGACAATGGTGTCCAGTTCAATAATATTCTAGGGTTTGCATGCTGCAACTGTGTTCTTCAAATCCTACCAGAGATTTTTTATGGGGTTCAAGTGATGCGACTGTGATGGGCACTGTAGAATCTTCCCAGACTTCTTCTGAAACCAAGCCACGGTGGATGTTGAGGGATGCTTAGGATCATTGTCCTTTTGGAAGGTCCAATGATTCCCAAGCGTCAGCTTCCCAACAGACGGCATGAAATTTTCTCCTTGGATATCTGGTACTTGTCTGAATCCATCTTGCCCTCCACACTTTACAGATTTCCAGTGCCAGAGGAAACTAGGCAACCGCAGAGCATCAAAAAGCCCCCACAATTCTTCACTGTAGGCAGGGTGCACTTTTCAGCATATGCTTTTTTATTCCTCCTGCAGACATACCACTGATTCATAAGCCCGAAATATTCCAGTTTTGTTTTATCACTCCACAGAACAATATCCCCACACTTCTGTGGCTTATTTATATGGTTTTGAGCACATTGGAGCTTGTGCTTTTGGAACAGTTGTGTTTTATGTCTTGGAGTTTGGGCATGGAGACTTTCAAGGTTTAGTATGCACCCTACTGTGCAAACTGAAACTTCAATGCCTCCTGTCTCCAAGTCTTTCTGCGGGTCTTCTGCAGTCACTCGAGGTTTTTCGACCACCCGTCTCCTCGGGAATCTAGTGACAGCCATTGATAGCTTCCTTTTTCTGCCACATCCTAGTACTGTAGCTGCTCTTCCTTTAACTCTGAACTTGCAAACTATGCTTCCAACTGTATCTCTATGAAAATTCAATGCCTGTGCTACCTTTTTGTATCCTTTTCCTAGTTTGTGCCTGGCAATGATCTCCTCTAATAGCTTGTTGGACAATTCTTTTGACAGCCATATTTCAAAAATGCAATCAAATGTCACTGTCAACACACCGCTAGCTAGTGCAAGTATTTGATGCATTCTATCTCAAGCAAACCTGATGCAACTAATTAAGCTCTTGATTAGCTGCATTAGATGTGCTTGAGACAACACCTGATTTGCAAATATGCTCTTAGGACGGATTCTATTCAGGGGTTGAATAATTTTGAGACTGCAGTAGTCATTAAAAATGGTGTTTTGTGTTAAATTTGGGGAAACCACTTGTAATATTAGTTGTGTTGAGCTATTTAAAATGTTCTTATTTAATCTGTTTATCACAAACAGCTGAAAGTTTGTAAATTTTGCTATTAAACCCAATTTCAATAGGGGTTGAATAATTTTAATTGCAACTGTAAACGCTCATTTCTGACATTTTGAAAATTATTTTGACAATAGCATTCAACATTTAATTTGCAAAGACTTAACCTGCTGTACTGTGGACAATATTCAAATGCAAAAAGCTAAACAGCACTCCCTGTTAGGAATGGGTCAGGTGGACACCAGGTGCAGGATCCAGAAGTGTTTATTACAACACAAAAACACTCGGAGGAAATAGGCGCACAGGCCAGAAACAAAACACCGTGCACTTGCACTGAACAACAGGAGAAAGTAAGGTATGTGACGTTGCAAAGTGTCCACCTGTTGCAAAGTGTCCGCCAGAAAATTTCATTGCAAATTGTCCGCCCATTTCATCAAATTTTGTTGCAAAGTGTGTCCCAAAATTTCAGCTAAATTCCGCCCATTTTGCAAAATGTCCATAAAAATTCATCATTGCAAAGTATCCGCCCGTTTCAACAAAATTTGTTGCAAAATGTCCGCCCGTTGCAAAGTGTCCGCCCATTTCAGCAAAATTTGTTGCAGAGTGTCCACCCAGAATTCACCATTGCATTGTGTCCGCCCATTTCTGTCAAATTCGTTGCAAAGTGTCCGCCCATGTCGTTGCAATGTGTCCAACTATTAGTTTACAAAGTGTCCCCATGTCATGCATCAAAAATTATTAATTGACAGTGAGGACAGGTATAATTGTTTACTTTTTGAGTTGGGTTATAATTCATGTCTTTCAGTCCAACTTAAAATGAATTTCAATCATGTTATGTCAGTCGTAATCTATCTTTCCTCACTAACCAGATTAGCGTAACTTCTATCATTCGTAAATCATTTGTAAATGACAGACCCTTAGTATAGATACTTTATTACTCATTTTCAGCAGCATTGATGACATTAAAGAGGAAACTAACTCGAAATTTTGAATTTTTTGTGCATTTATTTGGCTACATTTTACACAAAAATGAATATATACAATATTGTTACATAGACGTACATATGTACAATAAATGAATACAGGAGAATATAAATAAGATGCAAAAGATATAAATGCCACTGAGATACTATTATTTGTATTTGTATTGAATCAGGTTTTTTTTTGTAATAGTATGAAGCAATCTTGCAAAATTCTATGTAGAAGACAGCCAGGTCATGGGAACAACGCCCTTCCAGTATCTCTTCATTGTTTAGAATATCTGGATTTTGATTTGCATTATGCCTGTAAGGCACTGTCTTTGCCGACATATTTGGATGGTAAATGGTAAATGGACTGCATTCATATAGCACCTTTCTAGTCAGATGACACAAAGCGCTTTACAATTATGCCTCCCGTTCACCCTGATGGCAGAGGCTGCCATGCAAGGTACCAACCTGCACATCAGGAGCAGCGTGGGGTTCAGTGTCTTGCCCAAGGACACTTCAACATGTTCTCTGGAGGAGCCGGGGATCAAACCAGGAGCCTACCAATTCCTAGCCTAGCCGCTCTACCTCCTGAGCCATGCCGCTATATTTGTTAATGTAATCAATGTAAATAATGTGTTAATTAACGATATCACTCTCAAACTATTGTTGATTAAGGGTGAATCATTTACCCACCATTTAGCATGCACCTTTTTTGTCCGCGGTAAAAGAAGGGCACTTAACGCTTCAATTACGTGCAAGTTTGTTAGTAAATGCCTGCATTATTAGTTATGCAACTGTTTAAGGCGTTCTCCGTTAATTAACACGTTTGACACCCTAATGAGCGTGCAGATTTGATTATAAAATGGGCCCTAGATTTATCCATATCTGCATTCAAACCACAGTTGAAGTCCCCTCCTATAATTTTATCTACTTTATCCTGAATGTTAATTTTCTCTAGTTCAGTGCTTCCCAAACCTCTCCTGCGGACCACCTGTCCTACATGTTTTAGATCTCTCCCTGCTTCAGCACAGGTGATTCAAATGATCAGCTCGATCCACCTGTTCTGGAGCAGGGAAAGATCTAAAACAGGCAGGACAGGTGGTCCTCCAGGAGAGGTTTGAGAAGCACTGCTCTACTACATTTTAAAAAGGTTGCATTATCTTTTTTAGGTCCATATACATTATCTCACGTTAATCTTTCATCAGGTATAGAAATATTACGTTTCCATAGTCAATAAAACAAACGATAGAGTAAAACTTTGTGATGAGAGTGAGATTCGTTTTAAAATCATTGTGAATTTTACTAATTTCATGAGCAACATTTATTTGGAACAGATGTATAAAAATAACTAACACATAAGCCAAATAGAAATATCCATTTATTGTGAGTACAACATATACATATTTCCTCATTATAGGACGCATACAAACATGTATGTTAATAGGCTACACATGCAAATGTAAAAAATGTACATAAACTTCACTTATTTTCAGTGCTGTCGACATTTCGATTCGCGCCCAAAAAGAAGTTCTTTAAATAGTGACAGATTTAGTATGCAGTGGTAATGAAGTTTCATGAGCGCTGCCAGGCGGAGTACCACTAGTATTTATTATTATTTTCATCGCAAGCCACCAATTAATCATTGATTAACTTGTGCTTGACACAAAATTGATAAACTTGTGCTTGACACGAAATCTTGATTAATTTGCGCGGTTGCGTCATTAACAAGCCTGTTACACATCTTTTAACTCAATGGCATTTTAATAATGAAACGCTTCAACGCAAAATGCGTATATAGGCCTATTTGACGCTAGTAAATTAACTAGGCTATAACCTGGCGCTTTAATTAATGCATTTTCTTTACGAGTTATGAAACGGGCCCCATGTGACAAAACTTTTTCTTTACATGCTTACCTCGAGTCCAAGGCCTTCAAAAAACACTTGCCTGTGTTCGCACGCGTCAACTAGGTTTCGAATAAAAGAAAGACCTATTTTTTTCCATTAAACTCGATAGGCTAATATAGTAACGTGATGCAAACTGTTATTGACGCAATGACGTGGTGCAAACTTTACTGAAGACGTTTTTGACTCCACGCTAAATTATGTTATTAATCAGCTTCATCCCCAGATCTCCTTACTGGTCATGGCACCTGCTCCAGTCTAAATCGAGCAATCATCATAGTGCATTAACCTCACTATTCACATCATTAGACAGGTCATTTGTGCGCAGTCAGATAATTAGCGATGTTCCACTGTATTATCTGTGGTAGAACATACAGGCCTAAATTTTAACATTGACTTGCATTTATGCAACCCTTAAGACTCATTGACTATTTTGTGTACTTGTGATACACATGATCTCCAAATGATCTGAAGGGCTGTCAGAGACATGGTCAGACGATGCCAGCTGTGCATTGATAGGGAGGGGGGTCATGTGGAGGGAGCAGTGCGATAATTTGACACTGTGTAACATTTGAATAAATGAGTACTCCTCATCAAATCTTTTTGTTTGTGATTTCCCTTTCCCACAGTTACGAAGAGCAGAACACTCGTCACAGTAAGGATCTGGGTGCCATTCAAAAAATGCATTGTTACTGATTCACCCATGAAAATAAACGCATGTTTAGGGTATCATTTAAAAGAGTAAATCCTTCTCTTTCTAATGACATATTACACTTCAAATAAAATTTAGTAGTTTTCATATAATCGATGATTCAAGTTGGGTATACTTTTTTCTGAGACACCCTGTATATACTGAGCAACAAAAGAAACGCAGGTTAGCTAGTTAGTTAATGTACTCTTACGGTTACTCAGTCAAAGTCAACGCAAAATAAAGAAAAGTTTGATGAAACGAGTGTAAATGAGCACGTGCTAGTAATAAATTTGATTTTCTAAAATAATTACGCGCAAACTTATTTTCCAGTCTGCCTTTAATTAACTTGCATTTCTTTTGCTGTTCAGACTGTTCAGACTGGATGAGCATCTGACATACCACACTGCATATCTGCCAAGCCGCGCATTGGGCTTAATCAAATTGATTGTAATTGTCAGCCGTCTGGCCTGACAAGCAGGTTGTCTCAAAATATAAGTTTAATTACTTTCTCAACCCATGACTGAGGGGTGGGGCACCTTCGATGGGGGGGCGGGGAAGCAATCAGCCCCCTTTTCTTAGTGGAAGGGCATTCACAATATTTAGAAGGACACTCAAAGCAAGTGGAAGGACACCCCTAGCAAGTCAGGGCTGTCATTCCACTTGCTTTGAGTGTCCTTCTAAATATTATGAGTGCCCTTCCACAAAGAAAAATGGGCTGATCTCCCACCCCCCCCACAACAAGGTGTTTGACCCCTTGTCACTTTTCAGTAGCTTAGGTGGTTTACTGTAAAAAAGTGGGCTGTCCTTCGTCCTTCAAGTGTCCTTCGTCCTTCGTTTTAGGGAGACGCCACAGAGGTCTTATTTATTTAGACTATTTATTCATTTTACTTATAAGAGCAACAACAGCATGACGTCCGCATCGCTGCATATGGTTTATTAATCATTTTGACAGCTGCACTCGTTCCTGCATGTTGAACGCTGGTTTCAAATCTGCGTACACCTGGTAAGACCTAGCGTGAGATTTTTGCTTACCGTACACTCACGTTCAGATTGATAAATGCCGATCCTTGTGGGAGATTTGGAGTACACCCATTTTTTCGGTGTATGCACATTTGATAAATGAGGGCCAGTGAGTGCATGAGAAATTACATCGCTTGAATGAAATTGTGTCATTCTCACATCGGCTTATTGTAGAGCCTTTCAATTGACCATCACGCAGTAAAAGCTTAATTGAACTGCATTTTGAGGTTTTGTCTTTTCCAACAACCCACAAAAAAAAAGGTCAAAAAAATAAATAAATAAATAAATAACGAAATTAAAAAATCACTCTCAGACACTCCGTGTTGGGGGAAAAAAAAATAAAACAAATAATTGCTAAACCAGCTTAACATCAGCTAGTTTGACCAGATTCCTTGTTTCAAATCATACAAGAACATATATCGAGGGCTGACTGCAATAAACAGCTATGTCCAGATGTTATATATTGGACATAACTGTTTATTGCAGTCAGCCCTCGATATGATGTTGATCAAACTAGCTGCTGACGAGCTGGTCCAGCTAATTACTATTATTATAATTTTATCTTTTTAAGTAAAGAGCGTGAGTGTCTGACTAACGCTTTCTAGTAATTTTCATAAGTTTTTAGAAAGGGCAAAACCAGCAAAATGCAGTATAATGAAGTGTTTACTCCTTGATTGTCAACTGAAAAGTGACCATCACGGGTAAACGTACAGACGACATTCTCAGGCAATTATTTTCATTTCAGATGTAAATACTGTGTTCAGTCAAAAATATAAATCTTCTCAATTGAGGTCTTAAACTTTTGTAGCGGGAGCAGTTGCTAGCCTACCAAGCGATGACAGAAACTATTACATATTTCTAAAAGCCTCTGCTCTATTATAGACCAACATCAATTTATATTTGTGATCATCATATACCTACTCACCATGGCCAGCAATCTTCTGCATCCTCTGACATGGGTTAAAGGTCATACCCAAATTATGTTGCTTTTTTTTTTTATCTCTCCCACAGTAAAAAAAATAAATAAATAAATAAAAATGTCCTGGTGGCACAGAAGAGAGAAATTGACATTATTTTCTTCACACCCCACTGAAATCAGTAGACCAAAATGATTTACCAGGTTCATCCCCCGTCAAGTGGACCAGGATCTGCACCGCACCGTCTCAGGAAAATTCGAAAAAAAATCATGGGTGTTTGCCATCATTTCAAATGGTCAAATCCCAAATTTTAAGTTCCAACTCCAATTTTTCATGGAGTAATTGCCAATTTAAGAAGGAGGTCTCTGGTCACTCACGAATGTAGCAATGACTTAAGTGTGTTTGACGGGATACAAATACACTTCCAGTGCTCCTAAATTAATGTCTATGGGTGCACGTAGGTAAAATTATCTGAAATTTATGAATCTGCGATCACATTTGGCATACCTCCTTTTATTGTTCTGTAATAGGCTGTTGAAAATCACCATTTTTACTGAACCATTCATAAATTCATAAATTTCAGGCAATTTCACCTAATATGCACCCACTGACATTAATTTAGGAGCACTGTAAAGTGTAATTGTATGCCTTCAAAAATGTTTGTAAGTCATTGCTACAATCCCGAGCGACTACAACCCCAATTCCGAAATAGCTGGGACAAAGTGTAAATTGTGAATAAAATCAAAACGCGTTGACTTTCGAATCACACCAGCCAGTATTTTATTCACAATTATACAGAGATAACATAACAAAAATTTTCTTTCAGCTGATTCTCTTATATATTAATGGCTTTTTCAGCCCTTTTTTGCCTGTGTCCCAACTTTTTTCAGACCTGTTGCAGCCAGAAAATTTGAAATGAGCTCATTTTGTGGATAAAAATGCAAAATGCCTCAGTTTCAACATTTGAAATGTTATCTATGTTCTGTTGTAAAAAACATATTGACTCGTGATCTTAAAGTCATTGCATTTTGATATTATTCACAATTTACACTTCGTCCCAACTATTTTGGAATTGGGTTGTAGATACCTCCTCCTTAAATTGGCAAATACTCCATGAAAAATGCGTTGGAATTTAATATTTGGGATTTGGCCATTTGAAATGATGGCAAACACCCATGACTTTTTTCAAAGGTTTAGTCCCATAAAGGGCGTTTTCTGGCCCAAACCACCGAATTCAAGTAATTTTCAGCATTGATAAACCACCCCATGGGGTTCATGAATCCACCAGAGAATCCTGCGATATCAATTTTCTTTATAGCAAAAAATGATTTTTTAACATTTTTTTAGTTTTTGGGAGGGGCCACCCATTTAGGGGCCCCACAAAGTCTCACCAATGATGATAATCATGTGCTTATCAATGCACTTTGTCGTGGTCTTGAAGCTCCTTCAGTTTGAAGATCTAAGAATAGGCAATAATTTTAAGCATAAACATCATAAGGGTCATAGTTTATAAGTATATTACTGCAAAAACTTAAACTAGAAGAATTAAGTGAGAGCCATACTCACACAATCCATTTCGTATCAACACACCTCATTTTAGGGTTTACAACAGTCGGTTGATGCAAGTGTTCAGATGTCAGATGAAGATGTTACCGGTGTCGACAAATCCTGGTTTTTTCAGTGAATGTTGGCCATACCCTAGGGCAAATTTCAGCAAATTCCCTTGGTGTGTCATGGCCGGGAAGTTTGTCAAATGTACCGTCGTTTACACACGCAGCCGTTGGAAATCTCCTTTTCAGAACATTTTTTTTGAACAAATATCTTCCTATCTCGGCAGTATGACATCAATTTCAACAAATTCTTTTTTTATTCATTAGGAAAATATATCAGCTATAATGTGCATTGATAAGCACATGATTATTATCATTGGTGACACTTTGTGGGGCCCCTGAATGGGTGGCCCCTCCCAAAAACTAAAAAAATGTTAAAAATATCATTTTTTGCCATAAAGAAAATTGATATCGCAGGATTCTCTGGTGGATTCATGAACCCCATGGGGTGGTTTATCAATGCTGAAAATTATTTGAATTCGGGACTCCACCTTTTTCTGAGACGCTGCAGTGCAGACCCTGGTCCACTTGACACGGAATGACCCACTAACTAAATTTGGTCTGGGGTGCATTTCCCACAGCCTTCTTGACATTAAGTCATTCCTAAGATATATGTTAAGGGAGTGGTTCTCAAGCTTGATCCTGTTTCCCCCGTGTATGCTGGTTTTTGTTCCAACCACAACTGCAGTTGTAGGATTTTAATAAGCTGTTCATTTGCACCAATGCTTCATTTCATGTTTAAAGTTGTTATTTACAGTCTTATGCTACATTCTGACAGAAATATCCACGTGAGCCATGAAGAGTAAAAGAGTCTTCAACATATGTTTATATTTCTATTCTGCAAGCAATTTCAGGTATCAACATTTTTAAACAGATTAAACACTGAGAAAAATAGGCAGGTCCTATTTGTGTTGCTGAGCACTGGTGTTCAAAAATATTTCAAAATAATTTGCTTGACCTTACTAACATAAATGGCCTAAGACTCAGAACAGGTTTGACTCCATCATTTGCTTGCATAATAAATTGTTAGTTTAAGTGCCGTGTGTCCATGGCTTCACCATTTTGGGACCTAACCAAGTGATCGTCTACTTTCATTGGTTAATTTGCCTTACAAAAGCAATACACAGTAACTTTCCTTCATCCTCATGCTTTTTTTTCCCTCCCGGTAAGTGCTTGTTTCAGGCAAATACCGCCCCAAACGAGCAGCTGATATAACTGAATGACATTGCCGAGGCGGTTTGGTCCGCTTTCAAAGGTGCAGTGTAAAAGCGAACCAAACCAAATGAAGGTGCAAAATTTTTTTGGCATTCCCCGCCCAATCGAACCGAGTACCCAGACTATCCTGGTGTGAAAGCACCCTAAGCCTCACCAACAGAAACTAAAACTGATTTAAACCCCACTTCAACAGGAGTATCATTCCAAGTCGGGTTTGGTTAAATCAGAGGCTAAATTTAGAAGAGGTGTTAGATTAAACCTGACTTCAGAATACTGGGGAATATGTTAAAGGCTCTGCCATTCATCATCATACAAATAACATATTCCCTACAAAATGCAGCTTAAAATGGTAATAACTGCTGTACTTGAAACATTAAATATACTAGGGATGGGACGATTCTGAATCGATTCTTTTTTAAGGCGTAGTACCACCGCCTGCGGCCATGGGGCGAATATCCGAGCTTTCCCTTTTCCTTTATTAAACCCGACGCAGGTTGAATGAAAGTGCCAAACATCAAAGGGCATTTGAAATGCTTCCGGAAAAAAAACTTGACTGACATCAGTATTTTTCGGCGACATGCGGCACGGAGCCAAGTAAAGGACTACAGAATCGTCTCCTATTAACCAATTAGGCTACTCTAAGAAAAGTAACCTGTTCCAGTTTACTTGCTTGATTAGCAATCAAATGGTGGATGCGTTTACTCTCTAAGTTGAATAAGTAGAGCTGTTTATTAAGACAGCATGTTTGATTGCTGCATTTTGAAATTTAAATGGCCATAGATCAGCACAACATGAACACAATTGCCATTGCCACGGCATTTCGTGCAACTGTGATAATTTATATCTCACATTCACGTTTAATTCGCTTTACAGAATGTTTTCCACCTTGTGAATTTTTTAGATGCTTGAAATCCAGTGCGACCTGAAAACAAATCTCTATTTTTATTTTATCATTATAGATCTCCTAAAAATACTATAATGAGAGATGAAATGCAGAGTTGGGATATGGTGATGTTGAACGAGGATTTTTTTAAAAGTGTGATAAGACCACTTGCCGTCATGGGGTCGCGTGCAATTTCATGAAACATACACACCTGAAGCGGCTTAAACGATTTAAAATGCCGTCGGGAAGACGCCTGAGTTTAGATTTCGCTAATTGCAGGTGCTCCGCCCTTCCTTAAATCTGCTCCCGTGTACTTGTCCTAAATAACAATCAAGCAATTTCAGTAGCCTATAACGATTAAGATGTGATGGTGAAAAGCAGACAAACCTAACTGGGCTACGGTGTTAGAGTGAAAGAATGCCAATACTTTGAATAATTTAAAAAAATCTTCCTCTAAATTGCATCTCTCATTGTAGCATTTTAGGACATTATCAAAGATTAATTTAAAACAGATTTGTTATAAGATCGCCCTGGATTTTAGCGTCTAAAAAATACACAAGGTGGAAAACATTCCGAAAAGCGGATGAAACGTGAATGTGAGATATAAATTATCTCGGTCGCACGAAATGCGTGGCAATGGAAATCGTGTTCATGCTGTGCTGTTCTATGGCCATTTAAATTTCAAAATGCAGCATTCAAACATGCTGTCTTAATGAACAGCTCTATTCATTCAAGAATAAACGCATCCACATTTGATTGCTAATCAAGCCAAGTAAACTGGAACAGGTTACTTTTCTGAGAGTAGCCTAATTGGTTAATAGGAGACGATTCTGTAGTCCTTTATTTGGCTCCGAGCAGCATGTTGCCGAAAAATACAGATGTCAGTCAACTTTTTTTTCTGGAAGCATTTCACATGCCCTTTGATGTTTGGCGCTTTCGTTCAACCTGCGTCGGGTTTGATAAAGGAAAAGGGAAAGCTCGGATGTTCGCCCCATGGCAGCAGGTCGTGGTACTACGCCTAAAAAAAAAAATCGATTCAGAATCGTCCCAACCCTAAAATATACCTAATTTGAACAAATTAACAGCTTACTAAAAGCCTCCAAATGCACTTGTGGTTGGAACGAAAACCAGCATACACAGAGGGGCACTAGGACCGAGTTTGAAAACTACTGCACCTTAACAACAGTGAAAAAGTATGTCTTCCAGAGGGTATAATCAAGGACATTCTTGGAAACACAGAAAATGTTGAGGTAGCTTTCTATCTGAAGGTCAAGCCAAACTTAGGACTGACTGAGCCCAGGGAAGGCTCTGGGAAATCCACCCCTGATCAACACACATAGAGATTTTTAAGAACGGTAGAACAGGCATGGATTAGATCTGTTTTGTTTTAAACCAATTTAATCTTTGCCTGTTCAACCGTTCTTAGAAATCAGTCAAACTCGCGACTCACTATGCACTTCTGAGAAAAGCAAATAAGTAACGTTCAAATGAAACGGTTTTGAGAAAAACTTACGGCGCGATGCGCCAAATCGAGCAAAATGTATAACAACAACAATAATAATAAATAGCTACCTAGCTTCATGACTACGTCAGCTGGATTACTTGCATGGTTCTGATCAGAATAGCAACACAACTGTCCTGTTGCAGGTGTCACATATCGACTGCTTGGTGCACAAAAGTGTTCAGGACATTTTTTTGCTCTAACTAGTAAGTTGGATCCAAATCATATTTTTTACATTGTCTCGAAGTTTTACATTTCTTTTTCTCATAACTTATAAAATGCACTTCACCTTTTCGTGCTTCAAGCAGTCGATTTGCATACGCTACCAGAGATAGCTTTCGTAATCCACATTAAACTCACCATCAGCGTTAAATTAACCTAAGAGTTGTATGCTAACGTTACAATATAACGGGCATTAAGTAGATTGGAAAGAATTCCGTACTCAACCTTCAACGGTATCAGAAATCAGTGGGCTTACTATTTCGGCTTACCTTGATGTTTGAGTACACGGAGAAACATTTGGGTGTGCAGCAACGTCAAGCGTGCAGCCAGTCAAGAAAATTTAGAGTTTAATTTCCAGCGCTGCTATACGTTGTTACAGCATATAAGCATATAACGGCAGCAGCCATGTTACTGATGACACGCCGGGTTGCTAGGGCATGCGCAGCACATGCATTCGCGGTATGAAATATTAATATCGCGCGCTTTTATCCAACCTGAGCGAATCGTCAATCGTTCAGGGGTGCGTTTCCCGATATCACAGATGCTTACTTTCAAAGTTGGACCCCTCGACGGAATGAACGAATGTAGCAACTACGCTTTTGGGAGATGCACCCCTGAGCCTCTATCCGATTTCATATTAAATGTGTCGCGTCAATGCACAGCACAACTATATTTTCAGGTGATGAGACGAATTTAACAGCCTCTACCTCCAAGAGGAAGTCTTCCCTCATTTCAGCGGTCTCTGCGCAGTATATTTTGTGAAATTATTTTCGCATAATGAAATGTGTTTCGTCGATTTACAAGTTGCCACGCTAATATCCAATGGATCTAGCGCAGCGTGTTCGGTAAAAGGCTCAGATTGGACAAACGCGCGTGATATTAATATTACAGTCTTAACCGCCTTCTCACAAATAACACGCCCCCCATATATTAGCGCCCCCTTTTCAAATTGTTCTGGTAAATAAAAAGCCAAAAATTGGAGGATGGATGCGAAATTCTTTCGATTCCTGCTTATTTAGATGTTAATTCACAATAAAATTATATAACAGCTTGCTTCACGCAGTTTTAATAAAATTCATTACAGCACTAGTACTCACCTGCGCTGGATCTTTAGCTCCGTGCCGCCAGGTCCGAGAAAGTCCGTATGACCAAAAAGCAGAGATGGCAAATCCGCTCAAATTGTTCCGGGTAAAAATTGCCAAGAGTTCACAAGAAAATTATAATTTGTGATCGTTTTTATAAGTCCGTTCTTAGATAAAAACGCTAGCTTCATAATGCAAGGAAATTATCCTCTGCTGTTTCTCAGTATTAAAACATCTTACCGAATAAATAAAGGGGGGACAAAGAAATTTCGAGCCTTTCCCCATTTTAAATCGTATTTTAAAAGGAGCAGCGCTTCGGCGCGCACATGAAGGGTGGGGTGGGCTACAGAATGAAATCTCTCATTGGCCCAGGTACGGGGCAAATAATAGAAGTGCTTCTCTTATCCGCCCCGCTGCGGTGCGAATAGCAGAACTGCTTCTCTTGTCGGCCCCGCTGCAGGGCAGATAGCCGATCTCTGTTCCCCAATTCACCCGGCTGCGGGGCGAATAGCCACTTCCATTTTGAAAAGTAAAAAAGGGGAAAGACCGCAATAGTGCACATACCTCTATGAACTGATAATTCTTCCCCCCCAGATTACTTACCTTGGGTCCATCGGAGGAAGAGACCTCAGGGCCACTGTGTGGAACGTGCTAGGGGCTACAATTGGCAGTACTCTAGCGCGTAAAATTAACTGGAAAGGAGTCAATGGAAAAAGATCCTTGAAGAGCCTTCACTTGAAGTCACTAATAATACGTGAGTAGAATCTTTCTTAGTTTTGCTTGTGATGACTATTGCTCATGTATCATTTGGGCTCCGTCTTTATTTTGTCTGTCATGCAGGCGCTGTGAGGAAAAATGCCCACGGCAAAACAGCCACCGAAAAAGAAATTGAAAAGATCATCATCAGGTGGCTGAATTTAGCTGGTGATCGCGACGGAGGGAGAAGGCAGCGGGAAGAGGCGAAACTGCTCGACCTACCCTAAAGCGCGAAACGCGCGCGCGAGCGCACACGCACGCGCAAATGTTCATTATTTTGTTCTGAAAAATAAACATGATTCCATTGATCAGCGTGAGTTTTCCTTTTTATTGAGCCAAAGTAGTTACTGTTCTAGTTAATTTTGCCCATTACATTGCCTTGTATTTTTGCTATTTAACCCATGGAATACAATATAAGTGACGTCATGAGCACCAGTCGGCTCTGAGATGACTTGCGACTTTGGCCCAAGTGTTCTGGGCCGAGTCTGGCCCGATGTTCAAAAAGACGCTGGGCCGACTCCGCTCGCCAGCTCTGGCCCGATTCCAAAGAGAATCGTCAAACGACTTCGGCCCAGCGTCGCGCCAGCACCAATTTGCGGTCTGGGTCTAGTTGCATGCTGCCGCTGTGTCTTGACTCTTGTCTCGTGTTCTAATCTTTTTCTCTTTGTCAGATCATATTACTGTTTTACTCTAGCCTGACCAAATGCCGTACATAATCTAACGAGCTTGTTGGATGTCCGCTATTAAACTCTTATTTCAAGCCTTACTCTAAAATAGAGTAAATTGCTGGGAAATGTGTGACTGCTGTAACTTGTACAAACAGTTATAGAAATTATTTTAATTAAATATGAAAATGTATCTCCATTACATTGGGTGGTGCAAGCTAAGCTACCGGCTTGCTGAAGAACCAAATACCTGGATAATGCGTTGAGCAGTAGCCTTCGCAGACGGCGAACACGAGTGAACCACGGCTCTCTAGCCCATTTAGCGCATCTCTGATTGCCCGTTAAGAAAACCAGTGTAAGATTAAATAAAAAATATACATATACATACAAAAAATATACATGGGTGTGATAGCAGCTTGACAGCAGTGGCAAAGACATTAATATTTTTTGACTGAGTTGGCTTGCTACGTGATCGAACGTTCGCGCTTGTTTATTAAACCAGCAAACTGGGTAGCTAACCAAGCGAGAACTACAAAATTTCAGCGAGCCAACTTGCTGGCTATATTGTTTAGCTCGCTTGTGCGGTAACCAGACGCGGAGACTCTTTTTTTTTTTTTAATCGCGCAAACTGCTAGCGTCGTAACTGTTATGATTCTGCTCTTTTCTGTCATGATTCTGCCATGTTTATTATGTTTCTGTCTTCCCTGTTATGTTTATGATCAGTTCTGTTAGGTTTTGCCATGTTCTGTTTAGTTTTTGTATTTTGCCATGTTTTCGTTTTTGCCATTCCCAATCCACTTTTCTGTTAGAGTCCGGTCCATGTTTTGCCATGCCCTTCATTGCACTTTGTCTCCCCTGTCTGGTCTCTTGTTAAGTTACAGCTTCTCCCCAGTCCCGCGTGTCACATGCTTAGGTGATTTCATGGTTTCTGGGTTTCAAACATTCCTTCCAATCTCGTTTGCTTCCTTCACCTCTCTTTTCTATTTTACGAACCAATACTAACAGTTTGTTGTTTTTGTTATAGTTACTAACCCAGACTAACATTGTATATAATACTAACTTACTAACGAGCACTAGGGATTGTATAGCTGCACTTACTAATTGATTAACAAGCTCTCAGCTTTTCGCCCTGTTCTAGTCTCCGCCTCTTGCCTTCACTTAGTCTTTGCTGCAATTCAGCGGATCCTCCGCACCTGCTCCACTCTGTCCTGCTTCTCATTATCTGTGCACGTTAGAACTCCCTAACCGGAGCTGTATGTTTTGTCATAAGTTGTCTCGTGATCCCTGTCCGCGTTTTGGCTTTTTTTGCCAATTTCATGTAGTTAGGTTCTCCCTTGTGTTTCCTCCACGTAATTAGTCTGATCCTCATCACCTGATCCCAATCATAGCATGTGACTTCCCTTGAGTGTATTTAAGCTGTCTTCTCACTGCAGTTCCCCGTCAGAACATTTCTCTTGTTTACCTGTGCTGCTATCGTCTTCGCCTTTGTACTCATAGTGTTACTCTTCTGACTGGACCGTCCGACTTACGATTTTTGGCTCTGCTTTTTGGTACTATTGTCTGCATCTGTTTCTTAACCTTTTTGCCCGACTACGAGTTTTGTGTTTGCTGCCCTGTTCACGGTTTGGATTACGCCCACTGGATTTTGGCTTTTGCTTCTCTGACAAACCTGTGCCTGTTTACCGAACCTGTTTTTGCCCGACCACGAGTACTGTGATTGCTGCTCTGGTTTTCGACTCTGATTCTGCCCTACTGGATTGTGATTTTTGGATTGTGGACTTTGTACCTTTGCCTTCTGCCCTGCGGGGGTTTCCCCCCTCGCTTAATAAACTCATCTACTGCATTGCTTGTTTCTCGCGTCTGGTTCCTGAGCGTATCCTCTCAGTACGTTCTGACCAGCATGGAGCCAGCGAGTACCCATCCACTGCAAGCTGCAGTAGAAGAACAGGGCGCCCGGTTGGAGCTTCAGCAACGGCAGCTACGGGCCATGATGCAGCACATGCAGACCATGACGCATCAGATGACGGATCTCACCCGCTCCCTGCAGAGTGCACTACCCATCCGCACTCCCCAACAACCTGTCACCACCATGCCTGCTCCAGTGTCTGTTCCTGCCTCTGCACCACCCACTCCGCTCCATGAACCGCGATTACCTCCACCTGAGAAGTACGATGGTGATCCGGGATCCTGCCGAGCCTTTCTGAATCAGTGCAAGCTAATCTTCAGCCTACAGCCTACCACCTTCCCCACTGAGCAATCCCGCGTGGCCTACATCATCACGCAACTAACCGGGAGAGCTAAGCAGTGGGCTACTTCGCTTGGGAGGCAGGATTACGTCGCGTCCAGTCATCCGACCTGCTGGGGGAAGAAATGAAGCGTGTATTTGACCGCTCCAGACACGGGCATGAGGCTGGGAGGGAGATCCTCCGCATCCGCCAGGGGAATCGCTCAGTGTCGGATTACGCCATCGAGTTCCAGACCTTGGCTACTAACAGCAGATGGCAGGAGAGAGCCCTTTACGACACCTTCATCAATGGGCTATCCGAGTGAATAAAAGACGAGCTGCTACCCTGTGACCTTCCCGAAAGTCTGGAGCGGATCATTGAGATGGCTATTCGCATAGACTCACGCCTGGAGGAGCGAAGACGGTCCACCTACAGATCCAGTGTGTCCAAGTCTCCGGAGGTGATGCCATCCCTTCCTCAGTCTGACAAGACTAAACCTCTCCATGATTCCGAGCCCATGCAGCTGGGCCGTACCAAGATTACTGGTGAGGAGAGGGACCGTAGGCGAAGGGAGCGGGCCTGCTTTTACTGTGGCAAAGCCGGACACTACATCTCACGGTGCCCAGAGAAGGGAGCACGCCCGCTAACAAAGAGAGGAGCGGTAGTGGGCATCATTCCAGTTGATCGCTCCTCAAGAAACCGCACCTGCTTTCCTGTCACCCTGGAGTGGGCTGGGGGAGGAAGGAAGACCACCGCCTTGATCGATTCGGGAGCTGAGGAGAACTTCATCGACCAAGAAGTAGCCCAGAAATGGGGGATTCCTGTTGAAGGTCTTCCCGGATCGTGTGGCGAACTCCCTCAATGGCTAGAAGATCGGTCACATCACCCACATCACTGTCCTGATTAAACTACGGATTTCTGGAAATCACCAAGAAACTATTCAACTCTACATTATCCAGTCTCCACATGCCCCAGTCATCCTCGGGCACCCCTGGATGGCTAAACACCTGCCTGAGGTCAATTGGCGAAAACATGAGATCAAGGGCTGGAGCCCCAACTGTGCGCAGACCTGCCTTAATGATGCTCTGGATCATGTTCCTGTTCCTCACGTGGAGGAAATCCCCAACCTGGAGAAGGTTCCCCCAGAGTTCCATGATCTTAAAGAGGTGTTCTCGAAAACTCGTGCCACCGGTCTGCCCAAGATAGGCCCCACGACTGCGCCATTGATCTCAAACCTGGACCCATACGCCCAGAGGTCGTCTATTCTCCCTGTCACGCCCTGAGACTCTCGCCATGGAGAAGTACCTTAGTGAGTCCCTTGCGGCAGGCATCATTCGCCCTCTTCGTCCCCTGCTGGGGCAGGATTTTTCTTTGTGAGTAAGAAAGACGGGTCGTTAAGGCCATGTATAGACTACAGGAGCCTCAATGAAATCACTATAAAGAACAGGTACCCTCTGCCACTTATGAATACCGCTTTTGACCTGCTGCAAGGGGCCAAGATTTACACCAAACTAGACTTGCGCAATGCTTATCACCTGATCCGGATACGTGAAGGTGATGAATGGAAGACCGCGTTTAATACACCCACGGACACTGGGAGTATTTGGTTCTTCCATTTGGCCTTACTAACGCCCCAGCTGTATTCCAGAACCTCGTCAATGATGTACTCAGGGATATGATTAATAGATTTGTGTTTGTCTACTTGGATGATATTCTCATTTTCTCTAAGTCACAGGAGGATCACGTTCGCCATGTCCGACAAGTCCTGAAGCGCCTGTTGGAGAATCGACTATTTGTCAAAGCTGAAAAGTGAGTTCTCAGTCCAGACCACCTCCTTTCTGGGTTACATCATCGCACCCGGCATCATCCTCACCATAGTAGATAGATTTTCCAAAGCTGTCCATTTCATGCCCCTCACCAAACTCCCTTCTGCCCAAGAGACTGCCACTCTAATCATTCAGCACGTTATCAGACTTCACGGCATCCCCACAGACATCACATCTGATCGCGGACCCCAATTCACAGCCAAGTTTTGGAAATCATTCTGCAAATCCATAGGTACATCAGTTAGTTTATCATCCGGTTTTCACCCCCAGACCAACGGCCAGACCGAGCGGGCCAACCAATGTATTGAGACTGTTCTAAGATGCCTATGTTTGAAGAACCCCTCCTCCTGGAGCCACCAACTTCCCTGGGCTGAATACGCTATTAACAGTCACACCTCCGCTGCCTCTGGTCTCTCCCCATTTAAGGCATGCCTGGGTTACCAACCACCTGTGTTTCCCTGCCAGGAGGAGGAGGTGGCCGTTCCTTCCGCTCGGGAGTTTGTGCGTCGGTGCCGGCGCACCTGGAGGACCACACGGGAGGTGCTGCTCAGGTCGGTAGCCTTGAATGAAGGCTCGGGCGGACAAAGAAACGATCGCCGCCCCAACCTACCGACCTGGGCAGCGCGTGTGGCTGTCCGCCAAGGATATCCCCTTAAGAGGAAACGGGGGTAAACTCTTCCCTAAGTTCCTGGGGCCATTCACCATAGAGAAAGTGTTTAGCCCCACTGCTGTTCGCCTCCGTCTGCCCCTTTCCATGCGCCGTATTCACCCTACCTTTCATGTGTCCCAGATTAAGCCTGTTGTTACCCACCCCCTGTCTTCTGGCCCTGATCCCCCACCACCCACCCGCATCATCGACGGAGGCGAGGCCTACACAGTGCGGGCTTTGCTGGACTGCCGTCGACGAGGGCAGGGATTCCAGTACCTCGTCGACTGGGAGGGCTACGGTCCGGAGCACTGCAGCTGGGTCCCGTCCCGCTACATTCTCGACAAGTCACTTATCACGGACTTTTCATGCTCGCACCCCAGACCAACTGGGTTGAAACGCCAGGAGGCGTTTCGTAGGAGGGGGGTACTGTTATGATTCTGCTCTGTTCTGTCATGATTCTGCCATGTTTATTATGTTTCTGTCTTCCCTGTTATGTTTATGATCAGTTCTGTTAGGTTTTGCCATGTTCTGTTTAGTTTTTGTATTTTGCCATGTTTTTCGTTTTTTGCCATTCCCAATCCACTTTTCTGTTATAGTCCGGTCCATGTTTTGCCATGCCCTTCATTGCACTTTGTCTCCCTGTCTGGTCTCTTGTTAAGTTACAGCTTCTCCCCAGTCCCGCGTGTCACATGCTTAGGTGATTTCATGGTTTCTGGGTTTCAAACATTCCTTCCAATCTTGTTTGCTTCCTTCGCCTCTTTCTATTTTACTAACCAATACTAACAGTTTGTTGTTTTTGTTATAGTTACTAACCCAGACTAACATTGTATATAATACTAACTTACTAACGAGCACTAGGGATTGTATAGTTGCACTTACTAATTGATTAACAAGCTCTCAGCACTCGCCCTGTTCTAGTCTCCGCCTCTTGCCTTCACTTAGTCCTTGCTGCAATTCAGCGGATCCTCTGCACCTGCTCCACTCTGTCCTGCTTCTCATTATCTGTGCACGTTAGAACTCCCTAACCGGAGTTGTATGTTTTGTCATAGGTTGTCTCGTGATCCCTGTCCGCGTTTTGGCTTTTTTGCCAATTTCATGTGGTTAGGTTCTCCTTGTGTTTCCTCCCACGTAATTAGTCTGATCCTCATCACCTGATCCCAATCATAGCATGTGACTTCCCTTGAGTGTATTTAAGCTGTCTTCTCACTGCAGTTCCCCGTCAGAACATTTCTCTTGTTTACCTGTGCTGCTATCGTCTTCGCCTTGTACTCATAGTGTTACTCTTCTGACTGGACCGTCCGACTTACGATTTTTGGCTCTGCTTTTTGGTACTATTGTCTGCATCTGTTTACTAACCCTTTTTGCCCGACCACGAGTTTTGTGTTTGCTGCCCTGTTCACGGTTTGGATTACGCCCACTGGATTTTGGCTTTTGCTTCTCTGACAAACCTGTGCCTGTTCACCGAACCTGTTTTTGCCCGACCACGAGTACTGTGATTGCTGCCCTGGTTTTCGACTCTGATTCTGCCCTACTGGATTGTGATTTTTGGATTGTGGACTTTGTACCTTTGCCTTCTGCCCTGCGGGGGTTTCCCCCCTCGCTTAATAAACTCATCTACTGCATTGCTTGTTTCTCGCGTCTGGTTCCTGAGCGTATCCTCACAGTAGCTGCTAATTGTAGCTAAACGCCGTTCGTGTTTTATGAAATAAAACGTTGGTCGAGGGGCTGCACAGATTACGTTCATACATGGTATCTGGCTTATCCGAACTACGAATGGCTGATGAAGCTAGTGCTACTACTTGTCCCATGACTCAGGAGAGGCATTCATCCAATCTGGATTGGTCTGTAAACCAGAAGGAGAAGCGTAACGAACCTCTTAGAGTCCAGCTGCCTCCTGTGAGCAAGATAACTGTACGTAGTGCTCCTGCTCTGGAGGACCTTACAGGAGCACCATCTATTACAGGTGGAGTACATTTGATGACCCAACTGAATGGTAATGAAACCAGACGGTATATGCCAACGAACTGTTATGCTTTGTCTTGAACAAGCTTGACTGTATAGTACATGACATGCTTGTTAAGGTGTGTAGTGACTTTTACAATAAAAATCAGATTGAGTCGGCCAAGAAAATGCTGCATGAATATGGTATGAAAGCTGGAGTTGCAGAACATTCCTAGGCTGATTACTAGAAAAGGACCGAACAAGAAGACCTGTGATATGTCTGATATACTAAGCCTCTTTCATGAATTGGGCACAAATGCACCAACCTTTGTTGCCTGTAATTTGAGTAATCTACCACCAGTCTCAATTGATTACTGTGACATGTCAGCTTTGCTTAAGGACATTATTAGCTTGAAGGATGAAACAAAACTTCTCAAAGAAGCCCAGAAGCTAACATCCAGGACTGTGCAACAGCTTCAGGAGGCGACATCTAAGATGTTATCCCCAACTGGAGGTGGAAATGTCGCTGCTGATAGTCCAACTGGGGGTGGAAACGTCGTTCCGATTGTCAAACTGGGCGTGGAAATGTCGCTTCTGATACTCCAACTTGGGGTGGAAATGTCGCTTCTGATAGTCCAACTGGGGGTGGAAATGTCGCTTCTGACAGTTGTGTAACTCTGACCTCCAGTGCTGCGGTTAGTGACACAGCGATGGGCTCTGCAGATTCTGCAGATCCTGGTTCTACGTTCTCCAAATCCTTTGCTGAAATTGATGACTTATCAGAGGGAAGCTTTCAAACCATGAAAAAGCGTTGATGGAACCGGACCAAGAATCAGTATCGTTCAGCTCTCTCTGATAACAGAATGGAAAACAGGAAAGTGATTCGTGGTTCAGGAATTGCCCGTGGACCTATCAGTGGTGTTCGTCAACCTACCAACCTGAAAAAGTCTCCTGGTGGCGTCTTTGTGAGCAGACTTAATCCTGCCATTGATCGGCTCAACTGAAAGACTTTGTGTTTGCCACGCTCAAAGTACACGTTCCATGTATTCAACTGAAATCCAAACATGACTCATACAAGTCCTTCAGAATCTGCTGCAATGAAAATCTGACAGATAAACTCTTGGTAGCTTCATTGTGGCCCGAAAACGTTGTTAGAAAATTTATTTAGTTTGTTATATGTGCTTCAGTAGTATTAATTTTCTTTCTAGTTTAGTTTTTCTTTTCTTCTACATTTGCGCATATTTGTTTTTCTCTTAATTTTTACAACGATGGACACTCTTAAAATTGCTAGTTTCAACTGTAAAAATGTGAAGTCTTCTGTACCTGAAATACGTCTATTATGTGACACTCATGACATTATTTAGCTGCAAGAAACTTGGCTTAGTCCCGATGAACTGTGTTTCTTGAAGTCTATACATAGCAAGTTTTACGCTGATGGTATTTCGTCTATGAATAATGCAGTCAAACTACATGTGGGACGTCCATATGGAGATGTGGGTTTTCTGTGGCATAAGAGACTTGGTAATTGTATCAAAGTTGTTAAATAAACTCAGCAAACTGACAGAATTATGTCTCTTAAGTTTGAATATGGTAACCAAAAGTTTCAAATTGTAAATATATATATGCCTTATGATGATCATTGTCATGGAGATAACTATGAAGTGTTCATGTCCCACCTTGGGTTTATTCACTCAATTATTCAAGAATGTGATACCTCTAATATGTATGTAATGGGCGATTAGAACGCCAACACTAGTGTAGACAGTAATTTCGGTTGTGAAGTTATATCTTTTTGCAATGATTTTAATTATATTTTATCTGACTCTTTGCTTATAGGAGCATCAGAAAGTAATTTAACCTTTTAAAGTGATGCACATAGCTCTACTTCATGGTTAGACCACTGCTTGTCTACTGTTCAAGGTCACTGTGCTATAACTGGTATTGAGATACTGTTTGATTACTTATCTTCTGACCATTTTCCTATCTCTGTTTGTATTAATGTTGAGAACATTCCTCTTTTTGATGTAACTGAGAAGTCAACTCACAGAACATGTTAGTGGGACTTAGCTGATGCTGTTATGATTCAGAACTATTCTAAACAAAGTGAGCATATGTTACATAATATTACATTACCTCCAGTTCTTTTCTCCTGTAATGATGTTAACTGTTCTGATGTATCCCATGTACAACAGATTGACATTTTTTATGACAACATTGTAACCTGTCTCCAAGAATCTGCTGTCTGTAATGCCTAGGTCCCACTGGGGATTGCGATGGTTTGTGAGGCATTCCCGATGGAAAAAGTGAGAATCGCAATGCATCGCAAACACATTTGCCGAACATTTGCAGAATGTGCGGTGACGTTCGCCGAGTGTCACAGGCAAATTCTAGCCATTGCAATGGATCACGAGTGGATCGCTAAAGCCCGAAAAATTTCAAAGCCTGCTTTGAATTTTGTTGCGAACCATTTGCGACGTTTTCGTCTCAAAAGTTGTTGCAGAATGTTCGCCGAATGTATGCGCTGCATCGGTGAACCATCCGCCACACTTTCAAAACTGAAAAATTGTCGGCGACCCTCACCGAACTATTTCCGAACATTCGGCGAACCTTCGGCAAACATCGCAGAACATTTGCCGATATGTCGCCAACAGTCGGTGAACATTCTTGGTGATGGTCCCCCAAAGCAACGCCGATCACCGGTGACTGTCGCCGATTTATCGCACAATGTCATCCCTTCCTTCGGCGAACAATCCCAAGAGCAAATTATAATGGGACTGCTCCACTTTTTTGACCATTTTGTCACGCACAATCGCAAAGTCATCGCCAAACTTTTCCAAATTTCCCCATCAGTGACCATCGCAAAATGCTAAATCCCCAGTGGGACTGAGCCATAACATTCCACATGCTAATAAAAGTAATGAGTTTAATGTGTTTTTTTCCAACCCACACAATACCGAGAATGAAAGTCCGCGTTTCATTGGAACGCGGACCAGTTCAATCATCGCGAAGCATTGGCCTATTAAGTAGCTAAATTATTTTTCTGTACTGAATTTAGCCCATGATTTCATCACTGTTAGATCGCATATAGAGAAAAACCTTGTCTTCAGTTGCCAATTAAGACAATTGGAAAATGCGTCAATAAAGGAAAATGATTGAGAACTACTTATTGCAGTCAAAAAGGGACGTGTCTTAGCACCCCCGCTGGCTACGCCACTGCTGCTAATGACTTGTGATGTTAAACAGTGTTGGCAGGTAAAGCAAAAACTAAGAAATATTTGTGGTTTCAGGGGAGCGTGCAGTTTGCAAATCAAGCTTCAAAGCACTGTGGAACCAGCTGCTGCCGCACATCAGGAGCTGCAGGCCACGCACAGATCTCAGCTGGCAGTGCCATCAGAATAACGACCAACTGCTGCAGAGCGCAAACCTTCCAGAGGGGATCAAGTCTGCAGCAGTCAAGAAGCAGCAGGATCATCTCAACCTGGTACAGAGAAAGAGGGCCGTGTACAATGAGATGACTTCTGCATGCAAAAAGATCTGCAGAGACTCACAGCTGTCCTTTGGTCCCTCCCCACCAGCAAGCAAGAATATCAGAATGCATTACAGTTTTGATTTTGCACAGCAGGTACTACTTGTCACATATCACATGCTATTTAGTTTTTGTGTTTTACTTCCTGTGTTTTCCCATTGTTTAATTTATTTGGTGTTTAAAAACACACAGCTTTCATATTAGTTAATCCTTTTTTACTTTCTGTCTTCTGCAAATGCACTTCCCCACACATCCTCTTCAGCCTGGGCTGATGTACTTCCTGACACCACGAAAATGCGGCCTGTTTGGGGTGTCATGTGAAGCGCTGCAAAAGCAAGTAAATTTCCTGATTGATGAGAGCATGTCATCAAGTAAGGGGAGTAATGAAGTCATCAGCAACATGCATCACTTTTTCAAGAACTTTTCAGTTGGAGAATCAGATGTGGATCTGCACTGTGACAAATGCAGTGGGCAGAACAAGAACAACTACATGCTTTGGTATGGGGCCTGGCGGGCTGGACACAACCTTCACTCCACACTTAGTATCCGTTTTCTGATTGCTGACCACACCAAGTTTGCCCCCGACTGTGGTTTTGGACTGATGAAGCAGGCATTCATGAAGACCAGAGTCAACAGTTTAGCAGATATTGCTAAGGTTTTTTTATTTAGTTTGACAATATTGTGAAATATGAACTGTGCACTGACAGGACAAAAGTTGAACTTTTTGGAAGGTGTGCGTCCCATTTCATCTTGCGTAAAAATAAAACGCAGCATTTCATAAAAAGAACATCATACCAACAATCAAGCATGGTGGCGGTAGTGTGATGGTCTGGGGCTGCTTTGCTGCTTCAGGACCTGGATGACTTGCTGTCATTGATGGAACCATGAATTCTGCTCTCCACCAGAAAATCCTGAAGGAGAATGTCCGACCATCAGTTCGTGACCTCAAGCTCAAGCGCATTTAGTTAAGCAGAAAGACAATGATCCAAAACACACCAGCAAATCCACCTCTCAATGGCTTAAAAAAACAAAATGAAGGTTTTGGAGTGGCCAAGTCAAAGCCCGGACTTAAATCCGATTGAGATGCTGTGGCATGACCTTAAACAGGCCGTTCATGCTCGAAAGCCCTCAAATGTGGCTGAAGTAAAACAATTCTGCACAGATGAGTGGGCCAAAATAACTCCACAGCGATGTGGAAGACTCATTGCCAGCTATTGCAAACGCTTAATTGCAGTTGTTGCCGAGGGTGGCACAACCAGTTATTAGGTTTAGGGGGCAATTACTTTTTCACATAGGGACAGGTAGGTTTGGATAGCTTTTTCCCCTCAATAAATGAAATCATCATTTAAAAGACATCATTGTCTTTACTTGGGTTATCTTTGTCTAATATTAAAATTTGTTTGATGATCTGAAACATTTAAGTGTGTCAAATATGCAAAAAAAAAAAAAAAAAATCAGGAAGGGGTAAAATACTTTTTTACAGCACTGTATCTACTTGTGCATTTTTATCAAATCAGATTTAACTACCTAGTTCAGCTGCGCTTCTCTCAAGTCGCAGATTGCAAGCTCTCTGTAAAGCAAACTACCACTATTGTTACACCGAGGTACGTGGACTCAGTAGGCAGAGGCAGCTAACAGGGTAAAAGAGTGTTTATTGTAATCTGATGGGTAGGGAGACTGATGAGGTCAGATGGAGCAGGGCAGCCAGGTGAACGAATCCAAAGTGGAGTAGGCTAGCTGGAGTCAGGGCGGAGAGTGAAGCTGGTGATCCTGGACAGGAAACACGAAAGGATCAGGAACTGGCTAGAAATGGCAACTGAACAGAACAAACAGGAAAACTAGTTAGATGCAAGGCAAGCTGGAGAAGTGACTAACTGTGTAGCTGAGTCTATAATCCAGCGCTGACTCATTGTGGACCGGGAGCTTAAATAGGCGGAGGCTGATGACCTGATGAGTGGCTGCTGTGGCCCCAACTCCAGCACAGCAATTCCTCATTAGTTAGTCAGTGAACTCACTCACACAAATACACACAGAGGGAGAAAGACTTGAAAGCAGAGGGCATGACAACTATTAACTATTCGTGAGCATTCCACTCGTCCTGCGGTGCACATAATGCTGGCCGGTTATGTCACTTAAGTTTTGAAACGGTGTCGTAAACCTGCGTCATTACCAGGCAGTGTTGAACGCAGGGTTTCCGCTACCTGTAATTGATCGTGGCGCACCGCCACGGCAAAATAAAAGCCGCCACGCCTATGTAAAATGACTGTACATAAACTCCAAAAATTCCAAGGACAATCAGGTGTCGTCAGTTCTCCTTGTTAAGTTAAAATGAGCGCTAATAATTCTTGACCTGTTGTCAATCATTTTGCTTGATGAACACGTTTTCCAATGAATAAAAATTAGCCATCGGCAGTAAAACGCGCTGCTTTCTTCTTAATGCAATGTGTGCAACGATTAGAGAAAAATTATTTTGTTCACTTTGCAAAACGATAAACTGCGATGTGAACTTCTGTGTTTGCTGTGAGCACATCCTGCTCTAATTGTATCTTCATGATTATTTAATTCCAATTCCGGAGTCATAATCGGTTTTCATATTATACGTGAAATCCACCGTGGCGCACGTGAAACTGCTAAACCTCCGAGCACATAGACTTCAATTATTACATCGCCTACATGCTGATTAATGGAAACTGGCCACACCTGAGAATGCTGAGTTTTGACCCGACGCTGAAGCCCTCCGCCAGTTTCAAAAATCCTGGAGAAAACCCTGTGAACGTGTTCAAAACGGATCGAACTTGTGCATTGAAATTGCCTTCACTAATTCTTACATTATCGTGCCACAATTCTTCCTTTTGCCAGCACAAATAAAATGACGGAAAAGAATGTTTCACTGAGGGAGAATGAGAAAAGCTTTCTGGGCAATATCGAGTCTTGGAGTGATGATTTTTCTTGGCTCCGCTCGAGGGAGGAAAACCGAGGTCTTCAGCAAATGAAAATTCACCCTTCCCTTCGTAAAACTGGATTGGAATCATCCTGCAAATGGCAGCTATCTTACATCCGGGATTTTTTTGGGGATTCATCCTCCGCTGGAGGGCGGTTGAGCACGAAGAAGCAAGCATTTTTTTCGGATTGGAACGCAGTGGCCGCTCCTCACCCACTCCGTTATTCTCCTTCGAGAGGGAGAGGCCCTGTCGCCTACCGCATTTTTTGGAGGGCTCATTCGATTGGAGGGAAGACGTTAAGGGAGCATTTTATTTTGGATAGGAATGCAGCCTATCAGTAAGCCTCCCTGCCTACGTGTAGTACCCAGAAGCTGATTAGTTGGTATGCCAATGAGGAACATCGTTTCAGTTCGCGCCCCTAATGAGCGACGTCCTAGCTGAAGACTCGCCTTGATGAGACGCCTGACAGATTGCAATTTAATTTTCATGGTGTCCCAAAAAGAGCGTGGTGACATGTTATTTGTAAATGCAATGGACTGGGAGGGGCTGTTTCCCTTACTGCATTTTAATATTGTTCCATGTATTGCAGGATAAGTCTTTGAAAATGAAATGACAAATGCGGTCATCATTATTATTTTCAAGTGATTAGAAAACAGCATTTTCATTTTCATGTTGACCGGAAAAGAGCGTGATGACACGTATATGTAAATGCAATAGGCTGGGAGTGCTGTTTGGCTTATTGCATTTGAATATTGTCCACACTACAGCAGGTTAAGTCTTTGCAAATTCAATGTAGAATGCCGTTTTCAATATCATTTTCAAAATGTCAGAAAATATCATTTACATTTTCATGTTGACCCTTAAAGAGCATGGTGACATGTGAAAGTAAATGCAATAGGCTGGGGGTGCTGTTTTCCTCACTGCATATGAATACTGCCCACTGTGTTGTGGGGCATGACTTTAAAAATTAAATGTCAAACAGCTTTTTCATTATCATTGAATATAGTCATAGATTTCTCATATGAGTATGTGAAAATGAAAGTGATAATTGGATGAATGCATTTTCAATTTAAAACTGTCTCAAATAGCTAATTCATAAATGGAAAATTATAATGCAATAGTGATATTACATTTTAATTTTAATATTGTCCCCTATTGGCTTCCATACCATGTACTATCAAATTCATTTGCATAGAAATAAATTAAAAAGAGATAAAAATGGAGGGGGAGAGCGGTAATAGTCTCAGGATGAGTCGATTCAGTTTTGGAAGTGATCTGGAACATATTCTGGATTTTAGATCCAAAAGTTAAAATATACATAAATGGACTGATTGTACCTTATGTAATGAACAGATTTTCACAAAATTTCTGCATTGAATAGAATTTACACTAATATAGAACTGATTTTAGTTGTTTGTGATCTGAGTAATATTCCTGTGGATCGAGAACCAATAATACTGACCTGGCAGAGGTATGCACGCTACCATGTGCCCTCCTAGTTATAATAAATATTATTCATGTTGACTGCATGAACTGATGACACATGTGCAATGGTTAGAAGAAGATTTAGACCTCTCTTTTTTGTGATTGGATCTTCATAGACTGTGTCACAGCATCCTAATATGATTTGAGTTCAAAACTCTCATTTGATCATTTTGAAAACATTGATTTTTGTTGAGGCCTGTAGTGTAACGCCACGCCTCCAGCCAAGGCCAGATTAATACCCCCAGGGGCCCCCCTCCCCTCCCTAACACCCACACCTTCCAAAGAAGGCGATGACAAAGTTACTGACACCCAGAAAGCAGCAGGCCTTAGCCCCACCAGACTGACTCCACAAACACACACGGTGCTAAAGCCCACCTAAATTATATGAATGTCCAACCAAGCTGGGATGTCAAATCACACACCGATTGGTCAAAGACCGAATGACAAAGTCCAGCTGAGTTGGCTGCAAGTATGCCTGTCCAGCCAGGGCGCTACAAAAATGATTTTTCCCACTTGTCCCTTCGGGCTGAGCCAGTAAAAAAAAAAAAATGGTTGCCCGCATTCAAAAGTCACTTGCCCCGGAAAAAAAAACAAGACCTTTTCTCTCTCTCTCTTTTTTTTCAGAAATATCAATGTTTTGTTTATTATGCAGGCTGAATACATTAAACAATCTGTGTAGACAAATCTATACACCAAATGACATTACGCAACAAACTAACTCTACTGTGGCAGTTGAATGACGAACCATGCAACAGGATAAAATGCGCCAACATTTCTGGTGATCTTAACGATATAACTCCAGCACTTGCTTGTGCTGCGTAACTTTCACATAATATACAGTTAAACAAAACAAACAAACACACCCCACCCATCAACTGAAAGTATATGATCATTTCAGCTGCAAGATAATTTCACTGCAAGTTTGAACCGATCCCGGCAAACATTTGATATGCCCAAAAACTGAAGGGGGGATTGTGGGGGAGCGGGTGATATTCCAAACGTATCAGGCTTTGAATCTATCCAGTCATGTTTTATGTACATTCCTATTTGTTTTAATTATTTTTCATGTGTCTTTGTTTATTTTAGTAGTTCATTGCATTAGTCTTGTATTCCCACTCAACTGTCACTTGCAATATGCTTTCTGTTTTCACTCCTGCATATGCACTGCCCCTTGATCATTGTTTGATTGTTTCCTATTCGTAGCCACACCTCCCTGCACCTTCCCAGTGCACCTCACCTGCAGCCCATTGCTGTTAGTCACTTAGCTTCTCCATATATTCCCCAGGTTCTGTGTTTTAGATTGTGGGTTTGTCATCCAGATTCTGTTGCACATGGTGCAAGGGAGTCCTGAGTTCCTTGAACATGACTTGGTTAGTTTTCTATCTCTTTGATTCTTTCTAGTCCCTAGTGTGCGAGTATTTACTTGTTTTGATTTCTTGTTTGGCTTTTTGATAACCAGCTTGTCTTTTGTTTTGGCTTTGGTGTACCCTCTTCCTAGCTTTGATCTCTGGACTGTTTTTAGATGACGATTCTGGATTTGTCCATGTACATTCCATTCTGCCCACCTGTGATTGGCCCAGACTGTCTGACCAGAATTCTCCATTAAAATCTCTGACCTGGAATATTGTCTGTGCATGAGTTCTGAGCCTGCCTCCTGTCAAAAGGTGCTGTTATTTCAAAACAGTTCATGCAGTATGAATTAAGACACAATCACATCAAAGCTTAAAGCTACAGTCTGCTCTTCAAACTCATAATCACTGCTTTCAAACTCAAAGAGCTAGAGCACACAAATAGTTTGTAAGAATTGTGTCACTGGTCAGTGAATTATGGTGCTTACTGTACATAACATATTAATGAGGATGTACTTTTATGCACTGATACTGCCCACACTGATGAGAAATGGCAGCAGGGTAGACTACTGTAAAATTGCAAGGTGTTAGGTTTCTGGTGAACTTTTGGAAATATTATTCTGAGAACTACTCCGCTGTTGGGCTCTTCAGCAATAGCCTTTATGGCAAAATGGCCTCTGTTGGCTTCTGTTTACTTCTCTTGTGCTCTCCCTACATACACTAGTTTTCTCTGGTATATCTCTCAGGGCATCTGTGAGAAAGAGTGTGTGAAAAGTAGTCATGATAAGGATCATGTGTGAATGAGCTAAGACATTTATAGTGCTAATCTGTGAGTTGTAGGAACACCAACCTTATTTGGTTAAAATCTAATTTAGCCAGCGGCGTGCGGTCATATGTTCCCAGGGGCTTCAGTAACCTCACCCTTTACTGCTCAATTGTCCTTGAGCAGTTCTCGTTCAAGGTCGCCTGATTAACAGTAAAACAATTGATCGACTGAATGACCAAGACCAATCCTTGATCCAGAATAAGAAATGATGATGAAAAAAATATGCCTATTGCCCACATTTTGCAATTGATACAACTGAACTTACCTGAGGTTTCGTGCAACCCCACTATACTTTCAGATTTTGTGACATTAGCTCGCTTGCTTGGGAGTTTAAAAGCAACAGATACAGCTCGCCAGCAAGTGAACCTATGATAGCTATGATGCCTATTGGAGAAGTTTTTACATCTCTGATTTGTCACATTCAATGCCGTCGCAAACACAACCTCTTTCACCATTGATTACCAGCTTTCTTGTATTCCCAGCAATCGCTGTCAGCTAGCTAGCTAACTTGTGAAGCTAGTTTAGGGAAATGTTTGTGATCATTGTTATACTCAAGCGATGTGATTTGGTTTTTGCCCTAGCTTCACAAGCTAGCTAGCTGACAGCGATTGCTCGAGCTAGCCAAGTAGTAAGCTAGCCAAATCGCAAGTTCGCCTCCGGCCTCTCCTGAAACATGCACGATGAATTCCCATGATCCAGACCATGAACGGTCTGACAAACGGCCAGCTGGCAGGCTGCCGCTTTTCTTAGTTTAATCGTGATTCCCAAGCCACATAGCAATGGGAGAAGTTTTGATGACTGACTGGCAGAAAACGTTGGTTACATATTGTAACCCCCATTCTATGAGTATGAGTGTAGCCCTTTAAGGCTGTCGTACTGGGTTTATCCCTCTGCGCATGGGCAGCTCTGAAGATATTCTTTCCCAACTTTGTCCTACACAATGGCCCCACTCAGGTCCGCATCCAAGGTATATTTTATTCGCGCGACCTAAGTTCGGCTCCCTAACAAACAGCTTTTTCTTCAGCTGACGATGGTGGAGCTTGTGGGGCGGAAACAAAAAGGGCTGCACTCATACTCATAGAATCTGGGGTTACAATACGTAACCAACGTTATTTTTTGTATGAGCTTCGCCCTTTAAGGCTGTCGTTATTGGGATAAAGGGCGAAGCCGGAGGCAGTCTTTGCCCTACTGTGACACCAGTGTAAAAGCATTTACACACATACGACTGACACCGCAAGCGCAGGAGTCAAAATAAATTACAACTTCACTGCGCTAGACTCCTTTAGCGAAAGAATATGATACAGTGGTTTCAGCATGGACGCTCGTGATAACCGGAGTTCATCAGCTGGGCTGATCAATGAATAGATTCGTGATTCGAAAGTTACGCATTGTAATTAGTTCAATAGAGAGCAGAGCAGGTTTCAGAGGCCGCCTATCCGATCATGATAACCAAATTATTCTGGGGAGCAAGCGAGGACGAACATTATGTATTGTGACAGTCCCTCGAGCGCATACAAATAATCGTAATGGGAGAGTCTGAACATCTGCTAGCTGCGTAGTGCAGACAAGAGGAAACATCACTGCCCGTCAATTACAAATAAAGCAATTCTTGCCTTTCTGGCATGTGGCACAGCACTTAGTAAAAATTTGAACATGAACAACTCCGCCTCCCTCCGAAGTCCCACCCTCTTCCCTCTGCCTGACCTCTGAGGCTCCCCTCCTCCCCTGACGCGTGTACAGTGAGAAAGTGAGCAGCGCGAATGAAGCTGCTTTCACACCGGACGCGAAACGAATTTTTCGCACGACAGATTACATTCAAAGACAATGCAAAGACGCGAATCTCGCGCGTATTCGCGTCTTTGCATTGACTTTGAATGTACGAAAAATTTGTTTCGCGTCCGGTGTGAAAGCATCTTGAAACGGGGCAATGGAGTCAGATTCAGAGGCACCGGTTAGTGAAAACTAACCAACAGTAATTACATAATATTCAATTCTATATGTGGTATAAAATAAAATGCCCCCGTAACGTCTGACGAACTATCATTAACGTTATTATAGTAGTAATTATAGCATTTCAGCGCCTGTTTGTTTACAGTCAGATGCGTTGTTTTTCGGCAGAATTTATACATATTTTCTTGCAATACTGCTATCAAAACGTCTTACCTCACCAGAATTGTCCCGATAACGTTAGTCATTAAATTAGGAGCAGTTGCAGCTGTTTTATTGGCAGGCTAACTTTGTTGAGTACCTGTTTTGTCTCTACTGCTCTGCTGCTCTGCCAGAGAGGCGCGCGACTCGCAAGCGGTGACAGCGGTAGGCAACTGGAAGGGACGCGGCGACGGATGACAGACAGGTAGCTCGGCAAATCATTTTATTCAGACCGAAGAAAATGACTGGTCAGACTTTTACCAGAAATATATGAGAATTGAATATTGATGAGTTTCAACACCTGGTGGATTTCTTTTACATTTTAGTGTGCCATACGCTTATTAGGAGCATTTTAAGATTACAAAAGAAAAGTGTAAAAATGCCAGAAAGGTAAGAATTGCTTTAAAGTAGGGATTCAAAGGAAAAACTGCCATATGGCAATTTCGACATCAATGGAAAGCTTAAAACGCAAAGAATGCAAGGTAATGTCATTCCGTCACATTAGCGATACGAGAAAATGGAAACATGCATAAAATGGCAGTCCCATATCAAGAATCAATCCTCACGGTTTATATACCACTTTTAATGGTTCAACTTCACTATTCCGGTTGTCTTGCAATATCGCAAATTTATTTGGATCCAATTGTATACATTTGCTTTATGCAATAGGAATGACTGAGAAACTCTTTTCTTGCAAATAAAAAAACGATAAATGGACTTAATCTATGTACAATTTATTTAATTTTGTTGTTTTCGTCCTAAAGTTTTAGAAGGCAGGCTTGCTAGGAAATTTATTCAACCAACGGCCTTGCTTGTCCCCTGTTGCGGTAAAACGCGTTTCAACGACTACAGACGAAAATGTTAGAAAGCAATGGAAAGGCGGAAAAGCTTAGAGAATAAACGACATTTGAGGCTCAGCCTCTCAAATGCAAAAAAATGACGAGCTGTTTGGCCATGATGATCCTCGTAGCAAGCAGTTTTCATTTGCAGGGGGACATGGAAGCGGTAAGACTGACGTTAAATTAATAGGCTATCGCAAGTTTGCGTTTGGTTAAAATTTGCTTGAGCTTACGAAAAAACCCCAGTGATGGACAAGTTGTTCATAGCCTACTATTTGAGCCCCTAAGAGCCATACTGGGCCAACCCATGTTGGGGAACTTTTGAGAAAATGGGACTCAAAGTTGCCAGCTTCCTGCGTCATCTAGAGTATCTGGGAACTAGAAACACTGCTTCTGTTCAAAACTCAAGATATGTACAGTTACGTAGTGCACTTCTTATGCAGGTTTTGGATGCCCTTCTGTTTCATTTAAAGTGAAAGGTACCTCCTTCTGAAGAGGAACCATCATCTTCTGATTGATTTGGGTCAAACTCTGGGTCTCCATTATCTTCCACTTCACCATCATCATCAATCATAGCAAGCAATTCCTCATCAGTGCGATAAGCCATGTTTACATTGAATTATGGAAAAGTTGTGGGATGGTCCACTATGACTAAGGCAGTGCATTGCATATTTACAGTGGCAGAGGACGTTTGCTTACATGAACAAAAAGGAAATGTAGATCTCAGTTTTCTGCACATGCTGACTACCTCAACTCAATTCCGCCCAAAAGTGCGGGATGGCCCGGTATGGTTCTTAGGGGCTCATTTGATGTATACTGAACAAAAAAAGAAATGCAATTTTCTATTTGTTGATTTTAATGCAACAATTAATCAACACTGCATTGGTATCAAATGAAAGATGGAATCTCAGACAATAGATATAACAAAAAATCGAGTTGGAATATCGCCATGTTGGCTTTTATTTATCAAGGTGAAGTTCAACATTACGAAATACAAATTACACTATCAGTATCTCATATGTCCCCCGCTAGCGTCGCGCACGGTGGTACACCTGCGTCTCATAGACATCACCAGACGTCTGATTGTTGCCTAAGAAACGCTGCTCCACTCTTTGGTCAGTGCTTGTCTTAGCTGATGTACTGTAGCTGGCGGTGGTTGACGTCTCCGGATCGCTCTATCCAGAATGTTCCACAAGTGTTCTATTGGTGAAAGATCTGGAGAAAATGCTGGCCAGGGAAGGATTTGCATGTTTTCGGCTCGAAGGAACTCCATACAGATATGTGCCACGCGCGGACGTGCGTTGTCCTGTTGGAAAGTCAGTCGGTGATGTCGGACAAACAGAAGGACGACTGGACGGAGAATTTCATTGCGGTAAGGGACGGCGTTGAGGTTTCCTTCAACAAAATGAAGGTTGGTTCGGTGTGTAGCAGACGGTTGGTCTGATATGACGGTCAGACGCTGGATTCGTAACACGAGGCCTACCGGATCTGGGGTGATCGACCGTGTGTCCAGTGGCATTGAACCTGGTTCTGAGGCAATTAAGTGGCGCAGAATGCACGCCGAATAGACGGGCAACTCTATCTACCCAACTTCCGGCCTGTTGCATCCCAATCGCGCTTTCTCGTTGAACTTAAGTTAGTCGTGGCATTATAACCTGTCTGATTTTTACTCATTTTCGGTCAGACTTTTATAGGCCACGGTGTTTATGAGGAACTCAAAATAAAAATGGCAGTGTTAGGACAATGGTAGTACTTGAACCCAAGCACTGCCAATGTTTGGTTCCGGATGAATGGCGGCTCCAGAATACGCGCTGAGACCACAAAAATTTGTATGGTAGAAGTGCTTACCTCCAAAAATACCTGAGAGCAAAACCATCTTTCTCAATGGGTTTGTCGAAATTTGGCACTGGATTACGTAATTGCCTTTCTTTTTTTGGTCTGTATATATTGATTCGTTGTTTTACGGTGCCAAATAAAATTTGTCCTGGAATACCAGAAGACCTTCCAAATTTTCCGTTCCAAAACCCCTTCTTCACATTCAGAATCGCCCGTCATTGAGCTTGTAACCAGTGAGTACTGCGGTTCTGAAGCTAGTGAGCTATTCTGTGCCCTTTAGAGTCTGTAACATATGTAACATTATTTTAAAAAGGTTTGTATGAGTCAATCCAAATAGTTCAATGGTCTTATTGAAAAAATTCTAAATGGCCCTAAAGTCACATTTCTTTTTCACATTCATTCATGTAAATATAATAATAATAATATTTCCGTAAAAAAAAATAGTTTATATGTTGACAATGTTATGTTTTAATATAGGACAGCATCATTGTATTAAATTTATTTCAGGACATCTTTTGGATAAGTAGGGTCTTTAATATAAATAAGATGGTTTGTTTTGGACATTAACCACCCAACCACTGCCTCCAGATTAGTAAATTCACTCACGTGCAGAAATTCAACTTAATGATGACTCGGATTATGTGTATGACAGCACTTCCTACTCTCACAACACTTGGGAGTGTTTTCGAAGCATTAAAGCCTCATCTTTTAGAACCATTTTGAAAAAAGGCAATCACAGCATTGTAACAACTTTTTACAAGCTGTTGAGGGTGGTATCTTTTACTTAACCTGGTTTAGGGACTTGGGGGGGAGGGGGGATTTGGTGATCTGTTAACATCTGCTAAAATCACATATGCATATAGCCACTGGGTTTGCATGTTAGATATACACTACAATTATTTTGTTGGAGGCTATTTGGTGTTATTAAAACTCAAAAACTAATAATATCAATTTTTGTGGGAAATATGGTCAAACCCTTTCACTGCTAGTGGTGATTTTGTAAACATTTCTGAAACATCAAAACCTTTGAAAATCGCTCGAACCATAGCACATTGGTATTCACTGGAAAGCTCTCATCAAGCACATTCCAATGAATACCAACACTGTAGGGTTTTGATGATTTCTAAAGATTTTCTCCTCTTTGAAATTTTGACCAAGTCACCAACAGCAGTGAAAGGGTTAAGGTCACGAACTTTGACAGTAAAGTGAAAGTCTTAGGTAAAGGTAAAAGTTGTCAGTTAATGTAAAACTGCGTTATAACAGTGCTTTGAAAGTTTTTTTAGCTTAATTTTTGGAACCTTGGGAGGAAAATAATTGAACAGATAGGCTAGATTTTCTCCCAAGATACCAGGAAAATGTGTTTTCATCACATTAATTTTTCAAATTTTTCTGGGGAGGGCCCTCAAACCCCCTCCTTGCTGCGCCCCCCCCCTTTCAGCAATTCCTGGATCCGCCCCTGAGTAGGCATGTTCTCATCAGACCGAAGTTTTAAACTTTTTTTTGCGGCTTTGAAATTAGCCCAATGTCAAATTAGCCAGCTACTCAAGCTCTTTGAAGACACGTAGTGCGGTATTTGATCGGGAAAATTTCCCCCAAAATCTTGTTCTAGTTCCTGAAATAGACTGCTAATTCGGGAACAAGCCAATTAGCCGGCTAGCCTATTTGTGCTCTGTCTTCATTAGAACGAACATTTCTCGATACCATGAATGCTCTATGATTAGCGTTCATTTTTGCTCCTAACTTCCTGGAGAAAACTGCAAGCAAGACAAGAATTTAACCTAATTTCACACTGTATTTCTTCACAAACACTAGAAAAACACTTGCTAATGAAAACAACGTAAGAGACCCGAAACCAATCTGCAACAATAACGCATTATTTAAATTAGCACGAAATCTGTATTGACGCAAAAACTGAACAGTTAACCATACGCCTGATGTTTTTACAAATCCAATTGTTTCTCTGGGCACCCAAACCTCAAGGTAAGCAAAAAAAATTACTGCTTTCATTCGAAAGGCGGAAGTCTGACTTGTCCTTCAGTTGTGGCTAACAAGGCACAACTGAAAGGTTATTTTAAAGTTTAGATGTCCATAATTTGCATCTGGCGGGATCGGTCGTCTTCTCGCAAAATAAAAGATGACTGGATGCTTGTTCATGCTCGTGTGAATCATTCAACAATCTTGAGAAACACCGCTAAAAGCGGTGGTTTGTGTGTGAGAGTGGTGCTCTTATACTCGTTCATTGTGATTGTATGGCTGGGTCAAGGAGGGCTAGTTCCCAAATTGAAGCTTTGCTTTGACCTTTAAGGATCTATATTGAAGAAACAAGCAAATTGCTTCCAGCACAAGTGAAGAAAGCGCTAGTTTGACAAAGTCGAAAATGATTTAGGTTACTCCGCTGTTCCTTGAAGATGGGTGGGTTGCTAGCAAGGAAAGAAGCTAATGTTAGCCTGAAAATGTTAATTCTACGCCTTCTGCATGATGGTGGGACGTGTGGGTGCTTCGTCAGACTAAATTTGATAATAAGCTACGGGCCGTCAGGTGCAGAGGTCTAGATCATGTCGCAACTGATTTGGCTAGCTAACTTGTTCGTCCAGCTAAGCACCTGTAGTGGGCTGATGGCCATCTTTGCTGTGGTTATTATTCATCACGGCAGACTACTGGTTTGGAACATATGCATGACGTCTATGGGTCAATGACAGACAAGCCTTTTAAAAATGTTTTTTGTTTAAATAAATCTTTAAAAATGTACAGAATACATTTATTTGAAGTTGGAAGAGTGTGTTTAAACAAGTATTAATGGTTGCACAGCATTTACAGGGTTTTAGTACAGTTGTAGACTGTATTTGCAATTTCACCAGCCAAAAAATGTCAGGTGGCGCAACCAAAAGTTTCTTGAAAAAAAAAACACACTTCCGTCTTTTTTTTTCTAAGTAATTTTTTTTTGTAAGTATACCTGAGAGTGTCTACTCTGCCTAAAACATTACTATTTTGTAGTTGAGCAGGGTATTAAAAGTAACTTATGGATTCTTTATCAGGGTTCGTCCTTTACTTTTTCAGCTGTCAGCCAGCCGGGCTGACAGACCCCAAAATCTGTCAGCCCGGCTGAGTTTTTGTCAGCCCTGATTTTTTCAAATGCAAAACCCAAAAAAAGACACCTTTTTATGAACAAAACATTTTTCAGAAAATAGCAACAATGAGGTCTTGTGTATCATATACATAAGACAGGATTTTTAAAAGTCAAGTGCTGAGGCAGCTAGCAGGCTGTCTTCTGAACGGACAACAAGACAACCAGATTGCAAACCCTCGCCCCTTTGACATTTGTTTATGACTTTGATTTTTGATCTAGCAGTCTGGCGTAAGGGAGGGCCGAGCCACGGGTAGGACCTTTCTGCTGTGAAAGTTTCATGTAAATCGTGCCAATAGTTTTTAAGATATTGAGGGTTTGGAGCACAATGGTTATATGTCCAAAATTTGTGGTTTTGAGATTTTTACGCCCTGTCACAGCTTTCTATCAGCTAATCCTTGGAGCACAATAACTATATGTCCATCTCCATTCATTTTTAATCAGAATTCACATTTTCATTTTGTGATATGTCCAACAAAATCTGTTTAAATGAAATAAACAATGACATTTTGATGAATAAACATGAATTTTATTGCAGAATAGTCTGTCTTCCATTGCAAACAAACTTGCCTTCAACCAATCACCATTGCATTATGTCACATCATGTGCTAGAATTGTTGGAGCACTGAGGTGACATGTCCATTTTTGGCAATTTTGACCATGATGTTGCGGTTACACTCCTATAAAAACTTAGGTGTTCAATATACTTCTGAACCATGCAGCAAGAGTGACTGGAGGAAAAAAAAAAAAAAAAAAAAAAAGATAGAAAATACCTGATTTAACAGAACACTTGACAGACGGACCCGATTACAATACCCTCACTCCCCCTTCGGGAGAGTCCTTTTCTCTTCTCCTTTTCATAAATCTGAGATCCTTCACCATCTTTCTTCTTTGCCCAGCCACGACATTAACCCTCCCGCTCGCTTCACCATGCTAAACTCAACTGTACACAATTATGGAATGTTCTTGGTTAAGACTAAGACGGAGCTAGGTAACATTGCAAAAATATCTCCGTATTAACTTTCAGACACGAAAAGACGAACTCGAACCTTCGATTAACAAAGTAAAGTGTATTTTCACTAGCCAATATTTAGCAAATGTATTGAATCCCATTTAGTCGCATAAATTGATGCGAAGTTCGAATACTCGCTAAATCGTGTGAATAGATGGCTGGCAGCATTTTGTATTTACAGTACAGCGACGGGTTTGCACAGAATTGCAACATTGTGAACCTCCGCTAAGGGCTCTCACGCGATTATGGCCATATATGTGATGGAAAGAAATAAATGGATAATGGCAAATAAGAACAACATTACATTTGTTCACCTACTTAGCAGTGAAATGACAATAACCAAACATGTCAATTGCAGGTGGAAGTGCCGGTGCGTTTACATATCAAAACTAGTATACTTCCTGATCCGTTACGTGCAACAGTAATTAAGGACCGTAGCGAACTATTCCATATTTCCCCCCAAGCCTTTAATATGCCAAAAATAAAGGCTGTAAAAACAGAAGTCCAACAGAAGTGAACGAGTGGCGGTACTAACCATAAACACAGAACAAAGGTCACATCTTCAACACAACGCCCGCAGAACCCCTAGCATAGCTAACCCATAGAATAGTCCTTGTGCCAGGCAGGTACACTGGTCACCCTGGCGGATCGGCGCAGGCCCGTCACTGGCAGTGGTGACACAATGGGTACCGACAGAGGGGAAAGTCACTGGGACCTCAGAAGCCGGCAGCGATGCACGAAGGACGTCACGCCTCGTCGTGTCCTGACTCGACACCGCTGGCTCGACGGATGTGGGCTGTGTCCCGCGCGGGGGAGATCCCGCAGATGTCAGTACTGGTGGAGGAGCGGACCCTGTCTCTGTAACGGGCGTCATGGGGCCGCTCATGAGGTCAGGCAGCCGTGGTGTTACAACGGGTGCTGGCACAGCGACGCGGGTCGCCAGATCATCGTAGATCAATCGGGGTGGTAGCTGGTCATTGCGAACAGGGTTGAACTTGCGTAGGAATCTCCGGTTCCGAAGCGTGACCCTGCCCGACCCGTCAATCTTGACCATGTGCTGATCGTGCTGGCGCACCTCCACGACACTGCCTGTCCTGTCTCACTTGTTGGAGTAGGGTTCCGTCTGGTTCTGTATGCGGACTAAGTCCCACATCTTGAGAGGTGGGAGGCATTTGGTGTGCTCCGTCCAGGTGCCAGCTGTGCGGATGCGGCGCTTACGGAGGGCCTCCTCCCTTGCCGTCAACGTCTAACGCCAAGTCTCGTGCAGCCTGTACTACCCGCGGGGAATCGGGATGAAATCGTGTATCGGGCGGCCGCAGGCACACATCGCAGGAGATATCCTCGTGTCAGGGTCAGGCGTATTACGGTACTGCAGTATCGCTCTCTGCACAGCGTCAGTGTCGAGTTCCCCCTTCGGGCTGGTGTTATCGGTGATGAGCCATTTCATCGTCTTCACCCCAATCTTGGCGCGGCAGTTGCTGTGGGAGAAAGCCATCGATGAAAGGCGGTGGTGCACGCCCCATCTGCGCAGAAAAGACCTGGTCTCGACAGAGGTGAACTCCGGCCCCCCGTCCGATGCTAGCTCTTCAGGCGTCCCGTACGTTGCGAAGGCACGATGTAGGTGGCATATGAGGTCGGCGGCACCACCCGTTGATCTCGAGATGATCGGCCAGTTGAGTAGCGGTCCACCGTCACAAGGTATTGTACACCCCTGTGCACGAAAAAGTCCGAACACACTGCCTGGAAGGGATAGATGGCCGGGATGGGTGGGGTTGGCGGCGCCACAGGCTGTGAGGGTGCCATCCGGTGGCAGTGTCCGCAGCTGTTTCGAGTGGCGCTAATGTCGGCTGACATGCCTGGCCAGAATACAGAGGATTCTGCACGGGTGGTCATCGTCGAGACACCCTGGTGGGCGGCGTGCAGGGCACTCAGTACCTCGCCGCGGAGTGAGGGCGGTATGACTACTCTGTCCTTGTACAGGACCACCCCGTCAGCTGACGTAATGTCCTCACGCTACTGGTGGAAGCCACGAATCACCATTGGCATTCCACTCCTTGACTTGGGGAAGCCGTCCGCCGCCATTTCCTCCAACATGCGCATATCGCCGTCGCTGCTGGTGGCCTCCCTGACGCAGTCCCCTGTCACTGATCGCAATGATTTGAGGCCCGCGGCGCACCATGTCAGGTCGCCCTCAATGTCGTCGTCCTCCAGCTCAGCTTAGCATAGGAGAGACAGGGCATCGGTGTGTGTGCTGGGTGAGAGGTGGGTCATCACTGCGACGTTGTCGTCCGGAAGGTTCATGAGTGATGGGTGCGAGGTGCCGACCGGTCTGCGTGACATGGCATCCGCCGCCCTGTTCTTCATTCCCGGGACATGGACATTCCCGGGACATGTCCCAGGTCTTCTCTTTGAGGTTCCTGAGGTGGGGGTTGGGTATGTCGTCAAGCGCTCTGTCCCCAAGGAGTTTCAGGAGTGGCTTGTGGTCCACCGCCACCATCAGGTCCCTGCAGCCCAGCACAAAGTAGCGCGCCTTGCTCAAGGCGTCTGTGACTGCAAGTGCCTCGCCCTCTATGGGCGCGTATCTGGATTCAGCCGCATGTGTGAACCTGCTGCCGACCAGAGTTATCTTCCATCCATCAGCGCAGCAGAAGGGCCTGACTGGCGTGCATCGACAGTGCTTCTGGAACAGCCAGAAACCAACGCCGTCCTTTGACCAGTCTGTGGCGAGGCACGTAGGCTTGGACTTGTCGAAGATGCGGACACCGCGTTCAATCTCCTGGACGATCACTTCCTTTGACTCGCGGAATATGTCCTCCAATTCTGGGGACCACTCAAAGCGTACCCCACTCTGCAGGAGCTTCCGGAATGGCTGCATACGTTCAGCCATACTGAAGGCGTAGGCCACCTGGTTGACCAGTCCGAACCACGACCTGATGTCAGTGACGCTACGCAGTCGCGGGAAGTCACGGATCACCTCTAAGTAGCGGCTGCACGGCCGTACGTCAGTCATGGTGATTGTGAAGCCCGCGAAGTCCACCGTGGGTGCACTGAAGACAAACTTCTCCGGGTTGAGGATGATTCCATTCCGGCCACATACATCCAGCCATTGTATCGCCTGGAAGTAGCTCTCCTCAATTATATCAGCCCTCAGTAGTGTATCATCCACACACTTAGTCTTGTTACCGATGTCGGCGACCACCTCGTCGTACCGTCGTGAGTAACCGTTCCCGGACGCCAGGTACCCTTGTGGGGCCGAAAGGTATCGGTAGCGCCCCCATGGAGTGATGAAGGTCGTTTTGTGGCGGTCATCCTCGTGCAGTGGGACGCTGTGGTAGCCATTCCAGGCATCGAACACAGTCTTGCGTTTCCCGCTGGGTACTTGTCTGGCCTGGTGGAACGGGGATTGTGTGTGGTGGGTCTCGCGGAATGCATGCCTGTTCAGGGCTTGGAAGTCAATGGTGCGATGTGGTTTGCCATTCTTCTTCACGCGCAGATCACCATGCGGTGACACCATGTCACCGGCGTACCAACTGGTACTTCCTCCAACATGCCGAGACGAACGTCCTGGTCAAGGCCTGCTTTCACTTCATCTTGCCAGTGTAAGGCCGCGGGGATGGGGGTGTGATAGGCAACTGGCGTCGCACCCTCGTCAAGCATGAGACGGAGCGGTGGGCTGGACATACTCGGCAGGGGCTGATGAGGGCACGTATTGAATGTACTCTGAGCGTACGTCCTGAGTAAGTGCTGCCGTAGGGCTTCCCTGTTAGTCTCAGTTGCTGGCATGGGAAGCGTGGTTGGCTTGGTCGGCGGTTCTGCACGCTGCGGGCAGTTGCATAATTCCGAGGCCGCCAGATTCACCTCCCCAAGTGTTGGGAACTTGTCTGAGATCATGCCCATGTCCACGCAGGCTGTGCGGGAGAGGAATATGCGGTCTGAGGTGTCCGTTACATACGCAATCTGGCGCGTCTCCAATCTCCGAGCGTCGTTACTGTTGCTGGTGAACCTGACGACCGCGGCCCCGAGAATCCGTATTCCCTCGTTGTTGGCGGCCTTCATGGTCATGGATACGGGAATAAGGTCCTCTGTACTCAGGCCCATCTGTTGGGCGACCTTGACGCCGATCAGGCAGCTCTGGCACCCCGTGTCAGCCATAACAGGCAGGGTCACTGTGCGGGTGCGTTTCTGAAGGTCAAGGCCCAGCGCTTTGTAATCCTCGCGTTCGACGGTGAGGGTGAGGTTGATGTACGGCTGTGGGTTGGACGGGCACTTCATCCACTTGTCACACATGTCATCATACAGGTGGTGGGCGAGGGGAAGTGTGCGTAGCTTGTCACCCCCGCTGGCCACGGTGAGCGTGCATAGCTCAACGAAGGCGGCCGTCTGCAGCTCGTCGCACAACCCATCTGTCTCCTCGGGTGGGGCCCTAGTCGGTCTACCACCCAGGCAGACCTTGCCAAGGTGATTCTGGCAGTTACACTTCTGGCATGTCTTGCCATACCCAGGGCACTCGGCACGTCTGGTGCGCCACTGAGGCGTTTTGCCGTGGCCCGCCTCGCCGCAGTAGATGCATGTCCCTTTGGGCTTGGCCTTCGGTTTCTCTGGTCTGGCGCCCCCTCTGGTGCTGACGTCCTGCTGTTTCCCCCGCCGATACGAACTACTGATTGTGTCGGTGCTCTGAGGGTCAAGTAGGCGTGATGCTGAGCGCTTTCCAGACTCCTTGGCTTCGATGTATTCTATCATGTCCTTTAATGACATGTCCTGATTCTTTTCGCCAAGCAGATCGAGCTGTATTTCTTGTGATTGCCCGCGGCATAGCAGACCATCGCGCAGTATCTCTTCTGTGAAGTCATTGACTTGGTCACACCCCTCCTTAGTGCACTCCATTTTATATTTACATGTGTCCGCCTGCCCCTTTAAGCGGGCATGGAATGACCGGATGAGCTCCTCGTGCCCCTGTCGCATGTTAGATAGGGCCACCCGAGCTACCATGGTGTTCTCCGCATGGACGGCGAGCGCCTTCATGGCAGCGAGGACCTCCCTTTCGTCACTGTCCACTAGGCTCTTGCCCGCCGCACGGGTGAGGTCTTTCCTCAGGTCCTCCTCGCAGCATTCTAGTTGCTGTGTGACAATGTGGGATCCGACAAGTTTAGTGCCCCTTTTATACTCGCTCCAGCGGGTTAGGAAGTATGACCAGGTCTCGGCCGTTCCGGCCAGTGCTATGGAGGGCGCCTAGGGAGTTTCGTGTATGTTCCATTTTGCATGTGTTGCTACATAGCTACAATCTTAGATCGCACTCTATACTCCAGGCTCCACTAGGGACTGCAGTTCAATCAGTGTAAGTCCTATTCAGTAATCCTGATAATTGTAAGTCCATTACACGTATACAGGTTCTGTTTATGTCCCTGTTTATGTTTTTCCAGTACTGGTGATCTGTGCTTGGCTGCATCCAGTTGTTTGGTTATAAATAAGAACAACATTCCATTTGTTCACTTACTTTACTGGAAACAAGCAGTGAAATGACAATAACCAAACATGTCAATTGCAGCTGGAAGTGCCGGTGCGTTTACGTATCAAAACTAGTATACTTCCTGATCCGTTACATGCAACAGTAATTAAGGACCGTAGCGAACTATTCCCTAAACGGTGAATAATTACTTCACCATTTAGTTCGCTACCCAGCATTTACATGCACCGAAGCAAAGTCAGCAAAAAGCTTTCTAGCTTTCCAACGTTTACCAAATAAACCAACAAACTTGCTTGCAAGGCTAGCAAGCTAGTTCGCCTGCTCAGCTAGCTATTTGCAGTGCATATAAATAAATAAAAACAGTGAATTGCAATTATTCCATTACTTAATTAGTCTGATTAACGACGAGAATAGAGAATAAGGAGCCAAGTTCAGCCTCGTGTCAGATTAGTAAGTAGTCATGAATTAGCTATGTTGCTAGGTCTGTTACACATTGAGGAGACTGATCCGCTCTTTCGCTGGCTGCAGAGTTTTTACGCGAACTTATGTTTGCCAAAGATAGTAAATTGGTACTTGTTGCAGAACTTGATATCTAGCAAGGTAAGCCGGACTAAGTGTGTTAGACCTTGCAGTAGATAACAAATTAGCATAGTCTCACCTGGCTAAACTATCGAGTTTGTTACGGCAAGGCATTTCTAACCTTTAATCTGGGTTTCTTTAGTCAGCGTCCGTCAGCAAATTTTTTTTATTTGGTGCATTTCAATGGCAGCTAGCGAGCTAAATGCTTGCGATTCAACTCTAGCTAAGTTCACAAAATTATGGCTATTAATTTTTACCTATTGACTTTCATGCGTCAAATAGAACTGTTGGCTAGCTAAGCTAGCGAACTTTCTAGCTGAGCAAGCAAACTAACGTTAGCTAGAACTATTGATTGCTATCCATTGCTTCCTATGCCTGCCATGTTAAAGCCGTAATCGAGTGCGAAGCCTTTGCGCATGCTCATTAGGTTACAATCCTGAGCGAACCCTTCGCTGTAGCTTAAAGGAGGATTATCACGCTTACCTGTTTCGACTTATATTAACTGCACTGAAGTTCAACAGCACCCGCTTCAAGTATTTCCGCAAGATAATTGGTCCTTTCCACGTTATTGGCGATAATTGCCCGTAATTTCCATGATAAAATCCAAAACGGAGGCCGCCATTGTTCTGAACTCAAGCTACGCGAGACAGTGTATCAGTCCGTGAAAGCATGGAATCGTGACATGAATGCGGCAGCTGAGAGTGTAAACAAAGCATCCCTGAACAGTGATATGCATTGTTCCATTGTGCGAGTTTATAACCCAACGGCGAATTAAATCCCTGTCCTTTGGGAACGTGTGCATTGCCACACTGGCCATCTTCTGTTTAGTGTCGTTGACACAATCGTATGCCTGACAATGCAGCATTTTCAAAGCGATTCCGGATCTGTTCACTGACGAGAAAATCTCATTAAATCGAAAGCATGGCCATGATGCCTGGAAGCGCCAGACCTCGCGCTGGCGTCATGATCTCGCGCCCCAGAATCAGATGCGACAGGTGCTACGGGAAAATAATGGCGCTGCCCCATGGGCTCAATTAAATTCGATTTTTTCGTGAATTAGCCAACTGAGCTATATGAATGCAGTTTAACTAGCAGGAGATTAACAAATTGAAATAACAGGAGGCCAGAAATTTTTTGATGATAATCCTCCTTTAAATACAAAATACGCTGACTGGCTTTACTCCAGGCGGCGTCATTGCCCATAATGACGGACAGACAGAGTGAGCTGGACTCGGAGATTGTTGTTCCAGTTCAGTGGAGCCGATTTCACAGATAAAAAATGCGGTCGGCCCACCGGACCGACTCAGCCAGAAAATTGTCGGCCCAAAATGAAAATCTTAAGGTCGAACACTGCTTTATTGAAGGGGGCGGGTATTTTGGTTTTCAAACATCCAACTTTAGATTTAAAATGTGAATAAATACTTTACAAATTTAAAAAGTATATTGTTGTATAGAATGATTATTTATATCACAATTTCCAAACATTTGTTCACGTCAATCTCCCATTTCTTGGTTTAAATTAGTATTTTACCTGGTTGCACCACATGACGATGCGGTTGCGCCGCCTGACATTTGCTACTGATTCCCAATTATTCAGGCATCTACTTGGACACCTATATAACCTTTTGACTTTGCAAGCTAGTTCATTCATTCATTTACAATAAATACAATAAAGATAAATACAATACAATTAAGAGTTTTAGAATAAAATAACTTTCTTAGTTTTATATTGGTTGCACCACCTGACATGTAAACTGAACAAGTCTAATTATGAAGAGCAAGTACCTATTTTTTAATCAATATTTGAGAGAGATCTACATACCTTTCACTCATCTGTAAAGGTCACTTGGGGTCATTTTGATGATGCAATATCCTGTTTACTCATCTCTTCTTCAATTTAAAATAAAAAAGTTGTATGAAGGCGCTTCCCTGACATTTCAGAAATGCAGATTTCGGACAAATTTGTTTTAATATTCCAAACAATTTAAGAACAATTAAACTATTAAACTTTATTTGAAAGGTTTTCAATATAAAATTATGCCCCCATATTAATATATATTTATTCATATTTTAAATTACATATTTAATACATTTCACAGTGTTAACTTGCTCGGATGGTTGCGCCACCTGACATTTTGAGGGTTTGAGATGGCAAAACATAAAATATATATCATTTTTATGATGAACTGGAAATATGTTCAAATTAAACAGTTTTATAGAATAAAATGATGCTTATTATGAATCATTTAAAATTATTTTAAACCAAAGTAGTGCGCTCGGACACAAAAATCTGCATGTCACGTCATTGACCCCCTATGCTCATACGGAATAGTGGGTCACTTAGCAATATGGCGGTCTACAATTACCCCAGATGACCTTGTTTGCATCTAGCCACTTCATTGTGGTCTGTGAGCTAAAATGTCACTGCCGATTCCAATGAAATTTGGATCATGAGTGATTACAGATATATCTGTTCAGACCGCCATAAATCGTTTACATTGCGCATAAATTCCATCATCTAGCTACTCAAAGTCGATATAGAGAACAGAAGCCAATATTTTATCAATCACTTTAACCCTTAAATGCCCCGTGACAAATTTGTCACACGATTTTGGGGGTTGTCAAAACCACTGACCCCACATAAATTTTGCAACCTAATGCCCATAGTGACATATTTAGACCATCAGTGCTGCCATCTGATGCATAAAAGTGGAACTGACACTACACTGGCTGCACCAGCTAACCTTTCCAATATGGCCGCCCCCATGGTGGAATCCACACGATAGATCAGCACCCATTCATCACTGGATAAAGTAGACAAACAGGTAAGCTAATGAAAAATAAGCTATGCCTAATACTTCAGCTATATGTCAACTGTTTTATCATTCAAGTCATTTTAGCAATAAGGTCCCCAAAGTGCCCATTGTGACATATATGTCACAAAACTAAAATGAGGTCAAAGGTCACCAAAAATTAAAAATTGCTATTGGGTTGTTATTAGCCCCTCCCCAGGACATATTAACAGAATACATAGATTTTTCTTTCAAATTTTACTATAGTTGGGCATTTAAGGGTTAATAGCCAAAGTTTTAGACAGCGGTAGACATGCTTGTCTCGTCTGAACGTGGCTACTGCTAGGTAATCCGCATGTCAGACGATCTATTTTAAGTACAGTAATGTCTAACTTAGTGCAACAAGAAGATTATTTATCGTTGATTAGTGTAAAATAGCACTTACTGTGCATTTCTGCTTTGTGATAAAAGCTCTGATGTCGTGGGCAGGTTTTCTTTTAGACTTGTTGGACATAAGATGGTTGATTAATTGATCACAATTATTTTAAGCGCAATAATAAGGACGAGGCTATTCGCCCCGCGGCAGTCCTGCCATGCCTTCCCCCCCGGCATTACCGGCAAATGTGACCAATCAATTAATACCAATGTATCGGATTAGGAGATAGACCTACAGTTTTTTTCGACCATGAGGTATTCGATCGGAATTGATGCCTACAGCACATGGTTTCAAATGAAATTTCCAGGTATCAATCCTGCAATCGAATTCCCCATGGTAGAAAAAAAACTAGGTTTATCTTCTAATTCAGTACATGACAGTAGTCGGGTTTCCATTGCACTATTTTTATCAGCATTTTTTTTTTTGGATCAAACTGCAACCTCCTCTTCTTCTACTGTTATATACATGGTACATAGGTTACAAGTGATTTATCACTGTCTTGTGGAAAAACTGGCTTAATACATTGGAGTTTATTTGCTCCAAGCCGGTTGATGGAAACGCAGGTCATTCGCATTTTTTTGAAGCAAATTGTCTAAAATTCGCCTGAAAATTCGCTTAATATGAGATGGAAACTCGACTATTGACTTAAAACATGAAATACGCAGATGCATGTTATGGGAGCGTTTCACCAAAAGTGAAAACATTAATTAATGTCATTGTCCCCACCACTCCTCAAAACGCACTCATTCTGATAGTTCAGTGAAACAACTCTGGATTGAATTCAATATTTTTATTGAGCATAAATAATTTGCATAATTGAAGCAAGTTTGGTGACAGGCTCTGTCTCAATTTATTAATTCCCTGAAAATGATCTGCCAGATTCATTTCAGGGAATGATAGCAAGACCCCCGCGGGGGATCATACAAACAGAGCCCACAGGTGGATGCTGGGGAGGTGGTGGGATTGTAAAACTTCAGGGGCAGCAGCACAGAGCAGCAGCAGTAGCAGCAGCAGCAGCAGTATGGAGCAGAACAAGCAGCAGCAGCACAAGCAGAACGAGCAGCAGTACTGAGCATCAGTACCAGCAGTGGCAGCACGGAGCAGAATGAGCAGCAGGGAATGATCAGGTTGGCGGGGAGGTTTTAATAACCCGCTCTATCAGATGAAGAGAGCATGTGACTGATCAGGGTTTGGCGCCCCTGTGAGTTGTCTGCCTGAACTAGCTCCGCAGGCTTCGCATCATTTCAGTCAGACAACTCTGGATTGAATTCAATATTTTTATTGAGCATAAATAATTTGCATAATTGAAGCAAGTTCTGGCTCTGTCTCAATTTGTTAATTCCCTGAAAATGATCTGCCAGATTCATTTCAGGGAATGATAGCAAGACCCCCAAACTACAAGACCCCCAAAGCTTGAGACGCAGAGCCTGACGCTGCCTAACTGTGAGAATGTGGAGCATCCACGCTGAGACTGAGCTGATTCCACTACATCTATAGCCTATAGATGTAAGACAAATTGCAATGCTATTGCAATTCTGATCAGCCCAGCCATTCTACTTTAACCTGTACCTAAGAGAATGATTAGCAGCAAGCTCCTCCCCTGCAATCCACCATGATATGCATCCTTAAGGCCCATTCACACCAAGCACAGATTTCCGTGCGGATTATTCGCGTGGATTTTTATGGGAGCTAATTCCATGGGCTCTAATGTAAAGGCCCATTCACACCAAGCGCGGATTTCCATTGGAGATAATTCCATTGGCTCTAATGTAAGATTGCACACCAAGGAGGAATTTCCGTGCGGCAGAAAAAACATCGCACGGAATTAAGCTTCTGCGAAAATCCGCCTGCGAAATTGTACTTTTAGCCAATGAAATGATTTGTTTTTATTGATGTCACAGCATTCGAACCTTTTGATTAGCTATAGCTTGTATTCAGTTAACACTGAAATTTAACCTTACATCTTATAGCTATGCGCGCAGTTAGTTTACTTTTTCTTAGTAGTTAGAGATCTAGCTAATCATAGTTTTTTTCCAATTAAAGTTTTCATATGTTGAATATTTGTGCACCAAGTCACGGAGCTGTGCGTCGCTGAGGTGCAAATTATGACGAAGCTTCGTCTGGGTTGGACAAGTTAAGTTTATTGAAACAGCCCCAGGTCCGGACATCAATAAGGAAAACGTTTGTGGGCTACGTCAGTGCAAAAGTAGACTGCGAGGCTAACGTTACCTTTCAGATACATACAAGCAATGTCATCGTCGCTTCTGCTGCTATCATGGTTCATTTAGGTTAAATTATAACTTGCAAATTTGTTTACCGCTGTGCAGAATTGGAACACAAGAACGCGAAATTTCGCGACCGAGTTCGGCGTGAATGGTTTAACGCGGAATTTTCGTGCTGCGAATATTCCGCAAATCCGTGCCGCTTTTCCGTTCCACCCCGGTGTGAATGGGCCTTAAGATTGTACACCAAGGCGGAAGTTCAGTGCGGCAGAAAAAACATCCGCACGGACTTAATTTTCTGTGAAAATCCGCCTGCAAAGTTGTACTTTTAGCCAATGAAATGATTTGTTTTTATTGATGTAACAGCATTCGAACCTTTTGATTAGCTAGATAGCTTGTATTCAGTTAACGCTGAAATTTAAGGTGACATCTTATAGCTATGTGCGCAGTTAGTTTACTTTTTCCTAGTAGTTAGAGATCTAGCTAATCATAGTTTTATTTTATTTTTTTTTTTTTTCGATTAACGTTTTTATATGTTGAATATTTGTGCACCAAATCACGAAGCTGTGCGTCGCTGAGGTGCAAATTATGACGACGCTTCGTCTGGGTTGGACAAGTTAAGTTTATTGAAACAGCCCCAGGTCCGGACATCAATAAGGAAAATGTTCGCTGGCTACATCAGTGCAAAAGTAGATTGCGAGGCTAACGTTATGGATCAGATACATACAATGTCATCGTTGCTGCTGCTGCTGCTATCATGGTTCATTTACATTAAATTATAACTCGCTTATTTGTTTTTCCGCTGTGCGGAATTGGAACACAAGAACGCGAAATTTCGCACTGAGTTCGGTGTGAATAGTTTAACGCGGAATTTCCGTGCTGCGAATATTCCGCAGATCCGTGCCGCTTTTCCGCTCCGCCCTGGTGTGAATGTGCCTTTAGAGTGTCAAGCATATTGCAGCAAGCAGAACTTTTATTGAACCAATTACAAAGCATGAGCACCCATGATTTTTTGACCCTGCAGAATTTCATTTTTGTTGAAACGAATCTATTTAACGTAAGCAGCGGAAGACCAACGGCCCAGAGACTTGAGGGTGGGTGTAGGCACGAGCAGCGCCGCAGTTGTAGCCGCGCCGATGCGGAGGGAGTGAACAGTGTACACTTCTGGGGATAGCCCGCAGCTTGAGCAGAGTTCACGCAGCCTTGCAGAAAACCAGGATCTGGACATGGGCTTGCTGCCATCGATGATGAAAAGGGGGTCACTTGGAGCAGGTGCAGGCCGAGTTTTCAGGTAGCTCAGCATGGAAGTGAAAGGACAGAAAGCAGAATTATTTCTTGCAATTACTACAGGCGTTCCTTTATTCATCCTGTCTGTTTTAGAATGTTTCAGATAAATTGTGAAATGGTTGCAACCTAATTTTAGATCAGAAAAACAAAGGTCATGCAGAGGGTTGAAAGAAACAGATGTGGTGGTGAATTCCCCACACCTCATGAACCTGTAAAAAGCCATTAAAAGAACAGTTTCCAACATTTTATGAGTATAAGAAGTGAACAGCCCTGATCTTAATTTGGAAATCATCCTGTGCACCAAAGTGATAGTAAGTGGTAAGCGTTTATCATTGCCTGTTAGTCGCTCTTTCTTGAGGCCGCTGAGGAGTTGGCGAATGCAGGGATTCTTTAAAAGGCTACCCAGATAGCAACCACCTCCGCTCCGGATCTGCCCCGGCTCTGAGCTGGATCAGCTGGAGTCGGCACAGAGCCGGGGCAGATCCGGAGTGGAGGTGCTTGCTATCTGGGTACAGACTGAAGGATCTTCACAATGAAGGTGAAGCTGAATGCCAGCTATCAAGAGGCTGCAACTTGCGGGACTCAAAAGAGTGGACTATAAATGCGCATACAAGAGGAATGTTGACAGGTAAGGGCGGGCAAACAAAACGTGCACAGAAAGAAGAGAAGAACCACCAAGCAGAATCATAAGCTTTTGATGTGTTTTTTGCTAAACCTTTTCTCATATATTTGGCAGCAGAATTCAGCAGAGAGAGAAGAGGGCCTTCGCAACTTAATCTAGCACGATTTGAGAGAATGGAGGGCAGGGCATGCCACTTGGCTTGGCATTTGGACACAGGGTTTTGAATTTCTGAAATTTAAAGTGAGAGAGAGTGTCAGCTACACTGTTATGGCCAGGAATATAGACAGCGCGCATAATGAAATTACCTGTCATGCATGTCCACGTGAGGCGTCCGAGAAAACGATTAATTGCGGGCGTCAAAGAGCGCCCCTTGTTAATCATGTTAACTGTAGCCTCATTATCGCACAAAACTACAATCTGTTTCCGAGACCATTTACTGCCTCAAAAAAAAGGCAGCTACAACTATTGGATACAATTCGAATAGAGCAATGGATTTGCAATCTGGTGGCAAATCGAGCATTTCTTTAGGCCAAGCTTCAGAAAACCATTCCCCCTTAAAGAAGCCCCAAAAACCGACAGAAGGAGCAGCGTCCATAAAGAACTTAATCGAAGCAGATGTTTCTGACACGTCATTATAAAAGAAAGAAATGCCATTCTACTGATCCAAAAATAGACACCAAAATCGAATATCAGACAGGCACCCTTGATCTGAAATTAAATCATCATGTAGATCTTTAACCGTTTTAGACAAATCTAGCAACCGGGACTCAAATGAACGCCCTTGCGGAATAATTCTCATTGCGAAATTTAGATGACCTAACCAAGAGAGAAGATCCTTTTTAATACAGAAGCGGCTGAGGAGAATGATTTTAGAATATTCTTAATATGACACAATTTTTTCTCAGGAAGAGAGGCTTGCATAAGAACGGTGTCTAAAGTAATACCTAGAAATTCAATGCGCGTACTGGGTCTGACAGTTTTCTCTTCAGATAGCGGCACTCCGAGAGATGAAAAAACATTTCTTACAGCTGTAATACAACGAGCTGGGGGCAAGACAGGAAAATCGACCACTAAGAAATCATCTAGAAGATGCAGAACGAAAGGCAGTTTATAGGTGTTATACAAGATCCAGCACAGGGCCTCTGATAGAGTATCAAATATGCGGGGGCTGCTTCGGCATCCGAAAGTTAGTCTAACAGCAAAATAGAGCTTGGAGCGCCACTTCACACCAAATATATGCCACTGGGAGGGATGGAGCGGCATCACTTTAAAAGCATCCATGATGTCTGCTTTTCCTAACCAAGCGCCTTGCCCTGCAGATTTAATCATTTGAACAAAGAAAATGGAGCAAGAGGGATGAGGCTATTAATGCTAGGGACTGGCCCATTGTGAGGAGCAGAAAGATCTACAATCAGACGTTTTTTCCCCCGAGTATTTACGAGTAGCTACACCTATGGGGCTGACCCTGAATAAACTAAAAGGAGACTTAGTACCGGACCTATCATGAACCCTTTCCTAGTCTCTTTCTCAAGAAGCTCATCAACAACCTTGGGCTCTTTAACTGCTGTTTGCAAATTTTTACACACGAGTGGTCTTAGGAAGCCAACAAAGACCGGCTAAAAACCCCTGAACAAGCCCAGTTATAAGATACTAACAAAACATTTGTTGGGATGATTTTTGAGAGCGTTGGAGAGAGCAGGAACGTTCACAGGCGTGGAGGGGTGTTTGGCATTTATTTCTCTGATTTTGCAGGATGCACCCTCCTTGGACACACAGATCTTGGGTGGCTGTCTGCGCACCAGCTGCAAATATGCAAATATTTATAATTACAATATGTACAGACATTTTCATTAAAGTTTATACATATTGGGGTATTATTGCCTGGTGAATAAGGCACCTGAGTCTTGCGGGTGGCAGAACTCGTAGCTTGGAGCCGAGACGTATTGACCTGTAATGCAGTCTTAGGACAGAGTGTGGAGCTGTGGCTAAACGATCCGCAGATGGAACACGATAGGGCTTGGTGGCCGGTGAAGTGTCTGCTAATCAGGGCGAGATCTATGACTGATCAGTCAATCCTCTGATTAAACTTTTGAATACATTGCTGATTTTGAGGAGAAGCTTTTATGATACTCGTAGAATAGAGTCCCTCCGTAAGTTATAGCTAGATCAGACATGATAGAGAGATAAATGTCCAACTCTTGTCTGCGCTGGGGTAAACTTCACAAATAGTGTATATAAAGACACCAAAGGCTACATTGAACTCAGCCAGATTCAAAGATTTTGACAGCCTTGGGTCATTATCTTTAAGGATTAAGGAGAAGTCCCCGCAGTCCACCATCCTCTTATCTGACGTGTCAGACCCAAGAATTAAAATCTTGACCAGATTAACGTCCTGCCCTGTTAAAACAAGGAAGCATAACACATTTAGCTTTGCAGTGCCAGCATGAGCAATAAAATGCCAAGATCTGAGCTGCATACCTGCGATGATCTGGTTCCTAAGCGCATCAGGAATCGCCCCTGCTGGAGACAGGAACGGAGCTCCCGTAGTTGCCGCAGGGACTGCGGTTCCCAGAGTCCTCCGGGGCAAGGTGGAATGCTCAGCCGATGACGTCGCCGGATCTAAGCCGCTCGATGCGGAAGTGGAACCGGGACCTGGTGCGTTGGATTCGAGCAAAACAAGGCGATTATTCATGCTGACTAAGGAGGATTTGATATTGGAGAAGGCGGACAACAGCTCAGTATCGGCTGAACAGCCGATGAAGTGGAAGCGGATGACTTTCTTTTCTTTTGGGGAGTGTAGGTGGACTTTGTTGAGCGTTTTTTGGCTGGGGCTTTCCCCCTCTTGCTTTTACTGGCGGTGCCCTCCGGCTCTGGTTCTTCTATCGTACCAGGAGCGTGACCTACAAGGAACTCAAACAGCTCCTCATGACTGAGGCCGGGTGGAGCAGAGATGCCGTTTTCGTACAGAACCTGGAGGATCTGGACCATGGGCCAATCGCTCAGTTGCCTCTGGACCAAGCGAGAGCTGCGGCGAGGATGGGACACGGGAGGTGCTTCCTGCTCCCTAGCAGGGGACAGCGCATCGTTATTGGTTTCTGGAACTTCGTCCAACGAACCCCCTTCGCTTTCCAACTTGGAGACGTCGGAGGACATGATGAGGGCGAGGATCAGGAGCCCCAATGAAGTGAAAAACTTCATGGGCAGCAGCACAGAGCAGCAGCAGTAGCAGCAGCAGCAGCAGCAGCACAAGCAGAACGAGCAGCAGTACTGAGCATCAGTAGCAGCAGCGGCAGCTTGGAGCAGAATGAGCAGCAGGGAATGATCAGGTAGGCGGGGAGGTTTAAATAACCCGCTCTACTAGATGAAGAGAGCATGTGACTGATCAGGGTTTGGCGCCGCTTTGAGTTGTCTGCCTGAACTAGCTCAACAGGCTTCGCATCATTTATTGTCCCCACCACTTTTCAAAACAAACTGACGCCCATGGATACCAGTATACAAAAGTTAGTATAAAACTATGAAAATGTACAGTACCTGAACTAGCTCTGTACAGAGGATTTTGTTTCTGGCTGTGTCCTGCAGGCTGTAACTTCCACATTTTCCGCAGTGCCCATATAGTCACATCTGGCATCGCCAGCAAGTTGTGCCATTTTCTCCAGCAGAGATAAATTATTTGCCAGATGACAGTCCCACACCTTCCTGATTAAGCCGTGAAGTTACTACATCTGATGATAGAAGAACGTTCTCTTGGACTACAACTGCACTTCCCAAAAATTCAACACTTGAAGAACCTTGCGAGGGACTGCTCCAGCAAATAAAATTGCTGCTGAAAGAGACAAATTCCCTTCTGCCAGCAAGCCAACTTTCCTCTGGCTATGCCAGTTGTTGACTCCATCACAAGAGGGACAAAACTGCTCGATGAGGACAATGGTCCCCAGCTTGGTGACAGTCTGGACCGAAGCTCCACGGATGCAACAATTACGGCAGATGGTAGAAAGGCCTGGAAGTTGCTCCTCGTCCACCAAGTATTTTCTTTGTGGGATTGTATGACTGTGGGACTCCGCTTTATTCCAGAAATGGAAGAATGAAGAAATAATTTTCCTGTGGTGGAAGGTGCCGTGTTCATGAGTCATCAAACATTTATATTAGAATTCATAATGATTTTTGCAGTTGTTGACATGCAAAGAGACAATTGTATTGTGTTCATGAAGGCCTCAAGTTTTGATCCAGCAGCAATGTGCACGGACTTACAGTACCAGCGTGGATAAAGGTTCCACTTTCGCCAACGCGCCGTTGGCTGTGCGTCAGCCGAAAGTCAGGTAGACGTGCCCTGCTCACTGAACTGGGAAGTAGAGGGAGTGAGAAGGCATGTTGGCCGGCTGTTTCACACACATCTTAGTGTAAATCCCCGTCGCAAAGAAGTCCAAATAAGTTCAGCGTTTAAATTTTTTAGTCGGACAACATGACGTCCATTATATCTATAGTATAGTGTAAACGCCTGAAGTAATTTTTGCTGCAGATTTTCTTTTGCGCAGTTGGAGATATATTTATTTCCAGGAAAGTTAATATCTGCAAATTAATGTATTTTTGCCATAATATTTTTGCCGTAATATTTACCGATAAGAATTAAGAAATGAAACCTTTAGTTCTAAAGCGCCGTTATTGGAGAAAGCAGAACAACAACAACATGTTTTGCCACCACTTTAATATTATTTAAATTATGAACAAAACCCGCACTTCTGAAAATAGAAATAAAATACGCAAATATCTATGTACTTGTACCTTACAATCACGGTGTCACTTTTTCCTAAAGGTGCTACTCCATTTGACAGATTATGTCGACACTTTCTGTCAGCGAACTCTCGACAGAAATATCAAATGCCTATCCACCTCAGATTAAAAAGTCTTTGACAGAAGCTCCGATCGACTGTCAACTATGTTTCTGGAAGCAACTGTCGTCATAAAATTTCCCATGACGTTCCACTTGAGAGATCATTACTGTTTGACAGTATTGATCGATGACCATATCCTGTGACACGAGGGTCTCTACTCGCTTTACTCGACCTCATTTACCATGTTGCCGGCGAGGAGACAACAGGTCACGGCAGTTGTCGACGCCTTCATTATAATAAAAAGGAGGAAACCTCCGTAGGGGAGACCGGGTCTAGTTGTTACACTTTTTCTTTTAACGGCTGTAGAATTCACATTATCAGGTTTCTGTTATCAATATGCACTGTAAAGATTGAACATTTATTAGACTACATGACTGATCTGCAGCAATCCCTATATTCTGCACATGCGTAATGCTGGCGATGAAAAAATAGACCCCCATCACCTGTAACAAACTACCCCATATACGGGGTTGTTTGTTACAGGATGTGGGGCATTTTGTTACACTAAGAATTTGCTTAAGTGAGACATGTTTCCCACTTAAGTAGGCAAGTTAAGGGGATGCCTCACTACTATTATTATCCCACAAAGCTACAGTAAGTCATTCTCTAATGGCATTTGCCACGTTGTGTTATTCGTTTGTAATTTCGAGGCATCTTTCTGAAATAAAAATAGGTAGAAAGTCATTCAGTGAGGTCATTTGATCTTGTCCAAGTTGTTACAGGTTTTGGGGCAAGTTGTTGCTGTAACAACTTGGGTGTATCAACTAGCCCATCAACAACCCTTCGCCACTGTCCTGACATTTTGAAATGTTCCAGTGCAATCTTTACAGTGCAATCTAGTGGCTAATGTCTTCCTCTCTCATAATCCAGAAAATCTCGGGTATGAATCAGTTACACTATATGCTAATCGAAGTCTCCCAAACACAAAGAAAGTTACTTTTTCGAGCATTTTTTCTGGAACACTAACCTGCGACTTTTGACGTACGTCCTCCTGTCACGTAAAGACGCAGGTTACCTTCGCGGAGCAACAGGAAAATTAGAGCGCCGTCTGTGTTTTATTATCGGAACTATTTAGAATGGACGTGTAACAACTAGACCCGGTCTCTCCTACCCTGTCCTGATTTGGTTTGAATTTTGCATAGCTCGCCATTGAACTGGTTCCGTAAATTATGCATCTTCCGCTATGCCTCAGCGACGTCCCTGGAACATGCTTTTGCAACATCAGCCCAAGCAGCCATTTTTTTCATCCTGTCTTTATATTCTGATGAGCTAACATACCATAAACTGGGTTGGTTTTGGTAGCAGTTTATCAGCTGAAATATCTCCGATTTCATCCACTCTTGGCCACCAGTGCTTGCCACCTCGTCAAATAGGAAGAAATCCACACAACATGCCCTTTTATACACCACACCATTCATGGACTATTGCGCTTCCCGAAAGTAGCTTCCCCAAAATAGAACCGGTTCTATTCTCTGAGAGCGCTGTCGTGAGTCATTATGACATTATCTTTCAATAGTCCTTCCACTTGACACCAATAACTTCTGCGACAAACTTCCGAAAGTTTTTCTGCGCTCTCGAAAGTAACTGTTGTTTCGTTATCCACTAGAGATTTTCTCTCCGACAGCAACTTCTAACAGTAAAAACTGTCTAGTGGAGTGGAGCCATAAATTCGCATGAAATGTTTCGGCCTTTGGAAATCCAGAGGTTTTGGTCCTCGTTGTATAGGCTATAAGCCGAACAACTCTCAGTCAAGAAAGCGGTGACTTGTTCAGTCAGATCAAACGGTTGAACATAAAGTGTGCTAACTTTTGTCGCCTTTTACTCATAATTTGAGAGCTAATCTCAAGAATAAATTTTGGCTGTTACCGACAAATTAACCTGATAAAGCCCTTCACAGTTGCAAGTGTCATGGGGTATCGCGCATTAAAAACTGTTCTCACAGTGGGACTGATTATGTTTTCACATTTGTGAGAAATGATCACTTAACCACCTTAGGTATACTGTGTGAAACATTTATATTCAGATTTAATGGTATAATTATCAATTTGCAAACTGTGTGCAAGCCAATGTCTTACATTATTAAGACCAATAGGCTAGCTATTTCGCCACGGCAAATTATTGACATTTACATTGACATGAGCAAGATTTAAAATTACAAATGTATTAATAAATATTTATGACAATAAATGCGAACGTTGTCATCCATAAGGAAAGCGTTTCTACTTCATGACTACTCCTACTTCTAACTGCCTCTTATAGAATTACATATTTTAAAACTCAAATAACAAAAACATCGATTGACTTGTAAATAAGTTGTATCCGAAAAAGTTGCGGTTGTTTATTCTTGCCAAAATTCAAGGCCTGTAATAACATCTGTTACACACCAGTCATTCCCAAAAACCACTCCCTCCTATCGATAATCCCTAAAGTTCTGCCTGCCGGCACTACACCGACACCTGTTGTAATCCTCTGCCACCCGCCAGGCCGATCAGAGAAAGGTGGACCAAAATGCAAAGCCAACTTCTCGTTAACTTTAGCGGTACTTTTATCCACGCTGGTACTGTAAATTACCTGTCAATTAGCTCATCTTCTTCATTCTCAGCATCTTCAACTTCATTTTCCAGAAACCATTCCGTATCTTCTTGGTCATCCACCACTATGTCGTCATCTGAATCCTCATCCGAGGACTCCTCTAATACAGAAAGCATGGGGTCATCAGTCACAATGACTGGCAAGTTGTATGTACCCTTCTCCTGTGTGTTGGCCTGGCAAAATGAGGAGAGGGGACCTAAATTTGCATAATCGCACTGGCTGGCCTTTGAGCGCACTTTAATCCGTTTGGTTTGTTGACCTGTGGAAATCAAGAAAAAAATTAACTCAAGTGGCATGTGGGGTATGAGTAAGTAACAATAATACATGTATTAGAAGAAACTCACTTTGGATTATGCACATTGTTGTTTAATTTTCAGTAATGAATTCAATGTATGGAATATGAGAATTATACAGTATGTAGTATAGTAATTACAAAACTAGTCCTTACGGGGGATCATTGAGGAAGTGAAGAGGAACAACCTGATGGCAGTGTGTGCTTCATCGACTTCAGGAAGGCATTCGACTGTACATAGAGGAATGATGATGAAAATACTCAAGGCCTACGATTTTCCTCCGTGCCATTGGGGCCATGTACACGGGACCAAGAGCTAAAGTGATCACGCCTGACAGTAGCAGTGGGGAATTCAGCTTCCATATGGGAGTGCTAGAAGGAGACACCCTTGCTCCCTTCCTCTTCATAATAGTACTGGACTATGCCTTGCGGAAGGCTATTAGGGGATGGGAACAAGAACTAGGCTTCACAATCACTCCCAGAATGTCCACAAGACACCCTGCAGAAACTGGCAGACCTGGACTATGCCGACGACATCTGCCTGCTATCTAATGAAGTAGAACAGGCACAGGAGCTCTTAACTAGAGTGGAGTTAGAGTATGCCTAGGTTGGCCTCATGCTAAATGCAAAGAAAATGGAGGTCATAACCTATAAGATAACCCAAGAACACCTGCCCCTAACAACAGTAGATGGCACTGGTCTAAAGGAAGTCACTGACTTCAAATACTTGGGCGCATGGGTTAACTCCACAGAGCAGGACCTCAAAGTGAGGAAAGCGCTCACATGGAGAGCTCTTAATGGCATGAACAGCGTGTGAAAATCCAACCTACCCCGACACATCAAGATCAGTTTCTTCTCTGCTACTGTGGAGTCCATTCTCCTTTATGGCAGTGAGTGCTGGACACTGACACAGGCCCTACAGAAGTCTTTGGATGGGTGTTACAAGAGAATGCTATGAGTGGTGCTAAACATCAAACAGGATGAGAACATTACCAACAAACGGCTGTACGGGGAGTTACCACATGTATCAGAGAAGATAGCAATCAGGAGGATGAGAATTGCCGGTCAGTGCCATCGACACCAAGAACTCCCAGCAAGTAAGCTTGTACTGTGGGAACCAACACACGGGCGTCGCTCAACGGGGCGTCCCAAACACACCTACATGGACGTGTTAAAGAATGACGCTGGCGCAGAAAGTACAAACGAGCTGGCCAGATGTATGGAGAACCGGGATGACTGGAAACGCCGATGGATGGCTCGTCTGAGGACGACGTGGAGAGAGTCATGAAAAATGGATGATATCATCAGTCAAGTTACTGCAGAAATCACTGAATACTGAGATAGTTTACTCTCCCCAGAAAATTCAAGCTGAACATAATTTTTGCATTGGTTGGTCAATCATGCCTAGATTAGAAATAATACCAGTTTACCTCTTGGCCTTGAACATGTGGGATGAAGGGTTTCACATAATGGGACTGGCACTACTGGTGAAGGACATGGAGGAGGCTGGACATCATCCACTGGCAGCACTGATACAGTGGGAGGTTCAATTTCTGTTCGAGCTGGGCATGGTTCTGTCATCACTGGGCCTGCTGAATCAAACTCTTCTTTTCTAAATGCATCATCCAGTAACTGCAAAAGTTATAATTTGTCCATTTAGATTTATAGTAATTTCTCAGCCAAGCCTACTGAATTTTACTATTGGCTACCATTTTGTACTACTGTAGGCTGTACAACGAATTTTACATTATTATGGAAATTGAGCTATCTTCACAACAGGATAGCTTACGCTGGGCTTGGCAGGCCTTACTTGCTTTCTTTCCCTTTTAGCAAAAGCTGTCCTACATTTCTTCTCAGGTTCCCTTCTTTTTTGACCTGCACTTGCAGGTGTCCCTTCAGTCTCATATTGAATTCTAGAGTAGGCAGGTCTACAGTACAGCCCTCAGTAAAAGTAAAAACTAGCGCGCGAGTTAATGCGCTCGCTCCGACCGACTGGCGCGCAAGGCCCGCTGGTCACGCCTGAATGGTACCCAGAATGTACCCTTACTTAGGCATTATAACTGAGACATTCAATGCCACTGCGTGACAGGAGACCAAGTTTATGTCTGGTCTGCTTTATCTGTCCCCGCCCGTTTGTTCAATTAAATGTCATTTGTTATCGATATCTAAATGATGACAGCGTAATTACAATATTAATTTCCTCTTCGGAGACAACTGTTGAATTCACAAGAAAGACAAAAGACAGGTTCATGTGGAAAACAGAAAGAAAAATGACAGAACAAATTATTTTATTTTAAAAATAGGTGTCAAGTATTGTATTTTTCATATCAACGCTGAATCCCTGTCCGAACAAAACTTAGAAATGAAAGCAATGTTTGTTTTCTGTCTAAACTGTACGTTAAATGTTTTGTCCTCCCCCGGCTTTGCCAAAATCAAGTTTGAGGTAAAAGTTTTAATGTGTAAATTTGTCGTCTCCTTACGATCGCTTCCATGTTGAGCGAAAAGTACGATATGCTACGTGTTAACAAACTCTTTGGCCGCGAAACAAATAGAGGCGAAAATCTTGTTCCCGACAGATACGCAATTTGCAAACTAGAGCGGCACACAGAATGTCAAGCGGGATTTTCCGATGGTTTAGTGGAGTAGCCGCATAGAGATTACTCGCATATGCAACCCGCTTCGGCTGTTTCGGTATACCCCTGCACAGCTGAATGGGTCGCTGCAACCCCTATGCTAAGCCCATTAGCGTTATCGGAAAAAATTCAAAACGGCAGATTAATAGGAAATTACCGTTGCTCTGATTACGTACTTATTAAATTTTTTTTTTTTTTTGTCAAAGCAATAACCACACAAAAGACAATTGGCAAGAACAATCTTGGACTTTTTTTGCTGTGCAAACAGAAAATGTTGGAGTGATTTGTCCTCAGTGATGCGTCTGAGCTAGCGCGTGAACTAGCACATTAGGCGCATGAACTAGCGCGCTAATTTGACTTTTACTGAGGGCAGTACTGTATGTGCTTCGACTGAATTGTGGGCACAGCATATTTTTTTAGTCTCCTGCACCTGAAGAGATGAAGGAATGTTACAATAAAAACAGGATTGTAGGCAACTGTATTTCTGCAAGACTGCTGTGCATGCCGAATGTTTTTGAGGAAAATCGAGTAGCTACCTCTACTCTACTAGGTCTACTGTGCATATCGATTCCCGGACAAGGCCAACCACGTCAAATTTGGAGCATTTTGTGTCAAATAAACTTGGTAAAATAAAAAATCTCACCTTTCATAAACTTCGCTTTCAATCTGAGCTACAGAAATTGGTATTTCATAGTAATCTGGGGTGAAATGCCGAGAACAAATCACGGCAGAAGAACTGTTCAAGTTGGGTTCCAGGAAATTCGCCCTCGTAGTCTTCATGAATCTCGCCCACTGCCGACAAGTGCTGAGCTCTTTTGGGAAAGTGTGCAATCAGACACCCTTCTCTTGGTCCGTGGTAGCACTACACCCTAACACGACACATCTATTCACCATTTTGTTGCAAATATTGACAAAAGAGGCTAGACAATAACTCGATTGAATCACAATCGCCTTTGTTCTGCTAGCGTGCTCTGCAGTTGTGTTCCTGAGTTTACGTCATCACCCGAAGATTTCCAAAGATGTCCTAAGATTTAATATAAACGTGAAAGAAAAGGGCTACGGCGTTCAAATTATCAATAATTAATAGAAGGTGCTCTTTGGACAGGGTCGAGAAAAATACTTCAAAACATAAAAAAGCAAAATGCCCAAGGCAACTCTTCTTAAGTTAAAAAGCTTTTAGTAATCAGCTAGTTCATATTCGAACTCACAGAACCAACATGTTTTTGTAAAAATGTTGGTTCTGTGAGTTCGAATATGAACTAGCTATTTAATAAAAGCTTTTTAACTTAAGAAGAGTTGCCTTGGACATTTTCCTTTTTTAGGTTTTGAAGTATATGTCCGAAGATTTTTTTTCTTGAAGGAGGGCATGGCCCGCAACTTTTAAATTAAAAGAAAATGATACCTAGCACGATTTTTTTTCCTGTCAAATCGTCCATCCATCCATTCTCTATACCCGCTTATTCAGCGCTCCAGACTGCGACCAAGATTTACGTTTTGGACTTACATTCTCACATCGGTCGCGAACTGCGCGACCAACACTTCTTGCACTGTGCCCTATTCTGGGCAGCGATTCACTCCCTAATTATCAACCGACGGCCGCAAATTTTTTTCTGCAGGTCGGTTGGTACCATTACGTACATCAGCCAATCACAGATCAGCTGGTGCCATCAGCCAATCACAGCTCGGCTGTACTCATGCATCGATGAGAATGGCAAAGCATTCGACCCATGGACCTATTAGGAGAACTGGACAGACAACGAAGGCTGGAACACGCGCCGACATGGGCGTAGCGGTGAACCTGATATTGCAGGTCACGTGATGCCATGGGGGCCAAAAAGAAATTTCTCCATAGGGAATAACTGAAAAAGACACGCTGATAAATCCGTGAATAAATTTTTTTGACAGCCACAAATTATCGATACCGAAACGGTTTATTTTTCTCTTTTAAATCATTGATGCCTCGTTTCTCGGCAAAGACAAAATGTTTTATTTATATTCAGGCTATGCGAACACCAACGGGTCCTCATATGTAAGCGCGTTCTCGTCTCCCCCGAATTTAGCACTGCCGCGGATGTGAGTGGGTGGAGCAATGGGCATTCCTTACCGTCTGTCTGTGTTGATCATTAAAAACGTAGCCAAGTCGGTAAAGTGAGCTGGCGACGTTACGGTGCAAATATATTGAGCAACAAAAGAAACGCAAGTTAATTAAAGACAGACCGGAAAATAAGTTTGCGCGTAATTATAATAGAAAATCAAATTTACGAATTGCGAGCAGATCTGGGCTGATCAGAACCGCGAGGTCCTCGAGGCTTTACCCGGGGTCTGTCATGCTTGCTATTATGCTGCCCAGATTTACGCCGCAGATGTTGATGTGATTGCTTATAAGATGTTTCTGGGTCCGTAGCGGTTAAATACCACTACTAAGGGTTGCTGGCCCTGTGCAGTCGGGCAAGCAGGCTGCCCTCTTCCGCATTGCGTTCCTCAGTGGGTAGCTTCTGGAGTGGAATCATATAGAAACACAAATCACCGGTACTAACACCAGAGAGGCTATCTTGGAAGGACCAGTGGGCTAACCCAAGCAGGGGCTGATCCTGATTTTTTTCAGGGTTTACTCCCATAGATCCGCTGCGTTTTGCAATACTAGGGGCGGCGCTAAGAGCCACAGCATGCGGTCTTCGGCATGTGAGAGGCTAGGTAATGCGGCCACTTGCTAATGATAAGCCGTATGTTGCGCAACACATGCCGCTGGATATGGGGAGACCAGAAATGGGCATTCCTTGCCGTCCGTCTGTGATCAACATTATAGACGTAGACAAGCCGGTAAAGTGAGCTGGCGTGATGGAGCAAATATTCTGAGCAACAAAAGAAACGCAAGTCAATTAAAGGCAGACCGGAGAATAAATTTACGCGTAATTATTGAAAATCAAATTTATTACTAGCGTGTGCACATTTACACTCGTTTCATCAAACGTTTCTTTGTTTTGCGGTCACTTTTAGTAACCATAAGAGCACATCAACTTACTAGCTAACTTGCGTTTCTTTTGTTGCTCAGTATATTTTTGCCATTTTATTTTAATGATGAATGGCCATAATATGTAGCAACTCGATTGCCACACTTCATGTAGCGCGGCAAAATGCACTGTAAGCTAAGGCCGCTGTTTTGACATCCTGGAACCGTGTACGCAGCCAACACTCACCTTACTTTTTCATATTAAAATGATATGGATATATCCATGAACTGAGTTGTATACTTCCATTAACTTTGAATAGCACCAATTCACATTACTGTATTTACATGCATTATGCACAATGTGTCAGTTGAGTAGCATCTAACGTAATGTCCATATGAGTGCATTTATAGCACTACATAAATAAAGTTCGAACACTGCTTAGCAAACCATTTATTAACCATTCTTCATTCTTAAATTACAGACCTTCATGCTTGATGGCGAAACTTTTCAGCAATTTGACAGATGAGATCCAAAATTATAACTTTTTTTGTGCATGATCTGAACAAGCACTGAACATACATACTCATTATTTGTGGTACAGCCTTTATTACAGTTTTTGGTAGGTGGAAACGTCAGAGTATATGAAATCCGAACATCTAATGTTCGTGAGCAGCATCTCAGATCAACGGGAGTGATGCAGGTAGATTCGACGGTGTGGCTAATTTTCATCTGAACGAAGATAATACGAGTCCAAAAAAATGCAACAGTTGAGCATGAGACGAAGATCGAATAGATGTACAACCCCAATTCCGAAATAGTTGGGACGAAGTGTAAATTGTGAATAAAATCAAAATGCAATGACTTTCAGATCACATGAGCCAATGTTATTCACAATGGAACATAGATAACATTTCAAATGTTGAAACTGAGACATTTTACATTCTTATCAACAAAATGAGCTTCTTTCAAATTTTATGGCTGCAACAGGTCTCAAAAAAGTTGGGACACAGGCAAAAAAGGCCTGAAAAAGCTAGCCTAAATTACGCAGAGCCGGCCACTATCCTAAAATTGAGTACCACAAATACAATCGATTGCCACTCGGGTAAGAGTACCATACACAACCTCCAGCAAAATCGAAAAAAATCACAACATTTTCGGCTTACCTTAATGTTTTGATACCAAGTGAAGTATTCGGGTGTGGAAAAACGTCGACCGTACATCCAGTAAAGATAATTTACACTTTAATTTCTACAGCGGCTATACGTGCTACTAGCTTATAAAGGTGGCAGCCATGACACTGTTGACAATACTGGGGCATGCGCAGCGTCTGCATAGTCCGGTATATCACATAGGCACGCGCATGCAGCGAGGGCGAGCGCTCAGTTTCCGTGCGCTAGAGTGTTCAACACCCAGCCGTTTGTTATTCACATCTGGACCTCTGTTTGAGTAATAATTCGCGTGCTTAAGCTTGCCTAGCACCTAACAACATTAAGTTTGGAACTTATATCGAAGTTGGCTTTATGATATTATTCTATTGATGTCGTCTCGGTGTTACATACTCTTAGGTGGTGCGTACAGTAGCAGGATGTCTGCTAAAATTTGAGTAAAGTGGTCGACGCCGCTGTGTTTACGTCGCCACATATACTCGGCCAGATAAAAACCTAAGCCGTCGCTGCTGCTCGTATGCATGGATGGCAAGGACCTCTTGATCTGCCACCACTGGCACTCAATCAATAAATTCCACACATCTTGCACCGTACAATCACTCATTTTTTCTTCTTGTTTGTCGCTGATTACTACACGACCCTTTATAGTCTTGAAACTCATTCTGTGCACGTATGACCAATTTCATCGCGCCTTTTATTTCCATTCTAAATAGAAAACACACGCGAGTGCATTTGAGGCTGCCCATTTACATGACGTTAACAACAATAAATAATTAAGAAGGAAAAGAACCTGTTATGGCCCCAATTTGTTATGGCATCACGGACAGCAAGGGATGACAGACAAAATCCTTTAAGTTCAACAGATTTAATTAAACAAACACATAGAACTAATCTACACCCTACACTACTGACCAAGATTGAAAAGAAAATAAAAAATGAGATATTTACAATTCCCTGTAATGGAGATGGGCTGCTATGTTGTGATGTCCTGAGACAGGAAAATGCTCCAACACAGGCAAAAATCCACAAAAAGCTTAACAGGTCTTGAAAAGAGTGACAGGTCTGGTCAAATGTATCCTTCTTGCAATTTCTCCTACTACTACTACTACTCTCTTAATTTTTCTCCTTATATACTCTTGTCCAGCCCCCTCCCACTCTGGGACTTTCCCCTCTGGGCATGCCCTGGACATGCCCAACCTAGCTTCAGACTGGGCTTCACAAAAAAAAGTCAATACTGCCATCTAGTGGCTATTTACCACATTACAAACCTTATAGGTAAGACATTTCGCCCTTGTGTATTTGGCTGATTATGTTATCCATGCCTCATAGCACGAAATTTTATCTGCCTCATAACTTGAGCTGCAAGACTTTGGCACCGCGTCGCGCACTTTGATATTACTATCGGAGCGACATTTTCTTTAATTTGTCACGACACTGATCTATTGTTCTGTCATAAGCATGCAAATGTAACTGCGCACAAATTATTCCGAAAACCTCCGAGTTTTTGTGCGTGGTATACCCAGTGGTGGATTGTGTTTTCGTGCGCCTACATTTCGACCAAGTATCAAATTTCTTCGTTTGAATGGAGAGATCCTTTCACCGCTGCATTTCTTAGAACAAGACAACCGTGACACATAACGGTAATCTGCCGTGCTGAAGTACGGTTGCTTTCACATTTGATACTAGTACGGATGAGATCGTGCCCGAATCCACCTCTTCCAACCGTACTCGCCTACCGTGGCTGAGCCTCGTGCTCACACTTGCCAAACGAACTAAACTACCTCTATCCCTACCCCTATCCCTAACCTTAACCTAACTCAAAGGGAATGCTATCCCTACCCCTATCCCTAACCCTAACCTAACTCACAGGGAATGCTATCCCTACCCCTATCCCTAACCCTAACCTTAACCTAACTCACAGGGAATGCTATCCCTACCCCTATCCCTAACCCTAACCTTAACCTAACTCATAGGGAATGCTATCCCTATCCCTAACCTTAACTTAACTCACAGGGAATGCTATCCCTACCCCTATCCCTAACCTTAACCTAACTCACAGGGAATGCTATCCCTACCCCTATCCCTAACCTTAACCTAACTCACAGGGAATGCTATCCCTACCCCTATCCCTATCCCTAACCTTAACCTAACTCACAGGAAATCCCTATCCCTACCCCTATCCCCCCTTATCCCTAACCACAGGGAATGCTATCCTACCCCTCATCCCTAACCCTGCTAACCCCTACCCCTATCCCTAATCCTAACCTTAACCTAACTCATAGGGAATGCTATCCCTATCCCTGTGTCTAACCCTAACCTTAACCCAACTCAGCCACAAACAATGGTTTGTTCTGCTCAAATTATTCTACCCAGGGTCAATGGGTCAGCCAACTCACCAGTATGAAACACATCAAAATGGATATTCAGTTTACATCTCTTCATTGACAACAATAAATAAAAGAAAGAAAAATAAATAAAGGAATATATTATTTCTTTATTTATTTATTTATTTATATATATATATATATATATATATAAGTTGGTGTAGTGGTTAAGGCTACAGTGTGTGGTGTGATTAACAGTGCTTTCTCCACAGGTTTCCAGGTTCGAATCCCGCTGCAGTCACTAATGTAATGTCTACCTTAACATGTAAACCTTTGTTCACAGCCTCATCGATGGAGAAAAAAAAAAACATAAAAAAAGGAGAACATAAGTAGGTCAAGAGATAGGACACAGAGTGAATGGCAGGAGGGAAGAGTACAGAAGTAGAAAGCGGAATTACCGCAAAAATTTTTTTTTACTCGCGCCGCATCTACCCCTTCCTTTTAAAGTTTTTCCCCATCATTCTAAACCCCCTTCTCACTAATAAAAACCCCCCAAAAATATTTGTGCCCCCTTTTAAAATCATTCTGGTCAAAAAAAAAACCAAAAAAAAGTGGAGGTTGTGTATGGTACTCATGCCTATAAATTACTCCCACTAGCGCTTCGTTCTGATCATCAATTACGAGGCCCGTAAAACGGCTGGAAAGTGGGTCTCACTCAGGAGACACTTCTGCTGGTAACTTTCCTAGCTGGCGTTAGCTTCTAGTTGACGGTCTATTCAAATCAATGGGACGATTAAAACGTAAGCTAGCATGCTGCCGCTTTTTGGCCATTAAATACGTTACAAGTGACACCGTAAAGGCTTGAATTTAGTAATAGCGAAAAGCATTATCACGATAGCTATTCATCCCATTGACTTGGATAGATCATCAGGCGCCAACTAAAAGCTAACGCAATTTTTCCATCTTCCAAATAAGACGACACTGACAATCATAGGATGAATAGGAACTCAAATTCGTGAGCCTGAAATATCGAATTAGTAAAAATTGAGAAGTACTTTTCATTTATTCCTCGTCGAAGGCTCGGAATAAACGGACATTAATGTTAGCTAGCTAGCTGCTCGCTTTTCATAAAGACAGTGGCTATTCTTACGTGACTGTAATCCATTGCAGGCAGGCTATTCTTACGTGACTTTCGGTCAGACATGCGCAGATTGAAATTGCCGGACTCCGATCATTTTCTTACCTTGTTCTCCCGTAAGAATAGCTAGACATGTTTATGGTTTGCGTGACTGATGCTCACGTAATGTGGATATGTATAACTATTTTTACCGGAGTTCTCCTATCTGATTAACGGCCCAGTTCCAGATGCTACCACGAGATTGCCCAACCTTGGTGAAGCAACTATACTGAGCAACGAAAGAAACGCAAGTTAATTAAAGCTGCAAGCAGCGTTGAACGGGCCCTCACACCCTTGTGCATGTTGGGGGTGGTGGTGAGATCCTGATGGGTGCAGGTGTGCACTCACGACTATAGGACAGGCCAAGTACAGGCACCCACCTGTGATGAAGATTCGAGCAAATCGGACAAAGCACAAAGGAGTTATGACAGATTGATAGTTCATACACCAGGGGGGGCTTGGTGCGTAACCAAATGTGTGCAGCTGCATTCAGGGGCAAACCCTTAGCACAAATGTGAAGTTTCGAGCAAATCGGCCAATGTCAATGTAAAATATGGCATTTCCTGTTTCCACAAGGGGGCGCTATGGAGACATTTTGCTCCCCCCATAGGCGAGGCCCCTATCAGATTTAAGAGCTTGCCATCCTTGACCTGTGTATCAATTTTTCTGATGATACGAGTTCAGTAAAGACATCAAAAACACAAACGTATTTTCATGGCAAGGGATCCATCTTCGCCGTGTTGCCACAGGAACGCCATTACTTGTAGCTTCACAGCATTCATAAAGTAGCTTCACCAACTTGTTCTGCATGTTTTAGAAGTGGAATGAAGTTGATGGGTTCAACTATGTGTCATCAGTACATGTTAAAGTAAAAAATGGACACTTCCTGTTACCACCAGGGGGTGCTATTAGTGAAGTGGGAAGTTATGATATCCTGACGTTCAGGGCGGAGCACTCATCATGTCCAGCAAGATTGAAGCTTTCTACGGTTAAGTATGTTGGCGTGACAGCATTTTGAAATTTTTTTGGTGAGTCGCCAAACTTTGTCACGCCCTAGCAGCCACGCCTTTGCCCCCTACAGATACGCAGAGAACACAAATTTTCATCAGCTTGGTCTCTAGATGATCTGTACCAAATTTGAAGTCAATCGGTTGAAAACCCTAGGAGGAGTTCATTTTGAAATTGAAAAATTCAAATCAAAATGGCCGACTTCCTGTTGGGTTTAGGGCGTGGCTCCAATGGAATTTTTTGTATGTCTGGGTATGATACACATGTGGATCGAATTTCGTCTGCCTACGACAAAGTAACCGAACTGGTCACATCCTGTTACCACCAGGAGGCGCTATTAGTAAAGTGGGAAGTTATTTTATCGTAATGTTCAGGGCGGAGACTTCATCATGTCCAGCAAGTTTGAAGCTTCTACGATCAAGTAGGTTGGCGTGAGAGCATTTTGAAATTTTTTTGGCGAGTCGCCAAACCATGTCACGCCCTAGCAGCCACGCCCTTTTACCTACAAACATGCAGAGCACAACTTTTCATCAGCTTGGTCTCTAGATGATCTGTACCAAATTTGAAGTCAATCGGTCCAAAACCCTAGGAGGAGTTCGTTTAAAAATTGAAAAATTCTAATCAAAATGGCCAACTTCCTGTGGGGTTTAGGGCGTGGCTCCATTGAGTTTTTTGTATGTCTGGGTATGGTACACATATGTATCAAATTTCGTATGCCTACGACAAAGTAACCAAATTGGATACTTCCTGTTACCACAGGGGGGCACAATTAGTAAAGTGGGAAGTTATTATATTGTGACGTTCAGGGCGGAGCCATCATCATTTCCAGCAAGTTTGAAGCTGCTACGATGAAGTATGTTGGATTGAGAGCATTTTGAAATTTTTTTGGCGAGTAGCCAAAATTTGCCCCGCCCTAGCAGCCACGTCCTTTGACCTACAGACATGCAGAGCACAACTTTTGATCAGCTTGCTCTCTAGATGATCTCGACCAAATTTGAAGTGGATCGGGCAAAATCCTAGGAGGAGTTCGTTTTTCAAAGTAAAAATCTGGTCACTTCCTGTTACCACCGGGGGGGCGCTATTAGTAAAGTGAAAAATTATGATATGTGGACGTTCAGGGCGGAGACATCATCATGTCCAGCAAGTTTGAAGCTGCTAAGATCAAGTATATGTGCGAGAGAGCATTTTGAAATTTTTTTGTCGAGTCGCCAAATTTTGTCACGCCCTAGCAGCCACGCCCTTTGACCGACAGACATGCAGAGCACAACTTTTGATCAGCTTGGTCTCTAGATGATCTCGACCAAATTTGAAGTCGATCGGACAAAATCCCTAGGAGGAGTTCGTTTTAAAATTCAAAAATTCAAATCAAAATGGCCGACAACCTGTTGGGTTTAGGGCGTGGCTCCAATGGAATTTTTTGCATGTCTGGGTATGATACATATATGTACTGAATTTCATTTGCCTACGAGAAAGTAACCAAATTTCCCTAAGGGAATTTTTGAACGTGTTTAGGGGGCTATTTTGGCAATTTCGTCAACCATGAATGACCCCCAAAAATATCGAATTTCGGATCCGGCCGGACGAAAGTGGAAAGTTAACGCGTTTTCACCATTGGGAAAGGGGCGAAATTGGCCTTTGAATTGTTGCAAGAAGAATAATAATAATAATTAAAGTTTAAGCGGCGTTGTATGAAACCCTCACACACCGATGCACCAAGACAGAACGAGCGACCGCTGACCCCTGCGCCGGTAGTCGATGTATTGCTGCTCTAGTCTGTCAGAGGAATTGCATGTAGATTTTCTTCAGACCTATCACTTTCGTCTGTCACAACAATATGCTCAAAATGGCCGCTCTTTCACGCCCACACCGTTAATTAACAACAAGAGATTTTACTAACTTCTCATGTCACAGGGCTCAAGAGTGTCCATACTTTTTTTCATGACATTCAGATTAAATGTTTAGGAGAAGTTCGCAAAAGTATGACAAATGCCCAATTTTGCTAATTTCCTGTCGCCAGGAGGGGGCGCTGTCAGTTTGGCTAAATATGACCATGTTTATGGCCTCAGGGCAAGACTCTCATGATACGTCTGAAGTTTGGTGCAGGTTTGACAATGTCCACTGAAGTTATAAGCATTTGAATTTTCATGGTGAATTGCTTAAAATGGCGGCCCTGCCACGCCCACACCGTGACTCCCACCGAAATGAATTTAATAACTTTTAATCTTCAAGGGGTCAAGACTACACACAGCAATTTTCATGGGAATCAGACAAAATCCCTAGGAGGAGTTTGTTAAAGTACGCAAAATGCAAATCGCCAAAAATGGCCGCTCAATTCAAAATGGCCGACGTCCTGTTGACTTTAGCCCATGGTGTCAAGAGACTTTTTTGTAGACGTGGGTGTGATACATATGTCCAGCAACTTTCATCAGTGTTCGGGGTAGAAGGCCTTGGGGCTGCAGTTTAGAGGGCGCTAGCGAGGCAGTTGGCCCCGGCCACTTGCGAAACCAATACAATTAGTAATTGTCTATGGAAACTGACCAGGTTGTGAAGTTTGGTATGTAAAGAACAAAGTTTACCTAAATTTATTAGGGAATCAATGTTCACGGCGAAATGCTCAAAATGGCCGCCTCATCACGTGCATAAGGTTAATCCAAACAAGAAGATTTTAATAAATTTTCATGATACAGGTCTCAAGAGGGTCCACCCCCGTTTTCATGACATTCAGATGAAATCTGTAGGAGGAGTTCGCAAAAGTATGACACATGCCCAATTTTTGTCATTTCCTGTCGCCAGGAGGGGGCGCTGTCAGTATGGCTGAATATGACCATTTGAGTGGTTTAAGGGCGGGGCTCTTATAATACTCCTGAGGTTTGGTGCACGTCGGACAAATATCACTGAAGTTATAAGTATTTGAAATTTCATGGCAAAACGCTTAAAATGGCGGCTCTGCCACGCCCACACCTTGACTCCAACCGAGATGATTTTAATAAGTTTTTGATCTTCAAGGGGTCAAGAGTGAACACAGTGATTTTCATGAGAATCGGCAAAACCCCTAGGAGGAGTTTGTTAAATTCGATGCCTGAAATCGGCAAAAATGGCCTAATTTTTTGAATTTTCAACGCCACCTAGCGGTCTTCCTGTGCATTGGACAAAAACGTCCCCAAATAGCAAATCCGTTTGTCTTGGCAAGCTCTACATGCCTACCAAATTTCAGCATAATCAGGCAAACCACAGATTTTTCATGAATTTTTAAATTTTTCTAGGGGCGCTGTGGAGCCATTTTGCCCTGCCCACTGGCGAAACCAATAAAATCATAGAATTTTCACCAGGCCTGATTTTTCAGCAACATTTTTGTTCAAATTGAAACATGTTAAAGCCCCCAAAAAGCCCTGTAAAGTGGAAGAATAATAAGAATAATAATTAAAAAGCACAAAAAGCGGCGTTATACGAACCCTCGCACACTGATGCACCGCCGAGAACGAGCCACCGCCAATCCCTGGGCTCGCCAACTAAAGGTAAAGTTGCTTTATGTCTGTCGCAGGAATTGCATGTAAATGTTCTTCAGACCTGTCACTGTCGCCTGTCACGTAAAGATGCTCAAAATGGATGCCCTGTCACACCCCACACTGTTAATTGACAACAAGAGATTTTCATAAGTTTTCATGTCAAATGGCTCAAGAGTGTCCACACCCTTTTTCATGACATTCAGATGAAATCTGCAGGAGAAGTTTGCAAAAGTAGGACACATGCACAATTTTGTTAATTTCCTGTCACCAGGAGGGGGCGCTGTCAGTATGGCTAAATATGACCATGTGAATGGCTGCAGGGCGGGACTCTTATGATATGCATAAAGTTTGGTGCATGTTGGACAATTTACACTGAAGTTATAAGCATTTGAAATTTCATGGCAAAAACGCTTAAAATGGCGGCCCTGCCACGCCCACACCATGACTCCAACCAAGATGATTTTAATAACTTTTGATCTCAAGGGGACATGAGTAAACACAGTGATTTTCGTGAGAATCTGCAAAACCCCTAGGAGGAGTTTTAAATTCCAATGCCTGAAATCGTAAAATTGCCTAATTTTGTATTTTCAAGGCCACCTAGCGGGCATCCTGTGCATTGACAAAAAACGTCCCAAAAGGCAAATCCGTTTGTCTTGGCAAGCTCTACATGTCTACCAAATTTCAGCATAATCGGGCAAACCACAGAGTTTTTTCATGAAATTTTTAAATTTTTCTAGGGGGCGCTCACACTGGAGCCATTTGGCCACCCTGTCACCACTAGGGCCAAACCTATAAAATCATAGAATTTTCACCAGGGCTGATTTTTCAGCCACTTTTTGTTTGAATTGAAACACGTTAAAGCCCCCCAAAAAAGCCCTGTAGGAAAGATTTGGAAGAATCATATAATAATAATAATAATAATAATCACAACAGATATGAATTGCTTAAATGGTCCTGCCCACGCCCACATCGTGACTGAGATTCAAATAACTTTTGATCTTCAAGGGGGCCCGTAATTTTCAAAAGAATCAGACAAAATTAAAAGCAAGCGGGCGGCAAATGCCAACGGGCCATTCAATTAAAAAATGGCCGACTTCCGACTTTGCTATGGTGTCAAAGAGAACGTAGCGTGGGTGTGACCGCCAATCCCTGAAGGCTTGGGGCTGCCGTTTGGAGGTAACGTTGTTTGGGTCTGTCGCAGGAATTGCATGTAAATGTTCTTCAGACCTGTCACTGAATCAATGTCACGGAAAGATGCTCAAAATGGCCGCCCCATCCGCCCAAATAAGGTAATTGACAACAAGAGATTTTCATAAGTTTTTCACGTCACAGGGCTCAAGAGTGTCCACACCCTTTTTCGTGACATTCAAATGAAATCTGCAGGAGAAGTTTGCAAAAGTATGACACATGCACAATTTTGGTAATTTCCTGTCGCCAGGAGGGGCGCTGTCAGTATGGCTAAATATGACCATGTGAATGGCTTCAGGGCGGACTCTTATGATATGCATAAAGTTTGGTGCAGGTCGGACAATGTACACTGAAATCATAAGCATTAGAATTTTCATGGCGAATCGCTTAAAATGGCGGCCCTGCCACGCCCACACCATGACTCCCAACGAAATGAATTTAATTACTTTTGCTCTTCAAGGGGTAACGACTACACACAGCGGTTTTCATGAAAATCCGAAAAAATCCCTAGGAGGAGTTCGCAAAAGAACACAACGTGCAAATCGCCAAAAATGGCTGTTCAATTCAAAATGGCCGACTTTCTGTTGACTTTAGCCTATGGTGTCAGGAGACTTTTTTGTAGATGTGGTTGTGCTACATATGCCCGCAAATTTTCATCAGTGTATGTGGAAGAGCCCCTTGGGGCTGCAGTTTAGGGGGCGATAGCGAGTCAGTTAACCGTGCCCACTTGAGAAAACCGATACAGTTCATAAAATACTATGGAAACTGACCAGTATGTGAAGTTTGGTACGTAATGAACAAGGTTTTACTAAATTTATTAGGGAATTGTTGCTCACACTGAGATGCTCAAAATGGCCACCCTGTCATGCACGCAGGGTTAATCCAAACAATAAGATTTTAATAACATTTGATGTCACGATTCTCCGGAGTGTCCACACCCATTTTCGTTCAATTCAGATGAAATCTGTAGGAGGAGTCCGCAAAAGTATGACACATGCCGAATTTTGGCTATTTCCTGCCGCAAAGAGGGGGCGCTGTGATTATGGCTGAATAGGACAATTGGCTTTGCTTCAGGGCAAGACTCTTATACAAATAAAGTTTGCTGCATGTGGGACAATGTACACTGAAGTTATAAGCATTTGAATTTTCATTGTGAATTGCTTAAAATGGCGGCCCTACACGCCCCACACCATGACTCCCACGAAATGATTTTAATGACTTTTGATCTTCAAGGGTCAAGACTACACACAGTGATTTTCATGAGAATCAGACAAAATCTAGGAGGAGTTCGTTAAAGCACATAACATGCAAATCGCCAAAATGGCTGTTCAATTCAAAATGGCCGACTTCCTGTTGACTTTAGCCTATGGTGTCAAGAGACTTTTTTTGTAGGCGTGGGTGTGATACATATGTCCAGCAACTTTCATCAGTGTACGTGGAAGAAGGCCTTGGGGCTGCAGTTTAGAGGGTGCTAGCGAGGCAGTTGGCCCCGCCCACTTGCAAAACCAATACAATTCGTAATTGTCTATGGAAACTGACCAGCTTGTGAAGTTTGGTATGTAAAGAACAAAGTTTACCTCAATTTATTAGGGAATCAATGTTCACGGCGTGATGCTCAAAATGGCCGCCCCATCACGGCCACAGGATTATTCCGAAAAAAGAAGATTTTAATAACTTTTCATGGTACAGGTCTCAAGAGTGTCCACGCCCGTTTTAGTGACATTCAGATGAAATCTGTAGGAGGAGTTCGCAAAAGCATGACACATGCCCAATTTTTGTCATTTCCTGTCGCCAGGAGGGGGCGCTGTCAGTATGGCTGAATATGACCATTTGAGTGGTTTAAGGGCGGGACTCTTATAATAAGCCTGACGTTTGGTGCAGGTCGGACAAATATTACTGAAGTTATAAGCATTTGAAATTTCATGGAAAAACGCTTAAAATGGCGGCCCTGCCACGCCCACACCATCACTCCAACCGAGATGATTTTAATAACTTTTGATCTGCAAGGGGTCAAGAGTAAACACAGTGATTTTCGTGAGAATCCGGCAAAACCCCTAGGAGGAGTTCGTTAAATTCCAATGCCTGAAATCGGCAAAATTTGCCTAATTTTGTATTTTCAACGCCACCTGGCGGGCATCCTGTGCATTGGACAAAAACGTCCCAAATGGCAGATCCGTTTGTCTTGGCAAGCTCTACATGCCTACCAAATTTCAGAATAATTGGGCAAACCACAGATTTTTCATGAATTTTTACATTTTTCTTGGGGGCGCTGTGGAGCCATTTTGCCCCGCCCACTGGCGAAACCAATAAAATCATAGAATATTCACCAGGCCTGATTTTTCAGCCACATTTTTGTTCGAATTGAAACACGTTAAAGCACCCAAAAAGCCCTGTAAAGTGGAAGAATAATAATAATAAGAATAATTAAAAGCATAAGCGGCGTTTATAAAAACCCTCGCGCGCAATGCACCGCCCGAGAACGAGCCACCGCCAATGCCTGCGCTCGCCGACTGGAGGTTACGTTGCTTGGGTCTGTCGCAGGAATTGCATGTAAATGTTCTTCAGACCTGTCACTGTCGCCTGTCACGGAAAGATGCTCCAAAATGGCTGCCCCGTCAAACCCACACCGTTAATTGACAACAAGAGATTTTGATAAGTTTTCATGTCACAGGGCTCAAGAGTGTCCACACACTTTTTCTTGACATTCAGATAAAATCTACAGGAGAAGTTCGCAAAAGTATGACACATGCACAATTTTGGTAATTTCCTGTCGCCAGGAGGGGGCGCTGTCAGTATGGCTAAATATGACCATGTGAATGGCTTCAGGGCGGGACTCTTATGATATGCATAAAGTTTGGTGCATGTCGGACAATTAACACTGAAGTCATAAACATTTGAATTTTCATGGCTAATCGCTTAAAATGGCGGCCCTGCCACGCCAACACCATGACTCCCACCGAAATGAATTTAATAACTTTTGCTCTTCAAAGGGTCAAGACTACACACAGCGATTTTCATGAGAATCAGACAAAATCCCTAGGAGGAGTTGTTAAAGTCATAAAATGCAAATCGCCAAAAATGGCCGTTCAATTAAAATGGCCGACTTCCTGTTGACTTTAGCCGATGGTGTCAAGAGACTTTTTTGTAGGCGATGGGTGTGATACATATGTCCAGCAACTTTCATCAGTGTCCGTGCAGGAAGGCCTTGGGGCTGCAGTTTAGAGGGCGCTTGCGAGGCAGTTGGCCCTGCCCACTTGCAAAACCAATACAATTAGTAATTGTCTATGGAAACTGACCAGCTTGTGAAGTTTGGTATTTAAAGAACAAAGTTTACCTAAATTTATTAGGGAATCAATGTTCACGGCGAGATGCTCAAAATGGCCGCCCCATTACGCCCATAGGGTTAATCCAAACAAGAAGATTTTAATAAATTTTTTCATGTCACAGGTCTCAAGAGTGTCACGCCCGTTTTCATGACATTCAGATGAAATCTGTAGGAGGAGTTCATAAAAGTATGACACATGCCCAATTTTTGTCATTTCCTGTCGCCAGGAGGGGGCGCTGTCAGTATGGCTGAATATAACCATTTGAGTGGTTTCAGGGCGGGACTCTTATAATACTCCTGAGGTTTGGTGCACGTCGGACAAATATCACTGAAGTTATAAGCATTTGAAATTTCATGGCAAAACGCTTAAAATGGCGGCCCTGCCACGCCCACACCTTGACTCCAACCGAGCTGATTTTAATAACTTTTGATCATCAAGGGGTCAAGAGTAAACACAGTGATTTTCATGAGAATCCGGCAAAACCCTAGGAGGAGTTTTTCGTTAAATTCGATGCCTGAAATCGGCAAAATGGCCTAATTTTTGAATTTTCAACGCCACCTAGCGGTCTTCCTGTGCCTTGGACAAAAACGTCCCAAATGGCAAATCCGTTTGTCTTGGCAAGCTCTACATGCCTACCAAATTTCAGCATAATCGGGCAAACCACAGATTTTTCATGAATTTTTTAATTTTTCTAGGGGCGCTGTGGAGCCATTTTGCCCTGCCCACTGGGCGAAACCAATAAAATCATAGAATTTTCACCAGGCCTGATTTTTCAGCCACATTTTTGTTCAAATTGAAACACGTTAAATCACCCAAAAAGCCCTGTAAAGTGGAAGAATAATAATAATAATAAGAAGAATAATAATAATAATAATTAAAGCCATAAGCGGGCGTTATGCGAACCCTCGCACACTGATGCACCGCCGAGAACGAGCCACCGCCAATCCCTGCGCTCGCCAACTGGAGGTAAAGTTGCTTATGTCTGTCGCAAGAATTGCATGTAAATGTTCTTCAGACCTGTCACTGTCGCCTGTCACGGAAAGATGCTCAAAATGTCCACCCCGTCACACCCACACTGTTAATTGACAACAAGAGATTTTCATAAGTTTTCATGTCACATGGCTCAAGAGTGTCCACACCCGTTTTCGTGACATTCAGATGAAATCTGCAGGAGAAGTTCGCAAAAGTAGGACCCATGCACAATTTTGTTAATTTCCTGTCACCAGGAGGGGGCGCTGTCAGTATGGCTAAATATGACCATGTGAATGGCTGCAGGGCGGGACTCTTATGATATGCATAAAGTTTGGTGCATGTCGGACAATTTACACTGAAGTCATAAGCATTTGAATTTTCATGGCGAATCGCTTAAAATGGCGGCCCTGCCACGCCCACACCATGACTCCCACCAAAATGAATTTAATAACTTTTGTTCTTCAAGGGGTCAAGAGTACACACAGCGATTTTCATGAGAATCGGACAAAATCCCTAGGAGGAGTTCGTTAAAGTACACAACATGCAAATCGCCAAAAATGGCCGTTCAATTAAAAATGGCCGACTTTCTGTTGACTTTAGCCTATGGTGTCAAGAGACTTTTTTGTAGACATGGGTGTGATACACATGTCCAGCAACTTTCATCAGAGTACGTGGAAGAGTGCCTTGGGGCTGCAGTTTAGGGGGCGCTAGCGAGGCAGTTAACCCTGCCCACTTGCAAAACCAATACAGTTCATAAAATACTATGGAAACTGACCAGTATGTGAAGTTTGGTATGTAATGAACAAGGTTTTACTAAATTTATTAGGGAATTGTTGCTCACACTGAGATGCTCAAAATGGCCACCCTGTCACGCACGCAGGGTTAATCCAAACAATAAGATTTTAATAACAATTAATGTCACGATTCTTGGGAGTGTCCACACCCATTTTCGTTTAATTCAGATGAAATCTGAAGGAGGAGTTCGCATAAAAGTATGACACATGCCGAATTTTGGCCATTTCCTGTCTTAAAAAGAGGGGGCGCCAGAGTATGGCTGAATAGGACAATTGGATTTGCTTCAGGGCAAGACTCTTATCATACACATAAAGTTTGGTGCATGTGGGACAATGTACACTGAAGTTATAAGCATTTGAATTTTCATTGTGAAATGCTTAAAATGGTGGCCCCATCGTGACTCCACGAAATGATTTAAATAACTTTTGATCTTCAAGGGGTCAAGAGTACAAATGATTTTCAAATAACAAAATTTTGATCTTCAAATCGCCAAAAAATGGCCATTCAATTAAAAGTACACACAGAGATTTTCAAGAGAATCAGACGTGGGTGTGATAAATGTCCTAGGAGGAGTTCAGTTTAAAAGTTGCCGTAATGCAAAACCGCAAAAAATGGCCATGGAAATTCAATTAAAATGGCCGACTTCCTGTTGACTTTAGCCTATGGTGTCAAGAGAATTTTTGTAGTCTCGTGGGTGTGATACATATGTCCAGCAAACTTTCATCAAAGGGTTCGTGAAGAAGAAGGCCTCAAGGGGCCTGCAGTTTAGATTAAATCTGTAGGAGGAGTTAAAAAAGTATATTTTTTGTCATTTCTGGTCGCCAGGCAGTTGCTAAATTTGACCATGTGAATGTCTTCTTGCAAAAACCATAAAGTTTGGTTCATGTCGGACGATGTGAAGTCATAAGCATTTGAATTTTCAAACTTAAAATGACGGCCCAGCCACGCCCACACCATGACTCCCACCAAAAATGTTTGGTATGCTCTTAAAGAACAAATTTTTACCTCAATTTATTAGGGAATCAATGTTTAGCCTATGGTGTCGAGATGACCTGGGTGTGAAAATGTCCAGCCCATCGTGCAGGAAGGCCTTGGGGCTGCAGTTTAGAGGGTGCCAAAGGGTTACCAATACAATTATTAACAAGAAGAGTTTTTTTAACCTAAAATTTCAATGTTCACGGCGAGACTGATAAGGTCTCAAGAGTTTCATGTCACTGGTCTTTAGTTTTGACATTCAGATTAAATCTGTAGGAGGAGTTCGCAAAAGTATGACACATGCCCAATTTTTGTCATTTCTGGTCGCCAGGAGGGGGCGCTGTCAGTATGGCTGAATATGACCATTTGAGTGGTTTCAGGCGGGACTCTTATAATACTCCTGAGGTTTGGTGCATCGTCGGACAAATCTCACTGAAGTTATAAGCATTTGAAATTTCATGGCCGCGCTTAAAATGGCGGCCCTGCCACGCCCACCTTGATTCCAACCGAGATGATTTTAATAACTTTTGATCTTCAAGGGGTCAAGAGTAAACACAGTGATTTTCATTTAGAATCGGCAAAAACCCTAGGAGGAGTTCGTTAAATTCCGATGCCTGAAATTGGCAAAAATGGCCTAATTTTTGAATTTTCAACGCCACCTAGCGGTCTTTCATTGGACAAAAACGTCCCCAAAAGGCAAAAGCAAGCTCTACATGCCTACCAAATTTCAGCATAATCAGACAAAGCGACAGATTTTTCATGAAGAATTTTTTCTAGGGGCGCTGTGGAGCCATTTTGCCCCTTAGTTGCGAAACCTATAAAATCTATAATTTTTTCGCGGGCCTGATTTTTTCGGTCAAATATTTGTTGAATTGAAACACATTACAGTCCCCAAAAAGCCCTCTAAACTTGTAGAAAAAGAATAATAATAATAATAATAATAATCACTACAGATACAATTCGGTCCTCGACCCGTGAGTGCTCGGGCCGTAATAATAATAATAATCACTACAGATACAATACGGTCCTCGACGTGAGTGCTCGGGCCCGTAATTAAAAGCAAGCGGCGTTATGCGAACCCCTCGCACACCAATGCACCGCTGAGAATGAGCCACCGCCAATCCCTGCGCTCGCCAACTGGAGGTAACGTTGCTTAGGTCTACCGCAGGTATTGCATGTAAATGTTCTTCAGACCTGTCACTGTCGCCTGTCACGGAAAGATGCTCAAAATGTCCACCTCGTCACACCCACACCGTTAATTGACAACAAGAGATTTTCATAAGTTTTCTCAAGAGTGTCCACACCCTTTTTCGTGACATTCAGATGAAATCTGCAGGAGAAGTCCGCAAAAGTATGACACGTGCACAATTTTGGTAATTTCCTGTTGCCAGGAGGGGGCGCTGTCAGTATGGCTAAATTTGACCATGTGAATGGCTTCAGGGCGGGACTCTTATGATATGCATAAAGTTTGGTGCATGTCGGACGATGTACACTGAAGTCATAAGCATTTGTATTTTCATGGCGATTTGCTTAAAATAGCGGCCCTGCCACGCCCACACCATGACTCCCACCGAAATGAATTTAATAACTTCTACTCTTCAAGGGGTCAAGACTACACACAGTGGTTTTCATGAAAATCCGAAGAAAGCCCTAGGAGGAGTTCGCAATGAACGCAACATGCAAATCGCCGAAAATGGCTGTTCAATTCAAAATGGCCGACTTCCTGTTTACTTTAGCCTATGGTGTCAACAGACTTTTTTGTAGACGTGGGTGTGATACATATGTCCAGCAACTTTCATCAGTGTACGTGGAAGAAGGCCTTGGGGCTGCAGGTTAGAGGGCGCTAGAGAGGCAGTTGGCCCCGCCCACTTGCAAAACCAATACAATTAGTAATTGTCCATGGAAACTGACCAGCTTGTCAAGTTTGGTATGTAAAGAACAAAGTTTACCCAAATTTATTAGGGAATCAATGTTCACGGCAAGATGCTCAAAATGGCCGCCCCATCACGCCCACAGGGTTAATCCGAACAAGAAGATTTTAATAACTTTTTATGTTACAGGTCTCAAGAGTTTCCACGGCCGTTTTAGTGACATTCAGATGAAATCTGTAGGAGGAGTTCGCAAAAGTATGACACATGCCCAATTTTTGTCATTTCCTGTCGCCAGGAGGGGGCGCTGTCAGTATGGCTAAATATGACCATTTGATTGGTTTCAGGGCAGGACTATTATAATACCCCTGACGTTTGGTGCAGGTCGGACAAATATCACTGAAGTTATAAGCATTTGAAATTTCATGGCAAAACGCTTAAAATGGCGGCCCTGCCACGCCCACACTGTGACTCCAACCGAGATGATTTTAATAACTTTTGATCTTCAAGGGGTCAAGAGTAAACACAGTGATTTTCATGACAATCCGGCAAAATCCCTCGGAGGAGTTCGTTAAATTCCGATGCCTGAAATCGGCAAAAATTGCCTTATTTTGTATTTTCAACGCCACCTAGCGGGCATCCTGTGCATTGGACAAAAATGTTCCGAGGGCAAATCCATTTGTCTTGGCAAGCTCTACATGCCTACCAAATTTCAGCATAATCGGGCAAACCACAGATTTTTCATGAATTTTTAAATTTTTCTAGGGGGCGCTGTGGAGCCATTTTGCCCCGCCCACTGGTGAAACCAATAAAATCTTGGAATTTTCACCAGGCCTGATTTTTCAGCCACATATTTGTTCGAATTGAAACACGTTAAAGCACCCAAAAAGCCCTGTAAAGTGAAAGAATAATAAGAATATAATAATAAGAATAATAATAATATAATAATCTCTACAGATACAATACGGTCCTCGCACCGTGAGTGCTCGGGCCCGTAATAATCACAACAGATACAATACGGTCCTCGCACTGTGAGTGCTCGGGCCCGTAATAATAATAATAATAATCACTACAGATACAATACGGTCCTCGCACCGTGAGTGCTCAGGCCCGTAATAATAATAATTAAAGCTGCAAGCAGCGTTGAAAGGGCCCTCGCCACGCCTCATGCACGTTGGGGTTGAGGGCGAGATGTTGACGGGTGCAGGTTTGCATTCACAGCCATTGGACACTGCAAGACTGTGTACAATGTGTTTTCCTGAGTGTAAGTTTTCAAGCATGTTGAGACCCTCAAAAGGGCAATTCTTTTGAGAAAATAATTAGGGGGCATTATAGAGCCATTGTGCCACATTAATTGCCAATTGGGGTAGTTAATCGAAGACCATGAGACACTTAATATTTGTGCAACCTTTTGCAAGTTTTGGAATATCCAAAGGCCTTTAAACATTTGTTTGTAAAATTTGGGAAAATGCAGGAAATGGCTCATAGCTCACTTCCTGTTTGGCCAAATGATTTCTAAAAAATTACCATAACCCAGCATGACAAATGCAATGATCAGACCAAATTTCATGAACATTCAAGCAATTTTATCTTAACATGGCCTTGGCTAGTGGGCGCTTGGAGAGCCACCTGGCCCTCCCAATCTAATATCAGCATATGGGTAGACTTGGGAGGACACTTATATCAAGCTTATAAATTTTCAGGCAAATCTCACAAAGAATGTGGGAGTAAAACCAACTTCCTGTTTCATGGCGGAACGTTGAATTTCGCCGCAACGCCACGGACACATCGTTCGATGAATCCAAAAAAGCTTCGCAATTTAACATCGGCAACGTCTTTAGATATCATTCGCCAAATTTGAAGTTGATCGGATAAAATCTCTAGGAGGAGTTCGTTAAAGTACGACGCCTGTGAATGGCGAAAAATCAAAAAAAGTTGCAAATTCAATTATAAATGGCGGACTTCCTGTTGAGTTTAGGTTATGGCACCAAGAGACTTTTTTTTAGGTCTTGGCATAATCTACATGGACACCAAATTTCGTACATGTAGGTTAAACACGCTGCGAGGGCTGCTTCATTGAAATTTTCTTGGTGGCGCTATAATGCGATTTTGCCACGACCCTCTGTAAACCCTATATTATAGTAAAACTTATGAAAGTCTTAATAAGTGTGCAAAATTTCATGAGTTTTCGAGCATTTTGAGGCCCTCAAAAATGCAATTATCTATTAGGGGGCGCTATAGAGCTACCATGTCACATCCACAGCCAAATGGGACATCAAATCGAAGAGATTCATATTTTCAACCTATGAGCCAAGTTTGGCGAGTTTTTGACTATGATAAGGCCCTCAAAAATGTGTTCGTAAAATCTGAAAAACCGCAGGAAATGGCTCATAGCTCATTTCCTGTGAAGCAAAAAAATTTCAAAAAAATTGACAAAAAAATTCATAATGAGTATTATGGCCCCACCAAATTTCGTGAGAATCCGAGCAATTGCATTCCAAAATGGCCGCGTGTTTGGTGGCGCTATAGAGCCACCAGGGCATGTCCAAGCACAAAAATAACAATATTTTGTAATGTTCGCCACGCCTGACATGTCTGCAAATTTTGGTGAGTTTTCGGGCATGGGAAAGCCCTCAAAAACGAATTCTTGCAGCAGAATAATAATAATAATAATAATAATAATTAAAGCTGCAAGCAGTGTTGAAAGGGCCCTCGCACCCCTCAAGCACGGTGGGGTGGTGGCGAGATGTTGATGGGTGCAGGTGTCCATTCACAGCCATTGGACACTGCTAGACTGTGTACAATGTGTTTTCCTGAAGGGAGTGCAAACACCACTCCTGAAATCAATAGGTTTAGCACGTTAAAGTATGACACCTGTTCATGAAAAAAAGTTGAAATTTTAAATCAAAATAATGCACTTCCTGTTGGGTTCGGGTCATGGCACGATACAATTTTTTTACAAGTCTTGGCACGTTTCATGTCTCCACCAAATGTTGTTCATGTTAGTGAACTGAACTATGAGAACTGTTTTGTTGAAATTTTCTGGAGGGCCCAAGAATAACATTTTGACATGCCTGCGTGCAAAACCTGTACCATAGTTATCGTAATACCAGGCTCCATGAGTGTGTTGATTTTTTGTATATTTTTCAAGCATGTTGAGACCCTCAAAGAGGCAATTCTTTTAAAAAAAAAAGTTGAGGGGGCTACAGAGGCATTGTGCCATATTAAATGGCAATTGGGATATCAAGTCAAAGATCATAAACACTGTCAATTTGTGCAACGTTTTGCAAGTTTTGGAATATCCGAAGGCCTTTAAACGTGTGTTCGTAAAATTTGGAAAAAACGCAGGAAATAGCTCATAGCTCATTTCCTGTTTGGCCAAAAAATTTCTAATAAATTAGCATATCCTTGCATGAGAAATTCAACGATCACACCAAATTTCATGAACATTCAAGCACATTTATCTGAACATGGCTGTGGCTAGAGGGCGCTGTGGAGCCACAGGGCCACTCCTGATCTAAGATTAGCAAATATGTATACTTGAGAGGGCACTTTTATCAAGCTTGTAAACTTTCAGGCAAATCTCACAAAGTATGTGGGAGGAAAACCAACTTCTTGTTTCATGGCGGAACATCGAAATTCGTTGCGACGCCACGGATACATCGTTCGATGAATCCAAAAACGCTTCGCAATTTAACATCGGCAAGGTCTTAAGATGTCATTCGCCAAATTTTAAGTTGATCAGATATAATCTCTAGGAGGAGTTTGTTAAAGTACAACGCCTGTTAATGGCGAAAAATCCAAAACAGTTGCAATTTCAATTAAAAATGGCGGACTTCCTTTTGAGTCGAGGTCACGGCACCAAGAGACTTTTTTTTAGGTTTCGGCATAATCCACATGTCCCCCGAATTTCGTACTTGTAGGTGAAAAGGACCCTGAGGGCTGCTTCGTTAAAATTTTCTAGGGGGCGCTATAATGCTATTTTGCTACACCCATGCGTTATCCCAATATCCTTGTGAAAGGAATGATTTGCTTAATACGTGTGCAAAATTTTGTGAGTTTATCAAGCATGTTTAGACAATCAAAGGGCAATTGTTTTAAAAAAATGATTGGGGGCGCTATAGAGCCATTGTCCCACATTAAGTACCAATTGGTGTATCAAATTGAAGAACATAAGATAGTTATAATTTCAGCAACGTTTTCCAAGTTTTGGAGTATTCTAAGGCCCTCAAACATGTGTTAAGTAAAATTAGGATAAAATGCAGGAAATGGCTCATAGCTCACTTCCTGTTTTCCCAAAAAAAATTTAAAAAAAATTACCTTCACCCTGCATGACAAATTCAATGATCACACCAAATTTCATGAACATTCAAGCACTTTTATCTTTACATGGCCGTGGCTAGTGGGCGCTGTGGAGCCACCTGGCCACTCCCGATCGAACATCAGCACATATTTATACTTGGGAGGACACTTTTATCAAGCTTCTAAAGTTTCAGCCAAATCTCATATAGAATGTGGGAGCAAAACCAACTTCCTGTTTCATGGCGGAACATCGAAATTCGCCATAACGCATACGGATACATCGTTAGATCAATCCAAAGCTTCGCAATTTAACATCAGCAAGGTCTTTTTTGATGTCATACGCCAAATTTTAAGTTGATGGGATAAAATCTCTAGGAGGAGTTCGTTAAAGTACGACGCCTGTGAATGGTGAAAAATCAAAAAAAGGTGCAATTTCAATTAAAAATGGCGGACTTCCTGTTCAGTCTAGGTCATGGCACCCAGAGACTTATTTTTAGGGCTTGGCATAATCTACATGGACACCGAATTTTGTACATGTAGGTTAAACACGCTGCGAGGGCTCCTTCATTGAAATTTTCTAGGTGGCGCTATAATGCGATTTTGCCATGCCCATCTGTAAACCCTATATCATAGTAAAACGTATGACCGGCTTTATAAGTTTGCAAAATTTCGTGAGTTTTCGAGCATGTTGAGGCCCTCAAAAATGCAATTATCTATTAGGGGGTGCTATAGAGTCTACATGTCACATCCAGTGCCAAATTAGACATCAAATATGAGCCAGGTTTGGCGAGTTTTCGAGTATGATAAGACCCTCAAAAATGTCTTCGTAAAATCTGAAAAAACGCAGGAAATGGCTCATAGCTCACTTCCTGTGAGGCAAAAAAATTTCAAAAAAATTGACAAAAAACTTCATCATGGCTACTATGGCCATATCGAATTTCGTGAGAATCCGAGCAATTGCGTTCCAAAATGGCCGCGTGTTTGGTGGCGCTATAGAGCCATTGGGGCATGTCCAAGCACAAAAATAATAATAATTTGAAATTTTCACCACGACTGACGTCTCCGCAAATTTTTGTGAGTTTTCGTGAATGGCAAGGCCCTCAAAAGCGCGTTCTCGCAGCAGAATAAAAATAATAATAATAATAATAATTAAAGCAGCAAGAAGCGTCCTTCAAAAACAAAGGGCCCTCGCACCCTCGTGCACATTGGGGGTGGTGGCGAGATGTTTGGTGGTGCAGGTGTGCATTCATATCCATTGGACACTGCTTGACTGTACAATCTGTTTTCCAGAGTGGAGTGCAAACACCATTCCTGAAATCAATAGGTGGAGTACATTAAAGTATGACGGCTGTTGATGAAAAAAAAATTGAACTTTTAATTCAGAATAATGGCCTTCCTGTTGGGTTTGCGTATGGCATTTCATAATTTTTTTACAAGTCTTGGCATGTTTCATGTCTCCACCAAAGTTTGTTTATGTAGGTGAACTGAACCATGAGAACTGTTTTTGTTGAAATTTTCTAGAGGCACTACGATGCCATTTTGACATTCCCTGCGTGCCAAACCTATACCATAGTAATTGTAATACCAGGCTCCACAATTGTGTTGATTCTTGTCAGTTTTCAAGCATGCTGAGACCCTCAAAAGGGCAAATCTTTTGAAAAAATGATTAGGGGGCGCTACAGAGCCATTGTGCCACATTAATTGGCAATTGAAATATCAAATCGAAGATCATAAGCCACTGACAATTTGTGCAATGTTTTGCAAGTTTTGGAATATCCAATGGCCTTAAAATGTGTTTTTGTAAAATTTGGAGAAACGCAGGAAATGGCTCATAGCTCACTTCCTGTTTGGCTGAAAAATTTCTAAAAAATTACCATCACCCTGCATGACAAATATAATGCTCATAACAAATATCATGAACATTCATGCACTTTTATCCTAACATGGCAGTGGCTAGTGGGCGCTGTGGAGCCACCTGGCCACTCCCGATCTAATATCAACATATAAAAACTTGGGAGGACACTTTTATCAAGCTTGTAAAGTTTCAGGCAAATCTCACATAGTATGTGGGAGTAAAACCAACTTCCTGTTTCATGGCGGAACATCGAATTTCGCTGCAACGCCACGGATACATCGTTCGATGAATCCAAAAACGCTTCGCAATTTAACATCAGCAAGGTCATTAGATGTCATACGCCAAATTTTAAGGTGATCGGATAAAATCTCTAGGAGGAGTTTGTTAAAGTACAACGCCTGTAAATGGCGAAAAATCAAAAAAAGTTGCAAATTCAGTTAAAAATGGCGGACTTCCTTTTGAGTCTAGGTCATGGCACCAAGGGACTTTTTTTTAGTTTTCAGCATGATCCACGTGTCCACCGAATTTTGTACATGTAGGTTAAACAAGCTGTGAGGGCTGCTTCATTGAAAATTTCTAGGTGGCGCTATAATGCGATTTTGCCACACGGATGCATGATCCCAATATCCTTGTAAAAGGAATGACCGGCTTAATACGTGTGCAAAATTTCGTGAGTATTCAAGCATGTTTAGACAATCAAAAGGGCAATTGTTTAAAAAAAAAAATGATTGGGGGCTATAGAGCCATTGTCCCACATTAAGTTCCAATTAGTGTATCAAATTGAAGAACATAAGATACTTATAATTTCAGCAATGTTTTCCAAGTTTTGGAGTATTCTAAGGCCCTCAAACATGTGTTCGTAAAATTTGGATAAACGCAGGAAATGGCTCATAGCTTACTTCCTGTTGGGCCGAAAAATTTCAAAAAAATTACCTAAACCCTGCATGACAAATTCATTGATCACACCAAATTTCATGAACATTTAAGCACTTTTATCTTTACATGGCCGTGGTAGTGGGCGCTGTGGAGCCACCTGGCCACTCCCGATCTAATATCAGCATATATTTATACTTGGGAGGACACTTTTATCAAGCATGTAAAGTTTCAGGCAAATCTCACATAGTATGTGGGAATAAAACCAACTTCCTGTTTCATGGCTGAACATCGAAATTCGCCGCAACGCCACGGACACATCGTTAGATGAATCCAAAAAAGCTTCGCAATTTAACATCAGCAAGGTCTTTAGATGTCATTTGCCAAATTTTAAGTTGATCAGATAAAATCTCTAGGAGGAGTTCGTTAAAGTACGACGCCTGCGAATGGCGAAAAATCAAAAAAAGTTTCAAATTCAATTAAAAATGGCGGACTTCCTGTTGAGTCTAGGTCATCGCACCAAGAGACTTATTTTTAGGGCTTGGCATAATCTACATGGACACCAAATTTCTTACATGTACGTTAAACACGCTGCGAGGGCTGCTTCATTGAAATTTTCTAGGTGGGCGCTATAATGCCATTTTGCCATGCCCATCTGTACACCCTATATCATAGTAAAACTTATGACGGGCTTTATAAGGCTGCCAAATTTCGTGAGTTTTCGAGCATGTTGAGGCCATCAAAAATGCAATTATCTATTAGGGGGCGCTATAGAGCCACCATGTCACACCCAGTGCCAAATGAGACATCAAATCGAAGAGATTCATGTTTTCAACCTATGAGCCAAGTTTGGCGAGTTTTTGAGTATGATAAGACCCTCAAAAATGTGTTTGTAAAATCTGAAAAACCGCAGGAAATGGCTCATAGCTCACTTCCTGTTCGCCAAAAAATTTCAAAAAAAATTGACAAGAAACTTCATAATAACTACTATGGCCATATCGAATTTCGTGAAAATCAGAGCAATTGCGTTCCAAATTGGCCGCGTGTTTGGCGGCGCTATATAGCCACCGGGGCATGTCCATGCACAAAAATAACAAAATTTTGAAATTTTCACCACGACTGAGGTCTCTGCAAATTTTTGTGAGTTTTCATGCATGGCAAGGCCCTCAAAAAAATTCTCGCAGCAGAATATGAATAATAATAATAATAATAACTAAGAAGAAGAAGAAGAATAATAAAAAATCCTTCAAAAAACAATAGGTTCCTGCAAGCCGGTGCCAGGACCCGCTTGGGCCCTGGCACGGTCGGTGCTTTCGGGCCCCCTGCAAGCAGCGTTGAAAGGGCCCGAGCACCCCTCAAGCTAGCGTTGGGGTGGTGGCGAGATGTTGATGGGTGCAGGTGTCCATTCACAGCCATTGGACACTGCTAGACTGTGTACAATGCGTTTTCCTGAAGGGAGTGCAAACACCACTCCTGAAATCAATAGGTTTAGCACGTTAAAGTATGACACCTGTTCATGAAAAAAAAGTTGAAATTTTAAATCAAAATAATGCACTTCCTGTTGGGTTCGGGTCATGGCACGATACAATTTTTTTACAAGTCTTGGCACGTTTCATGTCTCCACCAAATGTTGTTCATGTTGGTGAACTGAACTATGAGAACTGTTTTGTTGAAATTTTCTGGAGGGCCCAAGAATAACATTTTAACATGCCTGCGTGCAAAACCTGTATCATAGTTATCGTAATACCAGGCTCCATGAGTGTGTTGATTTTTGTATATTTTCAAGCATGTTGAGACCCTCAAAGAGGCAATTCTTTTAAAAAAAAGTTGAGGGGGCGCTACAGAGGCATTGTGCCATATTAAATGGCAATTGGGATATCAAGTCAAAGATCATAAACACTGTCAATTTGTGCAACGTTTTGCAAGTTTTGGAATATCCGAAGGCCTTTAAACGTGTGTTCGTAAAATTTGGAAAAAACGCAGGAAATAGCTCATAGCTCATTTCCTGTTTGGCCAAAAAATTTCTAATAAATTAGCATATCCTTGCATGAGAAATTCAACGATCACACCAAATTTCATGAACATTCAAGCTCATTTATCTGAACATGGCTGTGGCTAGAGGGCACTGTGGAGCCACCTGGCCACACCCGATCTAATATCAGCATATATTTTTATTTGGAAGGAGACCGTTATCAAGCCTGTAAAGTTTCGGGCAAATCCCACAAAGTACGTGTGAGTAAAATCAACTTCCTGTTTAATGGCGAAACATCAAAATTCGCCGCGACACCATGGATACATCGTTTGATATATCCGAAAAACCTTCGCAATTTAAGATCAGACAGGTCTTACGATGTCACTTACCAAATTTTAAGTTGATCGGATAAAATCTCTAGGAGGAGTTCGTTAAAGTACCACACCTGTGACTGACGAAAAATTTTTAAAAGTTGAAATTTCAATTAAAAATGGCGGACTTCCTGTTGAGTCTAAGTCATGGCACCTAGAGACTTTTTTTTAGGTCTCAGCATAAATCACATGTCCACCGAATTTCATACATGTAGATTTACCGAGCTGCGAGGGCTGCTTCATTGAAATATTCCAGGGGGCGCTATAATGCCATTTTGCCACGCCTTTCTGTAAGTTTTTTTTATCATAATAATGCGCATGATTTGCTTTATACGTGTACAAAATTTTGTGAGTTTTCAAGCATGTTGAGACCCTCAAAACAACAATTCTTTTAAAAATCTGATTGGGGGCGCTATAGAGCCATTATGACACATTTAGTCCCAATTGATATATCAAATTGATAACGAAAAGAAAATTATACTTTTTGCAATTTTTGCAAGTTTTCGAGTATTCTAAGGCCTTTAAACGTGTGTTCGTAAAATTTGGAAAAACGCAGGAAATGGCATATAGCTCACTTCCTGTTTGGCCAAAAAATTCAAAAAAAAATTATCATAACCCTGCATGACAAATTCAATGATCACACCAAATTTCATGAACATTCAAGCACTTTTATCTTTACATGGCCGTGGCTAGTGGGCGCTGTGGAGACATCTGGCTTCTCCCGATCTAATATCAGCACATATTTATACTTGGGAGGACACTATTATCAAGCTTGTAAAGTTTCAGGCAAATCTCACATAGTATGTGGGAGTAAAACCAACTTCCTGTTTCATGGCGGAACATCGAAATTCGCCATAACGCCCACGGATACATCGTGCGATCCATCCAAAAAAGCTTTGCAATTTAACATCGGCAAGGTGTTTAGATGTCATACGCCAAATTTTAAGTTGATCGGATAAAATCTCTAGGAGGAGTTCGTTAAAGTACGACGCCTGTGAATGGCGAAAAATCAAAAAAAGTTGCAATTTCAATTAAAAATGGCGGACTTCCTGTTGGGTCTAAGTCATGGCACCAAGGACTTTTTTTAGGTCTTGGCATAATCTACATGGACACCGAATTTCAGTACATGTAGGTTAAACTCGCCAAGAGGGCTGCTTCATTGAAATTTTCTAGGTGGCGCTATAATGCGATTTTGCCATGCCCATCAGTAAGCCCTATTTCATAGTATAACGTATGACAGGCTTAATAAGTGTGCAAAATTTCGTGAGTTTTCAAGCATGTTGAGGCTCTCAAAAATGCAATTATGTATTAGGGGGCGCTATAGAGCCACCATGTCACATCCACTGGCAAATGGGACAGCAAATCGAAGAAAATCATGATTTCAACCTATGAGCCAAGTTTGGCGAGTTTTTGACTATGATAAGGGCCTCAAAAATGCGTTCGTAAAATCTGAAAAACCGCAGGAAATGGCTCATAGCTCACTTCCTGTGACGCAAAAAAATTTCAAAAAAATTGACAAAAAACTTCATAATGACTACTATGGCCACATCGAATTTCGTGCGAATCCGAGCAATTATGTTCCAAAATGGCTGCATGTTTGGTGGCGCTATAGAGCCACCGGGGCATGTCCAAGCACAAAAATAACAAAACTTTGACATTTTCACCAAGACTGACGTCTTTGCAAATTTTTGTGAGTTTTCGTGCATTGCAAGGCCCTCAAAAACGCGTTCTCGCAGCAGAATAAAAATAATAATAATAATAATAATAATTAAAGCTGCAAGCAGCGATGAAAGGGCCCTCGCCTCCCTCGTGCACGTTGGGGTGGTGCCGAGGTATTGACGGGTGCAGGTTTCCGTTCACAGCCATTGGACACTGCTATACTGTGTACAATGTGTTTCACTGAGTGGAGTGCAAACACCACTCCTGAAATCAATAGTTGGAGCACCTTAAAGTATGACACCTGTTCATGAAATAAAGTTGAAATTTTAATTCAAAATAATGCACTTCCTGTTGGGTTCGGGTCATGGCACTATATTATTTTTTTACAAGTCTTGGCACGTTTCATGTCTCCACCAAATTTTGTTCATGTAGGTGAACTGAACTATGAGAACTGTTTTGTTGAAATTTTCTGGAGGGCGCTATGATAACATTTTGACATGCCTGTGTGCAAAACCTATACCAAAGTAATCGTAATACCGGGCTCAACAAGTGTGTTGATTTTGTAAATTTTCAATCATGTTGAGACCCTCAAAAGGGCAATTCTTTTGAAAAAAAAATTAGGGGCACTATAGAGCCATTGTGCCACATTTACTGCCAATTGATATATGAAATTAGCGACGATAAGACAATTATAATTTCTGCAACGTTTTGCAATTTTTTGAGAATTCTAAGGCCTTCAAACATGAGTTCGTAAAATTTGGAAAAACGCAGGAAATGGCTTATAGCTTACTTCCTGTTTGGCCAAAAAACTTCCAAAAATTACCATAACCCTGGATGACAAATTCAATGATCACACCAAATTTCATGAACATTCAAGCACTTTTATCTTAAAATGGCCAGTGCTAGAGGGCGCTGTGGAGTCACCTGGCCACTCCCGATCTAAAAGTAGCATCTAATTATACTTGGGAGGAGACTGTTATCAAGCTTGTAAAGTTTCGGGCAAATCTTACAAAGTATGTGGGAGTAAAACCAACTTCCTCTTTCATGGCGGAACATCGAAATTCGGCCATGACGCCACGGATACATCTTTTCGATGAATCCAAAAACCGCAATTTAACATTGGCAAGGTCTTTAGATGTCATATGCCAAATTTTAAGTTGATTGGATCAAACCTCTAAGAGGAGTTCGTTTAAAGCACGATGCCTGTTAATGGCAAAAAATCAAAAAAAAGCTGCAATTTCAATTAAAAATGGCGGACTTCCTGTTGAGTCTAGTTCATGGCACCAAGAGACTTTTTTTAGGTCTCGGCATAATCCACATGCACACCGAATTTCGTACATGTAGATTAAAGGGCCCTGAGGGCTACTTCATTGAAATTTTCTAGGGGCGCTTTAATGCTATTTTGCCACACCCATGCGTGTTCCCAATATCCTTGTTAAAGAAATGACCGGCTTAATACGTCTGCAAAATTTGGTGAGTATTCAAGCATGTTTAGACAATCAAAAGGGCAATTGTTTAAAAAAAAAAAATGATTGGGGGCGCTATAGAGCCATTGTCCCACATTTAGTTCCAATTGGTGTATCAAATTGAAAACCATAAGATAGTTTTAATTTCTGCAACGTTTTCCAAGTTTTGGAGTATTCTAAGGCCCTCAAACGTGTTCGTAAAATTTGGATAAAAGCGAGGAAATGGCTCATAGCTCACTTCCTGTTTGGCCAAAAAATTTCAAAAAGTTTCCATAACCCTGCATGACAAATTCAATGATAACACCAAATTTCATGAACATTCAAGCACTTTTATCTTAACATGGCCGTGGCTAGTGGGCGCTGTGGAGCCACCTGGCCAATCCCGATCAAATATCAGCATATATTTATACTTGGGAGGACAATTTTATCAAGCTTGTAAAGTTTCAGGCAAATCTCACATAGTATGTGGGAGTAAAACCAACTTCCTGTTTCATGGCGGAACATCCAAATTCGCCAAGAACGCCACGGATACATAGTTAGATGAATCCAAAAAAGCTTTTGCAATTTAACATCGGCAAGGTCTTTAGATGTCATAAGCCAAAATTTAAGTTGATTGGATAAAATGTCTAGGAGGAGTTCGTTAAAGTACGACGCCTGTGAATGGCGAAAAATCAAAAAAAGTTGCAATTTCAATTAAAAATGGCGGACTTCCTGTTGAGTCTAGGTCATGGCACCAAGAGACTTTTTTTTAGGGCTTGGCATAATCTACATGGACACCCAATTTTGTACATGTAGGCTAAACATGCTGCGAGGGCTGCTTCATTGAAATTTTCTAGGTGGCGCTATAATGCGATTTTGCCATGCCCATCTGTAAACCCTATATGATAGTAAAACATATGACCGGATTTATAAGTTTGCAAAATTTCGTGAGTTTTCGAGCATGCTGAGGCCCTCAAAAATGCAATTATCTATTAGGGGGCACTATAGAGCCACCATGTCACACTCACTGCCAAATGAGACATCAAATCGAAGAGATTTATGTTTTCAACCTATGAGCCAAGTTTGGCGAGTTTTCTAGTATGATAAGACCCTCAAAAATGTGTTTGTAAAATCTGAAAAAATGCAGGAAATGGCTCATAGCTCACTTCCTGTGAGGCAAAAAAATTTCAAAAAAATTGACAAGAAACTTCATAATGACTACTATGGCCATATCGAATTTCGTGAAAATCCGAGCAATTGCTTTCCAAAATGGCCGCGTGTTTGGTGGCGCTATAGAGCCACCGGGGCATGTCCAAGCACAAAAGTAACAAAACTTTGAAATTTTCACCACGACTGACGTCTCTGCAAATTTTTTGTGAGTTTTTCGTGCATGGCAAGGCCCTCAAAACGCGCGTTCGCAGCAGAATAAAAATAATAATAATAATAGCCAAGAAGAAGAAGAAGAAGAAGAAGAATAATAAAATCCCTTCAAAAACAATAGGTTCCTCGCACCTTCCGGTGCCAGGACCCGTTCGGGCCCTGGCACGTCGGTGCTCGGGCCCCTAATTAAAGCTGCAAGCAGCGTTGAAAGCCCCTCGCACCCCTCAAGCACGTTGGGGTGGTGGCGAGATGTTGATGGGTGCAGGTGTCCATTCACAGCCATTGGACACTGCTGGACTGTGTACAATGCGTTTTCCTGAAGGAGTGCAAACACCACTCCTGAAAATTTGAAAAAACGCAGGAAATAGCTCATAGCTCATTTCCTGTTTGGCAAAAAATTTCTAATAAATTAGCATATCCTTGCATGAGAAATTCAATGATCACACCAAATTTCATGAACATTCAAGCACATTTATCTGAACATGGCTGTGGCAAGAGGGCGCTGTGGAGCCACCTGGCCACACCCGATCTAATATCAGCATAAATTTTAATTTGGAAGGAGTCCGTTACAAGCCTGTAAAGTTTGAGACCAAATCCCACAAAATGCGTGTGAGTTAAATCAACTTTCTGTTTAATGGCGAAACATCAAAAATTCGCCCGCGACACCATGGATACATCGTTTGATATATCCGAAAAAACATCGCAATTTAAGATCAGACAGGTCTTGCGATGTCACTTGCCAAATTTTTTAGTTGATCGGATAAAATCTCTAGGAGGAGTTCGTTAAAGTACCACACCTGTGACTGACGAAAAATTTTTAAAAGTTGAAATTTCAATTAAAAATGGCGGACTTCCTGTTGAGTCTAGGTCATGGCACCAGGAGACTTTTTTTAGGTCTCAGCATAAATCACATGTCCAACGAATTTCATACATGTAGATTTACCGAGCTGCGAGGGCTGCTTCATTGAAATATTCCAGGGGGCGCTATAATGCCATTTTGCCATGCCTTTCTGTAAGTTTTTCATCATAATAATAAGCATGATTAGCTTTATACGTGTACAAAATTTTGTGAGTTTTCAAGCATGTTGAGACCCTCAAAACAAAAATTCTTTTAAAAATCTGATTGGGGGCGCTGTAGAGCCATTATGACACATTTAGTGCCAATTGATATATAAAATTGATAACGATGGGACAATTATACTTTTTGCAACGTTTTGCAAGTTTTCGAGTATTCTAAGGCCTTTAAACGTGTGTTTGTAAAATTTGGAAAAACGCAGGAAATGGCTCATAGCTCACTTCCTGCTTGGCCAAAAATTTCAAAAAATTATCATAACCCGGCATCACAAATGCAATAATCCCACCAAATTTCATGAACATTCAAGCACTTTTATCTTAACATGGCCATGTCTAGAGGGCGCTGTGGAGCCACCTGACCACTCCCAATCTAATATCAGCATATAGTTATACTTGAAAGGAGACTGTTATCAAGCCTGTAAAGTTTCAGGCAAATCTCAAAAAGTATGTGTGAGTAAAACCAACTTCCTGTTTCATGGCGGAACATCGAAATTTAGCATGACGCCACGGATACATCGTTCGATGAATCCGAAAAAGCCGCAATTTAACATCGGCAAGGTCTTTAGATGTCATAGGCCAAATTTTAATTTGATCGGATAAAATTTCTAGGAGGAGTTCGTTAAAGTACGACGCCTGTGAATGGTGAAAAATCAAAAAAAGTTGTGATTTCAATTAAAAATGGCGGACTCCTTGTTCAGTCTAGGTCATGGCACCAAGAGACTTTTTTTTAGGTCTCGGCATAATCCACATGGGCACCGAATTTCGTACATGTACGTTAAACAGGCTGCGAGGGCTGCTTCATTGAAATTTTCTAGGGGGCGCTATAATGCCATTTTGCCACGCCCATCTGGAAACCCTATATCATAGTAGAACCACTCACAGGCTCAATAAGTTTGCGAAATTTCGTGAGTTTTCGAGCATGCTGAGGCCCTCAAAAATGCAATTATGTATTAGGGGGCGCTATTGAGCCACCATGTCACATCCACTGGCAAATGGGAGATCAAATTGAAGAAATTCATAATTTCAACCTATGAGCCAAGTTTGGCAAGTTTTTGACTATGATAAGGGCCTCAAAAATGTGTTCGTAAAATCTGAAAAACCGCAGGAAATGGCTCATAGCTCACTTCCTTTTTGGCAAAAAAATTTCAAAAAAATTGACAAAAAACTTCATAATGACTACTGTGGCCATATCGAATTTCGTGCGAATCCGAGAAATTGCGTTCCAAAATGGCCGCATGTTTGGTGGCGCTATAGAGCCATCGGGGCATGTCCAAGCACAAAAATAACAAAACTTTGAAATTTTCACCACAACTGACGTCTCTGCAAATTTTTGTGAGTTTTCGTGCATAGCAAGGCCCTCAAAAACGCGTTCTCGCAGCAGAATAAAAATAATAATAATAATAATTAAAGCTGCAAGCAGCGTTGAAAGGGCCCTCGCCCCCCTCGTGCACGTTGGGGTGGTGCCGAAATGTTGACAGGTTCAGGTTTCCGTTCACAGCCATTGGACACTGCTATACTGTGTACAATGTTTTTCACTGAGTGGAGTGCAAACACCACTCCTGAAATCAATAGTTGGAGCACCTTGAAGTATGACACCTGTTCATGAAAAAAAGCTGAAATTTTAATTCAAAACAATGCACTTCCTGTTGGGTTCGGGTCATGGCACTATATTATTTTTTTACAAGTCTTGGCACGTTTCATGTCTACACCAAATTTTGTTCATGTAGGTGAACTGAACTATGAGAACTGTTTTGTTGAAATTTTCTGGAGGGCGCTATGATAACATTTTGACATGCCTGTGTGCAAAACCTATACCAAAGTAATCGTAATACCGGGCTCAACAAGTGTGTTGATTTTTGTAAATTTTCAATCATGTTGAGACCCTCAAAAGGGCAATTCTTTTGAAAAAAATTAGGGGGCACTATAGAGCCATTGTGCCACATTTACTGCCAATTGATATATGAAATTAGCGACGATAAGAAAATTATAATTTCTGCAACGTTTTGCAATTTTTCAAGTATTCTAAGGCCTTCAAACGTGTGTTCGTAAAATTTGGAAAAACGCAGGAAATGGCTTATAGCTCACTTCCTGTTTGGCCAAAAAACTTCCAAAAAATTACCATAACCCTGGATGACAAATTCAATGATCACACCAAATTTCATGAACATTCAAGCACTTTTATCTTAAAATGGCCAGTGCTAGAGGGCGCTGTGGAGTCACCTGGCCACTCCCGATCTAAAAGTAGCATCTAATTATACTTGGGAGGAGACTGTTATCAAGCTTGTAAAGTTTCGGGCAAACCTTACAAAGTATGTGGGAGTAAAACCAACTTCCTCTTTCATGGCGGAACATCGAAAATCGTCGCGACGCCACGGATACATCTTTCGATGAATCCAAAAATGCTTCGCAATTTAACATTGGCAAGGTCTTTAGATGTCATATGCCAAATTTTAAGTTGATTGGATAAAACCTCTAAGAGGAGTTCATTAAAGTACGATGCCTGTTAATGGCAAAAAATAAAAAAAAGCTGCAATTTCAATTAAAAATGGCGGACTTCCTGTTGAGTCTAGTTCATGGCACCAGAGACTTTTTTTTAGGTCTCGGCATAATCCACATGCACACCGAATTTCGTACATGTAGGTTAAACGGGCTGCGAGGGCTACTTCATTGAAATTTTCTAGGAGGCGCTTTAATGCTATTTTGCCACACCCATCCGTGTTCCCAATATCGTTGTTAAAGAAATGACCGGCTTAATACGTCTGCAAAATTTCGTGAGTATTCAAGCATGTTTAGACAATCAAAAGGGCAATTGTTTTAAAAAAATGATTGGGGGCGCTATAGAGCCATTGTCCCACATTTAGTTCCAATTGGTGTATCAAATTGAAAACCATAAGATAGTTTTAATTTCTGCTACGTTTTCCAAGTTTTGGAGTATTCTAAGGCCCTCAAACATGTTCGTAAAATTTGGATAAACGCAGGAAATGGCTCATAGCTCACTTCCTGTTTGGCCAAAAAATTTCAAAAAAGTTTCCATAACCCTGCATGAAAAATTCAATGATCACACCAAATTTCATGAACATTCAAGCACTTTTATCTTAACATGGCCGTGGCTAGTGGGCGCTGTGGAGCCACCTGGCCAATCCCGATCAAATATCAGCATATATTTATACTTGGGAGGACAATTTTATCAAGCTTGTAAAGTTTCAGGCAAATCTCACATAGTATGTGGGAGTAAAACCAACTTCCTGTTTCATGGCGGAACATCCAAATTCGCCGCAACGCCACGGATACATCGTTAGATCAATCCAAAAAAGCTTCGCAATTTAACATCGGCAAGGTCTTTAGATTACATACGCCAAATTTTAAGTTGATTGGATAAAATATCTAGGAGGAGTTCGTTAAAGTACGACACCTGTGAATGGCGAAAAATCCAAAAAAGTTGCAATTTCAATTAAAAATGGCGGACTTCCTGTTGAGTCTAGGTCATGGCACCAAGAGACTTTTTTTTAGGGCTTGGCATAATCTACAAGGACACCGAATTTTGTACATGTAGGCTAAACATGCTGCGAGGGCTGCTTCATTGAAATTTTCTAGGTGGCGCTATAATGCGATTTTGCCATGCCCATCTGTAAACCCTATATCATAGTAAAACATATTACCGGCTTTATAAGTTTGCAAAATTTCGTGAGTTTTCGAGCATGCTGAGGCCCTCAAAAATGCAATTATCTATTAAGGGCGCTATCGAGCCACCATTTCACACCCACTGCCAAATGAGACATCAAATCGAAGAGATATGATAAGACCCTCAAAAATGTGTTTGTAAAATCTGAAAAAACGCAGGAAATGGCTCATAGCTCACTTCCTGTGAGGCAAAAAATTTCAAAAAATTGACAAGAAACTTCATAATGACTACTATGGCCATATCGAATTTCGTGAGAATCCGAGCAATTGCGTTCCCAAAATGGCCGCGTGTTTGGTGGCGCTATAGAGCCACGGGGCATGTCCAAGCACAAAAATAACAAAACTTTGAAATTTTTACCACGACTGACGTCTTTGCAAATTTTTGTGAGTTTTCGTGCATGGCAAGGCCCTCAAAAAACGCTTTCTTGCAGCAGAATAAAAATAATAATAATAATAGCCGAGAAGAAGAAGAAGAAGAAGAAGAAAATAATAAAAATCCCAAAAACAATAGGTTCTCGCACCTTTGGTGCCAGGACCCGTTCGAACCCTGGCACGGTCGGTGCTCGGCCCTAATAATAATTAAAGCTACAAGCAGCGTTGAAAAGGCCCTCGCACCCCTCGTGCACGTTGGGGTGGTGGCGAGATGTTAATGGGTGCAGGTGTCCATTCACAGCCATTGGACACTGATAGACTGTGTACTATGTGTTTTCCTGAGGGGAGTGCAAAAATTTTCTGGAGGGCGCTATGCTACCATTTTGGCATGCCTGTGTCCAAGACCTATACCATAGTAATCGTAATACCGGGCTCCATGAGTGTTTTGATTTTTGTAAATTTTCAAGCATGTTCAGACCCTCAAAAGGGCAATTCTTTTAAGAAAATGTTGAGGGGGCGCTACAGAGGTATTGTGCCATATTAAATGCCAATTGGAATATCACGTCGAAGATCATAAGACACTGACAATTTGTGCAACTTTTTGCAAGCTTTGGAATATCCGAAGGCCTTTAAACGTGTGTTCGTAAAATTTGGAAAAAAAGCAGGAAATGGCTCATAGCTCACTTCCTGTTTGGCCAAAAAATTTCTAACAAATTACCATATCGTTGCATGAGAAATTCAAAGATCCCACGAATTTTCATTAACATTCAAGCACTTTTATCGTAACATGGCTGTGGCTAGAGGGCGCTGTGGAACCACCTGGCCACTCCCAAACTAATATCAGCATATATTTCTACTTGGAAGGAGACCGTTATTAAGCCTGTAAAGTTTCGGGCAAATCTCACGAAGTATGTGTGAGTAAAATCAACTTCCTGTTTCATGGCAAAACATCGACATTCGCCGCGACGTCAAGAATACATTGTTCAATATATCCAAAAAACCTTCACAATTTAATATTGAAAAGGTCTTAAGATGTCACTCGCCAAATTTTAAGTTGATCGGATAAAATCTCTAGGAGGAGTTCATTAAAATACGACGCCTGTTAATGACAAAAAATTTTAAAAAGTTGAAATTTCAATTAAAAATTGTGGACTTCCTGTTGAGTCTAGTTCATGGCACCAAGAGACTTTTTTTTAGGTCTCAGCATAAACCACATGTCCACCGAATTTCGTACATGTAGGTTTACCGAGCTGCGAGGGCTGCTTTTTTTAAATTTTCCAGGGGGTGCTATAATGCCATTTTGCCACGCCTATGTGTGAGCTTTTTATCATAATGATAGGCATGATTTGCCTTATATGTGGACAAAATTTTGTGTGTTTTCCAGCATGTTGAGACCCTCAAAAGGGCAATTCTTTTAAAAATCTGATTGGGGGCGCTATAGAGCCATTGTCCCACATTTAGTGCCAATTGATGTACAAAATTGAAGAGCATAAGAGAGTTATAATTTCTGCAACGTTTTCCAAGTTTTGGAGTATTCTAAGGCCTTCAAATATGTCATCGTAAAATTTGGATAAACGCAGGAAATGGCTCATAGCTCACTTCCTGTTTGGCCAAAAAATTTCAAAAAAATTACCATAACCCTGCATGACAAATTCAATGATCACACCAAATTTCATGAACCTTCAAGCACTTTTATCTTTACATGGCTGTGGCTAGTGGGCGCTGTGGAGCCACCTGGCCACTCCTGATCTAATATCAGCATATATTTATACTTGGGAGGACACTTTTATCAAGCTTGTAAAGTTTCTGGCACATCTCACACAGTATGTGGGAGTAAAACCAACTTCCTGTTTCATGGCGGAACATCGAAATTCACCGCAACGCCACGGATACATCGTTAGATGAATCCAAAAAAGCTTCGCAATTTAACATCGGAAAGGTCTTTAGATCTCATATGCCAAATTTTAAGTTGATCGGATAAAATCTCTAGGAGGAGTTCGTTAAAGTACGACGCCTGTGAATGGCGAAAAATCAAAAAAAGTTGCAATTTCAATTAATAATGGCGGACTTCCTGTTGAGTCTAGGTCATGGCACCAAGAGACTTTTTTTTAGGGTTTGGCATAATCTACATGGACACCGAATTTTGTACATGTAGGTTAAACACGCTGCGAGGGCTGCTTCTTTGAAATTTTCTAGATGGCACTATAATGCGATTTTGCCATGCCCATCTGTAAACCCTATATCATAGTAAAACGTATGACCCGCTTTATAAGTTTGCAAAATTTCGTGAGTTTTCGAGCATGTTGAGGCCCTCAAAAATGCAAATATCTATTAGGGGGCGCTATAGAGTCACTATGCCAGACCCAGTGCCAAATGAGACATCAAATCGAAGAGATTCATGTTTTCAACCTATGAGCCAAGTTTGGCGAGTTTTCGAGTATGATAAGACCCTCAAAAATGTCTTCGTAAAATCTGAAAAAACGCAGGAAATGGCTCATAGCTCACTTCCTGTGAAGCACAAAAATTTCAAAACAATTGACAAAAAACTTCATAATGACTACTATGGCCATATCGAATTTCGTGAGAATCCAAGCAATTGCGTTCCAAAATGGCCGCGTGTTTGGTGGCGCTATAGAGCAAGCGGGGCATGTCCAAGCACAAAAATAACAATACTTTGACATTTTTACCACGACTGATGTCTCTGCAAATTTTTGTGAGTTTTCGTGCATGGTAAGGCCCTCAAAAACGCGTTCTCGCAGCAGAATAAAAATAATAATAATAATAATAATAACTAAGAAGCAGAAGAAGAAGAAGAAGAAAAAAATCCTTCAAAAAACAATAGGTTCCTCGCGCCTTCGGCGCCAGGACCCGTTCCGGGCCCTGGCACCGGTCGGTGCCGGGCCCTAACTAAGAAGAAGAAGAAGAAGAAGAAGAAGAAGAATCCCTTCAAAAACCAATAGGTTCCTCGCACCTTCGGTGCCAGGGCCCTAATAATAACTAAGAAGAAGAAGAAGAAGAATAATAAAAATCCCTTCAAAAACAATAGGTTCCTTGCACCTTCGGTGCGGGCCCTGGCACCGGTCGGTGCTCGGGCCCTAATAATAATAATAATAATAATAACTAAGAAGAAGAAGAAGAAGAAGAATAAAAATCCCTTCAAAAACAATAGGTTCCTCGCACCTTCGGTGCCCTGGCACCGGTCGGTGCTCGGGCCCTAATAAAAATCCCTTCAAAAACAATAGGTTCCTCGCACCTTCGGTGCCAGGACCCGTTCCGGGCCCTGGCACCGGTCGGTGCTCGGGCCCTAATAATAATAATAATAATAATAATAAAAATAAACAGTACGATTTCAATAGGGTCCTCGGACGACTTGCAGTCGGCTCGGGCCCTAATTAAAGACAGACCGGAAAATAAGTTTGCGCGTAATTATTATAGAAAATCAAATTTATTACTAGCGCGTGCACATTTACACTCGTATCATCAAACATTTCTTGTTTTGCGGTCACTTTACTGAGTAATCATAAGAGTACATTAACTAACTAGCTAATTTGCGTTTCTTTTGTTGCTCAGTATAGAAGCCCCGGGGACGAGGTTTCAATTTACCGGTGCCATGGTTACGGGCTTAACCCTTCGGCCCCTTGTACAAGCTCTGCCGCCAAATTGACCTGATTGACAAAAATTGCGCGAAGTCATACAATTTCGATCTGCGCATGTCTGGCCGAAAGTCACGTAAGAATAGCCTGCTTGCAATTGATTACAGTCACGTAAGAATAGCCACTGTCTTTCATAAATTTGATATCTCGAGCTCACACATTGGAGATACAGTAACAGCATACAGCACCAACGTTTACATTTCCACAAATTCTTGATTACCTTGTGATAAACACTGTAAAGTTCAGTCAACTTTAAATGAAGTATAAATGAAACTTTTTTTTTTTACTTAATTTTTTTTCCCCACTCACCTGTTCGCAACGGACCTCACTGGTGAAAGATCTTCAAAGATAGGTAGTGGTGGCTCGAGCCCGATGGTAGAAATAGTGTTTGACTCCCTCTAGCGGTAAAGATCAACACCCGAGAAGTCTCAAGTTTGCAGTTTTGTTTTGAAATTGAATATGAGTGTGCATGTGTCTTTCCAAGGTTAGCAACTAATATTCTCTATCAAGGACACTGAAAGAAAAAAATGATTGAAAAAAAATGGTTGTCACCTTTATATCACAACGAAAGGGAGACGTGCTTTCAACGTTGCTACGGAAACCTTTTTTCGACGTTGTGACACAACGTCTCCATGAGGTCTTAAAGGCGTTGAGATCCACTCACAACCTCCAACTATTCTGCTACCCGCAAAAGACGTCCTTCAGACGTTGTGTGCCCGCTGGGACGTGACTTTAAAAAAATGCATAAAAGTAATAGAATTTTGCATTTTTGCAAAATTAAAAGTTGATAGATTGTTTCATTCAAAATTGCAAGCAGATTAGTTAGCCCGCTATATTATAAATTTTATACTTTTTACAAAATACTACTTTTCTTTTTATGAACGTACACAATATTTTAGTATAAAATCCACGCAAATTTTGATACATAAGGCCCCAGGTAAATTCTGTTCCAGTTGGCGTGCCCTTTAGCGGCTTGGAGCACTTCCGTTGTGTTGATGTGGATTTTTTTTTTTTTTAAATTAGTTTCTCCAGTTGGAGTTGTGTTGGGCTGCAGTTGGCAGCAACACGTTCGTTTCTACTTTTGCAGCATCCGCATAATGAAATAATCCACGTAAAATTATTAAAATATCATGGTAGAGTGGGGATTCTTTTTTTGACAACTCTGTATTCGATTGAGATTGATACCTGGAAATGTTTTACATTTAATTTCCAGGAATACCTCGTAGCGGAAAAAAAACTGTAGGTTTATCTACTAATTAACTATCCACAGCAAATCAACGAGTGGTCAACTTCATAACACCCTCAACGTTCATCCAATGAGAACTGAAGTCAGTCATGAATGGTCGAAATTGTTGTCAATCAAACTGACACAGTACAACAAGCAAACCTATCTGATTTCTTTGCACAGGCAGGCTGGCAAACACACAGGGCCATGCAGTCAGAAAGAAAACAAATAGCCTGGAATGTTGTTTCAGACTGCAAATGACACAGAAATGATAGCCTGTGGAATTAAAAAAGAAAAATGTTTTGGGATGTGTGTGTATCTTAACCAGATGGTACCAGGGGGAATTGTAAAAGCATGCAAAGTGCTCAATGTAGGAAATTATTAAAGGACTCAAAATTTCATTCAGTCAGACTAAAAACATTCATTATAATAAATGATTAAAATTATTAGCCTACTTTTAAGCTAGACATTGGCCAAGATCTAGGCCTATCAATATATTTGGGCTATCACATCTGTTCCTGCAAAACTTAGGGTAGGCTACTGCCCCTCACAACTAAAATCTGAAAAGACATCTCTAGCTGAGTTTCTTTGACAAGCACACTACAGGCCAAAAGTTTGGAAGCAAGATCAGATTTGTACAAAAAAAGATCATAGTTTCATTGGCATACTTTGCATCAAAATAAACATTATTATATAAAGAGTCATTCTCAGAATACATTTTTACTCAAATTATCAGGTATTTCTTTTTTTTTTTTTGCTTAGACTTTGCTTTCTTCAAAGTAACCTCCTCTTGCTTTAACAACAGCATGGCATATACGAGGCATTCGTTCCACAAGTTTTTTAAGGTATGTGCCAGGAATTGCATTCCAAGCTTTCTTAAGTTCATCAGTGAGAGACTGCTGATTCGTGGGACGCACTTTTCTGATGGATCGATCCAATTCGTCCCACACAAGCTCAATTGGAGAGAGGTCTGGTGACTGAGGGGGCCAAACCATCTTTCGAAGAACACCTTCCTCTTCTTTTTTGTCTAGGTAACCCTGACAGAGCTTGGAAAAATGCTTAGGATCCTAAGGGAGGAATGCTTTTGACCTGTATTGGCCTTACTTCTAGACTTCTGGCCTGTAGTCTACTTTCACCTGAAGATGGGCATTGTGTACCCAGTGGCCATCTCTCCCTACATTAAAGTCTATCTGTGAGTAGTGAAAGAGCGTATTGATTTTGAAGCATGGTTACTCTCTTCCATGTAGGCTACCAAGCTTTATTTTGATTTTTGAAACAGCGCAATGTGCGCGTATATCATATGAATAATCATGGTGGGCCGCCATGGCCAAAAAATGCCAGGGCCATTTTTTGGTCCCAGTCCAGCCCTGTATGAGTCAATCCAAATAGTTCAATGGTCTTATTGAAAAAATTCTAAATGGCCCTAAAGTCACATTTCTTTTTCACATTCATTCATGTAAATATAATAATAATATTTCCGTAAAAAAATAGTTTATATGTTGACAATGTTACGTTTTAATGTAGGACAGCATCATTGCATTAAATTTATTTCAGGACATCTTTTGGATAAAAAGGATCTTTAATATAAATAAGAGTTTGTTTTGGACATTTCCCACCCAACCACTGCCTCCAGATTAGTAAATTCACTCACGTGCAGAAATTCAACTTAATGGTGACTCAGATTATGTGTATGACAACACTTCCTACTCTCACAACACTTGGGAGTGTTTTCGAAGCATTAAAGCCTCATCTTTTAGAACCATTTTGAAAAAAGGCAATCACAGCATTGTAACAACTTTTTACAAGCTGTTGAGGGTCGTATCTTTTACTAAACCTGGTTTAGGGACTTGGGGGGAAGGGGGAATTTGGTGATCTGTTAACATCTGCTAAAATCACAGATGCATATAGCCACTGGGTTTGCATGTTAGATATACACTACAATAATTTTGTTGGAGGCTATTTGGTGTTATATAAACTCAAAAACTAATAATATCAATTTTTGTGGGAAATATGGTCAAACCCTTTCACTGCTAGTGGTGATTTTGTCAACATTTCTGAAACATCAAAACCTTTGAAAATCGCTCGAACTATCGTACATTCGTATTCACTGGAAAGCTCTCATCAAGCACATTCCAATGAATACCAACACTGTAGGGTTTTGACGATTTCTAAAGATTTTCTCCTCTTTGAAATTTTGACCAAGTCACCAACAGCAGTGAAAGGGTTAAGGTCACGAACTTTGACAGTAAAGTGAAAGTCTTAGGTAAAGGTAAAAGTTGTCAGTTAATGTAAAACTGTGTTATAACAGCGCTTTGAAAGTTTTTTTAGCTTAATTTTTGGAACCTTGGGAGGAAAATCATTGAACAGATAGGCCAGATTTTTCTCCCAAGATACAAGGAAAACCTGTTTTCAGCACATTAATTTTTCAAATTTTCTGGGGGAGGGCCCTCAGACCCCCTCCTTGCTGCGCCCCCCCTTTTAGCAATTCCTGGATCCGCCCCTGCTAGGCCCCGTTTTCTTCAGGCATTTGTACTGGAATTCCATTCGGCCTTGCTCAAGTGCCCACAACTCTAAGTTCAGGACTGACAGTGTCATTTAACTATCTTACGCCTGGTGCAACTGCTAGTTAATCATGGAGCAACTCCATCAAATAACTTTCCCAAATAAAGAAGTACATTGCTCTCAGCCACCGACACTGCAGAGCAGCATTGCAACTCCAAGCGGACATGGCACCCGGATCTGCGCATTGCCACCGAACTCCACAAAGGACCTCGGATCCGTGCATCCCTGCAAGACATCCACGCCAAGACTGCATTGTTCAATGGACCCAGAGAAGAATCCCAAGTGATGAATTTCACACGAGCATACTCGCACATACATACACCATTTATACTCTCTCTAGTTAGTATATAGTCCTCCCATAGATTAGCCCCTGTAATGTTCTGTGTTTTGTTTAATAAATTAATTTATTAAATCTGGTGTCTGTTTTGGTGCCGTAAAACGTGGGAGTCTGAGTCAAAATAGCCTATGTAGTACTCCAAAAATCCGTGAAATTATTTATTTAATCTTTGATTTAATTCTTTTAATCATCAATATTGGTTATTTTAATTAATTGAAATTCCATATTTTTGGTAGTAATAGTAATTTTATGAGATCGATTACTAACTTTGCAGGTTTCCTGCTGAACCAAATGGTTATCCTGTGGGAAGGATAATTCGGACAAAACCTCTGAATTATCCATCCTCGCTATTTTACGTATCGTAAAGGCATATTCACCAACATATTTTGGTTGGTACGACCGGGGATCGAATCCCCGCCATAGTATTCACTACTGCACCACAATTGCGGCGCCTTAATTGAGTGAGCTAACCTGGCAGCTCAGTTTAGCTCCATCCTACTTGTAGCCAGCTAGCTAACTATATTTAACTATAGCTTGCTATATTTTTGATGCGATGCATTATTTTGTATAATATTTTATGTGTATCTATGATGGACTTTCTTTGTCAATAAACTACTACTACTACTACTACTACTACTACTAACTAGCAAGCTATTTTGGTTTACCACCGTGATCACAGAGCTAGTTTGTCACATTGGGTAACAAGAGTAGTCGATACAGCAATGTGCTGGCATTTTGCTTAATGTGGCAATCTGTTCTAGAATTTATTCCGCATTCAATGAAATAGAATGCCTTGGACATACACTCATTTAAAATGCAAACAACTATTACTTTGTTGTGAGTTATACTTGCTCCTTGTAGGGTGTGAAAAGCGTTGTTGCAAGCTTGGGTTTTGCTTGGATGATCGGAATTGTAAACAGCAAGCTTTCTGTCTGAGCGAACATTCTGACCATAAAATAAGCAGCTCCTTTCATGAGTATGTGTGCTTGCAGATGTGGCTTAGTAGAAAAATGGATGAAACTGTGAACTTTATCACGGAAAAAAGGTATCTTTTTGGTTTGGAGAGGTTACTGGTGACCATTGATGTCCAGCTGCGCCTATATTGATAAACTCATGCTAAATTCAACCAGAAAATCATTAACTCATATTGAATTTCATGAGTCAAAAGTTGATTTGTGTTAAAAATATGATTATTGGGCTGCCAGATAGCTCACTCGGTAAAGCATCGCGCTGCGAAGCAGAAGTGACTATCACGTCGTGGGTTCGAGCCCCGCTTCGTACCGGTCGGCAGCTTTTTCAGAGTAGCGCACAATTGGCTATAGCGCTACAGGGTTTCAAATTGGGAAGGGACTGCCGGAAGGGATTACAATAGTTGCCTTGTTCGTTGCTCAAAGCGCCTCCTGTTGGCCAGACGGGCGCTCGTCAGGAAGATTCTAAGCCTGGTCATGTCCGGGTATCCTCCGCCCTCGCTCTGAACTTGCGAAGATTCAACCAATGAGTGTATAAGAAGCGGTGGTTGACAGGCGCGTGCTTCGGAGGAGAGCCGCGAACCGTCTACACTCTCCTGAATTGGCAGCAAGGGGTCGCATACGAGCAAGCCTTGTACATAGTTCGCCAATTGGGCATTCCAGATTCGGGTGGGATTGGAGATGCCAAATTTATATAAAAAAAAAAAAAAATGATTATTTTATGATTTGACAGTGCACCATTTTGAGGGCTGTGTGTGTTTGGGAAGCCACCTAGAGAGCTGTCTAATTTGGCTTCCTCTTTCAAAGCCAAATAAGATTTAAAGAACAGATGAAGAAACCTGTTGTCTCGGAGTTTATGAGCCCAGAAATGTATTGTTTTAACCCCCAGCCATTTTTCAATCCTCAGTATTATTTTTCTTATAATTTCGATGCAGAATTTTCATGAAGATTTTTTTATGTTTGCAGCTCCTTTTCTCGACCAAAATCATGAAAATAAACTGAAATACGATGGAATACTAAATGCTGCAAGTGTATCGTCTCAGTTGAGCCACAATCCCCCTCTCTATGAAGCTTAAATCTTGAATTGAAGACCTGAGTGCAAGAAGTACTTTAGTCACAAAATAACACTTTTGAGATATTAAGGGTCAAAGTTTTGAAAACATGCTGCAGATACTTTTTTTAAAAGATAACATTCAGTGGCGCCTGCTGCTAGTCCCAGGGGTTATACAAAGTAGCCAGACACGTTTTTGTGGAAAAATAATGCTTCATTACGAAAAAAACAAGAAAATCAGTTTCGGACTTTGGTACTTCTTACCATAAAATGCCTGGACTGCGGTACTTATTGCTATAAAATGCATGGACTTCGGTACTTTTACCACACAAATGCCGTTTCAATCATTTTCTGATTGCCAAACAGTCATTTTTGCTACGTTTGTCACATGACACATACTAGCAGCTGATTGGACAGTCATGGACTAAGGCACTTGTTCCTGATGACGTCAAGGACTTGAGTACTTCTGCAAAGACTTGAGTATTTCTTGCACAAAAATTCAGTAGACTCAGGGAAGGCCATATATCAGTATTGAGGACTTGAGTACTTATATTTGGAATTTTTTGGCTTTAAATGATGCACATGACACTCTACTTTATGGTAGTAGTGTCAGCTCATTTTTTGGAAAATGTGACTTAAGTACTTCTTGCACCCAGGTCTTCAATTATAAAGCATTAAATAGGGTAACACACTTATAGCCATATTTGGCCTCTGCGCAAAGGGGTTAACATAAAATTGGCATTAGGCCTACTTCTTCTAGTAGATGTCCTTATTTTTGTACTGCCCTAAGGCTACATGCCTAAGAAGAATCCATGCCTTCATCCATCAGCTGTCCTTACTAAATAAGTGTTTCAAATGTGCAATGAGACCACTGCTGTGTCTTGCAGCCTTGTAGAGCTTCATAATACAAATTGAACAGTCATTTTCTTTGTCCAGTTCTAGGCTCTCTGCAAGTGCTTCTCTTATATGCAGGTTGGGATGAAATGGTGTAGATAGTTGGCGAAAAAAAAGTTTGAGGCTGTATTGAATGTCCCAAGCATTGACATATCTTGGTTGAGAGAAAATTCAATAATTCTTGATAAGATCTATGTTGGAAGGTATTGAGCTCCTGGCTCATTGCCAGCATCCCCAACAATGTCAACCAAAGGGTTAGCCATAGATCGAACATCAGCATTAGGTAGAAACACAGATTCAGGTTGAGACAGAGAGCCAGGTTCATCAGACATAGAGGCAGGTTCATCATTAGACATAGAGGCAGGTTCATCATCAGACATAGAGGCGGGTTCATGGTTAGACATAGAGGCAGGTTCATCATCAGACAGAGAGGCAGGTTCATCATCAGACAGAGAGGTAGGTTCGGCATCAGACAGACAGGCAGGTTCAGCAGCAGACAGAGAGGCAGGTTCATCATCACACATAGATGCAGGTTCGGCATCAGACACAGAGGCAGGTTCATCATCATACATAGAGGTAGGTTCGGCGTCAGAGAGGCAGGTTCATCATCACACATAGAGGTAGGTTCGGCATCAGACAAAGAGGCAGGTTCATCTTCATCAGACAAAGAGGCAGGTTCATCATCACAAAGAGGCAGGTTCATCATCACAAATAGAGGTAGGTTTGGCATCAGAAAGAGCCCCAAGTTAAGTGTCAGACAGAGGGACAGGTTGAGACACTTCATGCATCTCTGCCTCCTGAATGGCCTGAATGTAAGGGAGAATAGGTCCATCTAAACTTAGATTATGTTCCCCCTGTCCCTGAGTGAAATGTCCAAGAACCAAAAGAGGCAAGCTTTCACAGTAAGAACCAGACGGTGATATTACAGAGGTGGCATCCAAACCAAGAGTCGACAAAGTAAGGAACCGAACATTGAATATCTGGGAAGAGTTAGGTGGTCACCGTATGTGCTATGTTGTGCCATCCTGTGTCAATGATTCTCCCATGTCTCCTCAACATACTCAGAAAGCGGTGTCCCATCCACTCCATATGGATGAAATGTTAGGTCAGCCACTATTTCGTCACTTCTGTTTCCGCAGAACGGAAAATTCCGATAGAGGCCAATTGATCCGGTTATTGGTGATTGAAGCACTATGATATGATATGGGTTGAATTGAGGCAACTCCTACAGACCAAGATACAAAAATGCAGTAATCTTTAGCACCATAGCTGTTGAGTTATTCTTCCAGATGTGAGTGGTGTGTTTGTCCTTGGGGGGGGGGTGCAGTCATATTTATGTATTATTACATTATTGGCTCCAGTTATTACATTTTCAAAGGATTTTATTTATACAAGGCCAATAATGTACATAATAACCAGCCAATGTAATAAATTATATTATTGGCAAAAAGTTATTACGTTATTGGCTCTACAATTTTATATTAGGTATGCATTATTAATGAAAATTGACCACACCTGATCATGTTGAGAGTTTTTGGAGTTTCTGTAATGGTAATTTAAATGAATGATGACAGGTCATGACCAATCATTATTTTTAAGGGATGGTTTGAGCTTCCCCTGTTGCCAGTTTGCCAGCCGTTACTGGTTGTTATTGGTGTCAAAGGTATAGCCATGTTGCGGCAGTTTGTAAAAATGAGAGTAATTGACGTAGAAGATGTGGAAAAGAAGGATATTCAGAAGAGAGCTGTGATTTAACAAAATAGAAAGCTGTTATCACTGTGGGGGAAATTATGAAGCGGGGGCAAAACAATATGAACAAAAGAAATTAGAAAGTGAAGTTGAGCTGACACAGACACAGAGTAAAATGTCATGCGCGGAGGCTACAAGGAAAGTAAGGCTAGAGAAGAGATCTGTGAGGTAGCGTTCAGGAACCAGTCGCCAGAACCCAGCAATGCAGTAGATGTGATCTTTATTAAGCGAGGGGGTAAACCCCCGCAGGGTAGAAGGCAACAGTACAAAGTCCACAATCCAAAAATCACAATCCAATGGGCAAAATCCGAGTCAAAAACCAGGGCAGCAATCACAGAATACGTGGTCGGGCAGAAAAAGGGTTCGATAACAGATACAGACAAAAATACCAAAACAGAGCCAAAAATCGTAAGTCGAGGACAGTCCAGTCAGAATAGAACCACTAAGAGTACGAGGCGAAAACAAGAGCAGCACAGGTAAACCAAGGGAAACGTTCTGACGGGGAACTGCTGTGAAAAGACTGCTTAAATACACACAAGGGAAGTCACATGCTATGATTAGGATCAGGTGAAGAGGATCAGACTAATTGACAAGGGAGCAGACACGAGGGAGAACCTAACCACATGAAATTGGCAAAAGCCAAAACACGGACAGGGATCACAAGACAGCCTATTGACAAAACATACAGCTCCGGTTAGGGAGTTCTAATGTGCACAGATAATGAGAAGCAGAACAGAGTTGAGCAGGTGCGGAGGATCCGCTGAAACGCAGCAAAGATTAAGTGAAGGCAAGAGGCAGAGACTAGAACAGGGCGAGTGCTGAGAGCTTGTTAATCAATTAGTAAGGTGCAGCTATACAATCCCTGGTGCACGTTAGTAAGTTAGTATTATATACAATGTTAGTTCTGGTTAGTAACTTTCACAAAATAACAAACTGTTAGTACTGGTTAGTAAAACAGAAAAGCAAGGCGAAGGAAGCAAACGAGACTAGAAGGAATGGTTGGAAACCCAGAAACCATGAAATCACCTAAACATGTGACACGCAGTACTTGGGGAGAAGCTGTAGCTCAACACAAGACCAGACAGGGGAGACAAAGTGCAATGCAGGGCATGAACAAAAACATGGACCGGAATAAAACAGAAAAGTGGATATGGCAGGGAATACAAAACATGGCAACAACAAAAACATGGCAATGATCTAGAGTAAACAGAAAATGAGCAAAAACAGAACAGAACATGGCAGAATCATAACAAGATCAGTAAGGAAAGAGCTAGGCACAATCGAAATGAAGGGGAAAGAACAAAGTAGACCGGACAAACAGTCAGTGTGTATAAACAAGAGAAGGTTTTTAGCATTCATCGCGATGGTGATCAACTGCGCAAGCTAGATTGACAAAAAAACCAGGAGAATAAGGATGTTGTACACGCAGCTAGGGAGATTTTCGAGATAACTGACGTCAAAGGGGAGGAAATTCAAGGAATTTTGGAGAAAGGGTTTGGCGGAAATTAATTATCGAATTTAAATTATATAATGGTTATTGTTATAGGAGACTGTGGATTAGGGCAGTGTTTCACAAACCTCTCCTGGAGGACCACCTGCCCTGCCTGTTTTAGATCTTTCCCTGCCCCAGCAAAGGTGATTCAAATAATCAGGATGTTATCAATCAGCTTTAGAGGGTAAATAACGAGCTGATCATTTAAATCACCTGTGTTAAAACAGGGAAATATCTAAAACATGCAGGACAGGTGGTCCTCCAGGAGAGGGTTGAGAAGCACTGGATTAGGGTGAAGGAAGAGAATTTTTTAGAAGTACAGCCAATTTTCAGTTTCATAATTTGTACAGTAGATGGCGTCATGCACAATATACGTATTAATTACAACTGCTAATATTACTCAAAAGAAGAAGAAGAAGACTTCAGAGTGTTGCTGGTACGGTTTGGCTCGGTTGTGGAGTGAGAAGGACGCTGAGAACTACTTGACGACTGTTATAAGACGGCGTTTGGGATTAATTTATTTTTTGACCGTAATATAAAAGTGGGATTGTTGACTACTGGACTTGACAACTTAATTAGGCTTCCCCGCGAGGGATAGCCGGCAAAATAGCTAGCATTTCTTCGGCACGTAGCCAAAGTAAAGGGGGAGGAAAAAGTAAGCCAGAAAATAAACAAAAAAGCGATAGGTTGGGGAGTGTGAACGAGTGGGAAGATATGAGGAAAATGTCTAAGATTGCAGAGGAGGGCGAATTTAAGTTTGTTGCTAAGTTTAAAGATAGGAGTGATATGAAATTAAACCCCTTCAAACTGTCAAGAGAGATTACAAATAAAATGCCAAATGTACAGGATGTAAAAATGCTGCAGAACGGAAATATTCTATTCTTTTATAAAAGTGAAAGTCAGAGAACAAAAGCCATGAAAGTTGGCCACTTGCTTGGTAGGCCTATTGAATGTTTTATACCTGGAAATGATCAGAAAGGAAAAGGAGTGACATATATTAGTCCTGAAATTACGGAGAGTGACAGTGACATAATAAATAACATGGAGGGAGCTGAGATTGAGTCTGTCGCGTAGATTTAAAAAGAGCACCGCAGTACTGCTAACATTTAAGCAAAAAGCTATACCTTCAAGAGTAAGTTTGGGATGCATGAGTTTCCAAGTGAGAGATTACATACGCCCCCCGTTAGGATGTTACAAAAGTCAGCGATTTGGGCATGTAGCAGCGGTATGCAGAGGAGCTAGACGATGTGGAAAATGTGGAGGGGACCATGACTTTGCGCAGTGTAACGCGGAGGAAACCAAATGTTGTAATTGTGGTGGAAAACGTGGCCTCATTCAGGGGTTGTGAACATCATATAACAGCCGTAGAAGTAGGAAAAGTTAGAGCTGAGGGGAAAATGTCCTATGCAGATGCATTGAGGAAAGTAAAGGGAACAGCGGAGGAAACTAGGCCGATGAGGGCTAGTGTTACTGCTGTACCCTTAATGGCTAAGGATACTATAACAAGGCAGTCAAAGGAAAATAAGTTGCTACTAGCATTTATGGTTGATGTGCTATGGGCTGCTAGAGACAAAACAAGAAGATTAGACAATCAAAGTTGTGAGTGATGCTGCTGAAAGGTTTCTTGAGGAGGTAGAATTGGGACCAGAGGAGCTGCATACATTCATGAAGAATAAGTTGGAAAGGTATGAGAGAGGGAGAGAAAGAGAAAGGATTTGTGCGCATAGGTGGCTTTACCTATAGGCCCGTTTCCACCGCAGGAACTTTGGGGTAATTTTATGGGGCCGGGGTCGTTTTTGCATGTCTCCACCGCCGGAACCACCCCCGAAGGACAGAGTTCCGGAACTTTTACAGGGGCTAAAAAAGTCCCTGCCTTGGATAAGGTACTCTGAACGGCCCTGAAAAACTCCTGGGTGGGGCTTGGGGTTTACTTGGCGCTGATTGGATTAACTCAGTGTGGGATGTGACGTCAACAGAAAGAGATAAAATAGCCGGCATTTTTAAAACTCAGTAGACGACGAGGGGTCACATTTTTAAAAGGACATCACTCAACTTTACAGGAACCTTCCTCCTACTTTGCCCTCTCGGTGGAGACATGGCAGTTGAGAGGGCCAAGTGAGAGGACGTTACTGTAGTAGTTCCTGCCCCCCAAATACTACCAGGAACTTCTTCGGTGGAAACGGACCTTATGTTTCAACCGTTTCAGTTGAAAAGGGCCCCGCCCTCCAGGGGGCCCCCAACTGCCAGGCAACAATTAACATTCTAAACGTTGACTGAATGAAAACATGCAGAGACGCACCGCCAAGAAAGGCAACCCAGGCAAATATTTGAGCCCCCCCAAAAAGGAGAATGTTTGGGATCCTCGACGGCCACTCAAATTGGCACATTTTGCAATGACTTATAAAAACTCCATTAAGCCTTCTATGAAGGCATTATAGCGCACCCCCGGCCGGTGCCTCGAAAACCCCCTAAATGGTCATCTTCTCAGAGTTGTGGCGAATGCGCAGAAAAACACTGCTCTCCCTGGCTGACGTTGCTGGTTATCTCCGCAAGATTATATTAGTTGCATGGACACCGAGCTGGCTAAGAAGTGTAGTAATTATTCATCGTTTACAAATAATGGTAGCAAAAGAGCTATGGTCGCTGATACTCTGGGAATTTCGGAAATAAAGTCGTCACCTTAGCCAATGTTGCTTGCGCCTCGTACTTATCAGTTAGCATGTGAACAAAAAGAAGTCATTCGCTCGCAGAATTCCAGGGGTATTTAATATTTTGTATGAGTGAGCTTTGATGTATACATTTTAAAGTATTATCTAGCAATTTTATGCGTTTTTTACGCATTAAATTATCCATGAACATCATGGAAATTTCTGGATTCAGGTCAGGTCACGGTCCGGTAGCCTCCTGAACCGACCCAGTTAAAATAGTTTCTGATCAGTAAAATGCGACGATAATTCGCATATCTGTTATCAGTGCATATCAACATTACACACTGTGCTGCGTATTAATATAACGTCAGCTTAATGTACTTTGAGCGAAAAACATGCTCCTTTATTCCCATGGCATCACTACTTAACGAAAACACTAATAAGGTGAACACGCTGAAAACGTGTTGATGGTTTTGTAACCATCATGGCTATGGCAAAGACAGCCTCATTCTCTTACAAAACAGAGGGATACTGCCAGTGGCGGCTTGTAAACTGGCAATAGGGGAAGCTCAAACAATCCTTTTAAATTAATGATTGGTCATGACTTGTTTTCAATCATTCATTTAAATTACCATTTGAGAAACTCCGAAAACTCTCAACATTATCAGATGTGACCAGTTTTCATTTATAACGCATACCGATTATGACTCCGATTATGACTTCTCACGCTTTTCTTTACTCAGGGTTTGGAAGCAATGCATATGTTTCATGATGGTTTAAATGAAAAATGATCATTTGAAACATCTTTATTGAATTCAATTGCTCCCAACCCCTCCATGCACAAGGACTTCAATTCCGCGCGAGAATCTCTTACATAGGCGTTGATTGAATAATTGCTGACTACAGCAGAGGAACGTAAATACGCCACTTAAACTCACACCGAATGCGTGAGAGTTAACAGGTATACATTATTAATGAAAACTGGCCTCACCTGATAATGTGGAGAGTTTTCGGAGTTTCTGTAGGCCTAATGGTAATTTAAATGAGTGATTTAAAACAGGTCATGACCAGTCACTAATTATAACCCTCTGCAGCCCAATTAATTATTTTGAGATATGAAAAACCTTTCATTCATGGAGAATAGTTCTCATACACAAAAATAACTAACAGAATTGGTCAGAATTAGATATCTCACATTTTGAAGGATTTTGAGGTTGTTGCATATTATAGTGTAGCATATAGTTTATTATTATAGTTCATATATAGTATATAGTTTATTATCATCTACAAGCATTACTTTTTCATTCTACACAATAATTTTTTTCGATCTTAATAAAATATTCATGATACTTACCTCAAAAATGCAGACCTACTCTCAACAAACTTTGGTGCATGGAAGCTTCCATTTTGCAATGAGATAGTGGTGACTTCTAGTGGCTGCAGGTGGAACTATTTCCCATGTGGTCTTTATATTTTATAATCAGTCATAAACTGATTTATTGTTGCAAATTTGCAACATGAGCCTGGAGAGGGTTAAGGGATTGTTTGAGCTTCCCCTGTTGCCAGCTCACGAGCCACCACTGGATACTGCGTCACCTAGTGTTGACAATGTTTATAGCTATGCAAATTTAAATTAAGGTCTAGCAATACAAGTCGTCTAGAGATAAGCCAGAAGTGTTATGTATTCAGGAAACATGGCTTAAAACAAGATTAGATTTTGTGGTTCCGGGATATGAAAGTTTAAGAAAGGATCGTAATGAAAAAGCAGGAGGAGGATGCGCAACATTTGTGAAATCTGATGTGAAGTTCAAGAGGGTAAAAATGAAGTCTCCACTAGAGTGAGTGGTAGTAAGAGTGTGGGGAAAACACACATGGGTGAATATTGTGAATTTTTATAATCCCTGTTTGCAAATTAATTTCAGGGAATTGGAGGAGGTTATGGAACAAATAGAGACACCAGTCATATGGGTAGGTGACTTCAATGCATATAATGCCCTATGGGCCAGCAGAGTTAAAGACAACAATGGGGTCATTACTGAGGATTTTATGGACAAGTATGGGTTAGTGTGTATGAACGATGGGCGACCAACCAGATTTGAGATTAGAACAGGAGTAGTTTCAAGTATTGATTTGGCTCTAGCATCCAGTGAGTTTACAAGGGTGGGAGAATGGGACAGCATGGAAAGATATACAATGGGCAGTGATCATTTCCCGATACTTTTAAGATTTGGGAAAACCAGGGGTGAAAGTAAGCCGGAACGCAGCGGTACGCCGTACCGGGAAGAGATATACAGTCCTCTACAGCCGGTACGCAGGGGTACGCCTCGGAAGAGCAACTTTCACCCCTGCACACAACACGAGCCCTTTCAATTTTCAAGCACATTTCTCCGAAATAAATGTAAATTTGATGAATACATGAAAACAATGGTGTAGAATTGTGTATGGACCATCTCAAACGTTGGCTGAAATGTCCACACCTATATTAAGGTTGAAGGGAAAAAAATATGCGCCTCATGCGGCACACAAAGGGTTAAATCCTTTCCCACTTCGGCACCGCCTTCCAAATACGTCTTTGAGACTGGTCTGTTTTTTGATTGGCTTAGTTCCCTGTAGGCTGTTTTGCTTGCAGGTTTCCCCAGTGTTAACGGTGCACTCTGAAAACTTGCTAGCTACCTTAGTTTTTACCAGAAAATAATGCCAACAAATGTTAATTAAACATGTTCGCTAGTTTTAACTAGCGAACTAAACCTGGTTTCTGTCACATGTTGGTTAGTAATGGGGTTGCTAGCAGTAGTAAATATAAACCAGGTGGATATGTCAAATTATGACGTGAATTTCAGTGGAGAAATCCCGCGAAGGTGCCATTATTAATGAATTATATGCAGGAACCACAGCAGCAAGCTAGGGAAACAGAGCAAGCTGATGAGGATTCAGGTGTATTGGGGCTTCGGATGAGGTCATAATTATGCCTTGTTCTGTGGAATTATAGGGAAAGTTAGTCTCATGATGTTCAGCAAATATAACCTTTGAAAGACAAAATGTCCCAACCAACTTTGGCTCAGCGGAGGAAATGAAAGAAACACGTAATCATAAATCTAACATGATCCAGTCCGATTAACGCTCGGTTTGCGCCTCGTCCAATTCGTAGTCGGTGGTCCATTTTGAAGTGCTTATCGCGGCTGCAATCGCGTTACCGCGCATTAAGATGCTTAATAGAGAGGATTACGAGCTGACTTGCTAACGTAATTACATATCCACTCACTTGGTATCAATGTCCAGGGCCCAGTATTTCAAAACTTGTAATCTGGATCAGAATAATCCGGATAATGAAATCCACCTTTTCTCAATCATGGATCAAGGTGATCCTGCTGACTTTATCTGGGTATTTCAAAACACTGGCAGATTGGATCACCGTGATCCTTACCTGGCGGATAAGGATTTCCAAATCCCGTGTCTCCGCCTCGGATTTGAAACATGGCGGACTACTTCGCGAAAAGGAGCAGCTGGGGAGCAGAACTGTCACGTCAAAAGTGTAAGTTTCCTGTCGTCTAATGTGTAGCGGTTTTAAGGCAATCGAACGCCAACCAACATATCAAACTAGCCAACTACTTGAATTGTCAGCTACTTAAAACCAGGCATAGCGATCTCTAATTTAGCCGCGTTTGTGCTAACGGTAGCTAACTTCGGCTCCATTGACTTGTGTGTTAAGTAGCTAGCGGGCTAGCAAGGTAGCTGGCTTTGTTGATGAATTTTGCGGTCTATGGTTTAACTTAAAATGGAACTAATCGGACGTACATCATACCTTAACTCTTTAAACTAACACCAACCCGTTCAGAGTTTATTAGCATTACGTCATTGGCAACACAGCAGGCTACATGTGTACAGACCAGACTGCTGCAGTACTTTGGAAACGAAGCGTTACACGGCACAGTATCAATAATGCAGTTCATTTAGAAGTGCTACGGTAATGCTGGTGATGTCATGCTTCCTGACGATGACAAAGATATACTCATACACTTCTTTCTTCTGCTTTCAGAGTGCACTCACAGCCACGGACCACTCAGCTATTAAGGACAACGGGGTTGTCATGAGTGCTGGAAATCCTTGGAAACGCTTTAATTGTAGTGATACATTCAAGGTTCAAGTTATTGGATTTTGAACAAAGTGCTTGAAACTGCTTGAAATTGTAATTGCATTACTTGGATGGTATATAGCTTGTCAGTGACACAATTTCAAAACATTTTTTCCATCTAATTTGTCACCATTATGTAGAAGGCTTCCACTAAACATGATTATGGTCATTTATAGTAAAATGGCATCTGATTTGATAAGCAAAATAATCTGTTTGTACACAAACACTTACTGAAATACATTGCTGTGTGTTTTAAAATCACATTCAAGCCATTTCCAAACATTTTAAAAGTGCATTTTTAAGCTTCTGGCTGAAGTCAAATTTGTCTTTGTTAAATCAGAAGCATGAAAATATACCTTGAAAATTCTTGGAAAGTGTTTCAATGTGCAGCATGATATAAACTGTGACAATGAAAAATGCAAGTGCACACATCTCATAGTTTAACTCATTTGATTGGAGAAATAAAGATTAACCACTGCATTTCGCACAGCTCTTCCAAATGTGTGGTGAATGTTTTGGTACACACAAGTTACAAAGTTTGGTGAAATTAGAATTTGAGAAATGGGTTGTATTTGTTACTCTTATTTACAGCAGTTTCAGAAGGTATTTCCAAACACTATTTTATTATGCTTTAATTTTCTTAAATTACTCCAATTTGTTAAATGTAAAAACACTGACAATTTAGATTAAGTGTAATGAACATCTTGAGTAACAATATCTAGGAGAAGTGGAGCTAAGGCTTTGTCAATCCAAGTCAAATCCACCTCTGAGGTGGGATCCAAATGATCCTGAAATTTTGGTATCAAGTTGATCCAGATCTCTGCCTTAACTTTTGAAAACCCAAGTCCAGCCTTTTATCTGGATTAAAGGGAGGATTGATTACCAGAGCTGAATCCTGATCTTCAGGATCAGGATTCTCTGGATTTGTGTTGAAATACACAGTTTTCAGATCAGATCAAGATTTAATCCAATCCGACTAGGATAATCCTGTCAGATCACTTTTGAAATACTGGGCCCTGGTTACTAGATCTGAGCGGGTTTCATGGCCTGAGATGGTTTGCAGCTGTCAGGTAAGGTTGTGGCAAGTTTATGTATGTGGTATCTTTGTATGAAAATTATGGAGGTACCTTGCGTAGCATAATAAAAAGTAAAAAAACAAAAAAAACGGAGGAACACTCATTCGGATAGTCTCTGCATACAGTAAAGGCAGTATCTGCACTCAGATTTACAAAAATTTCCAGCTCGCGCGCTTCGCGCGATCGCATCACATACGTGTCCAGATCAATTCTCACATTAAACCTACGCCCTTGAATGAAAATCATCAACAGAATGTGCCGCCTGTGACGTGTTGAAGTAGATTTTAGTGCGCTGGACAAACGTTATCATTTGTAGTAGGCTACTTGCTTACCGTGATATGTTGCAATTTGTTGGCAGTCTACACTCTGCATTGTAACGTTAATCCAATGGCAGTGACTCGAGTTCTGTGGATTTTTGCAGACAGCAGTGAGCAGTCGTTTTTGCAAAAAACAAAAGAAAAATCTCCAAGTCATAAATTGTGAGGTTTCACGATTAACAATCTAAATCATGAATGACTCTCTGTCATGCGAGCGAGTAGTCCACCACTTACTTCTGCAAACAAACAAATGCGGAAAGTGGGAACACTCAATGCGTTCTTTTGATTGGATGCTGGTTGCCTAGGTGATGCAAGGCTGGGTGCTGGGGGTCGCGTGCATCCTTTTGACAGGGAACGGTAAAACACAACTTGCTCAAAATACAAAGAAAAATTGATTATATGTTTAAAAGAAAGAGAGATGATAAAACGGTGGCAGTTGAGGAACAGATGGAGGAATTCTGTGACAATGCACAGAATTTAAGAATCTCAAAGTCAGAAAAGATCAGTCTTTAATATCTTTAATATGATGCGAGCGAGCAAAAAAAATTTTTTGAGTAGCAGTTCCTGCAAGAATCTAATCTTACTTTCACCACTGTGCCAGCCCATGTTGGAGTGAAATGGAATGAGGCAGCTGATATGGCAGCTAAAAAGGCTCTAAAGGGGGAGATTGATGTGGAAGTTCTCATTGGAACATATGAGTTTAGAACTTTGATTAAAAGACACATAACAGCTGTGTGGCAGAAAGAGTGGGAAAATGAGAAGAAGTGGAGGCTCTACTTTGGTTTACAAAGTAGTGTAAGGAAAAATGTCTGGTATTCAGGAGGAGAAAGAAGGCATACAGTTATTATGACTAGACTAAGACTGGGACATTGTGGGCTAGCATGGGACCTGGCAAAGATGGGCAAGCACGAAGACGGACCATGTGTGACGTGCAGAAAACAACATACTGTGAGACATCTACTCATGGAATGCAGTCAGTATACTGGCGAACGAGAAAGACTGTATGCTAAAGTTTAAGTTTGGGAGTAGCAATTTCATTTAAGAACCTGCTGAATCCTGTGGAGAACCAGGCAAGGATTGTGAATGCAGTCCTGGAGTTCATTGCCGCAACAAGACTTCAACTACGGGAATAAGATCACCATTCCATGCTGAAATATAATTATAACCAGTGAGAGGCAGCAATGTGCCGCAAGGCATCTAGTTGATGGAAAGCCAGAAGAAAAGCCAGAAGAAGAAGAGGACTTCACACAGATGTCCGCTTAGTGATGGGGCATTATGGATAAGGGGGCGTAATCTAAAATATATACAGAAGAAACTTCAGGCAGCAGTTGATGCTGTGGAGCAGTGGGCAAATAAGTGGGGATTTAAATTATCAGTAGCAAAAACGCAAGTGATATGTTTTGCAAGGTGTCATAAAGAAGTATCTCTAAAATTATATGGTCAAACACTGGAACAAGTCAGGATAATTCGATTTTTAGGAGTTTTGTTTGACGAAAAGCTTACCTGGAAGCAGCATATTGAGAAGGCACAAGACAAATGTAAAAAGGTGTTATGATTCTAATCTGTTCTGTCATGATTCTGCCATGTTTGTTATGATTCCGCCATTCCCTGTTATGTTCATGATTGTGTCTGTTAGGTTTTGCCATGTTCTGTTTAGTTTTTGTACTTTGCCATGTTTTCGTTTTTGCCATTCCCAATCCACTATTCTGTTAGATTCGGTCCATGTCTTTGTTCATGCCCTTCATTGCACTTTGTCTCCCCTGTCTGGTCTTTTTGTTAATCTACAGCTTCTCCCCAGTCCTGCGTGTCACATGCTTAGGTGATTTCATGGTTTCTGGGTTTCAAACATTCCTTCAATCTCGTTTGCTTCCTTCGCCTCTTTTCTGTTTTACTTACTAACAGTTTGTTTTTTGTTATAGTTACTAACCCAGACTAACATTGTATATAATACTAACTTACTAACGAGCACTAGGGATTGTATAGCTGCACTTACTAATTGATTAACAAGCTCTCAGCACTCGCCCTGTTCTAGTCTCCGCCTCTTGCCTGCACTTAGTCTTTTGCTGCTATTCAGCGGATCCTCCGCACCTGCTCCACTCTGTCCTACCTCTCATTATCTGTGCACATTAGAACTCCCTAACGGAGCTGTTTGTCTTGTCATAGGCTGTCTCGTGTTCCCTGTCCGCGTTTTGGCTTTTGCCAATTTCATGTGGTTAGGTTCTCCCTTGTGTTTCCTCCCACGTAATTAGTCTGATCCTCATCACCTGATCCTAATCATAGCATGTGACTTCCCTTGAGTGTATTTAAGCTGTCTTCTCACTGCAGTTCCCCGTCAGAACGTTCCTCTTGTTTGCCTGTGCTGCTATCATTTTTCGCCTTGTACTCATAGTGTTACTCTTCTGACTGGACCGTCCGACTTACGATTTTTGGCTCTGCTCTTTTGTACTATTGTCTGCATCTGTTTACGAACCCTTTTTGCCCGACTACGAGTTTTTGTGTTTGCTGCCCTGGTAACGGTTTGGATTTCGCCCTCTGGATTTTGGCTTTTGCTTCTCTGACAAACCTGTGCCTGTGTACCGAACCTATTTTTGCCTGACCACGAGTACTGTGTTTGCTGCCCTGGTTTTCGACTCTGTTTCTGCCCTCCTGGATTGTGATTTTTGGATTGTGGACTCTGTACCTTTGCCTTCTGCCCTGCGGGGGTTTCCCCCCTCGCTCAATAAAGCCACTTTACCAGCAATCCTGTGTTCTCGCGACTGGTTCCTGAACGATACCTCACAGTGCGTTCTGACCAGTATGGAGCCAGCGAGCAACAAGCCTCTGCAAGCAGCAGTAGAGGAACAGGGTGCCCAGCTAGCACTCCAGCAACAACAACTTCGGGCTATGATGCAGCACATGCAAGCCATGACGCACCAGATGGCCGACCTCACCCGCTCCTTGCAGAATGCTCAGACCGTCCAACCCCCCCAACAGCCTGCCACCACCATGCCTACTCCTGTGCCTGTGCCCTCTGCACCACCTGCTCCAATCCTTGAGCCACGCTTGCCCCCTCCCGAGAAGTATGACGGGGACCCGGGATCCTGCCGCGCCTTCCTGACCCAGTGCAAGCTGATCTTTAGCCTACAGCCTTCCACCTTCCCCACCGAGCAAGCACGCGTAGCATACATCATTACGCAGCTTACTGGGAGGGCTAAACAGTGGGCTACATCTGCCTGGGAGGCGGGATTACCATGTGTGCAGTCCACTGAATTACTGGGAGAAGAGATGAAGCGTGTATTTGACCGCTCCAGACATGGTCATGAGGCTGGGAGAGATTCTTCGCATCCGCCAGGGGGGTCGTTCGGTATCTGACTACGCCATTGAGTTTCAGACCTTAGCCACTAACAGCAGGTGGCGTGAGAGCCCTGTACGACGCCTTCATTTTTGGATTATCCGAGTGTATCAAGGATGAATTATTACCTCGTGACCTACCTGAAAGTTTGGAACGAATTATTGAAATGGCTATCCGTATTGACTCACGTCTGGAGGAACGTCGACGGTCCGCCCACAGTGCCAGTACCCCCAAGCCCCCGGTGAAGCTTCCTCTCCTTCAACCGGAGAAGTCCAAGCCGCCTCTCGACCCTGAACCTATGCAGTTAGGCCGTACCAGACTCACCAGCGAGGAGAGGGAACGGAGACGGAGGGAGCAGGCGTGCTTTTACTGTGGTAAGGAAGGCCACTATATCTCCCGGTGTCCAGTAAAAGGCAACGCCCACTAACGAGGAGAGGAGCGTTAGTGGGCGTTACTCCTATTGATTACTCCTCAAGAAACCGCACCTGTTTCCCCATCTCCCTCGAGTGGGCCGGGGAAGGAAGGAAGACCACCGCTCTTATCGACTCGGGGGCTGAAGAGAACTTTATCGACCAGAAAGCTGCCCAGGAGTGGGGCATCCCTGTTGAGAAGGTCGTCCCTGATCGTGTGGCCAACTCCATCAACGGCCAGAGCATTGCCCACATCACCCATGTTACCAGCCCTATTAAGTTACGTATATCTGGCAATCACCAGGAGTCCATAAGGCTTTACCTCATCCAGTCTCATGCTCCTGTTGTTCTTGGCCATCCCTGGATGGCAAAACATCTCCCGGATATTGATTGGGGGAGACACGAGATCAAGGGGTGGAGCCCCGACTGCGCTCAAACCTGCCTCAACGATGCTCAAGTTCATGTTCCTGCTTCCACTTCTGAGGAGATACCGAACCTGGAGAAGGTTCCATCCGAGTACCATGACCTCAAAGAGGTATTTTCTAAAGCCAGCGCCACCAGTTTACCCCCCGCACAGACCATATGACTGCGCTATAGAACTCAAACCTGGTACCATGCCCCTAGAGGTCGTCTGTTTTGCTGTCCAGACCTGAAACGTTGGCCATGGAGAAATACCTCAGCGAGTCTCTCGCAGCAGGGATCATCGCCCCTCTTCTTCGCCTGCTGGGGCTGGATTTTTTTTTTTTGTGGGCAAGAAGGATGGGTCCTTGAGGCCCTGCATTGACTACCGGGGTCTTAATGATATTACGATCAAGAACAGATATCCGTTGCCCCTAATGAATACCGCCTTCGACCTCCTACAAGGAGCCAAGATCTTCACTAAGCTGGACTTGCGCAACGCTTATCATTTAGTCCGCATCCATGAGGGTGATGAGTGGAAGACTGCGTTTAATACCCCTACCGGCCACTGGGAGTATTTGGTCTGACCGTTCGGGCTTACTAACGCCCCAGCAGTCTTCCAAAATTTAGTCAATGACGTTCTTCGTGACATGATTAATAAGTTTGTTTTTGTTTATCTCGATGATATCCTGATTTTTTCCAAATCACAGGAAGACCACGTTCACCATGTGCGCCTAGTGCTCAAGCGACTACTGGAGAACCGCCTGTTCGTCAAGGCAGAAGTGTGAGTTCTCCGTCTACACCACCTCTTTCCTGGGATACATCATTGCCCCTGACGCCATCCAGATGGACCCGACTAAGATCGAGGCTGTCATCAACTGGCCCAAACCAACTGATCGTAAGTCCCTACAACGTTTTCTGGGGTTTGCAAATTTTTATAGAAGATTCATTCGAAATTACAGTTCTGTGGCGGCTCCCCTCACCGCACTCACGTCAAGCAAGGCCCCATTTCAATGGTCTCAAGAAGCAGAACGGGCCTTTACGGACCTCAAAACGCGTTTCACGTCTGCCCCCATACTAACCATTCCTGATCCCTCTCTTCAGTTTTGGTGGTCGGGCGCCTCTAACGTTGGTGTTGGGGCCGTTTCTCTGCAAAGATCCTCCAAAGATGGAAAAATTCACCCCTGTGCTTACTTCTCCCGTCGCCTCAGCCCTGCGGAGAGAAACTACGACATCGGCAACCGGGAACTACTAGCGGTCAAGTTGGCATTGGAGGAATGGAGACAATGGCTGGAGGGAGCCGAACTGCCATTCCTGGTCTGGACCGACCACAAAAACCTAGAGTACCTCTAGTCTGCCAAGAGGTTGAACCCCCGACAAGCCAGGTGGGCCCTATTCTTTTCTCGATTCAATTTCCACCTTGCCTATCGCCCCGGCAGTAAGAATGTTAAACCTGATGCTCTCTCTCGATGCTTTGAAACGGACAAAGATCCACCCAGTTCAGACACCATTCTTCCTAAGGAAACTTTCATCAACGCTGTTAGTATGGATATTGAAACTGAAGTGAGGAATGCCCAAGATGGTTCTGCTGCTCCTAGTGCCTGTCCTGAGAACTGTCTTTTTGTGCCTGTCAAGCTGCGCCCCCGAGTCCTCGACTGGGGGCATGCCTCTAACCTCTCATGCCACCCAGGTATCCGCCGCACACTGGATTTCATAACTCGTCGCTTCTGGTGGCCCGGCATTAACGAGGACGTCCAAGGTTATGTCTCCGCCTGCTTGGTCTGTGCCCAAGGAAAAGCATCACACCAACCCCCTCACGGTTTATTACAACCTCTGTCCACTCCACACCGCCCTTGGTCACACACAGCCTTAGATTTTATCACCGGTCTTCCCCCTTCCAATCACTACACCACCATCCTCACCATTGTCGATAGGTTTTCTAAAGCTGTTCATTTCATCCCCCTCACTAAGCTCCCCTCCGCTCAAGAAACCGCCACACTCATTATACAACACGTCATCAGACTTCACGGCATCCCCACTGACATCACTTCTGATCGCGGCCCTCAGTTCACAGCCAAATTCTGGAAATCATTCTGCAAATCTCTCAGCACTTCTGTCAGTCTTTCATCCGGCTTCCACCCACAGACTAACGGCCAGACCGAGCGGGCAAACCAATGTATAGAGACTGTATTAAGATGCCTTTGTATGAAAAACCCCTCCTCCTGGAGTCATCAACTTCCATGGGCTGAATACGCCATAAATAGCCACACTTCTGCTGCCTCTGGTCTCTCCCCATTTCAAGCATGCCTCGGCTACCAACCCCCTTTGTTTCCCTGCCAGGAGGAGGAAGTAGCTGTCCCGTCTGCTCGTGAGTTCATGCGCCGCTGTCGGCGAACCTGGAGGACCACTCGGGAAGCGCTGCTCAGGTCAGTAGCCCGTATGAAGGCCCGCGCCGACAAGAAACGCATCGCCGCTCCATCGTACCGACCTGGGCAGCGCGTATGGTTATCCTCTAAGGACATTCCTTTAAGGGGAAATGGGGGAAACTCTTTCCTAAATTCCTGGGTCCCTTCTCTATTGAAAAAGTTATTTGTCCCACTGCTGTTCACCTCCATCTTCCCCTGTCCATGCGCAGAATTCACTCTACTTTTCATGTGTCACAGATCAAGCCTGCTGTAACCCATCCCCTGTCTTCTGGTCCTGATCCCCCACCACCCGCCTGCATCATCGGAGGCGAGGCATTCACTGTGCGAACATTGTTGGACTGTCGTCGACGAGGTCGCGGATACCAGTACCTCGTCGACTGGGAGGGCTACGGTCCTGAACACCGTAGCTGGGTCCCTGCACGCCACATCCTCGACAAAAGCCTAATCACAGACTTTCATGCTTCGCACCCCAGACCAGCAAGTTGAAACGCCTGGAGGCGTTTCGTAGGAGGGGGGGGGGGGTACTGTTATGATTCTAATCTGTTCTGTCATGATTCTGCCATGTTTGTTATGATTCCGCCATTCCCTGTTATGTTCATGATTATGTCTGTTAGGTTTTGCCATGTTCTGTTTAGTTTTTGTACTTTGCCATGTTTTCGTTTTTGCCATTCCCAATCCACTATTCTGTTAGATTCCGGTCCATGTCTTTGTTCATGCCCTTCATTGCACTTTGTCTCTCCTGTCTGGTCTTTTGTTAAGCTACAGCTTCTCCCCAGTCCTCGTGTCACATGCTTAGGTGATTTCATGGTTTCTGGGTTTCAAACATTCCTTCCAATCTCGTTTGCTTCCTTCGCCTCTTTTCTGTTTTTAACAGTTTGTTTTTTTTTATAGTTACTAACCCAGACTAACATAGTATTATATACAAACTTACTAACGAGCACTAGGGATTGTATAGCTGCACTTACTAATTGATTAACAAGCTCTCAGCACTCGCCCTGTTCTAGTCTCCGCCTCTTGCCTGCACTTAGTCTTTTGCTGCTATTCAGCGGATCCTCCGCACCTGCTCCACTCTGTCCTACCTCTCATTATCTGTGCACATTAGAACTCCCTAACCGGAGCTGTTTGTCTTGTCATAGGCTGTCTCGTGTTCCCTGTCCGCGTTTTGGCTTTTGCCACTTTCATGTGGTTAGGTTCTCCCTTGTGTTTCCTCCCACGTAATTAGTCTGATCCTCATCACCTGATCCTAATCATAGCATGTGACTTCCCTTGAGTGTATTTAAGCTGTCTTCTCACTGCAGTTCCCCGTCAGAACGTTCCTCTTGTTTACCTGTGCTGCTATCATTTTTCGCCTTGTACTCATAGTGTTACTCTTCTGACTGGACCGTCCGACTTACGATTTTTGGCTCTGCTCTTTTGTACTATTGTCTGCATCTGTTTACGAACCCTTTTTGCCCGACTACGAGTTTTTGTGTTTGCTGCCCTGGTAACGGTTTTGGATTTTCGCCCTCTGGATTTTGGCTTTTGCTTCTCTGACAAACCTGTGCCTGTGTACCGAACCTATTTTTGCCTGACCACGAGTACTGTGTTTGCTGCCCTGGTTTTCGACTCTGTTTCTGCCCTCCTGGATTGTGATTTTTGGATTGTGGACTCTGTACCTTTGCCTTCTGCCCTGCGGGGGTTACCCCCCTCGCTCAATAAAGCCACTTTACCAGAAATCCTGTGTTCTCGCGACTGGTTCCTGAACGATGCCTCACAAAAGGTCAATCTATTGAGGTGCTTGTCAGGGCGAGACTGGGGTGCATCCAGAGCATCTTTATTAACTATATACCATGCTATCATGAGAGCCACTTTATATTATGGAAGTATAGCATATATGTCAGCAGCAGAAATCCACCTTAAAAAGCTGGATGTGGAGCAGGCGAAAGGGCTTAGGATATGTAGTGGAGCATTTAAGTCATCTCCAGTCGCAGCAATGCAAGTTGAAATGGGGGAAGAACCACTGGGAATAAGGAGGGTGAAGCTTATGTTGGCATACTGGGTATATCTGCAAGGCCACAAAAAATCCCATCCAACTAAGGCCATCTTAGAAGATTGCTCGAAACATAGCAAGTCGAACTTCAGGAGTTTGGCGTGGGTTGGAAATATAAAAGCAGAAAATATTGGTTTATGTGATGTGCAGTATATTCCAAATGTTCCTTTGTCAGAAATTCCTCCTTGGCTATTTCAGATGCCGTCAGTAGATTTAACATTCAACATCAGCTCAGAAAGAAATCAGAACGGGGAAGCACTGGAATCATAGTACAGAAATATATTGAGCAGCACTATGCAAATAAACTTGTAATATTTGCGGATGGCTCAAAATATCCAGAGACCGGATGTACTGGAGCTGCAGTATACATCCCGGAATTTAAAGTAGCTATTTAAAAAGCAACAGACAATGTATCAGTGTATACAGTTTAGCTCCTGGCCATTACGTTTGCACTGCAGTGGTTAAATGGAAACAACAAGAAGAATGCACTCATTGCATCTGATAGCTGGGCAGCACTTAATAGTATCAAGTCTATGAAATCATGCTGACAAGATCTTATTGAAATTCATCAGCTGTTATACAACCTACACAGCACGGGCTTGACTGTCTGTTTTGCTTGGGTTCCTGCCCATGTAGGGGTTGAAGGCAATGAAGATGCAGATATACTGGCTAAACAAGCACTCAGGTCACAAACGGTAAACATAAATATTCCGTTATGTAGAACAGAGGGTAAATCAATCATAAAGACACAAATGCAAAAAGTATGGCAAGAGTATTGGGACATGAATGACACCGAAGGCATTTTTACAATATACAGGAAAAAGTTGGTGCTGGAGGAGTGTTAGGCAGGAGCCGAAGGGAAGAGGTAATCATTACCCGTCTCAGATTAGGGCACACTGGACTGAATAGCACACTTCATAGAACTGGTGAACACCCTACTGGCAGATGTAAATATTGTGATCACGCTGAGTCTGTTCAACATGTGCTCCTGGAGTGTAAGGGCTATGAGGAGGAAAGGAAGGGATTGAAAGCTGCACTGCAGAAATATAAGATAAGTTTCACTATAGGGAACCTACTTCAATGGACAACAAGCAGTTATAAGCATTTAATAAGGTACCTGAGGGAAACGGGGTTAATGGAGAGAATTTAGTGATTTTTTTTTTTTTTGTCTGTCAATCTACTGCTCCATATTCCAGTCCGGTCGGTGGCGGTAATGCACCTTTAATATGTCTTACGCACAATCAAAACCACAAGAAGAAGAAGAGGATGTCCGCTTAGTGCGTGTGCGAGTGTAGTTATGAGCTAGTTAGCAATCTTAAATTCTTGCGGACGGAGATCTACACATCTCACTGAAACTGAACTGCTGAAGCTCCAGAATGAGTTGTCTTTGGATGGGCAATGTGAGTCCTCTTTGCTCTTTAGGCAAAACTAGTTAGGTTGTCTGTGCTAGCTGAAGCTGGCAACACTGTTGCATTCGTGCATTACTGCGGGGTTAATTGGTTGTGCTTGGTAGTTTCAGGGGTAGCAATGGTATGCGACGTTACGTTGCTTTTTTGCTGGCTAAATAACACTTGCCAGGTAATAGCTCAAAATAGATTGGCTAACATTTGCCAGTCTATAGCTAGCAATCTGCATTAACGTTACTCTTTCCACAGACGTCGCATGAGCGAGCCGTCTTATCTACAGATTCCTGCGGGCACATCTGGAAATTACTTCGTTGTGGCACAGATTGTCGACGTCGCTAATTGCTTGTGTGGTTGAGATTCTGGTATTCAATGTTGGCTAACCATTCTGGCGTGGAAGTTAGTACTTAGAAGACGGAATGATAAACTACAGCTTGCAAACTCGGCCGGTGTTACGGATCAACTGGTTTCCCTGTTAACTGGTGACCTTTGTTTACAAAAGTCGGGTCTTTCTCACAGCAGCAGATGATTTTCCGCTGGCCTTTGCTGTCCGTGGAAATGCCTTAACAATTACAGTCTTATTTTACTTGTTATCTATCCATTCGATTCAAGTATTTCATTGATTGTTGACAGTTGTGATGCCGTGATGACAATTCAAAAATCGAGTTTAATCTTCTTAAATAAATATATAAAAAAAGAATTGAAACCTCACCCGGGATTCGACACCGATATTTGATGTTAAAAGTTCGCATGTTCGACAGGTTAACCCGCTAGGCCATCGAAACATCACAACTAATACTCGGTCCAAGTCACCCCATAGCTCAAACTGAAATAACTGGACATAAATTTCTTGTTTGAAAACACCTCGGCTGAATTAACCTGTGACCATTGTTGCCGCAGAGATAGTAGTTGAACCTGAGTTTGTTGCGCCTCTGAAGTTGAACATTTTGGGTAAACGATTACCTTTTCAGCTGGCGGAGATGGGAGGGGATGCGAAAAGCCATTAAAAGAATTATTACTTTATTCCAAAATAAACATATATATATATATATTATGACAACGTTGTGTGTTTTTTTTTTGGGGGGGGTTGGTCAACAAAAATTATATCTAATCTAATCTGCTCTAAAGGGGTAACTCAACAAGACTTCCCAACGAAATGTTTGACTTCAGAGGCGCAACACGCTGAGGTTCTGCTGTAATCACTGCACTAACAGTGGTCACAAATTAATCTAGCCGAGGTGTTTTCCACCGACAATTTATCAGGTTGTTTCTGCTAAATCTATAAAACATCTTAAATACATAATGCCTCGACTTTGCTTTGGCTGGTTACTAACAGATTATATTGAAAAGGGGTAACCCGATAGGACACGATTCCTATCTTCAGCTTTCAGACGCCGGGGATAATCATAAACTGAATTCGTTTTGACTGGTTAAAGGGGACTTATTATGCTGATCCTTCTTTTAATACATGTAGGTAATGTTATAATGTTGGATGTCCATACTCAACCTCTGAAAAGTTTCTAAACATAAGATACAGGGGTTTTGCCGTAATTCAAGAACGTGATTTCGTGAACGTGATTTCCTCTCTGAACAGCTCGTCCCGAGATCTTCACGAGATCTGGGCAAAACCTGACATCAGGTTGTGCCGTCCAATTAATACAGACCTAGCCCGAGCCAATCATGGTGCTGGACCTGCCCACTCCGGAAACTATTCTAGCAGGTACAAACAACTGCGGATCATACTAGGGCTGGGGCGATTCTGAATCGATTTTTTTTTTTTTTTTAAGGCGTAGTACCACTACCTGCTGCCATGGGGCGAACATCCAAGCTTTCCCTTTTCCTTTATTAAACCCGACGCAGGTTGAACGAAAGCGCCAAACATCAAAGGGCATGTGAAATGCTTCCGGAAAAAAAACTTGACTGGCATCAGTATTTTTCGGCGACATGCTGCACTGAGCCAAATAAAGGACTACAGAATCCTCTCCTATTAACCAATTAGTCTACTCTAAGAAAAGTAACCTGTTCCAGTTTACTTTGCTTGATTAGCAATCAAATGGTGGATGCGTTTACTCTCTAAGTTGAGTGAATGCTTTTTATTAAGACAGCATGTTTGATTGCTGTACTTTGAAATTTAAATGGCCATAGAACAGCACAGCATGAACACGATTTCCATTGCCACGCATTTCGTGCGACTGTGATAATTTGCCTTATATGCAGTGTCTAGAGATATGGCAGTTTTATGGGTACGCCAGTCGAAGGGATTAGGATAAGGATTAGGGATTCTGGTTAGGGGAACGGTTAAGTTAGGGGTCAGGGTTAAGGTTAGGGTCAGGGTTAGGTTAGGGCAGGGTTTGAAATTGGGACTGCCATACCTCTCTACATTGAAATGCATTGGAAAACTGCCGTACCCGTAGCAACTGCCTAATTTATATCTCATATTCACGTTTCATCCGCTTTTCAGAATGTTTTCCACCTTGTGTATTTTTTTAGACGCTTAAAATCCAGGGCGATCTTATAACAAATTTGCTTTAAATTAACCTTTAATAATGTCCTAAAATGCTGAGAGATGCAATTCAGAGGAAGATTTTTTTTTTTAAATTATTCAAATTATTGGCATTCTTTCACTTTAACACCGTAGCCCAGTTAGGTTTGTCTGCTTTTCACTATCACATCTTAATTGTTATAGGCTACTGAAGTTGCTTGATTGTGATTTAGGACAAGTACATGGGAGCAGATTTAGGGAAGGGCGGAGCACCTGCAATTAGTGAAATCTAAACTCACGCTTCTTCCCGACGGCATTGTAAATCGTTTAAGCTGCTTCAGGTGTGTATGTTTCAAGAAATTACACGCGACCCCATGACGGCAAGTGGTCTTATCACGATTTAAAAAAAAAAAAATCCTCGTTCAACATCACCATATCCCAACTCTGCATTTCATCTATCATTGTAGCATTTTTAGGAGATCTATAATGATAAAATAAAAATAAAGAGATTTGTTTTCAGATCGCCCTGGATTTCAAGCGTCTAAAAAATACACAGGGTGGAAAACTGTAAAACTGAATTCTGTAAAGCGGATGAAACGTGAATGTGAGATAAATTATCACAGTCGCACGAAATGCCGTAGCAATGGCAATCATGTTCATGTGGTGCTGTTCTATGGCCATTTAAATTTCAAAATGCAGCAATCAAACATGCTATCTTAATAAACAGCTCTACTCATTCAACTTAGAGAGCAAACGCATCCACCATTTGATTGCTAATCAAGCAAAGTAAACTGGAACAGCTTACTTTTCTTAGAGTAGCCTACTTGGTTAATAGGAGACGATTCTGTAGTCCTTTACTTGGCTCCGTGCAGCATGTCGCTGAAAAATACTGATGTCAGTCAAGTTTTCTTCCGGAAGCATTTCACATGCCCTTTGATGTTTGGCACTTTCGTTCAACCTGCGTCGGGTTAATAAAGGAAAAGGTAAAGCTCGGATGTTCGTCCCATGGCAGCAGGCGGTGGTACTATGCCTTAAAAAAGAATCAATTCAGAATCGCCCCAGCCCTAGATCATACTATGCCTTAGTAGCGTCTACACTTCCAGAAATACAAAAGAAGAACCTCAGATCATTTGAGGTGCAGTTTTGTCAGTATCTCTCCCAAAGCTGCTTGTCCATTTACTTTTGGATGCGAAGAAAATTTTTTGGACTTTGAACGATCAGGAGTACTCTATGGGAGGGAGTCCAAGATCAAAATATAAATTTGGAAATGTAGCATAATAGGTCCCCTTTAAATAACAAAATAAATTTGATATATTAAAAAAGCGTCAGTCGATTAGATTCCCATCAACAAAAACCTAAAATGTTCAACTTCAGAGGCGCAACAAACTCAGGTTCAGCTAATATCTCTGCGGTAACAATGGCCACAAGTTAATCCAGCTGAGGTGTTTTCAACCTAGAAATGTATGTCCGGTTATTTCTGTTTGACATATGGAGTGTACTTAAACCTTTACAGCTGTGATGTTTCGATGGCCTAGCCCTAGCGGGTGAACTCGCCGCTCATGTGTGTTTTTTACATCATATATTGGTATCGAATCCCGGGTGAGGTTCCATTTTTTTAAAATATTTTTTTATTTTGAAGAGCAAGAAGACTAACCTCGATTTTTTTTTTTTTTTTTTTTTTTTTTTTAATTGTCATCATGGCTTCACAACTGTCAACAATCAATGAAATACTTGAATAGGATAGATAGATAGCAAGTAAAATTGGATTGTAATTGTTAAGGCATTTGCACGGACAGCAAAGGCCAGCGGAAAATCTTCTGCTGCTGTGAGAAAGACCCGACTTTGGTAAACAAAGGTTACCAGTTAACAGGAAAACAGTTGATCCGTAACACCGGCTATTACTTTCAAAACAGATTTTAGTGGTGTCTGATGCGCGATGATTGTAGTAGAAACTGGCAGCGCAGACAGCTAGTTTCATGCTTTTAAAACTGTTCTGGGAAACCACTGTGTGTTGCTTTTTTGCTCTATCAACCAACGTAAGAGAGAAGTTTTACGCGTTCGTTTATTGGCCGATTTGCTGTAGGAAATGCTGCTGTGACATGAATGTTTTTCTCACGTGGTATATCTCACGCCCTCTGGTTTGCTAAAGCAACAGTGAAGGCGGTGGAGGTAGTGCAGACGATGCATCACACGATAGTTTGAAGTTTCACTTGGTGTGAGGTGGTTATTTCTTGTGCAGTTGCGGACTGCACAAATCGATTCAAACGGGTAAGAATACCCACAGGATACCTCACTGAAGCAGAAAGGCGACGTAAATGGCTTCAGGCGATCAACCGCCAGAACTGGGCAGCGATATGACTCAACTGGTTTCCAAACTAACTGGATCCCTTGTGCGTGCAAGTACTATGTTCACCAAATGGCGGCAGTTGCGGTGCGCCTCCATCGGCAGATTCGTCGCACATTTACCAACATTTTTTAGGCGATTTTCAAGTCATAGGCTATTTCACATCTCATGCGGAAAATATGATTGAGGCAGCACCACATCACAGCCACAAACGAAAATGCAAATGAAAAAATATATAATTTTTGCGAGATCGCATTAAGCGGGTTTCGATCCTTATAGTGCAAAACTATAATTTTACCTTTAATAGCCTAAAATTCTCTGCCCTGCAAGCCACACAAGCCTACACGATAAATTGAGTTTCCAGTTATTTATTGAGTACGTCAGCACCCAGGTGACATTTTGTTTTGGGTTGACTTAAAACAACTGCTTACCTTAGATTTATTATTGAAAGTAGCTGAACATAATTATCAAGGTTTCATTTCTCGAGGCTTTGGCCACACAGACCACTACATTACAGTCTTGTGGTAGTAAATGGGGTCACCATGACTGCTCTCCTCACATTTATAAGCACTCTAAGACTTGTAAGCCTTCAGTCTACAGTCAGCACGTTAAACATGCACAGTAAAGTCGAGCTACGGTAATAGCTCGATTAGGCCATTTATTCGTACTACTGTCCTTGTCCCAGTACACATACACGGGAGGAAAATTGACTTATTGACCAAAGCATGTCCGTCTCCGCTAAGAGAGGTCGTGATATCCTGTTTTTGTAGGTGGGCAATTCCATGAAAAGAGGGACATGATGTGCAAATATTAAATCTCAGTTTAACATCCAGCAGAGGGCCTCAATCTATCCACAAAACCCCTAACTTTAATAAACACATATATTCATGGCTGAACCACTATTTTTCAGCAAGGGTTTTGCATCCAAACAGAATGTGTGAATTTTACCTTGAAATCGGCCCAAAGTCAGGTAATTTGGACCTTTGAAGTTACCAGTAACTAAATGGGTATTACGATTCGTATCTTTCAATTTGTTATACCAAGAGCATCAATTTAAAGTAGAGGGAGGCTTGAACCCTCTTGTGGAAGTTTGCTGGCCAGAAGGAAGGGGTGACTTAATCTTCCCGGTCAATGTAACGTCCGTCACGGAAATTCTGAATTATTTTTATTGGAAGAAACTGAGATGGAAGATTGACTTAACCTTTTCAATTCTCTTAGCTGTAGCCAAGGCAAAGTCAATAATGGACAAAGTCTGCCTGAAAGTTTGGCGCATAAGATTTGGCAGGGGATCAAAATCCGTAACGTCCGTCACATGTAACGTCCGTCACAGGAAAAGGGGTCCTGTAACATCTGTCACACCCTCAGAGAGTGGAGGAATGCTCAACTTATCTAGATAATAAAAGGGAAAGAGGGAATTTTTGCCATGTATGTTTTTGAATTGGGGCTCAAATGTGTAATTGTGCTCATTTCTAAAGGATGAAGTTTTACTCCGATTTTCATTTATTGTTGAAGACTGTCACAAGATTTGCAGCATTCATTGGGTTTTATTTTACTCTTTCAGCATTCTAGAGTAAATGATAGTTCCACTAATTATTCAAAGGTGGCAGCTGCAGCAGGGCAAAATTTACCCATGATGCAATTGCACTTCTCTCATTTCCAAGGCCATAAAGGCAGGCTTTTTTGAAGTGCTCAATTTGTTTTCATGAAGCAACATCATCTTACCTAATGGTCTGTATCCAGTTATTCTGTGATTTAAACGATAGGAATGGACAAGGACAAGGATTTTATAAATCATTTAGAAGGTGTAAATACAGGTTTTCTGTTAAAATGAGACACGTGCACGGATTGGGAAGGCCATGCGCGTATGGCGCTTAAGTAAAGAAAATGGTGTATTAAAGAAAAACTACTTACAGGGCCCCAGTGGCAGCCAAACAGCATAATGACGTTTATCCCATAAATGATTAAAAATGGGCGTGTTACAACCTATTGGATACAGGTTTGGTATCACACATGTGTAATACAGCTTTCTCGAGTCACAATTATTCAAATTCCGTTCATTGGCAAACGTCTGCTAATATTTTCACAAGGCCAATTCTTCTGGAAATGTTCACCATCACTGGTGTTTGCATCTAGTTGACGGTCTATTGAATTAAATGGGATGGATAATTTGTTGGCAAGCATATCGTAAACACTTGAATTTAATAATTTAATGGCGGAAAGCATTAGCATGCTAGCTAGCGAATTATTCATCCCATTGACTTGAATAAACTGTAAACTAGAAGCCAAACGCTCTTTTTCCATTTTCCAAATAATACGATGCTGACATTTTTGGGATAAATATAATCTCAAATTTATGAGAACGAGCTATCAAAGGAGGTTTTGCAGGGTATAGGCAAATTTGCCCACAGTCCAATTTAAAGCCGCACTGTGTAGTTTTTGCCGGATTGCTCTTGGTGCCCCCCTGCTGTTGATAAACGGTATTGTCTGTAGTAAACTGCCGTAAAATCTGTCTATACGTGCATTTGTTGACAAGCCAACTACCCCAGCGAACTTTCAGGAAAAAAAACTAAACTGAAATTGAAGCAGGACATGTAATGTGCGATCCGATGAACCATGTCTTCATACCAGGTATGGGAGACTTAAAAATCGGTCTAATTCACGTAGATGGCGAAGTCCACACTACAACTATAACGACAATGATAATGGCAAACGACATCGTTGAGGTCACTTTCAGAGCGATTTTATGCACATTAGAAAATGAACCACCAATCGAAATCAGTCAGAATTTACAGGGCTTCGCGTTCATTTAACATGGCAGATGACATCGCAAAGAAAAAAGGGCTCTGACACAGCTGGAATGCACAACGTCAATGTTTACACAACGATATCGTTCATCAGTGTCAATGCTCAAATTGTTATGGTTATGGTTATCATTATAGTTATCTTTCTCAGTGTGGACGGCTCTTTATAGCATTTTATGCATTCATTTTGAATGTCAGGAACGGAACCTAACACGGAAGTTGGTGTCGCTTACATGCACTGCTGCTAGCCCTAACCGGCATCAATTCATTTTTTCTCTGCTTACAAATGAGTGGACGTCGCTACATGCACAGTCGCTGTTCGAATAGGCAGTCCCTTTGCAGAATCCGACCACAAAGTCGTCATGCACAGAACCGATTAGCTTGTGCAATAAAACAAGAGGGCGGCAGGGAGTTGACAGGAAATCCCTGAAACGACATGAGTACATGCTAACTCAGATCATTACCTTATCCTTCCAAAATAAAACATGACAAATTTTCTACCTTTAGTACTCTATACGGGACTGAAGTACACGTTGTGACTAATTCGCCTGTGGCTGAGGGGGGTGCGTCCCAATGACCGGGAAAGGCTAGCTCCTGCACCGGTGAGAGGAGAAGAATGCGGGGTAGGCAACCCGATCCATATACATGAAGGAGACGGACTCGAACTTGGGGGCGGCTCGACAGTAACTTTATTAAGGCACTCGATAGCCATGCGTAACGCCTAACGAGTGGTCCACCATTTTCCTACTCTTTCTCACTCTCACAAGTAATCTGCACAGCACCAGATCCTTATATATCATCACGTCGCATGCAAATACACGTCATCACATTGATTCCAGGGAACTTGTATCATTCAGTCACACGCACATACCGGTTTATCATGCTCGTTACAATGTTTATGATCACACATTTCGACTGAGACTAGTTTAGAAATGTTCGCCAGCTAACGATAGCATGACAACTAGCTAGCATGTCAGATACCAGCTAGCTAGATAAATCGCTGGAGACGATTATTTGACTGAGCATAAACAGGGTACTAGATGATTTCAATTACATGGCCTGACAGAAAGCAAGTTCAAACGTGCTAGAACCAGATCTAGAATGAAGGATTAAGCAAACAATTTGTACTTACTTGTCCAAAAGTAACAACGCCAGGTCGCCATCGGTCGGACATCCCTCATCCTCTAGTCTTTCAGCTCTCGCCAGCGAGTGAAAGCCAGTCCAATGTTGACCCTAGTCCTAGATCTTATTTTATTGCTTTCCCTTAAATGTCTCCTGGGACAACACGTTTGCCTTCTTCGGTTTCCTTGCTGCTTCAGACAGCCATTACAACCACTTCCGACTCTGCTTCATTGTGCATTCACTTGCTGGTCTTGAGAGACGTGGGGGAGGGGGATTGTGTCATGTATGCCATAAAGCGGTTTGTAGTTTGTAGTTCTTTTTGGCCCTGGGTTCCTACCCGAAACCTGAAGTTACATAGTGCCAGTGAGGGCGATGCAGGCGCGATCGAGCCATGACAAAAGTGTCATTCAACCTAATGTGAGTTGATGTATCGCCAGAATGATCTTGGAAATATATATTTGAGAGTGAAAAATTACAGAGTGCTGCTTTAAACCATCTTCTGGTTATATGTACCTACTTGTGGGACTGTCCAGAAAATAAATTTGAAATGTGAAATTTGCAAACAGGAAGTGAACTGTGACCTATTTAGTGATTTCAAGATTTTTGTAGGACAAGGCCTCAAAAAGTCCATATTTAAACCCATAAATGATTGTTCTGAAAAACCAGATGATCATTAATGGCTACATAACAACATGACGGACATTTTGATACCAAACATAAGTATAAAAACTGAAGAAGTTGCAGACAATTTTCCACTGAAAAATGCATCTGTGTTCACCAAAATTGATGCAAAACAGTTCATCTTGAAAAGCAACCAGGTTCCTATGAAAACACACCTAAGATATTTTCACAAAAGTTGCCTCACATAGTTGGCTAAATAATGTGCGAGTGTCGTTAATTTGCGAGACTGGTAACATATATCCGGATTGCGAAAATTGGAACCATCCCTGTATTCACAGCGCCTCACTTTTTAGACATTTTGTTATGTTACAGCCTTATTCCAAAATGGATGAAATTCATTTTTTTCCATAAAATTCAGCACAAAATACCCCATAAAGACAACCTGAAAACAGTTTTTTTGGAGTTTTTTTGCAAATTTATTAAAAATAAGTAACTAAGAAATCACATGTACATAAGTATTCACAGCCTTTGCCATGAAGCTCAAAATTGAGCTCAGGTGCATCCTGTGTCCACTGATCAACCTTGAGATGTTTCTACAGCTTAATTGGGGTCCACCTGTGGTAAATTCAGTTGATTGGACATAGGGCTGGGCGATAAATGTATTGCCATCATATTTAATGCAATAAAAGCAACTGCCTCTATGGGGCAGACAGACGAGCTTGATTATTACATTTTCTATGCCACATACCTTTAATTTAGTGTTGAACTAACACCAGAGGCCATTTGAAATTCTTCCGGGAAGAAAAGTGCGATTTGAAGTCTGCTAATTACCAGCGAGGTTGGACAGCCTCCATCGCCTTGGCATAATTAGCTTACCTTGAATCAATTCCCGTATACTTTGCCTAACTTGCAAACAAGCCATTTATTCAGCCAACTGACCAATCAAAACCAAAATCTGGTCAATAATGATTAAGAGATAATGAGAAGCAGACCGACCTAACGAGGCTGCCGTGTTAGATTGAAAGAATGTCAGTAATCTGAATAAATAGCAGACCTCTGAATTCTGCCTCTCATCGTGAAACTTTAACGTATTATTCAAAAGGATTTCTTAAGAATAAAATCGTGTTAATATAGCCCTGGTTTTTAAACGTTTGAAAATATATGCGAAGTAGAAAACATTATGTGAAGCATATTAAACGTGAATGTGAGAGAGAAATTATTTTCGCATTGCAAGCAATGGACAAATGCACCGAAGACTTGGCAAGCACGTTCAGGAAAATCTGTGCCGCAAATTTTTTAGCATTTTTATTAAATTATTGAACAAGATTAATTTGAAGTAAAGTATTTCATAGCTCTTGATTTTAGTTACTTTTGAGCGTCTAAATAGCCTACAGTGAAGGTGGAAAAATTATTTTTTTTAAGCATATCGAATGTGACATGTAAATTGTTATCGCATTCGCACGCAACGGCCAAATTTAGTAATCCAGCAAACACATTCAGGCAAATTGCTCGCTGAACCAAGCAACATTAAGGTCTTTAAAATCATCATTCTCTACTCGACAATTGCTTTCACCCCCTTCCCATTTACTTTGCTCATTTTGCAATCAAACAGTTGATTCGCTCAATGAACAATTTAAATTGGTTAACAGTCTAATTTATTTCGATATCATTTTTGTTTGTTGCATTTTGAAATTTAAATGGCCATGAAACATGGCAGTTGCCTGAATGCGTTTGGTACATTATTTCTAGTTTCACAGTTGGCCTCTGTGTTCGAATGCGTTAACAATTTACATATCACGTTCGATACTCTTAAAAACAAAATGTTTTCCACCTTCACTGTAGGCTGTTTGGACGCTCAAAAGTAACCAAAATCAAGAGCTATGAATTACTTTATTTCAAATTAGTCCTGTTCAATTAATTTGGTGCTTTTGTCTATTGCGTGCAATGCGAAAAAAATTTCTCACATTCACGTTTGATATGCTTCACATAATGTTTTCCACTTAACGTAAATTTTTAAATGCTTTAAAACCAGGGCCATCTTAAAATGATTTTATTTTCAGAAATCTTTTTAATAATACGTAAAAATGCAATGATGAGAGGTGAATTCAGAGGTCTGCTATTTATTCAGATTATTGACATTCTTTCAGTCTAACACTGTAGCCTGTTTAAGCCTGTCTGCTTCTCATTATCTCTTCTATATCATTATAGGCCACATCTTGGTTTTGATTAGTCAGTTGGCTGAATAAATGGCTTGAGTGGAAGTTTGGCAAAGTACATGGGAATTGATTTAAAGTAAGCTAATTACGCCAAGGTGAAGGAAGCTGTCCAACCTCGCTGGTAATTAGCAGACTTCAAATCGCACTTTTCTTCCCGGAAACATTTCAAATGACCTCTGATGTTTGCTCCACGCGGCATTAGGTATAGAAAAGGTAATGAGCAGGCTCGCCTGTCTGCTCTATAGTGGGAGTTACTTTTATTGCGCTTAAAATTATTGCAATACATTTATCGCCCAGTCCTAATTGGACATGATTTGGAAAGGCACACACCTGTCTATATTAGGTCCCACAGTTGACAGTGCATGTCAGAATACAAACCAAGCATGAAGTCAAAGGAATTGTCTGTAGACCCCTGAGACAGAATTGTCTCGAGGCACAAATCTAGGGAAGGGTACAGAAAAAAGGAAGAAGTTCGGAACCACCAGGAGTCTTCCTAGAGCTAGCCGCCCGTCTAAACTGAACGATCTGGGGAGAAGGGCCTTAGTCAGGGAGGTGACCAAGAACCCGATAGTCAGTCTGTCAGAGTTCCAGCGTTCCTCTGTGAAGAGAGGAGAACCTTCCAGAAGGACAACCATCTCTGCAGCAATCCACCAATCAGGCCTGCATGGTAGAGTGGCCGGACGGAAGCCACTCCTTACTAAAAGGCACATGGCAGCCTGCCTGGAGTTTGCCAAAAGGCACCTAAAGGACTCTCAGACCATGAAAAACAAAATTCTCTGGTCTGATGAGACAAAGATTGAGCTCTTTGGTGTGAATGCCAGGCGTCATGTTTGGAGGAAACCAGGCACCGCTCATTACCTGGCCAATACAATCCCTACCGTGAAGCATGGTGGTGGCAGCATCATGCATGCTGTGGGGATGTTTTTCAGTGGCAGGAACAGGGGAGACTAGTCAGGATTGAGGGAAAGATGAATGCAGCAATGTACAGAGACATCCTGGGTGAAAACCTGCTCCAGAGCGCTCTTGACCTCAGACTGGGGCGAAGGTTCATCTTTCAGCAGGACAACGACCCTAAGCACACAGCCAAGATATCAAAGGAGTGGCTTCAGGACAACTCTGTTAATGTCCTTGAGTGGCCCAGCCAGAGCCCAGACTTGAATCCGATTGAACATCTTTGGAGAGATCTGAAAATGGCTGTGCACCGACACTCCCCATCCAATCTGATGGAGCGTGAGAGATGCTGTAAAGAGGAATGGGCGAAACTGCCCAGCCCAAAGATGGGTGTGCCAAGCTTGTGGCATTATATTCAAAAAGACTTGAGGCTGAAATTGCTGCCAAAGGTGCATCAACAAAGTATTGAGCAAAGGCTGTGAATAGTTGTGATTTCTTGGTTTTAAATTTTTAATAAATTTGCAAAAATCTCCAAAAAACTTTTTTCACATTGTCATTATGGGGTATTGTGTGTATAATTTTGAGGAAAAAAATGAATTTAATCCATTTTGGAATAAGGCTGTAACATAACAAAATGTGGAAAAAGTGAAGCGCTGTGAATACAGGGATGGTTCCAATTTTCGCAATCCGGATCGAAGTTACCAGTCTCGTAATTTAACGACACTCGCACATTATTTAGCCAACTACACTGAACAAAAATATAAACTCCCCATGTCAAATATTGATGCCACATGGAGTTAACAACTCTAAGTGAGCATATGCTTGTACAATAGGGATATTTCTCTTGATTTGTGTACCTTTTTTTAATCCATCTCTCTGTCAGTGAGCATTTGCCCAGTGATGCAGTGATTTCACTCAGTACATGGGTGTGGCATTTCCAGACGGTGGTCAGACAGAATGAGCAATACCCAGACACTCCTTATACTGGGGACAATAAAAGCCCGCCCCAAAATGTCAAATTTTGTCGAAAGTCATCATGCCTCAGATGTCTCAGGTCATGCGGAACGTGCCATTGGCATGCTGGATGCAGGGATGTCCACCAGAGCGGTCTGCATGCAGTTCCTTGAAGCAGAGCACATTCCAGTTCTGGACTGGCCTGCGCGTTCGCCCGGACATGTCGCCCACAGAGCATCTTTGGGATGTTCTGGATCGGCGTGTCGCGACTGTGTTCCAGTTCCGGATAATGTCGCCAGCTCCGTGTAGCCCTCCGGGAAGAATGGAATAACATTCCACAGGCCACAATAGACAACCTGATCAACTCCATGCGAAGGAGATGTGTTGCTCTGAGAGACGCAAATGGTGGACACACAAGATATTGAACATTCAATTTCTTCAACCTGACCCCCAATGTGTTCAAAGGATTGTCACTCCTTTGCAGATGCCAATTTCAAGATGTAATGGACGGTGATCTGAAGATTGATCTGAAGATTGACACTTCTTCATTAGTCTTATGTTTGTATCAAAATGTCTGTCATGTTGATGTTTTTGATTCGCTTCATATATTGCATAACCCTAATGTTAATAAAAACTAAAATTTGACATGGGGCGTTTATATTTTTGTTCAGTGTATATGAGGCAACTTTTGTAAAAATATCTTTGGTGTGTTTTCATAGGAACCTGGTTGTTTTTCAAGATGAACTTCATGTTTTGCATCAATTTTGGTCAAGACAGATGCCTTTTTTAATGGAAAATTGTCTGACACTTCTTCAGTTTTTCACATATATGCTTATGTTTGGTATCAAAATGTCTGTCATGTTGTTGTGTAGCCATTAAAAATCATCTGGTTTGTCAGAACAATCATTTATGGGTTTAAATATGGACTTTTCGAGGCCTTGTCCCACAAATCTTGAAATCACTTATGGGTCACAGTTCACTTCCAGTATGCAAATTTCACATTTCAAATCTATTTTCTGGACAGTCCCACTAGTAGGTACATATAACCAGAAGATGGTTCAAATTGGGCTGTGGGCAAATTTGCCTAAACCCTGCAAAACCTCCAAAATGAAACTCAAGTAGTAATTTACATTTAAATGAAAATTACAACTCTCGTTGCATGAATTTGTAATCTCGCGCTCACTCATTGGAGATCCTCGATGTATTTTGCAGTAAGCATTTCTATTTGTATAATTTCTACTGTTGTGATAAAGACGAAATCTCGATCACAGCGTTGACCTTTTCTTCGTTTTAGATTGACGATCCGTCCTATTAGTTTGTTTTTGTCCCCAAACCTTTGCTAGTCAAAGTCATAATACAGAATTAAACCTGTGTGATTTATCATTCGCTACAAGTTTTTAATGTTAGTTTTGGGACTTCTAATCTTACTGTCCAGAGTTGAGTTAGTGATTATCACTCAGAATTGTTTCTTCAGTTTTCGTTTTGAGTAAGCAATGTATTAAGCAAGTGGATTGAGTCTGCAGTCTTCAGTTTACAGTACAAGAAACAGGATTGTTTCAACAGAGTAAGGATATTTAACACCTTCATAGGTATAGCGCATTTAATGTTCCACACCTGAAGTGGACAGCTATTGAGTTTGATTGATTAAAGAGAAACCTGAATAAAACTATTTTATAATGTTTTAACTGCAAGATACTGTGTAATTGATGCACACTACCAAAACAAAGTCACAATGATCTTATAACCTACTATAGTCATGCATAGATGTGGTGATTTCATCATTCCACTGGATGATACTGACTTTTTTCAGCAGAAAGTTTTGTTTTATTTCAATGGACGAAATGTAACATCCGTCATGTAACGTCCATCACAGAGGATTTTGCGCAATTCTATAACTGCCTGCTAAGAGACTCTCATTTGGAGCTGTATCATAATTTGTGTATTAGGTGGCCTAGTTCGCGTACATTTCTGCGATTAACATTAATGTGTACCATTGTTGAGACACAGAGAATTTTGAAATAAACATGGTTGAATTTTTTCCATGTCTTTTTCTTGTAACATTCGTCACGTTCATAATTGTGGTTCATGCAAAATACACAGACATCACTGGATGGCTGTTCTTCTTCCATCAACAGCCTCAGACCTAGGCTAGTAATACACACAAGGTTGAATTTCTGTGAGGGTAGTTGGCTAAAAATTCCTTCTGATGTAACGTCCGTCACGGTGGAATTGCCCTGGACCTTTTTCTGGTTGACCTATTGCGTCACAGACCAAACAAGCAACAAACAAGTTAGCTGGTGGCAAACTGGTAGCATGTCGAGTGGCGAGAACATGGACAACTTTACGGCTCTGTACATTTCATACAGGCTGTTCGCTATGCTTTTCGTACAATCGAGATGCACGCTATCTCGTTCGCCGAAACTAGGCAGCAACGCCACTATGGTCTACTTTCTGCCCTCTCTGCTTCCCTGGAGTGTGTTTCCCAAGAGCATAGTTACTAACCAAGTTGGCAACAAACAGTTCGTCCATTCACTGTCTGTGGTTCCAACTATGCAAGTTAGCAGCTGTGCTTTCTGTGCATGTTGGATGCAAGTCAGGAGTAAAGACTCGCGGGAGAGAGTTGTTGTGAAAGAGTTTTCCTATGGCAAGTGAAAGGAAAATTTTCAGATGATGCGGAAGTCATTCGATTAATTATGCGGAATAATGGAAGAAGTTATCAGTTCCCAAGGCGTGACTGTTCAAGCACCATTCCCCTTGCAGACGAGGATTGCTACTGTTCTGTACAAACTTGCCAGTTGGGCAGAGCATAGAGTTGTTGCTAAACAGTTTGGTGTTTACAAGTCCACAAGACTTCCGAGTCAAAGCCCTGCACGATGAACTGTGGAGCATGTGTAGGGCGCATAGTCCAGTTTGGTTCGATTCAAATGAATACATGGAAGAATAATGAGACTAGTAACCTCTTTATCTGGGTGTGTTAGTCCGACGATGAGAAATTCGATTTAGTACAATTTAGAGCTGGCTCATTTTATTGATGTGAAAAGGGTAAAAAGGTTTGACCCCTACAAGTCAAGCTATTTTACATGATGTACATTAATCACCATTGCTGGCTGCTGGACTCCTATACGTTTGACCCTGGCACCCTTTTTAAAGGGTTCCAAAAGGGTTTTATTTATGTGAACGCCGACAATGAAATCAACTACATGGGCTTGTGGGGTGATGATGTGGCATCCTAAATTTGTCAATGCCAGCAACTTCAGCTTGAACTCTTGCTGGGACAGTGAGCCTTAAACCCATTTAAATCGGGACAGCATGTGCGCATTTTAAGAACGTGTCGTTGCCGACACAGATATGCGCGTAATTTTGAAAGTACCGTAATTACTGTAAGTTTTGCGCAATAGAAAAAAATACCAACTGTTCCTGAAAGCTGAGAAGCTGTGCTTCAGCCCAAATACAGGTTATTATGGTAAACATGGCAGCATGATTCTCTGCTGGGATTTTTGCATTAGGCCTTAAAGGGTTAAGGGGTAAAAAAAAAAGCCAAATGTTTATGTGAAGGTCGACAAACACGTGGTTTACCTTTTCTTGAAGCTAGAAGAGCCCGCTACTTGAAAACCGAAGTGCCAGCAAGTTTTGAGTGTACCAAACCCTTGCCAGCGAGACCCACTTACAACTGGTATGGTTTCACCTTATTCGGAACGGCCTTTGAAGTGTAGACCAGGGGTCCTCAAATACAAATCTTAAAGGTCCACAAAGAATTTTTGAATGAGTCAAAGGTACGTTTATTAGTCGGTCAAGCCACGACAAATCAACAAATCTCCCACCAACTCAACAATACTGTGGTGTACAGTAGAAAAATAAAACGCATGACTCAACGATAAAATGTACTTTTAATTTTAACACACATTCCCCTCCAAAATTCCTCAGGTAAATAAATATATCAGGAGGTACTGTGTTGTGGTTAAAGAAAACTAAATGTCCTTTTCATAAAAACAACACAAAAAAATACATACTAAAAAAAAGTCCTTTTGATTTTAACAAAAAACAAAATACTCAAAAACAAGACTTCTTTTTCTTTAACATAAATTAAAATAAATCAATACAACCCCAATTCCGAAATAGTTGGGACGAAGTGAAACTTGTGAATAAAATCAAAATGCAATGACTTTCAGATCACAGGAGCCAATGTTATTTACAACAGAACATGGATAACATTTCAAATGTTGTAACTGAGACATTTTACATTTTTATCCACAAAATGAGCTTATTTCAAATTTTCTGGCTGCAACAGGTCTCAAAAAAGATGGGACACAGGCAAAAAAGGGCTGAAAAAGCTATTAATATATAAGAGAATCAGCTGAAAGAACATTCAGCGAGTGATTAATTTAACTGGCATCAGGTGTGTAACATGATTGACCATAAAAGGGATGTCTTGGAGAGGCTGAGTCTCTCGGAAGTAAAGATGGCCAGAGAATCTCCAACCTGTGAAGGCTTGCGTAAAAAAATTGTGGAATACTTTAAAAACAGTGTTCTCCAATGTCAAATTGCAAAGGCTTCGAAGGTCTCATCATCAACAGTGCATAATCTCATCAAAAGACTCAGAGAAACTGGAAAAATATCTGTGCATAAGGGACAAGGCCGAAGACCTTTCCTGGATGCCCGTGATCTTCGGGCCCTCAGACGCCACTGCATCACTCACCGGCATGATTCTGCCACTGACATTACTAAATGGGCCCAGGAATACTTCAAGAAACCACTGTCTGTAAACACAGTCCGCTGTGCCATCCACAGATGCCACCTAAAACTCTAGCATGCAAAAAGGAATCCATTGTTGAGCATGATCTAGAAGCGCCGCCGTGTTCAGTGGGTCAAGGCTCATTTAAAATGGACTGTAGCAAAGTGGCAAAGTGTCCTGCGGTCAGATGAGTCCAAATTTGACATTCTTATTGGAAATCATGGGCGTTGTGTCCTCCGGGCTAAAGAGTAGAAATGCCACCCCTCCTGTTATCAGCGTTCAGTTCAAAAGCCAGCATCTCTGATGGTATGGGGATGCATTAGTGCATATGGTGTGGGACACGTGCATGTTGTAAAAAGCACCACGAATGCTGAAAGGTATATAAAGGTTTTAGAGCAACATATGCTCCCCTCCAGACGACATCTATTCCAGGGAAGGCCTTGTGTATTTCAGCAGGACAATGCAAAACCACATACTGCAGCTATTACAACAGCATGGCTTCGTAGTAGAAGAGTCCGTGTGCTGAACTGGCCTGCCTGCAGTCCTGATCTTTTACCGATTGAGAACATTTGGCGCGTAATTAAATGAAAAGTCCGTCAAAGGAGACCCAAAACTCTCCAGCAGCTGGAAGCCTGTATTAAACAAGAGTGGGATCAAATTCCAATGGCTAAACTCAAGAAACTTGTCTCCTCAATGCCCAGACGCCTCCACTCTGTGTTTAAAAAAAAAAAAAAAAGAGGAGATGCTACACCATGATAAACAGGCCCCTGTCCCAACTTTTTGGAGACTTGTAGCAGCCATCAAATTTGAAATGAGCTCATTTTGTGGATAAAATTGTAAAATTTTTCAGTTTCAACATTTGCTATGTTATATCTGTTGTATTGTGAAGAAAAAACTGGCTGGTATGATTTGAAAGTCATTGCGTTTTGATTTTATTCACAATTTACACTTTGTCCCAACTATTTCAGAATTGGGGTTGTAAATAAATACTTATAACAAAACAAAACACACCCCTGCAAAGAATCCAAAACAAATATATCGGGAGGGGGGTATTTAGCACTTCTCTTTTTGAATACAGACACAAAGGACACAAGAAAGGAGGAAAAATCCATCACTTCAGTCATACATTCTTTTATTATTTCTGCATCAGAGAATGGCTTCTTGTGCTTACCCAACACCCACCCTACTCTAAGTGAGCACTCTGTTGCGGGGACAGTGATGACAGCGAGACTGATGAGAATATGTAAATGATTGCCGTAATCATAGGCAAGCCCTGTCAGGAGCAACTATAATTTTGGTAACTGTCCTGTTACATGTAAGTAAGGTACGTGAACAGCCAGTCGTGCCACTTAACTATTCTGGGACCTGTGTATGTCATCTGTTCTTTTTTCTATCGTCAGTCACCAGGTACAATCACCGATAACCATGTATATCAGAAATTGTGGGACATAAAATTCATGTTTCTTCATGTTCCAACGTTGTAAGGCTCCCCATTTTGATTTTTTTGTTCTTATTTTTCCATCTCTGTAATGTCATTAATATAAAAATAAAGGCATTTTATGTTCTAAATACAGTACTGACTGAAAATTTATTTGGATATTGTTAGTTTTTATGTGAGGACCGAGTTGATATTGGTTGCCCTTTTAAAAAGAAGGGTCTTGCTGGCAAGGGTTCGGTACACTCAAAACTTGCTGGCACTTCCAGTTTTCAAGTAGCGGGCTCTTCTGGCTTCAAGAAAAGGTAAACCACGTCTTTGTCGGCCTTCACATAAATATTTGGCTTTTTTTTTTTTTTAACCCCTTAAAGGCTCACTGTCCCTGCAAGGGTTCAGGCTGAAGTTGCTGGCGTTGACAAATTTATGACGCCACATCATCACCCCACAAGCCCATGTAGTTGATTTCATTTTCGGCGTTCACATAAATAAAACCTCTTTTGGAACCCTTTAAAATGGGTGCCCGGGTCAAACGCACAGGAAGTCCAGCAGCCAGCAATAGTGATTTATATACATCATGAAGAATAGCTTGACTTGTAGAGGTCAAATCTTTTTACCCTTTTCACATAAATAAAATGAGCCAGCTCCTGGTCTATAATGTCATGGAGATAAATAAGGCACTTTCTGGACACTCAAACAAGAAGGGAATAAAAGGGGCATTTTGCACACCTTTTTAACTCTTGTTTCATTTCTTTTCTAGCAGATTGAATTTATTACAAAAAGTATGATTGTTTGGCTCTAGGGATAGCTCACTCGGTTAAGGCGCCGCTTTGCTGAGTAGTAATCAGCACCACAGCATGCGTCGTGCCAATGCCTGGTAGCCTTTTTAGAGCAGCACACAATTGGCTTTGCGCTGCAGGGATTTGAATTGGGAGGGACTGCCACCTTCAGATTATAGGAGTATTGTTTGTCGTTTAAGGGTCTCCTGTTAGCCAGCCGGGCACTCGTCAGTTAAAATCTAAGCTTGTACATGTTCGGGTTCCCTCCACCCTTGCTCAGGGGTAGGTTTCCCAAAAGCATTGCTAGTTTGACCAGTCAATGCTTCCAACTAAGTAAGTTAGCAACTAGGCTTTTGGGAAATGCACCCCAGAGCTTCTTCCCGCTCACTCACCCGTGCCCAAGGCTCCAGTTTGTGCTGGTTCGCTTGCGGTAGCTGTTGGCCTTCAGCTGCATCCCCATTGTCGCCCATTTCTTTGTCATTTTTCATCTCTCCTAACCTCTCTATCGTCATCATCACTGTTGCAAGTTGTTGAACTTGCACTTGAATCATTCTCTTCAACTTCAATGTCCAAGCAAAGTCAAGCAAAAATTCTGACATTTTTAGTGGATTTTAACATCTTCCTTGCAATGTAAAATACATGTACGGTAGCCTATCTGTCATAGTTGATCCCACGAGTGACGTCGCAGCTCTTGGCCTGATTCACACTGCTGTTCAAGGGCGATATTGGGTTTGCTAAAAGCCCGTTTTACATCCATGATTATTCTATTTCACCATCAACCCAGGGTTAAAAATGTTGATAGTTTGAGAGAGTATTGCATGATACCAAATATATCAATTTTTATTATAAAGTTTCAATTCAATACATCTACTTTAAAGCTGGAGTTTGCAATTTTTTTTAAAAAATCACTTTTTGTCATATTTGTTAAAACTGTTACTATGACCTGACAGTGGGATGTGAGTCAGATGATCTTTGAGAATATCAGAGTCATCTGGCTCCATCTAGTGCTTCTAATTCCTTCTGCAAGATTTCACTGCGACCGGGACAAAACAGCCAATCAGAGCCAGGAGGAGTGACTGACGATGTCAATCATTTCTCGTGTACACGCAGCGGGCCGCCCCCTCCCTTGCGCTTTTAATCGGTGTCTTCGTCCGGCCTCTGGGGTTTTACCAAAGCAATGGCGGAAAATCCACCTCCGGCAAAAAAAAAGAAAAAATTACCAATACCTCCTTTGCCAGCAACTGCTTATACCAGCAAAAAGGAAACAAAAGCAGGCTGACAACAAAAAAAGTTAAAAAAAGAGAATCGGACAGACCACGAGATAAAACAAGGGTCAATATTGGTATTGCTTTCCTGAGGGGGCGTGGCTTTGGTCAGAGACTTGTGGGGAGGGGGTGGGTTTAGAGGTGAGGCTACATTCAAATCTTGCAAGCTGTTCCAAGATTGCATACTCTAGCTTTAAATCATGCATTTACATGCAACCTCTGCTATTGCCCATAATTGCAGCCTGGTTTGATAAACCCTTGCTAATTAATTGGGAAATGTTAATTAAATGAGCGTTAGGACAGATTTGGGAAAAAAACACTTTCGCCACCAAAGTTTGCAGTTCATGAAAAGTCTGAAGTGGCAGGGAATAGCATATCACACTTACTACAGTATATCTTAGACACTCAGGGCCCTATCTTACGTCTGAGTCCCAAAACCCGTTATTTGGGGATTTAGCATTGTGTAAGGGGCGTTCCCCTGCAAAAGTTGCAATCTTGCACACCTGCCTTTATCCGGAAAGCACCTGCGCTACCCGTTACATTATGCATAGGCGTGGTTTGGGCGTTACGCCAGTTAAACCAATCAGTGTGCCAGGTGCCATTGCTTTTAAGAGCAGGCTGCACTATCCCAAATCCTCAAACCGAAACCCTTGATGGAGAGAGGAAGGTTGCCACGTTTCTCCAAAGACGAAGTTAAATTGCTTGTGCATGAGGTCAAATCCAGACACAACATGCCACAAAGAAAGATGCTACTTTCTGAGGACCATACTGTAAGACCCCACCTGACCTGTCCAAGCAGCGGAACCGCATTTTGAGCACGCCAAATGTTCGTTCAATGACAACTCGTGCACGTGAGTGTTTTCTATTGAAAGCGAACTCACGCACACTTGTTGGCATAATGTAAGGCACCATGCACCACGTCTTTAATGGATAGCCATTCTCACCCAACAGCCACCCATCCAGAGGGGGTTCCCTCTGGAAGACTGCAGGAATGACTGACTGTTCCATTATAAAAGCGTCGTGGCTACCTCCAGGATGATTTGCGTATACATTCAAGATGTAACCCCATGCATTGCAAATCACCTGGACTTTGATGGAATGGGTTCCCTTACGATTCACATAGGCGCCACTGTTCAGAGCCAGAGCCCAAATCAGAACGTGTGTGCAGTCGACGGCACCCAGAACCCTAGGGAACCCATATCTTGCGAAGAAATCCCACTTTACCCTGCGTTGTCTCTCAGGTGTCACAGGGATGCCAGTGATGTACCTATTGGCATGTGGGCATAGTTCTAGCCAGGGCGTTTTAGCATATTGGGCCAGTACGCTGACGAACGCAAAAGTTGCATGCCGGTACGCTGGAAAAATCTGCCAGTACGCAAAAAATTGCTGCCGGTATGTTGCAGATGGGTCACCAGTACCAGTATCAGCAACAACACGGATGGTTTCAGACTGTACCGATCAATCTAGTTTTATCGATTATCTGAAGATGCCGCTGCTGTCGCAAGTACCTGTAAAGGCATAGCACATTAGGCTCAGTGCCAGTTAGCGCGTGAACAGCCGATGGTCCACCTCCTGGGACTAGTTCCCATTCCAAAACTTGGGCTGGGACGATTCTGAATCAATTTTTTTTTTTTTTTTAGGCATAGTACCACCACCTGCTACCATGGGGCGAACATCCGAGCTTTCCCTTTTCCTTTATTAAACCGGACGCAGGTTGAACCAAAGTGCCAAACATCAAAGGCCATGTGAAATGCTTCTGAAAAAAAAAAACTTGACTGACACTGACAGTATTTTTCGGCGACATGCTGCACGGAGCCAAGTAAAGGACTACAGAATTGTCTCCTATTAACCAATTAGGCTACTCTAAGAAAAGTAACCTGTTCCAGTTTACTTTGCTTGATTAGCAATCAAATGGTGGATGCGTTTACTCTCTAAGTTGAATGAGTAGAGCTGTTTATTAAGACAGCATGTTTGATTGCTGCATTTTGAAATTTAAATTGCCATAGAACAGCACAGCAAGAACACGATTGCCATTGCCACGCCATTTCGTGCGACTGTGATAATTTATATCTCACATTCATGTTTCATCCGCTTTTCAGAATGTTTTCCACCTTGTGTATTTTTTAGACGCTTAAAATCCAGGGCGATCTTATAACAAATCTGTTTTAAATTAATCTTTAATGATGTCCTAAAATGCGGCAATGAGAGATGTAATTCAGAGGAAGATTTTTTTAAAATTATTCAAATTATTGGCATTCTTTCACTCTAACACCGTCGCCCAGTTAGGTTTGTCTGCTTTTCACCATCACATCTTAATCGTTATAGGCTACTGAAATCGCTTGATTGTTATTTAGGACAAGTACATGGGAGCAGATTTGGGGAAGGGCGGAGCACCTGCAATAAGCGAAATCTAAACTCAGGCTTCTTCCCGACAGCATTTTAAATCGTTTAAGCCGCTTCAGCTGTGTATGTTTCAAGAAATTACACGCGACTGCCTACACACCCCAGGACGGCAAGTGGTCTTATCAGACTTAAAAAAAAAAAAAAAAAAAATCCTCGTTCAACATCACCATATCCCAACTCTCATTGTAGTATTTCATCTCTCATTGTAGTATTTTTAGGAGATCTATAATGATAAAATAAAAATAAAGAGATTTGTTTTCAGATTGCCCTGGGTTTCAAGCATCTAAAAAAACACACAAGGTTGAAAACATTCTGTAAAGTGGATGAAACGTGAGTGTGAGATATAAATTATCACAGTCGCACGAAATGCCGTGGCAATGGCAATAGTGTTCATGCTGTGCTGTTCTATGGCCATTTAAATTTCAAAATGCAGCAATCAAACATGTCTCAATAAACAGCTCTACTCATTCAACTTAGAGAGTAAACGCATCCACTATTTGATTACTAATCAAGCAAAGTAAACTGGAACAGGTTACTTTTCTTAGAGTAGCCTAATTGGTTAGTAGGAGACGATTCTGTAGTCCTTTACTTGGCTCCTTGCAGCATGTCGCCGAAAAATACTGAGGTCAGTCAAGTTTTTTTCCGGAAGCATTTCACATGGCCTTTGATGTTTGGCACTTTGATTCAACCTGCGTCGGGTTCAATAAAGGAAAAGGGAAAGCTCGGATGTTCGCCCCATGGCAGCCGGTGGTGGTACTACGTCAAAAAAAAAAAATCAATTCAGAATCGTCCCAGCCCTATCCAAAACCAGTGCCGCGAATGTCTCAACATCAGAAAGTTCGGAAGACGATGATGCAATCGTCAGAGTACAGCCAGAAGCAAGCGAAAGCCATCAAAGACGGCGGATCTTGCTTGAGCGAGTGAATATAGCCAGCTGGAATTAGAATTAGCTTTAGGAAATGTCTATTTAGGCCTAACTGTCTGATGGATCTCGAATTTTCTGCCACTTTGCAGTCTCTTCCATTTAACATGCGCAATTGGCACAGCTTTAAAATAATCACGGAAACTAGGTAGCTATAGAGATACTGATATTGCAAATTGATCATTTCGCTGGCTTCAAATTATCCACAAGTAATTGGATATCTTCACGAGAAGCATCAGACATTATTGCACAACACTTCCTATCAGATATAAAATACTGCATTGTCATTGACTATAAAGTTAAATTGGTTACTGGAATTGACATTCATATTGTGACTTAACAGTCCGGTAGCTTGATTACTGGCAGCAGGCTACATTGTAAATTCATGCCAATTACCTTAGGCTACTTATATTGATTAGCTACAAGCACGTCGCACACAGATGAAAAAAATAATATAATATTGTTGGATGCTCGTCATTTTAGCCATGGGTATCTTTCCAATGTCAATTAACATTTCCCAGTTAAACTTGCTGCCGAATCAGTATGTGCAGACCTTTGTAATGTGTGTTTAGCGACCTTGCCATGACATAGCTAGCGAACTTGGAATGTAGGTATACCGTTCGTTAATAGTTCTTGCTCGTCTTTATGCATGGTCGAAGATGGACCGTGAACGCACCGTCCCTCAGTAAGTGAACGTAACGGAGTGAATGTGAACCTCAGGCCAGGGCTGAATCATGACCTGAATGACGGATCGTTTGGCTGTTTATGGGAGTCGGAGAACAATGCACTATACAGTCAGGGTTCTTGCTAAGCACTGAATGATTTGGTGAACAAATTTTTTGAACAAAACATTTTAATGAACTGATTCTAGGGATTCAGTACAGTCAAAAGAACTGCCGTTCCCATCACTAGTCGAAGTAAGTCGTGTCTCTTACGCCTAAATACTTTGAATTGTCTCCCTCTGCAGCTGCTGGGAAGGAAAAGCTGTGGGTCCGCAGTGCATTTACAGAGGGCTCGGCTCCGAGCAGTAGTAATTTCAAAGGACAGTAAAATTGGTGGCCTAGCAGCGAAGCTGCGAAGACAACCATTGTGTTTGCAGCTCTTCTTCTTCTTCTTCTTCTTCTTATTATTATAATAATAATAATAATTATTATTATTATTATTGGTGGCCTAGCAGCGAAGCTGCAAAGGCAACCATTGTGTTTGCTGCTTTTCTTCTTCTTATTATTATTATGCTTCCGCTTTCTTCCGCCATTGAAGTCTATGGCAGCCCCAAGAACCGTACCCGGGAAAATGTAAATGATTTGGCAAACTTGTTCGGGACAATCCCCTGATCACTCACACCAATTTTCATGCCCCTTGCTAAGAAGCTCTAGTGCCACCAACAGGTCAAAGTTTGACATACATTTACCTTCATAACTTCTGACCCGTTCATCCGTTTTTCACAAGTCAGGTTCCGTTGGAATCCTTGGGCCAAGCAGAGTTCAACACACCCTATGATGTCATTTTCCGCCGTATTGGGTTTTCCGCCATTTTGAATTTTAGCAAAAACCTTCAAAAAGTTTCACGGGTGACAAATTTTGTCCGAAGTGGGCGCTATAAATAGTAAAAACATGTTTTAGCTGATATCTCTTGATCTGTTTGGACTAAAGCCTTAATTCAGTGTCTCCTGATGCTGTTGGACATCCCAAGGCAGATCCTAGAAGATTGTGGATGTCAGCGTCAGAAATTGGCGGCCATATTGAATTTTATCCAAAATTAACCTAAATTTACAGAAATTATACAACCGTTAATCGGTCAACATTGAAATTTGGCACACTCATTAAGAAAAGTACCTTAATCAAGCACACCAAATTCCATGTCCCTAGCTCAAAAGCTCCAGCGCCACCATCAGGTCAAAGTTTGACCTACATTTACCTTCATAACTTCTGACTCGTTCATCCGATTTCCACAATTGAGGTACTGTTAGAATCCTTGGGCCAAGCCGAGTTCAAGGCACCCTATGATGTCATTTTCTGCCGTATTGGATTTTCCGCCATTTTGAATTTTAGCAAAAACATTTCAAAAGTTTCACGGGTCACAAATTTTGTCCGATTTGAGTGAAACGTGGTTCATCAAATCTGCAGACCGAGCCGTACAAACAATACTAAAAGCCATTTCGATTTTCAAAACCATTTGCCCGTAACAGCCAATGAAATTTGGCGGTGAAGCCGCTAAAGAGGATGTGACGCCATATCTCAGCAACGCTTAGGCGTATCAACCCCAAACTTAGTTGATGGTCTCAGTCCCTGCCCCTGGGGCGACCCAAAAAATTCTGTGACGTTTGACCGCTAGGGGGCGCTATAAATGGCAAAAACATGTTTTAGCTGATATATTTTGATCTGTTTGGACTAAAGCCTTAATTCCAGTGTCTCCTGATGCTGTTGGTCATCCCTAGGCTGATCCTAGACGATTGTGTATGTAAGCGTCAGAATGTGGGGGCCATTTTGAATTTTGTGCAAAATTCACTTAAATTTACAGAAATTATACGACCTTTCAAAGCAAAATGTTGAAATTTGGAATACTCATTCGGAGAAGTACCTTGATCAAGTGCACCAAATTCCATGTCCCTAGCTCAAAAGCTCTAGTGCCACCAACAGGTCAAAGTTTGACCTACATTCACCTTCATGACTTCAGAACCGTTCATCCGATTTCCAGAAATGAGGTATCATTGGAATCCTTCGGTCACGCCAAGTTCAACGCATCCAATGACATCTTTTGCGCCCAATTGGATTTTCCGCCATTTTGAATTTTAGCAAAAACCTTTCAAAAGTTTCACGGGTGACAAATTTTGTCCAATTTGAGCACAACATGGTTCATTGAATCTGGAGACTGAGCCGCACAAAGGATACTAAAAGCTGTTTCAATATTCAAAACCGTTTGTCTGTAATAGCCAATGAAATTTGGCGACAAAGCCGCCAAACAGGATGTGAGGCCTTATCTCAGCAACACTGAGACGAATCATCCCCAAACTTGGTACATAGTCTTACCACCTGCCCCTGGGGAGGCACAAAAACTTCCGTGAGCTTTGACCTCTGGGGGGGTTATAAATAGCCAAAACATTTTTTAGCTGATAGCTCTTGATCTGTTTGGACAGATCAGATCTGTTATTGTCAGCTGATGCTGTTGGACATTGCTAGACAGATCCTAGAAGACTGTGTATGTAAGCTTCAGAATTTGGCGGCCATTTTGAATTTTGTCCAAAATGCGCTTAAATTTACAAAAATGACAAGCTTTGTCCGATCATTAGAAAGCTTGGCTCACATGATCTACAGACCAAGCCTGAGAAGTGCATTGAGTTTGGTATCTTAAATCCAAACTGTTTGGCCATAACAGCCAATCGAAATCAACTGAGAAGCCGCCAAACAGGAAGTAGGCCCATATCTCATCAATGCTTTGGTGCATCAACACAAAACTTGGTATAAGGACGTACAACCCAGTCTGGAGAAGACCTTTTTAATTTGGTGACCTTTGACCCCTGGCAAATATTCAAGTCACAGGAAGTGAAGTCATATCTTAGCAACACTTTCAAATAACCAAACCAAACTCATCAGTTGAACTCAGGACCTCATCTCTATATTGCTTGATAAAGTTGTTGGTCATTAATCCTCAAAACCAATCAAAATTGATGGTGAATCTGTAAAACAGGAAACAGGCACATAACTCTGTTGATTAGTGGTGATTTAATCTTAAATTTCTCAACTGTGCAAATAGTGATGTATCTGACAGTTCAACCATGTTTCTGTGGTCACCTGGGCTGACCTGCTACGCTGCCAGGCCACCCCATTGCTGCTTGCAGCAATATTTGTCCAGTCATATTTCTCTTATGAATGGGAGGGCTTTGTTATCGCTTATGTTATGACAGGTTCCGCCCGCTGTCCCCCAGGCGAATCACAAGCTAGCGCAATTTAAAAAAAAAAAAAAATTGGCGGTAAACAACCTAGCGAGTTAACCTGTGTTGTTGGTTCGTGATAACTGTGAATATCGTTTCGAGTTTATGAAGAACGTTTTGTAGATGAATATTCAATGAGAAGTTGTAGTTGATCAGCATGGGAAAACCTAAAACCAAGGCTTTTGCGAGACATTTCAACACCAGCAATTATGCGCGATACCCATGGACGAAGGAGGAAAATCTGTATTGCTGGGATTGGGTCCTGGGCCAAAACTGGACTCTCTGAGCGGGTGAAAAACGCAATTTAATGATCATGAAACGGTACGCTATTTACAGGGCTCCATGCTAAGTGATTTTTGTATTTTTGCCACCGCTGCCAATGTTTTGTGGATATTAAAATTTATTTGGGAAAGAAATTATACGGCATTGCGGAGATGGTGAAATCGATTAACCGGTAATGCAGCACAATGCTTCTACCCAAATTAACTTTACAGGGAAACGGAATGAAACTTTTAGCCTCTGAAATAATTTTTGTGACCTCACGGATGCGTAAGAACACAGCCTTAATTATTCATTAATTAGATCCTCCTGACTCCTTCGGCGTGCGATACTTATTGTTTACAAACATTGACGTCATATTCAGCCATACGCATTAGCGTGGTTGGCAAGAACAAGTGTAAATCAATACAACAAAACAGGGGAAGTGTGGCATCCTGCAGTTGTGGAACCGATTCGGCGGTCTCTGAATATGTACAAAACCTTGACAGTACCGCGAAGACAAGATATTTCTCTTGGCTTAAGTACAACGAAGTCGTGTAGGCTTCCGGATCTTTACGAGCTGAAAGGTTGGAGGAACGTCACCTCTTTGGGTTTGGGTCGGCTGGATCATCACTTGATTTTCCTACATCGAACAGAAATTCAACATTTGTTGATCATCATTGATCAGTGAAAGTAATGCACAGTCGTACGTTTACCAGAACGATTTTAAAAAGGGGCGCCAATATATTTTGGGGGTTTTATTCGTGATAAGGGGGTTTAGAATTTATGATTAATATTTAATATCGCGAATGCATATACTGCGCATTCCCTAGCTCGCTGGTGTGTCATTAGTAACGAGACTGCCGCCATTACAGCTGCAGTAGACTTTAAACTCTAAATTTTCTTGACTGGAAAATTTTTTACACACTCGAATGTTTCTCTGGGTACCCAAAATTCAAGCCGAAAAAGTACTGATCTTAGTCGATACTGATGAAGGTTGAAAATGGAGTTCTTTCCAATACTAATATCCGAACTGTCACTTAAATCCTCGCTGTCGGAAAGTAAGGAACCTATCGAATTACCCAACGCAAAAAAGATCATTCCCTTGCCATGACCGAATAATAAAATGCGAAAACTTAGCAAAATGTCATGGTAGAAATGATGGAAAATAACTTGGGACTGACCCGACAGAAAGTGAATGGTACAAACACGCGAGGGGGTCGACGGCATCCTGTTCTTGTATCGAATTGCATCAATCCAAGTAGATTTTTTCGGTTCTCGATCAGGAATACGTAGGAAACGTATTCCTGAACCCTTCACGAAACGGTTTGTGCAGTTAATAATGCTGCAACTGACTGGCATTATGACAAAAACTGGAAGACAACTTTACTTCACCTATAAAATCAATTGTCATGTTGTGGCTTTTTGCCAACCACGGTAGTCAACAAACCCACTCGACCAGGTTCGTGACATCACGAGAAGTATCTCTCCGGTACGTTCAATAAAATTTCTGGCTAGAACCCGGGACTATGCTGGCAGTGACTGCAGTTATAGCCGAGCTTACGGCAGGTTGGGTCATGCCTCCAATTGAACTGAGTGGGTGTTGGAATGACCCACTAGCATAGAAAAATAGTGCCACAGTAACATTTAATATCGCGAATGCATATACTGCGCATTCCCTAGCTCGCTGGTGTGTCATTAGTAACGAGACTGCCGCCATTACAGCTGCAGTAGACTTTAAACTCTAAATTTTCTTGACTGGAAAATTTTTTACACACTCGAATGTTTCTCTGGGTACCCAAAATTCAAGCCGAAAAAGTACTGATCTTAGTCGATACTGATGAAGGTTGAAAATGGAGTTCTTTCCAATACTAATATCCGAACTGTCACTTAAATCCTCGCTGTCGGAAAGTAAGGAACCTATCGAATTACCCAACGCAAAAAAGATCATTCCCTTGCCATGACCGAATAATAAAATGCGAAAACTTAGCAAAATGTCATGGTAGAAATGATGGAAAATAACTTGGGACTGACCCGACAGAAAGTGAATGGTACAAACACGCGAGGGGGTCGACGGCATCCAGTTCTTGTATCGAATTGCATCAATCCAAGTAGATTTTTTTCGGTTCTCGATCAGGAATACGAGGGAAACGTATTCCTGAACCCTTCATTTAAACGGTTTGTGCAGTTAATAATGCTGCAACTGACTGGCATTATGACAAAAACTGGAAGACAACTTTACTTCACCTATGAAATCAATTGTCATGTTGTGGCTTTTTGCCAACCACGGTAGTCAACAAACCCACTCGACCAGGTTCGTGACATCACGAGAAGTATCTCTCCGGTACGTTCAATAAAATTTCTGGCTAGAACCCGGGACTATGCTGGCAGTGACTGCAGTTATAGCCGAGCTTACGGCAGGTTGGGTCATGCCTCCAATTGAGCTGAGTGGGTGTTGGAATGACCCACTAGCATAGAAAAATAGTGCCACAGCAACCCTAACAGCAACGGGCAAGGCATACAGACATCTGGCAGCGGTGTCTACATCATCTGCAACCAGGTGACATAATTCCGTCACTGCCTGACGGGAGAGGCGCAGTTTTGTCACGCATTCTCATTCTGTGGGAAATAATACTTTTATTGTATTATTATTATTTTAGAATATTATTCATAATATATATCATTAATATATATTATATAAAATAATTATATATTATTATAAAAGCGGAAAAAATGATTGACACAAAATAAAAACAATATAGACTTACCTGAAAGGCCCAGGTAGCTGGTGCGCTGGCGGTACACGCGTTCTGGGCGTCTTCTATTATTTAACTGGCGATCAAGGCGATTTAGTACTATCTTGGCCATTTTCTCAGGGGTTCAACTGAGGCTAAAGCAAGGTGGCTTTTTATAGGCGAGTTAATTTGGGAGGTGGAGCCGCATGTGCACGTCCACATGTGTCCAAGTGGACGCGCATTGAAGCCGCTTGGGCGCGCTCTTGTAAAAGCCCAAATGGGTAGCGGGTGGTTTGAGGACCCGCTATACGCTTTCCCTAACGTGTGTAGTCAAGATAGCAATTGTAGGGAAAGCGCATAAACACGCCCACGGTCACACCTCCAGGCGCAAATAAAGGAGTCGATATAATGTATAGGGGGTAGTGGGGCCGCAAGATACCGTTTAAGGATAGTGGAAGCTGCTAAATGCGTAATTCACGGGTAGCGGGTAGTGGCAACGGATAGGGCAGTGTGAAAGATAGAGCCCTTAGTATGCAAGGTCCTCTATGGTGTAATTGATTTAACTTGGGTTGCCTACATTAACCCATTATCGCTGTCCAAAACTCTGCGTTAGGGATGGAAATTTAAACGTTAGGGACAGGGATTTGTCCAAAATTTGGTCATATTTAGGCTTTTTCCAATTTTTACTGATAAAGTGTTAGAACAGAAGCCACTGTTCAACTATATAAGCTGAAACTTCAAAACCAAGTCTATTTTGTGAAAAAAAAAAAATCAGCAAGGAACACTGTTGGGGACGGACGGACTGGGTTAAAATTCAGGTTCTTAGCCAGATTTAGGTCGTCCGCGTTTAATAGCAGCTTGGATCTGCTTGGCTTTGCTTCCATTTGATTTAGCAACCCAAGCAGATCCATCTTTGATTACAGACAACATTCTCAAGCTGCCTAAGGCACCTGAATTTTACCCCCTCCTTTCCTCATTGCATGGCATAGATGGCAGTGGTACAGGGGCCGCAGAGAGCTGTAGGGAGGCGTCTGTCATCAACGTCATACTCAGATATCAGATCATGGATGGCAGAGATGAGGTGGGGCTTGTTTACGATGGAATAGCTTCCTTTTCGGAAACAGAGAATACAAACTTTCGTGCGGGCTGTGCTGTGGTCCATATTTGCTATCAGCCAGTTGCATGTCTCAGGGAAAAGGACAGAATTCAGGGACAATGCACAATATAAGGAGGGCCTAGCTTTGTGAATGTAGGCAAGTCTGATAAAATCAATGATGATATAATAAATGTTACCCATCCCCAGTCATAATAAGGCTTATTGTGCAATTGTGCAATGACCTTTGGCACATGAAATGTGACATAACCATTATGGAATGAATAGCGAAGAGACCACGCCCACGAATGACCCTTCGATTTCTCATTTTTGGGGATTTTAACACTTTTTTGAATTTCTCAAAGTTCAAAAATTGCAATTTCTAAAAAACGTTTTTCTCAAAAATTTCCCAATGGATTTTTTTTCCCGTTTTCATATATGTATTCTATGCCATGTTCTGGAGTACATATCATTGGTTTCATGCCATTAGAATTTTTTCTGACTTTTTTATGGTTAAAACCCACTGTGCACTGGGAGCCCCGGTTGATTTCACACGGAATGACCCAGTGACTACATGTATGAATGGTTGGACAGAGTGACTACATATATGGGAGGTACTTGCACCAGTAGCAGAAATGGTGCCACAAGATGAACTGGCAGCAGTTTCGGTTTGTTTACTGTTGTCTGTTTAGGGGCTCTCGGTCTGCTGAAAAGTTAGTTAGTGATAATGTTTACTACAACACTTGCACTTGAGAGGTTGATCTTACAATTCCGGTAAAGCAATTTGTTTGAGCGACATAAACGATGCGTACTGTAGCATTTCTCGTTCCTCTGCGGGCAAGTTGATACATTCATAGGGTTGGGTACCGAAATTCGGTTCCAAGTGGGAACCGAATTAAATTTGGTGAGTACCGGGTACCCATTTAAAAAAAAAAATTTCGGTTCTGCTTATCGGTTCCTAGATGCGCTTATTTTACACAACGGCTGCTTACGGACTTTAGATATCTGCCAGGACCTGTCTGTTGCGCGTCTACTACGTCACGTGACGCTGCACGTTGTCAACACAGCAGACCTGCAGACAGACAGTGGAGCTCACGGGAAATGGACCGGGGAAAGCGGTCTAAAGTGTGGCTTCATTTCAGTAGAGAGAGCGGCGAACGTGGAAAATGCAAAACGTGGGAAATTAATAAGCTGCAAGACAGGTTGCACTTCCAACCTAACCAAACATTTAAGACTGCACAGCATTGAGCTTAAGGAATGTGCTGTGTTTGATGTGTTCTCAGGCATCGAGCCCCAGTGCAAGCACCTCCGCAGCTCCCCCAACAGAGCCGCGCACTGAGAGTGACCCCATTCATTTTGGCAAAAAGATCGCGAGATAGTTCCAGAGAAAGCTGATATGCTGATATTCCTCAGCAAAAACTGTTGAGTTGAATACTTAAACAAACCCTCTTTAAGTTTTAATGATTTTTTTTCCCCCCCAGCTTCTATGCTGCTCAGACATAATTGAAAATTAAGCACGCGGGATGCACTTTTTTTTAATTTCTCTGTTCATTTTTCAGGGATTTATTTTTAAGCAGTTATTACTGAATGCATTTTATGTCTTCATTTATTTTCATATACTCACATATTTATGTTGCTGTTTTGTACAGAATGTAATATAACCGGTAATTTAGTTTGCAGTAAAGTGTCTTTGTTAAATATACATTTGGCTTCCTGTTTTTTTTTTTTTTTTTGGAATCAAAATAAGGAATCGTTAGGAACCGGAATCGATACGCAGAACCGGAATCGGAATCAGATTCATAAAAATCCTAACGATACCCATCTAAGATATTTTCAACGTATTTTTTATGTATTTTATTTGCTGAAATTATGAGTCATTTTCCATTAAAGTCCAGTGACCTAAAAGCACATCGCAAAGCAAACCTGTTCTGTCCCTAACGCAAAAAGCACTTTTTATTTTAGACTTCTGTTGACCCTACTTCTAATTACTTCAGGACAGTTTCCTTACACATGGAGAATAATACTTGTGACCTTCAGATATATGCTTGAAAACATCAGATTCCATCAAGAAATAAAACGGTGAATGTACTAATTATCAGGCTGGGCGTTGGGGACAGAATTTGAAATGTAATTAATGAATGTGGGACTAATCAGGAGAGAGCTAATTAATTACAAAAAATATTATTTGAGAAGTGATTGTGACTTATGTTCCATCAGAAAAAAGCCACCTGAATTAAAACCTTAACATGAGCAGGGCTATAAAAAACACTTCCGTCCCTAACGCTCCCTCATTAGGATGGGAATCTTAAATGATGCATGGTAATGACGAAGCAGAGAAGGAAAAAAATCCAATTTTTACAAACTTAAGTACCCAACCTAAATTTTGCAAACAATCAACATCATGCAATTTGTAGATGAAAATTTTGTGCTCGGGTTGACCAATTTGTGACCTGACCCCAATCCAGTTAAGTGTCAGCCTTTCAACAGCATGCATTCACACTGCATTTTTTTCCGTCTGTAGTCAGAATTCTGACTTTTTCGTCCTCATGGAAAAAAAAAAAAAAAATATTTTCCGACTTTTTCTTTTTTTTTCCCGACTTCTGTGGCTTTAATAGCGCCATTCATTGATGAATCATTCCCAGTAAGAACGATTGGTAAGACGCGGTCACTGATTGGTCTCCCTTTGCATGTTCAGTAGTGTAGAGGCATGGACTGTCAACTTGTGTTCTCGCAGTCTCCTCTTCCTTTGCCGTGAGTGACTATTGTAGTTGTGGTATGTATTTTGGAGTTACAGGGAAGAGTTAGGGGGTATGAATTTGTCTAAGGTTATTATGTGAGGCTTTTCTTTGAATTCGTTTTTGATTGCATTTCAGCTAACTTTAACTTACCCATAAAATGTTAGCTAATATATGACTTTATAACTCAATAAATTCCTCATTGTCTGCAAAACTCGCTCTGTTTGCATGTTTTTTACTTAACCTAGTTATTATGTCTTCTCTCAGACATTGCAGGGAAAGTGGTCGCTTGGGATGCTACAACATTAGGTCATTCCTACAGAATGGTCGGTCGGGCTGATAATGCCTTTATATAAGGGCAAAGGCGATAAGTCGAATGCAGACAACTATAGAGGTATCACTCTACTTAGTTGTATAGGTAAACTTTTTACGTCAATAATTAATGAGCGTTTATCGTCATATCTCAGCAGTGCCTGCGTGCTTGGCGATGAGCAGGCAGGTTTTAGAGCAGGTTGCTCTACTACAGGCCATATATTTACATTGCAAAGCATTCTTGATTTTTACTTATACTACAAGAAACGGGTTTTTTGTGCTTTCATCAATTATAAAAAGGCTTTTGATTTGGTTGACAGAAGCTGTCTTTGAAGTAAACTTATTGCCTCACACATCAACGGCAGAATTTTAACTGTAATTTATAACGTACTAAAATGCAAAATCGTGTTTTTACCAGGGGTAATATTTCTGAAATGTTTCTATCCAATGTTGGTGTCAGACAGGGTGAGAACTTGTCTCCCCTACTTTTTGCGATCTTTTTGAATGATTTTGAATTTTATATTAGCAGGAGGTATAAAGGCCTATCTTTCTTGGCAGACAAATTTAGAAGTGATCTCAGTGATGAAGACACAATTATATTTAAGGTTGTTTGCACTCCTTTATGCAGACGACACTATCGTACCTGCGGAGTCTGAAGGTGAATTGCAGTCACGGAGGAATATTGTCGAATCTGGAAATTAAATGTCAATGTTAATAAAACTAAAGTAGTAATTTTCTCTCGAGGCAAGGTGCGAAAACATAGTAAATTTACTTTTGGGGATTTTGAGTTGCAGGTTGTCGTTGATTATGTTTATCTAGGGATAACCTTTAATTATAATAATTGATTCTCTAAGGCTATTAAGAAACAGGTTATCCAGGCAAGGAAGGCTCTATTTAGTATGATAACCAAAGCACGTGACTTATGTCTTTCTGTAGAGACCCAGCTGGAACTTTTTTATCAGCTGGTTGTACCCATTCTAATCTATGGCTCAGAAGTTTGGGGTCATGAAGATATCACTATAGTTGAAAGCTTCCATCTAAAGTTTCTAAAGAGGTTGTTAAAAGTAGACAAGCATACTGTTAATTGCAAGGTTTATGGTGAACTTAGTAGATACAAGCTATCTTGGAAAATTGAATGTTGGATGATAGGTTTTTGGTGTAGGTTACAAAATGGAAGTCACAATAAGCTGTTGTTTCTTATGTACAGGCTGCTGAGATCGTATTTTGATAGGGGTGTTTACAAATCTAAGTGGCTTTTAAAATTAAAACAGATCTTGGACTACTCAGGTTTCTCTTATCTCTGGTACTGTGATGTAGTTGATCAAAAGTTCATTAAAGTAGCATTAGAGCAAAGGCTAACTGCCATGCAGGACCAGGATTGGTTAGCTGAAGTAGATAGGAATAGTCTTTGTATGAATTTCAGAATATTCAAGCATAGTATCCAACTCGAGGGATATTTTAAAAATTTAGATGAACCTCTGAGGTGCTACTTGACCAAGTTTAGGTGCGGTGCTAGTGGCATTCCTGTAGTCACGGGACGATATCAAGATACAGAGTATCAGGACTGTATTTGTCTACTTTGTAACAATACACAAATTGGTGATGAGTTTCACTACCTGTTTGAGTGTGACTACTTTAGCGTGTCCAGAAGGAAGTACCTGCTGGCTTATGCCAGGGTTTGGCCAAATGTTTATAAGATGGATTTGCTTTTTAACTCTAGTAACATTGGTGTCCAGCGAAATCTTGCCAAAATGTGGAAGGACATTATCCTTACTTTTAAATGTCTGTAGTACTTGATTGAATGTTTTATTCTTCCAATAATCTGTAGTATTTAAATAGTTTCTTTCCATAAAAGTAGTTCACGGCTATGTAAATATATCCAGCCTGTATATATCTGTATCTATTTGTACAACATGCTGTGCATGCACTATGTATTGGATGCTGAGTCCAATGTGTCATGTTTGCTATGCATATACCAGCCGTGTGCTGTTGATTTGTTACTGCAGCTGCCTAGGCCAGTTGCATCATGTATGTATTTGTATGTATGTTTTTACTTGCCATTTCTCACTTACTCCAGGGGGGGTCTTATGAGAATAAAATAAACTTACTAAACTTACTGAGGAAACGGGAGGAGCTAGGTTAATTGCATTAGGCTTATAGCGACTATGAAGCGAGATTAGGGGGTTAGCTAGTCTGGTGAGTTACGTTGGGCCTAAAGCCACGGGTTTTTTTTTTTTTTTTTTTTTTTGGCATGAATGGGGCTCTGTTTTAACCAGGCTAGATCGCCTGACTGTGGAATCTGATTGCGAGCCTGTGATAGGTCCCACCAGCTCACACAAAGAAGGCCTGGCTAAGTTTTACTTGCTTTGCAGTAGCTACACCCCTAGGGTTGGGGTAAATATGGTAGATGGCTGGCTAGTAAATTCGATGGCACGCTAACTTATGACCGCCGTGTACATGACGTTACTTTTTAATTAATGCAGTTGCTGCGATTTGAGTTTTCTGTGGCATTCCGTCTGGGGTAGCCAGTGAAAGCCCTTCAGTAACCTTAGCCAACTCTACGCTTATGGGAGCAGCACTCCTAAAAATCGAAAAAGCAGAATTCCATCAAGGCACTGCTTATCAACTAAATTAATTTTTCATACCTGCGCAAAGGTGGTGAAGGTCTAGCTTTAAACCTAAAATATTAATGATTTTTTATTGCTTCCTTTGTTCATAATATGTAATTGGTTTAATATAGGCTACAAAGACACTGCAAAATGAAAAGCAAAAGTAAGTTTTACAACCATTAATGTATTGAAAATGTCAATCAAAAGTTTATCTTTTTTATATGTGATATCTTTGTTCATAGTCATATAACGTGGGAAATACTGAAATAAAAGGCTCATCAAGGAAATCTAACACTGATGGGTTTTTCACATCTATTTCACATGGATGTATCATAAGACTGACAATGTTTGTGTAAATGTTGATGCTCATGGATGTATGATTGAGCGACATATTTTGACTATTTAAGTCATAATAGTGACAGAAGTCAGTGGTACCATTTTGACAGGAGTCTGCTATGTTGTCAGGTAAAAATGATCAGAATTGCCTATGTTTATCACTAAAATTATGTTCATGAAAGTAAAACTCTTTTGTACTTTTTAAATGGAAAAATGATGAAAACCCAGGAGCTTCGGGGGGCTTCTACCCCCCTTGTCCCCCCACCAGGGTTCCACCCTGTTCCTGGCTGGGGCCCTATGGCCCCCAGACTCCCAGCTATTTTTCAGACTTTTTCACAATTGCCCAATCACATGCCTGGTTTTTGAACTGTGCGTTGATAACAAGCTGGATGGTCCATCTCCTCTTGAGAACACACAACACGGCGTCCGTGGTTTCCAGAAAGAATTTCAAATGTTGATTCATCTGATCACAGAACAGTTTTCCACTCTGCCTCTGTCCATTTTAAATGAACTTTGGGCCAGAGAAGATGGCAGCGTTTATCATGTTCACATTTGGCTTCTTTGCATGATATGGCTTTAGCTTGCGTTGGTAGATTGCATGGCGAACTGTGTTCAAAGATAATGATTTCTATAAGTGTTCCTGGGCCCGTGCAGTAAATTCCACTGCAGAATCATGCCTGTTTTTAATGCAGTGCTGCCTGAGGGCCCAAAGATCACAAGCATCCAATATTGACCTTCGCACTTGTCCCTTGCGCAGATTTTTCCATCTTTACTTCGGAGAGAGACTGTCTCTCTAAAATGCTTTTTTTATACCCAGTCATGTTACTGACCTGTTGCCAATTAACCTAATTTGTTGCAAAATGCTCCTCCAGCTGTTTTTTATTAGTACAACTTACTTTTCCAGCCTTTTGTTGCTCCTCTCCCAACTTTTTTGAGATGTGTTGCTGCCATCAAATTCAAAATTAGTTAATATTTTTGTTAGTTATTAGTTAATCTTATCTACGAGTGAATGTGAAGTCTTACAAGCTCTTAGCAATGATGACTCTATTGTGATTAAGCCTGCTGATAAGGGAGGCGCAGTAGTTATACAAGACTAGGTGCAACCTAGTATATGGCTGGGCCGCCAAGTGCTGTCTGAGAATGTGCGCCCAAGAGAAGGGTGCGCATTGACGATATTAAATATTAATCTGAAATTATAAACCTCCCCTCTCCCTCCTAAAAGGGCGCCCCCTTCTAAAATCGTTCTGGCGAGTAAAAGGCCGAAAAAAGTGGAGGTTTGATACATAATTCTTTCCCTTTCTCTAAATCCCATTTCAGTATTTTGTTTTACATTTAAAACAGAAACCTCTTCCTGTGGCACCCTATGAAACATCGGCGCAGAAGGACGTGACTTCGATAGCCTAGCCCATCCTGTGCCGTTTTATGAGCTTCCACATACAGACCCTGAGGTCTGCAGTCCCAAAAATAAGCAAATAATCCTCGGACAAAATTATAAATTTGAATAAAGTGATTCACCGCATTATAAAGGACTTACTTTTTAAATTCAATCAACTCATCAACTATCTTTAATGAATGTAACTTGTCACTTCCGCCAACAGAAATGCATCCAGGCAGCAGGCTAATCCCATAAAAGGCATAAAATAATGATGGCCTGATAATCGTTCCCTTTGGGCTCATCACTAGCATTCGTAAAATGCTCCGAAACCGGCGATTTTATTTTAGGCCGATGATATTCGCGCTTATAGCCTACGTGTGGCCAATGCAGAATTTTTTTCTTGGCCACACTTCGCACTTATACCTGTGGCCAATGCAGAAATTTTCCAGTGGCCACAGCTTAAAAAATAAGTTTGGCCAAGAAAAAAATTTTGGCTTTGAACACACTTAAAATAAGTGTGGACAATGGAGAAATGTGCATCTTCGCCACACTTGTAAGTGTGTGTCACGCGAATTTCGATCAATTTTTGTGCTTGGACGCACTTAAATAAGTGCGAATAGTCACTTCTTAATATTTGGTGGCCTAGCAGCGAAGCTGCGAAGGCAACCATTGGATTAGTACGTTTTCTTATTATTGGTGGCCTAGCAGCGAAGCTGCGAAGGCAACCATTGTGTTTCTACCTTTTCTTATGATTATTATTATTATTATTATTATTATTATTATTATTATGTTTCCGCTTTCTTCCGCCATTGAAGTCTATGGCAGCCCCAAGAACCGTACATGGGAAAATGCAAATGATTTGGCAGTCTTGTTCGGAACAGTCCCCTGATCACTCACACCAATTTTCATGCCCCTTGCTCAGAAGCTCTAGCGCCACCAACAGGTCAAAGTTTGACATACATGTACCTTCATAACTTCTGACCCGTTCATCCGATTTTCAGAAATGAGGTACCGTTGGAATCCTTGGGCCAAGCCGAGTTTAACGCACCCTATGACGTCATTTTCCGCCATATTGGATTTTCCACCATTTTGAATTTTAGCAAAAACTTTCAAAAGTTTCACAGGTCACAAATTTCGTCCGATTTGAGCGAAATGTGGCTCATAGAATCTGCAGACCAATCCGCACAAACGATACTAAAAGCCGTTTCAATATTCAAAACCGTTTGCCCGTAACAGCCAATGAAATGTGGCGGCAAAGCCGCCAAACAGGAAGTGAGGCCATATCTCAGCAACGCTTCGATGTATCAACCCCAAACTTGGTATATAGTCTCAGTACTTGCTCCTGGGGTGGCACAAAAAATTCCGAGACGTTTGACCTCTAGGGGGCGCTATAAATTGCAAAAATATGTTTTAGCTGATATTTCTTGATCTGTTTGGAGTAACACCTTAATTTCAGTGTCTTTTGATGCTGTTGGACATCCCTAGGCATATCCTTGAAGATTGTGTTTGTACGCATCAGAATTTGGCAGCCATTTTGAATTTTGTACAAAATTTGCATAAATTTACAGAAATTACACAACCGTACATGAGAAAATATTGAAATTTGGCATACTCATTCATAGATGGACTTTGATCAAGCACACCAAATTTCATGCCCCTAGCTCAAAATCTCTAGCGCCAACAACAGGTCAAAGTTTGACCTACATTCACCTGCATAACTTCTGACCCTTTCATCTGATTGCCAGAATTCAGGTATCCTTAGAATCCTTGGGTCACTCCAAGTTCAACGAATCCTTTGTCATCTTTGGCACCTAATGGGATTTTCTGTCATTTTGAATTTTAGCAAAAACCTTTCAAAAGTTTCACGGGTCACAAATTTTGTCCAATTTGAGCGAAATGTGGTTCATAGAATCTGCAGATCGAGCCGCACAAACGATACTTAAAGCCGTTTCGATATTAAAAACAGCTTGCCCCTAACAGCCAATGAACATTGGCAGCGATGCCGCCAAACAGGATGTGAGGCCATATCTCAGCAACGCTTGGACATTTCAACCCCAAACTTGTTACCTCATCTCAGTTCCTGGCCCTGGCGAGGTGCAAAAAATTTTGTGACGTTTTACCTCTAGGGGGCACTATAAATAGCAAAAACATGTTTTAGCTGATATCTCTTGATCTTTATGGACTAAAGCCTTAATTCCAGTATCTTCTGATGCTGTTGGACATCTCTAGGCAGATCCTCGAAGATTGTGTCTGTAAGCATCAGAAGTTGGCGGCCATTTTGAATTTTGTCCAAAAATCACTAAAATTTACAGAAATTACACAACCGTACATTGGTAAATGTTGAAATTTGGCACACTCATTCAGAATGGTACCATGATCAAGCACACCAAATTTCATGCCCCTATCTCAAAAGCTCTAGCGCCACCAACAGGTCAAAGTTTGACCTACATTCACCTTCATTACTTCTGACCCTTTCATCTGATTTCCAGAATTGAGGTATCATTGGAATCCGTGGCTCACGCCAAGTTCAAGGCATCCTTCAACATCTTTTGCACCCAATTGGATTTTCCGCCATTTCGAGGTTTCACGGGTCACAAATTTTGTCCAATTTGAGCAAATCATGGAACGTAGAATCTGGAGACCGCACCGCACAAACGATACTAAAACCCGTCTTGATATTCAAAACCGTTTGCCTGTAATAGCCAATGAAATATGGCGGCAAAGCCGCCCAAACAGGATGTGAGAACATATTTCAGCAACCCTTAGACATATCAACACCAAACTTGGTAAATAGTCTAAAGACCTGCCCCTGGCAAGGCCCAAAAAAGATCGTGTCCAGTGTCCTCTGGGAGGCCCTATAAATGGCAAAAACATGTTCTGGAGGATATCTCTTAATCTTTTCAGAGCAAAGCCTTTTTTCCAGTGGCTGCTGAAACAGTAGGACATCACAAAGCAACTCCTAGAGGTGTCTGTAAAAATGCACCAGAGTTTGGCGGCCATTTTGAATTTTAAAAAAAAAATGCGCTTAAATTTACAGAAATTACAAAGTTTGTCCGATCATTACGAAACTTGGCAAACATGATCTGCAGACCAAGCCTGAGAAGTTTCTGGAGTTTGGCATCTCAACTCAATACCGTTTGGCCGAAACAGCCAATTGAGGTTGATAGCAAAGCCGCCTAACAGGACGTGAGGTTTTATCTCAGCAATGCTTAGACGAATCAACCCCAAACTTAGTCTCAAGACCTGCCCCTGGGGAGGCGCAAAAAATTCTATGAGCTTTGACCTGTGGGGGGCGCTATAATTAGCAAAAACATTTTTTAGCTGATATCTCTTGATTTGTTTGGAGTAAAGCCTTAATTCCAGTATTGGCTGATGCTGTTGGACATCCCGAGACGGATCCTGGAAGACTGTGTATGTATGCCTCAGAATTTGGCGACCATTTTGAATTTTGTCCAAAATGCGCTTAAATTTACAGAAATTACAAGCTTTATCCGATCATTACGAAGCTTGGTTCACATGATCTACAGACCAAGCCTGAGAAGTCCGTTGAGTTTGGTATCTCAAATCCAAACCGTTTGGCCATATCAGCCAATCAAAATTATCCAAGACGCCGCCAAACAGGAAGTAGGCCCATATCTCAGCAATGCTTTGGTGTATCAACACGAAACTTGGTATATGGACTTAGGACACATTCTGGAGAAGAGTTATTTAATTTGCTGACCTTTGACCCCTGGCAAATATTCAAGTCACTGGAAGTGAATTCATATCTTAGCAACATTTTTAAATAAACACACCAAATTCATCAGTTGAACTCAGGACCTCATTTACATGCTGCCTCATAAAGTTGGTGGCCATTAATCCTCAAAACCAATTAGGGGTGCACCGATGCCACTTTTTTAAAAACCGATACGAGTAAGAGTATTTTATTTTGTGTACTTGCCGATACAGAGTACCGATACCGATATTTCTGAAATGTTTTCCAGGAAAATACAATGACCATTCTTCGAGTGCAGGTTTTATTTTCTTTTTATAACAAGCCTTAAAGAGTCCAATATCAAATGATTCACACATGGCCATTTCCAAAAAAGAAAAAGAGTAGGCCTAACTGCTAAACATCTTTCTGTATTTAGACCTGACAAAAATCCTTTAAACTAGTACTGCCATCAAATGAGGCAAAACATTACTGAAGCTTGACAAATGAAATTAAACTCACTGCATAGGCAAGGTAACACACCCAACTTCATAAAAAGTCAGTAGAACTATTAATTGGCACAGATAGTTTTCACACACATTCATAGGCATTCTCAATCCAACTAAAATCAATAATAGCTTTCGAGCAAACAAGGCATCACTTAAAGTCTGTGGTATCGCCACATTTCAATCATACAAATGACAAATGGAAAATTTAACTTAACCACAACTAGAATGTTGAAGGTATGTTACTAATATATTTGTAGTAAAATAAGATTATTCACAATTCCAAGTCTCTGTGTGTGTACTTGTGGGTGTGTGCGCATGTGTATGTCTGTGTGCATGTGGTGTGGGTAGGGTGAGTGTGTGTGTATGTGTGTGTGTGTGTGTGTGTCAGAGGTGTATACTGCCCTACAAAGGCTAAGTGCAGTAACTAGAAAATAATTTAAACAGTAAAAAATGGCTTCAGAGTTTGTTTGCTGTTCCAACAAATGAATAGTTAGCACATCTATGATAGATTATGGTTTTCTGACTTGGTATGGTATAATTTCTATCTAAATTAATCCCAACCTCGAAATACTTTCAGGCCCAAAACTGCTCAACTTGAATTTTACCCAGTGCGTAGTTACTGCACTTAGGCTTGTAGGGCAGGATAAAGTACTGGAAAAAATATAACTATGTAAAAGTAGAAGTACAAGTACCATAACTGAAAGTTAGTTTGGTAAAAGTTGAAGTCACCCATAAGAAAATTACTTGAGTAAAAGTCTTAAAGTAGTGTTATGGCCCCAATTTGTTATGGCGTCAATTTGTTATGACGTCACGGACAGCAAGGGATGACAGACAAAATTCTTAAACTTCAACAGATTTAATTAAACACACACTTTGAACTAGTCTACAATCTACCTCTACTGACCAAGATTGAAATAAAAAAAAAAAGAGATATTTACAGTCCCTCGGTGATGGAGATGGCGCTGCTATGTTGCGATGTCTTGGGACAGGAAAATGCTCCAACACAGGCAAAAATCCACAAAAAGCTTCACAGGTCTTGAAAAGAGTGACAGGTCTGGTCAAATGTATCCTTCCACTATTTCTCCTTGCAGTGTCTCCTACTACTCTCCCACACTCTCAATTTTTCTCCTTATATACTCTTGTCCAGCCCCCTCTGAGGCATGCCCGGGACATGCCCAAACCTAGCTTTAGATTGCTTGAAAAAAAAAATGTCAATACTGCCATCTAGTGGCTTTTTACCACATTACACCTCCATTCCAAAAGGGAAAAATTTTGACTTATAAAGGCAAAATTTTTCTTTTCAATATAAAAATGGTTAAGTAGACACTTGTGTATATATACATATAATACAATATGCTAATAAACACGTGATATATATACACATACTCAAACAGGGGATAAGCAATCAGCAATTACATTGTCAGTACCCTTTACATGCTTAATTTCCAAGTCAAACTCTTGTAAAATCAAACTCCAATTCAACTATCTCTGATTCTTGTTTTTCATCTTACTCAAAAATATTAACGGATTGTGGTCAGTATATACAATCATTGGCTTTTGCCCTGTACAAACATAAACCTCAAAGTGTTGTAAGGATAGAACCAGAGCCAACAGCTCCTTCTCAATTGTGGAATAGTTCTTTTGGTGGCGATTGAACTTCCTGGAGAAGTATGCCACGGGATGCTCAATGTCATCAGAGTCACTTCTCTGTAGGAGCACAGATCCACAAGCTTGGTTGCTAGCATCGACCGCTATGGAGAACGGTTTGTTGAAGTCAGGAGATTTGAGCACAGGGAAGTGACATAGCAGAGACTTCAGGCGATCGAAGGCTCTTTGGCATGAGTCATCCCAAGTGAACTTTACGCCTTTCTTCAGTTGGTTGGTGAGACTGAGAGCAATCTCAACAAAGTTCTTGCAGAACTTGCGGTAGTACCCGATCATTCCAAGGAAGCGGCGCAAAGCTTTTTTGTTGTCAGGAACTGGAAAGTCCATGATGGCTTGGACTTTAGCATTTATGGGTGCCACCTTACCCTGGCCTATGACATAGCCAAGATACGTGACAGTAGCACAACCAAAGTCACTCTTGTTCAGGTTAACAGTCAGGTTAGCCTGGGTCAAGCGCTGGAACAACGTCTCTTCATCTTTCAGATGTTCTTCCCAGGAGTCACTCCATGTGATCAGGTCGTCGATGTACGCACCCGTGTGTGGCAATCCGGCGATTGTAGACTGTATCATCCTTTGGAACGTGGCTGGGGCATTTTTCATGCCAAAGGGTAGGACTTCATACTGGTACAACCCAGATGGTGTGGCAAAAGCAGAGATGCTCTTGGCCCTCTCAGTTAAAGGCACACACCAATAACCCTTCAATAAATCAATCTTGGTCAGAAACTTTGTTTGCCCTACTCTATCGATACAATCATCAATCCTAGGTATTGGAAACACATCAGTTCTAGTTACAGCATTGACTTTGCGATAATCTGTACAGAATCTAGTACTTCCATCAGGTTTTGGAACTAGAACACAGGGTGAACTCCAATCGGAGTTAGAGGGTCTGATAATATCATGTTCTAACAGGTACTCAACCTCTTTCTCAGCAATCTTTCTCTTTTCAGGATTCATCCGGTACGGATGCTGTTTTATTGGTTTGGCATCACCAACATCTACATCATGAGAGGCTATAGAAACTGTCTTTGGAACATCAGGAAATAGATCTTTATATTTCTTGATCAACTTCTCAAACTGATCTTTCTGTGAGGGTTCTAAGTGCTGGAGTTTTACATCAAGATTTTGCAACACTTCAGAATTTGACAATTTACATGAAAGAACTTCAGCTTTAATTCTAGGTTCATCATCTTGAAACTCCCCCTCATCTTCACAAGTCTCGGCCATAGGAGGATCTGAAGTGACAGCTGCAACCCAAGCATTCCTATCATGATAAGGCTTCAGCATGTTAATGTGACACAACTGTTTTGACTTTCTCCTATCTGGAGTCTTCACAATGTAATTGAGATCATTGAGTTTTGTCAGAATTTCATAAGGACCATGAAATTTAGCCTGCAATGGATTGGACTGTAAGGGAAACAACACAAGGACCTTGTCTCCTGGTTTAAACTCACGGCTTCTAGCCTTATGATCATACCAAGTTTTCATTTTTCCCTGACTTGATTTCAAGTTCCCTTTGGCTAGGTCACAAGTTGCACGCAGTCTTTCTTTGAACTTGCTAACATAGTCTAACAGACTGATATGCGGCTCTTTCTCTTGCCATTGTTCACTCAACAATAGCAAAGGTCCTCTCACTTCATGGCCAAACACTAGCTCAAACGGACTGAATCCAGTAGACTCCTGCACTGCTTCTCTAGCTGCAAACAACAGCAAATGAACACCTTCATCCCAGTCTTTCTCATGGTCATAACAATAAGTCCTCATCATTGTCTTGAGAGTGGAATGAAACCGCTCTAAGGCACCCTGTCTCCCTGGATGATAGGCACTGGAAAGAATCTGCTTCGCACCTAGTTCATACACAACCTGCTGAAACAATCTGGAAGTGAAATTGCTACCTTGATCTGCCTGAATTTCCCTGGGAAGGCCAAACAACGAGAAGAACTTTTATCAAAGCCTTCGAAATTGCAGTTGCCTTGATGTTGCGTAGAGGTATGGCTTCAGGGAATCTGGTAGATGCACACATGATTGTTAACAAGTACTGATTTCCAGATCTAGTCTTGGGTAATGGACCAACACAATCAACAATGACCTTGGAGAAGGGCTCCCCAAATGCTGGGATAGGCTGCAATGGAGCTACAGGTGGGTCTAACTGGTGTTTTCCAACTACCTGACAAGTGTGACAGGTTTTGCAAAAGTTGGAAACATCTTTCCAAAGTCCAGGCCAGAAGAAGTGTTTCATGATCTTGTCAACAGTCTTGTTAACACCAAGATGACCTCCTAAAGGCAAACTATGAGCCATTGTTAAGATCTCATTCCTGTAGACCTTCGAACAACAATTTGCTTGACCACTGCCCAATCTGCATTGGCAGGGATATCAGGAGGGCGCCACTTCCGCATCAACACTCCATCCTTGAGATAATACCCAACTGGAACTGTGTCTATTTCTTCATTAGGAAGGGCTCTCTTCTTTAGTACACAAATTTCAGGATCATTGGTTTGCTCCTGAATCAACCGCTTTCTGGACAGAGACAAGTCTCCAGACACATCAGAATCACCAGACCCATCTGGCTGGCTGAATAGAGAACTGATAAAAGTGTCTGATAAGTCCTCAAACGGAGAAACCATAGTAGGCTGAACAGAGTCATGAGGCGAACCACCTGAGTCATGACTATTCAATGTGCTGGACGGCACCACATCATCTTCTTCTTGAGCCTTCTTGGCCGTAGCACGAGTCACTGCACAGGAAGGATACAGGGATGGATCTTCATCGCCATCTTCAGTGCTCGGCTGTGAAGTAAGATGAACAGGGGGAACTACATTGCCCCCAGCCAGGTCATTGCCTAGCAACAGAGAAACACCCTTGATAGGTAGACTTGACATATGTCCCACCTTTACCTGTCCTGTAACTAAATCTGACTTCAAGAATACAGAGCGCAGGGGGTACAGATACAGTCCTCCCTTCAATACCTTGTACAAGTATGAAATCCCCAGAAGCAGTCTCATCACGTAACTCCAAGGAGTCCATCAACAAAAGTGACTGAGAAGCTCCGGTATCCCTTAGGATATATATGGGGACAGGAGGAGAATGCTCATTCAGAGCCACAAATCCCTCTGACACAAACGGAAGAAATTCCTCCCTCACAAAGTCAGCAGTATCAGGCTTCTTAGCCTCACAAGGAGCAGGCAATTTAGCAGATCGGTCATCTACTACAGGGGTTTCTAACCTTGTCTTCACAAAGGCATTGGGTTTGGTATCCTTTTCTTTTTCTTTTTTAGCTTTAAGGAACCAACAGTTAGTTGTAACATGACCAGATTTCTTGCAATAATTGCAAACTAGACCACTTTTGTCACTGTCAGCTTTCACACTTTGATCAGACCTTTCACTGGATTTCTGAGTGCCATCACCAGATTTGTCTTTGTCTTTGGGTGAGGAATCTTGGGTATCACCATTACCTTTCTTCTGAAATTGGGACTATCTATTGTTACTGCTAGACTGAAATTTGGACTTATGTGTGAGAACATATTCGTCTGCAAACTTGGCAGCTGATTGCAAATTCAGTGCTTGCTTCTCATTAAGGTAGGTCTTAATATCATCCTTGACACAGTTCTTGAATTCTTCAACTAACACCATCTCTTTTAGTGAGTTGAAATCATCCTTGACCTCCATAGAAGTACACCAGCGCTCAAAGCAAACCTTCTTCTCATTAGCAAATTCAATATAAGTCTGTTTGTCAGATTTCTTCAGACCTCTGAATTTCTGTCGGTAAGCCTCTGGAACCAACTCATAAGTTGTCAAAATAACCTTTTTGACAACCTCATAATCAGAGGAATCATCTTCAGACAAAGCCGAATAGGCTTGTTGAGCTTTGCCCTTGAGGACAGTTTGCAACATCAGAGGCCAGTGTTCCTTTGGCCACTGACAACTCTTAGCTACCTTCTCGAAGCACTGGAAATACTTATCAGCCTCCTTCTCTGAGAATGGAGGCACCAGCTTTACCTCCTGGCTAGCCGAAATTTGTTTTCACCTTGCATTTTGATTTTTAGTAGCTCCATTTGGAGCCTTTCTTCTCTATCTAATTTTTCTAAATCGAAATCTCTCTGTCTCTGTCTCTCTCTTTCTTTCTGCTCTTTCCTCTTTCTCTCTTTTTTCTCTTCTCTTGCTAATTTTTTTAACTCAAACTGCCTTTGTTTTTTTTTTTTTTCCTCCCTTTCTTTCTTCTTTTTTCTCTCTCAAATTCTTTGTTTTTTCTTTTTTCCTTTTTTTTTTCTCTTTTCTCTCTCAAACTCACGTTGTTTTTTTTTTTTTTTTCTTCCCTTTCAATCTCTAGCATTTTTAATTTAAGTTCCAATTCTACATTTGGATTTTCCACCGGAAACTGTTCCAGATCTCCGGGTGCAAACACATTTTCATCAATGTAATATTCAACAATCTCTCTAGCCAGTCTTGCTTTTCGCATGGCTGGTTTTACATCTGTCAGCTCTTACTGTCTGCATATTTCTAGCAGTTGTCTTTTTAAAAGACTTCAAAACCTGTACGGTTGGTGATGCCAAGAAATCATCCATTGCTGTTGATCTGCCAATATATATCTAGGAAAATTCAAAAAAACAATTTCACTATTTGAAATTTTAGATTTTCAATAAATGACTCGCACAATGGTCTATCCCGGACGAGCCTCCAATTTGTTATGGCGTCAATTTGTTATGACGTCACGGACAGCAAGGGATGACAGACAAAATTCTTAAACTTCAACAGATTTAATTAAACACACACTTTGAACTAGTCTACAGTCTACCCTACTGACCAAGATTGAAATAAAAAAAAAATGAGATATTTACAGTCCCTCGGTAATGGAGATGGCGCTGCTATGTTGCGATGTCTTGGGACAGGAAAATGCTCCAACACAGGCAAAAATCCACAAAAAGCTTCACAGGTCTTGAAAAGAGTGACAGGTCTGGTCAAATGTATCCTTCCACTATTTCTCCTTGCAATGTCTCCCACTACTCTCCCACTCTCTCAATTTTTCTCCTTATAGACTCTTGTCCAGCCCCCTCTGAGGCATGCCCGGGACATGCCCAAACCTAGCTTTAGATTGCTTAACAAAAAAGATGTCAATACTGCCATCTAGTGGCTTTTTACCACATTAAAGTAGCTTACATTAAATGTACTTAAGTACCAAAAGTATGTCGTGAGAAAACATACTTAAGTATCAAAAGTGCAAGTACAAGTACACAGTACAAGCTCGGCTTGCTTGGGAATATTCAATAACTGATCCGGGTGTGCCATCTAGTGATAGAATATTGTAACTGCGTATAAATATGCAGCTCCATGTCCGCTGGCAGACCCATCTGCACAAAGCGCTTAAGATATCCTGCCGAGCACCGTTGTTCTACTCGAACACGCCACATCCAGATAATCCTTAAATGATGATCTACATTCGTATTTTTTTTGTAACGAGTAACGAAGTGGCCAGTGTCAAAGTAGCGAAGGTATACTTTTTATCTTTTAAATGAAGTAGAGTAAAATTAAAAGTCCCGGTTTAAAAAAAAAAAAAAAAAAACTCAAGTTAAGAATAAATCCTCAAAAAAAAAACTACTTAAGTACTATACAGAAGCATGGGGAGGGGGTGCCCCCCTCTTATTTCTGCAAGTCTGACTTTTTCAAGGCAGCCTTTTTCGCACATTACAGGGCTTAAAGCTCGAAAAACTGCCGTGCCGGAAAAATTAAATTACCGGGGTCGGGGGGGTTGTCAAAAAAAAAAAAAAAAAATGAGTTGCGTCCCAACTCACTTTGTGATGGTCAGAGGTGCATAGTAACGAATAGTAGCCTACTTTTTAGTTTTTTTTTTTTTTTTTGAGGATTTGTGCTTGAGTTTTGACATTCACTTTTATTGTACTACATTTAAAAGATAAAAAGTATATTTTCACTTCGTTATATTGACACTGGCCACTTTGTTACTCATTACAAATTAAAATATGAATGTAATTCATCATAAGGATTATCTGGATTTGGTGCGTTCAAGAACCAACGGTGCACAACAGGGTATCTTTGTACAAATATTGATGCCAGCGGACATGAAGCTGCAAATTTACGCACGCAGTTAGAATATTCAATCACTAGATGGCACACCAGGATCAGTCATTCAATATTCACAAGCAAGCCAAGTTGAAACACGGTTTCATGGATGAGTTCACTCCTAATTTAAATGCAGGATTTCTACATGCATGTGCATTAAAGCATTTACATTGTGATATTGACACTTTTAGTTAAGTTAATCCTCTGAGTATTTATTACACTACAGTTTAAATGCTATATTTTAACACGGGTATTTTCAGTACTAATGATTTCTATGGCTAAATGTGTAAAATAGCAAATGACTATTCAATTCTGACAACTGTACAGGCTGTTGTATGCAGTTCGTATGGATTAACTATAAGACGAGCTATAACGTTTGTATAAGTAGTGATAACAGTGCTATATCTTAGAGTAACGTTTGTGCCAGAGCAACTTGATCTTATACTTGATTATGACTAAATTGGTTGATATGTACACCCGTAAATACCCCCGAAGAATGCTCTTCATCAACTCATTCAGTAAGAATTAAAAATTTCCAGAAGATGATTTTGTAGCTCTGCATGTCTACTGAATATGCCTAATGCGTAAGGAGGAAATTCACTTTAAAGTGAATTAAATACCATTCTCCATGAAAGAAAACAACTGTAGTGTTGCGTTTTAAATGTTTGATCCATGATGTATCCTGATGGATGCTTTGATCATTTTCACAATTCGTCCGTTTCTATCGGAATAGGACCTAAGTCTCTTTGTTTTGATTGTCTTTTCAGAGTCAAGTGCAAACTTAAACCTTAAATATAGATAATTGTTAATGAAAAAAATGCTTTTTTCAGCTAACTATAAGACCTTGAATTTTGTTCCCAGATGCCAGGAAAACTTGTATTTCGCCTTGTAATTTTCAAAATTTTCTGAGGCAGGACCCCCAGATCCCCCTACAGGCTTCACACCTTTGGCGCTCCTATGGGGGCTGTGCCCCCCCTTTCCAAAATTCCTGGATCCACCCCTGAGAAGTATATGTACATCGTTACTGTACACTTGTGGTGTGTATGCGCGAATGCCTGCATGTGATGTGTTGATTATAAAGCTCTCTTTCTCTTATTTTTTCTAACTCGCTGTCTCCCCTCAGACATAGAAGTCAGATAGTGCAATATACTGTAGCCTATGCGACCATGAGCAGGCAGTTACCTTGCGTCTTACATTAAGCGGTATCGGTGCGTGGTATCGGCAAATGTGTCAACGAATAAGCGTACAAGTATATTAATGAGGTATCGGGCAGATATCCGATACTGGTATCAGTATCGGCACAACAAAAAAACCAATCATATTTGATGGTTAAGCTGAAAAACAGGAAACAGGCCCAAGACTCTGTCGATTGGTGGTGATTTAATCTTAAATTTCTCAAGTGTGCAAACAGTGATGTGTCTCACAGTTCAGCCATGTTACCCAGGCTACCCGGGCTGGCCTGCTACGCTGCTAGGCCACCCTATTGCTGCTTGCAGCTATATTTATGCTACCGCTTTCTTCTGCTATTGAAGTCTATGGCAGCCCCAAAAACCGTACGCGGGAAAATTTTATAAACTTGGCAGACTTGTTTGGGACAGTCCCCTGATCACTCTCACCAATTTTCATGCCCCTTGCCTAGAAGCTCTAGCGCCACCAACAGGTCAAAATTTGACATACATTTACCTTCATAACTTCTGACCTGTTCATCCGATTTTCACATATGAGGTACTGTTGGAATCCTTGGGCCAAGCAGAGTTCAACGCACCCTATGACGTCATTTTCCGCCATATGTGATTTTCCGCCATTTTGAATTTTAGCAAAAACCTTTCAAAAGTTTCACGGGTCACAAATTTTGTCCGATTTGAGTGAAACGTGGCTCATAGAATCTGAAGACCAATCCGCACAAACGATACTAAAAGCCGTTTCGATATTCAAAACCCTTTATATTCAAAACAGCCAATGAAATTTGGCAGCGGAGCCGCCAAACAGGAAGTGAGGCCATATCTCAGCAACGCTTCGATGTATCAACCCCAAACTTGGAATATACCCTCAGTACCTGCTCCTGAAGAGGCACAAAAAATTCCAAGACGTTTGACCTCTAGGGGGTGCTATAAATAGCAAAAACATTTTTAGCTGATATCTCTTGATCTGTTTGGAATAACACCTTAGTTCCAGTGTCTCCTGATGCTGTTGGACATCCCTAGGCATATCCTAGAAGATTGTGGTTGTACGCATCAGAATTTGGCGGCCATTTTGAATTTTGTCCAAAATTTGCATAAATTTACAGAAATTACACAACCGTGCATGGGAAAATATTGAAATTTGGCATACACATTCAGATACGTACTCTGATCAAGAACACCAAATTTCATGCCCCTAGCTCAAAAGCTCTAGCGCCACCAACAGGTCAAATTTTGACCTACATTCACCTTCATAACTTCTGGCCCTTTCATCCGATTTCCAGACTTCAGGTATCATTCGAATCCTTGGGTCACTCCGAGTTCAACGCATCCTATGACGTCTTTGGTGCCCAATTGGATTTTCTGCCATTTTGAATTTTAGCAAAAACCTTTCAAAAGTTTCACGGGTCACAAATTTTGTCCACTTTGAGCAAAACATGGTTCATAGAATCTGCAGACAGAGCTGCACATACGATACTAAAAGCCATTTCAATTGTCAAAATTTTTTGCGTGAAATAGCCAATGAAATTTGGCTGCAAAGCTGCCAAACAGGATGTGAGGCCATATCTTAGCAACCCTTAGACATATCAACACCAAACTTGATCATTATTCTAAAGTCCTGCCCCTGGCGAGGCCCAAAAAAGACCGTGACCTTTGTCCTCTGGGGGCGCCATAAATGGCAAAAACATGTTTTAGTGGATATCTCTTGATCTTTTTAGAATAAAGCCTTAATTCCAGTGTCATCTGATGCTGTTGGACATACCTGAGCTATTCCTGGAAGTTTGTGTAAAAATGCACCAAAATTTGGCGGCCATTTTGAATTTTGTCCAAAATTTGCTTAAATTTACAGAAATTACAAAGTTTGTTCGATCATTACGAAACTTGGCAAACATGATCTGCAGTCCAAGCCTGAAAATTCTTTGGAGCTTGGTATCTCTACTCCAAACCGTTTGGCCGTAACTGCAAATCGAAATCGACAGCGAAGCCGCCAAACAGGATGTGAGGCCTTATCTCAGCAAGTGCTTTGACGAATCAACCCCAAACTTAGTACTTAGTCTCAAGACCTGCCCCTGAGGAGGCATAAAAATTCTGTGAGCTTTGACCTCTGGGAGGTGCTATCAATTGCAAAAACATTTTTGAGCTGATATCTCTTGATCTGTTTGCAATAAAGCGTTAATTCCAGTGTCTGCTGATGCTGCTGGACATCACTAGACAGAACCTAGAAGACTGTGTATGTTAGCATTAGAATTTGGCAGCCTGTTTGAATTTAGTCCAAAACTCGCTTAAATTTACAGAAATGATAAGCTTTGTCCGATCATTACGAAGCTTGGCTTACATGATCTACAGACCAAGCCTGAGAAGTCCGTTGAGTTTGGTGTCTCAAATCCAAGACGTTTGGCCATAACAGCCATTCAAAAACAACCGTGAAGCCGCCAAACAGGAAGTAGGCCCATATCTCAGCAATGCTTTGGTGTATCAACACGAAACTTTGTATAAGGACATAAAACACAGTCTGGAAAACACCTATTTCATTTGGTGACCTTTGACCCCTGGCAAATATTCAAGTCACAGGAAGTGAAGTCATATCTTAGCAACACTTTTAAATCGCCAAACAAAACTCAACAGTTGAACTCCGGACCTCATCTCTATATTGCCTCATAAAGTTGTTTGTCATTAAAACTCATAACCAATCAAAATTGATGGTGAATCTGTAAAACAGGAAACAGACACATAACTCGGTCGATTAGTGGTGATTTAATTTTAAATTTCTCAACTGTGCAAACAGTAATGTATCTGTCAGTTCAACCATGTTAATGTGGTCACCCGGGCAGACCTGCTACGCTGCTAGGCCACCCCATTGCTGCTTGCAGCTATATTTTTTTCCATCTTTTTACTGCGGATACGTGAAAGCCATTCTCAAGCTTTCGGTAACGAATGCATTCTCTCAAACATAAGCTGACGCAGTACTTGTGGCGATGACTGTGCCCTCTGGGTGGTATTCCTTCATGGCCCAGGAATTTAGCAGATTTGAATAAATTTTACAACTGTCCTGGCAGTGTGTTGATTCCTAGCTGCAAACTCCGACAGCATAGCGCTGATTAGTTACTTAAAATCGTTCTAGCGAGTAAAAAGCCGAGGAAAGTGGAGGTTTTGTATGTAATGCTTTCCCTTTCTCTGAATCCCATCTTCCATTTCAGCATTTTTTATATTTAAAACAGAATCATTTTCCTGTCGCACCCTATGAAACATCGGCGCAGAAGGACATGACTTCGTAAGCTTAGCCATCGTGTGCCGTTTTACGAGCTACTCGAGGTCTGCAGTCCCAAAAATAAACAAATAATCTTCGGACAAAATCCTAAATTTGGATAAAGTTATTCATCGCATTATATATGACTTACTTTTTTTTAATTCAATCAATTATCTTTAATGAATGTAACTTGTCACTTTCGCCAACATAAACATCCAGGCAGCAGGCTAATCCCATAAAAGGCATAAAATAATGATAGCCTGATAATCGTTCCCTTTGGACTTATCATCAGCATTCTTAAAATGCTCCGAAACCGATGATTTTGTTTTATTTTCATCTTTTTACTGCGGATACGTGAAAGCCATTCTCAATCTTTCGGTAACTAGTGCATTCTCTCAAACATAAGCTGACGCAGTACTTGTCGCGATGACTGTGCCCTCTGGGTGGTATTCCTTCATGGCCCAGGAATTCAGACGATCTGAATAAATTTTATAACACTGTCCTAGCAGTATGTTGATTCCTAGCTGCCAACTCCGACAGCATAGTGCTGATTAGTTACTTAAATCATAGCGAGCACATGAAATGAATCAGAGTGCAGGCCTGCACTTCTGCTGACCAAGTTTTTCTTTTGCCTTGTCCCAGTTGCTCAATTCCCCCTTAACAAACAAACTGTCACCATAGTTGTGCAGATAAATCAAAGAATACCGTCGGTTTCCTTAACACAATGCAACTTTTGCCATTTTTCAAACAAACCTCATTGAAAGGATCTGTCAAATCACACCATGTCGAATTTTCTTCCAGGAAATGCAATGCTAGGTTGGAAGGATCCCAAGTGCATGGCAGCGCTAAAGTTAATGGTCCACTGCTGATGCTCTTCCCCAGAGCGACAAGCTAACTGGTGCTCGGTGCAAGCTATTGCGGTGACAGTATTGTTGCCTAATTCTATCATCTGTAATGTTATTTTCCTCACTTTCCTTGCATCCACAAGTAACAGAAGTGTTTGCATCAGTTACTTTAGTTTTCTTTTAAATATTGTTTAGAGGGGAAAAACATATCTCTCTCTGCTTGCTGTCGTTCGCCGTTTTCGCTTCCCACTGCATTTGTGCCAGCGCCTTCCGCTTTCTTGAGAAAGCGTTCCTCAATACATAATTAAAGATGTGAAAAAAAATTTGACCCAGATTTTTTAAACAAAGGTTTTAGACATAGATTGTACAAAACAGTTTTAACCCAAGTCATGTTTTTATTTTTCTGTCTTAATTTTTCTGTTTAAAGTTATTGCTACATTGAGAATGCTGTAAGTCTGCAGCCGCCACCGGGAAGTGCTTCAAAGGGAGGGGCGCCCTTGTACGCGTAAACATATTAAATACGAATGACGTCAACGCCCTGCCAGCCAGCCAATCGTCGGACAACCAATCGTTGAAGTGCTTCCCCACCAGCTGACCAATCGCTGAACTTCTTTCCTGCCGGCCGACCAATCGCTGAACAGCCAGCCAGCCAATCGTCAGCCAACCAATTGTTTAAGTTCTTCCCCGCCGGCTGACCAATCGCTGAACTTCTTCCCCGCCGGCCAGCCAATCGTTAAACTTGATCACTCAGGGCAGTCAGTCAGTCACTCACTCACTCAGCGACATTCGCGCTATTCGCGGCCCAGCCCAACAAGATAAAGATTCATACCGTAAGGAAATTCTAAATCAACTCAGCGACCATGATCCAACCAGTCGCTTCTTTAATATGATTAAAACGACTTTGAATAATGCATTGTCAGAAAATTACATTTCTAAGGATGAACTTAACTTTCTACTACAGGCTCACCCGGTGAGACCTGTGTTCTACACACTACCAAAAATTCACAAGAAATGCGGAGACACCATTCCAGGTCGTACAATCGTGGCAGGCTACCAATCCCTCGCAGAGTCAATCTCTCATTGGTATATAAAGCATCTTGTCTGGACATTGCCTTCATATCTTAGGGACACGAATGATTTTTTGAATAAATTAATGAATGTAAATGCTTCGGAGAATGATTTGCTCTGTACAATGAATGTAACGAGTTTATATACTAATATTCCCAAAATCTTGGTCTGTGCGCTTTGGAGCACTATTTAAAATCTAGAGATACGGATGAACCTCTGACCAAATTCCTGTGGGATTTGGCTCATATAGTGCTGACCATGAATTATTTTAAATTTGAAGACACTTTTTATCATCAAATTAAGGGTACTGCTATGGGTTCTCCCTTTGCACCCAATTATGCCAACTTATTTATGGGCAAGTTTGAGCAAGATTTTGTCTGTTCCAATAATGTTTTTTTACCAGTATCTAAAGTGTTGGTTTCGTTAAATTGATCATGTGTTTTTTATATTCAGTGGAACAGTTGAACAATTGCATCCGTTTCATGAATTTCTGAATTCTAGGCTGGATTCCATAAGATTCTCAGTGGAATGTAATGATTCTTCTGTACCCTTTCTTGATGTTAAAGGGGACCTATTATGCTGATCCTTCTTTTAATACATATTAGTAATGTTATAATGTTGGTTGTCCATACTCAACCTCTGAAAAGTTTCTAAACATAAGATACAGAGGTTTTGCCGTAATCCAAGAACGTGATTTCGTGAACGTGATTTCCTCTCTGAACAGCTCCTCCTGAGATCTTCGCGAGATCTGGGCAAAACCTGACGTCAGGTTGTGCCATCCAATTAGTACAGACCTAGCCAGAGCCAATCATGGCACTGGACCTGCCCACACCGGAAACTATTCTAGCAGACATGAACAACCGTGGATCATACTATGCCTTAGTAGCATCTACACTTCCAGAAATACACAAGATGAACCGCAGATCATTTGAGGTGCAGTTTTGTCAGTATCTCTCCCAAAGCTGCTCATCCGTTTACTTTTGGACCCAAAGAAAAGCACCTATCTCTCTTCCAAAAGATGATGCCTCCAGAAATCAGTGGGTAGCTTTTTTTTTGCTGGCGGCGAACAGCGACGGCCAAAGGGAATGTTAGCTGTTTGTGCTCAGCATTTCACCAAAGACAGCTTTGTCAATAAAGGATAATTCGACACTGGATAAGCATTTCAGCTGCTTCTCAAACCTGAAGCAGTTGCATCGATCAAGCGCTTGGAGCCACAAGCTGTAAGTAACGGTATAACAGCCAATAATGTCAGTGAAGCGAACTCGTTGCGAGAGGCTAGCAGGACCGCTAACGATAGTTAGCACTAACAACTGGCCTCAAACGCAGGCTCCATAAAATATCTGAAGATAAAGCCTGTATCGGTCGCGACTCACAAGCTATGTTTCCATCCACTTGTCAATCGAATTATCTGAAGTTCGCCAAAAATATTAATGCGAATCAAGCTGGTGAAAATACATTTCCATCTAACGGCATTAAAACGAATAAAAAGTAGTGCGTAATGACGCCACATGCTGTTATGCGATCAAATTGGTGTATCGAATACATTTCTGATATTTTAAGCTGTTTCCATTCATTTTCGCACTGAATCGCAGAGCCATCAATTGAACAAAAGTAGTTTGTTAGCCAACTAACTTAGCTGGTTAGCCAAAATGGATCGCGTTGACCAACAAATGACAATAATAGCACAAGTTGTAATAGCGCTAAGGTGCCAGCTATTAGCAGCATAGCAAACCATTATCAGAAGGAAACAACGGCATCAAAACACCGTCAAGATGCAGTAGCAGATTTATTCGGCGAATAACGTTTCCATCAGCATTTATCGCATAAGCCTTTTACCGATCAAGAGAAAATCCGATGAGATGGACCGTACAAACTATGAGTCGACAGTCTTGAAATCAAGTTGAATTTCACCGTCTCCGTATGGCATTTTTAATTCGATATTACTTAACTCGTATAAGAACGAGTAGATGGAAACATGGCTACAGATGCGGAAGCAGTTGCTTCACTGCATAAGCCTACCCAACTGATGGCCTGTTGAATGTGGCTGTAGCACTGCGGCTAACGTATCCAAGTTACTGTTGCCAATGTTTGTGTCCTAAATATGCAAGAGTAATATCGGGAAATTCAACAGAAGGTGTGTAAACATAAACCTCATTTGAAGCGAACTTTTTATACTTGTTTGTAATTTGGATGCTTGGTGCAGCTGCCTCCCCCCCCCCCGCCACTAACGGAACTTACTGTCTGTAAGACCTGTATTGCAGGGTAACGTTTGTCTCTGTAGTTGTTATGACTGCTCAGTTATCAGCTACTACTGCATGTTAGTTCGCGTGCTGTGCAAATTAAAATGCTCCCGATAACTTATAGGCAGTAATTATGATCTGTATGCTTGTGTTACTTCGGTAAGCATTAATGTGGCAGTTTCATCATAACGTTGCCTGATTGTTGCCACTACAGTTGAAGTTAACCGGAGAGGTGCTGTATGTGTCTGCAGAGTTGGGCTGCGAAGGCTGCAGTTAGACCAGACGTAGGTTTTGCAGAGCTTGGGGCGCGTTTTTGGGTGCTTGCGAAACAATCGCTTTACTTATCCATGACCGGGGTGAGCCTGATACTTCTCCAATATCTGGGCAAGCTCTCTGATGCTACCGGTGAAAGCAATCGGGAAACGCACAGGCTATAACGTGTCTGGTATAACAAACGATTTCTCTGCATTGCCGTCGATTGAATATTAAATTGACGATTGAATATTAATTTCCTGTAAAAGTGATCGATTTGCTAGCTCCACATAAGCGACAGTTCACGCAAATGGAACGTACGGTCTGTAAAACCTGTATTATGCTCATAACGTAACCGGAGCTCTATCTAGCTCTCACGCACTATCCATAATGCGCCCATTTTCCGCGAGGAAACGCTGGTCATTCCGACGCTAGAAGTAAACCATTACCAATGGCGATTTCCGAAAAGGCCATTTAGCCTGGAGCTTTCGCCCCTCCGTCATATACCAACGCAGAAGCTGTTTGTTACTCCAAGCTATATAATACACACCTAAGCAGTCCATAAGCTGTTAGTCCACTTTTAGCTGCTCCTCACTGTCCATGTTCCCCTCTAAACTCAGACCCACCGGATTTCTACGGTCTCCAGTCTACACTTGGGTATGTTGACCCATTCTACAAATGTGTCTGTATGTGGTGGATTCTAGCTTTCCCTGCATCCTAGCTATAGAGTAGACGCTGTACACCACTGTTGCCATAGCAAACTGTAGCTGATAGCAAATTCGAGCTTGAGCTGCCAGACTTTCACACTGCGTCCTCCACTTTCACCGCTGCGTTTATTAGAACAAGTTCATTTCATTAGATCTATATCCAAGTATAGCGTTAGACTGTGGAATTTCCCCGTCGATTCCTTATCAGATGGCAGACGCGTTTCATGTTTCACTCTGGGGAGGCGGACCCGGAAAACTGCATTCTGCAGCCTCGTCCCGCCCAACTCCGCCCTCCAAAGAGCTGGCCAGTCAGAAGAAAGTGGGCACACGGGGAGTGGGGGCCATAGCGGAAGAGCCACCCCAACGAGGCGTTTCAGGCAGAGACTACAATGGACTACGAATGGGGTTTTTTGAGGATGGCAGTATAAGCTAAATAAGGACCCTGTTTTGGACTTTGAATGATCGGGAGTACTCTTGGGGAGTCCAAGATCAAAATATGACCTTGGAAATATCGCAAAATAGGTCCCTTTTAAAGTATGCAGATCTGCTGGACAAGTCTTACAGACATCAGTGTACCGTAAACCTACAGATAGAAATAATTTTTTCTATTCTTATAGTTATCACCTTCCCTCTATGAAGAAAAGTTTACCATACAGTCAATTTTTACGCATGAGGAGGATCTGTAGTACTGATGAGGAATTTGAGAATCAGGCCCAAATAGTCTATGACCGTTTTCTGTCTAAGGGTTATGATACTGACAATCTTGATGCCTGTTTGGATAAGGTACGTGACACTGATCGGGGATCACTTTTAAGAAAAAACAATCCACCTTAGAGGATCGTATTGTCCTGTCCACCACTTTTTCTCCTCTATCTAAGGAGAGATTAAGTCCATAGTGAGAAAACACTGGCACATAATATCAAGTGACACACAGATTGGTCAGAGCTTTCAAGAACCTCCACTCTTTGTGTATAAGAGATTTCGAAATGTGAGAGAGAGACTGGTAAAAGCAGACTGTTTTACTCCCCCTACTAACTGGCTTACTTCTTTGGATCCAGGTAACTTTCCATGTAGAAGTTGTGTTAATTGTAATGCCATGATCAGAAGTGATTCTTTTTTGTACATCCATGTACTGGCAAGAGTTTTTCTGTGAGAGGGAGAATTACTTGCCGCACGTCCTTTGTGGTTTATTTCTTGAAATGTCCATGTGGATTTTGTTATGCTGACAAAACTAAAAGAGAATTAAGAAGAAGAATAAATGAATATAAGAGTAATATAAGAAATCATGACATTAAATCATCAGTGGCAAGACATTTAAATGAATTTGGCCATAAAGTCTGTACATTAAAATTTCAAGGTATTGAGGCAGTCAAGCAACTCAAACGGGGTGGAGATAGGGAGCGCTATCTCCTCCAATGGGAAGCATTCTGGATCCACCAATTGCACATTGTGCACCTTAATGGTCTAAATGAAGAACTGGTGTTGAATTGCTTTTTATAGATAATATCCTTCAGGGTTTATGTGAATTCCTAGACCTAGACTGTCAGATATGTGGAGGGCCTACTGCTATTTTCATAATATGCCTTTTTTTAATTTTACATATATATATATTTTTTGTTTTTGTTCTTTTCCTTGTTTTGGTTTATAATTACTATGGGGTTGTCCCATTGTGATGTACTGATGTCTTCAGTAGCCTGCTGTAGTTAGGCTAGCCTGCATTGTCTGTGAGACAACGTTGTGTTGCGCACCCTATGGTGCAGTCAATCAGTGATGTCGAGACACTTACCTGTTACCTTCCTTATTAAAAGAACAATCCTTCACTGCGGTGGCACACGCTGATGATTGCTTAATGCCGAAACGCGTTTGTGCTTAATGGACGCGGTCCAATAAAGTAAGTGGAAGATTATTAATGAGAATGCGGTTTCTTTTATGATTCAATTACTATTTTCTAAACACCCAAAGACATCTAATATTTGGAGTTGAGCGTGCCTTTTTGGAATACGGGTTTATGAGATTTGCAATTCATTACATTCTGTTTTTATTTACAATTTACACAGCATCCCAACTTTGGAATTGGGGTTGTACTTTGTGAATGTCTATCTTGGCCTTCTTGGTCCAACGTAGGCTAGCGGTCAGCTACTCATACTTCGGATCTTATTAAAAGTAATTTGTTGGCTAGCTTTTCTGGGGCTATGAAGAAAATTGCTGCCAAGAGGACGGCAACACTGGACAAACAAATTATTCTTTCAAGTAGTCCATTTATTCATCGTGCGTGAAGTATTCCTAGCATTAAACCTGTATAATCAGGCCTATTAATTATGACAGTCCCTGCAAAACTTACAGGTCCTTGGACCTTAGCCGGCAATACAGGGGTCGGGCTGGCAATTCAGGACTATATTTGGACATTTACAGGCCCGACTGGGCCGGCAATACCAAGCCTTCTGCTCGACAGGAACGAATGGCATCCTCTCGTAGTTCACTTGTTTGTCGCTGTTACCTTCAATCTATACAGTGCCACATACCAAAGTGCACCGTCACGGAGTATGAATCTTGGCGCGTGCTAGCCATTCACCACAATGCCATTGGTGAAAAACAATATATCTGCGGCGAAAGATTTCTTATGGGTCTTTGCCGCGGTGGCGTAAGCTTTCCGATGATGCTTCTATTGTAATTAAATTTGATTCAAGCGCATCACGCTGTTGCTAGATTCCCCTCTCTGAGCAGGGCACGCACTTGACAACTCTGATTGGTCACTTTCAACGCGTTCACACCCCCATGACCTCTTTCATCCTTGATAAACAGCTTAAGTGAAGAGCAAGCAGACAGTTCAAACTGATGCATCACTTCGTGGGGTAATTTCAGCTGTTAATGCAATCGCGTATGACGTTACTCTTCAGATTTTATGGCCATCTTGCTGGCTAGGTAACACTATTTAAGGAAAGTCTTTGTAAACAATCGTCATATTTAAGCGATGTCATTTGTTTTTTGCCCCAAATTCACTAGCTAGCTGTAGCAGCGATTGCAAAATCTAAATTACAGTTTGGACACACGAAAGCGCAGCAATTTAACATATCAGAGAAGTTCATGCCTATAACTGCTAGCTAATTGAATAAAATTGAGGCAAAACCAAATCATATCACTTAATAGTATGATTATTCATAAAGCCTTTCCTCAGTTAATGTTAACTAGCCAGCTAGATGGCTATATAATCTAAAGAGTATAAACATATAAATGTAACTTAATAAGCGATTGCGCGCATAGCAGTATAGCGCAGTACAACCACCATGCACCTGGAACAAAGTGTTTCGATTGTGTGGCTAAAAAGATTTCTCTTTGGTTAAAACATCATCAGCTTTTTTAGGCACTGTGACTAAAGGCAACAAATACGAAAATAAATCCTTGAGCACACCCAGTGAATCTTGCTTCTGACCTCCGTCACATTGGGGCTCTACCCAGGGTTGAAAAACAGAGTAGACAAGTTCAGTGTTTCTCGCGGTCCTGGGGGCCCATCATGTATGCAGGTTTTCATTCCCACCACAAATATAACCCTAGAATTTGAATGAGTTGTTAATTTTTCTTCATTACCCTTTTAAGCAATATTGTTCAAAAAATAGCTATGCATGCTATGAAAAATTAAAGTTTCATATCCAGATCATGGTATATGGTAAACGGCACAATAGAGAGAAATTTAAACAGATATGCCAATAACTTTCAATATATGAGTAGGCTCTCAATTAGTTTACTTACTGATGCATGGTCACTAAATTGAACCATTTATTTGATAATGAGGGGTTAAAAGGCAAAGCAATTGACAATGACTTGCACCTGTTTTGTGTATATATTGCAGAAAAAAAAAATTAAGTGTGCAGCAACCTGTAGGAGCACAATAACTTTTGTATTACTTGGATCAGTAAATATATTAGACCTTGCACAGTTACTTGTATTGCAGCATTATAAACACAATATGGAAACAGGGCTTTCATTTCCCATGGCAGGAATAGCATTTCTCTCATAATGTGAAGTTTAAGGATAACAAAAATCCAACTAATTAAGACGAAACAAACAGCTTAATAGAATTCTAGGGTTGCATTTGTGGTTGCAATGAAAACCAGCATACACAGTCGTCCCCGAGGACTGAGTTTGAGCCCCATTGGATGAGTGGATGGGGCAAAAAGTATTCAAATCTTGAACTCAATTATCTCGGCAACGATACAAGTTATCAACAAACTCAAAGTGAATATATTTACATAAAAAATTATATTTGGAACTCCTTTCAAAGTTTTTAGTTTTTCAAAGTTCGGACCTCCAATACCTTGGGAGGCCCTGCAATGTTCAGATTTTAGCAGGTCCTCAGGCCTGCAATGCCTTCAGTTTTCGCAGAGACTGTTATAGTAGTCCATACAAGGTCGTATTACATCAATACGCATTGCATGCCTGTGAATTTTTGAAATAAATAGCTTAGCGCCATTTTCATTTTAATGGTCATGGGATTGACCAGTTTTATGGTCGAATTATGCAGGAAAAAAACAAAGAAATAGACCTACATGAAACCTGTTGTTGACTGCTGATTATAACGTTTATAGCAAAGCAAGGGCGTAGGTTTAATGTGAGAATTGGTGGGGATGCTGGATAATATTTGTAAATCTGAGTGTAGATACTGCCTTTACTGTATACAGAGATTATGCGAATGAGTGTTTCTTTGTTTTTTTTATTTTGCTATGCAAGGTGCCTCCATAATTTTCATACAAAGATGCCACAAACATTAACTTGCCATAACCTTCACTGACAGCTGCAAGCCATCTCAGCGCACTCATGAAACCCGTTCAGATCTAGTAACCTGGACATTGATACCAAGTGAGTGGATATATAACTACGTTAGCAAGCCAGCTCGCAATCCGCTCTATTAAGCATCTTAATGTATGGTAACGCAACTGCAGCCCCGATAAACGCTTCAAAATGGACCATCGATTATGAATTGGACAAGCCGCAAACCGAGCGTTAATCGGACTGGATCATGTTAGATTTACGATTACGTGTTTTTTTTTTTCACTTCCCCCACTGAGCCAGAGTTGGTTGGGACATTTTAACTTTCAAAGGTTATATTTACTGAACATCATGAGACTGACTTTAATGCTTTCGATATAATTCCACAGAACAAGGCATAATTATGACCTCACCTGAAGCCCTGATACACCTGTATCCTCAATAGCTTGCTCTGTTTCTCTAGCTTGCTGCTGTGGTTCCTGCATATAAAATAATTCATTAATAATGGCACCTTCGCGGGATTTCTGTACTGAAATTCACCTCATAATTTGACGTATCCACCTGGTTTATATTTATTACTGCTAGCAACCCGACTAACCAACATGTGGCAGAAACCAGGTTTAGTTCGCTAGTTGAAACAAGCAAACATGTTTAATTAACATTCGTTGAAATTATTTTCTGGTAAAAACTACCTTAAGGTAGCTAGCGGGTTTTCACTTTAAATAATTATCTGTTTCTGACTAGTTAGATCACTTACGCTGTGGATGGTAAAAAAGTTTCTGAGGTCGCCTCTTTTTTGTGGCCTCTCTGTTTTCTTCCTCTGTCAACTGCTGCCGTTAGCTTGCTAGCTAACAAACTGATATTACATAATGGTTATGGACAGGTACTGCGAGCACACTAGCGAAGTGATGTTTACCTTGTTATGAGAGTGGCACTTAACTAGCCTGCTATAGTGCGAAGCTGCACAGATTCAACCAACATAACACTTGGCGTTCAGTTTGGCAGAATATTAGCAGCATGACTTAACATGGAGCGACCTTTTTCAGGGTGTCCGGGGTCTTGAAAAGTATTAAAAGTTGATAAATCAATTTTGGGAAAATCAAGACCCTTAAAAAGTATTAAAAAGTCTTATCACGAAATTATGAGGTCTTAAATTTTGTAGGTATTTCCCTGAAACAGACTGTTCAAAAACATTAAAAAGTGCGTGAATTCATTTTTATTAAATTACAAAGATGAACCGGAAACATTAACGACAGTGTCACGTGACGCCTACAGCGCGTAAGGCACAATACATCCATGGTAAAGCTATGGGTGCGTTTGAAGCGCGTCTGCAAGTAAGCGGCTCGTTGAGATTCGAAAAAAATTGCGAGAATCTCGCCGGTTCGCGAGAAGCCCTCAAACCCCGCGATAGCTGCAGGATCTTGCAGCTATCGCAGGGTTTGGAGGGCTTATCGCGCAACTTCGCAAGATTCTCGCGTAATTTTTTTCGGGGAGTCTCGCAGCCAGCTTGCTTGCAGACACGCTCGAACGCACCCTTTGTTTCCTTTAATACGGCTGAAGTCCGGCTGCGACAGGCTGCGGGGCAGACACGGGACATCTCATGCGTCCCATGGCGCGTCCTCAGTGTTTCCATAGAAACAGCTGAACTACGCTACTCATCCGCTTTCGTCATCATGCCAGAACCCAACACAGGACTGCTTAAACAGCACCTCCTGGTGGACCAAGAGCTCATCATAATAATTTAAAGCTAAATTTTAATACAGAAGAAGGAACGAACGAAAAGAAAGCACCGTTAAAGATGATAAAAAGATAAAGATGGCTGGAATTATGTTCTGTTGAATAATAAAGTCTGATATTCTGAAGTTTCTGCTTCATCCTCTGAATTGCCAGAATTTGATGAAATTATGTTGAAACTCCGTACAAATGTCGCATGAAAACCACTACTCTGTTATCATCTTGTACCAAACTTAAGCGTGTGATACACAGGAACACTTCTGATATACAGAAATCACAAAGGTATCGTGGCATGACAAAGGTCAGATCATAATTGAAAGCAGTAGTATGCTTTTGATTCACTGAGAATGGTAAATACATGTGTGTTGCTGCAGAATCCTTGGCTCTGCTCTGAACTGGGCAATAAATACATATAGCTTCAACTCATTTGCTAACAAAATAAAGTGGGGAAACCCCTTTGATCTATCGGGAATTCCTCGTGCGATTCGTGTGCGCCGGAGCTGGAATCGCTCCCTGGTCCGATCGGAAAAACAAGCATGCGGCTCCGCTCCAGGAGCCGGGTGAAAATCGCGTGGATGGAAACACTTCATATAAAGACAATGATATGCGATTTTTGACGTACCCGTGTCTGCACCGGCGCCTGACTTAAGCCGTATTAATGGAAACATAGCTTAAGGCAAGGTTTGACCGGCAGGCAACGTCAAAACGGCTTCACATAACATAGCCTTTATTTTCAACAAAATGGGAAAATGTAAATTTGCGGAGTCATGGCTGGATATACCGGACTTCAAACCATGGCTTAAGCCAGTCGCCAATAACACAAAGGAGGCATATTGCATAGTATGCAAAAAAAAAAAAAAAGAAAAAGATAAGCGTTGCATCGATGGGGATAAACGCGGTTAAATCTCACATACATGGCGCCAGCCACAAGGACGCCAAGAGAGGCAGCTTTCCATCGCATGTTTCTGTGCTACTGCCGACGCTGTACCCCTTAAAGCACAACTACCTAATGAAGCTGGTGCCAATTTTTTATACAGACGCATCTCAAAAAATTAGAATATCATTGAGAAGTTCGTTTATTTCAGTAATTCAATTCAAAAAGGGAAACCCATGTATTAGTTTGATGCATTACACACAGAGTGATATATTTCAAGCATTTTTTAATTTTTATTTTGATGATTATGGCTTTCAGCTGTTGAAAACCCAAAATGCAGTGTCTCAGAAAATGACAATATTGTGAAAAAGTTCAATATTAACGACTCACGGTATCCTACTCTAATCAGCTAATTCACTAAATACACCTGCAAAGGTTTCCTGAGCCTTTAAGTGGTCTCTCTGTCTGGTTCAGTAGGCTGAAATAAATGGACATTTACATGATCATGATATTCTAATTTTTTGAGATGCACCTGTAGAGTGGAGCATGTCGTGACCAAACCTGTCTGAGAACACTGTTCTGTTGTGTGCAGTAGGGCTGGGTATTGCCTTCAACCTTTCATTTTATGTTAAAATAAGAATGTCTCACATTTTGTTAGTTTCCATTGCACTAAAGTAAGGACTGTATGTATTTACTACATATACAGATAATTTCTTTGTTCAAGATAGTTGTAGATTGTTTTGAGTTACTGGGTTAGTGAATTGCACCCTCATTAACTTTGTTTGCATGGTAGTGTGCTATGCTGCATGTGGCACGACGGGCCTGGGGAGGTACTATCTTGTTTCACTGTGCAATATGTACAACAATCAGTTATAACATTATGACCACCTGCTGAATATTGTGTCGGTCCCCCTTTTGTTGCCAAAACAGCCCTGGCATGTCAAGGCATGAACTCCATGACCCCATCACTGGTTCACCACTGTTCCTTCCTTTGACCACTTGGATAGAAAAATGCCAACTTCGCAAAATGTCTTTTGTATATATATATATATATATAAATATAAAAAAAAAAAATGTGTTTTAACAAACTTGAATCTTTTTTTTTAACTGTTAAAGGTGTCACTTATGTACGCGGTTACAGCTCGAAGTGGCGATGAGGTCTTAAAAAATATTGACAAGGTCTTAAAAAGGTATTGAAATTAACCTGAAGATTCCTGCATATACCCTGTTTTTTCACACGCTCTCTGACAATGAAATTTCCACAAAAGTGATACGAAGCTACCTAAGGTTATATCAATGTATGTCATGAGTTGGACCATGGGAAAAGTGAACTAGTTACGTGATGAAGACAAATCTGGAACAAATGCCGAATTACAGTTCTCAGGGTTCTGCCGATGCTGGTCGGCGGTGGTCGGCGCCGACCAGCACTCGGAATGCACCGACCACCACTCATTTCAGATAGCTAGTGCTTTTCCCGACCGGCACTATTTTTTTTTCAAAGATCAGTTAAAATGAATGCATCCAGTGTCCAATAAAATCGCTAGAAACAAAACATGAATGACCCTAAATATGCTCTCCCCCCCCTTGTTATTGTCAGATTAGCGAACTTTTGTTTTCAACTCACACCCCGTCTGCGCTGGTCTTCATTGATACTGAAAAACCTGCCCAACAGTGATGGAAACACCGAGTGCCGTCCGAGCCCGCATGTGCAGGGTATTCATGGCGAATTGAATCTTTAGGCTGTGGGGAAATGATTGGTGCGGTTGTCTCAATCTAATGAAAGACGGGCAATTATAATCAGGCAGGGTGATTGATTTCTGTAGCGCTGTACTTGCATGTCGAGAGAAAGGTTTTCTTGTTATATAAATGATAGCAAAACTAAATAAATCTCTGTCGAGGACAGTAACATTCTTTCCATGTTAATCTATCAGTGTTTAATAACAGTGGCGGTCGGTGGATGGAAAACAGGTGGCGGAAAAAATTCCTTGAAAAGGATGAGATTATTGACCCAATTTTAATCATTGTTCTTGGTTAATACATTTTCCAACAATATGAAAAATCCATTTGCAGTTAAGTACACAGTTCCCCTTTTAATGAAATGGCAAGGCGAGTGAAGAATAAATTCAATAAAAATGTTTAATTCACGTGCCTTAATAGGTAACCCTTCAGGAAAAAAACCTACCGTGGATTTTCCGCGTTAACTTTTGCTACATCTTACGAAGCAAGAAATGCGCACTTTTTTGCCTTCAGTTGATGCGTTTTATCTCTTGTCTTAACGAAGACAATTGGCTACTCCTGAGAAGGGAGAGTTGAAATATCTTTTATCAAGAAAAATGACTGAAACAGATCAAAACTAATAAGCAGTTTAAAGACGTTTATTGCCCTCCTTGTTCTCTGTCCAACGGGCGCCACTGAAGAAATGTTTGAAACATAAATGACAGTTTTTAAGTCGTATTCAGAAATTTAATCAAAAGTATTTGGTTACAAAATAGAAAAACAAGTTTATGAATATGGCATCTATCTTTGAAAATTTGAGGCATCTCGCTACGGACTGAGGAGCACATCAAAGAAACACAGTAATCTGGTGACTCAGAGGCAATATCTGCTTTCAAATTGACGCAAAAAATTTTCCAGCTCACGCGCCATGCGCGCTCACATACCTACAATTCTCCGACCAGCACTCCTGGCATCCTGGGCGGAACCCTGAGTTCTCTTCTACAGGTAAGCCATTGCAAACACATGTAATCAAAGCCGGCGATCTATTTGCGCGTCTCAAGTCCGCTTTAGACAAAAATGAACATTCGTGACCTGAATAGAGTGGTCAGTTTACTCTTGACTTTTAGCCTTCAGGTAGCACCGCCCTTTCAACCAATCAAATGCTAGAATGCGTAAATTGGTTGTCTTGGAGACGTATCCTCCACAACTGGGTCTTATATGGCTTGTCTGGAAAGATGATAAGAACAAGTTCACTGAAATATTGGTAGGGACAATCTGGCTTCTCAAAATATTGGTAGGGACATGTCCCTACCGTCCATTTACAAACCTACGGCCTTGTAGCAAAGCTTTGAATACAACACTTATTGAAAAGTACCAATTTATGGCAATAAAACAAGACACGGACAGTCACTACCATCGATGGAAAGACCGCTTTCAGAGACAATGAGATGTATAAATCAGAGGGGCTATGTTAAGATTTCAATATGCAAGTCTGGCTACCACCTTGGGACCGGCGTCCTTGACAGCAAGGTCCATGTCTATCCACAAATTTTTCTGGAAATGCCTGACCACTGTGTCGCTGTCAATTGCATATCACAGGAGAGGGAAAGTGGGCAACATAACTTTTCACAAGTAAGTTATATTTAGCGTGAACTACAGAGATTAATGGCGTGAAATCATCAAACTGATATGGTCTAAAGCAAGCCTTGACTCCAGCTCTTACTTTGATATTAAGTTGGTTAGTCCACAGGCACTCGTACTTTGATAAGGCATGCACATAGGTCTACATACATATGAATGTGATCAGTAGGGTTGGTGTGTGGCTCAGTGATAAACTATGTGTGAGGTGAAAAGTGGTGTGCGCGAGCGTGTGTGAAAGATACCATATGTGACAGAGGGATTGAGTTTAGCTACCGCTCCATTTAGCATGCTGCGCAGCTCCCCTGCTCTCTCCTTCGCCCTCATAAACCAGGTTTAGGGCGGCTCATCTTAATTACAGGGAATATAATCTGCTATCCCCTCCCGTTCACTACTCCCAACAGCTTACTTGCTCTTCACCCAAATGGCAGGTAAAATGCCGCCGTGGTTCCGTAATTAGAGCCCTCTGTGCTCAGTGATCGGTTTCCTGCGATCGCATTACAGGAGAAGAGTGGGTGTTATGGGAAGAGACAGAAGTCTTATCGGGATTTACTGTTTAATTCCCTGTTTAGGCTGCCATACGTCTGAAACGCATGCCAGCTCACAACTCAGGATTATAAAACTTTACAATGACTGAAGCACACTAGTCATCATTGATCTATATGGGTGATTATAGACAGAAATGGCACTTCGAGCTAACTTTTTTTTCTAACAGTTAGAAAAAAAGGCCGGATGTTAGTAGCACTGCTGAATGATTATTATTATTTTCCGAAATATTAACCAAAGCGCATTCGTTTACTTGGGTTCCAGCGAGAGGTACGCTTGTCCCAAGATGGCGTCAGATCAACGTACATTGGCCCATCTTGAACAAATAGCATAGTGCCTCTAGTTTATATAGCTCGTTGTTCAGAGACGTCTCTTTAGAGGGGAATACTGAGCGGAGTTAACCGTTAGTCGCCAAGATGTGCAATATCCACATTGCGTGTTGTTTCAGCAGTCACTTGACATTCACCATGGCAAGTCACGCAGGGTTTAATATTCATTTATTGTTCTAAGGAATTTGGTAAAGGCGCACGTACACTATAAATCTGCCTTGCTGCTTATTATCTTGTATACGGCAGGCACGGGGCTGTGTATTTTTTGCAGCTTGCAATTTTTTTACGTGCTAATAATGCAAGGGCGCATTGCTGAAAGAATGATGCAACAGGTTAGGCTTTATCTATTGCTCGCGCATGCTTATGTCTATTGCCAACAGCATAGCCTATAAGGTCCATCAAATGAAGGCCAAAAGTAACTCAAAGGCACTTGTAGAGCGCATTGCCCCTGCTGTTGTATTTTCATTGAATGCAAGTGTTTCACAACATTGCCGTCTTTATGGGCACAGAAATTATTTCGGATACCAGGATCAACAATGTGAGTCGGATTATCACCAAAATGGTCACAGATGGAGCTTAGATTTGTAGCAGAGACGCATAGAAAGTTGTATATGGAGTCCTTTTGGTGACCTCAACAACTTGACCTTTAGTGACCTTTAAAGTTCAAGATTGACATAGTGAATTTTCAATGACTTGTATCACCAAAACTGCTCCAGAGCATAGGATTGTATTGGAGACATAAAGGAGGTCATATATACTTTTGTGAACTTTCATTTAGTGTCCTTGATCTTGACCTGAAATGATTTGTAGGTCAAACTTCACATGAAATTTACATAACTTGTATTATCACAGTAAGATTGCCAGTAAGCAACAGGACCCTAGGTCCTATTTTTGGTTCTGCTGTAATTTCCTGTGCCCTTTTTTTGTTGCCAGCTTGAGCCATATATGGATGAGAAGTTCATCTCACGAGCTTTCGCCACCATGGGGGAGCTGGTGGTGGGGGTGCGAATCATTCGCAACAAGATGACCTGGTGAGTGAGTGTGTGTGAGTGTATGGGTTTCTGGCCGGATGATGATACATGGCTGGGTGGAAGTGTGTGTCATTGTTCCTGTTCAAGACTGCATGTGTTTATGTTTATGATTGAGTGTGTTCTGATTCCTGTAGTTAGGCTGTGTTTGATTTTGGGGTGCTGCAGGGTTAGTTGAGGAACAATCTTAAAGTGTATATGTCAGGTTAATTTTCCAAAGATTTTGTACTATTTTCTTATGGGAAATAAATATCTGAACGATTATACATCATATTTTTATGTTGTTGGTTATCAGAAAACGGAATATAATACAACAAAGTACGTACTTTTAACAGTGGTTTATAATGCTCCCATAATGCAATGCCTACGTCATGTAGGGTAGAGAAGAGCCTGTCAGAGTACAACTGTCAATGAGCCTGCACTATACAGCAGCTTGCAATGAAGAATAATTGTGTTTGTGCGGGGTGCAAGAATTCATCCTAAACAGGGCACAGGGTCCATTCGTTCCCTGTCAAAAATAAACAAATTTCATGCCTGTGGGTTCAATTTGTCCGCGTCAGACGGGCAAATTTTTCGTACGCAAATGTCACACCGCAGTTTCCATGGGATGACCATGGGGATGACACCGCCCACGCAAGCACCTGTCAGAAATGGTGACAAAGGACACCTCTCTCTCTCTCTCTCTCTCTCTCTCTCTCTCTCTCTCTCTCTGTATATCTCTCTCTCTCTCTCTCTCTATATCTCTCTCTCTCTCTCTCTCTCTCTCTCTCTCTCTCTCTCTCTCTCTCTCTCTGTATATCTCTCTCTGTATATCTCCCCCCAGACAGACCATAGCATTCCCATGAATCAGCTATGAAGTTTGATCAACACCAGATTAAGCCTGGCATTTGAGATTTCGTTTATTCGGCATGTCTACAATGATTATGTATGCGCACATGAACGTTCGCAGCCGCAGGAAAAAAACTGCCGCCACGGCTAGACTTAGATGTTGTAGAGCTAGTACCATACTATCAAAGCATGGGACAGTCAAGCGGATATGTTTACAACGTCAGGGTGAAGGGGAATCCCGATAAAATATACATCATTTTGACAGGCAGGGTGGGAACTGGCAAGCTACACCCAGGCTAGCTAGCATGATGCCTTTGTTATCATTTGGCTAGCACATGTTTAGTCAACGTCTTCATCTGAACATATCACATTATCACAGCAGCTAGATGTACAGAAAATGTTGGCTTCTTCACTCAGTGTTATTCATACACTGTAAAATAGGTGGTGGTGTTGTTGTTGTTGTTACGGTTTTCACTGCTGATCGTAGACTAGCTCAAGCGCTAGTTGCTATATAGCTAGCTACTCTCCAGGACACCTCTCCAACCCTCCTCTCGTTCGCCTCCGTTGAAGGATTAATCCGTCTCTGAGGGCCAGTATTTGTTGGATTTTCTTACCCTCTCTCAAGCCTGACCGGCTCGAAATTATATGGTTGCGACCCATCATAAATTTCTGCAGTGTTTCTTGCCACCTCCTCATGCTCCCAATCACTCGCCATAGTAAGCAGAGGCTACTTTCCTCCACGAATCCCCTACGTGACGTAGTGACCAGGTTACATTAAAAAAACCAGCTACTACAGAAACAGACAAAAAGTGTCATTTAACGGCATTTGTAGATAGTTTTAGAAACACTGAAATACTGTGTGTACATTTTGAAGGCTTTACGTACACATTAGATGAGAGTAGTGTTTAACCTGAAACATACACTTTAAGGCTCCGTGACAGTCTCAGGGATAAAGGTTTGAAAGTGGTTATGGGTTGCAAAAGGATACTAAACAAATTTGGCTTGGCTAACTCCCTTAAAAGTGTCAGTAATTTTTGGTTGGGGTCAAATTTAGAAACTGTGCCAATCTTGTTGAATTGTACATACCAAATTTCTTGTGTAGTCATACAGAATCCTAAAAGATATTGGTAAGAATATACTTGTGGTCCAAAAAGTGACATCTGCATGAAATATAAAATTACATGAATTTCATATCAAATTATTATATCCAAGAGCTGAATGACCCACCACCGCTATGCTTTAAGGAGGAAGATAAAATCTTAAAGGGCTTTTGAGAAAAATGCCTTTGTTTGGGGACTATACAAAGATTGAACGTACCTCACATCAAGTCCAACTTGAGGCTGTAATTTCACCAGCAGTTTGTTTGAGAAAAGCGTAGATAGCTGTTAGTTACCTTTACTTTATCTGCACTAACCACAGAATAGCTTGCTCCAAATATTTCATTCAGCACTGGAGCACTTTGTAGTGCTGTTCCCGAACTGCCGAAAGGAACGTAAAATCCCCGAGCAGCGCTTCTCAGTCGAACAGAACACAAACTTTGTTGGTGGTTCGGCTGATGTTTGAGTAAAGACTTTGAGCTACCGATGATTGATGGTTTGATTGGTTTTGCTGGTTTTTTTACATAGCAGTTAACGCTGTAATTGCGAGTAACTGCAGACTTAGCGAGAATATCCCTACTAACTTTGGATCAATGGGGAAAATGATAGAAATGCGGAATCATGAATGTAACATGGTCCAGTCCAATGAAATGTTACCATCTCCACGGTTTGCGGCTTTGTCCAATGAATAGACGGTCAATGGTCCAATCTGAAGTGTTTATCTCGGCTCCAGTGGTGTAAATAACATTATTTCATGAAAACAATACCGCACATGAAGATGCTTAATAGACAGGATTGCGAACTGACTAGATAACATAGCTATATATCCACTCAGTTGGTCTCAACGTCATGTTTTTTGCTGGATTTGACCTTTGACCTTAGCGCTGTGACCTTGAGGCAGGATATCTTGTACGGGTCAGTACTCAGCAACTACTGATCGCAGCTTCACCAAATTTGGTATGGTAACTCAGTAGCTGTGTTTCCATCCACCTATTTTAATGCGCATTTTGATTTTGCGCTTAAAAAAACCTGAGTGGAAATGGCCAAAATGCGCATCAACTCGAAATATCGCATCAATTTTTTTTACGCAAGGAGGGGGTGGAAAAATTTCCGAATCGATAAAGATGAATGCGCTTTAGTGCAGTGGAAACAGGTTGGCGAACAAGTTATGCAAATAAATGATGATGTTTAGTATCTACGTCATTTTTGCTTGCCTATGTTGGCAAGCTAGCTAGCTAGTTTGCTACCTCGCAACACTGGTGTGCTAGCTATAATGTTTGAGTCTGTTATCACTTTAGCTAGCTAGCTAGTGGTTAATACAGTAGAAGTGAACTGTAACCTTACACTACTGTGCTAGCTGTAACATTAAAGACTTCGTAACCACTAGCTTAAGTGATTACTTTCATTCGTTTTCGCCACCAGCTTTCCCGTTTGTTTTCCTTTTCGTTCGTCGCGCTTATTGAAGTCATAGCGTGCACCGTCTTCTTCTGCAGAAGCAATGGCAATTGAGTAGAGAATTAGCACCACCTATTGACACCTACGGCTTATCCCGTGAAACAAAAGCACATAACTGAAGTGGATGGAAACGCGCACAAATGCGCTTTTCCTTCTGCTGCATTAGCGAAAATTCGCTTAAGATTTGTGATACAAGTTGGATGGAAACACAGCTACTGTGACACATAGATGTGCAACGTCACGTATTTTTTCCTGGATTTCACCTTTCACCTTAGCGCTATGACCTTGAGGCAGGAGATCTTGTACGGGCCGAGGGGTATTCAGCAACGCGTTATGTTCTTCAGTGGCCGAGAAGTTATTTGCAGGGCTTGACATTAAGGACCATCCGATTGTCCGGGACAACTAAAAATAATTTTTGGACAAGCAGAGTGCAATGAACCCGTCCATTTGGACAAGTCAATTGCTTGGGTCACCCTATAATCAGTACACTCATATAAGCAAATCAAGGGAGCAAGTATCGCCTGTATTAATAAATAATCCGATACTGCGTAACATGAATTTATTATAATTTTTGAACGCTTTGCTACGTATAAAGCCTCTGTGAAGCACTAGCTGCATTAAAAAACCACATCTATGCCTCAGTCTTCATTGATGTGTTCGTCTTTCTGCACTACACTTCAGCAAGACAGCTTTTTAAAATTCCATACGGGGCCAAGATAACTTTGTTTATCTTTGGAATGATTCGGTTTACATTCGACTCGTGATTGTAAGGGCTGTTCTGATTGGTTCGATTGTTTCATTTGACTGTGAAAATTTAGGTCATTGGGGTTACTGCCGTCAAAAAGCACACGCCTCTTGTTTCTCAATGTTATATTTCTTAAACCACCAGCGCCTGGTCATTGTCCAGGCAAAAATAAACACCCACGTACAACACTTACTCATGACAATGATGCAGAAGCGTCGTATGAGATTCAGGGAAAATGGCAATTTCTGCAGTGTTGAGTGTAACTTAATTGTTCAATATGTTAATATGTTTCACCAAAGATCTTAAATTTTTATGGAAATGATATGATGGAAATAAAATTAATTTTTTTTAAGTGTAATTTTATCAGTGTTTCTGGATTTCAGCATCAATGTATAGTGACTGTAATAATGGAAAGATTATTTCATTATTATCTTCAAAAGTGTTCAGACATACGCAAGGGCTGTGTATAATCATGTTAATGCTTAGAATGGTGGACAAGACAAAGTCCATTAATTTCAAAACTTGGACGAGTGCTTTTTCTCTCCAGACAAGTATAGTAACTATGGGACTTGTCCTGGGACAAGTATGTCAAATTCTTTATGTCAACCCCTGGATTTGGCCGGAAAATGTGCTCTGTTTTCAAAAGTGAACAAGGTGAATCACTTTGATTGTTTGGCTATCACTCTTGGCGCATTATTTTTAAGGGAATTTATTGCATGTGGCCTCAACGTCGACTACTCCTCAGCTGTTGAGTTAGGACAGTCAACCGCAGAACGTTGAGTTTTTGAATGCGACAGAAAACATCAATTATTATCACTCACCTATTTCAGAGAAAGAATGCAGTTTACTGGACTTGATTTCAAATGGCTTCAAGTTAAATTATGCAGTTAATCTGATGGATGAAGACAAACGGTGACAAAAACAATGTAACCTGTTAGTTTAACCTGTTCTCAGGCTGGTACGATGTCATGACAGCCAAAAAATTCATCCCAATAGTTATCAGAAAATCGGATGTTGCTATGGACCCGCGGCTTGAACACCGATCTTGTGCGTAGTAATGACTGAAAAGTGAATGAGGGAAGAGACTGGACAATCGCAAGGGTGTTGCACAATGTAAAATGTACCTATTTTTGAATGTTACCATCTCCTGTTTGCTAAATATTTGCGGGGGGCTTCAGCCCCTTCAGTCCCCCCCACCTCCTACACCTCTGTAAACCGTTAAAATAGGCCTATTTCACAAGATGGCCACACCTACCGGAAGGCAGGTAAAAACACTTCCTTTGGCTAAAACGACAGTAGCGTATAGGCATGTACTGTCAATTTGTCTTCTCGTAATCTCCTCTTTCTTTAATTTAAGAGATTATTACGGTTGTGGTCCGTATTTTGGAATTACAGGGGAGCGTGAGGAGGTATAAATTTGTCTAAGGTTATTAGGTTAGCCTTTTCTTTTAATTCATTTTTGATTGTATAGGTATGGCTTATGATAGCTGGCATTTCAGCTAATTTGGCTAACTTGCCTGCAAAAATGTTAGCAAGCATAGAACTTTATGACTTAATAAATGCCTGTGTTTGTAAAACTCGCTGTTGGTATGTTTGTTTTTTTTAACTTTACCTTGCTTTGTCTACTCTCAGACATTGCATAGTGGTCACTAGTGTTCGACGCTATATCGTTCAGTCACTGAGGAAGCTTGGGAAGCTTGCTAATTGTACCAAGGTTGTAGCTCCAATGAGGCGAGATTGGGGGTTCGCTAGCTGGGTGAGTTGTGTTGGCCTTGAAGCCATATTTTATTTTTTTGTCACGAACATAGCTCGGTTTTACCCAGGCTAGAACGCTTAGCAATGATATTTGATAGGGAGCTTGAGGTTCGCCCCGCCAGCTTATGCAAAGGAAGTCTGGCTAAAAATAACTTGCTTCGCAGTAGATGGCTATCTAGCTAGCTAGTAAATTAAGATATTGCAAATGCATGCTGGCTAATGACCACCTTTACTTGACGTTTCTTTTTGATTGCTGCAGCTGCTGCGACTTGCGTTTTCAACAGTCACCATGGCATTCCGTCTGGGGTGGCCAGTGAAAGTCCAGTAACCATTGCCAACTCAGTGCTTTCTTCTCCAGAAGCAGTATTCACCAAAAAGGCGAAAATACAGTTTTCCGTCAAGGCACCGATTATCAACAAAATTAATATAGACCATACCTGCGCAGAGTTGGTTAAGGTGTAGCCCTGAACCAAAAAAATAAATAAATTATCCGTTCTGTTCTGAATATAAAACGATGTTTCTTCCCGGGAAATCCCCTTTGAAAAAGTGGGTTCGTCTTATTTTCGGGGACTCGGCTTTTTAGTCAAAATCAGTGATTCTGTGTATTTCAGCGTTGACAACAATAGATGGCGCCGAAGAACAGTCCGCCTTGTTAGGGCTCGAGCACCGACCGGTGCCAGGGCCCGGAACAGGTCCTGGCACCAAAGGTGCGAGGAACCTATTGTTTTTGAAGGGATTTTTTTCTTCTTCTTCTTCTTCTGCTGTGAGAACGCGTTTTTGAGGGTCTTGCCATGCGCGAAAACTCACCAAAATTTGCATATACATCAGACGTGCGAAAAATTACAAACTATTGGTATTCTTGAGCTTGGGCGTGCCCCGGTGGCTCTATAGCGCCACCAAACACGAGGCCATTTCGGAACGCACTTGCTTGGATTCTCACGAAATTTGGTGGGGCCATAGTAGTCATAATGAAGTTTTGTGTAAATTTTTTTGAAATTTTTTGCCTCACAGGAAGTGAGCTATGAGCCATTTCCTGCGTATTTCCACATTTTATGAATACATTTTTGAGGGCTTTATCATACTCGAAAACTTGCCAAACTTTGCTCAGAGGTTAAAAATATGAAGCTCTTCGAATTGTTATTCCATATGGCTCTGGATTTGACATTATGGCTCTATAGCGCCCCCTAATACATAATTGCATTTTTGAGGGCCTCAGCATGCTCGAAAACTCACGAAATTTTGCACACATATTAATCAGGTTGGAAGTTGTACTATGATATAGGGCTTACAGATGGGCGTGGCAAAATGGCATTATAGCGCCCCCTAGAATATTTCAATGACGCAGCCCTCGCAGCCCGTTTAACCTATATGTCCGAAATTCGGTATCCATGTGGACTATGCTGAGACCTAAAAAAAAAGTCCCTTGGTGCCATCACCTAGACTCAACAGGAAGTCTGCCATTTTTAATTGATTTTGCAACTTTTTTAATTTTTTGCCATTAACAGGCGTCGTACTTTAATGAGCTCCTCCTAGAGATTTTATCCAATCAACTTAAAATTTTGCTTATGACATCTAAAGACTTTGCCGATGTTAAATTGCAAAGCTTTTTTGGATTCATCGAACTATGTATCCGTGGTGTTGCGGCGAATTTCGATGTTCCGCCATGAAACAGGAAGTTGATTTTACTCCCACATACTTTGTGAGATTTGCCCGAAACTTCACAGGCTTGATAACAGTCTCCCCCCAAGTATAAATATATGCTGATATTAGATCGGGTGTGGCCAGGTGGCTCCACAGCGCCCTCTAGCCACAGTCATGCTAAGATAAAAGTGATTGAATGTTCATGAAATTTGGTCTGATCATTGCATTTGTCATGCCGGGTTATGGTAATTTTTTTGAAAGTTTTTTGGCCAAACAGAAAGTGCGCTATGAGCCATTTCCTGCGTTTTTCCAAATTTTACGAACACACGTTTGAAGGCCTTAGAATACTCGAAAACTTGCAAAACGTTGCACAAATTATAATTGTCTTATCGTCTTCAATTTCATACATCAATTGGCACTAAATGTGGCATAATGGCTCTAAAGCGCCCCCAATCAGATTTTTAAAAGAATTGCCCTTTTGAGGGTCTTTACGTGCTCGAAAACTCGCAAAATTTTGTACACATATAAAGCCAATAATGTGTATTACTATGATAAAAAGCATACACATAGGCGTGGCAAAATGGCATTATAGCACCCCCTGGAAAATTTCAAAAAAGCAGCCCTCGCAGCTCGGTAAACCTACATGTACGAATTTCGGTGGACATGTGATATATGCTAAGACCTAAAAAAAAGTCTCTTGGTGCCATGAACTAGACTCAACAGGAAGTCTGCCATTTTTTATTGAAATTTCAACTTTTTAAAATTTTTCGTCATTAACAGGCGTCATACTTTAATGAACTCCTCATAGAGATTTTATCCGATCAACTTAAAATTTGGCAAGTGACATCTTAAGACCTTTCCGATGTTAAATTGCGAATGTTTTTTGGATATATCGAACGATGTATCTGTGGCGTTACGGCGAATTTTGATGTTTCGCCATGAAACAGGAAGTTGATTTTATTCAGACATACTTTGTGAGATTTGCCCGAAACTTTACAGGCTTGATAACGGTCTCCTTCCAAGTATAAATATATGCTGATATTAGATCGGGTGTGGCCAGGTGGCTCCACAGCACCCTCTAGCCACAGCCATGTTAAGATAAAAGTGCTTGAATGTTCATGAAATTTGGTGTGATCGTTGAATTTCTCATGCAAGGATATGGTAATTTATTAGAATTTTTTTGGCCTAACAGGAAGTGAGCTATGAGCCATTTCCTGCGTTTTTTCCAAATTTTACGAACACACATTTAAAGGCCTTCGGATATTCCAAAACTTGCAAAACGTTGCACAAATTGTCAGTGTCTTATGATCTTCGACGTGATATCCCAGTTGGCGTTTAATATATACGCAATGACTTTCAAATCACACCAGCCAGTATTTTATTCACAATAGAACAGAGATAACATAGCAAATGTTGAAACTGAGAAATTTTACCTCCAAAATGAGCTCATTTCAAATTTGATGGCTGCTACAGGTCTCAAAAAAGTTGAGACAGAGGCCTGTTTACCATGGTGTAGCATCCCCTCTTCTTTTTAACAGAGTGGAGGCGTCTGGGCATTGAGGAGACAAGTTTCTTGAGATTAGCCATTGGAATTTGATCCCACTCTTGTTTAATACAGGCTTCCAGCTGCTGGAGAGTTTTGGGTCTCATTTGACGGACTTTTCGTTTAATTATGTGCCAAATGTTCTCAATCGGTGAAAGATCAGGACTGCAGGCAGGCCAGTTCAGCACACGGACTCTTCTACTACAAGATGGCCATGCTGTTGTAATAGCTGCAGTATGTGGTTTTGCGTTGTCCTGCTGAAATACACAAGGCCTTCCCTGGAATAGATGTCATCTGGAGGGGAGCATATGTTGCTTTAAAACCTTTATATACCTTTCAGCATTCATGGTGCTTTTTAAAAAATGCAAGTGTCTCACACCATATGCACTAATGCATCCCCATACCATCAGAGATGCTGGCTTTTGAACTGAACGCTGATAACAGGAGGGTAGTCTTTCTCCTCTTTATCCCGGAGGACACGAGGCGCCCATGATTTCAACAAGAATGTCAAATTTTGCACTCGTCTGACCACAGGACACTTTGCCACTTTGCTACAGTCCATTTTAAATGAGCTTTGGCCCACAGAACACGGCGGCGCTTCTGGAACATGCTCAACAATGGCTTCCTTTTTGCATGGTAGAGTTTTAGGTGGCATCTGTGGATGGCACGGTGGTCTGCGTTCACTGACAATGGTTTCTTGAAGTATTCCTGGGCCCATTTAGTAATGTCAATGACAGAATTATGCCGGTGAGTGATGCAGTGGCGACTGAGGGCCCGAAGGTCACGGGCATCCAGTAAAGGTCTTCTGCCTTGTCCCTTACGCAAAGAGATTTCTCCAGTATCTCTGAATCTTTTGATGATGTTATGCTCTGTCGATGATGAGACCTTCAAAGCCTTTGCAATTTGACGTTGAGGAACATTGTTTTTAAAGTATTCCACAATTTTTTTTATGCAAGCCTTCACAGGTTGGAGAGCCTCTGGCCATCTTTACTTCTGAGAGACTCAGCTTCTCTAAGACATCCCTTTTATAGCCAATCATGTTACACACCTGATGCCAGTTAACTTAATTACTTGCTAAATGTTCTTTAGCTGATTCTCTTATATACTCAGAGGCAATGAAAACGCAACGCTCTAAATTTTGGTTTATTTTTGCTCAGGACCTGAGTAGTATAATTTAAGTTCATAAGTGACCATTGGGGTCACAATGTGTACCTCGTTACACATGAATGATCATCATGTAACTCAACAGTGTGAGTTGGACTCTCATCAATCCATATTGAGTACAACATATGGGATTAGGAGTTGTGCAAGTACAGTGGTTGAAATGAAGGAGGGGTTGTCTTCCCTATATAAAGGCATGATAAAAGCCACACAAAAAACATTTTTAAGTGTCATAATGCCACATCTGTCGACTGAACAACGGAACAGGGCCCTGGGTATGCTAGAGGCGGGAGTAAGTGCCCGGCAAGTGGATCAGTACGTTTTGGGTGTAGTACGTCCAACTGGGACGAGCTCTTTCATCAAGAATACCCAGACCTCAAACCAGGCAGCAACTCCAGAATGCACTACAGGCAGAGTGGCGACAACTTCTCCAAGACAATCTAAGACGCTTAGTTAGGTCCATGAGGAGAAGGTTGTACTGCCTGTGTGGATGTTCGTGGGGGTCACACCCGATACTGACTGACCTTTTGAGTTCATTTTTAAATGTGTGTTCCGTTCAGTCTTGTTGTGATTTTTCATTTTCAACTTGTGCTCGTTATGTTTAATGCATCTGTTTATTATTGTCCAAATCGGCCCATTAACGCATTTAATTCATCAAAGTCAACCCACCCAACATATTTGAATTGTTAAAATAAGAAAATAAATTTGAGTCACAAAATTATTTGAATCCAAATTGGTGTTGCGTTTTCATTGCCTCTGAGTATGTATTATATTTATTATTATATAATTATCTATATAATATTATATATATAATTATATATTATATCATACGCTGCACTATATCTGTTAATGTGCAAAGCAAGATGGCGAGACCCCACTTCAATCCCATAATACTTAGCGTGTACATCATCATGCTGGGGGCTCATTCCAATTAAACGCGTTATTTACAGGAAGTGTGAAAAGCTTAACCAGACCTGTTGTGTACAGACCATGTGGGGAAGCGACAGCAAAAAACGACGAAAAGACATGGCTCTATTATGCTAACTGGCAACGGCTTTATTTGTGTACTTTCAGTATAGCAGCGACATCTCCTTTTCCTCACTGTTTAAGGAGGGACAACTCAGTAACACTCTAATCTTCTTGCGCTCTCTACTGGGCAGAAAGAGTGATACACCTTGTTCAGCAGGACAACAGTATATCATATAGGCATGGGCAATACAAATGAATAAAATGACAACATTTCTTGAGTTGCGGAGAACAAAGTGTTTATTATTTTCTAATGATTTTTTTTTTGCAGGTAAGTACAGAAGATACAGACGAAAAAAGTTTGCCACAAGTCCAACGCCTTTACAGGAAAGGGTCTCAGAGCCACAGGGTCCCAAAATGGCTGATTTCGGCATTTTTCAACAAAACCCATTGTGAAAATTGGGGGTGAAGCCTGAGGGCATTTTGAAAATACAGTCTATTCGAAATAAACCAGGCCAAATTATCCATTAGGGTACCCCTAACAGAAACAATTGATGCTAAAGTCATCTACCCCTTTTCTGAAGTACAGCGGCCCCTAGGCCCTTTTTTAATGGAAAATGCATTGAATTTCACCCAATTATGTTCAACATTAGGTTTTGCATTGATATTAAAAAATGGTATGAATGGGTTGCCTGTTTTTTTTTTTTGGATCAATGGCCTGCAAATATGTCAAAATTATCGGTGGGAGGGCAAACATTAACGCCTACACGCCCATTACTATATAAAATGCAGTGAAGTCGCTGATGCCGGCAGTTGTTTGCCCTCCCACTGCTACTAAACGTTCCCCTTCAATAACCCGTGGTGATTTAAAAAAAAAAAAAAAAACTTTGCACTGTTTTTACTATGTCCATATACCCTCCTCCCATGATGGTTTCAATGAGCTACTGTGAATAATTCATAGTAAAACACAGTAAGGCAGTCGGAGGTTAGTTTGGCGAGGCAGAAACCTCCTTTTGCTTGATTAGCAATCAGGCGATTAACTAGTTTAGTAAGACTATTCGGCAGAATGACGGGCCAGTTTAAGTTTTCCGTGGCGTAATTACTCAGTACATCGAACTTGAAATGCTCACGAAACTGAAGATTTGCGAGTACTTCCTTAAAGGAAGCTAGAGACGTGCCGTGAGGTGATGCAGTGACCCAAACTTTTATCACTGCGGTCAGGCCAGCCTCCACCCCGGAAAACACGGTCAAGCCAGCCCTCACTCATTTAAGTGGTTTAAGTATAAAAACGCTGCATTACGGTAACGGGCGTGTCTCGACTGATTTCAAATTTTCAAAATAAAAGCTGGCTAACAAAATGCGTTATGTCATTTAGAAATTAGCTCATTTAGAAAGAAATAGAAACTGCATTAATGACTGCAATAAAAACAATAAATACGAAACTGAATAATTAATTCAAAATTAATACTAATTTAAAAAACAAGATTAAGATGATCAGGTAATATTCTGAGGAAGAACTTCAGAACTAAAAACGCCATTTGAAATAGAATGTATTTTTTACCTATGTTGAGTGGACATTCAAATTAAAATTAAGTGAAAACTCCCTGTTGTCACAGACTAATTTCACTACAGCATGATAATACAGTACTTCACAGTGTCACTCAGCGGATATCAGGACATTCTGATGTTGCATTTCAAAATTAAAGCCCTTTGAAATAGAATGTAATTTTACCTATGTTGAGTGGAAATTCAAATTAAAATTAAGCAAAAACTCCCTGTTGTCACAGACTAATTTCACTACAGCATGATTGTACAGTACTTCACAGTGTCACTCAGCGGATATCAGGACATTCTGATGTGGCATTTCAAAATTAAAGCCCTTTGAAATAGAATGTAAATTTACCTATGTTGAGTGGACATTCAGATTAAAATTAAGCAAAAAACTCCCGTTGTCACAGACTAATTTCACTACAGCATGACAGTACAGTACCTCACAGTGTCACTCAGCGGATATCAGCACATTCTGATGTGGCATTTCAAAATTAAAGTCCTTTGAAATAGAATGTAAATTTACCTATGTTGAGAGGACATTCAGATTAAAATTAAGCAAAAACTCCCTGTTGTCACAGACTAATTTCACTACAGCATGATAATACAGTACTTCACAGTGTCACTCAGCGGATATCAAGACATTCTGATGTGGCATTTCAAAATTAAAGCCCTTTGAAATATCATTTAATTTTACCTATGTTGAGTGGAAATTCAGATTAGAATTAAGCGAAAACTCCCTGTTGTCACACACTGATTTTACTACAGCATGATAATACCGTACCTCATAATGTCACTCAGCGAATATCAGGACATTCTGATATGGCATTTCAAAATTAAAGCCCTTTGAAATAGAAACAAATTTTTGCTGTGTTCAGTGGAAATTCAGATTAGAATTAAGTGAAAACTCCCTGTTGTCACAGAATGATTTCACTACAGCATGATACTACAGTACCTCACAGTATCACTCAGCGGATATCAGGACATTCTGATGTGGCATTTCAAAATTAAAGCCCTTTGAAATAGAATGTAATTTTACCTATGTTGAGTGGAAATTCAGATTAGAATTAAGCGAAAACTCCCTGTTGTCACGCACTGATTTTACTACAACATTATAGTACTGTACCTCATAGTGTCACTCAGCGGATATCAGGACACTCTGATGTGGCATTTCAAAATTAAAGCCCTTTGAAATAGATTGTAATTTTACCTATGTTGAGTGGAAATTCAGATTGGAATTAAGCGAAAACTCCCTGTTGTCACAGAATGATTTCACTACAGCATGACAGTACAGTACCTCACAGTGTCACTCAGCAGATATCAGGACATTCTGATGTGGCATTTCAAAATTAAAGCCCTTTGAAATAGAATGTAAATTTACCTATGTTGAGTGGACATTCAGATTAAAATTAAGCAAAAACTCCCTGTTGTCACACACTGATTTTACTACAGCATGATAGTACCGTACCTCATAATGTCACTCAGCAGATATCAGGACATTCTGATGTGGCATTTCAAAATAAAAGCCCTTGGAAATATCATGTATTTTTGCTGTGTTCAGTGGAAATTCGATTACAATTAAGAGAAGACTCCAGTTGCCACAGACTAATTTCAATGCAGCATGATAGAACAGTACCTCACGGTGTCACTTTCGGGAAGACATCAGGACATTCTGATGTGGCACTTCAAAATTAAAGGCCTTTGAAATATTGTGCATTTTTTGTTATGTTCCCTCTATTTTCATTTTAGAATTGAAGGATTATTCTTTTCTCCCGCAGAAACATTTCAACTGCAGTTATATCAACCTGCCACACGCTTAGGAAATTGGTGACAATGTCGGCCATTTCAGAGAAATAGGTATGGTTGAATGTACCAGCAGATTTCATCATGAGTAATAGGAAAGTAGTAAATTTATTCAGAAATACTGCATATGTGAGTAAAACAAACAAAAAAGTGCACAGATATTTCAGAATAGATAGTATACATCACAAATCAGAAACATCTGTCCCCACAATTGGCTTTAATAGTGGGACATAAGGGAGAGGATTGTGTGAATAACACGCTCTGCAGGGCCTTCTTGACAACAGAGCCAATGTAAGTCCTCCACTTCATGGCATTAGAGAGAGTACATCCCAGAAACATGACGGAATCAATGGCAGAAGCAGTGATGTTGAATATGGGGAGGGTGTGATCTTCCCAGAGTCCACTCCCCTTCCCACTCTCATCACTTTATACAGCTCCAAGTTGTTAACAGTGCATGCCTCAACCAGATGCTCCAGCTCAATGCTATTGTGAAGTGAAACTATCCTGTGGAAAAAGGAAATTTATCTGAAATAAGAGGGATCACAGTAGAGAACACATGCCATTTTCAAGCAGCAGAATATAAAAATGGAATGTTGTGATACAGTCTGAGTAACGCTTTGCAATGGTTTATAGTCACGGTGATGGGAAAATAAACTGCGGGAAAAAAGAATAATCCTTCAATTCTAAAAAATGAAAATAGAGGGAACATAACAAAAAATGCACAATATTTCAAAGGCCTTTAATTTTGAAGTGCCACATCAGAATGTCCTGATGTCTTCCGAGTGACACCGTGAGGTACTGTTCTATCATGCTGCATTGAAATTAGTCTGTGGCAACTGGAGTCTTCTCTTAATTGTAATCGGAATTTCCACTGAACACAGCAAAAAATACATGATATTTCCAAGGTCTTTTATTTTGAAATGCCACATCAGAATGTCCTGATATCTGCTGAGTGACATTATGAGGTACGGTACTATCATGCTGTAGTAAAATCAGTGTGTGACAACTGGGAGTTTTCACTTAATTTTAATCTGAATGTCCACTCAACATAGGTAAATTTACATTCTATTTCAAAGGGCTTTAATTATGAAATGCAACATCAGAATGTCCTGATATCTGCTGAGTGACACTGTGAGGTACTGTACTGTCATGCTGTAGTGAAATTAGTCTGTGACAACAGGGAGTTTTTGCTTAATTTTAATCTGAATGTCCACTCAACATAGGTAAATTTACATTCTATTTCAAAGGGCTTTAATTTTGAAATGCCACATCAGAATGTCCTGATATCCGCTGAGTGACACTGTGAGGTACTGTACTGTCATGCTGTAGTGAAATTAGTCTGTGACAACAGGGAGTTTTTGCTTAATTTTAATCTGAATGTCCACTCAACATAGGTAAATTTACATTCTATTTCAAAGGGCTTTAATTTTGAAATGCCACATCAGAATGTCCTGATATCTGCTGAGTGACACTGTGAGGTACTGTACTGTCATGCTGTAGTGAAATTAGTCTGTGACAACAGGGAGTTTTTGCTTAATTTTAATGTGAATGTCCACTCAACATAGGTAAATTTACATTCTATTTCAAAGGGCTTTAATTTTGAAATGCCACATCAGAATGTCCTGATATCCGCTGAGTGACACTGTGAGGTACTGTACTGTCATGCTGGGGTGAAATTAGTCTGTGACAACAGGGAGTTTTTGCTTAATTTTAATCTGAATGTCCACTCAACATAGGTAAATTTACATTCTATTTCAAAGGGCTTTAATTTTGAAATGCCACATCAGAATGTCCTGATATCTGCTGAGTGACACTGTGAGGTACTGTACTGTCATGCTGTAGTGAAATTAGTCTGTGACAACAGGGAGTTTTTGCTTAATTTTAATCTGAATGTCCACTCAACATAGGTAAATTTGCATTCTATTTCAAAGGGCTTTAATTATGAAATGTAACATCAGAATGTCCTGATATCCGCTGAGTGACACTGTGAGGTACTGTACTGTCATGCTGTAGTGAAATTAGTCTGTGACAACAGGGAGTTTTTTTGCTTAATTTTAATCTGAATGTCCACTCAACATAGGTAAATTTACATTCTATTTTAAAGGGCTTTAATTTTGAAATGTAACATCAGAATGTCCTGATATCCGCTGAGTGACACTGTGAGGTACTGTACTGTCATGCTGTAGTGAAATTAGTCTGTGACAACAGGGAGTTTTTGCTTAATTTTAATTTTAATCTGAATGTCCACTCAACATAGGTAAATTTACATTCTATTTCTGTGACAAAGGGGTTTTTTTAATTTTGAAATGCCCCATCAGAATGTCCTGATATCTGCTGGGAGTGACACTGTGAGGTACTGTACTGTCATGCTGTAGTGAAATTAGTCTGTGACAACAGGGAGTTTTTGCTTAATTTTAATCTGAATGTCCACTCAACATAGGTAAATTTACAATTTATTTCAAAGGGCTTTAATTTTTGAAATGCCACATCAGAATGTCCTGATATCTGCTGAGTGACACTATGAGGTACTGTACTGTCATGGTAGTGAAATTAGTCTGTGACAACAGGGAGTTTTTGTTAATTTTAATCTGAATGTCCACTCAACATAGGTAAATTTACATTCTATTTCAAAGGGCTTTAATTTTGAAATGCCACATCAGAATGTCCTGATATCCGCTGAGTGACACTGTGAGGTACTGTACTGTCATGCTGTAGTGAAATTAGTCTGTGACAACAGGGAGTTTTTGCTTAATTTTAATCTGAATGTCCACTCAACATAGGTAAATTAGCATTCTATTTCAAAGGGCTTTAATTATGAAATGCAACATCAGAATGTGCTGATATCCGCTGAGTGACACTGTGAGGTACTGTACTGTCATGCTGTAGTGAAATTAGTCTGTGACAACAGGGAGTTTTTGCTTAATTTTAATTTGAATTTCCACTCCACATAGGTAAAACTACATTCTATTTCAAAGGGCTTTAATTTTGAAATGCCACATCAGAATGTCCTGATATCCGCTGAGTGACACTGTGAGGTACTGTACTGTCATGCTGTAGTGAAATTAGTCTGTGACAACAGGGAGTTTTCGCTTAATTTTAATCTGAATGTCCACTCAACATAGGTAAATTTACATTCTATTTCAAAGGGCTTTAATTATGAAATGCAACATCAGAATGTCCTGATATCCGCTGAGTGACACTGTGAGGTACTGTACTGTCATGCTGTAGTGAAATTAGTCTGTGACAACAGGGAGTTTTTGCTTAATTTTAATTTGAATTTCCACTCAACATAGGTAAAACTACATTCTATTTCAAAGGGCTTTAATTTTGAAATGCCCACATCAGAATGTCCTGATATCCACTGAGTGACACTGTGAGGTACTGTACTGTCATGCTGTAGTGAAATTAGTCTGTGACAACAGGGAGTTTTTTGCTTAATTTTTAATCTGAATGTCCACTCAACATAGGTAAAAATACATTCTATTTCAAATGGCGTTTTAGTTCTGAAGTTCTTCCTCAGAATATTACCTGATCATCTTAATCTTGTTTTTTAAATTAATATTAATTTTGAATTAATTATTCAGTTTCGTATTTATTGTTTTTATTGCAGTCATTAATGCAGTTTCTATTTCTTTTTAAATGAGCTAATTTCTGATTGACATAACGCATTTTGTTAGCCAGCTTTTATTTTGAAAATTTGAAATCAGGCGAGACACGCCGTTACCGTAATGCCGCGTTTATTGGCAAACCACTTAAATGAGTGAGGGCTGGCTTGACCGTGTTTTCCGGAGTGGAGGCTGGCTTGACCGCAGTCTTTTACCACAGGATTTTGTGAACCTGTTCCCTCGTACTATTCCTTATTGACAATCAAAACAATTAAGGCCAAGCCTATAGGAAGCCCGTATACTGATAGAGGAGATAATAACAAAAATATTAATTCTCGATTCAATTCGAGACTGCAAGGATGGAAATCTGAATAATTAATTAGGAAAAATTCTCGGCTCTCGGTAATTCTGTATATCGTTTAAACATTGTTAATCGGATTATGAAAGAAGACTGAAAATAAGCGCCGCTTTTTTTTTTTCTTTTATGCGTAAAAGCGCGTATTTAAAGGAGAATACGTTGTATATTGATTAAGCATTGAACTCTGCATAAGTCGAACTGTTTTCATATTTGTTGATGACATTGCTTCGGCTTCCTGGAAGTAAGTACACGCAAATCTGCTGTCTAGCGAGCATTTCAGGTTCGATGTACTGAGTAATAACGCCGCGGAAATTTAAACTGGCTCGTCATTCTGCCGAATAGTCTAACTAAACTAGTTCATCGTTTGATTGCTAATCAAGCAAAGGGAAGGATTCTGCCTCGCCAAACTAACCTCCAACCGCCACGGCACTGGTAGGACAATTAGTTTCACACACTGATGAAATCTGGTCGAGCATCGCAGAGCGCTGGCGTGCAGCCAGTTGAAATGGAGGCGGCACCAATTGTGACCAGGGCTTTTAAACGCCTGGCGCCGGTTTATTCCTTGGTATATTTTACTGATACTTCACAAATAGGGTCACGAGATATTCTGTCAACAAACTATGTAGGGGACAGTAAAAATACGCCCACCTTTCGTGCTATTGTTGAGAGGAAATCACGGCGGACTCGCGATTTAACTTCACCAACTTCTGTCGAATTTATTTCACATCCACTCGAGGTCTAGCCTGGACGAACGGACTCGTAATTTCTCAAATTAAATGGCTTTACAGCAAATCAGGGCCGTAGCTGGGATAGCGTCGTCGACGCGGGCTGTTTGAAATCTACCTCCTAAATGGTTATTTTTGCCACACTGTGCCCTTGAAAATTTGTAAACACGGCGCAAATTGAGGTCACGCATTCATCCTCTGAGGCGAACAATAGCTCTGTTCAAATCGCGTTTTTGGCTGTAATACGAGAGAGTTCATGTATGAAATGCGGTATCCTATTGAAAAGGTTGCTTTTAATCAAACCATGGTGTTCTTTTTGTATGAAAATGGTATTTACGTCATTTTTTTAATAAGTTTTCTGAGGCTTGTTTACCGCCCCAGTTCAGCTGTTACGCATTCCATTAGAGTTTATGCAGAGCGTTGCCCATGCCTATATCATAACATTCTGCTGTGCTCTTTCTTTAAACACCACAGCTCCTCCCCAGTAGCATCAGACTTAACATTTTCTTCTTTATATTCTCTTCTAAGAATTACTACAGCACCCAAAAAAAAAAGTTGCACTCTTTTCTTACAAGGTCTACTGTACATTTTCACATCCTTGTGTACAGGTTTGGTGCTTCTGAACAAAAAAAGAGAAATCAAACAGATTTTGATACACAGCCTCTTTTCTGACATCAATCGTAAGCCCAACGCTGAGGAGGGCGCAAATTTCTTTTAGGCCTCTCATTGTGTTCTGCACTCAAAGATTCTTCCAGAGCAGCTTTATCCACACTCTCTGAGCTCTGGTGTTCTTTTGTTGTTGTCTCACACACACCAGTAACAGTCTTTGTCTCAAGTTATTTCCAGGATCAACATCATAATCCCAGTGTCCTTCAGTGTTAATCACAGTCTGTTTTCCTTCTTTTCTCTTCGCATCCAGCATTTGATTTACATGCCTTTTTACACATGTTCCATTTACAGACACCATGTATGTTACAGGACCCAAAACGTCAGTTATTACACCATCCAACCACTTCTCTCCTCCACTGTAGTTTTTCACAAGCACAGCTTGACCCACGGAGAATGATCTGAGTTTTCTCCTCCTATCTGACTGGTTTGGTAAACTCCCAGTAGGAAAAGACTGGGACAAGTCTGGCTTTACCAGGGAAAGTCTAGTACGGACCTGCCTCTTCAGAAACAGCTCTGCTGCTGTTTTCTTAGTGGTTGAGTGTGGCATGGTCCTGTAACTAATCAAGAAATTAGCAATGCAATGTTGCAATGTCATGTCACCCATGGCTTTGTTCTTGGCTAATGATCTTTTAAAGTTTTGGACCAATCTCTTAGCCAATCTGTTTGAGGCAGGATGATATGCTGGAGTTTTACAGCATTCATGGTAAGGAATGTTTCAAATTCACCTGAAGTGAACTGAGTTCCGTTATCTGTCACTGCCTCTCTTGGCAAACCAAATGCTGCAAACAGCGTTCTTAGAATCCCTATGGTTTTGCTGGCTGTGGTAGATTACATATGAAAGATTTCAGGCCAGCGTGCATATGCACCCATAACTACAAGAAACATCTGCTTATTGACCAAAATCAAGATGAATTCTCTCCCATGGACAAGTATCACATTTTGATGTATGCACAGGTGCTGTCGCTGGCATGCTGCGCTGTTGTTTACATATGTCACATGAATTCACCTCCCTTTCATTATCCTCATCAAGTGCAGGCCACCAAAACAAGCTTCTGGACAGTGATTTAATTTTTACCATCCCCCAGTGACTATCATGCAGCTCTGACAATAACCTGTTTGGTAGTTTGTCTGGGATAACCACTCTGAAACCCCAATGCGCACAGTCACTTTCCACTGTCAGTTCAAACTTGCGTTTCACATATGGCTGCAAGGCCTCATCTGGAATATGCTTTGGCCAACCTGACAAAATATAGTGTTTCACTTTAGTCAGCACTGGGTCTTTCTGTGTTTCTTGAGCTACATCTTTTGCAGTTAGGGGCAGACTGTCTAAGTAAGACACTCTGAACACAGAATTGGACCTGGGAAAACTGTCATCTGTGATTGGAAGTCTGGATAATGCGTCTGCATTTCCATGCTGTTCAGGTGGTTTGTCCTGGATCTCATGGGTATATGCAGCTAATATCAGGGCCCATCTTTGCATCCTGGCTGCAACTAAAGGTGGTACTCCTGTTTTTGGACCTAGGATTTTCAGTTATGGTTTGTGGTCTGTTATCAATATAAACTTACGACCAAACAAATACTCATGAAACTTCATGGCTCCAAAACCTAAGCCTAATGCTTCCTTTTCGATTTGTGAGTAGTTTTTCTCTGCTTTTGTAAGCATACGAGAAGCAAAAGCTACAGGTTTTTCACTTCCATCAGGCATTTTGTGCAAGATCACTGCACCTACACCTACTGGTGAAGCATCACAAGCTAGTATAAGCGGCAATTCTGGATTGTAATGTACAAGGACTCTGTTAGAGATGAGCTGTTTTTTTAGCTTCTTCAAATGACTTCTGGCATGATGCTGACCACTCCCACTTATCATCTTTCTGTAGCAGCTCTGTCATAGGTGCTATCAGAGTGGAGAGGTTTGGAATGAACTCTCCATCGTAACTTAACAGTGACAAAAAGGATTTAAGTTCTGTAACTGTAGTGGGAACCGCTGCCTTTGCAATAGCTTCATATTTCTCCTGCATTGGGTGAGTCCCCTCTGCATCAATGACATGCCCTAAATAAGACACGTTTTGTTGAAAGAAAGCACATTTTTCTCTGTTCACCCTGAGATTGTGGCTTTTCAATCTTTTCAAAAGCTCTTCCAGGTGTTTCAAGTGCATCTCTGTGTCCTGTCCAGTGATTAGTATGCAGGGCTTGACATTAACTTTTTGAGGCACTTGTCCTTTCGGACAAGTAAATTTACCTTTCACTTGTCCAGGCTCAAAAGTCACTTGCCCGGGTATAATTGACAAAAATTTACTTTTTATGCCCTCAGAATCGAAGATTCGGGGGCATATTGTTTTTGGCCTGTCAGTGTGTCTGTATGTTTGTTATTATTATCCCCCCAGCAAATAATACAGGGGGATATAGTCATGGGCGCGGTTGTCCGTCCATCCGTCCACCCGCCTGTCTGTGAACATTTAGTTTCCGGAACATAACTTGAAAACCGTTCAATATTTTTTAACAAAACTTGGTGTGCACATTAATCATGACCTGAAGTGGTGCCTTTTGCTAATCCAAAGTTGATGAATTTTGTATTTTTTCTGTTTTCCATGGAAACATTTTGAACTTAGTATTTTAGGGGGTGTGGTCTGTTTCCGGAGCAGGTGGCATTTTCATTCTTTCAATATGTGGGGCCTAGGGGATACGCCATCTCCTGATGACTCCTGTTTGCTTGCCCCATGGGACAGCAGAGTGTCGTGTCTAAAGGCACTTGTCCCTTTGACCAAGGAAGATGAGCTGGAATATTATTAGAATGATATAGGTGATTATTGAGGTGTTTTAAAATTTTGTTACATGAACATTTTCCAACATTTAAAACTGTGCTTAATGAAGTGTTTCAGTCAATATAACTCCAATCTAACAAATCAGCAGTTATTAAAATGTGGCAAACATTATCCGGGAAACATGTTTATTCACTTTACATGGAGCTAAGTTTGGTACTGAATTACATTAAATGTTTGCCAAATGAGTTAGTGTATGTTTATGAGTTGTAAAACATAAATGATCTTGAAGAAGGAGTAGATATTCACCAGTAAGCTTGACTCCAATAACTAAGCAATATGTCAACAGATAGCAGTTGAAGACTTTTCCAATAGTATTTAACTAAATTTAACCAATAAAAATGTTTATTATTAAATTAAGTTTTGAATGCAGGACTTATATTTTAATTAAGTTATTTCTCAATATGATGCTATTAACATCACAAAATTAATTAAACACTTTTTTCCAACCAATCATTAGAGCACAGGTGACTGTTGGTGCCTCTGCATGAGTCATTTAAAATTTAAATTACTTAACTTAATAATTCAACTACCAATTTGTAGACTGACAGACCTGGGCAATGGGGTTCCGGAGGTGAAATCCCAATGAGATTCAGTGACTGGGATTGCGATTATCAGGTATAATATCGTAAATATCGAGGGCAGACTGTAAAACAATGATATCTGCTCCTGTAGAAACTACAAGTCCGAATGAAATCAACCTTGTTTTGGAAGGAAAAAAAAGTTTTATACATGTCAAGGAGAAGTACTACATTACCCACAATCCTACACTGTTACCTTAGGAACCGAAAATAAACCCACGAATGTCTTTGTCAGCTAGTGAGTTAGTTCAGTAACAAATGAAGCACTGGCCATGTCACTAAATAATAAACAATGTGAAACACTAAATATACTCATGACACAAACTAAAATATATTACTACGATAAATTAAACAAGCAGCTTAACTATCAATGCTGCAGCGAGGTGGCATTAATTCACGTCTCACTCTGTCTCTCTTCGCACCGGTGCTATTACAGTTCATTTTTCATTCATCGTACAGACCAAGTTTCACATCGCTCAGGTGCAGTTGCTGTTTTTCTTGGGGCTTTTCCTGGGGCTTGCCCGGGTTGCGGAGCCTTGAGTAACATCGCTGCTCCTCTGATGTAAGGGCATCCTGTATATGTGTGCGCGCGCCTGTCCGTGTCTGTGTATCTGATCGGTCAATCAAAGCATTCGAGTTGGACGCTGACTAGACGTGTCGTGGGGGAAAATGTTTGTTTCAAATTGGTATTCTGAATGTATTCATTTAGGGAATTGAATTCAGGGCACATAACATGAAGACACTGTATTTTTTAAGCAACTTTTAACTTGTCCGGTGGGGCAAGTAAATTTCTCTTCCACTTGTCCGACAATAAAATCTACTTGTCCTGGACAAGCATTAATGTCAAGCCCTGGTATGTCATCTAAATAACAGATAACACCATCTATGCCCTGCAAAACTTGGTCCATAAACTTTTGAAAAATGGCAGGTGCACTGGCCACACCGCAGGGGAGTCTGTTCACTTGGTAGAAACCTTTATGGGTATTTGTGGTCAAGCACTGTTTAGAACTCTCATCTAGCTCTACTTGTTGATAAGCTTGTGACAAATCAAGCTTGTTAAATTTCTTTTCTCCTGCAAGTTTTGTGAACAGGTCCTGTGGTTTGGGTATGTAGGGCCCTATGAAATCAATTTTATTTTTTCCCAAATTCCGTTTTTTCTGTCTTAATTTTTTGGAATTCCGTTTTTTACCAATTACACAAATTTTACCATCAGAGAGAGTGTGCTATTTATGTTGATGAATAAAATGTTCACTAATTAAATAGAAACAACCTTAAATTAGTTGATGCAACCCTCCATTTTCCTCAGTACTTAAAGTCAGAACAAGTACTGCATAATAACGTAATATAACATTGCACTGTGATGAAAGAATTTTTTTTAACCTAAAATAGTACTACAAAATAAAATTGTCTCTTTAAAGGAAGTGTAAGCTGCAGTCAAAAAGGCAGACAACGGCCGTACTGACATGTATTATTCTGACTGCCCCTGTTTAATCATTTATAATCTTATAGTATATATGTTATGTATGAGTATTTTATGTAAAGCACTGTATATCTTTTGTAAATTGAGATTTGTTACATGCTGTTTTTGCTTCCTTGCTGGTCAGCCATTTATTTTGTTCTTCAGCACCCTCTGGTGGTGTGTCTGTAGCAAAACATGATCTGATGTAATCTCACTTCTTTGTAATAGACTAGTGCTTTCTAGAAGCTTCTGGCATCTTCCTGCCTGGAGGGGGCGGGATTACCCAGGAATCCTGTAGATCTTTCCAAAATGTTGCTAGTATATATAAATGCTGAGATTTTGGTCAGTGAGAGCAGAGTTTTTGTTTTGGCCATAGAGTTACATAGTGGCATTAGAGTGTTATTATAAGATTAAACAGTGGATTATTTGTAGAAGTTTTTTTTTTTATCAGTGAAAAATAAATTTAAGTTATCATTGCTGGTTTTCTTTGTTGTGATTTTTAAGTCATAACAATGTCGTGTGTGTGTGTGTGTGTGTGTGTGTGTGTGTGTATATATATATACACATAATATGAATGTATGAGAGCAGCAGTAATGACATTCAGTTTCCCCCACGAATCAACAGTTGTCTGATTCCGATGCATCAGCTGTATTTAATTAATTTTTTTATTTTTAAGACACTTTTGTTCAGTAATCCCAATACTGTGTATTCCATCCTAGGACAAAATGTTCTACAGTAATGATTAAACATGAACAAACTGACACAAAGATGCATCAGCTATTATTTCACCTCTGGGGGACGACGTTATGTCATAATTTGCATGCACACAATTCACTAAGTAGACTGTGAAAAGAAATAATGTTGGCTATTTGACAGTTATGTAAGTTGTTAAGCTAACATAGGACGACAAATGACGATGTTTAGGACCCTGCAATCCCTGGCATCAGTGGTCTCGTCTACAACAACGAAAAAACTTCCCACAGATCTTCTGTAGCACCAAAGAGGTGTGTTGCTCAAACACTGGGGACGGGTGAATTTGACGAAGGCTGCTCACATTTTCGCGTGAATCTGCGTCTTTACATTGGCTTTAAATGTAATCTGGACGCGCAAATATTTTGGTTAGCGTTCGGTGGAAACGTGGCTTTACGAACAGCATTTCAGTAAAATTATACCGATTTCGGCGCAATTTTGTGTTTATCAATAGATTCCGTTTTTATTGGCCCATTCCAAGATTCCGTCCGCGATTCCATGATCGCAGAAATCATGGGGCCCTAGGTATGGGTTACTGATCTACTTCAAGCCAGGGATTGATAGACACTTTGTAGTCCCCAGAGATTCTCACTGTATTGTCAACTTTAGGAATGTTTGCAGTTGGGGCAGCCCATTCACTGAAATTAACAGGTGTAATAACCCCATCAGCCTCCATTTTGTTTAGCTGAGCTTCCACGGCGTCCCTAAGTGCATAAGGCACAGGTCATGGTTTACAAAACTTAGAAATGGCCCCTGACACAACATGTAGTTTAGCTTTAATGCCTGTCACTTTTCCTAGGTTGGGCTGAAATACCTCTGGGTATCTGTCACAAAGTTCCTTGAAGCTATCAGGTGCTACTCGATTAACACATGACCATTTCAATTTCAGCTGCTGTATCCAGTCTCTTCCTAACAAAGTTGGACCATTACCTTTTACTCCCATGAGGGTAAGTGTGCAAGTGTGCCCATTACACTGCTGCCTAGCAGTCTGGGTGGCTGCTTACTGTAGGTTCTCAGAACACAACTTGAATGCATTAGCTTTTCTTTCTTAAACCTTCGTTTGTAAAATTTTTCAGAAATCACAGACACGGCTGCTCCTGTGTCTATTTCCATTTTTAACCGTTTCTCATTTACCCTTACATACACATAGTATGGTTTCACAATATCTGTACCTGCTTCAGATGCAGTGTCCTCACTTTCAGTCTTTACTGAAGACAGTTCAACATCTCTGACGTTACCTGCTTGGTACTTTGTAATAAAGCCAGGCTCTGGTATAGTCATTGCTGTCCCAGCTGTCTGTTGCTCCAGCTCGACAGGCGAAGTCTTCTACCTTTCCAGTGAAGCGATGTCCTCCGGGACATCCTCCGGCGGGCGGGAGCTCCAGCGGACGTTGCGCGGACTTTCTCCCGGTCACTGTCATCTGCTTGGGCTGTAGCATCCAGATGCTTGGTCCATTTGGTCGGTTGATCTTTCTTCCCTTCTGGTCGGTTGATCTTTCTTCCCTTCTGGTCGGGACCTGCAGGCTTTAGCGATGTGTCCTCTCTTCTTACACACCCGGCAGTCCAGCTCTTTAAAGCAGCAATCCTCTGGTGTATGCCCTTTACCGGCGCATCGATAATATGGCTTCCCACGTTCATCCTTCTTTGACGCAGCCGCCTTGGAAATGATGTTAGCCTTAAAAGCTTTCTGTGACCACTGCTGCGCATTTTGCGTGCTCACTTCATATGCCAGTCCCATATCATAAGCTGCTGCCAATGTCAAGTCTTTAGTGTGAACGGCAGTCAGCATCCGGTCCCGTAGCTCCGCACTTTTAACTCTGCACACAAATCTGTCTTTGAGAGCATCTTCTAGAAAAGTCCCAATCCTACATGTGGCTGCTAGTTTCCTTCAGCTAACCATGTACTCACAGATGGACTCGCCTTCTTTCTGGTTTCTGGTATTAAACTTGTATCTGTCAGCTATAAAGTTCGTCTTTTGCACAAAGTGTGTGCGCATTAATTCAAGAAGCTCCGATAGCTTCTTCTGGGACGGCTTTGCAGGTGCACACAGGTCCATAAGCAACGTGTGGTTCTTTTTTCCAACCACTGTGAGGAACACGGCTTTTGACTTTTCATCCAATAAAACCAGTCCATTTGACACGAAAAACTGCTCTAACCTGTCCAGGTAGGTATCAAAACCTTCTTCGTTTTCGTCAAAGTGAAGGTCCTCGCTTTTTCTGAATTCGGCCGCCATTTTCGCCTGGCGGTCTCTCGTCTCGACAAAGTTTCACTGAACAAAACTCTTTTTACCGTCAGGAAATCCCATCCTTGCGGCCAAATGTCTGTCGTGTTCAGACAGTATGGGGAAGTGACAGTAAAAAAACGATGAAAAGACATGGCTCTAGTATGCTAACCGGCAACGGCTTTATTTGTGTACTTAAAGCAGCAACCATAGACTGTATAAAAAGATGGACGAAGCAACCGTGACGTCACCCATTGGTTTCAGCATACCATAAAGGAAGCCTCGATTTTGGCAATTTGAATTGCGCCATGTTGTCGTTTGAAACCGGATGTGATTTCCATTGGACGAGAGCGAGAATCAAGATCCGGGGAGGGACGTGAGAGGTACATCTGACCGTATCGGACGAGGACCAGAGGATAGCCACGCCTCTAAAGCATATTCTGGCTTTATCCTTTATTCTAGTCTACTTGGGACCATAATTTACAAAAATCAACATCATGATATATCGAAGGAGACTTGAAACTTGCTATAGCTACCATTAAATAATGTGAAAAATCATTATTTAAATGAAAAATCAGGTGGGAAAGTAGGGTCATTTTCTCAGAGACTTCTATAGCATTGAACTTCTTTCTGCAACCACCGACGTCGCCATCTGCTGGCCATTAAATAGAATGCAATTTTACGGTACCTCCGCATGGGCTTCTTTTTTCAGACCAGAGTGCTGCGTCCATCTTTTTATACAGTCTTTGGCAGCAACATAGCTCAACCTCCTTTTCCTCACTGTCTAAGGAGGGGCAACTCAGTAACACTCTAAGCTTATTGCCCCCTCTACTGGGCAGAAAGAGTAATACACCTTGTTCAGCAGGAAAACAGCATAACATTCTGCTGTGCTCTTTCTTTAAACACCACAAGACCGAAGGTTCAAGTTGTTGGAATTTTAACGTGAACAAGCCCATTCTTGCACCAGTACATGAATGTTCTAGTTATTGGGTATGCGCTGGTTGAAACGGGTCAATCAGGAACAACGTAGATTTTCCCTAGCAAAAGCAAGTGATTCCAGACAATGAAACTTAGTAACTCCTAATTTTCTTTCGGAGTGGCTCAAGTCAGAGTTGGCTACCTAGCTAGCATAATTTGGCTAGCTACTGACTGAGAGGCTGGAGCCCTTGGTTTTCTGCAGTGGCACGTGATGCATAAATGCACAAAGACGTCCGTTGTTTGCAATACAGTGCTGCTAGTTTGTTGGGTTTCGTTGGGTTTGTTGTACGTTTCAGTTTTTAAGAAATTTATCACATTTGTTCATACATTTTTATCGCCAATATTTTCAAAAATCATCACAAGTAAGCATCAGCTTTCCGCTGAAAAAGTCTAATTTTAAGTGGATAGGCTATGGTTTAAAAGCTATCGTCCAGCAAAATGAAGGGAACATACCCGCCTGAACACTAAGCAGAAGAATAAAAGAGAAGAGGAGAAAAAAGACAGCAGGACAGAGGTAAAAATATTTTTACAGTGAATGGAAATAGGTTTTATTTCCAAGTGATACAAGTGTATGAACACAAATTAGCAAATATCGTACTTCATATCACAAAAACAATGGAATTTTCCTGTTTCTCAATATGTAAATATTAATAATCTAGGAGTATTTAACACACTGCATGATTACATGCACACAATTGTTTTGGCCGCAATACAAGATTGAACAAAGCAGAAAATATTTTTTGTGGTCTTTTTTGATGCACGCTTTTATCAACAATCCCGATCCACAAGATGACGAAGACATCTTCTGCGCTGTTAAATTGAATAACTGGTTACTCCACCCATCCATTGTCTGTGTAAATATTACTGCAAGTAAAATTTCCTTTTCGAGATTTTTTTTTTAATGTGACTTTTGTTCATACAAATTATAATATCTATGGATCTAGTCCAAAAAAGATTGAAGACTGCATCATATTTTCATAACTAGACCTGCTAGAGTTAAATTTTGAAGATTTATTTGTTTTTAACTCTGCGTCTTGTTTACTGCCCACCCATAACTTATAAAAGTCCGTCTCCTACCCCCTCAGTGTCCATATGACCTTTCTTGTAGTAGGGCCAAGTGACACGGTAATGGAGTTACAAAATTGGTGTGTTTTGTATCATGGCTCCATAACTAAGTAAGAGAGTTACAATTTAAGTGGCTTTGTGTAGGTCCTCCCGAGTACTTAAAACAACAAAATAGCTGATTTTGTTAATTTGATTTAGTTAGGGTGAAAATGGCAAAAAACTGGTCAATAACGGAGTTACAAAGACTGCAAAGAGCGCAATCTCAGATATGAGTCACAATCAGCTAAGGTGTAATAAATAAGGCTGCGCCTATTCAGGAATCGCGATTATTTCAAGCGCAATAAAAGTAACTGCCACTGTGAGGCAGTCAGACGTGCTTGCTTATTACCTTTTTTATGACACATACCTAATGTGATCATTTGAAATTCTTCTGGGAAGAAAACTGTGATTTGAAGTCCTCTAATTACCAGCAAGGTTGGACAGCCTCCATCGCCTTGGCATAACTGGCTTACCTTAAATCAATGCCCGTGTACTTTGCCTAACTTGCAATCAAGCCATTTAACTGACTAATCAAAACCAAAATGTGGCCTGTAATGATAAAGAGATAATGACAAGCAGAGAGACCTAACCAGGCCCGTGTTAGCTTGAAAGAATGTCAATAATCTGAATAAATGGCAGACCTCTGAATTCCACCTCTCATCGAGGAATTTTGGATGTATTATTAAAGATATTTCTTAAATAAATGAAATTATTTTAAGATGCACTGGTTTAAAGCGCTCAAAAATATAGGCTACGTGAAGTGGAAAACATTTTGTGAAGCATACCGAACGTGAATGCGAGAGAGAGTATGTTTGCATTGCATGCAATGGTCCAATACACCGAAGATTTGGCAATGCATGTTCAGGCGAATCTTTGCTGCAAATTTGCGGCATTTTTTATTTAGATAATTGAACAAGATTAATTTAAAATACAGTAACTCATAGCACGTGATTTTATTTACTTTTGAGCATCTAAATAACCGACAGTGAAGGTGGAAAACATTTTAAGCGTATCGAACGTGACGTAAATTGTTAACGCACTCGTACACATCGCGGCGGAATGCAAAATTAGAAATAATCTAGCAAACACTTTCAGGCAAATCTGTCGTGTTTCATGGTTATTTAAATTTCAAAATGTGACAAAAATGATATATAAATAAATCAGACTGTCAACCAATTTAAATCGTTAGCCTTGAGCGAATCAGCTGTTTGATTGCAAATTGAGCAAAGTAATTGGGAGGGGGGTGAGAGCAATTATCGGGTAAAGGATGATGACTTAGCAGACCTTAACTTTGCGTTGTTCAGCACATAATTAGCCTGAACATGTTTGCTAGATTATTTCTAGTTTTATGATTGGCCGCGCTGCGTGCGAACAATTAACATGTCCCGTTCGATAGGCTACGCTTAAACACAATTTTTTCCACCTTCACGGTAGGCTATTTAGTCGCTCAAAAGTAACCAAAATCAAGAGCTACGAATTACTTTTTCAAATTAATCTTAATCAATGATCAAATAAAAAAAATGCCACAAATTTGTGTTTGCCTGAATGTGTTTGCAAAGTCTTCGCTGAATTTATGTATTGCGTGCAATGCAAAAATAATTTCTCTCACTTTCACGTTCGATATGCTTCGCAAAATGTTTTCCACTTCGTATATGTTTTGAAACGCTTAAAAACCAGGACCATCTTAAAATGACTATTTTTAAGATGTCTTTTTAATGATACGTAAAAATTATACAAGAGGTGGATTTCAGAGGTCTGCTATTTATTCAGATTATTATCTAACACGGCAGCCTGGCTAGGTCTGTCTGCTTCTCATTATCTCTTCTTTATCATTATAGGCCACATTTTGGTTTTGATTGGTCAGTTGGCTGAATAAATGGCTTGATTGCAAGTTAGGCAAAGTAGACGGGAAATGATTTAAGGTAAGTTTATTATGCTCGTAAAAAATAGGCTGGTACTCAGTCTGTGTATTTGTTTGTCTGTCTGTTAGCGCAGCATCCAAGCTAAAGTAACAATGCCAACGAAAGTGACAAACACTGTTCTCTTTGATTTTAAATGTGCCAGAATTTTTGATTTTTTGTAGCACTTCATGTTTCAGTATACACGTTTTGTGTTAATGTTAAGCCACAACATGATTTTGGCACTGGACCGCACTCTATTGACTGTTTATGTATTCAAGCTTGCTTTTTATGTTACTGTACAACTATTGTACATCAGTAGTGGCTAAGCAATACACACCGAGGCATCAGCACCTCTGGTGCTTTCATTATGCCAAGGCAATGGAGGCTGTCCAACCTCGCTGGTAATTAGCGGGCTTCAAATCAGTTTTCTTCCCAGAAGCATTTCAAATGACTGCATTAGGTATGTGTCATTGAAAAGGTAATAAGCAAGCACGTCTGCCTGCCTCATAGTGGCAGTTACTTTTATTGCGCTTAAAATAATCGTGATTCCTGAATCGGCATGGCCGTAGTAATAAACTGTAACACTAACGTCAAAAGATAGACTTCTTCAATCATTTATTTCCTGACTGCTTTATAAAAGCTGAACACTGAACAGGGTTAATTTGGTAAAGAAAATATTGTTATTTACCCAGTTTTTTAAAAAGTGACTTTTTCACCAGAGATGCGACTGCTGTGTTATTGTTTGATGGACTAAACTGTGTGTTTTCTTCGGCTATTCACCTTGTAGCACCATTTTCAGGAGAGGGAAGACATTTTCACAAGTATTATGTTTACTAATTCATAAAAGTCCAAACAGGATGCTGGAAGTACATATAGCTGATCTATGACCCTAGCGCATTAACTTGCATGAGCTGTCTGTCTGCATAAATCCTCTGTCCCACTGACAAATGCAGATTTTGGCAAATACAGCTACAGAAATGGCATCACACTTGTATTTAGGACCATAACATAAGATCTTGAACAAAACACAAGACCCACAAGAAGCAAAGTCACAATCATCTGGGGGACACTTACACATGTTATATTTGACGGACTGTCATAACTTATGGGCAAACAAGGCCTTTTAAATCACAGCAGCGCCAGGCAGAAAAATTTGTTTTTAAACATTGACTAGGAAGCCAGGGTAGTATACTGATAGATACAGTAGAGATCATAATTAACAGTTCAGATCTTTCTTGAATTAGAGCGACCCGAAATCCAATACGGCACATCGCAAGGTGGATATGATTGCCGATAATGACGAGTCAAAGTTCAAAATGTGGACAAGTGAACTTCGGCCCATACCCGCGCGCGGTCAAATGCTAGGTAATATAATTGCGATTCATAGAGTTTAGTTCCAAGATGTTGACTCCAGCTTTTATTTGAATTTAGCGTTTTTTAAAATTTTGCATTATTTTCATGCTCATATCTGTGTATCCACAATGGTTTTCTATTACAAGGCTGCACGAAGCTCAGCGCATTCGGACATGCATGCATTGGCTTGGCGAAGCTGGCCCTATTACCAAAAGTGCGGACGTCTACAAGAAATCCCGTTCATTCATCCCGTCTCCCTATCTTCGACAGTGTCACACTATACCAGGTCGCTCCAGTTGGACGGCCCATAATGAACATCTGAAATCCCTGGGAGGGTGAAATAAGTCCCCAGTGTTTCAAAATAGGTGTGTCTGATATGCCTTTTTCTCCATAATACTAACCCAGTAGAACTTTTACAAGTGTAAGAAATATGAACTCAGTGGAACAACACTAGTATGTGCAATGATGCTTTGAACACATTACTGCTCAATGGGCACTTTCTTTACCCATCAAGGGAGCTTCTGCACAAATCTTCAAAATACTAAACTGGTTAAAGAAATAATAATAATAATAATAATAATAATAATAATAATAATGTTTTATTTATATAGCGCCTTTCTCCGACTCAAGGTCGCTTTACAATGGAAACAAACAGCAATTAAAATACAAAAAAAAAGAAAAAGCATAAAAAGCATATAATACACATAAACATTAAGCAAGATAAAAACACACAACACAAGTAATTAGACAGGTGTACAAAAATCAATAGTCAGGCAGCATCCAGTAGTGCTGCCCCAGTCAAAAAGCAGTAAGATCATGTTAGGAGTGAGTGATAGTGTTGGGTGAAAAGATGTGTCTTGAGTTGAGTCTTGAACAATGTAAGACTGGTCGATTTACGGAGGTGCTGGGGTAAGGTGTTCCATAGTTTTGGACCAATGGCACTAATTGACCTAGCTCCGAAAGTGGACCATTTTGTGCGGGGAATAGACAGCAGACCAGTGTCAGAGGACCTGATTGAGCGGACAGCTGTATAAAAATGGAGAAGATCGGTGAGATAGGGTGGGGCAAGGCCGTTTAGGGCTTTGTATGTAATGATGAGGAGTTTCAACTGAATCCGTGCTGATATGGGGAGCCAGTTTAGTTGGTAAAGAACAGGGGTGATGTGAGCAGATTTTCTAGTATGAGTGAGTAACCTGGCTGCTGAATTCTGGACGTATTGCAGTTTAGTGAGGGATTTCGCTGGAAGACTAGCAAGTAATGAGTTATAATAGTCCAGGCGGGAGGTAACAAAAGCATGGACTAATGTTTCTGCTTCACTGAAGGAGAGGGAAGAGCGAATCCGGGCAATATTGTGGAGGTGAAAAAAAGCTTTTTTTAACAACTGAATTGATGTGTGGCTGAAAGAAGAGTGTAGGATTAAGAATTACTCCGAGGTTACGAACTGTGTCGGATGGGGTGACTGAGATGTTATCTATGACAAGATGGAGATCCCCAGCCATTGAAAGAGCTGTCTTGGATCCAACCAGTAGGATCTCAGTCTTATCACAGTTCAACTGAAGAAAACTGTTATGAAAAATGTTAAAAATATGAACTCCAAATGCATCACTATAATACATGAAAAACATTACAGCAAATTGGGCACTTTTCTATGCCCATCGAGAGAATTTTAGCACAAATTTTCATAATACTATAAATGTGCACAAGCCCCATTATGCCATCGCCTTGAAAGTTCAGTGCCAGGTCATGCACCCAAGCTCAAAAGAAACAAGCCACTCAGTGTGCACTTATTGCTCATTGAGAAGAAAATCCCAATTGATGGCTGGTCTATTTTCAGTGGAGCATCTAAATGACACCAGATGTCCATCAGAATTATAACGTACATAAAAAGAATCTAGGACTGCTCAATAATGGCAAAAATCATAATCACGATTACTTTGATTCATATTGAAATTACGATTTTTCAAAATGATTGATCAATGATTTTAGAATTTGCATTTATTGAGCTTTAACAGGTTTTTCTTCTTAACACAATGATGTTAATTTTTAGCTAATATGGCCCAAAGGTCCAGCGTGCTTATGTCATGGCCCGGTCGTCCGTCATTTGTCGTCCATCGTTCTTCGTCTGTAAACATCTCTGAAATCGCTGCAGCTATGACTGTGAAACTTGGCAAGCATGTTCCTACCAATGAGGACACCAGACTTGATATTAAACTTTCCGATCCGATTTCAAATGATGGCCATATTGAAAATGCCATAGGGGCCCATTGGACGGTCATTTTTGCAGTTATTGAGCTGTAATTTGGTACAATGGTAGCTTGCAAGAAGCCCAGAAACATATATGATGGGTTTTGTGAAATCTACAAAATTGACTTTGGTTTGACCTTTGATCCCTGGCCACACCCAGTTTTTTCTGTTATAACTTCAAAAATCTTCTCCTCTGAAACCACTGCAGCTATGAAGGTGAAACTTGGCATGCATGTTCCGACGTATGAGAACACCAAACTTTATATCAAACTTTTGATCTATTTCAAATATGGCCGCCATGGCCACACCCGCTCCTTTCTGCTTTAATTTTAGACATCTCCTCTGGAGCCACTGCAGCTATGAAGGTGTGAAACTTGGCATTCATGTTCCTACCAGTGAGGACACTAAACTTAATACAAAACTTTCTAATCCGATTTCAAATATGGCCGCCATGGTGGCTATATTGAAAACGCCTTATGGGCCCATTGGATGGTCATTTTTGCAGCTGTCGAGCTGACATTTTATACATTGGTAGCTAGCAGCAAGCCCAGAAACATATCTGACAGATTTTGTGGAAATTTTAAATTTGACCTCTGGTCTCTGGCCAAACTCACTTTTTTTTGTTATAACTTTAAACATCTTCTCTGAAACCACTGCAGCTATGAAGGTGAAACTTGGCGTACATGTTCCTTCCAATGAGAACACCAAACTTGATATGAAACTTTCTGATCCGGTTTCAAATATGGCTGTCATGGCCACACCCACTTTTTTGTGATAACTTTTGACATCATCTTCTCTGAAACCGCTGCAGCTATGAAGGTGAAACTTGGCATGCTGAAACCGCTGCAGCTATGAAGGTGAAACTTGGCATGCATGTTCCTGCCAATGAGGACACCAAACTGTGTATAAAGCTTTTTGATCCGATTTGGACGGTCATGTTTTGGAGCTATTGAGCTGAATTTTGGTACACTGGTGGCTAGCAACAACCCCAAAAACATATCTGACAGATTTTAAGAATTTTTAAATTTGACTGTTGGTCTCTGGCCACGCTTACTTTTTTCTGTTATAACTTTAAACCATAGACTGTATATAAAAGATGGACAAAGCAAGCATGACGACACCCATTGGTTTCAGAATACCAAAAAGGAGGCATCTTTCGTCAAGAATTGACCAGCGCCATCTTGTCATTTTGAAACTGGATGGGATTTTGATTGGACGAGAGCGTGGATCAAGATCCTGGGGAAGCGAGGGGATACAAAGCCCACCTGACTGCTCCTGTCACCAGTGTAGTCTCCAGCACTGTGTACTGTGTATAATATAACTTCAATCACACATGTAATGTGTATGTAGCAAGAGAACTATGTAAATGTGTCACTTCGGACCTTTCACATTGTCACTTTAGAAAATAAAATATGTAAAAACTAATATTTGATGTCTTTCGAAGGTTATATATGTCCAGGTGAGCTACAGTTCCTGTGGCACTATTTTTTTAATTAGAATTAAACTGACAAAAATAAATAAAAATAAAGCAAAACTATATCAATTATATGCAAATACTAAATAATAAATATCAAAAACTGAGTTGTAGTGCACTCAATGTTGCAACAAACTGCAGTGCAATCTAAACAAACATACGAGGTGTGCTCAAAAAGTATCCAACCTTTGTTCATAAAAAATACTTGTAGTCAGATACAACAAACTTACACCAATCTCCTTCAAAATAGTCCCCTTGGGGGGGGGACGCCCCGGTGGCTCATCGGTCTAAGCGTGCGTACCATAAACGCTGTGTCCTTCCCGCAGCGACCTGGGTTCAATTCCAGCTGAGGTCATTTGCTGCATATCTTCCCCCATTCTTCTCCCCAACTTTCCTGTCTCTCTACACTGTACAACTGTCAAAGGAAAAAATTCCCAAAAAAAATAATCTTAAAAAAAAAAAAATAAAAAATAGTCCCCTTGGACTGCCACACACTTCTCCCAACGGTCCTGCCTCTGTAGGAAGCATCGCTGGAACGCCTCTTTTTGGATGGCGCACAGCTGGGCCATCGCATTCTGCATGATGTCTTCTCTGGACTGAAATCTGGTTCCTTTCAGGTGCATTTTCAGCTTGGGGAAAAGCCAGAAGTCATAGCAGCACGAAGGCGACGCAGAACCTCTTGGTAGTACTCCTTGGTGATGGTTGATGGCCGGACCTGTGGGCAGCGGGCAATTGGCAGCTCCATCACGATAACGCACCCGCCCATTCTTCACATTTGATAGTTTCCTGGTCAAACACAACACACCTGTGCTTCGTCAGGCTCCCTACTCTCCCGCCATGGCTCCATGTGACTTCTGGCTTTTCCCCAAGCTGAAAATGCCCCTGAAAGGGACCAGATTTCAGTCCAGAGAAGACATCTTGCAGAATGCGATGGCCTAGCTGCACGCCATCCCAAAAGAGGCGTTCCAGCGATGCTTCCGACAGTGGGAGGACCGTTGGGAGAAGTGTGTGGCAGCCCAAGGGGACTACTTTGAAGGATATTAGTGTAAGTTTATTGTATCTGGATACAAGTATTTTTTATGAGCAAAGGTTGGATACTTTTTGAACACACCTTGTACATAGTATGATCAGTATTTAAATGTTTAAACTTCTTTTGAGGTAGTGCTCTCCCGTGGCTGAAAAGAGTAACAACAAACACTTCGAAACGAGCTGAGTGAAACTAATGTTTGCGTTTAGGGTTAGAGGCGGAGCCCACTGCTGTAAAAGTTGGTGTGCGCTGTTACGTTTGCATCACAGGACAGAATAGGAGCAACATGCGAACAGTCTACGGGACAATAGTCGTTTTAAGTCAATTGTCTTGTTTTCATGATCATTGGAAGCCGAAATCAAAATTGAAATTGATTTTAACTGAATCGCCCAGCCCTAGAAAAATCCGTCAAATTATAAGGCGAATCACAGAGTCTGTCAGAAACACAAGAATCTGATCTGCACTGAGCTGCCGGGGGTTACTTGACCCCAGATTTGGTGTTTATTTAACCTCTTTCAACTTGCCTCCTATTTCTAAGAAGTTGGTACACATAACGATTAATTTCTATCAAGTAAAGCTGCATTTATACTTAAGCACATTACATTACTCACATGTAAATGATCTCGACAGTATGTCAAAACATATCGCCGCCATTACTGCATTCTTCCACTAGAAATGATGACTTGAGACAGCAAGCCATATATGGGGAGATTTCCTGGAAATGCAGATGTCATGTGGCCTCCAAATCGATGTCTTTTAAGGGACGTGATATATATGTTATGTTTTGACGGATTGAGGTGGTCTTTTTTCTGGACTTCGATTCTAAAAAGCCTGACTATTAATGTGCAGAGACAAGACTCACCAGCTTCAGTATATTTGAATGAAAACACTATCTTGCAAATATTATGGATCATTCACTGAGGAATGTGGAAAAAACCCTAGGCCATCACCCTGATATGTTTGACGGAACACTGACGTGTTTAAGAGGAATTTCTAAGGATGGTTTTTTTTTTTTTTTTTTTTTAATTACGGGGCATAGGTGCTGTGTTTCTGTGTGTCTCAATAGCTTTGTAACCAATTTAAAGTGTAAACAAATAGTTATTGTGATTTGGATTAAATTGATGAAAATATCCAGCCAAGTACATAGCTACCTGAGGATTGTGATCTTTGCCATGCACTGAAATAAGAGGCCCTTGAATTTTAATTTTCTTTCCTTCATTCAGGGCCTCATTGATGGTGCTCTAACTATCTGTGCTGTCACTTGAGTATTTAAATTAAGGTCACCAAACAGAATTTACTGATTTTCTCAAATAGTGAATGATTTATTATGTGATGGTTTTAATGAATTGTCATATTACACCATAGCTGATTGCGACTCATACAGAAAAAGCATTGGTTTGGGTTTTCTGCGCAACCAAAACATAAGGTGGGCTAAGGTCATGCTTCGACATCTACATCAGTTTTTTTTAAAACCCCTATGCATCCCTGGGACTTGCTCAGATCATATACGACTCAGTTTTTTACACCCCTTTGCATCCCTGGGACTCCCATTTTTTTTCTATTGCCATGGCAAACCCTGAAAATATATGAACACATAAATATGAGCCTTAGTTGTTTGTTCCAAATGCTCTGTAATAGCTAAGCCCTGTGATGTTTTTAGGTTAGTATATTAATAGTACCGGGACTAGATAAACTCAAGTCGGCTCATTAGGAGTGCTTATTAAATATAGAGTTTGTCTCAATTTGGTATTTCATTTCTGTTAACTGGAACTAAGCCCCTGTTAAAAGAGGCTTATTATCCATTTGCATAGTTTCCCCACAGTTTCTATTGTGACTGCTGCTTAGGGCTCCTTAGGTTAATAAATTAATAAATTGTGGTTCCTGAGCTTCTGTCTCGGCATTAGTAATTTTCTTTTATCTAGGGTGAGCGAGGTCATTAGGTAGGGGGTTCAAAATGTGGCCAAAACTATGTGACGGTTGCAGGATGATCGCACTTTTGGAAAGAGATTTCCAGGGTGGGTATGTCTGCCACCGGTGCCAGCTAATTGAGCATCTGAAGAGCAAGATCCTTGATCTTCAGGGCCAGTTGGCGGCGCAACATAGTTCGCAATCAGTAGAGTTCCTGGAGGAACTAAGTAGTATGTCGTTTAGAGAAATGGTGTGTACGCCAAAGCAGGGTGGTGTGGGCACTCCAGAGCAGGCAGGTAGAGAAAGTTGGGTGACTGTACATCGACAGCGCAGGAAAGGGCATGCACACCGTACAGCGACAGCTCCTCCAGTGGTTGAGGTGTCCAACCGATTCTGGCCCTTGCAGGAACTCGAATTGGCCCCTGACGCTGAGAGTGGGGGGACTGATGAGCATCAGGGCACCCTGTTGGCCTCTACCCCTCAGAAAAGAGAGTTAGTGATAGTGGAGGACTCAGTACTTAGAGGAATAGACAGTTTAGTCTGTTGCGCGACAAGGAGTCTCGTATGGTGTGTTGCCTGCCTGGTGCCCAGGTAGGGAGACCTCCTGGAGCGCGGCGGACAAGCTCCTGGCCAGAGCGGGAGGGGATCCAGTTGTCATGGTCCATGTTGGGACAAATGACATGGGTAAGGGTAGGTTTGAGGTTCTGCAAGGCAAATTTGTGGAATTAGCTGACAAGCTTAGGAGCAGATCCTTCATGGTAGTTTTCTCCAGGATTCTACCGGTACCACGTGCAAGCAGAGGAAAGCAGAATTTTATCTGGAGGTTTAACACGTGGCTATGAACCTGGTGTAGGAAAGAGGGGTACAGGTTTATGGGGCACTGGAACTTTTTCTGGGACAGGGGTGACCTGTTCAAGCCTGACGGGCTACACCTGAACCGGAGGGGTACCTTTGCACTGGGTCAGCGTATGTTGAGGGTAGCACAGGATTATTTAAACTAGGGACTTGGGGGGCAGGGAGGTGAGTGTTACACATAGGAAATGCAGATTGCCCTAATGGAAGCTGACAGCGTTACATGCACTATTGATGATATACTTTTAAAGCAACAAAACGTAGTGGGGGGCTTGAAGCAGCGGCCGCATGGGAAATCAAGGGGAAGAGCATTAGTAATAACCTGAAATGTTTTTATTTAAATGCTAGAGGCATAAAAAATAAATTTCGAGAACTTGAGGCTGTTATGATTAATGAGGGCTATGACATAGTTGGGATTACAGAGACATGGCTTAGTGAAGAGGATGGAGATGAATATTATATAGAAGGTCATAAGATCTTTAGGAAGGATAGATGTAATAGGCGAGAAGGGGGCGTAGCACTCTATGTGAACGAAAACATAAATATACAGGAAATTCCAGAAATTGAACATTCCTTGCCCTGTGAAGATATCTGGGTCAGGCTCATTGGCAAACACGAGACAGGTTTAAACATAGGTGTATGCTATGGACCACCAGCTTTGGACAGTACAGTCTATGAAATGCTTTTCAAGAGGATTACGCAAGCTTGTAGAGGAGGAGGGACTATTATTATGGGAGACTTAAATTATCCTGGTATCGATTGGGAAATGGTGAGAGGACTGGGTAGGGGGGAGGAAGAATTTCTAGATGTTATAAATGATAATTTTTTGGTGCAGTATGTTCATAAACCTACAAGAGAGAAGGCAATCTTAGACTTAGTGCTCTGTAATGACCCAGATAGAATTAGCAATGTTGAGGTACTGGAGCCACTTGGGACAAGTGATCACTCTACTGTTAATTTTGATGTTTCATGGGAAGTTAAAAAGGTGTCTTCAAAAACGAAAATTTTCAATTTTAGGCGAGCAAACTTTGACAGGATGCGCTCATATCTAAATGAAATAAAATGGGAGACACTCCTGGACTGTGAGTCTGTAAATGAGATGTGGGAAAGATTTAAGGGGGTTTTACTTGATTCACAATGCAAATTCATTCCAAAGGTGTCCAAAAGTAAGCTGAAAAAGCAGAATCCACGGTGGATGACCTCAAGTATTTGTAGGATTTTGAGGGAAAAGAGGAATCTTTATAAGATGTACATAAAGGATAACAATGAGAACACTAAGGCTGAATACTGTAAAATGCGGGCTGTGGTCAAAAAAGAGCTGAGGAATGCTTGAAGACTGAAAGGCAAATTGCAGAGGGGGAAAAAACTAACCCTTAGCGCTTCTTTCAGTACTGTAGCAGAAAAAGGAAAGTCAAAGAGCAGGTTAAGTGCATAAAGAATAAAAGTGGATCGCTGCTATATGATAACAAGGATATTGCGGATACCTTAAACAGTCACTTTGTTGAGAATTTTATCTCAGAGTGGGTCTTTATTCGGCCAGAGGGCATGTCAAATGCTCAAGATTATTTAGCGGAAATTGAGGTTAGGGATAACGAAGTATTAGACAAGTTGCATAAACTAAAGGCAGATAAGGCAGCGGGTCCTGATGGCTTATATCCTAGAGTGCTCAGGGAAGTTAGTGAGATTATCTTTAAGCCGCTATCCACCATCTTCAGACGGTCTTTAGAAACTGGAGAAATACCAGTTGATTGGAAACAGGGCAACATAATACCAATATATAAGAAAGGGGACCATACTGAGCCAGGAAATTACTGGCCAGTCAGTTTAACTTGCATTGCGTGCAAAATATTGGAATCTATCATAAAAGATGAGCTGGACTTATTTCTTGAACGTAACAATATCTTGAGGGATAGCCAACGTGGTTTCCGTAAGGGAAGGTCATGCCTGACAAATATGGGGATAAATATGATTTCTCAAACTATCGTCCTGTCTCGATTTTACCTCAATGCTCAAAGGTCCTAGAAAAGCTCTTCAATGACAGATTGGACAAGCACATTGATAAACACAAAATACTGTGTGACAGTCAGTATGGGTTCAGGAAAAAACATTCGACAGCACTAGCCCTAACGGAATTTATTGAAATGATTAAAGATTCACTAGATTCAAACTTATATTCTATAGGCATATTTATTGATCTGAAGAAAGCAGGGACACTATAAATCACGATATACTGATTGAAAAAACTTTACAAATATGGAATAAGAGGACCGCATTAAAATGGACCAAAAATTACTTAACAAGTAGGGACTAATTTGTGCAGATGGGCAATAGCAAATCAAATTGCTTGGACATTACCTGTGGAATTCCTCAGGGCTCAGTCATAGGTCCTAAGTTGTTCATAATTTACATAAATGACATTGTTAAGGTGTCCGATATCCTAAAACTAATTTTATTCGCAGATGACACGACTATTTTTTGCTCAGGTGTCGATCTTAAACAATGGTAACATTGGCTAATAACGAAATGTCTAAACTTCACACGTGGGTTTAATGTAAACAAATTATCACTAAATCTTACAAAGACCAAATTTATGATGTTTGGGGAAAAAAAGGCCTGAAGGATGACATAGACTTAAAGGTAAATGGTACCAGCATTGAAAGGGTAAACGAATATAAAGTCATGGGAGTTATGTTAGATAATCTCTTAAGCTGGAAACCGCATGTAAACTTGGTTCAAAAGAAAGTTAGCTAAAAGCGTGTCTATTCTTTGGAAAATGCAGAAATTATTAAAACACAAGTCTCTTAAAATAATCTATTCAGCACTCATAGCACCCCACTTACATTACTGCGCTGAAGTATGGGGACACACTTATAATAATACAATAGAATCATTGTTTAAACTCCAAAAAAAAAGGCCCGTAGAATTATTCATTCGTTCCTTATGGAACTCATACAAACGATTTGTTTATTAAGGCAAGGTTTCTTAAATTACAGGATATAATAAAATTCAACTCCTTGCAAATTGTATATTTAGGATACCACAAAGAATTGCCTAGAAATGTACAATGCCTATTTTTGGAACGTGAATGTACCCATGATCTAAGAGGCAGAATGTTGTTGCAGAAGAGAAGGGTCAAGTCGACTCGGAGTGAGCACTCCTTATCTGTGGCTGGAGTCAGTGCATGGAATATACTTGAAGACAGTATTAGAATGGCAGACAATCTGAAGGTCTTTAAGTATCTTTTGAAATGTGCATGTTTGAACAACTATAAACTTATCCAACAAAATGACATTGGATAAACTAAACGGAACCATAACGGGCAAAAAACAATAGGGGTTGTTTAGAGACTAAATATGTGGACTGCTATTGTTAAATCTGTACCATTGCATCTGCTGAACACACCAGGCCACCTGTCTAAAAAGAAACCGTCACAGCACATTACTACAGACAGCTGTAACCAACATGGACCTTATAAACTGGTCGTTAAATGCAATTGACAAAAATTATTTCCACGAGGCGGACAGGTTCTGGAGAACCGAAATGCCCGGATGGGACATTCCCGGCTGGTTACACCATGGATGCTTGGGGAAAGTGGCGTTAAGCTGTGTTTGGCAGTCCTGGACATCGAGGATGTAGAGGACGTCTATCTAGTTGGATTTATGATGGCGGGCCTGCTATCATTGGGGCTCGGTCTGTTTTTGATCGACCATAGGATAAAAAAACTTTGAAAAGCATGGTTATCCTCGACAGAAAGCTCAATAAAATTGGATTTGACGTCAAGGAAGGCAAGGACGGACTAAACATACTGCGAGGGTCATTAAATCCGATATGGCAAGGGTGAACCAAGTCGACGGAGATAATGACTAACTAAGAGATCCATGCAAAGATCCGTATTATTGCACCTTCCACCTATTCCAAATCACTAGGAACAAACCAACTGATGAAGAAAAGGAGTTCAGGTTTCTCTGGACCAAGTCTAATGGATTAAATCAAGAGTGACACTCAAATCTAAACTTGCATAGACACTCAGCTATATTGTGATTAAAATTCTTCATGATGTTCACAACTCTTTATTATCTTATGTTGTGGTGCTTAAATCGTAGTGTAAATGGACGCTCAGCTCTGTTGTGATTTATGAATCTTTATGATATCTTAACCATAATCAGACTGTTTTTTCTGGAAGTTGGGGGGGACTTTGACAAAGTTTATCTCGCTTCTCCCCGACCCTTTCGGTTATGATACATGTTGTATTGAAATTGTCATGAAATGAGTATACAATCATGCCGAAATAAAAACAAAAATCAAAAATCAAAATCAAACCTGGAATTTTTTGAAGAGGCCACCAAGACTGACGACCAGAGCAGGGCTTATGATATCATATACTTGGATTTTCAGAAAGCATTTGATCCAGTACCACATAAGAGACTAATTTTTAAAATGAGCTCCATTGGAGTTACAGAAGGTATTCTGTAGTGGATTCAAAACTGGTTACAGGACAGAACACAAAGAGTGGTGGTCAGTGGTATCTCACCTGAGCTAGGTATGGTGGGGAGTGGCGTCCCCCAGGGATCGGTGTTGGGACCCCTGCTGTTCCTCATCTACATTAATGACCTTGATAGGAATATTGAGAGCAGATTAGTTAAATTTGCAGATGATACTAAATTGGGAGGTTTGGCAAATAGTTTAGAGTCCACTAAAGTGATTCAGGATGATTTGGATAGAATCCAGAATTGGCAGAAATGTGGCAAATGAAATTTAATTTGGCAAAATGTGAAGTTGTACATGTAGGTAATAAAAACATTAGACGGGATTACTTCATGGGAGGTTTAAAACTGGAATGTGCTCCACACGAGAAAGATCTGGGAGTGATTGTTGACCAAACCCTCACAGGCTCTAGCCATTGTGCCGTAGCAGTTAAAAAAGCCAATCGGATGCTGGGATACATTGCCAAAAGTATTGAGTACAAATCCAAGGAGGTGATGCTTCTTTTGTACAATACATTCGTCAGACCACATCTGGAGTATTGCGTACAGTTCTGGGGACCATATTTTAAGAAAGATATAGAGGCTCAAGAGAAGTTCAGAGAAGAGCCACTAAGCTAATTCCGGGTATAAAAGATGAAAGCTATGAGAAGAGGCTGAAGATCCTTAATCTCTTTAGTCTTAGGAAAAGGAGACTCAGGGGTGGTCTGATTGAGGTCTTTAAATATGTTAAAGGGATTAACAAAGTGAATTATGTAGGATTCCTTCGACCAAGTGTTGTTAGTAGAACTCGGGGTCACAAATGGAAGTTGACCAAAGGTACATTTAGCACTGATATTCGGAAATATTTCTTCACCCAAAGAGTAATTTTGATGTGGAATAGCTTGCCTGACCATATTGTTGAGGCAGAGACCTTGGGAGTTTTCAAGAGCAGGCTTGACTTAAAGCTAGATACCATGAGTCATTGAGTATCTGAAGTGATGTAATCACAATAGTATAAAGAAACTGGCGAGCCTAGTTGGGCTGAACAGCCTGTTCTCGCCATTCATGTTATGTTATGTTAATCACAGGTAATTGGAGCGATCTGATATAGCGCAACACTGTCATAAATCGGGAGATGAGATGAAGGAAGGGGATTATTTGTCGATGTCCGCACTTCCGGTGATAAGACCAACCGCCAAGTCAATGCATGCATGCTTAAATGCGATGAGCTTTGGCGCTTAACCGCAGTCGAATACCATCGTGGATACACAGATATGAATATGAAATTCGAGTCAAAGCTGGAGTTCACGTCCTGGAACTAAACGTTATAAATCGCCATTATATTACCTAGCGTTCGACCACGCACGGATATGAGCGGAAGTTCACTCGTCGACATTTTGACCCGTCATTAGCGGCAAGCATATCCGCTTTGCAATGTGCAGTATTGTATATAAGATCGCTTCTATTGGGTCCTGTGGGGAGAGTGTCCTGCGACCCGACCCACGGATCGCCAACATCAAGCCATGTTCCCCCCCCAAAGCAAGAAAACCTAGGGGAAACACGAATAAAGTATATTCAATTAATACATTCAATGTTGAAATTATTATGGTTGTGCTACCAGAAATTGTTTTTTTTTTTTTAGTCATGTGACTGGAATTCCTAGGAAGGGGTTTTCCCAAAAGTTCATGTCTGGTGTTCTGGACTGCGGGCTTGGTTGTTATGGTTGCTTGAAAGTTCATCACAAAACTGGACACGAAGGTGCCGGCCAAAATATTTTTGACATTAAAATGTATGGACATTGGATAACACAAAAAAAAGAAACAAGGTATTTTTTGAGCAGTTATTACTTTATTTATTCATGGTATTTGCAAAGACTCATTTCTTGATGGAGTTGGTGTATTTTCAACTCAGACATTCATCATATTGCTGGACATGACTGACGGTGCACATTACTCAATTTTTAAAAGTGCTTTCTTCCAGAGAAATAAAAGATTTGACAAAACTAGCCACATTGCCTAAAAAGATGATCATGAAACTGATGAATGGGTTACTACTTAGGTAAAGTAAAAGTTCTTTGGGGTAGTAATCAGTGTTATTACTATCACCTGCTAATATAGCAAAATATTGGTTGTATTTCTGCTCATATCTTTGATCATTTATGGGTTTTATTGGGCACAGAAATGAGAATAGTCATTGGGGGGACCATTTAGGTATTCTGACATATACAGTGGCGAAAGTAAGTATTGAACGCGTCAACAGTTTTCTCAGTAAATGTATTTCTAATGAAGTCATTGACATGAAATTTTCACCAGATGTCTGTACAACCCAAGTAATCCACACGTACAAAGAAATCAAAACAAATTAAAGCTGCAAGCAGCGTTGAACGGGCCCTCGCGCCCTTGTGCACGTTGGGGGTAGTGGTTGAGATCCTGACGGGTGCAGTTGTGCACTCACGACCAGTGCACAGGTCAAGTACAGGCACCAACCTGTGATAAAGTTTTGTTTAATCGGACAAAGCAGGAAGGAGTTATGAAAAGTTGATAGTTCATCCACCTGGGGGCGCTCTGAGCGTAACCAAATGTGGGCATGTGCATTCAGGGGCAGACCGTCAGCACAAATGCGAAGTTTTGAGCAAATAGGCCAATGTCAATGTAAAATATGGCATTTCCTGTTTCCATAAGGGGGCGCTATGGAGACATTTTGCTCCCCCATGGGCCAGGCCCCTATCAGATTTAAGAGCTTGCCATCCTTGACCTGTGTATCAATTTTTTATGATATCTGAGTTCAGTGAAGACGTCAAAACCACAAGCGTATTTTCATGGCAAGAGATCCATCTCCGCCGCGTTGCCACACGAACGCCCTAAATTGTAGCTTCACAGCATTCATAAGGTAGCTTCACCAACTTGTTTTGCATGTTTTAGAAGTGGAATGAAGTTGATGGGTTCAACTATGTGTCGTCAGTACATTTTAAAGTAAAAAATGGTCACTTCCTGTTACCACCAGGGGGCACTATTAGTAAAGTGGGAAGTTATTATATTGTGACATTCAGGGCGGATCCATCATCATGTCCAACAAGTTTGAAGCTTCTACGATCTAGTATGTTGGCGTGAGAGCATTTTGAAATTTTTTTGGCGGGTCGCCAATTTTTGTCACGCCCTAGCAGCCATGCCCTTTGACCTACAGACATGCAGAGCACAACTTTTCATCAGCTTGGTCTCTAGATGATCTCTACCAAATTTGAAGTCAATCAGTCGAAAACCCTAGGAGGAGTTCGTTTTAAAATTCAAAAATTCAAATCAAAATGGCCGACTTCCTGTTGGGTTTAGGGCGTGGCTCCAATGAGTTTTTTGTATGTCTGGGTATGCTACACATATGTATCAAATTTCGTCTGCCTACGACAAAGTAACCAAATTGGATACTTCCTGTTACCACAGGGGCGCTATTAGTAAAGTGGGAAGTTATTATATCGTGACGTTCAGGGCGGAGCCATCATCATTTCCAGCAAGTCTGAATCTGCTACGATCAAGTATGTTGGCGTGAGAGCATTTTGAAATTTTTTTGGCGAGTAGCCAAAATTTGTCCCGCCCTAGCAGCCACGCCCTTTGACCTACAGACATGCAGATCACAACTTTTGATCAGCTTGCTCTCAAGATGATCTCGACCAAATTTGAAGTCAATCGGGCAACATCCCTAGGAGGAGTTTGTTTTCGAAGTACAATCTGGTCACTTCCTGTTACCAAGGGGGGGGCGCTATTAGTAAAGTGAAAAGTTATGATATGGGGACGTTCAGGGCAGAGACATCATTATGTCCAGCAAGTTTGAAGCTGCTAAGATCAAGTATATATGGGCGAGAGCATTTTGAAATTTTTTTTGTCGAGTCGCCAAATTTTGTCACGCCCTTGCAGCCACGCCCTTTGACCTACAGACATGCAGAGCACAACTTTTGATCAGCTTGCTCTCTAGATGATCTCGACCAAATTTGAAGTCGATCGGACAAAATCCCTAGGAGGAGTTTGTTTTAAAATTCAAAAATTAAAATCAAAATGGCCGACTTCCTGTTGGGTTTAGGGCGTGGCTCCAATGAAATTTTTGTATGTCTGGGTATGATAGATAGGTGTTCGAATTTCATCTGCCAACGAGAAAGTAACCAAATTTCCCTATAGAATTTTGAAACATGTTTAGGGCGCTATTTTTGGCATTTTCGTCGACCATGAACAACCACCCAAAAATATCAATTTCGAATCTGGCTGGACGAATGTGGAAAGTTAGGCGTTTTCACCATTGGGAAAAGGCGAAATTGGCCTTTGAAATGTCGGAAGAATAATAATAATAATAATAATAATAAACAGTAAATGATTTCAATAGGGCCCTCCGCAGAGCGACTTGCAGTAGGGCCCGGGCCCCTAATGATAATAATAATGAAAATAATTAAAAGGTGCAAGCAGCGTTGAGCGGGCCCTCGCACCCTTGTGCACGTTGGGGGTAGTGGTGAGATCCTGATGGGTGCAGGTGTGCACTCAGGAACAGTGGACAGGTCAAGTCCAGGCACCAACCTGTGAGAAAGTTTGGTTTAATCGGACAAAGCAAGAAGGAGATATGAAAAGTTGATAGTTCATCCACCAGGGGCGCTCTGAGCTGAACCAAATGGGGGCAGGTGCATTCAGGGGCAGACCGTCAGCACAAATGTGAAGTTTTCGAACAAATCGGCCAATGTCAATGTAAAATATGGCATTTCCTGTTTCCACAAAGGGCGCTATAGAGACATTTTGCTCCTGACATGGGCGAGGCCCCTATCAGATTTAACAGCTTGCCATCCTTGACCTGTGTATCAATTTTTATGATGAAACGAGTTCAGTGAAGACATCAAAAACACAATCGTATTTTCATGGCAAAGGGATCCATTTTAGCTGCCTTGCCACATGAGCGCCATTAGTTTTAGCTTCACAGCATTCATAATGTAGCTTCAACAACTTGTTCTGAATTTTTTAGAAGTGGAATGAAGTTGATGGGTTTGACTTTGTGTCATCAGTACATGTTAAAGTAAAAAATGGTCACTTCCTGTGACCACCCATCGTGAGTTTAGGCGTGGCTCCAATGAGTTTTTGTATGTCTTATGATACACATGTGTGGGAATCTGCCTATGACAAATGAACTGGTCATTTCCTGTGACTATTAGAAAAGTGGAAGTTATGATATCATGACATTCACGGCGGAGCCATCATTTCCAGCAAGTTTGAAGCTGCTACGATCAAGTATGTTGGCGTGAGAGCATTTTGAAATTTTTTTGGCGACTCGGCAATTTTTGTCACGCCCTAGCAACCACGCCCTTTGACCGAAAGACATGCAGAGCACAACTTTTGATCAGCTTGGTCTCTAGATGATCTGTACCAAATTTGAAGTCAATCGGTCGAAAACCCTAGGAGGAGTTCGTTTTAAAATTCAAAAATTCAAATCAAAATGGCGGACTTCCTGTTGGGTTTAGGGCGTGGCTCCAATGATTTTTTTGTATGTCTGGGTATGATACATATGTGTATCGAATTTCGTCTGCCTATGACAAAGTAACGGAACTGGTCATTTCCTGTCACCACCCGGGGGCGCTATTAGAAAAGTGAGAAGTTATGACATCATGACATTCACGGCGGAGCCATCGTAATTTCCAGCAAGTTTGAAGCTGCTCCGATCAAGTATGTTGGCGTGAGAGCATTTTGAAATTTTTTTGTCGAGTCGCCAAACTTTGTCACGCCCTAGCTGCCACGCCCTTTGACCTACAGACATGCAGAGCACAACTTTTGATCAGCTTGGTACTCGATGATCTGGACCCAATTTGAAGTCGATCGGGCAAAATCCCTAAGAGGAGTTCGTTTTTTCAAAAATTAATTACTGGACACTTCCTGTTACCATTTTTTGCATCGTCTGGGTATGATACATATGTGTATCGAATTTCGTCGCCTATCAGTAAAGTGTAAATTTATGATATGGGGATGTTCAGGGCGAGCCCTCATCATGTCCAGCAGGTTTGAAGCTGCAAAGATCAAGTATGTTGGCGTGAGAGCATTTAGAAATTTTTTTTTTTGTCGGGTCGGCCAAACTTTGTCACGCCCTAGCAGCCACGCCCATTTGACCGACAGACAAGCAGAGAACAACTTTTGATCAGCTTGGTCTCTAGATGATCTCCACCAAATTTGAAGTCAATCGGGCAAAGTCCTTGGAGGAGTTCGTTTTCAAATTTAAAATTCAAATCAAAGGGGCCGACTTCCTGTTGGGTTTAGGGGTGTGGCTCAATGAGTTTTTTTGTATGTCTGGGTATGCTACATAGGGTCTCGGAATTTCGTCTGCCTCCGACAAAGTAACCGAACTTTCACTCCTGGAATTTTGAAACGTGTTTAGGGGGCGCTATTTAGTAATAAAAAAATTTATTATATCCAGGCGTTCGTGCTGAGCCAAAATATCGAATTTGATCCAGACAAATTTGGAAAGTTACTACGCGTTTTCACTATTGGGAAAGAGACGAAATTTTTGAAATGTCGGAAGAATAATATACTATTCAAAAAAAGTAGGGGATATTGGATTTACAAGTACCATGAAATGCAGATCATGAGGTCAGGAAGGAAACAAATGACATAAAAACATTAAGGAAACATTTGTCAATTTATTGAAACCCTGTGTACAGTCAGTAAAGGACAGATTCTCCAGAATAAGGTTTGACAAAAACACAGGGTCAACATCAAAATTACCACCATTGTTGGGTTTCAGTAGCGGGTAAAAACCCCTCGGTTTTAGACAAGCTGGGAATACATATGCGTGGCATACTCCTAACGAGGCGCCCCAGGTCATTTTGGGGAACGTTATTCCATTCCTGTTGCAATGCTGCAGCAAGTTCTTGGACATTGGCAGGAGGTTGTTGGCGTTGGCGTAGCCGCTGTCCGAACTGCTCACTTCATGTCCCAGACATGCTCGATGGGGAAAGGTCCGGACTGAGTGCTGGCCATGGTAATGTGGTGATATTCTGCTGCTGGAGGTAATCTGTAACGATCCTGGCCCTATGACATCTGGCATTGTCATCTTGGAAAATGAAACGGGCCATAACGGCGTGCAACGCGGACCTACAACATGGGGTGCCAAGATGTTGTCAGTAGTACTGCCCTAGACGATCCAGCAACAACATGCAAGTCTGTTCTGCGGCAGCAGTGATGCCTCCCCACACCATTACAGATCCAAAGTAAACACGGATCACTCTAATGGCGTTAACGTCATGGAAGCGTTCGTTACGTCGGCGCCAAACCCTCCTGCGTCTGTCAAGGAAGTCCACAGTGAACCTCGACTCATCTGAGAACATTACGTTGTTCCATCGGGCGATTATCCCAGCGTTGATGATGGCGACACCATTGGAGTCTGGCCCTAATGTGAGCGATCCCTCAAACAGGGAATGACACGACGAGGGCGTCGCCGGGCGTGTAAGTGAAATCTGTGCAGGCGATTCCTGATGGTCTGGCCACTCACTACCAAGCCAGTATCTCTTTGAAGTTGAGACCTTATCTGATTTGCTGTTACCATACGATTTCTCAAGACAATAGTGCGGATGAATCTGTCCTGAGCCTGAGTTGTTGCCCCAAATTCGACCGGATCGTGGTCTATCCTGAACAGACCCTGTAGCACGATGTCGGGACCATAATCTGCTGATGACAGACTGGGAAACATTCATTGCCCTTCCAACGACCTGTCTTTGCCAACCTGTAGCATGCCAAAGGGAAATTTTCTCCTCCTGTGTTAGGCGGCGCATGGTCTCTGTTTAATTGTCGACTTCAAGCACTGATAATCTGATGCTTTCTCTTCAAAATCTTTCTTTACAGTGGCTCTAACCTTCCAATTCAGAGTCATGCAAATTTGTGGCACAACCCCTTGATCATCAATAGCATCCCGTGCAGATCGTGAGAGTGTCATTGATGTGTTTGGGTGATGAATTTCTTTGGAAATGCTTCCTCAGTAAGGAACTATACAACATGGTTTCAATCCTTTGTATATGTGAAAATTTTGATCTCAAAATAAAATATCCCTACTTTTTTTGAATAGTATAAATAATAATAATAATAATAATAATAATAATAATAAACAAAGCGATTTCAATAGGGCCCTCCATGAGCGACTTGCAGTTTTCGGGCCTAAAAAATAAACAGCGCGATTTCAATAGGGCCTTCGCAGACGACTTGCAGTCGGCTCGGGCCCTAATAAGTCCATTAATTATGTGTAACATAGTGGAATGACACTGGGAATAAGTATTGAACACATGAAGAAAAGGAGGTGCAAAAAGGCATGGAAAACCAAGAAACCAGCTGAAATCGGTCAGAATTAAAGCAATCATGTCCCCTATCAGTGTAAATTAATATTACCTGGTTTAGTCCAAATTGATGGCCTATAAAAAGGTTTCTCATTACCAAGGTGTCACACAAGAAGCATCTCATGATGGGTAAAAGCAGAGAGCTCTCAAGACCTTCGCAACCTTATTATTATCTCAAAACATACTGATGGCATTAGTTACAGATGTATTTTTAAACCTCTGAATGTTCCAGTGAGCACCATTGGGGCCATAATCCGGAAGTGGAAAGAACATCATTTCACCATAAACTAACCACGACCAGGTGCTCCTTGCAAGATTTCTGACAGAGGAGTCAAAAGAATAATCAGAAGAGTTGTCCAAGAGCCAAGGACCACTCACGGAGAGCTTCAGAAAGACCTGAAATTAGCAGGTATATAGTTGCAATCAAAATTATTCAACCCCTGTTGCAAATTAGGTTTACTGGCAAAATTTACAAACTTTCAACTGTTTGCAATGAACAAATCAAACAAGAACAATTTAAATGGCTCAACACAACCGATATTACAAGTGGCTTCTCAAAATTCAACACAAAATGCCACTTTTAATGACTAATGCAGGCTCAAAATTATTCAACCCCTTCATGACAAGCATCTTTAATACTTAGTAGAGCACCCTTTTGCCGCTATGACCTGCTGGAAATGTGATCCATAGGCAGACAACAGCTTCTGGCAGCATCCCCAAGGAATCTTCGCCCAGTCCTCATGGACAATGGCCTCCAGTTCAGTAATATTCTAGGGTTTTCATGCTGCAACTGTGTTCTTCAAATCCTACCAAAGATTTTTTATGGGGTTCAAGTGAGGCGACTATGATGGGCATTCTAGAATCTTCCCAGACTTCTTCTGAAACTAAGCCTCAGTGGATGTTGAGGTATGCTTAGGATTATTGTCCTTTTGGAAGGTCCAATGATGCCCAAGCGTCAGCTCCCCTACAGACAGCATGACATTTTCTCCTTGGAAATCCTGGTACTTGACTGAATCCATCTTGCCCTCCACACTTTGTAGATTTCCAGTGCCAGAGGAAGCTAGGCAGTCGCAGAGCATCAAAAAGCCCCCACAATTCTTCACTGTAGGCAGGGTGCATTTTTCAGCATGTGCTTTTTCGTTCCTCCTGCAGACATACCACTGATTCATTTGCCTGAAATATTCCAGTTTTGTTTCATCACTCCACAGAACAATATCCCCAAACTTCTGAGACTTATTTATATGGTTTTGAGCATGTCGGAACTTGTGCTTTTGGATCAGTTGTGGTTTATGTCTTGGAGTTCTTCAACATTTAGTATATGCCCTACTGCGCTAACTGAAACTTCAATGCCTTCTGTCTCCAAGTCTTGCTGCGGGTCTCCTGCAGTCACTCGAGGGTTTTTGACCACCTGTCTCCTCAGGAATCTGGTGACGGCCTTTGATAGCTTCCTTTTTCTGCCACATCCTGGCTCTGTAGCCGCTCTTCCTTTAACTCTGAACTTGCGAACAATGCTTCTAACTGTATTTCTACGAAAATTCAGTGCCTATGCTACCTTTTTGTATCCTTTTCATAGTTTCTGCCAGGCAATGATCTCCTCTTAGCTCGTTGGACAATTCTTTTGACATCCATATTTCTAATATGCAATCAAATGTCAGTGTCAATAAACCCCTAGCGAGTGCAATTATTTGATGTGTTCTATTTCAAGCAAACCTGATGCAACTAATTAAGCTCTTGATTAGCTGCATTAGGTGTGCTTAAGACAACACCTGATTTGCAAATATGCTCTCATGACGGATTCTATTCGGGGGGTTGAATAATTTTGAGTCTGCAGTAGTCATTAAAAATGGCATTTTGTGTTAAATTGGAGAAATCACTTGTAATATTAGTTGTGTTGAGCTATTTAAAATGTTCTTGTTTAATCTGTTTATCACAAACAGCTGGAAGTTTGTAAATTTTGCCATTAAACCCAATTTGCAATGGGGGTTGAATAATTTTGATTGCAACTGTAGTTGTTTCAAAGAAAACGATAAGTAATGCACTCAACCCCCATGGCCTCTATGCACGCTTACCATGCAGGACTTCATTGCTGATGAAAAAAGAATGTTGAATCTCCTTTGAAGTTTGCTGCACAACATTTGGACAAGCCTATGAAATACTTGGAGAATATAGTCTGGTCAGATGAGACCGAAATTGAACTCTTTGGATGTCATAGCACACACCATGTTTGGAGGACAAACGGCACTGCACATCACCCCCAAAACACCATACCAACAGTGATGTTTGGAGGTGGGAACATCATGGTGTGGGGCTGTTTTTCTGCATATGGTACTGGCATACTTCATATAATTGAAGGAAGGATAAATGGAGACGTGTACCGAGACATTCTTGATGAGAATCTGCTGCCATCTAACAGGATGCTGAAGATGAAATGAGGGTGGACATTTCAGCAAGACAATGATCCCAAACACTGAGCCAACCAAGTTAACTCTCAATTGGTTTCAGAGAAAGAAAATGAAGCTGCTAAAATAGCCCAATCAATGACCCAACTTGAACCCAATTGAAAATCTATGAAAAAAGAACTGAAGATCAGAGTATATAGAAGAGCCTGCCCGGAACCCTCAAGATTTGTAGACAGTTTGTGTGGAAGAATGGGCCAAAATCACACCTGAGCAGTGACTAGTTTCTCCATACAGAAGGCGTCTTGAAGCTGTCATTACCAACAAAGGCTTTTCCTACTAAGTATTAAATAAATTTCAGTAAGCGTGTTCAATACTTTTCGACTTCATAACCCATAACTTAATTTGTGGACTTATTGTGTGCTTGCTTCAGCAGAAGTAGCACACTCTATTCTTTACTACTACTTCTTCTTTTTCTTCTTCCGCCTAAATTTGGCTGACTAACTCCTCCTACACAGTTTAAGCTATTGATTCTGTTCAAACCTTAAAAAATTCAGCTTGTTCTGAATTATGCTGCATCTGTACAGATTTTTGATTTTCTTTTTAGTTTTTAAGATATTTAATTTTAAAAGTCATTTTTTGGGGTCCTATTAAATCAAACCATTTTTGTCCTGATTCAGTAGATTCAGCTATTTTCTGCTATTTTTTTACTCTGTCATACTTTTAGCTAGAAATGTCATTCAAACTGCAAAATGTTATGTTAAGCTTGTATCATTTCTTCTCTGTTCAAATTTTTCGTAACTTCTATAATTTTTTTATTATAATTTTTTAAAATAATTTCTGTTAAAATATATTCTGGGAACTTAGTGTGGTGACATCACTGTTAGAGTGGCGAACAGCTCTAAAATCGTCAAGAGGTCTTTTCTTAAACTTGCTCTAACTCCCACAGTTTTCACTCCACATAAATATTTTTATATCTAAGTTGTAGGAAAAGTTGTGCTGATCACAAAAATATAACTATGCAAGCAATCGGACAGATGGTTTTGGCAGTATGAGCCGAAAAGCGAGGGGAGCACAAACTGAAACTCCATTAACTCCTATATTAAATGAGACAGAAAATTCCGGTTGGAAAGCTGAGAAACAGTTTTATAACTTGCTCTTGTTCCCACATTTTGGCACTACACACACAATTTTGACATATTTTGCCCAGCAGACTCTCCTCTTTAGTATGGCATCTCTATTTCGTAGATTGGACTTACTGTCTTTGAGGTAGAGACAGTAGTATGTAAGACACACCTTCGCTAATATCTCCGTTGGACCAAATGCTTTAACCATTAACTCAAATGGTTCAGCGAAATTGTGGCATAGCGGTTTTGCGGTTCAATTCTGCCCTCTGCTGGACTTTTTCCTGGCCTCAGCATTATCATCGTTCGGATTAAGATTGATAGGACTGTTAGACAAATCTCATTCTTCTGCGTCAAACTCAGTGAAAGAATTTTCGGTATTGTCATTTGTACAGTCGCTCAAACCAGCTCCAAGAGAGCACATTTAGGGCAGCAAAGACTGGTCTTTTCGCAGTGCGGGTCCATGAGAACACGTTCAGTAAAAAAATTGCAAAGCAGAAAGAAATTGCTCAAGCTCCTATTCCTGTATATACAAGCAACTGTTCGCACTACCTAGATATATTTACGATCATATCAAAACAGTTGAAATACTGGTTTCAAAATGACCGTAACTGCCATCCTTGCTGAGCCAGAAGACGTAACTTTTCCATACTCATTGAGTAGTTAAATAGTTAAGGTCAGCTAGCTATTGATTTTGTCATCTGCAGTGATGGCAATTTCAAAACTCAAGTTCCACCCGTTTCAAGCATGTTCTGTGCACTGTGTTCGTGAGCTAACTAGCTAATAATAGCACAGAAATAAAAAGGGAGCTGTGAATAATTTCACAACATGTGTTAACAATATCTTGCAGCCTGCTATTAGTAGCTATTTAGCTTGCGAACACACAGTGGACAGAAATGAACAGAGAGCCGCGAATAATAGCATTTCACTACTTGGCCAGGTCAGCGTTGTATAGTTCGGGACTGGGTGAGGCACTGACAGTGAGCTATAAGCAACAACAGCTGCGGCAGTCTGCCAATGTGGCCTGCCATGTTTGCTCCGCCATAAAGCTAATTTCTCAGCATGCACTGCTTTAATAATAATAATAATACATTTTATTTGAAAGCGCCTTTCAGGACACCCAAGGTCACTGTACAGAAAATATAAAAAACAAAATATAAAATACAAGATAAAAGACAACATACAATAAATTGGGAGGGGGGACTGTGTGAAGCAGTTTAGAGAGAGTAAGCAAGTCTGAACAGATAAGTTTTGAGTTTAGATTTGAAGATGGGCAGGGTGGCAGAGCTACGGAGGTCAGGTGGCAGTGAGTTCCAGAGTTTGGGAGCAGAGCGGCTGAAAGCTCTGCTCCCCATAGAGCTAAGGCGGGCAGTGGGAACAGTGAGATGGAGGGAGGAAGAAGATCTGAGGGCACGGGATGGAGTGACAACGTGCAGGAGATCAGAGAGATAAGGAGGGGCGAGGTTATGGATAGACTTGTAGGTGTGCAGAAGGATTTTGTAAGTGATTCTTTGATTTACTGGGAGCCAGTGGAGTTGCTGAAGGACGGGGGTGATGTGGTGGGATGAGGGGGTTTTGGTGATGATCCGGGCAGCAGAGTTCTGAACCAGTTGAAGTTTATGGAGGGACTTATGAGGGAGGCCGAAGAGGAGTGAATTACAACAGTCAAGGCGGGAGGTGACAAGGCTATGGACGAGGATGGCGGTGGTGTGGGGGGTGAGGGAGGGGCGGAGACGATTGATAGAGCGCAGGTGGAAGTAAGCAGACCAGGTGATGTTATTAATGTGAGATTGAAAAAAGAGTGTACTGTCGAGGGTGACACCCAGACTCTTAACCTTAGGGGAAGGGGAGACTAAGGAGCTGTCAATGGAGAGAGAGAAGGTGTCAACTTTAGATAGGGTGGATTTGGTGCCAATGAGTAGGAATTCAGTTTTATTGCTGTTTAATTTTAAAAAGTTAGAGGTGAACCATGATTTTATTTCAGAAAGACAGGAGGTGAGGGAGGGGGTGGGAGTGTGGAGTTAGGTTTGCAAGAGAGGTAGAGCTGGGTGTCATCCGCGAAGCAGTGGAAATAAATGTTAAATTTACGGAAGATATGGTTGACCTAGATACGCACAGAGCTATAGAGAGAGATGCATCAACCTCATTGACTCCAATTAACCTTTTTTTTTTTTTTTACTGCTGGGTTGAAGCAGAGTAGACTCTGTCACGATGCAGCTGAAAAGTCAGAATTCCTTAAACTACTACTTTCAGCTTTAAAGTCTTGTGTTTACATTTCAAGCAGTTTTTCAACATTTCTTCAGCAATTTCCTTTGCCTCTCAGTTTCCAAGCACCTTCATTTTATAAGCCAACCTCTTCAACTTTTCTCGCTGAAGCAAGCACACAAATTTTCTTCAGAAAATTTAGCCTTTTCTAGTTTGTTTTAATTTCCTTGTTTGTGTGGATTACTTGGGTTGTTACCAACATCTGGTGAAAATTTCATGTCAATGGCCCCATTAGAAATATATTTACTGAGAAAAATGTTGATGCATTCAATGCTTATTTTTCCCGCTTTATAGTTTGCCCTATCTCTGACCTTCCATCAAGTCATCATAGCCAGAAACTTGGAAAGATCGCAGCACTTTTGACCAAAGGTAAATTTTACGAGTCATGTTAAGATTGCCCAATTTGAACAAATTTGGAGTCCAAATATATTTTCTGACTTGACAAATTAAAGTAAGCAACTTTTAAAAACCAAAATGACAGTTTTCACCTTGAAATTTAAAAAAAGCTGCCAAAAGTGTCATCTGAGCATAAAATCTGTGTACTCCACGATTGAGTCAAATAGCATGGTTGTGTATTATATTTTTAGTTGGTACGAACAGATAAGCGTACCTTGATACAGGGATCATTTAGCACTGCTTTCATTCACAGTTTACAGCTCTGCTCATCGCCAGTTTCAATAGTCAGATTTCTCATTGTAATTGCTACAGTCTGAATTGTGTCGGATTCTTGAGGGTCTACTGTGGTTATAATAGTTTTAGATATCAGTGCAACATATACTGAGAGACATTAAAACGCTTAATAAAATATGCTGTTTTAAGTAGTGGTAAATGGTTTGTTTCGTAGTCGCAAAACACTGTTTCGGGAAACTGTGCTTTTGGTAGTGAGACTTGCCCTCACTGTTATCGTTAGATTGGCAGGCAATTCAGCAGTTCTTATGAATTATCAGACATGGCAGAAGACGTTCTATCGAATGTGTATTTGTGGTGTCACAGATGACGCACTTTGTCGGGGACGACAGCTGACACATCTGGTCATTCTGTGTCATCCCTGCAGTCTTGATACAGTCATTTAATGGACATTAATGCGTCCAGAATCTTTTCTTTGAGACTGGCCATCATTCAACATTCAAAATGTTTGATTCTTCCGAGATTCATTTGTTTGTGACATTTAAAGTGGGAATGATGTGACTTTGTTTATGTGTTTTTTTTATTGGCCCTCATCTTCAACTTTTCATGTGCAAAATGATTTCTCCCAATGTGATTCACGACCATGATCCAGGGAACTGCGCTGCATTTAGATAATCATAATAAGGTGTTAAACCAAGAAAGGATTTGAACCCAGACACTTGACATTTTGCAATACTTACCATACCTGATGGTCAGCATGTCAATCAGCAAAAGGAAAAACTATCAGTTTTCAAATTAGACGATAAAAACCACTTTGCATTTTTAATGCCTCTCAGTATAGGTTAGAGACTTATGGAACATTGAAACATCACTAGTCATGCTGGCACACAAGTTAACTCATACCCATAATTTTCATTTCATTATGAAATTTCAAGGTTAAGACTGCCATTTTAGTTTTTAAAAGTTTCTTAGTTGAATTTTTCATGTCAGAAAACATATAATTAGAGACTAAATTTGTTCAGGTCTTAACATTATCAGTAAACTTGACCATTAGCAAAAGTGTGTTGAACCTTCTACGTTTCCAGTCATTGTGACTTAACGGAAGGTCAGAGATTTGGCATAGTATATATTTTTGATGTCTGTTGACCCCATATTGACCCCTACCAAAAATTAATTACATTTTGAAGAAGGTTACCGAAGCCAAATTTATTTTGTATCCTTCAGGCAACCCAATTTGTCCTAGTGAAGGTGTCATGGGACCTTAAGATTGTTCCTGTGCTAGGTGCTGCTTTGTGAAGCTGGCTGACAAGGCTGTGTTTCATTTAGGGGTGCTGCGGGATATTGCTTTGTGGAGCTGGCTGATGAAGCGACAGCAGAAAGATGTCTACGGAAGATCAACGGGAAACCTCTTCCTGGAGCCACGCCAGTAAACTTTAACCCTTAACCCTAATCACACCTGAACAAAACACACCCTGGCTGTTTTCGGAATCGCATACTATACTTGCAGTACATACTGATTTGACCAAAATGTAGTATGTCGTATGTAGTATGACAACATAAGCAAAATCTGCAGTATGCCAAAAATACCCAGATGTATGCTGATTCGGGGAGAATCTGGCAGTATGCAGCCGACCAGTCTACCTTGCATTCGATATCCCACAGTGCAAAGCGCTGGGAGTTCACAAAAAAAGACATCCGAGGAGTGGCGGCGCGAAAGTTGAATGAGCGGTGTTTTTGGTAAATTTTGTTTTTTATTTCTTCATTAAAATTGCTTTTGGTTTTTTTTGAGGCGAGAAATCAACTGTGTAGATGCCTAAAATCAGCAGTTTCATGGAGATAGATGGCGAATTTAAAATTTGCCCCTTTGGTTTTGGAGTTGAGAAGCTCCTTAAACGGCCGTGACAGCTAGCAAGCACTAGCACCTGAGGGGGTAACGCTGGCTGACAGCCGGCGTGTGAGCCGTCCATATTGATAAAGACGTAGGCCTATTGATAATTTACGTCATCATTTATGTGCAAAAGAAAACCTCTCATAATTTCATGGTGCTATATATAACAATGCTATCGAAAATAAATTTGACTGTCCTTCTACCAATTCGTCCGAGCGACTGCTGATCAAGAAAAGTAAACAGCGACAGGTTTTAGTCATTAAGTTTTGAAGGGCAACTGAATGACACGCAGATGAAGTGCGATAATTTTTGACATTATTTATGATGCATATTGCCATCGGATAAATGTTAACCATATGAGTAAACCAGCTCGAGCCACACGAAAACAAAAACCGATTGGCAAGTATAAAAAGTAACCAGTTTGGATCGAAGGGCGGATTAAGCGTCCAAAAAACAAATGAATTGCAACAACGAAACAAGCTCCAACACACTTTACATTTAACTTAACAGTCAGATAATTTAGTGCAGCTAAATCTGGTTTCTTTCAAACGTCAGACAGGCTTTACACATCCCTCAAAATGATCGTTGGAAAAATAATAAAAACCAACGTTTGTAACTTTTTTATAGCAAAAGGGGCTGCTGCACTATGCGGTGCTTTGTTATTTGCTATGCCCGTTTACTTCTGCCAGCTTTCTTCCATGGTGCTTGACATCCAGCAACTCCCCGACCTAGCATACTGCGAATTAAATCGATTCTGTCGTACTACATACTGCTGTGAAATTCAGTATGTAGTATGTCGTATATACTGCATACTGGATCCGTTGGTAGTATGTAGTAGGCGGTTCCTAAAACGGCCCCTGTTTTAATCACACCTATACAATGCACACCGTGCTTTAACCTTTTACCCTTAACCCTTATTACACCTGTACCACACACTTCCTGTTTGAAAGCAACAAAAACAGTATTGAAAACATTTCTTTTCTGACTATATTCTCAAGCTTTTGGATGTATTTGTGCTTTAGGAAAGCTTCAGTTGTGGGCAAAGAAAATGCAAAATTGATATTTAGAACATTTGTCTTCTTACTTGCTACATTCTCCAGCTTTTGCATGTGATTAGTGTTTTAGGAAAGTTGATCGTGGAAGGATTTGAGTCTACAGCTGTCATTTTTGGTTGGCCCTGGCTTGTTAAAAGTTTCTGCTTATGCGCAGAGAAAACACTTAATTTATATTTCTAATATTTCTCTTCTGAGCAGCCTATATTCACATGATGTTGGATACACTGAGAAATACTGAATAACTATATAACTACAGTGGGGTGCAAAATTTGGGAACCCCTGGTTTAAAAGTCTGTTACAATTAATCTCCAAGTGATTGAAAGCAAACCTGAACACTAAATGCTACAAAGTTAAACATGACACATTTTAAAGCTAGAATAATTTTTGTTTTTAACTTTTTACAGTTTCAAAATAATAAAACAAGGAAAAAGGCCTTATGCAAAAGTTTGGGAACCCTGTCAGCTAGTACTTTGTAACTCCTCCTTGGGCAGCTAAAACTGCTTGCAAAGCTTCCTGTAGCCAGCTAAGAGTCTTTCAGTTCTTGTCTTTGGAATTTTTCCCCATTCTTACTGACAGAATACCTCTAGCTCAGAAATATTCTTCGGACTTCTTGCATGCACGGCATGTTAGAGGTCTCTCCACAGATTTTCAATAATATTCAAGTCTGGGGACTGTGATGGCCATTCCAAAACCTTCATCCGTCTTTCCTGGAGGTACTTCATGGTGGATTTTGAGGTATGCTTCAGGTCATTGTCTTGCTGGAATACCCAACGTCTCTTCAACTTCAATTTCTGTACTGAGCTTTGAATATTAGCCTCTAGAATGTCTTGATATTTGGTGGAATCCATTCTTCCTTCCTCGTGCACAATATTGCCTGTGCCCCCAGCTGCTCTACAACCCCAAAGCATAATGGATCCACCTCCATGCTTAACAGTTGGCAACGTGTTCTTCTCTACAAATGCTTCACCCTTTTTTCTCAAAACATACTTTCTTTGGTTGTGGCCAAAAAGTTCAATTTTGGTTTCGTCAGTCCAAAGCACAGTGTTCCAATAGGCTTGAAGTTTCTCAAGGTTTTCTTTTGCATACTTCAGATGCTTAATTTTGTGTTGAGGTCGTAGGAAAGGCTTCTTTCTTGCAACTCTGCCATGTAGGTCTTTGTTGTTTAAGGTACGCTGTATTATTGTCCTGTGAACAACTAGACCCGTGTCCACTACTGTTTTTTGCAGCTATTTTGCAGTGATGTGTGGGTTCTTCTAAGCATTTCTCGCCAGATCTCGGGCCTTTCTATCTGAAATTTTTCTTGGTCTTCCAGATCTTGCCTTGACTTAAATTTTTCTATTAATTTTCCATTTTCTTACGATTTTTCTGACCGTAGAAATGGGTAGTTTGAAACGTTGCGAGAGTTTTTTGTAGCCCTCTCCTTGTTGGTTGAAGTGAATTATCTTGATTTTGACATCCTTGGACAACTGTTTAGAGGAACACATGGTTTTTAACACCAGACACAGCAGCCCCCACAGTTGGAGACTTAAGAAGGCATGGAGTTACTTCAGAATATATAGTTCAACCCTGGAAGTATATTCACCTGACTCATTGAAGCCCTAACGAGTAATTCACCTGGGTCTGGGCCTTAGTAATCATCTTCTTAAAAGGTAACAAAGAATAATCCAAAAGGGTTCCCAAACTTTTGCACAGGGCTCTTTTTCTTCCTTATCATTTAAAAACTTATTTAAAATAAAAAGAAACCTTACTTTTAAATTTGCAGAAAGGTGCCATGTTTAACTTTGTAGCATTTAGTGCTCAGGTTTGCTTTCAATCACTTGGAGATTAATTGTAACAGACATTCAAACCAGGGGTGCCCAAATTTTTGCCATCAGAAGGCTGCTTAATTTCATGTTGAAAACGCCGCACAGTAAACTTCGTATTCTCAGCTATGACATCATTGGAGATAGACTCTTTGAAAACCAAGCATAGACATGGCTACTAAAACAGTGGAAGGCTCAAGCTCCACATCTGACTCTGACGACTCCTTTTGCAATGATATGCTGCTTACTGGCAATGTAACGCAGGAACGTCGTTGAGATGAATTTTTGCTGAAAATATTAGGGAGTAGACCATACTCATTTGAACCCTACAGTGAGAGCGATGATCATGCTAAAACGCACGTGCTTTAAAAAGTTATGCACGAGGGCGCCCTGGCAGCACATCGGTCCGAGCCAAGCGCGCACACCATAAAGGCTGTGTCCTTCCCGCGGTGACCCGGGTTCAGGGACGAAGAGTCCTGTAGCCAGTTTTCACTTCTGGCTTCGCCAATGTACATGCCCTGCAGTGGCGTAGATCCAGAACTGAAAAATTGGGAAGGCACATACAGGGATAGAAATTGGATTTTTTTTCACCAGACATCCCGACTAGTTATCACTCAGGTTTACTAGTCCTCCCCATCTTTTACTAGTCAGTCTTTTTTCTTCTTTAACCCATTTAAACTGGGACAGCGTGCACATTTTAACCTTTAAAACCAGGGACGCTGTTACGCATTTCTACCCTTCAGGCCGGGAAAGCGGATACGTCATTTTGTTGTTTTCATTACTTTTCCGACCATTTCCGGGCTCATAGCTGTTCTTTTACAGGCACTTTATACTTGGGCAGATGCCATAGTAACACTTCAAGACACTTTATTTTTTATATTTTTATGTTTATTTTTATTTTATTTGAACGGACACTTTATCATGCCTGCCACCCAGTAGAGGAGCTACAGGGGGTGCAAAGACACGTCCCTTTTAGTCCTGGCTAGATCTCAATCATTTTCCTTTATTGACGTCTTTTCCAATTATCGTAATTGGCAACTGAAGACATGGTTTCTCACCGTATGCAATCTAACAGCGATGAAATCGTGGGCTAAATTCAGTGCAGAAAAATAATTTACTTATTAATTGGCCAATGCGTCGCGTGATTGAATTGGTCCATGTTCCAATGAAACGCGGACTTTCACTCTTGGTATTTCGTGGGTTGATTTAAAAAAAAAAAAAAAAAAAAACAGTGGCACTCGGCAGTTAAATAGCCTAGGTTATAACAAGCGTGCAGCTCAAGCCATTTGCGTGAGAGTCGACAGGTAGGCTATGTAATTTTGAATAACGTAGATTTAAATACAGCAAATACGCGTCCAGAGGAATGATTGTCGTCTTACCTAATCGGGGAGAACAAGCAGCACCTGTTAAGTGCGGAGCGCTCTCGGAGTGAACCTTTTGTTAATCATGAAGATGACTGAGAACAGGTCAGGATTTATAATTGTTTTAAACGGCTGTTTTGTGCAACCCAATTCTCTATTCCGCCACTGTGCTGAATTTAACCCGCGAGTTAATCTCTGTTAGATCGCATGTGGAGAGAAACCGTGTCTTCAGTTGCCAATTACAATAATTGGAAAAGACGTCAATAAAGGAAAATGATTGAGATCTAGCCAGGACTAAAAGGGACGTGTCTTCGCCCCCCCTGTAGCTCCGCCACTGCTGCCACCTGTTCCAGAGAAAGAAAAAATGTTTGTTATTCTCTAGTGCAGAGCTTATACTTTTATTTATTAGGCCTCTTTTTTCCATTTGAGTTGTGCATGTTATGTAGATAGAGATTTGTAATTTATTTTATTGGTTTTATTATATTTTATAGTTTGTTATAGTTTGTTCAGTGTTTTAAATATTGTGATGAAGATTTGCACAAATAAAAAACATAGTTCTTATGAAAGCCACAGGTGTAAGCTCTCAAATACCTTTTGAATTTTGTTTCTATCCTGAGATGTCAGCTTCTTACTAGACGTTGACACCTGGGTGCTGTTTTCCAGAAAACCTCAGGTTTTAGGGGTTCTTTTCAAAATCGCCCATAGGTTTTCATAGGCGTTTTTTGAATAGGCCTCAGGCCTAAATGGGTTAATTTACAGCGCCAATAAGATATGTGCATCTCAAACCTTTTTTATTTGGTTTTTTACAACTGAAACTCACACCTCTGCTAATTTAACTCCAATTATGTTCTAATACCAATTAATTTTCAATTGTGCCAATAAACGTAAGGGACAAATGACACGAGCCCTTCAGTAAAACAGAAAGTAACTTTTTCTTCATGATTAATAGCAAACGATAAAAACTTCAAATTTCAAAGCCCTTCAGTAGCCTGGACAAAGAGAACTCCCCAGGCAAGTATTGACATGATCTAAAATGCTGGTTTGTCCGTTTATAATTATTTGCAAAACACTAAATTAACACATGAAGGTGTATATTCAGTAAAAAACACCTCTTTACATGGCGAATAAAGGTCAATTGACATTCAGTGAATGAGACTGAATATTTTTTCTCTTTGTACAGTATACTTTTTTCTTCCTATATTCCCGTATCGCTCTCCCCTTAGTCTACTGATCTGTTGGCCTTGTTAGGACTGGCTGGTTAGTTGTAGCTTGTTAGCCTTTTAGTAGGGTAGTATGGTTGGTTACATGCGTCTATGTATCGAGTCATGGGGAAACGGTATCTTGTTTCACTTTGTACTGTGTATGTGGAAGGAATGACGATAAATCTTCTGACTCGGACTCTCTGAATTTTAAAAATATTTTAGGCACAAGTTTTAAAAACTCATTGAAAATTATCCACCAAATTTGGTGATGTGTGAGCAAAATGTCATTAATTTTTGCCAAATCTGAGCCAGGCCCATGGATGTGTTTGGAGCTGGTGGCTCCCCCCATTGGGCGATTTCAGAATAATTTTACACTCACGTTTCAAAAGTGTTATGACCATGGACTGTATATAAAGATGGACGACGCGTCCCCATTCACTCCCATTGATCAAAAATGGAGCCAAAATATCCCAGATACAGGCGCTGCCATTTTGGACATTTGGAGCCAGAGTATGCGCAATAGGGATCGGGGGTTGAGGCATGGTATCGAGATCCCGCCCATACACCCACCCGGCACCCCCCTGAAGTTTTCACCTGGTCTGGCTGCTACACTAGTAATGTAAGTGCCTGTAATAGCTAATACATAGAGACCATACAGCCTATGTAAGGGAACGGACCCTCCAACTGCTGGTAGCATTGCAATCATAGGCTCTTCAAATAAGGTAATGCAGTCTGCGGGTAAAGAGACCCACGCTGCCAACTGTTTCGCAGATAGTTCGGACTACGTAACTGGCCAGAATTGATGTCTTGTCAGTGAATCTTGCTTAACAAGCTAATTAGGTAGCTAACTTCATTGGCTGACGCAAGTAATAGATATTTGCAATTTCTCGTTCATAGAGCTGCAGTCAGTGTTCTCAACTGTAACTTACCCCACTTTGCGAGCTGCGAGCATTTTAACGCCGACTTTCGTCAAATTTTCTAAATCACATTCCAAAGTGAAAGTAACATTTTGTTTGTGTATGCTGCTGGTCGAGTAATGGGTCGAACTATAACTTTTCTTCAAGTTGGAATGGTAGTTCGAATTTTGAATTAAAATGAAAAGCCCTTCTAACCACGTAGTTAGCTAGATGTGTTTAAAAATTTCACATCTTAAAATGTTGAAATTTTTTTTTTAATTTTAGTAACATGATTTCATTAAAGCAATTCTTACCTTTCTGGCATTTTTACACATTTCTTTTGTAATCTTAAAATGCTCCTAATAAGCGTATGGCAAAATGTAAAAGAAATCCACCAGGTGTTGAAACTCATTAATATTCAATTCTCATATATTTCTCAAATGGAAGTCTGACCAATAATTTTATTCGGTCCGAATAAAATGATTTGCCAAGCTTCCTGTCTGTCATCCGTCGCCGCGTCCCTTCCAGTTGCTGTCACCGTTTGCGAGTCACGCGCCTCTCCGGCAGACAGACGTTATGACAGCAGTTTTGCAAGAAAATATGTATGAATTCTGCCGAAAAACGACGCATTTGACTGTAAACAAACGGGCGCTGAAATGTTAAAATTAAGATAATAATGTTCGTCAGACTACCAAGGTAACTAAACGTTACGAGAACGTTTTATTTTATACCATATATAGAATTGAATATTATGTAATTACTGTTGGTTAGTTTTCACTTACCAGTGCCTCTGAATCTGACTCTACTGACCCGTTTCACTCGCGCTGCTCACTTCCTCACCGCACGCGTCAGGGGAGGAGGGAAGCATCAGATTTCAGGCAGGGGGAAGAGGGTGGGACTTTGGAGGGAGGCGGAGTTATTCATGTTCAAATTTTTCTAAGTGCTGTGCAACATCTCAGAAAGGTAAGAATTGCTTTAATACAATTGAACATAACCATCATAATTCGGTGGACTGGGAAGGATTCTGTGATATAGAATTGAATCACTTTTCTCGGTGGGCTTAATATATTTGAATGAATAGTTAGTCATTGGTGAATTTTTATCCTCATTTTTAGACCACGAAATGGACTCAGCCATTTACAATGTACAAATACCACGGGAATATCTTGAATGGGTAATTTCATGAACTGACTCAAGTTTTTAATATTATACATATACTAGCGAATGCGCGCTCGGATTTGTAGCGAAAGATCAGCTTGGCTTTACTTCTATGCTAGCGAATGTGGTGAAGTTAGCTGGGATGTTCATAGTTAATCTCATAATGTGGTCAGATTTGTAGCGAAAGATCACCTTGGCTTTACTTCTATGATACTTGGGCATGTGCACGTATTCATATTGTTATGCACAGATGAACGGTGGCGTTATATAATTTGAGTGTAGCCGATGCAAGCATTTTGCTAGTGAATGCAGGATTTGTAGCGAAAGATCACCTTAACTTTTGAGTTCGCTCCAGACTGAGTGAAGCCAGTACTGCAAACTTGGGGTCCGGCTGTGTGAAATGAAGCGAGGCTGAATCGAGCCTGTGTGAAGCGAAGAGAAATGGTAAGGCCCTGTTTCATCCAGAAATTCTCGATGAGTGACAGACTGCTGACAGAGGGAGACAGACACACAGAGACATCACTCAGATAGTAGTAGTGATTATACAGAAGTATACTCCAACAATAAAACAAAAGAATTGCTTGAAGTATTCTCCAAGTCCTCGCTGGGTAAGGATGAGGTGTGAATTTGAGGGCAGTTCCTGTAATTGAATAATAAAAAATCATCAGAAAAAAAAAAGAAGGTTTTCAGTGGTAACAGAGACAGTATAAGAAGAGATACTAAATTTCAAAATGACTACGATAATTTTCTGAAATAATAAAGCAGATCATGCAAAACATTTTGTCTCTGGACAACGCCCTATCCCAGCTCTAACTCTCTAAATGCAGACAATGCATGCATCACCTTCCAGGGGCTGAATTAATCATCTTGTACAAGTTAATGGTCTTGATGTAACTGAAGTCAGCGAAGTTAACATTGTAACTCCATATCAAATGCAGCTTATGTACCGATTACTAGCACAACATCCATCTCGCTGTAAAATACTTCTTCAATGTTATGCTTCCCCGTTTACTGCACTCTTTGCCTTATGTTATGTGCCCGCCTTCTCGCCAAACTCGAAATGTTGCGTATTTTGCCATACTTTAACCAGCCAATCTTTTAAGAGGCTCGCTACCTAGCCAGTTCCAGTGGAATAGTGCCAATTTCAGTGTATTTTTCTTGAAACCTTCTTGTATAGACAGGGACTGACTGATATGTTTCATTTTTGTCATATTCTCATTATTCAAATAGTATGTACCTCCTTGATCTGATTCATTTTTCCTGCAGTCCTAGCAGCTATTCATAAGGTTGGAACATAAGGATAGATTTTTATATCGTTATCTGCTGAAAACGGGATCTGCTCTAATGGAATCAAGGGCTCCCCTGCTGAACGTTAGACTGCACGCTGCTAAATCATTTACCGTTACCCTGGTTTACAAAAATAAGCCCCAGCTATTTCAATTTTACGAGAAACGCTGAAGGCATTAGCTAGCCATGTGCAAGGATCTGATGCTGATCCCCTCGGTAAGCAGAGTTCATGCTTTAAAGCAGGGGTGTCCGATCTTATCCATAAAGGGCCACTGTGGGTGCAGGTCTTTGTTACAGCCCAGGGCTACAGCACCTGATTCAACATGATTTGGGGTTCAGTCAAGACCTTGATAATTACAAGCAGGTGTATTTTTGGGCTGTTTTTTTGTTGGACTTTATGCTTTAAAGGCAAGGTTATTGTAACCACTGTGTTCATCTTAAAAAAGGATAATGACCCCGAATTCACTGTACACATACTATGCCAGCTAAATTTTTGTTTTAGCTGAAGCTTATTCACGTTCAAGTACAGAAGAGTGACATCATATGTCAGAATATCGTTAACTTCATTCAAATGTTACCTTCATGGATATTCTCTAAAAATATATATATATATATATATATATATATATATATATATATATATACTGCCATTAAAAAGCAATAAACTGTATTTGTGGCAAATTGAAGAATCAATTGATTTTTATTGCTTTTCCAGTGACACGAGAGGAAATAAAGAAAAGCGTCTGGTATTTAATTAATGCACCAAGCACTTCAGTAATAACAAACATTGAGCTGTTGTGATGTGTACAGTGACACTTGAATTGTTCTTTTTTGTGTGGTCAATAGCCTACATAAAGCCAACAAAAAAACTAAAAATGCTACAGCATCAAGAAAATGGATCGGCTTGTGTATAAAAAGAGCCTTTGGCATGTTACGGGCAGATCTCAATATATTTGCGCTGTCACCGTTATGAGTCGGCTGTCGATCCGAGAATAACACAAGCACTGTCACTGACCGACCCTGCTTAGGGCAGCCACGAGAGATGATGGCAGCTCAAGAGCGCTACATCTGGTTACAGCCTGTACGTGACAGATTCCGGACAGCAACCAAAACTAATCATGAGATGAGGGGTTTGAGGTTATAATAGTACCGTTTGAGCGTTAACGGGCCCTACAGAAAACCCAGTTTTAAGACGGCAACCCAGATTGCCGTCTTAGATGATAACTTTACTTGGCTAACCGTTCAACATTGGCTAACGCAATATAAATTTGACTTACCGAATAAAACTGCGAAGATCCTTTAGATCGGTCAGATCGGCTAGTGCAGGTCAGTCCAGAGAAACTCATTTCATCTTTTTTTTTTTTTTTATCAATCTGTAGGGCCTGAAACACACAATCGCAGTTAGCTGGCCCTCTGAAAAAAATTCTTGGAAAGCAAATCTCCTGTCAACATTCTCACGCCAGCAACGTAAAGATACTATTCTCAAAAAAAAAGTCCACAGCGGGCGGGGGCCAACGACACTCCATGACGTACAGCTGCTGTCAATTACATCTGCCACGCCCATTTTCTATAGTATCAAAGAAAGGGTTAAATGCAAATTCATCAGCAAAATGAACACTTGATCATATATCAGCATGGTATGAACTTTTTAAAAAGGCAGAAACCATCTTCAGAAAAAAAATATTTGACATGTTCTTGATTTTTTTTTTTTTTTTTCGCCTGTGTCCCGTTCACTATTATGGAGGGGGCGGGCTTATAAATTATACTGCAGCCAGCCGCTGGATGGCGATCGAGACGTTTTGGCTTCACTTTTCAGGAGCCGTTCGGCTGTCCAACTTTATATACAGTCCATGGTAATGACACATATCCCATGAGTTTTGTTGGGCTGACGTCTGCTGGTTGATTGGTCAGATGGTTGGTCGACAAGCCCTTGTCCGACCAAGTTCTTATTGGTCGAGCAATCGCTGACATCAGTTTCACATGGGAAGAAAATGCCTTCCAGATTAATCCATTATTTGGGGGCGGGAGGGGCATATGCAGGCTATAAAATTGATTATAAATTAAAATAATAATAATAATAATTACCCAAAGTATTACTATAACAAATTGTGACACATGTACAAATGCACTCATGCCCTTTTATCTTTACTTTACATCACTACCTATTGTTACATTTTGCTCAAGTCTCACATTCAGGTGCCAGGGCGAAATACGCTGCAGTATTCCCACGCTTGGATGCTGACATGTTTTCAAAAAAATTGCCAATAAAATACACTTAGCTGCTGCCCTACGCCTTCTGCAGGCCGCGCGGAACGTGAAAAAAAGTTCACAAACTCCAACTGTTCTGTACCGATGCAATGTTGTGGCAAAGTTCTGAAAACATTATCAAATCTCTCTGCAGAAAGTTTGCCGTTGACTGACTGATGCAGCATAGATCAAATGTGACCCCGCCTGTGAAAACCCGGGGAAAGTCAGTTTTTGGTGATGTACAGTTTTTTTTACGCAGTCATTCTACATCATGTTAGGAATATTCTGTGAAAAAAAATCTAACCCATATCTCTAATATTGACCGAGGTGGCCTGACATGTCTTCAAACTAGGCTGGTTAGCTTCACAAGACGTTCATCCATAAAAGTTATGGATTATTATGTCAGAAATTATTTCTGACATTCCCAAGGTGATGCGACGCTATCCATGGAGAAATCCTCGAAACTCTTCTGCCATACGATGACCGTCTTTACAATGGTGCGCTTTTGATGTTATCGTCTGCATTCATTTTCAATGGTAGAAAAGACGTTCCTAAACCGAATGACAATCAAATTATCGGGTGTTTATCCGCCGAAGGTTGCTTTTATCTTTTCCCCGTAATTATCTCATTATTATTTTGCATATATTCTCAGCTTATTGTCTTAATTGATTCATTGTCAGTTGATGTAGTTCCATTATTTTTGGAAATTATATAGGGCAGTTGCAGGCTGTCGGCTCTGCGTCAGTAGATATGAAATGAATATTAATAGATATCAGTGTAAAACATTAGATTAAAAATGATTTAACATTCTGAAAACAGCTTTTTATGCTTGTTTAAATTCATTAAGGGGACCAGTCAGGTAGAGAGCATGCAGTGCACTGTAGCCGATTTAATTAATGTAGAGATAACGGGCCGAATTCCCCCCCCCCCCCGACCAATCGGATGGTCGGAGATTTGGATGACTGAAAGTTGACCAAGATTTTTTTTTGGTTGACTACAGCCCTAGAGTTTTGTAATGAATAGACAAAAAGTGTTTGATGTATAGTCTGAGTTGTGTAGTGCAACAAACATTTTTGTATTTGTAGCGCCCCCTACCATTCGATCTGAATTAAAATTTCAGGCTATGTTCCAGGCCCTGCTCTAAACATATTCTGCAAGTTTCCTGACGATTGGCCTGATGGTTGTGGAGTTAGGTGTATATATGTTCAGCAACGCCCCTTTTAAACTTCATTGGTCTGTATCTTCAAAGTGCATAAAGATATTTATGTGAAAAATGCTTATTTTAATAAGCCACTGATCCACTTATCATGCACAGCAAATTTGGTGCAAATTGAACGTACAGTTTAGGAGGAGATGTCAAAAATGTGTTTTTCAACAAATTCAAAATGGTGGAAAATCTACCCAGGCAACACATTCTCATCCCGGACTCGTCATATCTTGACGCTACCTGCCCAAATGTCGATATACGGGGCAGAAGGAAGCTTTTGGCGTCATTATTTGAGGGTTAGGGTTCGGGTTAGGGGTTAGGGGGTAGGGTTCGTTTTACACTGGCGTCGATAAAGGACGCTAAAACTGACCTTTTGCCTTGTATATCGATGCTTGGTCAGGTAGCGTCAATATATGACACGTCGGAATGAGAATGGGCTTACCCAGGTGGACCTTATGGGTCTTTTTTGCAGATTAGTAAAGGTAGGTCCCATACATCTCTTTAGAAAGTTTTGTGTAAATTGGACTCATGGCGCAGGAGTTATGACCTTTCAACTGGGGTGATATTTGTTGTGCAAGTAATCAACACACTTTCCAATCATTGGTGAAAGTTTCATGTCTCTACAATGTTCCATCTCACAGGAATTTGCGCAAACGTGTCTGAAAATTAATAATAATACTCATTTAATAGTAAAAAATTGGGAGGAAAACAAAAGGTGTCAGCCCTTCAGGCTTGAACCCTTAATTACGGTCAGTCAGGATGCAGCTTTATGCATCTTCTGAAGCCACTGAACCAATGAGGTGGCAGGTAACCAAATAGCCTTTGTTACCTTGGCGTGAATGTTTGCGAACCCTTCCTGATGAACTGTCAGAACCACCCCCCTCTGTGCTTCCTTGTCTCCCGCAGGACTAAAGACATCAACAATCATGCATATTGAGGCCTATTGTTCTTGCCTGTTGGTTATGACCTCCTCGAAGTGTGGCTGTCTGCATCCCATTTGGTTGCAGTCAAACATTGCCAGTTTTAATGATGTGAAGTCCTCCGGGGGGGGGGGGGGGTTCGGGGGATTTTGAAAATTTGAAGCCCTTTGGTGCATTCTGGTGGCTTCTAGAGTCTAGTTTCCTTTTCACTTGGTGATGTAAATTTAACTTTTTTTTACTTTTAACTTGTATATTTTTGTGCATAATTGTCATAATATGCTAATGTGGGGTTACTGCATATATTCCTTTATAGATTTTTGTTTCTTATATGTTATTACTTCTGATTATCAGTTATAAGAATTAGATCCGTGTATAAAAGAGGTTTTAATTTTACCAATGTCTTCACACGCATCCTCTGGCCCTCTGCAGAATGCCATCCTTTTGATAACATACTGCTTGGCCAGCGGATTGCACTTTTTAATTTTTAGCAGTTAGCTGACTGCTACCCCACCATTCTTGACGCTGTAGCAGTGTAATTGTTAATGTAGCACAATTAGTTGATCCTGCAGCAGCATCATTTGATGATGTAGTTTTATTCAGAGCTAAAGTTGACCTGGAAGCTCGGGTAAAATGCGCTCCAAGAGTTTGACTGGTGGTTAATTTATGCATGCGAATTGTGTTAAAATTGGGTGGTGATGGTGGTGTAACAGGTCATAAAACGTATATTTTTTTTCTTCCCTCACAATAACAGGCAGGCTGTAATTGTAAACTCTATTTTTCCTACTATTGCCCATACCTAACAAAATTGTACTACCAATATGCATATTATCTAGTCCTTTCCAGCTTTTGGAAGTTTTGTTGGATGTGCAGTTGGATCCTTCTCTCCTTCTATACCTAACGGATCAGTTAGTTGAAAGAACTGTGTGCAGAGGGCAGCATTGTGTTGGCTTCCCACAATCCCTGACTGATGAAGCAAGTTAATTTCACAAAACAATAAGATTTTGCATCCAACTTCATCCACTCAAATGAAATGTAAGTGCAGTTTATCATTTATCAAGTATGGTAGTCTAAAATGAGTAGAAACTGGCAATAAGCCAAATGAGATAAAATAATTATTAATCAACTAAAACAAATGGTTAAAAGCAGAACTTTAAGCATGGCATTGCACCTATGTACAGCACCCATGTAGTCGTGTATGTATTGAATGCAATCTCTGAACCATGTTGTAATTACTTGGTTGCACATGAGAAATCAGCTGCAGCATTATTATCTCCAACAAGGAGGTTATGTTTTTGCTGGCGTTGGTTTGTTTGTTTGTCTGTCTGTCTGTGTACAAAATACTCAAAAAGTAATGAGCGGATATCTCAAAAATTTTGTGGGTGGGTTGCTATTACATCAGGGATGGACCTTATTGATTTTGACCGAGATCGGTCAAACCAAAGACATTTTAGGAGGGAAGAGCAAGCATTCCCAATATACCCACACTGTGAGAAATTGGTCACACTTTCTGTCTCCTAAGGGCGCGGTCACGTAAGTATTTTGAGCATCGTGTTCTCTGTAAATGTTGTAAGACAGATGCTTGTCTATTCCATCAGCATGATGCGTTTATATTTCATTTAACTTTGCTTCATTAGGCATTTTGCCACACCGCTAACTGCTATACCGTACAGGCCAGCAGATACTGCCTAATTCCCACGAGACGTCTCGTGTATCTCTCGTGGATTTCTCGTGATAATCTCCTCTTTATGTCGCGTGCTGTTATCAACCTCGTACTCTGCCGAGACAATCTTTGCAGTAGGCGGGCCGCCGAACCTACACATGTATGCCTAGAGTCTGCCAAATGCGCGACGTAATGTAGTCCGAATGAGGCCTATGCACTGTTGTTACTGAGAATTATTTTTTATATGCGGATTTAATAAATATTATACGTTGTTGCGTTGCTGCGTTGTTGTTGGTAATCGCTAATCCCTAATCCGTGAAAATCGAGGGTGGCCTGAAAAAGTAGGCTACGATATCCAGCCGCGGTTGAAGAATCACTTCGAGTATCTCCGCATACATGTACCGCTGGTCTGAATAAAACATAATGTGTTACATACATGTAGATTGTAACTTTGCGTTTATTTCAGCCTGTTTCCTGTTTCATGATTTCATCAGGTCATGTGGTAGAGGGAGATAACTCATATTATGTTTGCTGTTTAATAGCCTTCTGTTTAACGATGTTGGTTTATTCGCAAACATTTATACTGTAAATGCACCGTAGAATGTTTTCTGTGCACGTCTCATTGTGTCATAAATAAAGCAACAAATCTATCGATTCACATGTCAAATTATATTTAAAGCGACGCCTTGTTGCAGTATCTTGAAAACGACAGGGCTCACATTCCATGTCTTTTTTCCTTCAATTGGAATTGGTTAAGTGTACAGTAATTATTAGTTTGATATTTGTTTAGCGTATAGATTTCGCCTCTGTATGTACAGTTTGATGGATATAGTTTGAATGGATATCCCTTCTTCTGCAATCACAGTCACGTATGTGCGACGGCGTTTCTTGATTTTCATACAGAGGAATTATAGTACGCGCTCCTAAATAAGGGGAAACAAGATGTATCTTCTCTACAGATATCTTGCTTAAATGATAATTTTGCTCATTACATATGCATTTAAAGGACTGATGAACGGGCCTCAAGCTGCAGATTAAAAAAAAACCGACTCCTTTTCCATTTTGACATCTGGAACTCGCAGCCTTTGGATTATCTTAGCCGTGGCTTCTTTCACAGGTGGCATGAAACACAGTGATGATTCTAGGACGCGTAATTTGCGGGAGCCCGCAAGTTTGACAGACTTGGCGCTAAACGAAGATTTCAGTGCGCCAGCAACTATGCATTACATTATGATTTGGCGCGAATCCTTTGTTCTAGTGCATAGATTGATATGAAAACATTGTCTATAACAAACTTCCGTGCATTTATTAAACAAATTTATTAACCCACTGCAAAGATTGCCGTCACATGTCGGCAGCAAGAGACTTCTATATATGCCTGTATATGACTGTGGCTGGATGCATGTTTCTGTAACCCCCTGTCACGCTCGAGTGCTGCTTTCCAGTTGGTAAAACCACGCGAGGTAAAAACAGCATCCCTCTCACCGGCAGTAACATATTTCCTGCAGGGAAATCAAAAGCATGCATCCCGCTGAACTGAGAACTCCAGCCACAGTCGTGTACAATACCAGGCTGGATTGAATGATCGCCATAAAGCACCGAATGCACGCTGTGGATAGCTAGCGAATATTGGCTGGGATGGAGCATCGCCATTCAAGTCGCTAACCGCGTGAGGTAGGGCTCAGGCAGTAGAGATGGGATTTATGGCTCTTTGAAGGGAGCCGGATCTTGAGGAGCCGTTCCTTTCAAAGAGCCGTTCAAAAGACTGGCTCCTTGTTATATTTATTTATTTTCTGGAAGTCAACCAGGGGTAACTCGTTTTTATCAAGGAAACAATCACTGGTAGCAGTTATAAGATAAGATTTAGATCAGAATAATTCAAACTTACACATCCCACCAATATATACTCTATTGGTGGGAATTATTCTGAAATATTGATTAGAATTTAATTTGGCTTGTGTTTTCATTTGTAAACATTCCATAAGGTGGTGCCATATACCCATGCCTTGGCAGTGAGATCACTATTTTGAATTTTCCCTCACCTAAAAAACTTTGTGGCACAATAAAAACTACGCAGGCTACAGATAACTTCCACGTCAAACAACTTTACTGTAAAATTTTCCACACAAGAACATTTTAACAATACAGAAAAAATATAAAAATAATAAATAATAAAAAATATATATATGTATATAAAAATATAATAAAACTAGATTAAAAATTAGGACATGATAAAAATGTGAAGGCAAAATTGTACTACCCTACCTGGTGTTTGTACACCTGAACTACTTTACAAACAGGAGCTCAGCTCGACTCGAATCCACATCAGAACAGATACAGCGGCAAATGTCTTCAGTCCAGTTGGGCGGCCAAGACTAATATTCTCCTCCCTAAGTTAGCTGCGCATATATAGCTGCGTTCTAGTGAATGGAGCATGCTGTGGACAACTCAAAGTCGGAGATGTCATTAGTCGTTCACGTGAAGGCAGCATGGACAACTCAGACTCATGGGGCACACAGATGACACATGAAGGCAGCATGGGCAATTTGCATATAAGAATGGCTCGCAAACGACTGGCTCGCAACTGCGAATCGGTTCTCATCGTTCACTTAAAAGAGCCGTTCAAAAGACTCGACTCGTTCGCGAACGTCACATCTCTATCAGGCAGCAGAGAGAGGGAACTGGTTTGGGGCAGTGCTTGCGGAGGGTACTGGAGCCATAGCCATAGTCATAGCTTCTGGTGTGCAAGCTAAGGCATCACGTCCAAACAGCTGATCGCTAAAGCGCACAGTTTACTACGATGCGCGCGCAGAGGAATACGTCAGTTGGTTAGTTCAGGAGCAACTGTGTTTTTTTCCAAGCAGTTGAAGCGCTTTAATTTTTTTAAATATAGCGTACAATTGAAGTGGTGTATTTTCAGGCAGGACCTCTTTTAGGCCGCGAAAATACGCTGTTTCTGTGGTCCCATTCACAATAGAGTATCGCCTAAATCTCCACCCAGCACTATGCGCTGGTGCGGCTACCTGGAGGATATCAGAGAGCTTTCTACTGCAGCTAATGTAAGTAGTGGCAATTTGTAGCTCATACAACCCCACTTCAAAAAAGTGAACTATCCCTTTAACAGAGCCGGTAAACCTCTCAATCGGATAAATACAATAATCACGGACTAATAAATCTTTTTTTGACCAGTTTAATAATAATCCGATGACTGTTACACTCAAAATATGAATTTGTTACTTTTAACAAAATGTTTAACAAATTAATTTGTTCCATGAGAGATGAAAAATTAATTTGTTAAAATCAATCCAACAAAATGAATTTGTTCAAGAAGTAACAAATTATTTAATTTTATTAACAAAGTAAAATTGTTGCTGTATTAACAAAATATTGTGTTAGAGTAACAATTATGTAACAAATGTGTTTTGCTAACACGATTGGACCATAAATTATTTTGTTGGGATTTTTGTTAAAATAAATCTGCACAAACCGATTATGCGGCCGATGAACATGTAGCTTGATGAAATAATTTAAGTGCGTACTTTTATTACTTCACAGTGAAGTGGTAATGCAAGAAGTGAACACTAAGGTGAGTTTTTAACCAATGCCAATAAGTTGATGTCAAATCAATCAGCTGCTAAAGGAACAAAAACAGGCATCACAGGCAGTCTCCTCATGTTTAATAACCTGGTTTGCGGAATATAAAATAGGGTGGGATAGGAATATCATCTGCACACACAAATATCTAGATTGCGACATAAAGATAAAATAACGTTGTCGGTGTATGTCGCTAAATATTAAAACTGAAAGAATGACGACATATAATATAGGCTACAGAGAAAAAATGGCATAGGTTAAAACTCGCCTTCCCGTTGCGTTCCTGCGCATTTCAAGCTCCTTCGCAGTCAGACGACACTGAAATTGGTGCACGTGATCGATTCTCGCCAATGAAAAGTGGCAACAGAAAATTCGCTGGGGCCGTGCGGAAAAGTAGCAAACCAATTTTGTTAAGATGACTGGACCAAATCTATTTTGTTAAGATTTTTGTGAGAATAACAAATCGGATTCTGTTGCATCAACAAATTAATTTGTTACAAAGGTGTAACAAATTTGTTTTTCTTAAATATAAACAAAATAATACTTTGAGTGTATTATCTATACATAAGAAAATCAAAAACATAAATGACACTGTCCAGGAGCCATATTTTAAACGCGCATGAGACAGTAAACCTCAAAACTGGATGTTAAACATTCGGAATCTCGTTCACAAACAATGCTGTTTACTGACACCAGCTTCATGCAAGACTTACCGCGATACACATGTAGCCTATACTTGTCACCGGCAATAGGCCTATTACTTTTCCTACGCACGATATATGTGACTCGTACATTTACGCTGCATCGCAATATTCTTGTGTATTTCTCCCGATAATCTTGCGTAGAAATGGCCCTGTCTGCTGGCCTGCACGGTATTTAGCATTACGAATTTCAGTTGGCTAGCTAGCTAGGGTGTTCGCGAATGTTATTGTGTGCTTGCTTCAGCAGAAGCAGCACACTCTATTCTCTTAGTTCTTCTTCTTCTTCTTCTTTTTTCTTCTTCCACCTAAATTTAGCTGACGAACTCCTCCTACACCGTTTAAGCTATTGATTCCGTTCAAACTTTAAAAAATTCAGCTTGTTCTGAAATACATTGCATCCGAACAGATTTTTGATTTTCTTTTTAGTTTTTGAGATATTTAATAATAAAAGTCATTTTTTGGGGTCCTTTTAAATCAAGCCATTTTTGTGCTGATTCAGTTGATTAAACTATTTTCTACTATTGTGACCCCTCAGCCCCGACTCGGGGAAGAGGGGTATTGTCGTCCTGTGCACGTCTGGGCGTCCCGGTGTCCGGGCGGTGGTATAAATCGGTTTATGTCGATTTAACGGAGAACGCCTGCATGGAACAATTCCATTTTCACAGGACATATTTGTCCTGATGAGAGGATGGTTACTTTCGAAAACCGGCGTCGTGTGCTAACCAATATGGCCGCCACAGCTGCCATCTTGATTTTGGTTTCTGCACGATAACTAAAGAACGTCTTGTCGGATTGATGTCATTTCTTGGTGGTGTATTGGAGGTGGCTAGAGGAAGGTTCCTGTTTGAAAATTGGCACCGCGCGCTAAACAACATGGCCGCCACAGCTGCCATCTTGATTTTGGTTTCCGCATGATAACTGAAGAACACCTTTTCCGATTGATGCCACTTCTTGGTGGTGTATTGGAGGTGGCTAGAGGAAGGTTCCTTTTGAAAATTGCCACCGCACGCTATATTGGTGCTTTCTATTCAGTTCATTCAACTTCAACTAATTTCATGTGCCGGGGCTGAGGGGTACTGCCTTCGCCCCCGTGAAGCACATTTTTTACTCTGTCATACTTTTAGCTAGAAATGTCATTCAAACTGCAAAATGTTGAGTTAAGCTTGTGTAATTTCTTCTCTGTTCAAATTTTTCGTAACTTCGATAATTTTTTTATTATAATTTTTTTTAAAGGTGCCGTGTGTAAGAATTGAGGTCCAAATATTCAAAAAATGAGCTAGACACAACAAAAGAATGAGAAGAAATAAGGGCAATGATGTCATAAAAAAGATGACAAGGTATAGAGCTGCAGAGATATCAACCTGAATTAGCACACTAAATCACTAGCTGCGCCCCGTCCTGTGTCATAATACCAGCCATGGGTGGCGGTATGCGGGCAACATAACAGCCAGCCAAACTACAGTGCACGAATAAATCGCATGGCTTGAGGGTGTACTTGAACCTGATGTCAATCGTGTGGAAGGTACATTAGCTAAGAAGCTTGAAATGACTTTGATGATAATGAACCCTAAATGAACACACGAAACGTAACGGAAAACTTTGCATAATGTAGTGAAACATGACAATGTTTAGTTGTGACTAATGATACTTGATTGCTAGAAGAGGCCTTGCTAATGAAGACTGCATTTCAGGCAAACTGGTTGCATACTGTGAAATTATCATCAGGCGGGCGGCATACGTAACGTTCTAAAATGATCTTGTCCCTAGTTTTACTTGTACATGTGCAGCTAAGATTACTTCATAATTTTGAACTCCGCTATAACTGTTTTGACGACGTACGGTAAAGTGATGGTCAACTAACAGTGGCGATCAACTGGCCAGCTGATTTTGGGATCAGAGACTGGTTATGGTAAATTCCGGGATAGATTTATTCACGCAAATGTTGGTTCAGAATTAGCGCTTAACATTAGCTAACATTACGTTGACGCTTGCTAGCTCAACAGCAGCGAATGTTATCTAGCTAATGAATTTATTTTGAATGAACAATGACACGTAATTTGGACATATTTACTGGATCGGATGAAGGGGAGTAGCTTGAAGATGTCATAGTACAGAATCACTTGACATCGACTGACGTTCGTTCATGTGTTTATATCTCAGAGTTTTGGAGTCAGAGCGGCCCTGTTTGGATTGTAGATGGTCGGCTAAGGGGTCTTTGGGAAGGTGGGGTTGAATGATGGACAGTAGGCTTGATGGGAGGAGAGACGGTGCCATTTCTCTAATGTTATGCTAGGGTAGACAAACTCACTTTCTGCAGGTATACTGCCCCCTTTTTCTTTGGAGTGTGAAGAGTATGAATTTAATTTTTGGCTGTTCATTACACAGGGCACCTTTAAATAATTTCTGTTACAATACATTCTGGGAACTTAGTGTGGTGACGTCACGGCTAGAGTGACAAACAGCTCTAAAATCGTCAAGAAGTCTTCTCTTAAACTTGCTCTAAGTCCCACATTTTCATTCCACATAAAAAATTTTTTTATCCAAGTTGTTGGACAAGTTGTGCTGGTCACGAAAATGTATCTATGCAAGCAATTGGACAAACGATTTTGGCAGTATGAGCCGAAAAGATTCTCCATTAACTCCTATATTAAATGAGACAGAAAATTCCGGTTGGAAAACTGAAAACACAGTTTTATTACTTGCTCTTGTTCCCTCATTTTTGCCACTACACGCACACTTTTGACATATTTTGCTCAGCGGACTCTCCTCTTTAGTGTGGTATCTCCATTTCGTAGATTGGACCTACTATCTTTGAGGTAGAGGCAGTAGTATGTAAGAGACGCCTTAGCTAAAATCTCCGTCGGACCAAACCATTAACTCAAATGGTTCAGCGAAATTGTGGCATAGCGGTATTGCGGTTCAATTCTGCCCTTTGCTGGACTTTTTCCTGGCGTCAGCATTATCATAGTTCGGATTAAGATTGATACGACTGTTAGACAAATCTCATTCTTCTGCGTGAAACTCGGTGAAAGAATTTTCGGTATCGTCGTTTGTACAGTCACTCAAACAAGCTCCAAGAGAGCACATTTAGGGCAGCAAAGACCGGTTAAAATATGAATTTTTTTCATTCCTGGCTAGGACGGGTCCATGAGAACATTGAGGTCGTTCAAAAAAAAAAAAAAATGCAAAGCAGAGAGCTCCTATTCCTGTATATACAAGCAACTGTTCGCACTACCTAGATATATTTACGATCATATCTAAAACAGGCGAAATACTGGTATCAAAATGACCGTAACTGCCATCCTTGCTGAGCCAGCAGACGTAACTTTTCCATACTCATTGAGTAGTTCAATAGTTAACGTCAGCTAGCTATTAATTATGTCATCGCAGTGAAGGCAATTTCAAAACTCAAGTTCGACCCGTTTCGAACACGTTCTGTGCACTGTGTGTGCGCGAGCTAACTAGCGAATTAAAGCATAGAAATAAAAAGGAGAACACACACACACACACACACACACACACACATACCCACAAACACCTTCTGAATAATATCACAACATGCAGGGCTCTCAAGTTTTGAATGCAGGCTAGAGTTAAAAATGAGATTTTCTCCATAAAGAAAGTTTGGTGAGGGGCCACTTTTTGGGTGGGTGGCTGGGAGGTGCATGATACTCCCGTTTTTGGGAATTGCTGGGCATAGTAACAAGTATGTTAAATGTTACATGTAAACTGCAGAGTTGAAAGGGAACAGGACAGTAGTAATTTTTTTTTTTTTTTTTTTTCTTGAGGATTTGTACTTAAGATTTTTTAAAAACCGTGACTTTTACTGTACTACATTTAAAAGATAAAGTATACTTTCACTTCCTTACTTTGACACTGGCAACTTAGTTACTCGTTTCAAGTTAAAATATGAATTTAATTAATCGGGTTATCTGGATTTGGCGTATTCGAGAAGAACCACGGTGCTCGGCAGGGTATCTTTGTGCAGATGTGTCCACCAGTGGACGTGGAGCTGCAAATTTATGTATGCAGTTATAATATTCCATCACTAGATGACACACCCGGATCAGTTATTGAATATTCACAAGCAAGCCGAGCTGGAACACAGTTAAAACACAGTGACAATCACGCTCATTGCGTGAGATTTGAGAGCCCCGCAACATGTGTTAACGATATCTTGCACCTTGCTGTTATTAGCTGTTTAGCTAGCAAAGGCAGTGCACAGAGAACAGAGAGCTGCGAATAGTAGCATTTCACTACTTGGCGAGGTCAGCGTTGTACAGTTCGGACTGGGGGAGAGACTGACAGTGAGCTGTAAGCATTCAACAGCTCCGGCAGTCTGTCAGTGTGGCCTGCCATGTTTGCTCCGCCATAAAGTTATAGAGAGAGATGCATCAACCTCATTGACTCCAATTAACCTTTTTTTTTTTTTTTTTTTTTTTACAGCTGGGTTGAAGAAGAGTAGACTCGGTCATGATGCAGCTGAAAAGTCACAATTCCTTAAACAATTACTTTCAGCTTTAAAGTCTTGTGTTTACATTTCAGCAGTTTTTCTACATTTCTTCAGCAATTTCCTTTGCCTCTCAGTTTCCAAGCACTTTCATTTTATAAGCCACCCTCTTCAATTTTTCTCACTGAAGCAAGCGCACAAATTTTCTTCAGAAAATTTAGCCTTTTCTAGTTTGACATGAGCTTAAAAATTTGAGTTTGGTTAACGAGCGTTAACTCTGGAGTAGTTGTTAGGATTTGAACCGGATAATGTTATTGGGAAATAACATAAATCCGAATTTTGTTCTAAAAAAATGGAAGCACATATTCACAACAGGTTTTTTAGCTTTGTTTTATCTCATGAAGCATTGGCAAGACATTACATCAACTCAGGTCCATAGGCTATAAGAGTCATAAATCATTAATTCATTCTACAACCCCAATTCTGAAATAGTTGGGACGAAGTGTAAATTGTGTATAAAATCAAAATGCAATGACTTTCAGATCACATGAGCCAGTAGAACATTATTTACAGTAGAACATGGATAACATTTCAAGTGTTGAAACTGAGACATTTTACATTTTTATCCACAAAATAAGCTTATTTCAAATTTTCTGGCTGCAACAGGTCTCAAAAAAGTTGGGACACAGGCAAAAAAGGGCTGAAAAAGCAATTAATATATGAGAATCAGTTGAAAGAACATTTAGCAAGTAATTAAGTTAACTGGCATCAGGTGTGTAACATGACTGACTATAAAAGGGATGTCTTAGAGAGCCTGAGTCTCTCAGAAGTGAAGATGGCCAGAGGCTCTCCAGCCTGTGAAGGCTTGCTTAAAAAAATTGTGGAATACTTTAAAAACTATGCTCCTCAACGTCAAATTGCAAAGGCTTTGAAGGTCTCATCATCGACAGTGCATAATATCATCAAAAGATTCAGAGAAACTGAAGAGATCTCTCTGTGTAAGGGACAAGGCCGAAGACCTTTACTGGATGCCCGTGATCTTCGGGCCCTCAGACGCCACTGCATCACTCACCGGCATGATTCTGTCATTGACATTATTACATGGGCCCAGGAATACTTCAAGAAACCACTGTCTGTAAACACAATCCCCCGTGCCATCCACAGATGCCACCTAAAACTCAATCATGCAAAAAGGAAGCCACTGTTGAGCATGATCCAGAAGCGCCGCCGTGTTCTGTGGGCCAAGGCTCATTTAAAATGGACTGTAGCAAAGTGACAGTGTCCTGTGGTCAGACGAGTCCAAATTTGACATTCTTGTTGGAAAACATGGGTGTCGTGTCCTCTGGGCTAAAGAGGAGAAAGACCACCCCTCCTGTTATCAGCATTCAGTTCAAAAGCCAGCATCTCAAATGGTATGGGGATGCATTAGTGCATATGGTGTGGGACACTTGCATGTTTTAAAAAGCACCATGAATGCTGAAAGGTATAGGTTTTAGAGCATATTATGCTCCCCTCCAGATGATCTATTCCAGGGAATACCTTGTGTATTTCAGCAGTACAATGCAGAACCACATACTGCAGCTATTATAACAGCATGGCTTCGTTGTAGAAGAGTCCATGTGCTGAACTGGCCTGCCTGCAGACCTGATCTTTCACCGATTGAGAACATTTGGCGCATAATTAAACGAAAAGTCCGTCAAAGGAGACCCAAAACTCTCCAGCAGCTGGAATCCTGTATTAAACAAGAGTGGGATCAAATTCCAATGGCTGAACTCAAGAAACTTGTCTCCTCAATGCCCAGACGCCTCCACTCTTTGTTAAAAAGAAGAGGTCTTTGTTAAAAAGAAGAGGAGATGCTGCACCATGGTAAACAAGCCCCTGTCCCAACTTTTTGGGGTGGGGGGGGTGGAGTTGGGTACATGCTTCTTATTCTGTTGAGCGGTGGGTGAGATGCCTTTCCTTTTGTTGACCGGGGGAGCATGGCACTATTGCGCACAATAATTTCACCGTTTTTTTTTTTCCTTTGTGCGCACGCAGATGAGAATGCGATAGATAAAATCACGTTGGGGTGGAATCAATTTGTGGCGGTTCGAGTTGATTCTGTGGCGGCCCGCCACACAATGGTGTATGTGGGAAATCCTGATTGTGGGATGTAATGAGTTCCCTTTATTGAGGATAATAATTCTTACAAATTATGCGGACAGCACAACAAAATCGCGAACCCACTAGTGCACTATATAGTGAGTAGTGAGTGATTTCGGACACAGCCTTAGTCTTTCCTTATATCTCTGTTCTTAAATTGCTCATCACCTGTGTGCAGGTGTTTCGTCATGAAAGAAAATAAATTCTTTGCGTGTCTGAAACTGAAATAAGCACACTTTTTTGGAAACATTCTTAAGCTGTCTCCCTGCTTGACCATTCCAAATATCCAGCCATATAGGTAAAAATTATAGCCCTTTTCTTGTCCCCAGAATCATAGCTGTTTTATAGCATTTGATTATTTTTAGCTCCGGTTCAAGAACAGTCTTCAGTCAAAGCTCCAGTGCTACCACTTTGTTCCTTAAAATCAGTTCAGTTATTATTCAGCGTTATGATCCAGATTACAGTTTACGACCTCTCAAATTTTAAGCAATATTTACCACTGTATTTCTACTGAATTTCAAGTTGTACACGTTCATTGCGTAACCTCCACTATAATTTGGCCAGGTCAGGGCCAGATGCAGCTTGCTTTGACTGGGGGTGCAGTGAAAATTTCTGGGGGGTGTAATGGAACAAAGTGGTGGTCCTTCTTCTAGTTGTCTAAACCAGGCATTTGGCCACGCCCACCTTCAAAGACCATAAAACACATAAATTTTCACCGCGACTGATGCGTGTACGGAAATTGGCACGTTTTCATGTATGATAAAGCCCCTAAAAATGCAGTCATTTCGGAAGTATAATAATAATAAAAATTAAAGCTGCAAGCAGCGATGAACGGGCCCTCGCACACTTGTGCATGTTGGGGGTGGTGGCGTGATCCTGTCGGGTGCAGCTGTGCATTCAAAACAATTGGATTGTGGCCATCTGGTTAAAGAAGCTGCGTGGGCTGCTTCGTTTAAATTTTCTAGGGGGCGCTATGGAGCCATTTTGCCCCTCCCATGGGCTGCATCATATGTAAGTGCTCGCCATTCTGGACATGTGTATCAATTTTCATGAGGTTATGACTTCGTTAAAGCAATGATATAGCCAAATGTAATTTGGTGGTGAGGGTTAATAGTGGCCACGCTGGCAGACGGATGCCATTGCTCATAGCTTCCCAGCGTTCATAGTGTAGCTACACCAACTTATTATGCACGTCTTAGAAGTGGAATAAAGTTGGTTGGGTCAACTATGTTGGATCAGTACATGGTAGAGTCAAAAAAGGTCACTTCCTGTTACCACCGGGGGGGGCGTTATGACTATTATGGGATATTGTCACGTGGACGTGTTCAGGGCGGGACTGTTATCAAACGTGAAGTTTGGGGCAGATTGGACGATAAACATTGAAGTTACAGCAACTTCCTGTTTCATGGCGAATACTGAAAATTCGATGCCACGCCACCGCCATGCCATTTAACGCTGAGTGGATCTTTTGATAACTTTTGGTGACAAACTAGTCTGGATGACACACACCAATTTTGAAGTCAATGAGATAAATTCTTTAGGAGGAGTTTGTTAAAATTCAAAGCGTGCAAAACGCCAAAAATGGCTACTTAATTCAAGGACAAGTGATCACTCTACTGTTAATTTTGATGTTTCATGGGAAGTTAAAAAGGTGTCTTCAAAAACAAAAATTTTCAATTTTAGGCGAGCAAACTTTGACAGGATGCGCTCATATCTAAGTGAAATTAAATGGGAAACACTCCTGGACTGTGAGTCAGTAAGTGAGATGTGGGAAAGATTTAAGGGGGTTTTATTTGATTCACAATGCAAATTCATTCCAAAGGTGACCAAAAGTAAGCTTGAAAAAGCAGAATCCTCAGTGGATGACCACAGCTATTCGTAGGAGTTTGAGGGAAAAAAGGAATCTTTATAAGATGTACATTAAGGATAACAATGAGAACACAAAGGCTCAAAACTGTAAAATGCAGGCTGTGGTCAAAAAAGAGCTGAGGAATGCTAGAAGACTGTATGAAAGACAAATTGCAGAGGGGGCAAAAACTAACCCTAAGCGCTTCTTTCAGTACTGTAGCAGAAAAAGGAAAATCAAAGAGGAGGTTAAGTGCATAAAGAATAAATATGGATCATTGCTATATGATAATAAGGATATTGCGGATAGCTTAAACAGTTACTTTGTTGAGACTTTTACCTCAAAGCAGGTTTTTATTCGGCCAGAGGGCATGTCCAGTGCTCAAGATTATTTAGCGGAAATTGAGGTTAGGGATAACGAAGTATTAGACAAGTTGCATAAACTAAAGGCAGATAAGGCGGCGGGTCCTGATGGCTTATATCCTAGAGTGCTCAGGGAAGTTAGTGAGATCATCTTTTTTTTTTTTTTTTTTTTGTCCAACTTTTTTTATTGGATTTTGCAGGATTATACAACATTTGTATCAGGGACAAGTATAACTGTCTTTTATAGTGTTTCATCCGAAAACAACAAAGACTTATTTTTATAAAGTAAACTGCTAAACCCGGAATAGTAAAATACAAACGTTCACCTTCATACACATACACCTGACAAGAAACTTGTTAACCAAATAAAAATAAATAAATAAATAAATAAATAAATAAAAATAATAATTTTAAAAAAAGGCGACATATAAAGGAAAACATACAGTAACCAGTAATGTTGTTTTTCCACTCATAATCACAGAAAACTAAACAAAACTTGTCACCCTTTACCTACAATAGATAATGTACTAAGTTGGGATATCTGGAAACTTTGTATCCTTTACATACTTGAAAAAGGGGCCCCAAACCTTGGGAAAAGCATTGGACCTTCATTGAAGGGACAGTCTTATTTTTTCTAACTTAAGAAAATCCAGCACATCCCGGATCCAGTGTGTATGAGACGGAGGAGCAGAAGATTTCTACTTCATCAGGATCAGTCTCCTGGCCAGTAAAGTGGTGAAAGCAATTACATTCTTTTGGGATAAGGAGAGGGAGGGTAAAGAGACAGACACCCCAAAAAGAGCACTGAAAGGGTTAGGGTCAAGTTTCCGACCTAAAATTTCAGACAAGGTATTAAAAATCATTGTCCAAAAGTTAAACAAGGATGGACAGAGCCAGAGCATGTGTATAAGAGTGGCAGGGGCTTGATGACATCTGTCACAGATCGGGGAGACATCTTTATAAATCCTAGATAGACGAGCCTTGGTAAAGTAAGTGCGACGCACCACCTTACACTGTATTAAGCCAAGCTTTGCACAAACAGAGGAGCTATGTACTCTACCCAAAATCTCTCCCCAAACCTCACATGATATTTCCTCTCCCAAATCCGCCTCCCACAGTGCCCTAATCGAGTCAAGTGAGTCTGTGTTTAGATTATGAATCTGATTATAAATTCTAGAGATGGCCCCTTTCAAAGTTGGAAATGGCGTCAGAAAATTGTCAAGAGGGGGATCCACTGGAAGATTGGGAAAACCTGGGAAGATATTGCGTACAAAGCTACGGGCTTGCAAGTATCTAAAAAAAAGTGCTCTTTTAGGAAGCAAAAAAATTATCTGACAGCTGCTGAAAGGAAGCAAAAAACTTTGTTAATATATAAATCTTTGAAGGATTTGATACCTGCATTGAACCATACAACAAATGCGCCATCTATTAAAGAGGGGGAAAATACATGATTAAAAACTAAAGGGGCATTGGAAGAGAACAAATGTAAACCAAAAAAACGTCTAAACTGGAGCCAAATCTTAAGCGACGACTTCACAATTACATTTTTTGTGTATGGAGATACAGAAGAAGTAATTGGTGCATACAAAAGGGCTTTAAGAGATGTTGGGTGGACAGAATTCGCCTCAATGGTTAGCCAAGCGGGTGGAACTTCAAAACCTTCATACTGTACCCAGTAATTCAAGGATCTAATATTAGTGGCCCAATAGTAAAACAGAAAGCTAGGCAGAGACAGTCCCCCCAAAGACCTAGGTCTCTGCAAGTATTGCTTGCGTAGCCGTGGAGATTTATGATTCCAGACAAAATCTAAAAGTAAACTGTCCAATTTCTGAAAAAAGGCCTGAGAGAGAAAGAGTGGGATACACTGAAAAAGGTAGGCGAAACGGGCCAACGAGCAAAATCATCACGAGTTCGTGACAACAGAGGTATAAAATTCTCTTTATAAAGGTTCTCCATCTTGTGGGGAATTCTAATTCCCAGATACACTAGTACTTGTCTAGCAATTTTAAATGGAAAATCGGATAATGGGTAATCTTGGGCTGCCTTATTGATGGCAAATATTTCGCTTTTACTAAGATTTAATCTATAGCCAGATATTTCACCAAAAGTTCTAAGTATTTCCAGAGCCGTGGGGATAGACAAGGGCAGGTTGGAGAGAAATAAAAGTAAATCATCTGCATACAAGGAGGCCTTTATTTCTACCCCATTCCGATGTATGCCAAAGATGTTGGGGTTGTTCCTAAGAGTAACTGAAAGAGGCTCGATGGCAATAGCAAATAAGAAAAGGACTTAGGGGACAGCCCTGCCGAGTGGATCGATACGATTGAAAATATTCTGAACTTATATTATTGGTTCTGACTGAGGCTTGGGGGGAGGAATAAAGTAACTTAACCCATGAAATAAAATTGCTACCAAAACCAAATTTTTTAAGAACAAAAAACAGATAATCCCACTCCACTCTGTCAAATGCCTTCTCGGCATCCAACGATATCAAGGCTTCGGGAAGAACAGAGGAAGAAGGATTATAAATGACATTAAACACACGCCTAAGATTAAAAAAAAATGCCTATTTCGAATGAACCCAGTCTGATCTGGGGAAATGATAGAAGGGAGGACAGACTCTAACCGCTGTGCTAGCAATTTAGATAATACTTTAAAATCAACATTTAAAAGACTGATTGGACGGTATGACGCACAAGACAAGGGATCTTTGCCCTTCTTCAGGATTAAAAAAATGGAGGCCTGGGATAGCGTCTCCGGAAGAGAACCCGAGTTAAACGATTCACTAAACATATCAATAAGAAGGGAGCCAATTGGTGCCAAAACTTCCTGTAAAACTCTGGAGGGTTGCCATCTGGCCCAGGGCATTTCCCACTTTGCAAGGAAGATACAGCCATTTCGAGCTCTTTAACAGAAATAGTTTTTTCTAATTCACCGGCAACTCTCTGATCAAGTAAAGGGAGATCAATTGCATCAAAAAAGCTATTAAAATCAGCAAGAGTTGACTGTTGTTCAGATGAATAAAGTAATGTATAATATTCCTTGAAGGCCTTATTGATTTCCAGGGGGTCAACTGTTGTACCTGAGTCAGTTTTGAGCTTCGGGATTAAATGAGAAGAACCGGTCTGGCGTAGGCGATGTGCCAACAGCTTGCTAGCTTTATCTCCTTGTTCATAAAATTGGGACCTTGTCCTAAACAGGAGCTCGGTAGTATACTGTGTCATAATGACATCATATTCCGCCTGTAAGGTAATGCGCTCTTTGTACAATTCTGGAGTTTGGCATACCAAGTAAGCAGAGTCCAGCTGAATAAGTCGATGTTTTATAAAATCAAGCCTTCTCCTCCGCAGCTTATTTTGATATGCAACATGTGAAATTATTTCACCTCTGAGAAATGCCTTCAGAGACTCCCATAAAACTGATGGTGAAATACCGGGGGTTTTATTGACACTCAAAAAGAAGTCAATTTGCCGAGAGACGAATTTGACAAAGTCCTCATTGGAGAGAAGACTTGCATTAAGACGCCATGGCAAATGCCCACTAACAAGATCCGGGAAGTGTATACTCATGGAGACCAATGCATTGTCAGACAGGAGTATGGGGTCATAATTACATGTCGATACCAAATTAAGTAACCTTTTATCAACCAAAAATAAATCAATTCGCGTAAAAGTATGGTGGACATGTGAAAAAAAATGAATATTCTCTCTTAGAAGGGATAAAAAAACGCCAGGGATCAAAAATATTAAATTCTTCCATAAAAGACCGAATAACTTTTGTACATTTAGATGAAACACAGGGGACCGTAGAGGAGCGGTCTAGTCTAGCATCCAAACAACAATTGAAGTCCCCCCCCAAGACCAAGTAAGAGGAAGATAAGTCAGGAAGCTTAGAAAAAAAGTACTTCAAAAATGCATCATTATCCCAGTTGGGGGCATATGTTTGCTAAAACTATATTTACATGATGAATTTGGCCTAGAACAATAATGAATCTACCCTGAGGGTAAAATAGTTTTGCTATGGAGAAAAGGCACTGATTTATGCAGTAGAATAGCAACTCCTCTTGATTTAGTGGAAAAAGGAGAGGAAAAGATCTGACCCATCCAACCTCTCTTTAGTTTCATTTGGTCTGGAAATTGAAGATGGGTTTCTTGAAGGTAAATAATGTGAGCCCCCTTGTGATGGAAAAAATGCATTATCTTACTACGCTTAATAGGATTGTTTGATCCTTTACAGTTGAGGCTAGAAAAATGTATGCCTCCCCCTTTAGATACTGGCAGAGTCATAAAGGCCAGTTATAGGTGATATACGGTAAAGTGTGGCAAAAAAAAAAAAAAACACCCAAGACAAATGCAACACTTACAACGAGAACGATACAAAACCCCACCCCCACCCACCCCCGGCAGAAGCAATCCCCCCAAATGGGATGCATGCCAAATAAATCCCAAAATAAACACATGCTCGCCTGAATAGTAACTATAACTAACAACTACTCATGGCGTTTCCTGGAATGCAATGTTACACTTATACCTAAAGGCACTAGAACAATGTGCGGTTTTGGTCTCGCCCTCAGTATTTGAAAAATGACAACTCACGAGGTATAACAAATTATAATTCAAACCGTCCATTCAGATACATAAAACATCAGTTCCGTTAAGAAGGAAAGGAAGAGGCGAATGCTCACGATTGTCTTGACAATAAACGGTGTCAGTCCCATTAGACGGTGTCCGGATTAACAGCCTTTTTCAAAATCTTCTGCACAAAATCCATCGCAAGCTCCGGCTCCGTAAATTTGTGAGTTTGTCCATCAGGCAGGGTGATGTGAAGCACCGCGGGGTGACGAAGCCCAAACTTTATATTAGGACACGAATGCAGCTGTTTTTTCACCTTGGCGAATGCAGCGCGCTTCTTGGCCACCGACGGAGTAAAATCTGGAAAAACGGAGATCCTCTTGCCTTGATAAGACAGAGGGGAAGCTTCTCCGGCCCTACGTAAGATGTGATTTCTGACCTGAAATAGGTTTACTCTAATAACCATGGGACGAGGTGGTTCCCCATCCTTCGGTTTGGGGCGTAAAGTGCGGTGAGCTCGGTCTAGAATGGGCTTATCCTCAAGTCCGAGTAGGTCGTGCAGTAGTTGGGCTGTAAAATCTGTAGGCCGAGGACCTTCCGATCCCTCCGACAGACCCACCAAGCGAATATTGTTCAATCTTGCCCGCCCCTCCAGATCCTCGCACTTCTTGGACAGGGAGTTGACTACAGCGTTAAGTGTGCCGACTGTCGCTCGGAGATCGGCTAATTGGTTGTCGTGCTCATTCGCCGATTCCTCTAGCCCTTTGATAGTTTCTCCATGTGAGGAAAGTATGTGTTCAAGTGGCTCCAGAGTAGTCGTCATTTCTCTTCGAATGGCCTCTGAGATCACCGAGTTAAAGTCGTCCGTTATCTCGGTCCGCAGGTCATCCATCATTTGCTTAATGCTACGCAGTAAATCCGCGTTAGCATCCTTCAATTCCGGGAGTTCAGGCTCAGGTGACTGCCGGTGCTTAGTGCGGCCTGTCTTGGAGGACTCCGCTTTACCTCGAGAATTTGACATTTATGGCGATATAGGGCGAAAATAAAAATGCTTACTCAAAAATAAAACCGCTGAAGTGATATTGTGCCGGATATCAGTGAAAAAGTGCCAGTAAATAAATGTAAATAAATGTAATGATTGCATTCCCAGGGAGAGGCCGAAATTCACGTCTACATCCTCCGCGCCCCCTCTCGGTCCCCCAGTGAGATCATCTTTAAGCCGCTATCCGCCATCTTCAGACGGTCTTTAGAAACTGGAGAAATACCAATTGATTGGAAAAAGGGCAGTATATTACCAATATATAAGAAAGGGGACCATACTGAGCCAGGAAATTACAGGCCAGTCAGTTTAACTTGCATTGCATGCAAAATACTGGAATCTATCATAAAAGATGAGCTGGACTTATTTCTTGAACGTAACAATATCTTGAGGGATAGCCAACCTGGTTTCCGTAAGGGAAGGTCATGCCTGACAAACCTTCTGGAATTTTTTGAAGAGGCCACCATGACTTATGACCAGAGCAGGGCTTATGTCATCATATGCTTGGATTTTCAGAAAGCATTTGATACAGTACCACATAAGAGACTAATTTTTAAAATGAGCTCCATTGGAGTTACAGAAGGTATTCTGAAGTGGATTCTAAACTGGTTACAGGACAGAATACAAAGAGTGGTGATCAGTGGTATCTCATCTGAGCTAGGTATGGTAGGGAATGGCGTCCCCCAGGGATCGGTGTTGGGACCCCTGCTGTTCCTCATCTACATTAATGACCTTGATAGGAATATTGAGAGCAAATTAGTTAAATTTGCAGATGATACCAAATTGGGAGGTTTGGCAAATGGTTTTGAGTCCACTAAAGTGATTCAGGATGATTTGGATAGAATCCAGAATTGGGCATAAATGTGGCAAATGAAATTTAATGTAGCGAAATGTAAAGTTGTACATGTAGGTAATAAAAACATTAGACGGGATTACTTCATGGGAGGTTTAAAACTGGAATGTGCTCCACACGAGAAAGATCTGGGAGTGATTGTTGACCAAACCCTCACAGGCTCTAGCCATTGTGCCGTAGCAGTTAAAAAAGCCAATCGGATGCTGGGATACATTGCCAAAAGTATTGAGTACAAATCCAAGGAGGTGATGCTGCTTTTGTACAACGCATTCATCAGACCACATCTGGAGTATTGTGGACAGTTCTGGGGACCTTATTTTAAGAAAGATATAGAGGCTTTAGAAAAAATTCAGAGAAGAGACACTAAGCTAATTCCGGGTATAAAAGATGAAAGCTATGAGAAGAGGCTGAAGATCCTTAATCTCTTTAGTCTTAGGAAAAAGAGACTAAGGGGTGATCTGATTGAGGTCTTTAAATATGTTAAAGGGATTAACAAAGTGATTATGTAGGATTCCTTCGACCAATTGTTGTTAGTAGAACTCGGGGTCACAGATGGAAGTTGACCAAAGGTAATTTTAGCACTGATATTCAGAAATATTTCTTCACCCAAAGAGTAATTTCGATGTGGAATAGCTTGCCTGACCATATTGAGGCAGAGACCTTGGGAGTTTTCAAGAGCAGGCTTGACTTAAACTAGATATTATTGAGTAATTGAGTATCTGAAGTGATATATTCACAATTGTATAAAGAAACTGGCGAGCCTAGTTGGGCTGAACGACCTGTTCTCGCCATGTTATGTTATGTTATGTTATGTTAATTCAAAATGGCCGACTTCCTGTCGACTTTAGGCTATGGGTACAATAAATTTTTTTGTGCGTCTGGGCATGGTACATGTATGTACCGATTTTCGTGCATGTCGGTGAAACGTGCCGTGGGGGCTGCTGTTTAAAGGGCATGGCCAAGCCATTTGGCCACGCCCATCAACAAATTTCATATCACATGTTCAGGCCCTGATCCTTCACACACATCTGAAGTTTGAGACAGATATTACCAAGGACACTGAAGTTAAGGCCACTTTCCTGTGTTTTAGCGAAACATCGACTTCACCGCGGTCTGGGCGCAACGCCGTTCGACGATACGTCATGATCTTCACAATGTAGCATTATCAAGGTGTTAAGGCCTCGCTATCTAAATTTGAGTCAGATATGGCGAATGTGTTCAGAGCAGCACCTCAAACTGTAAAACATGTCATTTCCTGTCGCCACCAGGGGGTGGTTTGACAATTTTCAAATCTTTTCATATGCGTGTGTTCAGGGCGGGACTATTCTCAAATGTGAAGTTTGGTGCAGATCGGACCATTTATACAAAAGTTAGAGCAATTTCGTGTTTCATGGCAAGACAACAAACTTTGATGTCACCTCACGGCCACGCCCTTCAACGATAGCGTGATCTTTTCATAACTTTTGATCACAAACCTGTCTAGATGGCACACTGGAAGTTTGAAGTCATTGGGACTAATCCTGTAGGATAAAAACAAAGCATGCGAAAAAGCCAAAAATGGCCGCAAAATTCAAAATGGCCGACTTCCTGTTGGGTTTGGACAATGGGTCCAGAGGCTTTTTTGTGCGTCTGGGTGTGATACATATGTGTATCGATTTTCGTGCATTTTGGTGAAACGTCCTGTTGGGGCTTGTCTTTAGATGGTGCTATAGATCCAATTCGTCCCACACACCGCCAAGATGCCTAGAACACGTACATTTTCACCGCAACTGTTGCAACTGCCGAATTTGGTGAGTTTTCGAGTATATTAAAGCCCCCAAATAAGCGATTTATTCGCAAAATAATAAAAAGAAGAAGAATAATTAAAGTTGCAAGGAGTGATGAACGGGCCCTCGCACACTTGTGCACGTTGGGAGTGGTAACGTGATCGTGATGGGTGCAGCAGTGCATTCAAAACAATTTGATAGTGGCAGCCTGGTTAAAGAAGCTGCGAGGGCTGCTTTGTTGAAATTTTCAAGGTGGCGCTGTGGAGCCATTTAGCCCCACCCATGGGCCATACCCCTATCATCTGTAAGTGCTCACCATTCTTGACGTCTGTATTAATTTTCATGAGGTTATGACTTCGATAATGCCATGAGAAAGCCAAACGTAATTTGATAGCGAGGGATCGATAGTCACCACACTGGCAGACGGACGCCATTGCTCTTAGCTTCCCAGCGTTCATAATGTAGCTTCACCAACTTGTTCTGCATGTCTTAGATGTGGAATAAAGTTGCTGGGGTCAACTACGTTGGATCAGTACATGGAAGAGTAAAAAAAAGGTCCTTGTTACCACCAGGGGGCGCTATGAGTAAGGCAGGATATTAATCTATGAGGGCGTTCAGGGCGTAACCATCATCATGTCCATAAAATTTGAAGCTGTTCGGATAAAGTATGTGGGCGTGAGAGCCATTAGAAAATGGATGGCGAAATCACGAAAAGTCGCCAAAGTTTGTCACACCCTAGCAGCCAGGCCGTTTGACCTACAGAGTATATTTTAGCCTTTTTTGATCAGCATGCTCTCTTGATGATCTGAACAAAATGGGAAGTTGTTTGGGCGAAATCCTTAGGAGGAGTTTGTTAAAATACAAGGTGAGGAAATCGCCAGTAATCAAAAATTCTAATCAAAATGGCCGACTTCCTGTTGGGGTTGGACCATGACGTCAAGAGACTTTTTTGTGCATGAGGACAAGTTCTACATGCGTTCCAATTTTCATCCACCAGCATCAAAAAAAGGCCTATGGGGAGGGGTTTTTGAAAATTTCAAGGGGGCGCTATAGAGTCATTTTGCCCAGCCTTTTGATGAACACCATAAAATATCAAATTTTTCTCCAGGCCTCACTTGCGTGCAAAATTTTGTTACTTTTTGGGCATGTTTAGGGGGTCAAAAGGCCCGTCGTAATGTCAGAATAATAATAATAATTATGAATAATAATAATAATAAGCTTCGCAAATACAAGAGGGCCTTCGCACTGTGAGTGCTCGGGCCCTAATAATCCGAGCAAAAACAATAGAGTCCTTGCACCATTCGGTGCTCGGGCCCTAATAATAATAATAATAATAATAATAATAAATATAGCCGCAAGCGGCAATTCCGGGGTTCAAGCCACGAAAGACCATTAGTAGTTGAAAGCTTTAACAGCTTAATTAACAAGTGTTGCCTCGAAGTGTGGCCATGTCCCCCGCCAGGTGACGGAAATCAACTGGGGTCAGCGTATCACAAAATTACACATTGAAGCCAAAGATGAATAAAATTGGTCAAAGTGTTCTAGAGATTTCACGATTCACAACAAACGGGACGTGACAGACAGGACGGACGGACGGACTGATGCAGCTGAATACTATGTCCCCTGGCCCTAATACACCTTGACCCCAAAGATGAATGGAATCGGTCAAACCGTTCTTGAGATATCATGTTCACAAGAGACGGGACGGACGGACGGACGGCCGGGCAGACGGATGGAGCTGAATACTATGTCCCCCGCCCCTAATACACCTTGACACCAAAGATGAATGGAATCGGTTGAACCGTTCTTGAGATATCACGTTCACAACAAACGGGACGGGACGGACGGACGGACGGCCAGGCGGACGGATGGAGCTGAATACTATGTCCCCCGCCCCTAATACACCTTGACACCATAGATGTATGGAATCGGTCAAACCGTTCTTGAGATATCATGTTGACAAGGAATTTGTAAGTGGTCAAATGATCGTAATGACCTTGAGAATAATGCCAAAGTAACGGAAATCTACTGGGGTCGGCGTATCACACCAATATACCTTAACACCAAAGATGAATGGAATTGGTCAGACCGTTCTTGAGATATCGCGTTCAGAACAAACGGGACATGATGGACGGCCGGATGGAGCTGAATACAATGTCCCCCGCTCCGCTCGCTACCATGGCGGCGGGGGACAAAAACCACTTTAAGAGTGTGTTGCAGGTATTTATGTGGACCTATTTGTGTTTTTGCCAGTGTAATGATTTGGACCACGTTGCTTTGTTTTTCCATTTTCAATTGGACAATTTGAATAAATTTTTTCAACAACTTATGATGTATAGTCTGATTTGTGTTATGTTGGGCTATTTTGTGCATTTATGGCACCCCCTATTGGTCCATTTGATTGAAACTTTCAGGCTATGTTTCAGGTTCTTATATGGACATATCCTGTGAGTTTTGTAATGATTGGAAAAACTATTTATGATTTATTGTCTGATTTGTGTGATACCATGTTGCTTTGTTTTGCATTTATAGCGCCCCCTATCGGACAATTTGACTGAAATTTTCTGGGTATGTTTCAGGTACTTATATGAATATATCCTGTGAGTTTTATGGCTAGAGGACAAATAAGTGCTAATTTATAGTCTGATTTGTGTTATACCATGCTGCTTTGTTTTGCATTTATAGCGCCCCCTATTAGTCAATTTGAATTAAATTTTCAGGTACTTATATGAATATATGAGTTTTTCAAATAATTGTAATTTTATATTTGAATATATCCTGTTAGTCAATTTGAATTAAATTTTTATGTGGCTCTTATAGGACAAACAATTAGTCTGATTTTTATAGTCTTTGTTTTGCAGTTTTGTATTTATGAAATTTTCTGGGTATATTTCAGGTACTTATATGAATATATCCCCTATAGGACAAACAATTGCTGATTTATAGTCTGATTTGTATTATAGCGCCCCCTATGGGTCGATTTGCATGAAACTGTCAAGGTATGTTCCTGGTACTTATATGGACATATTCTGCAAGTTCTGTGATGATTGGCTTAATGGTTGTTGAATTATTTCCATTTATGTGCTAAGCCATGCCCCTGCTGAAGTTCATTGGTCAATATCTTGGAAACGAAATGAGATTTCAACAAGCTTTATGCAATCTTTCATAAGCTTGGTCCACTGATCCACAGCAAATTTTGAGGAATCGGACTTACGGCCTAGGAGGAGATGTCAAAAATGTGGTTTTCAAAAAATTCAAAATTCTGGAAAATCAAATATGGCAGACCTTAGAGGTCCTTATGGGAAAGTTGTAGAGATTGGACCAAGGAATGTCTGTACCAAGTTTCGTGTAAATCGGACATACAGCGTAGGAGTTAAGACCTTTAAAGTGAAAACCTGTTTTTCTTGAATTATAGCGCCACCATCAGGCCGATTGAGTTAAAAATGCCTTGGTCAGCATTTACACACAACTTCCAACCAATGTGCAAAATTTCAGGTCTCTACTGTTTACCATCTCACGGGAATTTGCAAAAACATTTCTGAAGAAGAAAAGAAATAATAATAAAAAAAAATAATAATAAACCAGCACAAAAACAATAGGGTTTCAGTCCTACGGGCTTGAACCCCTAATAATAATAATAAACCAGCACAAAAACAACAGGGTTTCAGCCCTATGAGCTTGAACCCCTAATTAAAGCTGCAAGCAGCAATGAACGGGCCCTCGCACACTTGTGCACGTTTGGGGTGGTGGCGTGATCCTGACGGGTGCAGTTGTGCATTCAAAACAATTGGATAGTAGCAACCTCGTTAAAGAAGCTGCGAGGGCTGCTTTGTTGTAATTTTCTCGGGGGTGCTATGGAGCCATTTTGCCCCTATCATGGGCAGCACCCCTATCAAATGTAAGTGCTCGCCATTCCAGGCATGTGTATCAATTTTCATGAGGTTATGAGCTCGTTAAAGCCATGAAAAAGCCAAATGTAATTTGATGGTGAGGGATCGATAGACGCCACGCCGGCAGACGGATGCCATTACGCCTAGCTTCCCAGCGCTCATAATGTTGCTTCACCAACTTGTTCTGCATGTGTTAGAAGTGGAATGAAGTTGGTGCGGTCAACTACGTTGGATCAGTACATGGTTGAGTAAAAAAAGGTCACTTCCTGTTACCACCAGGGGGCGCTATGAGTAAGGCGGGATATTAATGTATGGGGACGTTCAGAGCGGAACCACCATTTTGTCCATAAAATTTGAAGCTGTTTGGATGAAGTATGTGGGCGTGAGAGCTGTTGGAAAATGGATGGCGAAATCACAAAAAGTCGCCAAAGTTTGTCACACCCTTAGCAGCCACGCCGTTTGACCTACAGACTATCTTTTAATAACTTTTGATCAGGATGCTCTCTAGATGATCTCTACCAAATGAGAAGTCGTTGGGCAAAATCCCTAGGAGGAGTTTGTTAAAATACGAGGTGAGGAAATCGCCAGTAATCAAAAATTTAAATCAAAATGGCCGACTTCCTGTTGAGGTTGGACCATGATGTCAAGAGACTTTTTTGTGCATCAGGACAACTTCTACATGCCTAGTAATTTTTAACCACCAACTCCAAAAAAAAAAAAAAAAGGCCAATGAGGAGGGGTTTTTGAAAATTTCAAGGGGGCGCTATTGAGTCATTTTGCCCTGCCTTTTGATGAAAACGATAAAATATCAAATTTTTTGCTAGGCCTGGCTTGTGTGCAAAATTTGATGACTTTTCGGGCGCGTTTAGGGGGTCAAAAGGGCCGTCGAAATGTCAGAATAATAATAATAATAATAATAATAATCTTTGCAAATTCAATAGGACCTTCGCACTGTGAGTGCTCAGGTCCTAATACTAATAATTCCTTCAGTTTCAATAGGGTCCTTGCACCAAGGTCGGTGCTCGGGCCCTAATAATGGTATTACTGAGCATAGAAACACAAGCATTATTTGTTTTGTTTTTTTTTAATTCTATCTTTACGAATGGTTTGCCGCAGTCCCTACTGCATTTCTGTATTTCCAGATGCTACATGGGCGCTGCTGAGAGAGACACCGGTCTCGAACAAAGTTAATTTTCTCCTTATTTGTTGATCTTAAAAATGTCATTGAAGTGTCAAGAGTGTTTGAAAGATATGTGGCCTGTAAAAAGTAAGTCCAGTGTTTACTTAGGTGACAATGAGACAAAAAAATCGATGATAATTTTTTAAAAATTTTATTTATCCTATAATTAACCGGATAAAAGACTCACTGACATTAAAAATCTCTTTTCCAAGAGTGACCTGGCCAAGAAGGCAGCATGTTACAATAAAACTGTTACAATAAACAGTTACAAAACCAACATTACAGTTCGACAAATACAACTATACACGGTATAAATGAACAATGAAACACAATACGCCATATAAAAATATGAATCATGAAAAAATAATAAAGAGGTATGTATTGAAATAAAAAAACGACTGTTGTCATCGGAAATTGGGATTGAGCACAATCACATTTACCAAGACTGTCAGATTCCCGCTCTTTTAAGATTGATTTGAATCTCCCCAGAGTAACCAGCTCTGACAGTTTCAGTTCCTTCTGCAAGTTATTCGAAGTGGATGGGGCAGTGTATCGAAAAGCTTTTTTTTCTAGCTCTGTTCAAACCTTAGGGACCAACATCTGTACAATACTTTGCGACCGCAGGCCGTATTGATTAATGGTCCTGCACGTATATGAACATAAATACGAAGCAAGTAACTCAAGCATTGATTTTTATATGAAAACCAGCCAATGGGAAGCTCTGTGGATATGTAGTGAGGGCAATTTTGCAGCAGCATACAGAGTACAATGATGTATAAGACATCCATAGCCTGTTAGGAAGCGTTAAGCTCAATGATATACAATATCAAGCTTCTTTAGGCACTGAACTGGAGCATTCATAAGAAGCAGGTTGCCATAATCCAATCAAGGAAAAAACGTTAAGATCAAATGTTTCCGTGCCTGAAGAGAGGAACAAGATTTATTCCGAAAGAAGAACCCTAATTTAATTTTCAACTTTGACACAAGATTTTCTATGTGTGGCTTGAATGACAACTTTTAGTCGATAATTATTCCAAGAAACCAAGTTACCATTTCAATTTCAGCCCCTTGAGTTGTTAAAATCTTAGGGTCAGAGGGTAACTTTTTACCATAAGTGAAGATCATGAATTTGGATTTGTCTGCATTTAACACCAACTTTTGCTGATTTAAGCGATACTGAACAACATCAAAGGCAGACTGTATCAGTTCAACGGCATGTACCACTGATGGGGCAGTGCAGTATGACTGTGTGCTGTGCATAAAAATGGGATGCAGCATTTGATAAGCTATCACAAAGATCATTTACAGTGCTTAACAAATTTTTTAGACCACCTGTCATAAAAAATTGAGAAAACACGAATATTTAAGAAATATGTCAAAAACCTGTTTAAAACTAAAAATTATTTTGTAATTTATTTGGCAAATAATGAACTGAAACCACTAAATAGTCCTTATTCACACGCAGAAACAACAACAAAAAAACTATATTTTGTATGGCCTCCTTTGGCTTGATAACAGCTTGCATTCTTGCATTCAACCACTAAAACAAATTTTTATGTTCAGGAATGCAAGAAAATAACTGTTATTTAGCATCTTAATCAAAAAATAATAATATGCTTAACTATTTTTTTCTCTTTTTTTGTAAAACTGTAAATTAGAAAATTCATGGATAACAACAATAATTATATTTTAGCATTGAAAATATCACTTCCGATCAGGGGACCTATAGCTAAGCAAAATGCCAATTTTGGTTCAAAATTTTAGTTTTGAGGTAAGAACATGAAGTGGTCCTTCAAATAGTCCATAATATGGTGTCGTGTTCCGAAGGAAACATTCGTCATGAACACTGTCTTCAAGGCTGGAACAGCTATGAGTGTGGTGACTTTCAATGATGGCCAACAAGGAAAAGCCTCCATTCTTATGAAACTTTGCATCAGAGGCGTTGTCAGGATGAAAAGAACCTCTAAATCTGCGTGAAATACAACATGCACAACATCTTGAAACTTTCTATATATATATATATATATATATATATATATATATATATATGTGTGTGAGTGTGTTTGTGTTTCATGATCGTTGAAACTGTTTAAATGAAATAAGATCATTGGAAGCAATGAAATTGCATAAAGATGTTTCAAATGATCTTATTTCATTTGAACTATTTAAACGATAATGAAACACATGCATTGCTTCCAACCCCTGACTAAAGAAAAGCGTGAGAAGTCGAGAGTCATAACGCAGGTGAAACTGATAAACCTCCATGCACAAGGACTTCAATTCCGTGCGAGAATGATGTATATTTGGCATTTTCCGGGATGGATTTTGCGATATCTATGAGTTTGGAATCTTTTTTGAGAGTGTAATCAACGAGCCGAGTAAACAGTCCCTCCTCATCCATATCCCTGTGATTGTGCCCACGTAGAGCAAGTTCACGAACAGTGAGAAACTGAATGACTTCACCCATGCTTTTAATGTGGTATCTGGTCTTTTCTACATGGGTATGACCCAGCAGATGGACAATATTTTCATCTGTCTCTGACCGGCGCTGGTACTCCTGCCACGCAACCATGGCTCTGGAGTGTGAGATGCTTGTTGCGTGTTTGTACAGTCTTGATTGAGTGCTTTTTTCCCATTTGTGTAGCCACGTTTAGTAAATATGTCCTCACGATCCGAATTAGAACTAAATTTGCGACAAGCGAAGCAAAAGCTGGCATCACGCAGTACTGAATATTCAAGCCATGCCATGGTCGAGTTTGATACGAGTTTGATACGCTTAGGATAACTGCTTAAAATGGGCTGAGATGGGCGATCCATATTTTAGTCCGGAGAAGTGGACACAGAGCCGGGGGTCTGAACATGGGGAGAACAGACTGCTGGAGCATGGTGCATCTGCCGGTGATTCACAGGCAGTCCCAGACCCCGGCATGGATGCAACGCCCTGTTCGGTAGTTGCAGGGCTGCTGGTAGAGACAGCACTTGCGGGAGTGGGAGCTTCTTGTTTTTTAATGAGCCACGTATGCATTCCTATTGGTAAATGTTCGAAGTGCTTATGATACAGATGTTCGAAATGTTGAAATGTGCTTATGATACAGAATTATTGTTGCAACAACCCCAGTGAGTGACTAGCAACTCCAGACTAGCTGCTAGCTAGCTGCCTGGGCTCACTCGGTAGCCAACTCAGGTTATAACCACACTAGTTGACACACAGATGACAAACTAGTACACAAATTACCTTAATGTCAAACAACAAGACTGACAAAACAAGCGGTGGAAGAAGTGGCAACAAAAGAGATATGGGAAAAGTTTTAATTCCCTGAGAGAAGCACAGGTCTTGTATGAGCAGCGTAGACGTGACCTCAGACTGAGTGAAGACGGCAGTCTAAGAGAATGGGAGGGTCCCTAGTAATTCGAGAGTGCCCATTGGTTAGTTTCACATCAGAATGGACTGGCGAAGGAATCCACCAATCACAGATAGTGATAGATAGATGAAGTATACGTAAAGCTCTCTCAATGGCTGTCTGCCTCCGGCTGTGAATCACGTGGGATACGCGTGTTTGCTGTCAAATAGTAGTAAATCAGTTTTTTTATCTTGAGTTTTCATTGGGTGGGCAGAGCTTTTCTCAGGGTGGGCACTGCCCACCCCCTGCCCCCCTTGGTAACGCCCCTGCTTTGCATAAAGGCAGGGGCACACTCAATGAAAGGCTATCACAAAATGGGCAGAAAACGTGAAACAGAGTGAAAAACGCGCAATAGAACTAGAAAAAAAGAAACTAATAGATGCTCGACAAGCATGTGATACTGGGGAAGAAACACAGATTGAAGAAGAGGGAGTTACTTATGAGGCTGGTGCCTTTTAAGGAGGTAAAAAAATCCCAAAAACCACTAAAAACAAAATACTAAATGTATTCCTCCTGAGAACATTACTGTCAAACTTCGATCACATTATTACTGCCGAACTAAAATTACGTTTTTCTCAAAATACAGATTTTCAACAAGAAAATACAGATTTCTCAGCAACTGTACATCCAATTAATTTCATATTTGGCAGTTTTCTTCATTTTGTGATGATCTATGTCTGTTCAGAGCTCTTTTTGCAATATGTCCCTCTGAATATGAGTAAATCAAAATATGCATATTTAATTAGCTGTTTCCCGCCAAAATTGATTTAGGGGGTCAACATCAATACTAGAACATAGAAACCTGGAAAAAAAGGCTCTGCAATGACATTAGGAATGTTTTTCCTTCACATTACAGCTGAAATTATAACCAAACACTATTTAGTTATCTCAGTAACTCTGTTTCTCTAAGTATCTATATATTCATTAAAACAGCCGTTGCCATGCCAACCACTGATGTGAAACTCGGTGTTTTAAGTTGCAATTTTTAATAGAATTATTTTGATAATAATTCTTAGTTTAAAAAGTAAATAGCTTGGAAAAATGTTTGCTTAACTGTAAGTCCCCTTAAAGAGCTTGCGCATACTGGTGGATTAACCATTATAGAAACATAAAAATTATTTTGGTAATTACCAACACTGTTAATTTAGGGCAGCTGTGGCATAAACGTTACATTGGGCGGTGGCCTAATAAATTTGTTAAAGGGATATTTCAACATTTTGGCAAATTGGCCTATTGCCGTAATCCCTATAGTCATATGAGTACGCACATTACCTTCAGTTATCCGTGCCCGTTGTTTTGAGATTCGGGGGGGGAGAGACGCGAGTTGCTTAGCGAACATAACGAAAGTGAACGGTACAGGTCCCTCGCTCCTTAAACTCATCAAGTACGTAATCCAGCATCTCCAAAACGCTCTCGTGGACAAGTTGTGACCTGCACATTCACCACGCTATAAAATAATAATGTGTTAATTTATTTAATAAATTATTATTTTGTTTACGGGTGTTTGCTGTCGGGAAATTCTTAACAGTTAGTTCAAATTAAAAAAAAAAAAATTTAAATTAATTGTAAATACACTGATGGACTTTAAAAACTTATCACCAGAATTGTAGCCAAACTCTGATTCAAATTTGTAACCATTTATTGACTTGACCCATAACAACAACTTCAACAAAATGCCAGATAACATCAACAAAAAAATAACAATAAAAGAATCAACAATGACAAGTTTAACAACAAAATCAACAACAAAGATCAACTCCAATCTCAGTACCGAGTGTGACCGCCACATGCCTGCAACAATGCCATCACTTGTCTTTGCATGGACAGCACCATTCTGTTGAGCTGTTGCTGGGGAATGGTCTGCCACTCCTGGAGAAGGGCTTCCTGGAGCTCTGCCCTCGTCCTGGGTGCTGTGGTGTGTTGCCGAACCCGCCAATCCAACATGTCCCACACATGCTCGATGCACTTCATGTCAGGTCTGAAAGGTGGCCATTCCATGACTCGCACACCATTCGGGGCCAGGAGCTGCTGGGTCACATGTGCTGAGTGAGGTTGTGCGTTGTCTTGCATGAACGTGACCTCAGGGTGGTCTGTGATGTAAGGCACAACATGCGGTCTGATGACAGGGTCACAGCAGCCGGCTGCATTAAGATTTTCATTGATTATGACCAGGTCGGACCTCCAGCAATGCCTAATGGCACCCCAGTCCATCACTGAACCTCCTCCAAAGCGATCTGTCTCAGCAATGCATGAGGGCCGCGTATCTCTCGCCATGTCGTCTGTAGACCCTCTGTCTTCCATCATGTCGGTACAGACAAAACCTGGACTCATCACTGAAGACAACATTCCTCCAGAATCAGTTGGGGACTCCTCTCTGACCATATTGTTCAGCCCAGCGAAGCCTGGTAGCCCCGCGCCATGCATCAAGGTGCATTCCAACACATGCCCTGTGGGCTGTGATCCCTCACTCTGCAAGTCGGCGACTCACTGTTCTTCTGCTGATCCTTGGTCTGTGGATTACGAGGGTCTCCTGAGCCGTCCTGGTGCAGGTTCGAAACCAATCTCTCAGGCGGACAAGGCGGATCTGATTGTCCTGGGCAGGGGTCGTGACCCTAGGCTGACCAGGTCGGGGTCGATCATTGGTGCTTCCAATCTCCTGGTAACAAGCCACAAGGTTAGAGATTGTGGGTTGGCTTACCCCAAAACGCTGGGCGATGTGATTTTGGGATGTTCCAGCCATCCACAGCCCAATGGCTTGATCACGTTGGGGTCTGGATAGGCGAGGCATGGCGCACGTAGTGTCTTTGAACAAATGCTTTCGGGTTCTGGCCTTAATGACCTCAAGAATTGTTTTAAGGCATTTGACAGCATTGCAATTGTGATCAGTGAAGCCGGACGAGGTTACATCACTAAATCCTCAAATCCTGCTCACACAGACACAAACAAGGTCATGACCTCACACACTATTGTGTCTCCTAACTCAAAGACAACTGCACATCAATTATGTAATCATCTAATTAAAGTTGCCCTAACCCAACTATACGATTTCTGTCTAGTCAGGCTTACAAGTTTTTAAAGTCCATCAGTATATACACTGAACAAAAATATAAACGCCCCATGTCAAATATTGATGCCACATGGAGTTAACAGCTCTAAGTGAGCATATGCTGACTTTTACTTGTACAATCGGGATACTTTTCTCTTGATTTGCGTACCATTTTTAATCCATCTCTCTGTCAGTAAGCATTTGCTCAGTAGCTGTGTTTCCATCCACCTATTTTAATGCACATTTTCATTTTGCGCTTAAAAAAACCTGAGTGGAAACGGCCAAAATGCGCATCAACTTGAAATGTCGCATCAATTTTTTTTGCGCAAGGAGGGGGTGGAAAATTTTCCGAATCGATAAAGATAAATGCACTTTAGTGCAGTGGAAACGGGTTAGCGAACAAGTTTTGCAAATAAATGATGACATTTAGTATCTACATCATTTTTGCTTGCCTACGTTGGCAAGTTAGCTAGCTAGTTTGCTACCTCGCAACATTGGTGTGCTAGCTATAACGTTAGAGTTCGTTATCACTTTAGCGAGCTAGCTAGTGGTTAATACAGTAGAAGCGAACTGTAACCTTACACTACTGTGCTAGCTGTAACATAAAAGACTTCGTAACCACTAGCTTATGTGATTACTTTCATTCGTTTTCACCGCCAGCTTTCCCGTTTGTTTTCCTTTTCCTTTGTCGCACTTATTGACGTCATAGCGTGCGCGGTCTTCTTCTGCAGAAGCAATGGCAATTGAATCGAGAATTAGCGCCACCTAACACATCCGGCTTATCTTGTGAAACAAAAGCGCATAACTGCAGTGGATGGAAACGCACACAAATGTGCTTTTTTCTTTTGCCGATTAACGAAAATTCGCTTAAGATTTGCGATACAAGTTGGATGGAAACACAGCTAGTGATGCAGTGATTTCACTCAGTACATGGGTGTGGCTTTTCCAGACGGTGATCAGACACAATGAGCAGTACCCAGACACTCCTTATACTGGGGAGAATAAAATGCCACTCCAAAATGTTAAATTTTGTCAAAAGTCATCATGCCTCAGATGTCTCAGGTCATGCGGGAATGTGCCATTGGCATGCTGGATGCAGGGATGTCCACCAGAGCGGTCTGCATGCAGTTCCTTGAAGCAGAGCACATTCCAGTTCTGGACTGGCCTGCGTATTCGCCGGACATGTCGCCCATAGAGCATCTTTGGGATGTTCCAGATCGACGTGTCCGCGATCTAGCCTGGAATCCATACATATCAAGTGCTGGTCGATCCCAACGGTCACTGACTGATATCAGTCTGGCCTCAGTCGTATAGCCAGCGTTTAGCCCTTACGTCACTAATGAAGTGAATATATGAATATTCATGTTTTCTGCTCTTGGCTGATTGGTGGTTCTCGCCAAAAGGTCACCCAATCGAATATGAGTTAGCTGGCCAGCAACGGCATTCGTGAATGTCATTTGACATGAGCTTAAAAATTAGATTGTGGCTTGCTTGCGTTTGCTCTTGGAGTGGTTGTTAGGTTTTGAACTGGATAATGTTTGGCCATATCTGCATTTTGTTTATTTCAGTGGGATTTAACGGTTTAATAAAGGCTAAATTAAATAATACTCAAATTACATAACATAGTTCACTGGAATTGGCATTAGCTATAGCTCGAAGGGCATGATTGCATCAGCTAGATCAAAGTGATACTCCACCCAAAAACTATAATTTGTATCTCAATTACTCACCATAAGATGTCTTGAACGGACGAAGTTGTTCTTCACCTGGCGCAACTTTATGGCCACTGGAGAGTTTTGAAAAATTATCCAAATTCCTTTTTTGCTGGAAGCAAATGGGTTCACCCAGTAGCAATGGGAAAACTCCACAAAACGTCCGTTGACAAACTTTCAAACCATCGTCCAACGCATCGTCCAGTATAATCCAAGTCTGCTTTGTCCACTCGTATCCTCAGAACTCTAGAAACGCGGTTATTTGTAGCTAAAAATAATAAAATACCACAGTTATGCTTCAAGTAAGCTTGCGCATTCAACAGAAGTCCCGCCTCCCAGCTCGTTCATTGCCCAGAGACTCTGCTGCCACTCACATGAATATTCGTATAAACATGAGGGTCATTCCATATGAAATCACCCAAGCTCCCAGCTTGATGGTCTCAGAATTGCTTCATTTGGTGATATTTTGTTGCCTGTGATGAGCAAATTAAATCGCAGGTGGTTTCAAGTAGATATCTTGTTCCGTTCTCATTTTATGGGCCCCCGAAAAAGGGGGCGTGGCCCACGTTAACCCTCTGGTCACAGTTTGTGACCATTTTCAAAGGGTTATAACCGATGAACTAATAAGGATACAAATTTCATTCTTTCAGTATATGTTTATTCTGTTTAATAGTCTGCAACAAACCTTTTAATATAGTGGTTAACCCTTTGAGTGCTTTGCAATTAACCCCTAAACATTGAAATTTGGTGCCGAACATGTCTATTTCAAATGAAATATTATGCAAGTATCCTTAGAATGTCCCCTTTGCCATTTACATTGTTGATAGTATACCTGATGGAGTTTCAAATGAAGGTAAAAACATTTTTTTTATCTTCATCCGATTTGGAGAAACATTAACCCTTTTCAGCTGATTACCTAAACGGTGCACTTTTTGACCCTCATTTTTGACCATGTGGGCCTGTTTTGATTTTCAAAAAGTTGGCCTCAAATGAAAGCTTATTCAAAGAACTTCAAAATGCAACACAATCAAACTTGGAACAAATACTCCTACTTGGAAAAATAAGACCCCTTTTAAGTGCTATTTGCACATCGGCACAACTACTCTCAGTGAACAGGCATAATATTTCATTTGAAATCGACATGTTCGGCACCAAATTTCAATGTTTAGGGGTTAATTGCAAAGCACTCAAAGGGTTAACCACTATATTAAAAGGTTTGTTGCAGACTATTAGACAGAATAAACATATTCTGAAAGAATGAAATTTGTATCCTTATTAGTTCATCGGTTATAACCCTTTGAAAATGGTCACAAACTATGACCAGAGGGTTAACGTGGGCCACGCCCCCTTTTTTGGGGGCCCATAAAATGAGAACGGAACGAGATATCTACTTGAAACCATCTGCAATTTAATTTGCTCATCACAGGCAACAAAATATCACCAAATGAAGCAATTCTGAGGCCATCAAGCTGGGAGCTTGGGTGATTTCATATGAGATTTTATTTTTAAGTCTGTCTAAAGGGGCGGGGCACCCTTGTGACTGTGAGCCAATCACAGATCTCGCATGGATTTTGTGCGAATATTTGAAAGTCAAACGCTGGTCTACCAACTGAGGCCAGACATATAAGCAAGTGACCGTTGGGAGCGACCAAAGCTCGATATGGATGGATTCCAGGCTATCCGCGACTGTGTTCCAGTTCCGGATAATGTGCGCTAGCTCCGTGTGGCCCTCCGGGAAGAATGGAATAACATTCCACAGGCCACGATAGACAACCTGATCAACTCCATGCGAAGGAGATGTGTTGCTCTGAGAGACGCAAATGGTGGACACACAAGATATTGAACATTCAATTTCTTCAACCTGACCCCTAACATGTTCAAAGGATTGTCACTCCTTTGCAGATGCCAATATCAAGATGTAATGGACAGTGATCTGAAGATTAGTCATTAACAAAAATGAATTTTGATTCGCTTCATATATTGCATAACCCTAATGTTAATAAAAACTCAAAAATTTGACATGGGGCGTTTATATTTTTGTTCAGTGTATATGAAAGAGTTGTATAATTATGTCTAAGGAATGCTGTTTTCATATTTTGAACATATGTACATCTGTATTTGTACCTTGTAGTGCTCCTATAGGGCTCTTTATTCTAGATTATGACAATTTTTATTTTAATAATTAAATGTTAATCTTGGTTCATAATAATTACCAGTATTAATTTCTTTCACAATAAAAATACTATGTATGATAAAAATCAGTCCTGAATATTCACTCATTCACAGCCTGAGCCAGGTGAGTGGCTTAGGTAGAACCAACTAAAACTTACTAATTCCTATTCAGTTACTGAGTTACTACATGTTAGCTGTATGTGGGACCCAGTTGGTAAGTCCAAGTAGTTTTAATACTGCAATGCTACTGTAACTCAACTGCCTTGCTCTTCATTAGGCTATGTTGATCAGTGTTAGTACTGTTAGCTAAGAGTTCTATGAATTGAAAATAAGTTAAAATGCATATACAAACGTTTTTGTTAAGTTTTATTTTTGCTACACAGCTCTGAAAAATGCTGCAAAATACTACAGACTTCTGGAGACTGTGCAGCGTTTTTCCTACGCAGTAATTTTTGCGTACCCTGCATTACTCCACAATGAAGGGTCTTGCTCTTCAGAGTCTTTGGTGAAACTATATGGCCGCCACAGCAGCCATCTCGAAAGCCTATGAGCCTACGCGATAACTGAACTTCGCTCCAAGTGATGTCACTCACATTTTGTGGGTTGATTGGTCTCGCATCAGGCACGGAACCTATCCTTAAATTTCTAATGAGCCGTGTCCACTCAGCAAGATTTCGACTGTGCTGCCTTGGTGGAGGTTTGCACTCTCGGAGTGCCTCTAGTTGTCAAATGTGATAACAAGAAGCCTCTTTTGATGGATCGAGTTAGTATTCCGTTATGTTATTTATTATTTAAGTTGTTAATTGATGGTATGGCAATATTAGTTGATGTTGTTGCAGCATTATTTTGTGCTGTAGCAGCACTAGTACATGTTTTAGTGGCTCTAGTTGATGCAGTAGCAGTAATAATTGGTCCTGTGGCAGTAGTAGTTGATGCTGCAGTGATGCTCTTGTTATCATACAAAAGTAGTTACTGCTGCAGCAGTATTATTTGAAGTCTTATCAGTATTAGGCATTAAATGATGCTGTAGCAGTATTAATTGGTGCTATTAGCTTAATGTTCTTGGGTATACCATGTACTCACTACATGCCTCTTTTGTGTTAAAAGGTGAATCAAGGGCTTAGCTGCAGCAGGGTATCATGGGACTCAGTGAATCAGGCAGTTGCACTTGTCTTAACATCATGGTGCTGTTATGTCTTCCTGCAGCCCAAAAGATTCAAGTTGAACAGGGCAACATACGGGAGGCAGGGCGATACCAGGTATGTACAGCACCCCCTGCTGGAAAGCCACATGTGCACGCATGCACACTCACAGCTCCCTCTACTTCCAATCTGCGGATTCTAAGCCCCCCTCCCCCCATCTTGCCCAGACTGACTACTATACGAACAAGATTGCTCGTGTTCAGGAAACGACTCACTGTTTAATTCTCATTACGGGTACAATGGCTGCTCTTGTCCAGTTTATGGAGAGCATGGGTTTTAGCAGCATTGCAGTTATTATGGCAGCTCTTTGTTTTGTGTTTCGTTTCAGAAGTAGAGGGGGTACTCCAGATAGCCGCGGTGCCCAGCCGTACCCCTACAGTCATAGCCAGTACTACCAGCAGTATAACAACTACTACAACCACTGGGGCTATGACCAGAGCACCGCTGGCTATTCCTTCGGCCAGTATGACTACAACGCACAGGTACTGCAGCTAGTATGATTACAGCTCACAGGTACCACAGCCAGTAAGATTACAGGGCACGTTTTGTGCATCCAGTAGATTTACAGAGCACTGGCACGACTGCCAGCACTGTTTCAGCACGGAGGTACTGCAGCCAGTGCGATTACGCAAAACATGTCATGCTACCAATACAATTAGAGCACACTGGCACGACTGCCAATATTATTTCAGCACACCAGTATTACAGCCAATGCATTTACTGCACATTGGTGCTACAGTCAATGTATTTACTGTGCTCTGGTGCTGCAGCCAATTCAATTAAAGTTCACAGATACTGCAGTCAGTTAGTTTATAGCACATAGGTACAGCCAGCCAATACAATCACAGCACACTGATGGTGCAAACCAATGTGATTATAGCGCACAGGTACAGCAAGGCAGTACAATAACAGAAAATGGGTAGTGAGCAAATACGATGACAGATTACCAGTTCTCAAGTCAATAGGCATACAGCACACTGCTACCACCATCCAGTGCAATTACAGCACTCTGATATTACACCGTATACTTCAGCCACTCAACACACACTTTCACTCACACTTTCACACCCAATGATTCAGTCCCGGAGATTTCCATGGCAAAAATTATTAAATTCTGCTGAAAATTTCAGCTAATTCTGAGGTCAAAAAAAACTTTATTGCGGTGATTCCGTAAGAAATTGTCAATTCTGCAAAAATTCTACAGATAGGTAAATCTGTCGTGACTGACTTTGCAAGTTTGAGGGTTATGTGAGAAGGAAAACTACAGGTGTCAATGCCATGAATTATTTAGCCGCAATTTTTAGCTTACTGGCCCTATAGGCCGTTAAGCTTTTGTTGTGGTGTGGCAATCAGGCAATCAACTTACCTTGGTACCGTCAATGTACAGTGCGAGTGCCATTTAGATTGAATGGACGGAAGTGGGTCTAGTGGGGGCGCTGTACTTTATGAATATGCAAGATGGCCTGTGGAGGCCAAATGGTTGCAGATAAAGATTAAGTTTGTATTATTGACATATAGGAAGTCATATATGACCTATATTTTGGCAATAGTAAATTTGACCACAGATGACTTTGAAAGGTCAAACTCGAGGTCAGGGAAAATATTAACAATGTTAAAAGATATGGCTTGAAATTTCAAAAATAACTTTTTTTCTAAATTTGGCAATCAACTCACCTTGATAAACTTTATATACAGTGCGAGTGCCATTTTGATTGAGTCAATGGAAGTGGGTCTAGTGGGGGCGCTGTACTTGGGTGTCATGGAGGATGGGCAAAATCACCTGTGGAAGCTAAATGGTTGCAGATAGAGATTAAGTTTGTATTACTGACATATAGGAAGCTATATATGACCTATATATTGGCTGTGTTAAAGTTGACCCCAGATGACCATGAAAGGTCAAACTTGAGGTCAAGCAAAATGTTACAATTTTCAAAGGCTTCTAGGCTTGAAAATATTGAAGATTGGGAACATATGTGTATTGAACACTTCTAGTAAGTCATATATGAACTTTCATTTGGTGGCCTTGGACTTGACCTTCGGTGACTTTCGAAGGTCAAACTTCACGTAGTGAAATTTCAATAACTTCTATCACCAACACTATTACAGATAGAGCTTAGGTTTGTATTGTGGGCATATAGGAAGTCATGTATGAAGTTTCATTTGGTGACACTTCATTTGACCGTCAGTGACCTTCGATTACCAAACTTCACACTGAAATTTCAATGACTTATATCGGCAAAATCGTTACAGGTGAAGTGTAGGTTTGCATTGGAGATGTATAGGATGTCATATATGATCTTTCATTTGGTGGTCTTCAACTTGACCTTCAGTGACCTTCGAAGGTCAAACTTCTCATAGTAAAATTACAATGACTTCTATCACTGAAACTATTACAGATAGAGGTAAGGTTTGTATTGTGGGCATATAGGAAGTCATGTATGAAGTTTCATTGGGTGACCTTGAACTTGACCTTCAGTGACCAACAACGGCCAAACTATACAGTGAAGTTTCAATGACTTATATCAGCAAAATCGTTACAGATAGAGTGTATTGGAGACGTATAGGAAGTCACATAAGAACTTTAATTTGGTGACCTTCATATTGATCTTTGAAGGTCAAACTTGACCTGGTGAAAATTCAATGACTTGTGTCACTAAAAAGGTCACAGTGGAGCCTAGTTTTGTGTTACTGTCATCTAGGAAGTCACATATGAACTTTCATTTGGTGACATTCAGTTTGAATGTTGGTGACCTTTGAGGGTCAAACTTGACAAAATACAATTACAATGACTTGTATTGCCAAAATGGTCACAGATGGAGCCTAGGTTTGATTTGCAGACATATAGGAAATCATATATGAACTTTCATCTGGTGACATTCGTATTGACCCTCAAAGGTCAAATGTGACCTAATGAAAATTCAATGACTTGTATCACTAAAATGGTCACAGATGGAGCCTAGGTTTGTGTTACTGACATATAGGAAGTCACATATGAACTTTCATTTGGTGACATTCAACTTGACTGTCAGTGACCTTTGAGAGTCAAACTCCAAAGTGAAATTACACTGTGTCCCAAAAGTTCATGCACCCCAATGGGCAACATGTCTGTCTCCAAAATGGGCTGCACCTGGTCAGCCAGGTGTTGTGAGGTTGTTCAATTAGTTCATCTGTTTGTGAGAGGCCTAAAAATTTCTTGTTTGACCAAGGAACCAAGAGAGAACCGTCAGTGAGAGAACCTTTTTGGTAGTGCTGCCACGATGGTCAAACAAAAACCTGGAAAGGCTGCTCTTTCACAGCCTCAGGTCCGTGCTCAAGCCATTGCCTTCCGCAGGGCAGGGAAAATTTGCAGGGAAGTAGCTCAGGACCTTGGCGGAAGCATACGATGGGTGAAGAAGTGGTTGCAGGGACACCAGAGTTGTGACTTCCTTGAAGATGAGCCCCACGCAGGTCGCTCCTCAGTCCTGAGTTCCAGGGCTAAGGACCTCATCCGAAAGGCCATGGGAAAGAGACACCAATCCTGCCGCAGTCTCAGTCGAAGACTGATAAATCTTGGGGAAGCAGTCTCTAAGAGTACCATCCATCATTTTCTGACTGAGAAACTGGGTCTGAGAGCATTCAGAAGACAGTGGATTCCTCGCCTTACCAAACTGCAAAAGGAGAAGCGGCTGGCTTTTACAAAGTAGTATGCCACAATGACCCCAACACACTGGGAAAACTGGGTTTTCTCTGATGAGTGCCCACTCTACTTATTTCCAACTCCCAACGGCCAAAACGACCGCATCCGCACCGACGATCAAAAGAAAGTGCCACCTTCTGAAGAAGTCAAGTGAAATTACAATGAGTTGTATCACCAAAATGGTCACAGATTGAGTCAAGGTTTGTATAATTACATTAAAACTGCTTGCCGGTAAGCTATAGGAGCCTTGGTCCTATTTTTGTGACTTGCGATACTTGGCCCTTGCTTGACATGAAAATATTATCAATGGATCATTAGCTCTATGTTTCTTTTGTGTTGAGGTGGAAGTTTCAAGTTTGACTGATGTTACAAAAAATGGACATGGAAAAAATCTTGACAACTTTGATTCAAAACTGTTTCCAAGGTTTCCCAGCGAGCGTTTCCCAGAGATGACGCTGTGAGACCGAGCAAAGCGCGAGACAACTGGACATTTATCATGACCAGAGTTCTGCCCAGAATGGTTGGAGCGCTGGTCGGAGAATTGTTTGTACGTGAGCGCGCACAGCGCGCAAGCTGGAAAATTTCTGCATCAATTCGAAAGCAGATATTGCCTCTGAGTCACCAGATTACTTTGTTTCTTTGATATGCTCCTCAGTGCGTAGCGAAATGCCTCTAATTTTCATAAGTAGATGCCATATTCATAAACTTGTTTTTCTATTTTGTATCCAAATACTTTCATCCAAATACTCGTATCCAAAAACATTTCTTCAGTGGCACCCGTTGGACAGAAAACAAGGAGGGCGATAAACGTCTTTAAACTGCTTATTAGTCTTGATCTGTTTCAGTCATTTTCTTGATAAAAGATGCTTTAACTCTCCCTTCTCAGGTGTAGCTAATTGCCTTCGTTAGGACGAGAGATAAAACGCGTCAACTGAAGGCAAAAAAGTGTGCATTTCTTGCTTTGTGAGATGTGGCAAAAGTTAAGCAGAAAATCCACAGTAGGTTTGTTTTCGTGAAGGGTTACCTATTAAGGCACGTGAATTAAACATTTTTATTGAATTTATTATTCACTCACCTTGTCATTTCATTAAAAGGGAAACTGTGTACTTAACTGCAAATGGATTTTTCATATTGTTGGAAAATGTGTTAACCAAGAACAATGATTAAAATCGGGTCAATAATCTCATCCATTTCAAGGTATGTTTTCTGCCCCCTTGGTTTTCTGTCCACCGACCGCCACTGTTATTAAACACTGATAGATTAACATGTAAAGAATGTTACTGTCCTCGACAGAGATTTATTTAGTTTTGCTCTCGTTTATATAACAAGCAAACTTTTCTCTCAACATGCAAAGTACAGCGCTACAGAAATCAATCACCCTGCCCGATTATAATTGCCTGTCTTTTATTAGATTGAGACAACCGCACCGATCATTTCCCCACAGCCTCAGACTCAATTTGCCATGAATACGCAGCAGACGCGGGCTCGGATGGCTCTCGGTTTTTCCATCACTGTTGGGCAGGTTTTTCAGTATCGATGAAGACCAGCGCAGATGGGGCGTGGGTTGAAAACGAAAGTTCGTTATTCTGACAATAACAAGAAGTGGGGGGGGGCATATTTAAGGTCGTTTATGTTTTGTTTCTGACGATTTTATGGGACACTGGATGCATTCATTTTAACTGATCTTTGAAAAAATAGTGCGGTCGGAAAAAGCACTAGCTATCTGAACTGAGTGGTGGTTGGTGCATTCCAAGTGCTGGTCGGTGCATTCTGAGTGCTGGTCGGCGCCGACCACCGCCGACAAGCATCGGCAGAACTCTGCATGACGGCACCCTGCTGAGGCAAACGAAAGGAAATTAACAAGCTAGCAATAAAAGTAAAATCAAAAAACAAATCCTGATGATCTGTACTGGATTAATCTGAGAAACTCTGGATTAGCTAGAAGATTTCGTGGACAACTACTTTTACAAGTTGCGTATTATGAGCCCTCCACAAAAACAACCACGAAGAGCCTCGTTCACTGAAACTGAGGACGGGCAATACTCTTGCAAACCAAGTAGAAACAATTTCAAACAAAAACAAAATTATGAAAGAAACCATTCTAGACCTCTAGAGCTGCAGCATGCACGATAATCTCGTATTCACAGGAATTGCTGAACCGCAAGACGACCCAGAGCTAGCTATGCAGTTGACCCTGAAACTCTCACGCGACACTGTAAATAACGCAACTTTTCACCGCATTTTCTGCATTAGACCATAACACAACAGCAGACCAAGACCTCTTGTCGCGAAATTCAAACATTTGGAACGAAAAAGAGGTTGTTAAAAGTCAAGGTAGGGAACTGAAGGTACAAACTACAGGATTAATTCCCAATACCCACGGGAAATCCTGGAAAGACAAAAGAAGTGATTTCCAGTTCTCAGACAGTACCATGAAAAAGGACGGAGAGTTACACTAACAGTAGACAAGCTATACGTAGACGGCCAACTTTAGTGAGATGGTGACATCACCAACTGGTTATAAACTCACAAATTGGGATTCAACCTCATGTTGGACTGAGTAATGAATGAAGAATGATTCCAACCTAAATGTGCTGACTCAGTCTTTCCAGGTAGAATCCCAGACCTCCTCCCCTCTCTCAATCCCTTTTTTAGCTTACCGGCCCTATCAGTCGATAAGCTCTTGTCGTGGTTTGGCATCTGTTGTCCGGAATATTTTTTTTTCTTCATTTTTTTGGCCTGATGAATTTTCATGTAAATTTGCCAAAATATACTACTAGACTATATCTCCAGATGGGTTTTTTTTTTTTATTGAATCATTTTTGTCCGTTTAATGGGCCCTTGAAATTTTGCCCCAATGTTAAGGATGGTACTTAATTTAAAAAATAATTTCTGAGAAACTGCCCTATACATTTTTTTCCTGAATCTGGCAATCAACTCACCTTGTTACACTACATGCACAGTGCGAGTGCCATGTTGCATTTTGATTGAATCGATGGAAGTGGGCCTAGTGGGGACGCTGTACCTTAACATTGGGTCTTGTGGAGAATGGGCAAAATGGCTTGTGAAAGCTAAATGGTTGCTGATAGAGATTTAAGTTTGTATTATCGACATAATGGAAGTAATATATGACCTATATTTTGGCGGAGGATCCTCCCTTGCTAGAATCCTCCCTTGTGCATTGTAATAAAAGCCTTTTCAATTGGAAAGTGGTCATTGGTGTGTCACTTCATCGGTCCCGACTTGATTCCACGACAGAAAACGGTCTTAACAGACCTCAGATGACTTTGAAAGGTCAAACTCGAGATCAAGGAAAATGTAACAATTTTCAAAGGCTTCTATGATGAAATATTGATTGAACACTGATAGGAAGTCATATATACACTTTCATTTGGTGACCTTAAACTTGACCTTCGAAGGTCAAATGTGACCTAGTGAAAATTCAATGATTTGTATCATGAAACTGGTCACAGATGGAGCCTAGGTTTGTGATACGGACATCTCGGAAGTCAAATGTGAACTTTCATTTGGTGACATTCAACTTGACTGGCACTGTTCTTCGAAGGTCAAACTCGACATGGTGAAATTGCAACAGGATCTCTGCCAGAAGGTACTTTGGGTTCAGATTTAGTTCCCTCAGAAGATTTGAGGGTACTAATCTTTACCCTTAAAAAATCAGGAAAACTTTTTTCCACTGTCATTAGAAAGGTTTTGTGAGTTTTGAACGACTCCTGAGTTCTTGCGGGTTTTCCAACATGGCTGCCAACTAAGGTTTGCGTCAAATTCCACTGCATAAGCTGCGTCAATACTGGATGCCATCTTGAATAGCAATGCGAGACTGTTCGTAGATGCTCTCGCTTGTCCTTTCAAGACCGAGCGTAGTTTCATCGTTCAAGTTGCAAGCACTCGCAAGTTCTTGCTTGACCCCGCGATATTGAACATGCCCCATCTTAAATAAAGAATCACTGATATATGGTGGCTGACAGGGGCAAAAGCACTGCAACAAGCCCAAGACATCTCCAATTGGAAAAACGTAATGGAACAGCCAAAAACGCCTCCAAATGGAGAAACACACTGCAAAAACAGAAATGCTGCGTATCCACGTCAGCACAACTGAAGTGCTCCAAACTTTTTAGCTAGCAAGCGAGCTAACATAAGTTTGCTTGCTTAGCTATGCAGTTTGCAAAGTCTTATTTGGTGCTTGTAATGCAAGAGAACATAAGTGAATAGCCATTATTTCGCTGACTAACTTAGCTAGAATTGAACCACGGGCATTTAGCTTGCTAGCTGGCATTTGTAGGCAGCAAAAATAAAGTTTTCCAGCTAACATTGACTAAGGAAACCAACAGACAAGCTCACACGCTAGGCTAGCTAGCTACTTCACCTGCTCAGCTAATTCCGGTACATATAAACCAATGAAACAGTGAATCATGATAATTTTGCTACTTAACTAGTGTTGGATTAGCAAGTAGTCATGAATTAGCGGCATAGCTAAGTCAGTTAAACATTAGCGAGGCTGGTTAGCTCATTCGCTAGCTACGGAGTTTTTGCCCTAACTAAGGTTGGCCAAAGATACTTGGCTATTAATATAAATTGGTACTTGTTGCCAACGAGCTTTATAAAGTAGAGGCACTATGTTACGATTCTCTGAATGCCTGACCACTGCGTTGCCGTAAATTGCAGCCACAGGAGAGGGAAAGTCATCGACTTAACCTTTCACAGATAGTTTATTTTCAGCTTAAACAACGGAGATTATTGGCTTTAAATCATCAAACTGAGCTATTCAGTGCAAAGCTAGTCTTGGCTTAGCCCTCTCCCACTGTGGCTTCTAGGACCGGATCTGTTAGTTTATCTGGATGGGAAATAGACTTCTTATTCGTGCATGACTACATGAACATTCAGTTTTATTGATTTCCACTGAGTGCTATCTTCGAGTCCTAACAAGCGAAAATACCACTGCACTTTGAATCACTCCCGACTTCAGCATCAGGCACGTTCAAAAACCCGTTGAAATCAGCTTCCGCTTCACTGTCAGTAGGCCTTGTTCTCCTGTATGATGTCATAAAGAAGAATCTTGAAGGTGATGGAACTTTCCAGATGGCTCTTGAAGAATCTTGCAGACAATAGAACCCTCTTGATGGCTCCCGAAGAATCTATGGTGTTCCCAAGCTAGTCATAATGCCTACAAGCACTCATGAATATTCATTACCCTAACATAAGCATATAGAAACTATTGGCTGAGCAAAATAATACAATCAGGTCATAACGTCACACCTCAATCTGTAAAAGAAAAAGTTGGAATGTATGACAACTTTTTATGACAAAAGTGCTATGCATTGTAGGTAAATACAATGACAAAAGAACACTAAGTCTCGAAAGCAATTCACTTAACTATATCCAAATTAATACCAATCTTAAGACACAAATTGAGACTTAACGAGAGTGCATTGCACAAACATTGTCAACACCACGAATATGCTTAACAATCAGGTTGTACTCTTGCTGCAACAAGCTCCTACTTAATATTCTTCTGTTTTTGTTTTTCATCTCGTTCAGAAATGTCAATGGATTATGATCCGTATACACCAGTATAGGTTGATTTGTAGAGGAAAGATAGACCTCAAAATGTTGCACAACTAGAACCAGAGTTAAGGTTTCCTTCACCACAGTTGAATAATTTCTTTGGTGAACATCAAACTTCTTAGAGAAATAACAAACTGGATGTTCGATACCATTGTCGTCCAACTGTAACAATACAGCACCTGCACTGACATCACTGGCATCTACTGCCAAGGTGAAAGGTTTGCCGAAATCAGGAGCCTGAAGAACTGGTTTTGCACTTAACCGGGACTTGACATTGTCAAACGCCTTTTGACAAGACTCCGACCAGACAAATTTTCTATTTTTTTTTCAGAAGATCAGTCAAAGGGGCAGTGACATCAGCAAAGTTCTTTCAGAACTTCCTGTAATAACCTGCCATGCCTAAGAACCTCATCAAGCCAGGCTTGTTTTTTAGGGGCAGGAAAATCAACAATGCTCTGAACCTTTGCTGCAATAGGAGCTACCTGACCATGACCAATGACATAGCCTAGATAAATGACACTGGCCTGACCAAACTCGCTTTTTGCCAAGTTGACAGTCAGATTGACCTCAAACAACTGATGGAAAACTGCCCTCAACCGAGACAGATGATCATTCCAGGTGTCACAATGCACAACGATGTCATCTATATAAACTCCAACACCCTCAAGGCCTGCAAGGCGCTGATTCATCATCCTCTGGAAGGTCGCTTGCGAGTTCTTCATTCCAAAAGGCATGACCTTGTATTGGAACAAGCCGCTGGGGGTGACGAATGCTGATACTTCCTTGGCTCTCTCAGTCAGTGGGACACAGCAGTATCCTTTCAGCAGATCACACTTTGTGATGTACTTGGACTTGCCGATCTGATCGATGCAATCATCAATCCGGGGGACTGGGTAGGAGTCCTTCTTGGTCACAGCATTCACTTTCCGATAATCTGTACAACATCTGACAGAACCGTCTGGCTTTGGAACAAGGACACAAGGTGAAGCCCAGTCACTCTGACTCCGTCCTACGATGTCGTTCCCCAGCATGTAGGACACTTCCTTTTCCATCGTTCGAGCCTTCTGTGGGTTAATGCGGTAGGGATGCTGCTTTATAGGTGGCACCTCCCCAACGTCCACATCATGTTTGGCGATGTGTGTCTTGCTGGGCACATCTGGAAATATGGTCTTAAATTCCAGGAGGAGGTCCGTAAGCTGCCGTCGGTCTTCACAAGGTAGGTGACTCAGCTTCTGTGGAAGGTTGGCCAAGACCTCGGAGTTACTTAATTGGACAGGACGATTGTCTACCAGCTTCACCGCCTGAGGTTCTTCGGTCCTACCAGTCTGAGAACAACTGCTGACAGTCGCGACCTCGCCAGGTCTCTAATGGTACTCCTTAAGCATGTTGATGTGGCACAGCTGTGAGGCCTTCCTATGATCAGGAGTCCTGATGATGTAGTCCACATCGTGAACCGTACGGATGATCTCATACGGAGCATGGTACCTTGCCTGCAGAGGGCTTCCAGGAATGGGCAATAATGCCAACACCTTGTCTCCAGGGTTGAAGCTCCGCTCCTTGGCGTCTCGGTCTTGTAGCCGCTTCATCTTTCGCTGCGCAGACTTGAGGTTTTCTTGTGCTAGTTCACAAGCCTGACGTAGTCTCTCCTTGAACCTGGACACCTAATCCAACAGACTCACATCCTCACTGGGCTCCTGCAGCCAGGCGCAGCAGCGCATGGACCGGTGGAGGCCAACCAGACTCGAACCTCCAGTTGTCACTGTTTGAGGAGCGCGTGGCAGCAGGGCTCCCCCTCCATTGTGGGAATACGAGGCGGTGGGGATATGGATGAGTCCCCACCACCTCGATCGGAGCTGAATGAGGGTAATTGTTAAAATACAGTCTGCAGAGATCACTCTTCATTGTACTTTTATTGGTTTTACTCCATGACATTTTATTGGGTGCCACGCAAAACAAGCAGCGACTCGTCGCTTTCCTGGAGGAGATCTTCTCTGTGCCGAAAGTTCCTCTCACGTCAGACAGAAGCTTATATCTCCAACAATAGAAGATCTGCCATTGTCAAAATGTGATCACGGTGAAAGTGTCCGTAGGCCTTTATATACTGAACAACAAAAGAAATGCAAGTTAGCTAGTTAGTGTACTCTTACCTACTCAGCCAAAGTGACCACAAAATAAAGAAAAGTTTGATGAAACGAGTGTAAATGTGCACGCGCTAGTAATAAATCAGATTTTCTAAAATAATTACGCGCAAACTTATTTTCCAGTCTGCCTTTCACTTGCATTTCTTTTGTTGTTCAGTATATCTGACTGGATGAGCATCTGACATACCACATTGCAATCTGCCAAGCCACGCTATGCGCTTAATCAAATTGATTGTAGCCTAACTGTCATCCATCTGGCCTGACAAGCAGGTTGCCTCAAAATATAAGTTTAATGAATTTCTCAACGCATTAATTTCTCATGTCTTATTTATTTATTTATTTATTTAATAATTTAGCCTATTTATCTATTGAGCCCATTTATTCATTTTACTAATAAGAGCAACAACAGCATGACGTCCGCATTTCTGCATATGGTTTATTACTCATTTTGACAGCTGCATTCGTTCCTGCATGTTGTTGACTGGTTTCAAATCTGCATACGTCTGGTCAGACCTGGCGTGAGATTTTTTTTTTTTTGCGGACCATTCGCTCACATTCAGATTGATAAATGCCAATCCTTAAGGGAGATTTGGCGTACACCCATTTTTAGGTTGCCGACCGTAGGCCAGTAACCTATTGTCGTCACTTTGCGTGCCAGCGGCGGCGTCGGCGTCAGCGTCTGTGTCGGCGTCGTCCGTTTATAGCCGTATCTCAAAAACGGTCTGATGAATTTTTTTTTAATTTGGGGATGTAATCAAATGGGATATCAAGTTAATGCCCGAGCAAAAATTTTTTTGATTGAATCGTTCGTTTAGACTTGGCGGCCATTTTTATGTCGAAAATGGCCATTTTTGGCACTTAGGTGCAATTTTCTTAAAAACTGTCTGATGATTTTTTTTTTTTTTTATCGCAGCAATGGAATCAGTAACATGACCTGCTACAACGGCGTAAACGGTGTTTTGATTGAATCGCTCCTTCATAGCGCCACCTAGGCAACGTGTCTGGACTTCATAATTTTTCGGGGTGTTTTGACCAAAATGTGCCTTAACTTGCTTATTATTGCATTTATAGTATAGGTATGAATTGAGCATGTTCAGCACATCATGTTTCCGAGCGTTGTCGGTTGCCAAAAATGTGCTATAACTCTCTTAATATCGCATTTAGAGCTTAGGTATGTTTGAGGCATCTATAGGGAATCAGGTTTTCCGGACATTGTGAGTCAGTGACATTTGACCTTGGGCCTCAAGGTCAGGGTCAAATAGCAAAAATGTGCTATAACTCTCTTAATTTAGCATTTAGAGCTTAGGTATGTGTGAGGTATCTATAGGGAATCAGGTATGCTGAACATTGTGAGTCAGTCACATTTGACCTTGGGCCTCCAGGTCAAGGTCAAATGGAAAAAAATGTGCTATAACTCACGGTCAAGGTCAAATGGAAAAAATGTGCTATAACTCTCTTAATATAGCATTTAGAGCTTAGGCATGTATGAGGCATCCAGAGGGAATCAGGTATGCCAAACATTGTGAGTCAGTCACATTTGACCTTGGGCCTCCAGGTCAAGGTCAAATGGAAAAAAATGTGCTATAATTCTCTTAATATAGTATTTAGAGCTTTAGTATGTATGAGGCACCTATAGGGAATCAGGTATGCCAAACATTGTGAGTCAGTAACATTTGACCTTGGGCCTCGAGGTCAAGGCCAAATGGAAAAAATGTGCTATAACTTGCTCAATATGACATTTAGAGCTTAGATATGTATGAGGCACCTGTAGGGAATCATGTATGCCAAACATTCTCGGTTGTTCGAATTTGACCTTGAGCCTCAAGGTGAAGGTCAAATGGAAAAATGTGTTGTAACAGCTTAATGTGGCATTTAGAGCTTAGGTATGTGTGAGGCATGTATAGGGAATCATGTAAGCCAGACATTCTCGGCAAGTTGAATATGACATTGGGCGTCAAGATCAAATGGCAAAAATGTGCTATAACTTGCTGAATATGGCAATTAGAGCTCAGGTATGTTTGGGGCACCTATAGGAAACCATGTATGCTGAACATTCTTAGGCAGTCAGTCAAATTTGATGTTGAGCCTCAAGGTCAAGGTTTTTTGACAAAAATGGCCCATATTTGTTTAATATTGTTTTTGGAGCTTAGGTATGTATTGGGCACTAATAGCAAATCATGTATGCTGGTTGTTTTCGACATATTGGATTTGACCTTGGGCAACAAGGTCCAGGTAATAACAAAAACGGCCTAAAAGTCCTTTAATGTTGGCTTAAGATCTTCGGTATGTGTTAAATACTAATGACAACTCATGTATGCTGATCAAACACACCATATTGGATTTGACTTTGGTCTTCAAGGTCATGTGACAAAATCAATCTATTCCTCGTTTAATAATGTCTTTAGACATTAGTATGTCTTAGGCACTAACCCATATATAATTAAAATTTTAACGGGCATTGTAACTGCATGGTCGACCTTTTTTCGCGATCAATTGCGGTAATAAAAACTGGTCAAAATCTATTTTTGGATGTTTGTTCCTATTAGCATCATGGAATAGAAAGAATAATACTAATTAAACCCACTTGGTGGCAGTGTTGTGTTGAAAAAAAAAAAAAATCATTGTCTGAAAGCAGCGCAAGAACCAGAAGTGAATTGAAAAGGTGGCGCACTTCACAAATTGACAGCAGATGACAGTGAAAGGTCAGGTTAGAAAAAAATCTAATCGGATTTCATGATGTAGGTTTCTTAAAGATTATGTTTTCGCTAAATGGGTGATTCTCATGAAATTGCATTTTGTCATGTCCGTAAGTATTTGATAGACTAAACTACTAAAACAATCATACTTTTGTATTATATATCAAACTAAGGTATGTACTAATTGTTGGTCTACTGTTGTCTTTGCATTTGATGGATTACTCTATATTTTATGACAACTTTTCAACCAAAAAGTTCATTACCGTAACGTGTCCGGATTTTTTACCTTATACCCAAAATTACCACAGTACATCCCCATAATTTAATATACATATAAATACAATAAATGGTTGGTGTTATACCCTTTAATTAGCAGTGTTACCATTTTGGGCCTACCATTTGTGAATAATTATTTTCTGGGCCAAATACATGTGTCCGGAGCATGAACAGTTCATTTCCATAACAGAGATATTTGGCTCTATTAAAATCCCTGTGTTCCAATAAATAGTTTTTTGTCTCATGATGCATTGTGTGGAAGAGAAGTTGCAAAATGGCTACCAGGTAAGATCATCTTTCAAGTTGTTCCGGTAGATATGTTAAAGATTGTAATTATATACACCCCTTGGCACACTGCTACTGTTCATTACCATAACAGGGTATATTTAAAATAGTTTTGAAGATTATTATTTTATGTTCTGTGGAAAAGTAACTTTTATAGAGCCAAACTGTTAGTGAAAATATTTCTGCCAAGTCATGCCAGCTATGCTAATTATTGCTAGCAACATGGGACTGCCATTCATTACCGAAATGCTCTGCATTCATTACCGTAACATATACAAGGCTGTTACGGTAATGAAATGAAGTGTTACGGTAATGTATTATATATGTATAATCAGGGCTCCAAATTTTGGGGTTGGTTTTCTAGGGGTTATACTGTAGGGGTTGGTTGGTACTAGGTGTTGTTTGGTTTACTAGGGGTTGGTTGGTACTAGGAGTAGTAGTAGACAGAAAGGGAGATTAACTATATTGACTAGAGTAAGCAAAGTTGAATGGATTTAAATTATACCGCCAGTCTTGATACAAGTATATTTCTAATAATTCCTCATTCCAAATGTATCCCTGTAGCAGCATTCTTTTTATTATTTATTTATTTATTTATTCTTTTTATTTTTTAAAGCTAATTTCGGGGTTTTTTTTCTTTAAAAATTCATAAAAAATTGCAGGAATGGGTTACAGACTTACTTTTTTTTCGACATGCTCGGGAAATTATGCTGAACACCACATTTAGTGTTCATTTTGCCAAAACGAGAAGTTGAAAAAGCACTATTTCTGAGCATGTAAAAAAAAAAGTAAGTCTGTAACCCATTCCTGTGATTTTCACAGGTACATTATGTAGGAATTTCTCCCATCAAGCGGTGAAATTGTATTTTGCATTCAAACGAATAGTGCTCTCTAGCGCCTCGCTTTTTCAAAGGCGTGTTGCAACTACGGTAGCCGTTATGTCCCATGAAGCTATGACATCATGTCATCCAATACCACTTCACAATACCACGCTGAACTGCGGTCTACGGCGGAGTGTTTGTTTTTAATACAAACTCTCAGACCGCTTTTCAAGACAAAATGCGATTGTTCGGTACCGTGCCACAGTGCAATTGTCCCCTCTCCCCGCTGGTCAGCTGACTCATTAGTAATATCGTACCATACCTGAGTATGGCAAAATTCCAATACAGCGCGTTGCAGTATCCACCTTGGTAGTTTTAAGTGGGGAGATATACAGAAAGAAGGAGTAGTTAACTCTTGCGTAGAAAGAATTCCGTATCCAATCTCCGCTTTTTTGGCTTTTTATTTGCCAGTACAATTTTAAAAGGAGGCGCCAATATGTTTTGGGGGATTTTATTATTGAGAGGGGGCATTAGAATATTGATATCGCGAATGCGTGCTGCGCGTGCCCTAGCAACCTGGTGTGTCATCAGTAACATGGATTACCACATATAGCAGCACAAGAAATTAAACTTGAAATTTTCTTGACTGAATTTCAGTGGCTAAATCATCAAAATTGCTAAAATTGCTCCATACAACTGTCAAACGCGAGTCTTTATCTTGGATTTTCCCAGAGACGCCTGTCAAACAATAAAATTACAACTTGATGGCAGGCGTGAGACCATCATTTACCACCGTTGTCTATTTTCCTAAGAAACGTACTGATGGAGGTAGTGGGCATGATGAAATGCAACCCTTATTCCATCAAACATAGCCTATGCTGCTATTCACCAACGATGCTGTTTACCTACACATTCTACTGTTATGCTGCCTATATAACGAATTACACAACCAAGCAATGAAAAAAGCTTGTAATTTAGACAGTAACATTTACTTACCGGTTGAGAAGAAAGCAGGCAACTTCAGCGTCCCTTTGAAAGTCTTTCTCCTTCATTAGCTCTTTCCACCTGGGAAAAGCTACCCCGATGTTTACCCTCGTTTTTTTTTTGAGGCCCACCATGGTCTAATTTACCGCCGCCATAGTCTCAATATGCGCAGTTTAAACACAGAAAAATAGGAAAGGTACTGGAAGACGCGGAATTTGCGCTATTGCCCTCCCCCTCTAAAAAATGAGAATGATTCCCCCCGCTCAACAAAGTGAGAATGACCCCCCCAGACGTCGGTCAGCCACCACATGTGCCCCCATATTCTCCAAAAATTCTGTGGGAAACACGGTTATTTGCGTGAATGCTGAGTCAGCATTCACACTATTGTTTTACCCAAATCTTTATATGTTCTTATTATTCTGAGTTCTTCTGCCGTTTTTTGCAGTCTAACAAGTCCTTCATACTTTGTGCTAGAAAAACCGTTCAAATATCAAAACGTTCAGCTTGTTCAGGACATTAGGGCTTCCGTTCAACTTTTTGAAGATATTTATACTTTTTAAAATATTAAGCTTTTGCTGAAAAATTTTCCTCATTCAAAATGGAGAGAATGTTCAAATCCTTCAAATCTTCAGCCTCTTTAAACTTCAACTACTTCAGCATACTTTCAGCTAGAGACTTCATTCAAACTTTAAAATGCTCTCAAGACTTTCATTTATTCAGCTACCATTCAACTTTTTAATATCTTTTATACTTTTTATGAATTGCTCTTAATTAATTGAAAATGTTATTGTATACATTGTATTGATTGTGGTTGAATTAAACCTTCTGTTATGAATTGCTCTTGATTCATTATTTTTTTGTAAAGTCAAGCTTAATTTGTCATTACCCGAGACAATCTAATCTTTCAGTAATTCTAATGTAGACTTACATGATAAACAGTAAAAAAGATTGGACCATATAGCCTAATTTGTGAATACTAAAAACATGGCTTCTATGATGTATGAATGCCATGTGAGGTCATTACCATAACAAAGCTTTTCATTACCTTAACAGCTTTTCATTACCGTAACACTTGCTGTATATGTAAATATTTGGATGGGAATGAGTGATAACTTCAAATTTTATTTTTGCACAGGAACTATTTGTCAAGTCTTTTCAGATTTCTGAATTGACATTTTTTATTTATTTGTAAAATTTACACTACCGGAAAAATTTAGTATAAAACGTAATTTTGTTACGTAATGAATATAATAACTAAAGTTATTGTATCAATAAACATTTTTCTGAATGTTTACACTTTGTGGCTATTCTGAACTATTAATAGAACATACATGAAAAAAATAAAAGGTCTACCTTTCATACATATTCAGTTATCAATTGAAAATGTGTGACGGTAATGAACTTATTTGGTCAATGACTCAGTAAAACATTCTGAAAATGTATTAAAAAACATGTATTGATCTCTCATTTTAATTGAGCCAGTTAATTGAGATTCTGCTTGCTACTAATGAGAGAAAAAACTAGCAAAATTGACCTAAAATTGTTTTTGCAAAAGTCAGGACAGTTTTGTGAGAATCACCCAAATGGCAGAAGAGTGACATAAAAATGTTGCTGTCTGTCACTCATGAAAAAGTGTGACCGCTCAGTCGAGTTGCCCGATGATAACTAAAACCCCTTTCTCACTGAGCTGCGTTGGCCCGCGGAAGTGTGCGGATGAAAAAGTTCTCTTCTTTCGCAGAGAAGAATTGATTCGAAGAACCGTGAATTGATTCGTAGTGGTACGGGACCATTCGCCATTACCGCCGAAATTCACGAAAAAATTAAACGGGTTTAATTTTTTCGCGGATGTCCGAGCTGGAGCTTTTTAACGCCAGTATCGTGTAGACAACGTGTTGCTTTCGCAAGAATTTTGTTGGCTTCCTGTTGAATCCGCGGACTGATGCTTCTTCTGCCCTCAGCTATGTGGCTTTACACAGCCTTGGCAGCGAGCAAAACAAAGTAGCTAGTAACTTCTCAGGACACTGGAGATTCTTTTAAGATGTTTACTTCAACCCAAGCGGCAACCTGCGGGGCTGAAAAGTGAAGCAAATACGGAAGTGCCAAAAGCTGCAGTTCTTCGAATGGCCACTTGAGGCTGACTGCAGAAAGGAGTCAATCCCCATTGATCCCCATGTTAAAAAGCTCAATTTCACAGCAAAATTAAACATGTTTACAGCCTGGTTCAAAATACGGTTTTGGTCTCTATGAATAATTTTCCCCTCCGTGAAAACTGTGGGGGGAGTGAATTTTTTTGTCACTCCACTATTTACATTATATAAAGCCTTAAATTTTTGCATAATTAAGGGCGTGGCCACTTTGAGTGACAGAACCTTGAATTACTCTGTAGGCAGGAGTCGTCTCATCCGATTATGTCTTGGCTAGGCTACAGCACAGGCCTACACGGCCTCGGGCTGTAGAGTAGGAACGCCTAGCCCTGCCGCTAACCACGGGCCTAGCCTGGCTGTCTGAGGGAGGGGGGTTACTACAGCTCGGCTAGCCTGGTCGCTAACCCTTGGGCTTTTCTAGTCGTCTGTGGACAGTTATCTTACCTAGGCTCATTCGAGTCACGGAACTTGATCCATTGGCTGCGTTTCCAAATGGAGATTTTTTTATCGAAAAATTAGGATGACAATGTCTTGGGAGTCTGTGGTCAATTTTCTAAGGTGATTAAATTCTAATATTATTTCATATAACATAATATGTCAACACGAAGTAATGTTAGTTCGTTCTGTAGCCAACTAGCCAGAGAATGAATACAGTGACCCCCAGTTAGTTTTTGCTCAAGATGTCCAGCTGTGCCAGCGGGAGTGTACGCCTGCCACAGTTAATATACAAGCATGCAGCGAAGTAATAGCGAAACAGAAAATTGTCTGAATTTAGGGTAAATATACTTTTGAACAAAAGCTGTCAGTCGGGGGTAGGAAAACCGTAACGGATTCACTAACAGATTGCCAACGTAACTGGCTGGTCAGCTACAACATTAGAACCATGCTAGCACGCTCCCAAATGACGGGGTCCCTTAGCTGATTCCCCGGAGTATTTGGAGGGCTTGACCGGAGATTGCTGTGGTTATACACTCATTCGCACAGCAATATCTGATAGAACTGCATTTGCCAACAATGGATTCGTTCCATTTTCAGTGCGATTTCACCGAATTTCTGAATGTAGGTGGGAATTATGAATGTATATGATGGAAGTTGTTAATGATGGAAATTAGCTGAAGAAGCTAGAATCTGGTAGCGGCATCTCTGCTCTGCTGAGCTTAATGTTTTTGTACACTGTCCCCAATAAATTACGGATGCGGTATCATTGTAAATGGAAAGGCTATCTATCTAGCTAGCTATATAGCTAATTTAACATATCCCACGTTATCGAGCAAGCTAGCTAGCTGTCGCTAAATGTGTTTCTACATAAAGTCCATCATCCACAAGCTAGCTAACCACATTAACCTCACTAATAAGCCAGACGGCAACGAAAAAGTGTCACTAACCAGCCACGTTCGGCTATATGCGGTTTCGCTGGGAGTAAAGGTTTTTTTCCGAAAGTAACACCAATTTTACGACGCGATGAAAAAGTTGCGCGTCGCAGTGGTATCGTTAGCTAATATAAAAGTCAGAGATAAGCTGGGCAGCTGACAAAATAACCAAAGAGCCAGACGCCCAGATGTGTGAGCATTGACAAGCCCACGTATGCTGCCTACAGTAACCAATTAATTCAGCATTTCCCGAAGTCAAAATGTAGGGTGATAGTACTTCATATCAAAATGAGCGAGTGTGAGGCAGGAAAATAAAGGTCCATCAGGTTTGTTGGTAAGCTTACGTAATGCAATGTTATCGTTTGGCTGGCCATACTACCATTACTGGGACCTGGTTAGGGTGCGTACAAGAGCTAAGCCGAGCACCCGCTTTCACTCGGGGGGGGTACTGATACTCAGTGAGCCAACCGTCGCTACTTCCTAGCGGTGTACAGCGTTCTTCGTGCTACTGCCTCACGATACGAACAACGTTCGTCTCGCAACCGCTTCACGAATATAAACAGCGTTCGACCCGCCACCACAAGCATCTTGGCAGGATCCATTTCTTTACTAGGACAGATATGACCCCGCATCTCGGCCTTGGCGAATCATGTAGCAATAGCATTGAGATGAGTTAGCTTTTTAGTCTAGTATGGAAGCATTAAGAGGGAGTGTTTCAGCAAATGGGCTCCTTCAGCCCCGCCCATTGGGCCCGCCTCTGCTCCAGCAACGGCCCCACCTTTTTGCCCATTTTTGTATTAACCAAGAGCTAGGCGGAGTCAAGTTAGTGCCAAGATGGCGACCAAATTTGCTTCAAAATGGATATTCAGAAACCTATGGGTGACGTCACGGAGGCTACGTCCATGTTTTATACAGTCAATGCTTCAACCACATTTTGTGAAACTGTAATACAAAAATAAAGATGTTCCAACTAACAAATGAAAGAGTTCTTGTTTGCATACAGATAAAAGCATTAAACAAATGAGCGAAGATATTCATTGCTTTCAACATTTTAACATTAGCTACCTCTTCTGAGAAATTAACAAAGACATTCATTCCTGCATTTACACAACAGGAATCAATGCTAATCATCTCTTAACATTGCTAACCAGTTAGCTTCAACTTCGCCAGTTCGCCTTGAGATACTGCTATAACTTCACAAACACAACAAATGCATCAAAACTGTTGTTTAGAGAAGTATTCCAGTTAAATTATCTGGCTTGAAACTTAGATTGTCCTGTGTCTAGGGCATGACGTGAACAGCAACGAGGACACTCATTTTTCATGGTCTTCCACCCGGGGAGCTTGAGAACTAAAAAAAAAAAAAGCTTCCCATAATTAAGTGGGCTTAACGTTGATACCTAATTGCACCACTAGATGGCAATATTGACTACCGAACCACTAGTAAAGCAAGGGACAGAATACTCCCTGCCTGACATCTTATGGATGTCAGAAGTAAATGGACGAAACTCTTAGAAAAGGATATCAAGATGAGTCCACAGCCTCTGAAGCAGGATTCTTGGGCACTAAAAGGATAATCTCACTAATTGCACGCAAGTACAGTCTTTGTTCGCCCTGTCGAATGACTTTGACCTCAATTTTCCTCACTCTGCCATCCTCGCTAGGAAAGGTTTTGTTGACAAGCCCGACTGGCCAGTCATTTCTCTTTTCTTGACCATCTTTCAGTAGGACGACGTCTCCCTCATGCAAATTTGGTCTTGCCGTTCGCCATTTGTGCCGAGCTTGGAGGCCACTGATGTATTCCTTTTTCCAACGCCCTCAGAAAACGTTGGCCAAGTACTGCACACGCCGCCACTGCGCCCTGAAGAGGTCACGGCTTTTAAACTGACCTGGTGGAACTGGCGGTGTGCCATACTTTTGCGTGAGCAGCATAGCGGGTGTGAGAATCTCTGGATGCTCTGGATCTGTGGAGACTGTTGTGAGCGGTCTCGCATTTACTATTGCAGTTACTTCAGCCATAAATGTCAGTAATCCTTCATGAGTGAGCTTGGCCTCTCCACGTTGCAGCAGCATTGCATCCAGGATTCGACGGGTTGTTCCGATCATGCGCTCCCAGGACCCAGCCACGTGTGAAACGTGAGGAGGATTAAACTGCCCCTGGCAGCCACTGTCCTGCAAGTAAGTATCGATTCTCTTGTTGTGGCACCCCTGTCTGTCAATTTGTAACTCTTTGCAGGCACTCACAAAATTGGTCCCACAATCAGATCTCAGCAGTTTCGAAGCACCTCTCACAGCAAAGAAGCGACGCAAGGCGTTGATGAAAGATGATGTGTCCATCGATTCTATGATTTCAATATGTATGGCACGTATGCTCATACACATGAAGATGACGGCCCATCTCTTAGCCTCCGCCTGACCTCCTCTTGTCTTCCTTGCCGTGACAGCCCAAGGGCCGAACACATCAAGGCCTACATATGTGAACGGCGGGTCAGTGCGTAACCTGTCCTGTGGTGAGTCGGCCATGATCTGTACTTCTTGTTTACCTCTTAGTCTGCGACATGTGACGCACTTGAAAATCATGCTGCTCACAGATCTTTTTCCCCCACAATCCAAAATCCAGCAGCTCTGACGGCCCCTTTAGTAAAGTGTCTGCCCTGGTGGCCCACTCTCTCATGGAAATGTCTATTATCTCAGTCACATGATGTCTTCCAGGGATGAGTAAGGGATGTGTTTCGTCTGAGGTCAACTGTGCTCTCACCAGTCGTCCTCCCTCTCTGAGAAGTCCACTGGCATCTACAAATGGGTTCAGCTTGCCTAGTGAACTACACTTTTTGACAGTTTCACCTCGCTTTATGTGTTTGAGGTCCTCAGCAAAGGCCTCTCCCTCTGAACGATGCTGATGATTGTGGTTTTTGAATGCTGAAGCTGGACCTCATTAAGGTGCATACTACACACATGCCAGCCACGGCAGACATTCTCTGGCTTGTGTCTGAAGGACTTAACAATGTGTTGTAGTCTTGCAATGGCCCTCAGTAGGAGATTCCAGCTGGAAAATTTCTCAAATCTTGTGCTTCCAAATTTATTCTCTGTCAGGGAGGTGGCATAAGTCGCTACCTCAGGCCGCAGCTCTGGATCCGCACTAGGGTTGACGAGGCTGAAGGCATTCTCTTGCATTTGGCTTTGCTTTGATTTGGTAAGGAAGGCTGGTCCAGTCAGCCAGGTGGAGCGTGACAACTCCTTCGCAGGTAAAGACCTTGTGGCATGATCAGCTGGATTCAAGTGTGTAGGCACATAATGCCACTGATGTGCCTGTGTAGATCGCCTGATGCGTTCCACCCTATTGTGGATGTAGACGTAGAAACGTCTCTTCTCATTAAAAATGTAGCCCAGCACCACTTTCAAGTCTGTAAAGAAGCTCACCTCCTCCACCTCTGCATCCAGCTCCTCTGGGATTAATTCTGCTACTTCTACAGCCTGCACTACTGCACATAGGTCTAGTCTTGGGATTGAGATGTCTGGTTTTGGGGCAAGCCTTGCTTTGCCAAAAAGGAAGCCCACTTCACTGTGACCCTTAGTGTTTGTCAGTTTCAAATAAGCAATGGCACCCACAGCCTTGATGGATGCGTCACAGAAGATGATTATCTCTTTTCTCTTTGCCTCCGATGAGGGCATTGTAGTGTACATTCTTGGGATACTCAACTGCTGCAAGTCCTTCAGAGATTCCTTCCATCTCTCCCAGATATCCTGTTTTTCTGTTGGCAGTTGAACATCCCAGTCCAGACCTCAGAAGAAATATCTCTGAGAATAGAGCGGCCCTCAATGCTGACAGGAACGCCAAAGCCAAGAGGGTCATATAGGCTGTTAATGACAGACAGCACTCCACGCTTTGTGTATGGCTTCTAAATCATTGCCACCTGGAAAATGAGCAGGTCTGTGGAGAGGTCCCATCCTAGCCCGAGGCTACGTTGTACAGGCACTGAACTTTGTCCAAGTTTGAGGCCCTGTAGGCCGGAAACAAGGTCTTCATCTGGAAAGGCACTTGTGACGGTTGGGCTGTTCGAGGAGATTTTGTGCAGGCATATATTTGACTGTGCCAGCATTTTCTGAGTTCTGCGCAGCACATCAATGGCCTCAGCCTCAGTGGTGAAGGACTTTAACCCATCGTCCACATAAAAGTGGCAATCGATGAATCTCCTTGCATCCCTTCCATACTCTACCTCCCCTTCACTTGCAGTCCTTTTCAGTCCATAGATGGCAACTGCGGGTGGCGGGCAATTTCCAAACACGTGAACCCTCATTTGAAATTCCACAATCTCTCCATCCAGGTTATGATTCTGAAACCACAAAAAACGCAAGTAGTCGCAGTGTTCTTTTTTCACAATAAAATTATGGAACATTTGCTCAACGTCTGCCATCACAGCATAAGGTTCCAGTCTGAAACGGATGAGCACGCCGACGAGAGTGTTGAGGTCTGGGCCTTTGAGTTGTACATCATTGAGGGATACGTTTCTGCATTGGGCACTGGAGTCAAATACAATTCTTATTTTTCCCGGCTTTTGAGGGTGATAAATGCCAAAGCTCAGGAGATACCAGCACTCTTGACCCGCTTTAACAGCGGGGGCAGGTTCTGCATGCCCCTTTCTGAACATTTTCTCCATAAAGTCCACAAAATGGCCCCTCATTTCTGGCTTTTTTATCAATGTCCGTCGAAGCGACATCAGGCGGTGAAGGGCTTGGTCTTTATTGTAAGGCAGGCGTTGCTGGGGGGAGCGAAAGGGAAGTGGGGCTACCCAACTGTTTGCCTCGTCTTTGTAGAAGCCCTTATCCATTATATTCAGAAACTATTTCTCTTCTGCGGAAAGTGCTAGCTTGTCATCATCTACTGTTTGTTTGAAGATGAGTTTGCCTACATCATCTTTGGCTGTCATACTTTCAACAAAGTGGCAGCTTTCTGTGAACCTCTCCTTAACTAGGATTTTGTTTTCACAAGGCTCAAAAAAACTGGGTCGCCCATTTTCAAGTATGCTGGTTTTGAAAGTGCTAACGGTGGTTTTGTGAGCTCCTGTAAGGCAGACATCTCCAACGATCACCCACCCTAGATCAAGACATTGGGCGTAAGGAGCATCATGTGGGCCATTTAACTGGCTGCGTACCTTGTGAGCCCGGATAATGTCCCTGCCCAGGAGGAGGAGAATCTCTAAAGAGGGATCCAATGGAGGTATCTGAGATGCGATGGGTTGGAGATGTGGATGGGGGGCTGCCACCTCTGGAGTCGGGATCTCTGTCCTATTGTCAGGAATCTGATTGCATTCGGTTAGCATTGGTAATGGCATTGACACATTTCCATCTATCCCTTCGACAATGAAACCGGTGGCTCTTCTTCCACTGGTGTTCGTCACGCCAGAGCATGTCTTCATGGTGTATGGCAGAGCTTCACTCTGAATGCCAAACATATTAAAAAAAGCTAGACAGTGCCAGAGACACGTTACTCTGGTCATCTAACATTGCATACACTTTTCAGGAAACATGGATGAGTAAACGTTGACCGGGCAAATTTTGGAGCATGACCTCCCTTGACGCCCCTGTCCGCACATTTCTGTGCAGCTGGATGTGGTGACAGTGGAGTTAGGGGGTCTTGCTCCCCACCTTGGCCGTCTGTGGACATCTTGGGCTCTCCCGCCTGCCACGGTGGCTGTTGGTCAGAGTCTTTTCCTGCCCACGGCGGCGGGCTGGCATGCAACGCTGCGATGTGATTTCTACTGTTACATTCTGAGCAGTGAATTACTGCTCTACAGTCTCTAGCTCTGTGATCTGTAGACATACAACACTTGTAACAGATTGAGTGTTCTTTGAGCAAACTTTTCCTTTCGCCTAGTGTTTTCATTCTAAACCTACATTTAACAAGCGAATGTGGCTTTAAGTGAATGGGACATTGTTTGTCTGGGCAAGGGGGAGGCCCGCTTGCAGTGTTACCAGAAGACTCGACCTGTGTTTTGTTTGCTATGAAAGGAGTTCTGACTTTTGCTTTGGGGAGTGGGGAGTTGTTGCCTTGTAATGTGAAACTGGGGTCTGTCTTCATTTTAGCATGCGTGTTTATAAACTCTACAAAGTAGGAAAAGGGTGGGTAAAGGACGTTATGTTCTTTCTTATACCTTGTTCCCTGCTTAATCCATGCTTCTTGGAGATTATCCGGAAGTTTTCCCACAATGGGGTTTATTCCTCTCGATGTGTCTAGGAAACTGAGGCCTGGCAGATGACCTTCGCTCTTTGCTGCTTGCAGTTCAAGAAGGTCGTCTGCCTGCTCTTGCAACAGGTGGTGGTCTTTTGGGGAGACTCTCGGGAAGTCCTCTAGGCGCTTGAACAGAGATGCTTCAATGACCTCTGATGAGCCGTAGGTTTTGTTCAACCTTTGCCGCAGAAGATCCCGACGTGCAAGGTAAGCGAGCCCTGAGATTTCCGATGGTCGAGAGCCTGAGCTATGACTGTGGTCTGTTTCAAAGTTCATTCTATTAAGGGCAAGTGAGTTTCGATTAGGCTGCCACCTGGCTGGAGTCTGTGTGGCGTAATCAGGGGTGTATCCTGTGGCATACCCGGGAGTGTTTCCTGTGGTATACCCGGGGGTGTTTCCTGTGGCATACCCAGGGGTGTTTCCTGCGGTGTACCCGGGGGTGTACCCTGTGTTTGCCGCAAACCCAGCATGCAAAGTTGTACTAGCGCCCCGGGGGATATTTCTGCTGGCTGCAGCACATCCAGGAGTAAGTCTTGTGGGGGCAACACACCTGGGCGTGAACTCAGTAGTTGGTTGTGGCATACGGTGATCCAGATCATGTGTGTCGTGGAATCTTGACAGTGTCTCTTCGCGGTCTTTTTCATTCTTTTTAACGTCAGAGTCATTGATGAAGTGGGTTTTAATATACTCTTCAATGCGCCTGTGTGGGTCAGGTGCAGCTACTGGCATACCGGGAGTGGTAAACTCAATCTCTTCATTTGGGCATTCAGCTGCTGCTTCAAGCACTTCGGCTGCAGCGAGGGCTGCCTCTGCCTCTCCCTCCTGCTTTAGAGCGTTGAGTCTTGCTTCAACTCGTGCCTTCTTGACCTCCATGTCAACCTGGCATTTGGCAAACTCAGCCCTGGTGCGAGCCGCTTCAGCTGCTGCGCGTGCTTGCGCTGCAGCCAGGCTTGCACTTGATTTGTTTGATCGGCGTGATTATGCAGAGCCACACTCTGATCTGACTTTCAGCAGGGAAAGTGGGGGGGACTCATCTGTGCCGGGCATCCTGAGTATTAGAAGATCATCGGCGATGCGCTTGACGTATTGACAATCTTTTCACTCTTCTCTTTTAAGATGTTTACTTCAACCACATTTTATGAAACTGCAATACAAAAATAAAGATGTTCCAACTAACAAATGAAAGAGTTCTTGTTTGCATACAGATGAAAACATTAAACAAATAAGCGAAGATATTCATTACTTTCAACATTTTAACATTGGCTACCTCTTCTGAGAAATTAACAAAGACATTCATTCCTGCATTTACACAACAGGAATCAATGCTAATCATCTCTTAACATTGCTAACCAGTTGGCTTCAACTTCGCCAGTTCGCCTTGAGATACTGCTATAACTTCACAAACACAACAAATGCATCAAAACTGTTGTTTAGAGACGTATTCCGGTTAAATTATCTGGCTTGAAACTTAGATTGTCCTGTGTCTAGGGCATGACGTGAATAGCAACAAGGACACTCATTTTTCATGGTCTTCTACCCGGGGAGCTTGAGAACTAAAAAAAAAAAAGCTTCCCATAATTAAGTGGGCTTAACGTCGATACCTAATTGAACCACTAGATGGCAATATTGACTACAGAACCACTAGTAAAGCAAGGGACAGAATAATGCTAGTTACTTTTCTCCTGTTGGGGCTGTAACTGCCGGCAACCTTCAGGGCCCTTGGCACTCTAGTTTTGGTGTACGCACGTTTGATAAATGAGGGCCAGTGTCTTCATATGCACTAGTGATTATCTGTTTATTGTCACCTTTTTTTTTTTTTTTTTTTTTTTGCTTTTGTTTTGTGTGCCTGTCCTCCTCCTCCTCCCCCTTGACCTTTTTTCAAGGTCACTGGCCTCAAAATATCACCAAAAACTTCGACATTTTGCTTTATCTCATCAACTATTTCAGTTACAGGCTCCTAATTTTTACTGGACATGCATCTCATAAAGGCCTACAAATGACGTGCCTAAAGGTGATGTTGGCCTATTTTTTCGAGGTTACTTGCCTAAAAATATCACCAAAAACTTCAACATTTTGCTTTATTTCATCAACAATTTCAGTTACAGGTTCCTAATTTTCACTGGACATGCATCTCATAAAGACCTACAAATGACGTGCCTAAAGGTGACCTTGCCCTATTTCTCAAGGTCTCTGGCCTATAAATATCACCAAAAACTTCGACATTTTGCGTTATCTCATCAACTATTTCACTTACGGGCTCCTAATTTTTACTGGTCATGCATCTCATAAAGGCCTACAAATGATGTGCCTAAAGGTGGCATTGGCCTATTTTCAAGGTCACTGGCCTAAAAATATCACCAAAAATTTTGACGTTTTGCTTTTTTCTCATCAACTATTTCAGTTAAAGACTCCTAATTTTTACTGGACGTGCATCTCATAAAGTCCTACAAATGACCTGCCTAAAGGTGACCTTGGCCTATTTTTTCAAGGTCACTGGCCTAAAAATATCACCAAAAACTGACAATTTGCTTTATCTTATCAACTTTTTCAGTTACAGGCTCCTAATTAGCTCCCACCGCCCGAGTGGCACGGGAGCAATGGTATCGGGCTCTATCCGTGCGTGCGTCTGTCAATGAATGCATCTGTCAACAAAAACTGCGGGAGCTTCTGGGGCTGCAAGTGCCCGATATTTTGTAATAAAAATAAACCTGACCTCCCAAGAGGGGGGTGGTGGCGGGACTTAAAAAAAAAAAAAAAAAAAAAAAAAAACTTTTAATCAAAACCATCTTCAAACTACTGGAAATAGATAGGTGTTGCTGATGCTGTTACAAGACTTTATCCCACTGAAACACAGAAGAAAAACCAAGAAAAATGCTTTTTTATTTTCACCAATAATGTACGCGAATGTAGTGTGACTGACATTCCAGATCTCAGCCCCAGTCCTGTCAGCACAAATTGCTGAACTGGAGATTTTTTTGCTGTGAATGATTACTCATAACTTCTAGTGAGAGAATTGTGAAAGACGCAGCTAAATCAAGCTTAACAGTGAAATAAATTAATGTTTTCTTTGACTGACGTTACATATGTGCTTTAGCTATCTATGGAACCATGTACTGAGCAGAGCATGCTCATGGTTTGCAGCATTCTGTGAATTGACAACTTCTGTTCACACCAGAGTTCACGTCCTGCGAGATGCGCAGAAAAATGTGGAGAATTGGGAAAATGCATCCAAAATAGCTGTGCCTTCTGGCGGTGGTAAGAGAAGTTTTGAGTTGACAAAATCATAATTTTGGCTGGGTTATGTCGACAGATTTTGTAATTCTGCTACAAAATCATCGAATTCCGTGGTTTCTGCTGTACAGTGTAGATTCCGCCTTTCACGGCGCAATCACGGTATAGCAGAATTCCCGGGGACTGACTATGTTAAACAAGTGAATCTAAAACCACTGTCTTATCCTCTCATGTCAGACTTATGAAGAGGCCGAAGAGGATGGACTAGAGGGTGAGTCTGTCAGCCATTTTGTGCACAAGTCACTGATGGGATTTGGTGTAATGTGTCCTAAAGAGTTGGGAGGCAGTGAAAGGTGTCTGTATGTATGAGTGTGTGTATGAGCTTTTAGTGTCTTTATGCACCTGTGCACTCTGCATGTGTGTGTCTCTGTCCAGCTTAGCTGACTGGAGATACACACACACACACACACACAGCAAGTGCTTTGGTGTGTCTTTGTCCAGCTTTGCAGTGTGTGTGTGTCTCTGGACAGCTAATTGCTTTTTGTGTGTGTGTGTGTGTGTGTGTGTGTGTGTGCTTGTGTCCCTGTGCAGCTGAGTGCTTTGTCTGTTTGTCTGTCTTCAGTATCAGCTGAGTGCTGTGTGTGCGTGCGCGTGTGTGTGTTTGTGCCTGTGCAGCTTAGTGCACTACTTGTGTGTCTCTGGTGTCAGCTGAGTGCTGTGTGCTGTGTGTGTGTCTCAACAGCTGAATACTCTGTGCGTGCGTGCAAGCGAGTGAGTGAGCGAGCAAGTGAATTATGTCCTGTTTGTCTCCAGCATCACCCGAGTTCTCTGTGTGTGTGTGTGTGTGTGTGTGTCTCGATGCAGACCCTGGGGAGCCGTTGGATGTAGCGGAGGCTAACAGGCAGTTCATGGCTGAGAGCGAAGAGTTGTACGATGCCCTGATGGAATGCCATTGGCCACCCCGAGACTCTGCCCACCTCCCTGTCTCCCTGTAGCCCCGGGCTGTCGTCAGGTCACTTGACTCCCAGCCAGCAGATCCACTCAGCACTTCTTGTAAAGCCTGTGGAAGTTTAATTAGATGCCATCTGGAGGCACACTGGGCCAGCAGCTCTAACTCTTCAGGAACAGACATTTCTCCTTTTCTGGGAATGTTCTTTTATCTCTACTTTAGTATGGAAGAGGGGATGACCTGAATGTGGACCAGTGCTTTGGAAAACTCCTCCTGCAGGCTGTGTTACTTTGATATGACCCGAGCAGCCATAGAGTTACATGGCTGCATTCACACTGTGCGATCCCTTTTTAAATGAGGGACTGTTGGGTTGGGGTTCACATGAAGCTGGCAGGCTGCTCCTGTATAGTTTTCATTTTTTGTGTCCACTAAAAACATGAGCATGTTCTGTTTAGACTCCTCCTCCTGCAGTTCTGACCTCAGACCAGTGTGGGTTAGGGTTTGGGCTCAGTTGAAAAGAGTACAAGCACAGCTATATCATGCAGTATTATGGTGAATTGCACATAGATTTGTCTTGGACACACAACGGATCTTCAGAAATATCTCTGAAATTTGTAATGTGCACCGACTAAAGAAAGTGAATCTACCAGTCTGCTTTTCACACAGTAAAATTCCATCTCTGTGAAATCACTGGAGAATGTCACTGAAATTCAAGACCGCATTACAAATAATGATTGGACTATTTCAAAAACCATTTTGTGGATTTAATAAAGAATTGTATTTCTCTTAGTGGATTGAGTGTGTTAATATTTAAGAACAGCCAGTGTGCTGCTTTGCTGAGGATTGTGCTGCCAATACTGTTCTTTGAAGATGATATCCTTTAACGCAGGGGGGTCAGACTAATCCGAAAAAGGGCTATGGGGCTGCAGGTTTTTAATCCAACCAGGCAGAAGTACACCTGATACAATGAATTTAATCAACTGATCTCAGCCTGCACAGTTGATTTGTTGTATGTAGTGTGCTTCTGCTCTACTGGAATGTAAACCTGCTGTCCTTCGGCCCCTTTACGGACCAGTTTGACACCCCTGCATACAGCCGACTGTACAACTCCACTGAACCTGATATCTGCCAATGCAATTGGCTGAATGTGTCACTTGTCTGAATCTGGTATTCCCAAATTCAAACTGCTGACTATACAGTCAGCTCTGTAAATATTTGGAAGTCGATCACATTATTGTTAATTTAGCTGTGGACCACAGAATTTTGGAGATGAAATTAAATAATAATAAATATTAAAGCTGCAAGCAGCGTTGAACGGGCCCTCACATCCTTGTGCACATTGGGGGTGGTGGCGAGATCACGACGGGGGCAGGTGTGCATTCACAACCATTGGACAGTGCAAGACTATAAAATGTTATTTCCTGAGCGGAGTGCAAACACCTTTCCTTAAACATAAACATTTGGAGGTGCTTTGGAGCCAACTGTCCCTGTCCAAGCTCTGACCGGCATGTTGACATCTTCCAAATGGGAGTCTTATCAAGTGTGTGAAGTTTGGACCAGATTGGACAATGCTTGTTTCAGTAAGAACTACTTCCTGTTTCATGGCGGAACATGGAATTTTTCCATGCACCATGGACACTCCATACAATAAAACCAAAAAAGCTCAGTAATTTAACATTATCAAGGCTTTAAGATGTCACTCAGCAAATGTGAAGTCTGTCTTATTGAATTTCAAGGAGGAGTTCATTAAAGTACAATGCCAAAAAGTTGCAAATTCTATTAAAAATGGCTGACTTCCTGTTGGATTTAGGTTGTGGCACAGAGAGATTTTTTTTAGGTCTTTGCTAACCAAAGTTCTTACACCTAAGTGGATTGGGCTGCAATGGCTGCCTTGTTGAAATTTCCTAGAGGGCGATACGGTGCCATTTTCAATTATTTTTTTATGCAAAAGCTGTACTGCTGTAACCTTTATAAAAAGCAAGCCTGGAATCCATCCATATCAAGCTTTGGCCGCTCCCAACGGTCACTTGCTGATATGTCTGGCCTCAGTCGGTAGGCCAGCCTTTGATTTACAAATATTCGCACAAAATCCATGCGAGATCTGTGATTGGCTAACAGTCGCAAGGGTGCCCCGCCCCTTTAGACAGACTTGTGGTGGGTCCTGAATGAATTTATCCCAATGGGGAGAAGTGAACATGAGCACAGATTATCACCGATTATTTTGCCCCATTGTCACAGAATTAAATATTGGACTTATTTTTCACAGGCCACATATCTTCCAAATATTCTGGTGCTGCAATGGCATTTTTAAGACCAACAGATCAGGAGAAAATGAACTTTGTTCGAGACCTGTGTCTCTCTCAGCAGCGGTCACGTAACATCTGGTAATACAGAAATACAGTATGGACTGCGGCAAACTACGAATTAAACTTTCAAACTGAAATAATGCTTGTGTTTATATGTTCAGTGATACTGTTATTACCATCAATGTTTAATCGTTTTTAAAGGGAAAAAGAATGTATTTCATCACTATGATCTTGTACTGGATTGATATCCGATATTAAACAAGCGGGCAAAAGTGGCAAAATAAGCGTTGGCCATCCACGTTAAAAATGCCGAAACGTTGTGCAGCAATAGGTTGCAATAATAGGAACAAGCTAACCATCTTCTCTTTTCCGAAGAAAGTAGACAGGCAAGGAATAAATTAGCAACTGTCGTATTACATACCAGCTTCACAGGCTTAAAGTGATACTCCACCCAAAAACTATAATCTGTATATCAGTTAATCACCATTAGATGTCTTGAACGGACGAAGTTGTTCTTCACCTGGCTCGTTCATTGCCCAGAGACTCTGCTGTCACTCAGATGAATACTCGTATAAACACGAGCCAGGAGGCGGGACCTCCGTTGAATGCGCGATCTTACTTGAAGCATAACTGTGGTATTTTATTATTTTTAGCTAAAAATAACCGCGTTTCTAGAGTTCTGAGGATATGAGTGGACAAAGCAGACTTGGATTATACTGGACAATACGTTGGACAATGGTTTGAAAGTTTGTCAACGGACGTTTTGTGGAGTTTTCCCATTGCTACTGGGTGACCCCATTTGCCTCCAGCAAAAAAGGAATGTGGATGATTTTTCAAAACTCTCCAGTGGCCATGAAGTTGCGCCAGGTGAAGAACAACTTCGTCCGTTCAAGATATCTAATGGTGAGTAACTGATATACAAATTATAGTTTTTGGGTGGAGTATCACTTTAATCTAGCTGATGCAATCATGCCCTTCGAGCTATAGCTAATGCCAATTACAGTGAAATACGTTATGTAATTTGAGTATTATTTAATTTAGCCTTTATTATACTGGGGAATGCCACTGAAATAAACAAAATGCAGATATGGCCAAACATTATCCTGTTCAAAACCTAACAACCACTCCAAAAGTAAACGCAAGCAAGCCACAATCTAATTTTTAAGCTCTTGTCAAATAACATTCACGAATGCCGTAGCTGGCCAGCTAACTCATATTCGTTATGCTGAGTACAGCCGTTAATTGTGTTGTAAAATGCCTGATGTAGCAAAGTAAAAGGAAATATACACGCAACATGCAGATATAAGATAGATACTTGTATATCCCAATGTTTAAATGCTCGCCTGCTTAGCTACCACTTCTGACAACAAAATGCGACGGATAACCCGGTCAGCATTCATTCTGCAAATGGCGCCGCGCGATTGGTGGTTCTCGCCAAAAGGTCACCCAATCAGCCGAGAGCAGAAAACATGAATATTTATATATTCACTTCATTTGTGACATAAGGGCTAAACGCTGGCTATAGACCCATTTACAGTTTGCAAACAACGATGACATAGACAGGTTGCGCGCGCAGCTTGGCAACGGAAGTATGGTGGACCGCAACGGAAGTATGGCGGACCACAACAGCTTGTCAAGCTATGCGAGGGCATTAGCCATAAAAGATCGCAAATGCTACCCAAACAAATTGACTTTGACAAATGGTAACCAACTTCCAGATCCGTATGGTATCAGTGAGTGGGTAGATGATGTTAGTGGCCCAATATTCTGTGGCCTGATAGATATATATATAATCGAGAAACCTAGCGAGAACTAAACTCGGGAAAAACTAGGGAGAAACTACAAACATACAAGTCACTGGATACTTATGACTACGTTATCTGCGGACATAAGCAGAATGTTAAATACCACGACATAGACTTGGAGTTTTTGTGTCTCAAAATCAGAGGTCCTTCCTGGTCAAAGACAAGGGCATTAAACCGTCGTGTATGACGTGTGGGTTATAATCAAAAAACCAGAAAACTACGTCCAGACAGCTAATTGTACCTGCATGGCAGGGTATTATTTTGTATTGTTGGCTTGCTATCTAGCGAGTTTGACTACGTAGTTGTCATGCAAACATGAAATCTGCTTCGGTTAACCATTATTCTCACATATTTCATTTAATGTCTGTAACAGTGAGACAAGCTAATGCTAATGATCAAACTTTAGAGGCATTAAATTTGTGGTCTACATCTTACAAACAATTGTTCATATAAACGAGCCTTTCCAGTGAAATCAGTGAGAAAATGGATAACATACCTGATATAAAATGGGCGCTGCAAACACAAGCATTTTTAATCGTGTCCGTAGTCCAGTCAACGCATTTGATAGCTTGCAACCATAGATGCCGCCGATTGCTCTGATACGGATGTGATCCTCTCGGAATCCTGTAAAACTTGAGTCCACCAATGGAATATCGATTCTGACGGCCGTACACGCAACAACCAGACATTTCGGTGCTGGTAAAATATCTAATTCAACGTTTGCGGATTCATAACTCGTCTGACTGACTTGGGGAGACCGCTACTTCCGTTGCCAAGATGTGCACGCATCTTTTTGATGACATTGGCTGTAAATGGGTCTATATGACTGAGGCCAGACTGATATCAGTCAGTGACCATTGGGAGTGACCAGCACTTGATATGTATGGATTCCTGGCTAATGAAAAGCTTGTATGTCTGCAAAATTTTGAGTTTTCCAGAATATTTTGGCCACCAAAAAAAAAATTCATTTGACAGAATGATAATGCACTTTACAGCAACTCAGCCACCCCCAGGCCCAATTTCATTATCAAACTGAGGAAAATTACACTTATAAGCTGTGTGCACAGTTTTGCGAGTTTTCAAGCATCCTAAGGCCCTCAAATACGTGTTAGTAAAATCAGGAAAAATTCAGCTAGTGGGTCATTGTTCTCTTCCTGTTTGGGACAAAAATAAAAAAATAAATAAATTTAAAAATCCAGCATGATGCAACCAACAATCCCTCCAAAGTTCATGAACATTCAAGTAGTTTTATCCCAACATGACCTCTGCTAGAGGACGCTATGGAGCTACCTAGCCATGCCCAAGCTCACATCGATATGGAGTTGTCTTCAGTATGGGACTGTTATCAAGCATGTGACGTTGCAGTCAGATCGGACAATGTATGTATGAGTTGCACTAACTTCCTGTTTCATGGCGAGACATCAAAATTTGCTGCAATGCCATGGATGCGCTGTTAAATTAATTCAAAAAAGTTTCACTAACATCAGCAAGGTCTTTGTATGTCAAATGCCAAATTTTAAGTTGCTCTGATAAAATCTCTCGGAGGAGTTTGTTAAAGTACGATGCCTATAAATGCAAAAAAAAAAAATTGCAGTTTCAATCTAAAATGGTGGACTTCCTGTTGAGTTTAGGTCATTGCGCCAAGACACTTTTTTTTAAAGCTCGGCATGGAAGATGTCCACCAAATTTTGTGAGTCTGTGAAACATACTGCGAAGGCTGCTTCATTAAAATATTCTAGGGGGCATCATGGAGCCATTTTTCCATACTCCTAACCACAACGCCCTTATCTGACAACAAAATACATGCTTTCCAAGATGTGTGCCAAGTTCGGTTAGTTTTAAAGCATTGCTTGCATCTGAAAAAACCACTTCCTGTTTTATGATTATTCATGTGCTGCCATGGGAACAACGTTTGATGAAAAAACACAATATTCGCAAGAGTATCATCAAGGTTTAAAGGCTTTCATGACCACATTTGAGGTGGATCTGGAAAACACATGGAGCAGTACGTCAGATTAGAAAATGTGTTATTTCCTGTTGCCAGTAGGTGGTGCTCTGTCTGAAACTCAATATTGGCATGTACACTGAACAAAAAAAAAACGCCAATGTCAAATATTGATGCCACATGGAGTTAACAACTCTAAGTGAGCATATGCTGACTTTCACTTGTACAATACAAATATTTCTCTTGATTTGTGTACCATTTTTTAATCCATCTCTCTGTCAGTGAGCATTTGCTCAGTGATGCTGTGATTTCACTCAGTACGTGGGTGTGGCATTTCCAGACAGTGATCAGACAGAATGAGCAGTACCCAGACACTCCTTATACTGGGGACAATAAAAGGCCACCCCAAAATGTCAAATTTTGTCAAAAGTCATCATGCCCCAGATGTCTCAGGTCATGCGGGAACGTGCCATTGGCATGCTAGATGCAGGGATGTCCACCAGAGTGGTCTGCATGCAGTTCCTTGAAGCAGAGCACATTCCAGTTCTGGTCTGGCCTGCGTATTCGCCGGACATGTCGCCCATAGAGCATCTTTGGGATGTTCTGGATCGACATGTCCGCGACCGTGTTCCAGTTCCAGATAATGTGCGCCAGCTCTGTGTGGCCCTCTGGGAAGAATGGAATAACATTCCACAGGCCATGATAGACAACCTGATCAACTCCATGCAAAGGAGATGTGTTGCTCTCAGAGACGCAAATGGCGGACACACAAGATATTGAACATTCAATTTCTTCAACATGACCCCCAACGTGTTCAAAGGATTGTCACTCCTTTGCAGACACCAATATCAAGATATAATGGACGGTGATCTGAACATTAGTCATTAACAAAAATGAATTTTGATTCGCTTCACATATTACATAACCCTAATGTTAATAAAAACTCAAAAATTTGACATGGGGCGTTTATATTTTTGTTCAGTGTAGTTGTCTTTAGAATGGGATTCTTATGTCATCACGGTACATTATTCATCATTTTAATTGAACATAAGTTGTTATAACATGAAATAATTTAGATTTCTTTTTGGAAAATGCTTAAAAAAACAATGATAATTTTATTCTGCTGTTGATATCGTCATTGAGACAGCAAGTGTTTCTGGGTAATAGCCATCAGCGTGAGCGCAGATCAACTGTTTTTACGATGTCCACTCACTCGCTGATCACCCCCACAACACCACAGGACCGGACCCAATACCAGCAGGAGTGGCCAACACTGAGACAGGCCCACTCCACAAGGAATGCAACATCAGGAAAGGACACCAGGGGAACCCCACACCCACAGGGGGCACTACACGACTTGGGAGGGAGAAGAGGCAAGGAAACCCCAAGACGCCAGAGGGACTGGGACCCTGAACCACGCCCACAAAGACCTCAGAAGAACAGACGTAGATGGGACCAGGACCACTCTGACCCCATCCCAGCCCCCACACCCAATCCTGACCCAAACACTAACCTTAACACTAACCCCAACCCCACTCCTAACCCTAACCTAACCCTAACCCCACCGCTAACCCTAACCCCACTCCCAACCCTAACCCTAACCCCAGCCCCACTCCTAACCCTAACCTCTCCGACACCGAAATTGAGGTGCTGATTGGCGAGGCCGAGGCGAGGAAGATGGTGCTTTTTGGTGGCCTCGGTAGCGGGATAACCAATAAAAAAAAAAAAAAAAAAAATGTAGCGAGTGGCAAGAAATCACTGCTGCAGTCAATGCAGTGGGGTCAGTGGGGAGAACAGTCGGGAAATTAAAAAAAAAATGGTCGGACCTGAAAGTGGACGCAAAAAAAAGGATCACGGCCCATCGCCAAAGTGTCGCTGCTACTGGTGGGGGCCGTGGCACACCTGAACTAACGCACAGGGACAAACAGATCTCATGCATCCTCGGGGATGCATGCGTTGCCGGTATCGTGTCACAAATGGAGGGAGACACCGACATGGTGGAGAGTCACACAGACGAACCCAGTAAAGCACTTTAAAATCTTTTATTGCAAACAATTAAAAACAAATGCAGGGTCTAATGTGTCCGTTTCTTCCTGGCGAGTCGGGAGCGGTAGGTGGCGAGGAGGTACCTGCTGAGCGCTCAGAGGAAGGGGCTCCAGCAGCACAGCGTCGGCCTGTCCCCGGCACCAGTGCGCACGGCGCGTCCGGAGGTCACCGTGGGGTCCTTACTGAGGCCGTCCTGCTGGCACAGAGGGACACAATCAGCGCTATTAACCAAGTTTCGGAACAACTCCGTTTAATGACCATAGTAATGTCTGACATGGCAAACGCATTAAAAGATCTTGTTAAAAAATACCTTAATTGTTGTTCATTTGTAAACGTTCCATCACTTGTTCACGGAGCCGTGCTCCCTGCTAGTACCTCATGTGTCTGGGAGGGGGATGTGGGTCAGGGTCCTCGAATTGGGGAGGAGGGATGCCAGGAGGGAGAGGAATGCCAGCTCTGAATGCCACATTGTGCAGGACGCCACACGCCAACATGATTTTGCACACTTTGAGGGTGGTATAGCAGTCTGCCTCCAGATGCGTCCAAGCACCGCCATCTGCATTTAAGCAGACCGATGGCACGCTCCACCACTGAGCGCGCACAAGCATGGGCGCAGTTGTAGCGCACTTTCTGTGCACCTTGTGGATTTGGGAAGGGGACAAGGAGCCAGCTTCTTAGGGGGTATCCACTGTCACCTGCAGGTTAGAAAGTTAGAGTAATAATCAGGATTGAATAAAAAAATTAAATGAACAAATAAAATCTCTAAAATGTTACATTTGTGTATTCACTTACCCAGAAGCCAGCCGTCACGCACTGCGCCTGCATGCAGTCTGTTCCCTACACTGCTGTGCGCCAGGATGAAAGAGTCATGGGTTGAGCCAGGCCATCGTGCAACTAGATTAGTCAGGACCATATTGGAGTCGCATACGACTTGGACATTTGTATGCATATTTTTACGATTCACGTATGCAAACTCATTCTCCGTCGGTGCCCTTATCGCAATATGTGTGCAGTGAATTGCGCCGATTACATTTGGGAAACCGGACATTGCTGCGAATTGCCTTTTGATATTGGCCTGCTCTCCCACAGTGTAAGGAAACCTGATGTATCGATTAGTCATATTTATGATGCCTTCTAAGACGGCAGGCAGTATTGCGCACAGGGACTGCTGCGATATCCCAGACCTAAGGATAGAATTGAGCAGGATTAGATTATTACCAAAGGGGACCTTAGGCAGAGGGGTAAAAATATGATTTATATTAATCACATACCTGTCGGCTAGTTCCCTCTGGTACGTGCCAGTCGCCAGGAAGGCCAGGGTAGACAATACCTGTATAGGCACGGGGATGGCACGGGACCGTTGTGTGGACCGCTCTAATGCTGGACCCAGTTCAGCACATAGATCCAAGAGCACGGCTCAAGGGAATCTAAATCGGCTTATTAGCCAGTCATCATCATGGGCCGGGAAATCTTCGCGGTCCCTGAACACCCTCTCCCTCCTAATTCGTGCAACTTGTCCATCAATAACGTCTTGTAGCAGCGCCAGGAGTGCCATCATGCAACAGTACGCACGACTGTCACCGTAGTATTTATATGCTTTTAGGGCAATCAGACTGATTGGTTCACATCCTGTCATCATGATTGCACCAATCTCAGTCATCAATTATTCAAGACACTTTATTAGTCCCCGAAGGACAATTTAAACAGCATGAGGAGCAGCGCCATTAAAAAGGGACGGACAAAACATTAACATAAAATAGTACACAAAGTGCAACATCTGTATATGGTCTGAGATTAACGTTTGATATTAAATGAAACTGGATGTCTGTGAGGCATCATTATACCATCTGGCTTCAATTCACCACCTCACCAACTGCGTCGCTATTTGACTTTATGACACATCACATATGACTTTATACTCAAAAAACACCAAAATAGCACAGGAAGCCATCCTGTTGAATATATAGACCCCATAGACAAAAGCAACTGCTACATTAAGGACACATAAACAAAATAAAAACACAGTAGCACAGGGACTAACAGTAGACATAGAAGCCTGGATAAACACAGTGGCGGGACCGGACGATAATCGCCCGGACACACCTCTCCTGCAACTCCTGGAAATCAGCCTCACCAAGAATGATTTTGAATTCAACAAGGACTTCTTCCTACAGATCAGTGGCACGGCTATGGGCAAAAAATTTGCACCAGCATATGCCAACGTTTACATGGCACATTGGGAGGAGACTGTTTTCAAAAAATGCCCCAAACTACCCACCAATTACTTTAGATACTTAGATGACATATGAGGAACATGGACCCATAGCCTAGAACAGTGGTTCTCAACGTCGGTCCTGGGGACCCCATGTGTGAGCTGGCTTTTGTTCCTACCACAATTGCAATTGTAGAACTTTAACAAGCTGTGACTGTCTTAATTAGGTGCTTTTCATGTTCAGAGTTGTTTATATATCTCTTTAGTCAAATGTTACATAGGAACATCCATACATGCAATGAAGAATAAAACACCCTTAAAGATAGTGTGTTTATTGCAATACTGCAAGTAATGTCAAGTGACATAACATGTCAAACAGATCAAATTATGCACTGAGGAAATCAATAAACCCCAGATTAGGTTGCTGGACACAACTGTTTCAAGTTCTTTCAAAAAGCTTCAGGTGAACTTAATCAGATCAACATAACACAAAACTGGTTTGTTTGTGGACTACATTTGTCATGATGAGCCAAGTAGTTTTCACTAATTAGGAGCCATCTACATCATTAATTTGATTGGTTACATTGTTTTCTCTCCTTTGATGCTGTTATTTCCGATATACTGCAATGTGCGAATGCTATTTTTGAAATTCTTGATGGCAAATAGATATTTCTGTTAAGTTGTGGGTTAAGAGGGCAAATAACTGCTCTAAACATTAAATGCACATAATTAAGACTAATTAGCAGCTTGTTAAAATCCTACGATTGCAATTGTGGTTGGAACAAAAGCCAGCACACACATGGGGTCCCCAGGACTGACGTTGAGAACCACTGGCCTAGAAGATTTCAAAAACTTCATTCATACCCTCAACACACACCACAGAACAATCACAGTTAAATACACCACACATAAAGAACACATAGACTTCTTGGACACCACCACTTATAAAGGACCCTCATTTACCCAGACACACACATTAGACACAAAGGTCTTCTTTAAAGACACAGACACACATACACTTATACACAAAAACAGTCTCTATCCAAAACACACTTTCAAAGGCCTGATCAAATCACAATTGCTAAGGTACCACAGGGTTTGTACTCAAACAACAGATTTTGAGCAGGCTACCCAGAGCCTCTTCAAAGCATTAAAACCCAGGGGATACACTCGGTCCTTCCTCAGACAGATCCGGAAAAACTTCTTGACCACAAGACCACAAGATCCGAGGAAAATAATCCCACTCATCACCACCTACTCAGCATTAAGCCACGCAGCAAACATTAAAATTAAACAAAATCTAAACAGATCCCTCTGGAACACTGACATACTCCAGGACTATAGAGTCATCTCAGCGTATAAGAGAGGCAAAAACCTCAAGGACCATCTGGTAAACAGCAAATTACCAGAAATTAACACGGTACATCCACAAGACCCAGTATTTTACAAACAAGCCACAACAATCAGAAACAACACAACAAACAAAGCATACTTAATCAAACAAACACTCACACTCAACACAAAAAACTGCATATATGTCATTAAGTGTAACCACTGTGACATAAAATATGTAGGAGAAACAGGTAAGAAGATCAGAATTAGATTAGCACAACACATATACAACATTAGAAATCATAGGGAGACAGACACACACCTAGTTGCTCACTTCCTTCACCATGGACTTGAGGCACTAGAAATATCCGGGCTCCAGACGAACAACAATTGGACACCGGAGGACCGACGTAGGACAGAAAAACATTGGATCATAAAACTAAACACTTTGTTCCCAAAGGGACTCAACAAATGCACTTAAAACTTCAGCACAAGAGGGACCAAATTCTTCCTATATAAAGGCTCCAGTACACTGAATGGCCTGTGCAAACTTTTCTTTCCCCAGGGGCCCTCATAAGGGGAAACTTGGGAAAGGAAGATTGTTTTCCTAAACCTAACCCTAACCCTGACCCCTAACCTTAACTCTAACCATAATCCCTAATCCTTATCCTAATCCCTTCAAATCGACAGCCGTGCCCATAAAACTGCCGTATCTCTGGACACTGCGTATTTGTTTTGACAGCGATGCACGGTCTAATCTAATTCAAAATAATAGAGCCGTGTGTTTGGTAATAATAATAATAATAATAATAATAAAAATAGTTACAATATGATAGTAAAAATGAACGTATTGATCACAGAAATAAGATTCAGTCGCGCAAGATTAGATTAGAACAGGCCTGTTCTTGTAGCTGCTTTGACCGCATCAAGCATGAAATGACTTGACGTTCATGGGGACTGTGCGCGCCGTCTGCACTGCTGAAACTGCGCCGACCGCAAGAAGCATTAATCAGGCTAGCGTGGACAAGTTGCTTATGTGGAGCTAGCGAATCGATCACTTCTACAGGAAAGAATTTCCTATTTAATCTCCGCCTTTTTCGGCCTTTTTATTAGCCACAACAATTTCTAAAGGGGGATGAAATTATGTCACGGTAGTGCAGAGAAATCATTTGTTATACCAGACAAGTTAGAGCGTCTGCGTTTCGCAATTGCTTTCACAGTAGAACCAGAGAGCTAGCCCAGATATTTGTGAAGTATTCAGCTGATCCCGGTCATGGATAAGTGAAGCGATCACAAGCAGCCATAAACAAACCCAAACAGGTATCCCAAGCTCTGCAAAACCTACGTCTGGACTAACTGCAGCCTTTTCAGCCCAACTTTGCGGACACATACAGCACCTCTCTGGTTAGCTTCAACTGTAGTGGCTACAATCGGGCAACATTATGATGAAACTGCCACATTGATGCTTACCGAAGTAACACAAGCATACCGATCAGAATTACTGCATATAAGTTAACCAGGAGCATTTTTAAGTAGCACGGTGGCACGCAAACTAACATGCAGTAGCTGGTAACCGAGCGGTCATAACAACCACAGAGATAAACCCTTGCAATACAGGTTTTACAGACAGCAAGTTCCTTTACCGTGGACAGTTATACCAATCATCCATATTACAAACATGTATTAAAAGTTAGCTTCAAATGAGGTTTATGTTCACAGACCTTCAGTGGAATTTCCCCTGATATTACTCTTGCATATTTAGGATACAAACATTAGCAACAGTAACTTGGCTACATTAGCCACTGTGCTACAGCCACAATCAACTGGCTATCATGTCAGGTTGGCTTATGCAGTAAAAGCAACTTACAGCTTCTGTGTCTGTGAGTCACGGACAGTCGGGACCAATACAGGCTTTATCTTCAGATATTTTACAAAGCCTGCGTTTGAGGCCAGTTGTTAGTGCTAAATATCGCTAGCGGTCCTGCTAGCCACCCGTGACACGTTAGCTTCACTTACATTACACTTACATTATTTGCCGTTATATCGTTACTCACAGCTTGTGGCTTCGAGCGCTTGATCGATGCAGCTGCTTCAGGTTTGAGAAGCAGCTGAAATGCTTATCCTGTGTCGAATTATCCTTTATTGACAAAGCTGTCTTTGGTGAAATGCTGAGCACAAACAGCTAACGTTCCCTTTGGCCATGGCTGTTTGCTGCCAGCAAACAAAAAAAGCTACCCACTGATTTCTGGTGGAATCGTCTTTTGGAAGAGAAATAGGTGCTTTTCTTCGCATCCAAAAGTAAACGGACAAGCAGCTTTGGAATGATACTGACAAAACTACACCTCAAATGATCTGCGGTTCTTCTTTTGTATTTCCAAAAGTGTAGACGCTACTAAGGCATAGTATGATCTGCCGTTGTTAGTGCCTGCTAGAATGGCTTCCAGTGTGGGCAGGTCCAGCGCCGTGATTGGCTCTGGCTAGGTCTGTACTAATTGTACTGACGTCAGGTTTTGCCCAGATCTGGCGAAGATCTCGGGACGAGCTGTTCAGAGAGGAAATCACGTTCTTGGATTATGGCAAAACCTCTGTATCTTATGTTTAGAAACTCTTCAGAGGTTGAGTATGGACAACCAACATTATAAGATTACTAATATGCATTAAAAGGAGGATCAGCATAATAGGTCCCCTTTAAATATCATTGAATATCTTCAATACTTTTTCCATTACGCCATTCTACCTGTTAGCATATACATGCAACCGCCAAGAAACATCCCACGAACCATTCTATGAACCCTAGCCAGTACTTAGAAACACTCTAGCAACCACCCTGTAAACCAAAGCAACCATTTGGAAACATCCATGCAACAACCCTATATATCCTGCCAACCACCTTAAAACACCCTATAAGCACGCTGCACACCCTACCATGTACATGCTAGCAACCACCCTGTTCACCCCGGCAAGTGGATACCATCTACAGACACCCTAGCAACCACCCAGTACAACCTAACGACTACCCAGGGGTGGTTCTAGAGGGGGGCCACAGACTGGCCCCCTCTGGTGCCCCCCAAATCCATTGGGCTTTAGTGCTGCTGATCTTATGATTTTGATTTCCGTTGGATCAAAGTACTGTTTCTTGGCTGCCTGTAATTCCAATCATGGCCTTTCAGAGGGCTGCCGATCAAAGGTACTTGCTTCCAATATGGAGGCGAAGTTTTCCCCACAGCCTAAACATTCGCCTGTAAAATACAACTGTGCTTTGGCATTTATTCCAGACTTTCCTTTATCACATAACTATGGTACTTTTCTCAAAGCCCAACAAATGGAAATTTTTTGATTTTACCCGAGGTACATATCACTTCTGCGGAAATATCATTGTCATAGGGCGTGGGGAAAAGATGTTCCATCTTAAATCATGCTGTTAATATTTAGCCAAACAGAATAAATTGGTCTGACTTCTTACAATAGCAGTCTATCGAAGTGCCACTCTCATAACCGAGCTAACGGTACTTTGCTAGCAGTACCTTTCCATAACCATTATGCAGCTAACAGTAGTTTGTTCACTTGCGAGCTAAGCCAGATACTAGCCAGATACTCATTTAACAGCGGAGGAAAACAGTGATTCGTTCCAGATTTTTCTCTATCATGTAGCTGACTAACGTGAGTTCTTCTCCCATGGGCCAACAAATGATGTGGAAGTGATCAAAACAAACCGTTGCTAGTTCGGACGCGAGAGTAATGGTTTGGCTGCTGTGCAAGTTAGCAGAGTGATGGCATCGGCTCAGTGGTAACTAGTGATGGCCAAACAAGGCTTCATGAAGCTATCAACCCTTTTGGACTATTGTATTGAAAATTGGTTCACTAGTCGAAGCTTCAATCATTGAGCACGTGGGTGACATCTGCTGGCACAGAGATTGTTGTACAGCCTTGCAAAGGTGACGCTGACATACCTTGCGTGTGCACTTTGAGTTTCGTTGTATTGTGAAAAATAAATAAAGCTGAAATCTAACTTCGTTTTACATGTGTCTGTTGTTTTTCTTCCTTACCTTATAGACCGGGAGCTCATTTTATTTATGTGGAAAGGGTAAGGTTTGACCCCTACAAGTCAATCTATTCTACGTGATGTATATAAATCACCATTTCTGGCTGCTGGACTCCTGTAAGTTTGACCCTGGCACCCTTTTTAAAGGGTTCCAAAAGGGGTTTTATTTATGTGAACGCCGACAATGAAATCAACTACATGGACTTGTGGGGTGATGATGTGGCATCATAAATTTGTCATCGCCAGCAACTTCAGCTTGAATTCTCGCAGGGACAGTGAGCCTTTAAGGGGTAAAAAAAGCCAAATATTTATGTGAAGGCTGAAAAACACGTGGTTTACCTTTTCTTGATGCTAGAAGAGCCCGCTACCTGAAAACCGAAGTGCCAGCAGGTTTTGACTGTACCAAACCCTCGACAGCAACACCCTTTTCAAGGGGTGAAAAATCTAAATATTCATGCGGAGGCTGATATAGGTGCAATTTAGCTTTTCTTGAAGCTGGAAGGGTCCACTATTCGAAAACCGAAGTGCCAGCAAGTTTTGAGTATACCAAACCCTTGCCAGCAAGACCCACTTACGACAGGTATGGTTTCACCTTGTTTGTAACAGCCTTTGAATACAGTGTAGACCAGGGGTCCTCAAATACAAATCTTTAAGGTCCACAAAGAATTTTTGAATGAGTCAAAGGTCCGTTTATTAGTTGGTCAAGCCACGACAAATCAACATATCGCCCACCACCAATTAACAATACTGCGGTGTACAGTTGAAAAATAAAATGCATGACTCAACTATAAAATGTACTTTTAATTTTAACACATATTCCCCTCCGAAATTCTTCAGGTAAATAAATATATCAGGAGGTACTGTGTTGTGGTTAAAGAAAACAAAATGTCCTTTTCACAAAAACAACAAAAAAAATAGCCTACATACTAAAAAAATAAAATTTCCTTCTTTTAAAAAAAAAAAACATGGAAAAATACTCAAAAACAAGACTTCTTTTTCTTTTTAACATAAATTCAAATAAATAAATAAAAAAATAAATAAATACTTCAAACAAAACACTCAGGGTTTCCACTGCATGTAATTGATCGTGGCGCACCGCCATGACTAAATAAAAGCCGCCACACCTGTGTAAAATGACTTGGCATAAACTCCAAAAATCCTAAGGACAATCAGGTGTTGCAAGTTCTCCTTGTTAAGTTAAAATGAGCCCTAATAATTCTTGACCTGTTGTCAGTCATTTTGCTTGATGAACACGGTTTATTCAAAGCTGCAGCATGACGCGGCACATTTTAACTGTCGCTTTGAAGCAGTTTGTTTACCGATGCTTCGCCAGCAGTCATCAAGAGTAGAAGAGAAGATTTCAACCCTGAATCATAATGGCATTTTTCAAGTTCGCCAAAAGAAAGGTAGACAATGAAAATCGGCAATTCAAAGAGGAATGGACCAAACAATATGCCTTCATTCTCCCTCCCACGAGCACAAGACCAAAGTGCCTAATATGCTAAGAGACTGTCGCTCTGGTGAAGAGTGGAAACTTGAAACGCCATTATGAGACAGAACTCAGCTATTTTGAAGAGACCTATCCACAAAATTCTGAGCTAAAAACAACAAAAATCAAGGAGCTGAAATAGTCATATCAAGCTGCAAGCAGGATTCTTGTTACATCCATGACACAACAACAAAAAGCAGCAGAGTGCTCACTCAGAGTGGGGTGGGTGTTGGGTAAGCACAAGAAGCCATTCTCTGATGCAGAAATAATAAAAGAATGTATGACTGAAGTGATGGATTTTTCCTCCTTTCTTGTGTCCTTTGTGTCTGTATTTAAAAAGAAAAGTGTTATCCCCCCCCATATATTTGCTTTGGATTCTTTGCTGGGGTTGAGAATGTTTTGTTTTAAGTATTTATTTATTTGAATCTATGTTAAAAAGAAAAAGAAGTTTTGTTTTTTTTTTGTTAAAATCAAAAGAACCTTTTTTTTTTTTTTTTTTTTTTTTTTTTTTTTAGTATGTACAACCCCAATTCTGAAATAGTTGGGACAAAGTGTAAATTGTTGTGAATAAAATCAAAACGCAATGACTTTCAAATCACACCAGCCAGTATTTTATTCACAATAGAACAGAGATAACATAGCAAATGTTGAAACTGAAATTTTACAATTTTATCCACAAAATGAGCTCATTTCAAATTTGATGGCTGCTACAGGTCTCAAAAAAGTTGGGACAGGGGCCTGTTTACCATGGTGTAGCATCCCCTCTTCTTTTTAACACAGAGTGGAGGCGTCTGGGCATTGAGGAGACAAGTTTCTTGAGTTTAGCCATTGGAATTTGATCCCACTCTTGTTTAATACAGGCCTCCAGCTGCTGGAGAGTTTTGGGTCTCCTTTGATGGACTTTTTGTTCAATTATGCGCCAAATGTTCTCAATTGGTGAAAGATCTAGACTGCAGGCAGGCCAGTTCAGCACACGGACTCTTCTACTACGAAGCCATGCTGTTGTAATAGCTGCAGTATGTGGTTTTGCATTGTCCTGCTGAAATACACAAGGCCTTCCCTGGAATAGATGTCGTCTGGAGGGGAGCATATGTTGCTCTAAAACCTTTATACACCTTTCAGCATTCATGGTGCTTTTTAGTACATGCAAGTGTCCCACACCATATGCACTAATGCATCTCCATACCATCAGAGATGCTGGCTTTTGAACTGAACGCTGATAACAGGAGGGGTGCTCTTTCTCCTCTTTATCCTGGAGGACATGACGCCCATTATTTCGAACAAAAATGTGAGATTTGGACTCGTCTGACCACAGGACACTTTGCCACTTTGCTACAGTCCATTTTAAATGAGCTTTGGCCCACAGAACACGGCGGCGCTTCTGGATCATGCTCAACAATGGCTTCCTTTTTGCATGATAGAGTTTTAGGTGGCATCTGTTGATGGCACGGCGGACTGTGTTTACAGACAGTGGTTTCTTGAAGTATTCCTGGGCCCATTTAGTAATGTCAATGACAGAATCATGCCGGTGAGTGATACAGTGTTGGAGAGCCTCTGGCCATCTTTACTTCTGAGAGACTCAGCCTCTCTAAGACATCCCTTTTATAGCCAATCATGTTACACACCTGATGCCAGTTAAATAAATTACTTGCTAAATGTTCTTTCAGCTGGTTCTTTTATATATTAATTGCTTTTTCAGCCCTTTTTTTTTGCTTGTGTCCCAACTTTTTTGAGACCTGTTGCAGCCAGAAAATTTGAAATAAGCTCATTTTGTAGATAATGTAAAACGTCTCAGTTTCAACATTTGAAATATTAACTATGTTCTATTTTAAATAACATATATGGTTCATGTGATCTGAAAGTCTTTGCATTTTCATTTTATTCACAATTTACACTTCGTTCCAACTATTTCGGAATTGGGGTTGTATAATTTTGATTTGACGTTGATTTGTCATGGCTTGACCGACTAAAACGGACCTTTGACTCATTGGAAAATTTCTTTGTGGACCTTTAAAATTTGTATTTGAGGACCCCTGGTCTACACTGTATTCAAAGGCTGTTACGAACAAGGTGAAACCATACCTGTCGTAAGTGGGTCTTGCTGGCAAGGGTTTGGTACACTCAAAACTTGCTGGCGCTTCAATTTTTGAATAGCGGACTCTTCCAGCTTCAAGAAAAGCTAAATCGCACCTATATCGGCCTTCGCATGAAAATTTTGATATTTTTCACCCCTTGAAAAGGGTCTAGCTGGCAAGGGTTTGGTACAGTCAAAACTTGCTGGCACTTCGGTTTTCAAGTAGCGGGCTCTTCTAGCATCAAGAAAGGGTAAACCACGTGTTTGTCGGCCTTCTCATAAATATTTGGCTTTTTTACCCCTTAAAGGCTCACTGTCCCTGCAAGAGTTCAAGCTGAAGCTGCTGGCATCGACAATTTTATGATGCCACATCATCATCCCACAAGCCCATGTAGTTGATTTCATTTTCGGCGTTCACATAAATAAAACCTCTTTTGGAACCCTTTAAAAAGGGTGCCAGGGTCAAACGTACAGGAGTCCAGCAGCCAGCAATGGTGATTTATATACATCACGTAGAATAGCTTGACTTGTAGGGGTCAAACCTTTTTATCCTTTTCACATAAATAAAATGAGCCAGCTCCCGGTCTATTAATAATTCATATTATATTATAATAACATTAATTACATCCACAGCCTCATTGAATCCTGTAAATATTTGCTCTGTCCAAAAAAACATTTTATGTTTTATTATGTTTTTTGATTGTGCTTGCTGTATACTGGTTGTGCTTGTGCAATTTAGGCATTTTTTATTCAAAAATACTAACAGAGCGCTGTTTCATCCATCTTAAAGCAACACTAAGTAACTTTTCAACCTTAATATAATATTTTCAGAACTTTTGTGATGGTACATCGACTTAAAACAGGTTGAATGACACCTCTGTCATAGCCTGAGAGCGTCTGTATCACTTTCACTGGCACTATGCAGTTTCGAGGTGGATGGTAGGAACCCCTCCACACGAAAAACTACAAATGTACTGACTGCTTTAAAGCATACGTCACTTTCCCCTTTCCTCAGTCGTTAAAAAGACGGAAGTCAATGTGAACGCCTATGTGGGATTACCGGTATCATGGCAGAAGCAGCTAGAAAACCAAAGAAATTAAAAGTTTTGTCTGAGGAGACTAAAAAACGAAAAAGAGAGAGTAACAGAATCAAAGCCCAGGCAAGGATCAATATTGGACAGGCTTTCATTCGCTGGCGTGAGCTCAAAGACGAGGAGGGATGTCCGACCGATGCTGCATTTGCCACATTACTGCTGAACTAGTAAGTAACGTTACACATTGTTTTCTCTTTATAACGTTACAGTACTTTTGAGTTTGTTGTCTGGCTGGTCGTGTCACTGTGGAGCTGCGAACTATCAAGCTGATGGCTATTTATCGCTACTATGCAAATTTGCGATAGCTAACATTAGCATTATCATTGCTATTTGAGTATCGCAAGTGATGACTGCAAACCGCAAATATAAATGTTTGAGTAAAGTATGTAGCTTCCTCCTGTGGAAAGTACCAAAGATGGAAGATCAGTCACACTGAATCATTGTGGGATTATCGTCTCAGTTTGTATGTACTTCACCAAGTAGTTTCTGATGATTATTAGGTAATAGTTTCAGAGACAAACGGGATTCTTGTCATGTTTTTTGTTGAGTATAGTGATTGCAAAAGAAGTCTATCAAATGCGTCGGCGCATCAAACCGCGTTGCTTGTGTGACAGTTGAAGGGTCTTGTCACTAGTAATGCCTCCTAACAAGTACGCACCCTGGCTACCTTCCCAACAAGCCTGGCTCTTTGGTCAGCGCGTTAGACTATTACCCGGGAGTCTGGAGGTTCAAGTCCCCGCCCGGGCCCTCCTTCGGCCAGCTACATTCTGGTGTAATCGGCAGGATCTGGGGGATCCAAATGGATGGCAGCATGCGTAAGGCATGGAGCGTGAGGACACGCTCCCGAAAGAGGGGGAGAGATGTGACAGTTGAAGGGTCCTGTCACTAGTAATGCCTCCTAATAAGTACGCGCCCTGGCTACCTTACCAATGAGCCTGGCTCTTTGGTGATGTGGTCAGTGCGTTAGACTATTACCTGGGAGTCTGGAGGTTTAAGTCCCCGCCCGAGCCTTCCTTTGGCCTGCTACACTTGCTCTAAATAATTAGTAAAACAAAACCTGTGTGCATTGAGTTATGACTTTTCATAGTCCTGCTTATCACTAGCACCTTGCGCTGATTGTAGCTAAAATTGTTGCTTGTTTAAACATTTCTTATTTTCAACATCGTCATATAATATTGTTTAGCCACAATTAGATACATTACCTCATTGCTATTCATCCCTCAAACAGCCGCTGGAAACAGAAATGTAGTTTGGACCCGTCTTCTGTTAATTTCAAAATTAACTGTACGCGACTGGGAGATCAGGATGTTTACGACGCTACGCGCTGGTGCTCATGGGAAATGGGGTCTTCCTTCAGGCAAAACACTACGGCTGTGTCCGAAATCACTCACTCATTCACCATTCCCTACTCACTATATAGGGACTCACTATGTAGGTGACTATATAGTGAGCTCATTGGCAGAGGGAAGAAACGCTTTCGGACACTACCTGGCTCGTTTTTTCGCAGCTGTTAATAGCGTCATAGCTGTCGCAAAATTAAATCATACCTATTCAACTTCAGTTGAAGGATTTGGGCGTATTTCTATAATAACAGAACGGAGTATATTTCCCACTTTGTTTGTTACCATTATTGTTAAATGATAAAATTTGGCATAAATTTTTAATATCGTCATCTATTTTTTGTCCACTAACCAATCATTATTTGTTTTAATAGTACCTAAATGTCCATTTATATCCTGTGTAAAAAACAGGTCTCCTGTGCTGCTTGGTTTCCAATTAAAAAAAATAAATAAATTTTCGCGCCTGAACCTAATTAATGTCTAGTGCAGGGGTCACCAACCCTGTTCCGGGAGGGCTACCATCCTGTAGGTTTCTGCTCTACCTCCTATTCAGCACACCTACTTAAGTAGCTAATTAGTTGATTCAGGTGTGCTGAATTAGGGTTGGAGCAGAAACCTACAGGATGGTCGCCCCCAGGAACAGGGTTGGAGACCCCTGGTCTAATGCCTGTTTTCAAACTCTGTTGACTAAACGCAGCACTTTCAGAGCTTTTCAGTTTGTGTGCAGTGCATGATGGGAGGTATAGCTGGGTTAGTGACCATCGGATGTTCACTACATTTTGCGGTGGATTGTGGGATGTAATTAGTTCACTATATAGGGGATAAAAATTTTACAAACAATTCGGACAGCCCTACAAAATGGCGTACCCACTATATAGTGCACTATATAGTGAGTAGTGAGTGATTTCGGACACAGCCTACCGCTTTGGTCCACAGGCACCGCCAAACTCAACCAAAAATGAAAGTTCCTCAGTGTTGCTTTAAATACATTTGAATTGCGCCAATGTCTCAAAGCTTAGCCTATCGAACCAAACCGGTCAGCAATTCAGTCTGAATGAAGCAGTGAAGTGGTTCGAACGTCATCAGTCACGTGGTTTTTCCCGATATGAAGCAAGCTTCGGCACAGTGCTTCAGAAAAATGCCCTGCTGAGGTTGAAGCGTGCTTCGGAGCCTTGGTATCAGTGGTAACATCACTAGTGGTAACATATATTGGGAATTAGTATTCAGGCGCTTACGGAAATTAGCCTACATTTGTTTTCCATTAAATTGCGCAATTTAGTTGTGAGACAGAATCTTATACTGCAGTCCACTGAAACGTCTATCGCAAGCATAAAACACCTGTAGTTCCAGCAATTCATCTCTCCTTGTCTGAGTCAACCATTTCCTTCAACTAAGATAATTTTTCGGAAAACGATGAAAAATTAGATCATCGCGCAATCTCACATCCCCATTACACCGCGGGACACAACAGAGGAGCGCTGCGTCTCGGCATTGGAATGCATGCTATGCATAGAATTTAAGAGTGGTCCATAATCACCGCGTGTCTCTGCCTGGTATATATAAACTCAGTTCTATATTTTGAAATATTGAAGAAGCGTCGCTTCAAAGTCAAACGTTAGTTGCAAATTAACGCTGGTCGCTATTGCGCTGTGGTCAACTCAGCTGCGCAAGTACTTTTAACCTAAAGCGATTGCAAAGGTGGTGTTGCATCAGTATGGGAAAATTGCCCATGAAAGCTTTTGATTCCTTACCATATTGACTGTGTGGAAAGATGTATGTGGGCCTAGAAAATGCATTTATTTTTTGAATCATATGTGCTAGAACAGATGTGGGCCAAATTAATATGAGCACCCCCCTAAAACCAACATATGGGGATAAATCAATGACTAACTCCCAACTATCACAGTGCTAGTCCTAAAATTTAGAACTATTATTGTTGCTGCTATCCCAAGGAACAATTTGACACCAAACATGGCTTAATTGCTTTGAAAAATGAGACCCAGGAAGAATTGAAGCCATAAAAAAAGCATAATTTGGCTACATTTTTCATCACAAATTGAAAGTTTAACATTAAAATTAATATAGTTCCCAAAGTGATCCACCTAAATATTTGGTTAAAGTAGGTGCAGTATGCCAAGTTCGTTTGCACAACGTTTCAAGAAATTCTTTCACTGGGAACAATGTAGTAGGACGGCTGCATGTACACCATCCTTGGAAAATAGAAGAAAATCTAAAAAGCCATTTTGAGGCAAAGGCAAACTAGATCATGAAAACAGTGAATAAATAGGTCACAGGGGATCCAGTATTCATCATTTAGGGCCTTTACCTCCATTGGAATAATTTTAAAAAGCAGAGATTATATCTGGATCTCTTCTGGATCAGATCTCCCTTGAAAACGTCCAGCATGTATCATGTGTATTGTGTATTATAAAGATGAAAGATTTATCGTCAGCAATATGTTGTGGTTCAATTAGTTGAATATCTAATCTTAAGTTAACATCTAAGCCACTAATTATATGTTTCTTTTCATATCTGATAGGATACTTTGTCAAAGAGCATATTTATTGAAAGCATACAAGCATACATTGAGTTTGGCGGCATGGCTCTGCTCAAGAGATCCCTGCCCGTCTAGCGTGGAACCGAAGGCAGGGAGCTGCAATTAACCCCCCCTCCATAGAACAGAGCCTACAGCAACAATGACCTCAAAAAGAAGATACATTGTTATTGAACGGCAGTTCAGTCATGAAAGAACAGGATTACAGAATGCTAAAAATAGATGGGAGGAGCTGGGTAGGAGGAGGGTTGTTAAGCGTACGTGCTGTGGAGCCACTTCTCAGAATGTGAGCTTAAGTAAACGAGCATATTATCGATCAAGCAATTATGTGACAGCAAATCAGATGACATTTGTGAGCACGCATGTGATTCTCCAGCGCAAGAAGCAGCTCCTATAGATTAGCAAGCTTGACTCCATGCCTATCAGAATTTACATCAAGCTCCATTTCTGATAGGACACTTTGTCAAAGAGAATATTTATTGAAAGCATACAAGCATACATTGAGTTTGGTGCCATGGCTCTGTTCAAGAGATCCCTGTTCGTCCAGCATGGAACGGAAGGCAGGGAGCTGCAATTAACCCCCTAAAACAGAACCATGCTGGCATAAGCCAAAAGATAAAATATGAAGCTTCCATAGGTTTAGAGGCAGCCCGGCGGCTGGCAATTTCTCTTGAAGCCAAATACGAGAGAAATACTCCATGTGAAGTGTACTATGTGTAGCGACAGCCCGGTGGCTGGAACAATTTCTCTTGAAGCCAAATACAAGAGAAATATTCTACATGATGCATACCACACGTCAGCCCGGCGGCTGGCACAATTTCTCTTGAAGCCAAACACAAGAAAAATATTTATGTGAAGTGTATTATGTGTCATGAAAGCCCGGCGGCTGGCACAATTTCTCTTGAAGCCAAATACAAGAGAAATGTTCAATGCAAAGTTTACTATGTGTCGTGACAGCCCGGCGGCCGGCACAATTTCTCTTGAAGCCAAACACAAGAGAAATATTCTATGTGAGTGTACTATGTGTAGTGACAACCTGGCGGCTGGCACAATTTCTCTTGAAGCCAAACACAAGAGAAATATTCTATGTGAGTGTACTATGTGTAGTGACAGCCCGGTGGCTGGCACAATTTCTCTTGAAGCCAAACACAAAAGAAATATTCTATTAGAGTGTACTAGTGTAGTGACAACCTGGTGGCTGGCACGATTTCTCTTGCAGCCAAATGCAAGGGAAACATTCTATGTGAGACTGTGCTGTGACAGCCTAGCAGCTGGCACAATTCTCTTGAAGCCGTATACAATGAAATAATCTACGTGTAGTATGTGTAGTGACAGCCCGGCGGCTGGCACAATTTCTCTTGAAGCCAAATATAAGAGAAATATTCTAAATGTAGTGACGGACCTCTCAAGCAGATTCATGAGAATTATACTATATGATTTGAAGCGTATAACATGAAGGCTGATACCTTTAATGATTGATGTGTATTTTGTGGTGAATGACATGGCATGGGTGCAGAGCAGTGACGCTTCGTGCCCTGTCTGTGTATAGAAGTATTCTGAACGACGCATGAAACAGATACAAGTACAAGAGAATTTCGTTTAACATACAAAACATGGTTACAATTTACACAATCTTACTCATTCGTTTTGAGCTTCCACAATGTCCTTAATTCCTGGGTGAAGGTAAAGTTCATGGCTGAAGATGTCCAATGTTCTGTGGCCTTTAATATCGTCATTAGGCCACGAAGGCGGAGTGTTGCTGCTTGAATATGGAGTGAGAGAGGAATGTAGAGCTGAGGGAGAGGCCATAATACTGACAAATGAGACAGAGCTAAGCAGCAAACAGGAATAGGTTTCCGAGCCTCTGTGATGAACAAGGCAACTCAATTGGTCACAATGCGCTTCATAGTGAACTCTGGTCTGAACCCCCTCAAAAGCAAGCCAGTGGTGACAGTGGCAAGGAAAAACTCCCTATGTGGCTCAAATATAGGAAGAAACCTTGGGAGGAACCAGGCTTAAGAGGGGAGGTCCATCCTCCTCTGACTGTCCCAGGGTATGAGTTCATGGTTGCCGTAATGCGAAGGGGATTGTTGAAAAGCAGCCGAGGATTTGTAGTTTGGTGAATAGATGCCATAACCCAGACCATTTCGATGGTGGAGCAGCACTTGAGCAGAGGCCATGTGGCGTTGATGGCGAAGACCAGCAGCAGCATGCTCAGGGCAGGGCCTGCTGTGGACATGGGGAGAACAAAACCAGGCAATTAGTGGAGAACACGAGGGGAAAGCAGTGCTAGGAATGTACTAGGAAATAATACTGCCTACACCATAAAGTTCATATAAAAGAAAAAATATATATACATACATACATACATATATACACGCACACAAACACGTCATGAATGAAAACTGTAAAGAGCCTCCTTGAATCTGAAAGCTGAGAAAACTACAAGAATCCCCCCAAAATCAATGATGTTGCAAACCCGAACACGAGAGGCGAATGACAGTGAGCCTTGGAGCTATGACCTTTGGGTCAACCCAGCAACTGGCACAGTTAGAGGCCAGAGGACATACTGAGCAGGCAGAGGCAAAGCAATTCGAATGAAATAAGTAGCAGACCACAAGCACTAGCTAGTTGCTGACATGGGGTAAAATATTAGGGAAGCGTTCGCAACGTGCCGCATCGTGGCATTGCTGAGCGTGCGTCAATATAAGCCACAGCTTGATTATGTGAGCTTGATGTTGGCAAGCACTCCAAGGTTTTCTTGCAAAGCAAAACATAGCAATCTAAATTTTAACCAAACTTGGGAGCTAGTGTATGATTATACAAGAACACTAGAGGCACTTCTAGAGTGCAAACCTTCACCAAAGCAGCACGGTCCAAATCTTGCTGAGTGGGAGCAAAGTTCAGTTATCGAGTGTCATAAGATTTCAAGGTGGCTGCCATGGTTGCCATCTTGTGTTACTGATCATGGTCAAAATCAGTTGGGTCTATCCCTGATATAATAGTGACCCACCCACAAAATTTCAGAAATATCTGTTCATTACATTTTGAGTTAAGTTGTTCATAAGCAAATCAGACAAACAAATGGCACCGATCACATAACCTCCAGCCAACTTTGTTTGACAGAGGTAGATACCACCAATGATACAGCGGAAACGGCTAATTTGGAAAAGAAACGAAAATACAATATTGGTCAAATACTGACAAGGTGGAGCAATACCAGATTGATTTCAGAAATTTTAATGCCTACTGGAATGGCTGATCCAACTCTGATTCCTCAGCATTTAGAAGACTTTTTTTTTTTTTTTGATTCACTGAGCACACCAGAGCTAGCATTTGCTCTCAGTTTACTGGCGCAAGGTGAATGCAATGCGATTTGCAAACAGTTACAATAACTTGACACTGTTACTAATGGCAGCACCTGCTAGGAATAGATGAATAAAACCAACAGGGAAGTAGTTGCAGCATGACTATTGGATCCAAGCAGCATATCAGCAGAGGCACCGCTTGTCAACAGGCAAGGCAGGCAGCTGCTTGGGGCCCCAGGCCACTAGGGGGCCCCCCAAGGGCTGACAAACTTTATCCCCAATAATGTCCTAAATGTCCTGTTTTTCATAAGAGCACAATTTAAGTTATGAAGTAATAATAATAATTTTTTTTTTTAAGTTTCAGTTTCTGACCCCTTTTGTTGGTTTCAGATTATTTATAAATATGTTTAACGCTTGTCAGCAGGGCTGTAGTGGAGGCTAAACGCATGTAAACGACATTTACGCATCTCTGGAATTTTGGAAATAGCATTTATGCACCTCCAAATAGCGTTTACGAACCTCTGAGTTTCATCTACGCACCTGTAAATTAGTTTATCCACGTTTGCGTTTACATGCCTTTTCCGTATTCCTAAATAAATTTGGTGTCATTTTAAAATTGGAAACATTTCATGTATTGTACCTACACAAGCAATTTATCTTTATCATTTTGCGCTGCATTATGGTACGTGTCTGTGTGACCAATCACTGCCTGTGGCGGCTATCAGAAAGCGGCAGGCTGTCCCTATTGATCAGTGGGGCTCGATACAGGTTGATGCAGTTTGTAGAAGTCTGTAGAAGTTAGGTTGTGCTAAAATGGATATTAGGTAATTTCTGAAGCGTCCCTACAGTGTCTCACCTCCTACAAATGCAAATACAAGGCCTCGATTACAAAGTAAGTCCAAAGAGCAATACTTCACGATTTTTTTAAAGGTTGTTTTGGTTCGCATAAGATGACGCATTCAGTCAGTGACGATAACGTTACCACTATTGTACACAGCTCTTTGCTAGCGAGTAGCGAGTTATGTTTAATGCGTTGCTGTACAGCGCAGAACAAAGCTTATTTTTCTCGGGGCGAAGGGGAGCTCCTTTAATAGCAGAAACGTGTGGGACCGTGGACCTGGGCTGTAGCACTTGATTAGACATTCAGACATGCTTTTGTAGGTCTTTTAGGAAGGGGTAGATTGCCCTCTGGGCAGTGCTTTGAGTTACAGAGTAGTGGACATTGTGGGACTCAGCGTTCATCATTAGGCCAACAGTTAAGCATTTTTCTGTAAAGGCAGTTACATTTGTGGTGTTAGGTACGGTTCTGGAGCCAAACGCGAGAGTCAAGTAGTGAGGAAAAAAAAAAAAAAAAAAAAAGGGATTTATTGGGAAAGGGGGGCGAACCCCCGCAAAGTCCACAATCCAAAATCAAAATCCAAGGGGCGAAATCCAAATCGTAACCAGGGCAGCAAATACAATAATCGTGGTCGGGCAAAATGGGTATGGTACACAGATGCAGGCAGAATATCCAAATCAGAAGCAAAAATCAAAAATCAGGGACGGTCCAATCAGAAGAGAATCACAATAGAGTACAAGGCGAAAACAAGCGTGGCACAAGCAAACCAAAGGAAACGTTCTGACGGGGAGCTGCTGTGAAAAGACTGCTTAAATACACAAGGGAAGTCACATGCTATGATCAGGGACAGGTGAATAGGATCAGACTAATTACGTGGGAGCAAACACGAGGGAGAACCTAACCATATGAAATTGGCAAAAGCCAAAATGCGGACAGGGATCACGAGACAGCCTATGACAAAACATACAGCTCCGGTTAGGGAGTTCTAATGTGCACAGATAATGAGAGGCAGGACAGAGTAGAGCAGGTGCGGAGGATCCGCTGAATTTGCAGCAAAGACTAAGTGAAGGCAAGAGGCGGAGACTAGAACAGGGCGAGTGCTGAGAGCTTGTTAATCAATTAGTAAGTTGGCTATACAATCCCTGGTGCTCGTTAGTATTATATACAATGTTAGTCTTGGTTAGTAATTTTAAACAAACTGTTAGTATGGGTTAGTAAAATAGAAAAGCAAGGCAAAGGAAGCAAACGAGATTAGAAGGAATGTTTGTAAACCCAGAAACCATGAAATCACCTAAACATGTGACACGCAGGACTTGGATAGAAGCTGTAGCTTAACAAAAGACCAGACAGGGGAGACAAAGTGCAATGCGGGGTATGAACAAAGACATGGACCGGACTATAACAGAAATGTGGATCTGGCATGGCAAAAAACAAACATGGCAAAGAACTAAAACTAAACAGAACAGGCATGGCAGAAACATAACAGGGCATGGTAAAAACAGAACAAGCATGGCAGAAACGGAACAGACATGGCAAAATCATAACAGTACCCCCCCCCCCCCCCCCAAGAAACGCCTCCTGGCGTTTCAACCTGTTGGTCTGGGGTGCGTAGCATGAAAGTCCGTGATCAAACTTTTGTCGAGGATGAAGCGGGAGGGAACCTAGCTGCGGTGCTCAGGACCGTAGCCCTCCCAATCGACGAGGTATTGCACACCTCGTCCACGACGACGACAGTCCAACAAGGAGCAGACGGTGTAGGCCTCGCCTCCGTCGATCATGCGGGAGGGTGGTGGGGGATCAGGACCAGAAGACAGGGGGTGGGTTACAGCAGGCTTAATCAGAGATACATGAAATGAGGGGTGAATGCGGGCACAGAAAGGGGGGAGACGGAGGCGGACAGCAGTGGGGCTAAGCACTTTTTTCAATGGTGAATGGCCCTAGGAACTTAGGGAAGAGTTTACTCCCGTTTCCTCTTAAGGGGATATCCTTGGCGGACAGCCACACGCGCTGCCCAGGTCGGTAGGTAGGGGCGGCGATGCGTTTCTTGTCCGCCCGAGCCTACATTCACGCTACCGACCTGAGCAGCGCCTCCCGTGTGGTCTTCCAGGTGCGCCGGCACCGACGCACAAACTCCCGGGCAGAAGGAATGGCCACCTCCTCCTCGGCCACCTCCTCCTCCTGGCAGGGAAACACAGGTAGTTGGTAACCCAGGCATGCCTTAAATGGGGAGAGACCAGAGGCAGCGGAGGTGTGACTGTTAATAGCGTATTCAGCCCAGGGAAGTTGGTGGCTCCAGGAGGAATGGTTCTTTAAACATAGGCATCTTAGAACAGTCTCAATACATTGGTTGGCCCGCTCGGTCTGGCCGTTGGTCTGGGGGTGAAAACCGGATGATAAACTAACTGATGTACCTATGGATTTGCAGAATGATTTCCAAAACTTGGCTGTGAATTGGGGTCCGCGATCAGATGTGATGTCTGTGGGGAAGCCGTGAAGTCTGATAACGTGCTGAATGATTAGAGTGGCAGTCTCTTGGGCAGAAGGGAGTTTGGTGAGGGGCACGAAATGGACAGCTTTGGAAAATCTACTATGGTGAGGATGGCGGTGAAATGGTTGGATGGGGGGAGACCAGTGATGAAGTCGAGTGCAATGTGTGACCAAGGACGGTGAGGAGTGGGTAGTGGTTGTAACAGTCCGTGAGGGGGTTGGTGTGATACCTTGGCTTGGGCACAGACTGAGCAGGCAGCGACATAGTTCTGGACATCCTGGTTTATTCCCGGCCACCAGAAACGACGGGATATGAAGTCCAGGGTGCAGCGAACTTCTGGATGACATGAAAGGTTAGAGGCGTGCCCCCAGTCCAGGACTCGGGGGCGCAGGTTAGCAGGCACAAACAGGCAGTGATCAGGGCAGGCACTGGGGGCGGCAGAATCAGCTTGGGCGCTTCTCACCTTAGCTTCAATGTCCATATCGATGGCATTAATGTTTCTTTGGGCAGAATGGTGTCTGGACTGGGCAGGTCCTCGTCCGTCTCGAAACATCGGGATAGGGCATCTGGCTTGACATTCTTGCTGCTGAGGCGATAGGCAAGGTGGAAATTAAAACGTGAGAAAAATAATGCCCACCTGGCTTGGCGCGGGTTGAGTCTCTTGGCGGTCTGGAGATACTCCAAATTCTTGTGGTCCGTCCAGACGAGAAACGGTTGTTCAGCTCCTCCAGCCACTGCCTCCACTCCTCCAAAGCCAGTTTGACGGCTAGTAACTCCCGGGTTGCCGGCGTCGTAATTCTGTTCCAAGAGCTTAGGCGACTGGAGAAGAAGGCGACGTGGATCTTGCCATCCTTGGGGGGACCTCTGAGAAAGGACGGCCCCGACTCCCACATTGGAGGTGTCAACTTCCACCACAAACTGGAGCTTTAGGATCGGGAATGGTTAGTATGGGAGCAGATGTAAATCGTGACTTGAGATCATTGAATGCTTTCTCAGCTTTTCGGACCACTGGAATCTGACTTTGTTAGAGGTTAGAGCAGTTAGCGGTGCGGCAACAGAGCTGTAATTGCGAATGAATCGCCTGTAGAAATTGGCAAATCCCAGAAAGCGTTGGAGTGACTTACGGTCGATGGGTTTGGGCCAGTCGGTGACCG